>CM060929.1:439555464-442055464 GCA_030765085.1 Allium cepa
ACATCCAATGAATCAAAGACACTGATGTAGTACAAACGGTACATCCAATGTATCAAACATCAAAGGCATTGATGTAGTACAAACGGTACATCCAATGAATCAAAGACACTGATGTAGTACAAACGGTACATCCAATGTATCAAACAGCAAAGGCATTGATGTAGTAGAAACGGTACATCCAATGAATCAAAGACACTGATGTAGTACAAACGGTACATCCAATGTATCAAACAGCAAAGGCATTGATGTAGTACAAACGGTACATCCAATGAATCAAAGACACTGATGTAGTACAAACGGTACATCCAATGTATCAAACAGCAAAGGCATTGATGTAGTACAAACGGTACATCCAATGAATCAAAGACACTGATGTAGTACAAACGGTACATCCAATGTATCAAACAGCAAAGGCATTGATGTAGTACAAACGGTACATCCAATGTATCAAACAGCAAAGGCATTGATGTAGTACAAATGGTACATCCAATGAATCAAAGACACTGATGTAGTACAAACGGTACATCCAATGTATCAAACAACAAAGGTATTGATGCAGTACAAACGGTACATCCAATGTATCAAACAGCAAAGGCATTGATGTAGTACAAACGGTACATCCAATGAATCAAAGACACTGATGTAGTACAAACGGTACATCCAATGTATCAAACAGCAAAGGCATTGATGTAGTACAAATGGTACATCCAATGAATCAAAGACACTGATGTAGTACAAACGGTACATCCAATGAATCCAAAAAGAAAAGACATTGATGTAGTACAAACGGTACATCCAATGAATCAAAGACACTGATGTAGTACAAACGGTACATCCAATGAATCCAAAAAGAAAAGACATTGATGTAGTACAAATGGTACATCCAATGAATCAAAAGCAAAGACATTGATGTAGTACAAACGGTACATCCAATGAATCAAACTCAAATAATCCGAAACACTGACGCAGTACAAAAACGGTACGTCCAATGAACCGAATCCCGAATGATTTCGGAACACCGACGTAGTACAAAAACGGTACGTCCATTGAACCGAACACAATAAAAGAACATCGGACGCAAGTTCATAAAAGCAATGAGATGAAACTCAATAAAACGAAGTACATCAAAACGCCCGATGAACTTGATAAAAAGATAATTTCATTTAGTCATCAACAAAGAAACAACCCCTTGTTGCTTACGACTAAACGCATTGGCAACACGATTTCCCCTTCGGGAATAAAAAGAATATCAAGATCATAAGAAGCTAGGAACTCGAGTCAACATGCAGTTCCTTAAGAGAACATAAATATTCCAAAGATTTATGATCGAGGTAGAGAACAAATTTCTCATCCAAATATGATGATGCCAAATTCCAAAAGCAGAAACAATAGCCACGAACACTAGATCATGAGTGGCATATCTAGTCTCGATAAGCTATAATGATTTAGAAGCACAAGTGATAGCACGTTCTCCTTTGCAAGAGAATGGCATTCCAAACCAATACGACTAGTATCGGTACAAATAGCAAAGTCTTGCTTTCCCTTCAGGAATCACAAGAATAAGAGTATTGAAAGGAAGGGTTCTTTTAAATAATCCTCTTTCCTGAAAAGCTAAAACTTTCAAAAATCAAAATTATTTCGATGTAAAAATATCTCTAGAAGAATTTACATTTTACAAGTCAATATATCGTGTCTGATTGTCACATCAAAGCGTTTAGGAAATTCCTATCGATAACGTTGATCAAGCGCATCGACCAAAATTCTTGAAGCACTCAACGGGCAATACAACCACAAAATCATCTTTTATAGGATAAATAAATCTCTTAAAAAGTTTTAAGAATATTCTTTGTTCGTTTCAAGAACAAAAATCCAGTTTTACTTATAAAAAAATCTTATGAAAAAGATTTGCAAAATTTTAAATTACTATTTTCATCCAAAATCAATAAATACAAGAATGGTCTCATCGAAATATTCATATAATATTTGATATATAAAATGGATGAAATAAGCTGGACCAATTGAATGACAAAATAAGTCACTCATAAGAATCATAACGAGTGCGGAATGCGGTAAGTGGTGCTAACTTCCGCAACTCGTAGCAAACGAAAACCGGTGGTAAAGTCAAATTGAAAAGGCCTTAACACCACACAAAAGATATTGCTTAGGTGAGATCCTAAGACAAGCTCAAAAATACCAGAATTTTTTTTTCAAACGATATGATTGAGAGAAATAATACTTTCCTTATCATGCGGGTTTTAAGGAATATAATGATGCCATCAAATTGGAATCAAAATCACAAAGGAAAAATAGAAATCTGCTTAACAGATTGAAAATGTCGAAGATGAATAATCACTCGGAAAAATAGGATATGGGCTTCACAATTTAAGCCAATCCTTGCAAAAGTAAATTCCGATGTGATTAATCACAATGCCAAGATGTGATTAATAAGTAATTGAAAATCAACAAGAGATTAATCAATATCACAATAATCTACTCAAGATGAAAAGGAATGTCATATTCCTAATTTCGTTCACCAGGCCACAATAAATGACATATATATATCCATGCCAATCGTAAAAGTTGGTGAAACATAAATTGCAGAAATCAACACACGAAATCCAGATATCACAATAAAAGGATGGCCAAGACATTGATGTAGTACAAACGGTACATCCAATGAATCCAAAAGCCAAAACATCGATGTAGTACAAACGGTACATCCAATGAATCGAAACACATTAGAAAGTACATGGGTCGCTAGCCCACGAAGAAATGAGACGAAGCTCAATTTAATGAGGTACGGTCCTCCACATAGACAAAGAGACATCGCACATTGCTAGTCTAAACCATAAAATGATCATCATTGATCATCATGAAGTGTCAATTACAATAAGCTAGTAAATATATGAGTTTAGCATCATGTCCCATAACCACTAGCTTAACTTAAATATTTGCGAACAAATTGTAGATCTCCACTAGAAAATTGTCACAAGAGATTCAATCGAACAAGTCCAAGAATTAACCAACGAAGCAAACGCAAGCGTTTCATACCACTTGTTTTACTAAGTCGTTTAATTAGATTTCTCATACGAGTGAGGTAAAGGTTTGTATATACTAATAGATTGGAAAACGGTTTAAGAAAACGAGCTTTGTAATAAAATAGCGTTGAAATCATTTGAAGAAAGAGTTTTGATATTTACTACTAGTATAGAAAACCTTTATATTTTTAAAGTGACAAATCACAAAGAAGATTGTAAGAACAACCAATTACTAAATTCACATTCGAAGACGTGAATAAAATCCAAAGAAATCGTTACCAAATCCATAGAAATGGATATTTCCAAAAAGATCCATGAAAAGAAGTCATCAAAGTCGACAATATGTGATAACGATTAATAGGATCGCTAAAATCGATGAACAATGGAAATTCACACAAAACAGTCTGAATAGGCAAAAATAAACATCTCCAGACGTCTGATTTGGAATCCAGACGTCTGGATTTGTTTTTTGAAAAATAGTTCAGAAAGCTACCCAGACGTCTGGAATAGCCAAAATAGACGTCTGAGCCATGGCCAGACGTCTGGTTTTGAATCCAGACGTCTGGATTTGTTCTCTGGAAATAACCCAGAGAACACCCAGACGTCTGAAACCTCAAGTCAGACGTCTGAGACCTATCCAGACGTCTGGTTTGATGGTTCAGACGTCTGAAAATAGTCTCTGGCTTTTTTTTATATAATAAGCGTGCATACATTTTTACTTTCCAGGTCCAAACCAGACGTCTGTACTTGGTCACCAGACGTCTGGTCACCTGGTCTAGGCAACAATTTGCCTAGGCCAAAGTGGCCAAAACGTATCGGGAGCGATCGGACGAGCAACGACGACTAAGGATTTATGCCTAGCGACAACCCGGCCTTAAAAGCTCTCCGAAACACCTCTTAAAGCATGATCAAACATCAAAGTTATGATTCTTAAAGATTTGGCTTCAAACACCAAAAAATTGGAATATTTACAAATCTAATCCAAATCAAATGCAAATGCACATGAATAATTGTTAGGAATTCGTACCTAACAACCAAAGATACTTATAGTCATAGATGTGAGATAAAAATCTCACCTTTGAACCCAAATCAAATGAATGAGAAGCTTGAATCAATGGAAGACCAACCACACTTCAATCTCAACTCAAGAAGCTTGATTCTAAGCTAAAAAGAGAAACATTTTCCAAATTAGGTTTAGGAATTTTCTGAAATCAAAGAGAGAATGAGTTGGAGAAGAAGAAGAGGAAGCTTACCAATGGGTTCTCTTGAACTTTGGAGCAAGAACATGGATTTGCAAAGGAAGCTAGGGCTTGGAGTTTTAATTTCCTCTTCCACCCTCCATTAACATAAAAGCTTGAGTACTAGGAAAATAGAAGAGAAGTGAATGAAGAGGAGAGGGTTGGAACTGAGTTAAGTGGGGTTAATGGGCTCAGCCCAAACCAAAGCACTAAGTAAAAAGCGGAAAAAATCAACTTTCTCCAAACATATCGAAGCTTATACTCAAAAAGGTCGCAAACATCATTTTGAACTCAATGGGGTGGTCTCGAGTCCTAATTCGGCTGTTTGCAAAAAGTAGGTTTTCGGACCAAAATTCGATGAACGGTGAAATATTTAAATAAAATATTTAAATATATAATCGATAAATATGCGGGTTGTTACAATTATGGTCAAAGCAAAATTTTCGAAACAACTGGAACGAATGGAATTCACTTGACTCGACCACTCCACCACACAGCTAGACTACGTTCTCATGGTTCGGTTCAAAATTGCACATTACTTACTTTCACCCTTTTTTTTCTACAAGTGGCGAAAACACTTAAAATCTTAATCTAATTTCTCGGCATCATAAAAGAATTTTATGCGCATAACGTTGATAATACATATACACTCACAATACTAATTAAATGAACACTTCTTCACTAGTACAAAAACCCTCCTACAGCCGATTCTTATATTTGCTTATTCAACTATTATTATTAAATTTTTTTTCCTTCTCTAACTACTGTTGCAACCCTAGCTTATTACAAAATCCAACTACATGCTCGCCTCACTGTGTTTTCATACTTCAAAATACAAAGTGAATTTGCAACCTAGTTTGGACATTTATGACCCATACGCGTACTTTCTCCTCCATTCACATATATATTTCTTTTCTAATCTATTATATTTTGGGTAAAATTTAAATTTTATTTCTAAAATAAATTGGTCAAATTCACTACTGAAAATCTTTATGGACGGCTAGATGACGTAAAACTTTAGTTATCAGTTAACGAAAAAATTTCATGCAATTTATTTGGAGGAGAGGCTGACATCAGTGGTAAAAGAGGAGGGTAAGGATTTAGTGGTGAAGGAGGAGTCATAGCCTAAGGAGGTGGAGTTTTAAGCCTTTGCGTGAACAAGAAAAGGAAATAAAGAAGAAGAAAGCAAAGGAGGAAGAAGGAAAAATATAAACATAGGCCATACCTGATGAAGCTTTGCACGCAAGCAACCAGAGAAAAAAAATGAAGAAATTTTTCATGAATGATTTTGTGGTGTGGGTTTTGGTTTATATAAGGGACGGGTTGCGTGAATTTAGATAGGCACAAAATCAATTTGTTTTGATTGAAATTTTAAAAAAAACGACAAGTAGATATTTTTTTCAAATTTTCTTCTCTCATTTACTTGCGTACGTGCACTAGAATTGTGGAGATAAACTTGCGGTATTTAGGAAAGTATTTAATTCCTTTGATTGAAATTAAGAAAACGTGTAACAACCCGCATATTTATCGATTTTTATATTTAAATATTTTATTTAAATATTTTATCGTTGATCGGATTTTGGTCCGAAGCTACTTTTTGCAAACGGTCAAATTAGGACTCGAGACCACTTCCATTGAGTTCGAAACGTCGTTTGCAATCTTCTAAGTATAAACATTGATATGTTTGGGGTTAGTGGAATTTCACCACTTTTTCACTCGAGCCTTTGGTTTGGACTTTTAGCCCATTAGGCCCAAGTTCCACCCCCTTCTTCTTCATTGCTTCATTTCATTTCCTAACACTAAAGCTTCAACAAAAATGGTGAATGGAATGAGAAATTAAAACTCCAAAGTCTTTGTTTTATTGCAACTCCAACATTCAACTCCAAATTCAAGAAGAAGACATCGGATTCAAGCTTGTAGTTGCTTCTCCATTTGCCTTCAAGCTTTGTTCTTCATTTTCATTGGGTTTTGGAGCAAAGGTGAGATTTTTATCTCACAAATCTAGTCTATAACTATATTGGATTGTTGGGAATGATTCCCTATCACTTTAGCATTCATATTTGCTTTTGGTTTGGATTGGATTGGCGAAAAACTCCGATTTTTGGTGTTTTGGTGAAATTTCTGCATTTAGGTCGTTCTGGCCATTTTCGTGTTTTCGGAGTTAGGTCGCTCAGGACCTTAGGTCGTAGGTCGCTCAGGACCTTAGGTCGTAGGTCGTATGGTCGTTAGGTCGCTCTGCTTTGACTCTGGCCATTTTTGCTCACTCGTAGTTAGGTCGCTCACGACCTAGGACTTAGGTCGCTCGCGAGTTAGTGGCTTAGGTCGTTGGGTCATATAACCCATTAAGTCGCGCTCTTTTAGGTCGCGCCTCTTTTAAATCGCCCTGCTTGTTTGAGTTAGGTCGCGCCTCTTTTAGGTCGCGCCTCTTTTAAGTCGCCCTTCTCTGGACCTTGTTAGGTCGCTCAACATTGACCTCGTTAGGTCGCTCAACACACCGTGTCGCTAGGTCGCTCGACTCTGGACTTCATTAGCTCGCTCAACCGTCTACCTTTATAAGTCGTAGGTCGTCTCCGACATTAAACCACTCGGCCGCATTAGGTCGCGTACCTTTTAGGTCGCGTGTTGCACTAGGTCGTATGACCTTAGGTCGTTAGGTCGTATGGCATTAGGTCGCTAGGTCGTATGACCTTAGGTCGTTAGGTCGTTTGGCTTTTAGGCCGCTTCCACGCTAGGTCGTTCGACTCTTAGGTCGTAACACTTAGGTCGCTCGCCTCTTAAGTCGCTAGGTCGCGTGCCTTTAGGTGGCGTTTCTTTATTAGGTCGCGTGTCTTTGTTAGGTCGCTGACCTTCTTAACTCGCATGACCTAACCCCTAGGTCGTTGGGCCTCGTTTCTTCTTAGGTCGCTGCTTCTTATAGGTCGCTCGGCTCCTTAATTTCTTTAGGTCGTTTGAGTGTTAGGTCGCGAACCCATTTTAGGTCGCATGACCTATACCCTTTAGGTCGCTGGACCACTAGGTCGTGCCCCTTAGACCCCTAGGTCGCAACCATTAGGTCGCTCGACCCTATCCCTCTTAGGTCGTTAGACCTCATTTTGTCTTCACTAAGTCATACCGTTTTGGACGGGGCGCTGCCCCGCACCCCGCCGGGGGCGCTGCCCCCTGGACCCCCGCGACCTGACCGGGCAGGTCGAACCCCGTAAGCGGTGGCGTTGCCCCCGCACCCCCACCTTGGGGGGGTTGCCACCCCCCCCGGACCCCCCCTCCGTAGGGGATCTTATCTGAAAAACATTGAGCTGATTTCCTTGGATTTTATTCACATCTCCGTATGCGATTTTTGTGACTGATTGTTTCTACAATTGCTTCTGTGTTTTGTCACTTTATAATATAAAGGTTTCAATACTAGTAGTAAATATCAAAACTCTTTTAACAAACAATTTCAACTCTATTTTTAATAACAAAACTCTTTTCTTAAACCGTTTTCCAATCTATTAGTATATACAAGCCTTTACCTCACTCGGATGAGAAATCTAATTAAACGACTTAGTAAAACAAGTGGTATGAAACGCTTGCGTTCACTTCGTCGGTTAATTCTTGGACTTGTTCGATTGAACATCTTGTGACAATTTTATTAGTGAAGATTTACAGTTTGTTCGTAAATATTTAAGTTAAGCAAGTGGTTATGGGACATGAAGCTAAACTTCTATATTTACTAGCTTAGTGTAATTGACACTTCTCGTTGATCTTGATGATCGCTTTATGAATTAGACTAGCAATTGCGCGATGTCTCTTTCATTGCAAGGTTAGACTAGACACCACTTGTGTGATTCCATTCACACATACCTTTCTGCTTTTTGGTTAGTCTTGACCTCAATCTGTGTGATTCCATTCACACATGCGGGGTAGCTCCCCATGGTCTTCGGACCGTCATGTGATAGGCCTCTTTCCCTTTTTATGATTTCTGGATTTCTTGTGTTGATTTCTGGAATTTATTTCTTTGACTTGTCATGAGTACAAGTTTAGGGTATGATGCCCTCTTCGGATCTTTGAGAAGATTCTTGTGATATTGATTTATCTCTTATCGGTTGATCTCCTGTTGATCATTATTTGCATACTTATAGTAGTATGTCAGTATGGATATTTTATGTTTATGCCATATCTTTTATTTTATATCATGTCATCTGATATTTATAGCTAGACTGATCCGTTTATTATTTTCTTATAAATAATACTCGGGTCAGACCGAGATGTTACAGGTGCTACTGCTTGACTCCTTCCCCAGTGATTCACTACTCACACTTTTGGCTACTTGTTTAGATTAGCAGCTTTTGTTGTTTACACTTGAGATATAGACTCATAGTTGTATTCTTTTGTATAGCACGCGTTGCTATTCTTTTGTATTATCGTGGATCTTTTTAGACCACTACTCTGATGTACACTTTTATGTGATATATATTCATATCTCTTTCCGCATTTGTGATATGGATATCTGTGATTGATTCGCATGTTATGCTTACTTCTATATTTGTTTCCAAAGATTATTTTATAGCCACCGTGTGATAAGAAATTACATGGATAGTCGCTCCTCAACAGCCTTATTCTCCGCGCTAGTTGACAGCACTACACCGTAGTGTTCTTGGCTAGCGTGGGTATAAAGGTGGGGCGTCACAAAACAGTAATCAATTTATTCTTGCCCTTGGAATTAGAAATCTGGAAGTGCTTATAAATGGAAAGAACTAACTGTTGATATTTAAGAAACGGCAATGATATTTATTTGCTTGGATGCTACTTCAATAAAAGATTTTATACTAAATATTAGTTGCATGCTATATTTTTTTGCAAGAAATCTTATTTGCTTATAAACGGCAAATCTAGGGACGCGCATAGTTTTTAGGAGCTATATATTTTCGTTGCTTTGTACGCAAGGAAAAACTAAGATGCGAAATCAAAGCATGCGAATTTTATGGTCAAGGAATCGTTTGTTTGCAAATCAATATGTAGAGAAAACGGCAAGTGATGAATAAATGGCATTGATTTAAAAAGAAACGCCCATATTTTATACCAAATTTAAAAAGTTTGAATGCGTTGATTTTATCCTTTTTGTTTGAACGTGTTATAAAATAGGAAGCTGCATGATTTATTTCTTTTGAGATTAAGTAAAATTTTCTCTACAGGTAAGAAATAAATTTTGCTTTCCTTGAATGTTTATTACAAGAAGCACGCGTTGAATTACAGGGAAAGACCCAAAAGTTGGAAGCAGCTAATTTAGCAGTGAGTTGCAAGATTTTTGCATGGGGAGTTCAATGGAAAAGAAAAAGGTAAGCAATAACTTTCGTTCGAAAAGTAAAACGGCAAGTGGATCTTGAAATAAAATGATGTCAATGCATAATAAAAGGATGCGTGGGTTTTACCCCTTGAATTACGGTAGAAAAATAATTGAACGCTCCAAACGTGTTGCATAAATCAAGGAGGTAAACTGGTTAAGAAATATTAAAACCAGCTGAAGGTTACAAAATTTTTGGGAACAAAATAGGTAGACACTATTTTCGAATGAACAGGGAATTGCATGGTTTAATTCTTTTAGTTTAAGTAATATGTTTCTAAAGGCAAGTAAGATTTGTAATATATGGATAAGGCTTTAGTTTCAATAAATGGAATATGGAAAAATATTTTATACGTTACATAATTTAGCAGAAAATAAATCTTGCATTACTAACCGAGGGGAAATAAAACGGCATGCATTATCAAGTGTAAATGGCAAGAAATATAAATTGAAATTTAGCGCGTTATTATAAGGGAAGGACGAGCGAGATTAAAGGTGAATGTAAATTTGCGTGAGATCCTATTTGATTTTGTTCATGAATTATAAGCGAAATCTAAGGTGGAGAAACGTTCAAGCAAATATTAAGGAAATAAATGCTTTACCCACTGCATTACTTCAAACGTGCTTTATATATATATATATATATATATATATACGGTATTTATTCCCTCAATTTACACGCCCTTTTTACCGCGTAATTACCCAGTTCATTTATACACAAAAAAAATTCGAAATTCTGACCGTGCTGAGACTCGAACTCGAGACCTGTCCAGAATAGCCCAGATGTATTAACCACCAAAGCTATTAATGTTTTCTTAATTAAAACTTGATTTTGCTAGAAATTAAGTTATTTACCATCTTCGACAAAAACCCAAATTTTCAAATTAAAGTTATTTCTTAATCATGTCAAAATTTCAGAGATCTTATTATTTAATTAAAAATTTGGTCAATTGTTTTTATTTTTATTTTTAATCACTTTAAAATTTAGATTTTTATATAATAAACCCCAAAGTTTTTTTAAAATACAAGTGAAAAATACTTGTTAAAAATTTGGGCTGTTACACTCTCCCCCACTCAGAACTTTTCGACCTCGAAAAGGAAGAAGGTAGGGGAATAGAAACAACCTGAAAGAAAACTAAATTGAAACTTAAATTAGAATCATTAATCTAAACAATAAAAATTCAATTTTAAATTAATCATTGATTTCATCTATTTATGCTTAAAATTTTAACATTTATTTATTTACATATTTACTTGTATAATATCCCTACACTTAAAAAAATCATTCATTTTTATTTTATCCAAATTTTACACAAGGTATTATAACATTCTAATTTAAAATGTTTATTTTTAATCCAAATTTGAAATGGTAATTTAACTTAATTGTTAAAGTAAATTTACCATTTCCCAAACAACTTATTTTGATATTATTTTTATAAAACCCAAATCAAAAATATCATATTTCCAATCTATATACTTTGAAACCATGGCTTTGAAACATAACCTTTAATATATTACTTTATATACTAAAATAGCTTCTTTAAATTTCACAATAAATTCCCAATACCAATTTGAATCTCCAATTAAACCATTCAAATTCCCATATAATTCAAAGCTTAAATATCCCATATTTCAAAACTTAAATTTTTATAGCTTATATTATTTAGATCTTTAAATATTCCACTATTTCAAAATGGATTCTTTGATAATTTAATATATACCAAATCCAATTCTTATTATTTAAATTTTGAAATGTTTACTTAATACAACAAATATTATTTAAGTAAAACCCTTACTTTTATTTGAGTTATTAAAACTCTATATACAATAGAAACTTAAATAGATACTTAACTATATTATATAAAAGAAATCAACTTCATTATTTAGCTTATTTAAAAATTCGAAACAAATTTATACATAGCTAAATTCAAGAAATTTTACTATATATATATATATCAAAATTTAATATTTATCAATCGTATCCTTTTCAAAACCATATAAATCAAAATATTTATATATATAGACCGACGTTGTCTGTATAAAATTTTCAAACATAATACTCCGAAATTCATAGTTTTAAACCATACTTCTAAAACTTGAATGGTTTGGATAATCAACAGTATATGGAATAAAATAGTTTGCATTTAAAATTACTTTATAAAATAAAATAATTTCTACGACTTACAATTTTATTTCATTTAAAAAAAAATTAAGTCAAAATTCATAAATTTCAAAAACACTTTAAGTTTCAATAACCACTTCAGTTTCAATATTTGCAAACTTGAATATTAGACAATTGGAACTAAGGTTGGAAATTTCTATTCTACCAATTAAAATTCTATTATTAAGTTTGAATATTTGCATAATAAATCTGTAATCATTAAGAAAACTCAAATTACTTATAAAGAGAATTTCCTTCAATTTATTTATACTATATATATTCTTTTAATTTATCTCGAATATAATCCAGTTATAAATATCATATCTTTAAAATTTTATTTATAAATCTTTTTATATCGTATATTATCCAATTACATTGTTAACTTCTGAAAATCAACGTAAGTTATATTGAAATGAAATTGAGTATTATACAAATAGAACATTCAAATTCAATTATCTCAAGTTTGAATTACTTATTCAAAATTTTGATTTTTTTTATATAATTGAAATTATTCCTCAAGATAAAATTCAAGAATTAAATTTCTGATTTCCTTCAACCCATTTAGAGATAAATAAATATATGTACATAATATGTCAAATCAAATTTAAATCATATATCTATATATGATAAATCAAGTCATATTTTAGAGATTCAAATCAATTAAATTCTCAAGGTAACACTGTAGCCAGACTACAGAATGGTGTTTTCACTTCGAAACTCGAAAATGAATGTCGATGATGTTGTTGTCATCACCGAAATTATTTCCTAGCGACAAAGAGAGAGCACTGATTTTTAAACCTTTAACATTCTTTGGAAACAAATTTTTATTCAAAAACAATTTAAATAATATATCCTTTCAAAATTTTAAACCCAAGGTTTGAAACTATCGGAAATTGAATTCTCAAGTTCTTGTTTTAAATTCATTTCAGTTTCCAAATAAATTTATAACCATGTTTTATAGTTCAATTATTTATATAAGACAAAACCAATGGTTTAAAAACCATAAATAAAATCAAACACTATTATCTCTTGACAACTAGTTAAATTAATTATAAAATTCTGAAAATTATACTTATATATAATATTAGATTTTTCCCTAATATAGGAATAAAATTTTCAAAACAAGGATAAAGATTCAAATTTGATGGATTTAAATCAAAGAGAATTTTGATTTACAGATAAATTGGAATCAGAAGATCCGATGATTACATAACAGAACAAGGAACTAGATAAGTTTACATAAATTGCGGGCAACCTTAACCTGGTCAACCGTGACTCAAAGAGTCAGATCGAATGTAGATTTAGCATTCGATCCAAAGAGATAGAGTTCGTAATAACCAAAGATATTAGCATCTAAACCGAGGTTAAATATAAATCTCTGGTGAATCAATGCTAATTGTAAAGGAGTTTCACCCTTTTATTAGAATATTGGCGAGACCGGCAATTTACTATAAAGATCATCCGAAATGGAGTTATGGGATACTCCAGAATCGAAAGAAGATGAATAGTGAGGTACACGAATGTAGTTTGGAACCATAGGGAACGTTCCAAAATTCGAAAAGGAAGAGATTCAAGCTCGAATGAAAGTGATTCTGTAAATCAAATTTACCATACATTCTAAGTTTTGCCTAGAGCCAAAGCTCTGATACCAACTATAACGGCCCGATATTTTCAACCATTCGCATTCGCACATGTCGGACTTGAATTGTTAAAAATACCGCGTCGTAAATAATTTTTTTTGGCAAAACTCAGAATATGCAATAAATAAATCACAGAATCACAGACACAGATATCAGAAATCTCGCAGCGGAATTTAAAAATACTTAGTGGTTCATGAAGCCACTTATAAACAGTCTCATAAAAAAAAATTACATAGACTTTAATCTCAAATATAGTTTAAGTCATCAAATAGAAAAATCCAAATATCCACTAGTCTTGATTTCAAAATAAGATAACGGGCTGAAGTTTTGCCGGTAGCTTGAAAGATCTACAGAAGTCCTAGCTCCGGAAAGAAAGCTGAACTGCAACTCAGGCTGACCCGAGCGTAAAATAAAACATAAACACTCGAGTCAGGACATACATACTTATATAGTGTAAGCTAATTCAAGTGTACTGTAATATAGAGCAAGTAACTTAAAGGATGCTTGGGACTACCCATCCTCTAAGGATCCGTTAAACTATTTACTATGTAGTAATATTCGCTATTATAATAATGTCTATTAGTAAAATAAACTTACTTTTAAATAGCGTTAAGGCTTTACATTTTCCACCTTAACACGTAATAGTCCCAGTAGTCCATCCAATATCATAGTCCCTCCTGATCGGGAAGCCACCAGAGGATACCACACGGGCTATGGGAGAAAACCAAACTCGTACAAGGCTCGCTATGATAGGTGACATGACACAACTAGGCAATGCCAGGGTAGATATACCAATTACGCTTCCGGACCGATGGAAACGCGTAGCCCCAGCTACCGCCCACCTCGAACAACACTCTCAAATCAAAGGTGCGCACCAAACAATCACAAAAGCAATAGAATGGCATACGAAGAAGTGCGTCCGATCAGAGGTGCTACCTCATTAATCCGTCAATCGCTCCTGTTTTAGCCACCTTATGCCAACTCACGGGAGTCGGATCCACGTATTTACCTCAAAGAAAACGTCACCACCATCCTACTTCATTCTGGAATCTCCACCGCGTACACGGTTGTCAAAGTGGTTTTCGGTATCGACAGAGAGTATGCCCATATCCGATCCCGGTCTCTTTAACAACCAAACGTTATTATAACCCGTGGTTACAACTTTTAAAAATGGTATTTATACTTTAAAAATCAAAATAAATTTCAAATACCTTTCAATATCATAGTATCATTTCAATCATTATTTATTTAAACATCAGTCATTTTATTTAATATAAAATACCATTTAAATCTATTCAGTTTATTTTGGAATTAATTGTCTTTCAACTCACATTTAAAAGTTAAATTCTTCCATTTAAAACCATTTAAAGTCAATTCCTTATTTTTATTAATTACATATTAAATTCCAAAATTTAAGCCTTTTTCCCCAAAGATTATTTCCATTTATTTTAAACAATCCGAAAATTCAGTTTCCGTAGCATTTATGAAATGTCACCTAAAGTCTGTAAGTCAAAACAGTTCATTTATAAAAGACAACATTTAAGTGCTGTAATAAATTATTAACTTAACAATCAAATTTTAAATTCCCAAATATAACTTATTATCAATTATTTTCTTAACTAAAACTCACTTTTAACCAAATTTCAGAATTTCCCAAATATAAGTTATATTCCAAAAATTTTACTGAAACATTTGTTTATTTAACATTTTGACTTATTCAAAAATCATTATCAATCTTATAAAAATCCTTTAAATATATTTAAACCAGAATATTATAAACTTCCATTTTAAAATAAATTTAAAATGTTTCAGAAAACATTATATAAACCACGGGTCTGTATATAGTTTTCTAGCCTAGGTCAAGTGATACGGATTTATATCATTTCAATCCGCAATTTACAAAACCCCGGGTTCTATCATTTCAAACCCGCAATCCCAAGTTAACAAATCAAATTTAAACAATTAAATGAATATATGGATAATAATTGTCGTTCAGGCCTATCATTTAAGCCTATAACGATCTCAATTTACAGGGAACTTGCAGTGATGATTTAACAGTAAATAAGCATTAAATAATATAACTGCAACTATATTACAACAGATAAACAACTGATGATGTGTCAATTTAAAATGGGGTTTAACATCATATGTTATATTATAGACAAATGACATTTAATAAATAATTTACAAATACACTTGCGATAATTCACAGAAATATAGGTATGTTTGTCTGGTGAGAAATACTCACCCTAAAGCTGCAGAAAAATAGATTCAAACAATTGTATCACTTGATAAAGAAACGTACAAACGGCACGATCAGATTTCCGCGGATGCAACGTCTTGATTCAAATCTATAACAAGATCCAAATAAACCAAATACGCGACTTTAAAAATTATGGTCAAAGCAAAATTTTCGAAACAACTGGAATGAATGGAATTCACTTGACTCAACCACTCCACCACACAGCTAGACTACGTTCTCATGGTTCGGTTCAAAATTGCACGTTACTTACTTTCACCCTTTTTTTTTCTACAAGTGGCGAAAACACTTAAAATCTTAATCTAATTTCTCGGCATCATAAAAGAATTTTATGCGCATAACGTTGATAATACATATACACTCACAATACTAATTAAATGAACACTTCTTCACTAGTACAAAAACCCTCCTACAGCCGATTCTTATATTTGCTTATTCAACTATTATTATTAAATTTCTTTTTTCCTTCTCTAACTACTGTTGCAACCCTAGCTTATTACAAAATCCAACTACATGCTCGCCTCACTGTGTTTTCATACTTCAAAATACAAAGTGAATTTGCAACCTAGTTTGGACATTTATGACCCACACGCGTATTTTCTCCTCCATTCACATATATTTTTTCTTTTCTACTCTATTATATTTTGGGAAAAGTTTAAATTTTATTTCTAAAATAAATTGGTCAAATTCACTACTGAAAATCTTTAAGGACGGCTAGATGACATAAAACTTTAGTTATCAGTTAATGAAAAATTTTCATGCAATTTATTTGGAGGAGAGGCTGACATCAGTGGTAAAAGACGAGGGTAAGGATCTAGTGGTGAAGGATGAGTCATAGCCTAAGGTGGTGGAGTTTTAAGCCTTTGCGTGAACAAGAAAAGGAAATAAAGAAGAAGAAAGCAAAGGAGGAAGAAGGAAAAATATAAACATAGGCCATACCTGATGAAGCTTTGCACGCAAGCAACCGGAGAAAAAAAAATGGAGAAATTTTTCATGAATGAATTTGTGGTGTGGGTTTTGGTTTATATAAGGGACGGATTGCGTGAATTTAGATAGGCACGAAATTAATTTGTTTTGATTGAAATTTTAAAAAAAACGACAAGTAGATTTTTTTTTTCAAATTTTCTTCTCTCATTTACTTGCGTACGTGCACTAGAATTGTGGAGATAAACTTGCGGTATTTAGGAAAGTATTTAATTCCTTTGATTGAAATTAAGAAAACGGTAATCAATTTATTCTTGCCCTTGGAATTAGAAATCTGGACGTGCTTATAAATGGGAAGAACTAACTGTTGATATTTAAGATACGGCAATGATATTTATTTGCTTGGATGCTACTTCAATAAAAGATTTTATACTAAATATTAGTTGCATGCTATATTTTTTTGCAAGAAATCTTATTTGCCTATAAACGGCAAATCTAGGGACGCGCATAGTTTTTAGGAGCTATATATTTTCGTTGCTTTGTACGCAAGGAAAAACTAAGATGCGAAATCAAAGCATGCGAATTTTATGGTCAAGGAATCATTTGTTTGCAAATCAATATGTAGAGAAAACGGCAAGTGATGAATAGATGGCATTGATTTAAAAAGAAACGCCCATATTTTATACCAAATTTAAAAAGTTTGAATGCGTTGATTTTATCCTTTTGTTTGAACGTGTTATAAAATAGGAAGCTGCATGATTTATTTCTTTTGAGATTAAGTAAATTTTTCTCTACAGGTAAGAAATAATTTTGCTTTCCTTGAATGTTTATTACAAGAAGCATGCGTTAAATTACAGGGAAAGACCCAAAAGTTGGAAGCAGCTAATTTAGCAGTGAGTTGCAAGATTTTTGCATGGGGAGTTCAATGGAAAAGAAAAAGGTAAGCAATAACTTTCGTTCGAAAAGTAAAACGGCAAGTGGATCTTGAAATAAAATGATGTCAATGCATAATAAAAGGATGCGTGGGTTTTATCCCTTGAATTACGGTAGAAAAATAATTGAACGCTCCAAACGTGTTGCATAAATCAGGGAGGTAAACTGGCTAAGAAATATTAAAACCAGCTGAAGGTTACAAAATTTTTGGGAACAAAATAGGTAGACACTATTTTCGAATGAACAGGGAATTGCATGGTTTAATTCTTTGAGTTTAAGTAATATGTTTCTAAAGGCAAGTAAGATTTGTAATATATGGATAAGGCTTTAATTTCAATAAATGGAATATGGAAAAATATTTTATACGTTACATAATTTAGCAGAAAATAAATCTTGCATTACTAACCGAGGGGAAATAAAACGGCATGCATTATCAAGTGTAAATGGAAAGAAAATATAAATTGAAATTTAGCGCGTTATTATAAGGGAAGGACGAGCGAGATTAAAGGTGAATGTAAATTTGCGTGAGATCCTATTTGATTTTGTTCATGAATTATAAGCGAAATCTAAGGTGGAGAAACGGTCAAGCAAATATTAAGGAAATAAATGCTTTACCCACTGCATTACTTCAAACATGCTTTATATATATATATATATATATATATATATATATATATATATATATATATATATATATATATATATATATATAGACACACACACACACACACGGTATTTATTCCTGCAATTTACACGCCCTTTTTACCGCGTAATTACCCAGTTCATTTATACACTAAAAAAAAATTCAAAATTATGACCGTGCTGAGACTCGAACTCGTGACCTGTCATGAATAGCCCAGATGTCTTAACCACCTAAGCTATTAATGTTTTCTTAATTAAAACTTGATTTTGCTAGAAATTAAGTTATTTACCATCTTCGACAAAAACCCAAATTTCCAAATTAAAGTTAATTCTTAACCATGTCAAAATTTCAGAGATCTTATTATTTAATTAAAAATTTGGTCAATTGTTTTTATTTTTATTTTTAATCACTTTAAAATTTAGATTTTTATATAATAAACCCCAAAGTTTTTTTAAAATACAAGTGAAAAATACTTGTTAAAAATTTGGGCTGTTACATGTGCCATGTCACATACCCTATCGCGCCTTGTAGGAGTTTGGTTTTCTCCCGTAGCCCGTGTGGTATCCTCTGGTGGCTTCCGGATGAGGAAGGACTATGATATTGGATGGATTACTGGGACTATTACGTGTTAAGGTGGAAAATGTAAAGCCTTAATGCTATTTAAAAGTAAGTTTATTTTACTATAGACATTATTATAATAGCAAAATATTACTACATAGTAAATAGTTTAACAGATACTTAAGAGATGTGAATCCCGATCATCTCTTAAGTTAGTGCACTCACGTTAGACACTGGATAGGAGATGTAAAATCCCGTAAACATCTCTGACGCTATTCCACTCATATTTTATTGTTGATTTAACTTACATAAAATCTTTTAGTTCTGACTCAAGTGTTTGTCTTTTCAATTCGCCCGAGTCAGTCCGAGCATTTCAGGATTTGAAGATTTTATTCTGGAGGACGAAGACGAAGATTTGTATTACTATTATCTATTATATTATTCCACTACACTATTGTATTCCGCTGCATTATTAATATTCTCTGGTATGTGTAACTCGGATATGTATTATCTAAGTAAATCAAATGTTTTTGTAAAACAGCTTCATGAACTGTATATTTGATTATTATATTTTATTGTTCCGCTGCAAGATTCTGTTTTGTTTTATTTCTTTATGCTTTTTCTTATTTACCCCATAACAATCCGCCCTTTTGTATGGTTTAAGTCTGACATGTGTGGTTTATCGTCGATTTAAACCGTGGAAAAAGGCTGGACGTTACATAAACCGACATAGTATTGTTTTAAAAATCGGGTAAACGAAATAATTTTACCCAAACTATTTTTGTATATAAAGGGAAATGGTGTTCCTTAAATTATTATAGAATATGGTTGATTATTTTTTAGAAAGTGATTATATTAAATTATTATCATTAATTATTGAATAGGTAATTGAAATCGTAACTCAAAAGTTAAGAAATAAATTCGCATACAAATGGAATTTGAGAATGTGATTTGTAATTTGAAATGGGATTCCAGAGTAATATTTGAGAAAAAAATTGAAAGGGTTTGAAATTTGGAAAAGATTAAATTCCTTTTGAGTTTGAAAATGGTTTTCAAGGGTTTGGAAAATGTTTTAAAGGGATAAAAGCACTAAACTCTTTTTGGTCACTGGAAAATAATTCCGATGATGATCGCGACATCATCGGTATTCATTTTCATGTTTCCAGAAGAGAAATTGCTGCCAAAATGTTTTAAAATTAAATTATTTGCAAACTGGGTTTGCTTTTGCAGATTCAAAACATAATTTGAATTGATTTCAAAAATGATTTTGAAATGTTGAAAAGACTCTAAAATCTGATAAAAATAGTTATGGAATAATTTTTTTATCAAGGTGGAAAAATAAAATTGTGAATGAATAAATAAATTTATAATTGCGATTAAATGAAAGTGCAATGAATGTTGAAATTCATTTTGAATTTGTAAGTAAATAAAACTAGAATTGAAATTGAATTTGATAAACAAAGAAAAGCAATGAAATAAAAATTACGAAATGAAACTAATTGAAGATAGAAGAATTTAATTCAATAATTATAAATGAACGATAGATTGAATTTATATGGAATTGGAAATCCAGTTTTAGTATAAGTAGAGATAAACCAAAATGGTGAATTGAAAATAAATATAAGAAGTATATAGAATATGTAACGACCTGCTATTTTCAACCATTCGCATCCGCAGATGTCGGACTTGAATTGCTCAAAATATCAGATTGTTAATTAAAATTTGGCAAAACCCAACATATACAGTAAATAAATCAAACACAGAATCACAGATACAGAGTAGTACAAAAATACGCAACGGAATAAATAGATAGTAGTTCATGAAGCTACCATGAAAAAAATCAGAGTTAGTGATAAAGTACAATAGAATATCTCAGATACAGTGAAGTCTTCAGTACGTGCGGAAGACTTCTCTGGACCAATCAACTGGATGACTGAAAGGATAGATAGCTGGATCTTCAAGCAAACTCCAACTTCGAAGGTGAGTCTCAAATGCTGTATCACTCAGTCTGACCCGAGCGTAAAGCAAAACACAAAACACTCGAGTAAGGATTAACATTCTTATCTAAATAAATCCAACTCAAGTGAAATATCAACTGAAATACAATTAACTTAAAGGATGTTTGGGATAACCATCCTCTAAGGGTCCATAGAACTATCTACAAGGTAGAAATATACACAATAACACCGTAGTCCTGTCAACTTAATTTATACTCCAAAACCAAATATCATTTTCTCTTCAAATATCTCTATATTTCCCAAAATAGTATTTATATATATATATTAAATAATTTATAGAGTAAAGTATTTTCAATTTCCTCAACTTAACAAATTGTTTCAACATCAACCCGACCTTCCTATTCAAATTAAATCCAATCTTAATTTATCAATTTAAATTCAGTTTAGTTTCTAAATAACGAATTCAACTATATTTATTTCAAATACAGATCCGAATCTCAAAATAAACCATTTAAATTCCAATATAGTTCAAGGCTTTAATATTTAAAAGTTAAATATAACAGTTTCATATAGATCTCGATTTAACCTCATTATTATTTAGTCTTGAAATACTCCCTTATTAGATTCAATATCATTTAAGTAACCTTAATTACATTTTACTCAATATTTTCTTTAATATATTTAAACGTTAAATATTCATTAAATCACTTACATCAAAAATCCAGTTACAAAATCATACCCTTAAATTTCCCATTCAAAATTTCAAATTGATTTAATTAAATAAATCCTTATTTAAATACCATTTTTAATAAACTCAAATTTATCTCCCAATCTTAATTTATCCTAATTATTGCAAAAATCTATTTGAACTATAATTTACCTAAATAATTAACATAATTTATGTATTAAATCAATCTTAATTGAATTAAATATTATTAAATCTATATATATATCATTACCCTTTATATATAATAATTTAAGAATTAATATTTATTAAGACCATATATTTCTTTCCAAAACAACGAATTTATTTCAAAATATTTTTATATATATGGACCAACGGTGTCTGTATATATTTCTTATCATATGGTCAAGTGCTATGGATATTTATCATTTCAAACCGTACACTAAATATATACGGGTTGATATCATTTTAACCCGTAATCCCAAATTCAATTAAATGAAAATCGCTTGGGTCTAACATTTCAACTCATAACGAAATGCTCCTATTCTAAAGTCCGCTCGGGTATGTATCATTTCAACCCATAGTGAATTCTAAACTACAGGGAACTTGCAGAGTGATAACATATAATAATAATATAACAGGCATATATCATCAATAACAGTATAATATAAACAACAGGATATGGTGTCATATCCCACAGGTGAACAGTTACAAATAATAGCATATAAACAATTTAAATAACTAATAACAACATATTTCAATTGTCGTTTCAATTGAAATCAAATTTAATAAATATAAGAATGTTAAATCGTGAGTGATTCCTCACCTTTCGAGGCTAGATAGATTGGACAAAGAATTGAGCTACGCTGGATCACGATCTAGACATCGAACAAATCCAAACAAAATTTTCAAAGCAAAGCAAGATTAGCACGAATACGATGGACAACTGATAAATAGAGATCGATGAAAATAGATCAGAAACTGCTTTATGTAGACCGAAATGAAATACAAATATTATTCTATTATATTACTCTCTTAACCAATATTAGTTTTGAAACGCATTAAAATTACATATACATACATACATTTTCAAACAAATGCAAATAATAGAAAACTGCAAAACTATGTTTAAAACCAATATTAACATAATTGTTTTTATAATCATATTTAAATCAACATTTAAGTCAACATTCCGCATTATTATTGTTAAGACCAATATCGACTTTCCTTGATTTGCTGAAACACTACACACCTTATACTTGATATAAATTTACCTTTTGCAAAATATTTATAAGAAAGAGAAGGGCGAGAGCACAGCTCCAACTTAATTTAACAATTTAAATTCCAGTATTTTTTTTAATATTAAAACAGGCTTCAGGCATTTCTTACATGTTAACACTTACATTAAACTTTCTTTATCATCTTAAAAATATCAATGTCAAATTTTAACCCATATAATCACTAGTATAAACTTACATTTTAAAACAACAGATCTTAGATCTTATAAAACTGTATTTGTATAATAATTCATCTCTGGACAGACACACAAACAAACTTAAAATATATTATACTGTATATTCTCCCCAAAATTTTATAACTCTACAACTATATTTTAAACAACAGAAGGAAAATTTAAACCCATGCAAACTCTACCTATATATCAAACTTATGTTTTATAACTTACTGTATATTAATATGTTTATAAATGTATACTGTCCCACAATATATATATTATAAAATTAACACCTTTTTATAAACAATACAATATAAAATTAACACCTTTCTTTTTTTTATATAAAAATCTTATATACTGTAACATATATGCAGACTGCTAAACATCTTATATTATATATAAACCGTATGAAATAACCCAATGTATATTCAAAAGTCAGACTATACAAATTTCAATAAATACTCATATAAAACTAACCATAGAACAAATGCAAATGTTTATAACTTTAAATTTAATGTATACTTGCGCTACACTATATAAACATACTTATAATGTAAAATATATACTTGAAGCATGTTATGCTTAAAATAAAGGAAAAGCAAAAGCAATATGAACAATAATAAAACAAAAGAAAAGGATGAAAAAGAAGAAGAAAAAGAAAAGAAATAAGAAGAAGAAGAAAAAAAATTAGTGCAGCCATTTACCTACAGAAGAAGCTTCACACGCAAGAGAGGAGATGAAGGTCTATTGATATGGAGTAGGGTATGTACGAGTGATTTGTATTTATAAGAGAAGCCTCACATTGATAAAGTGGAAAGAAATTTTGTTTAAAGTGACAAGAAATAAAGATAGTAATGGCTAGAGGAAATTTAAGAATTTATTCCTATAAATTAAGGAGAAGTAAAAAAAAGAAAGAGGAAATAAATTAAAACAAATATATAAAGATTAAATGCTGGTGAACAGAGGAAATAAAATGAAACAAATATGTATATAAACATTGAATGCTGGTGAAAATAGAAAATAAATTAAAACAAATATGTATAAAGATTGAATGCACATGTATAGAGAAAATGAATTAAAACAAATATGTATAAAGATTGAGTGTTGGTGAAAAGAGGAAATAAATTAAAACAAATAAGAAGAGAATGGATTGATTTAAAGGAAAGGCAATGAATAGTTTAGAAATAAATAAATGTAAAACGTATACGTTTTAATTTCGAAAAGGAAAGAAATAAATACGGGGATGGCAACAGTGAAAATGCACGTTTAGGCAAATAATAGAATATAAAAGTAAGAAACTCAAAAGGATAGGCACAGAGACGTGAAATCAGGGAGACAAGGGAAGCAAGTGATCTTTCAAATTTATAACGTTGGCAATAAATATAAAATAAATGAAAATTAATAGATGGATTCTTGATTGACGCAGTGATTAAAGTAAGGTTGCGTGTCAGTCACGATGAAATTTAAAACAGAAAAAAATGTAAATGAATAAAAGGGGTAAGCTAGATTTTCCGCTTAGATTTAGAGAAGACACATCAAATGCTGAAAAAGGGAATTATGAAACGGCTAGATTCTAGCAAATAATAAATATGGTAAGAAAAGTAAATAGGCAGGTTATAAATCAGATTGGAAAGAAAAGTGGAGAGGTTAATTGATAAAAGAATTAAGATAATGAAAATGCATAATAATATTGTTGGCATCTAATGTCATTTAACGCAAAAACGCATATAGGAGCATGCATTTTCTTCCGACTTGCAACATCATTCATCATTTTGGCATTCGTGGCATTCAACAAATTAAGGTGGTGGTCAAAGTCGTGAAATGGTAGCAAATTAACGATGAATAGGATCCAATAATTCTTAGTGCAATGCACAAAATCGGAAAATATCAGCATGTGCCTTCTACGCACATGTTAAGATTTCATAATTTCACTAATGACCTTTATGATTTTGCATTTTTGCGTGATAAATATAGATAGTTTAAGTTTTTAACAATTAACACTGTGTATTAGTGATTATCTCTTGTTTGAGCGGTTGTTAGCATATGCCTACTGAATACATATTAACATAATCCCATAAAAATTTATGTGTACTTAAAATGTTCTTCTGATAAAGTTTTTTTTCTCAAGATTATTATTAACATTTAGAATATCATTTGACTTATCCAAATGTTGATGATTTTCAAATTCTATTAAGATTAAGGTCGCTAATTGATTATTGTTGAAAGCTAAGGATATTAAGAAAATACTATTATGAAATCCATATCTTGAACACGAAATTTGTTATTAAAATCGTATCATTAGAGTTACATGTATGATTATAAACAATAACATTCATAATTTACAACTACGATGTTGCAGATCCTTTTATTAAAATTTAGATTACATATCGTTAGCAAGTCAGCATGAATTTAATAGAATTTCACAAAATAAATAAACTTTCATAAAATTAATTGAAAATTTACCATTTGCTATATTTAATTATACGTAAACCAAATATTAAAACTTTATTTCAAAATATTATTATTAAAATTTCTCAAAATCCAAATTAAATACGTTATAAAACCAATTAAAAACTATAAAAATCTACGGGTCGTTACATTCTCCCCCACTCAAAACTTTTCGTCCCCGAAAAGGAAGGAGGTAGGAGAAAAGAAACAACCGGAAGGAAAGATAAATTGAAAGATAAGGATTAACAATTTATTTAACTATATACATTTTATTTGAAATATTTATTTGAAAACTTCATTTGCAATTCAGTTATCTTTAATACTTTAAGTTTTCAAAACCCATTGGAACTAAATATGTTTTATTAAATTAATAACTTCAAAATACTTACAATATTTTAAAGATTATATTCAAAAAGGAAAGGAAGGTAGGTTTGGAAAACAGAATCAAGGTGAATAACTAAACTGAGCAGATAAGGTAGATGCAAGGAATAGTATCGGGCACGAATAATTAATTTAGAACCATAAGAATTTAAATTTCAAATATTAATTCAAAAATTCTTTGTTGGGAAAAATACTTTTATAATAAAATACTATTATATCGATATAATTTTTCCTTTCGAAAATACTTTTATAACTCGATGTTTCAACAAGTTTATCCTCGTTCTTGTAGACTCTGGCCATGCGTTGATCAGGCGTAAAGCTAGAATTCTTCAAGTACTTGGTAGACCCGTTTCAACACCAAGTGAAAATACTTGAAAAACCTTTAAAAAAACAGATATGGAAAGTACAATCCAAACAAAACAACCAAACCAAAACCTTTGTCCGATCATGGTTCGCAGATACACAATGGTTACGCCTGGGTCCCCCAGGAAACAATCCATATCCGTAAGCTTTCTCAGCCCTGCGAGTTACGCCATGATGACTAGTAGAGTGCAGGAAACACAATGGTTACGCCTGGATCCCCCAGGAAACAATACGTACCCCTAGGCAA
Organism: Allium cepa; assembly: GCA_030765085.1. Classification (NCBI taxonomy): domain Eukaryota; kingdom Viridiplantae; phylum Streptophyta; class Magnoliopsida; order Asparagales; family Amaryllidaceae; genus Allium; species Allium cepa. The sequence continues at coordinate 439,581,715 of CM060929.1, forward strand.
GACTCAGCCAGGCACTTGCGCTACTATTCGCGACCTATACAGATTGCAGGATACAAAATGGTTACGCCTGGATCCCCCAGGAAACAATCCGTACCCCTAGGCAAGACTCAGCCAGGCAATTTCGCTATGCATTCATGAGAGAAAAAAAAAACCATGGGTTACGCCACGGTGGGAACACTCGAGTATTACATCCGGAAAACCAAAAATCAGAGAGAATAATATCGATAGAATGAATCCACGATGTGGCCACAAAGCGGATATCAAGTAGAAGGCACTTTCCATATCTTTATTTCGAAAATATATATCATATAGTACCTTTCCAAATACTTTCAAATATCGTACTTATATAAAGTCCATATATATAGGATTCCTTTCTAAATCGAATACTTTCCAAATCAATAGTATATCAAAACATACTTATATAGACTTTGATTATATAAAATTCTCTTTCCAAATTGAGTACCTTTCAAATCAATAGATTTCAAATCAACTTTATACTTATACAAATCCATTTTATATAAGTTCGACCACTCCCAAATCAAGTGCTTAATAATATAAGGTTCTCAATTTCAAATCATTTCAATATCATATATGATTTCACCAAATTTTCTTCCAGATTAAATATCTAAATTTCAAAGTTCCCAAAATAATAGGTTTAGAAAATTATCCCAGTTTTCAAATTAAAATAATTCAAGTCAAACAAATTCATTTCCAAAATCACAATATAAGTACTGGTTTTTAATTTCAATTTAATTTCAAAACCAAAAATTTTCTCAAAATTAATTATACTCAAATGGTTTCCAAATTTATAATTATCCCTTTAAACCCTTTAAAGTATTTATTTTTTTATTTGAAATATCAAATTTTCCTTTCTGAAAACCATTATTTAAAACTAATAGTTTTTCAAAACATTTAAAACTAAATTCCATATTAGTATAATTTCAAAATAGTCATATTCATTTACCTAACAAAAGGTTTCAAACTTAACGTACAAAAAAAAACTTATATGCTTTATCAAACATTTTGTACTCTTCGAAATTTCTTAGCTTTAAAAATTTAATCTCGATTTGGAAGTGTTCGAACATTCAAAATAGTTAGTGAAATCAAATTTCCAAATTCAAGATTTGAAAATCAACATAAATCAATAAACCAATTATTAAATCTGAAACTCGAGGACTGAACACCGGTCTCATTTAAATTGTTTTAAAATATATACCTATATCTTTCTAAAATATCAAATTGTACTTCGGAATTTGTAATCAAAAAGGTTTTACAAAATCACTTGCATAGCGAAGCTATTAAAGTGGCCTCTCCCCCACTTTGAAACTCGAAAATCAATGTCGATGATGCGTGCACTCATCACCGAAATTATTTTCCAGCGACATAAGTGAGTTATGGACTTCTATTTTCTTGAAAACTTCTTTGAAATTTCTTCAAAATTATTAAAATTCATTAGAAACATTTCTTATTTGAAAAATATTTTAAATCGTATTATTTTTATATATCTTCCAAAATCTTAAAACCAATTTCAAAATACCGGAATTCAATTCTCGAATTTCAAATTTAACTCTACAGTTATAAATCAATTTTATATAAATCAATTTCTTATAAATCAATTTCTTATAATTTTTCAAAATTTCAAATCCTTTCAAAACCTTTTTATATAGGTATATAATCCTTATCGAAAACATTTTCACTTTTATATATAGAATAAAATCATAGTTATCAAAATAATAATTTCGGTATAAACAATTTCAAAAATACAACATACCCGATTTTTCAAAGAATGGGTTTCAAACAAAGATAGAGATTTAAATTAGCGGAACTCCAATCAATAGAATCCTGATTCGAAGATAGACTCGATCGAAGATGAGATAATTAAATTACAAAATAGAAGATGGATATACTTCTACCAATCGCGGGCGACCTTAACCGAGTCAACCGTGACTTCAGGAATATAATCGATGCGGAATTCCAAAACAAATCGACATTCGATCGCCAGAGATAGAATTCGGCATACCAAGATACAACAGCATCGTAAACCGATGATACAAAAAAATCTTCGGTGAATCAATGCCAATTGAAAAGGAGCTTTCACCCCCTTTTACGAATCATTCACTGGAGTTATGGGATACTCCAGAATCGAACGAATATAATTAGGGAGAGACAAGAATGAATTTCGGAACCGAGGGACATTCCAAAATTCAAAGGAAATCGAGTCAGAAAGGAGGAGATTTAACTCGAACGAAAGTGATTCTGTAAATAAATTTACCATTTATGATAAGTTTTTCCTAGAGCCAAAGCTCTGATACCAACTGTAACGACCTGATATTTTCAACCATTCGCATCCGCAATGTCGGACTTGAATTGCTCAAAATATCATATTGTTAATTAAAATTTGGCAAAACCCAACATATACAGTAAATAAATCAAACACAGAATCACAGATACAGAGTAGTACAAAAATACGCAGTGGAATAAATAGATAGTAGTTCATGAAGCTACCATGAAAAAAAATCAGAGTTAGAGATAAAGTACAATAGAATATCTCAGATACAGTGAAGTCTCCAGTACGTGCGGAAGACTTCTCTGGACCAATCAACTGGATGACTGAAAGGATAGATAGCTGGATCTTCAAGCAAACTCCAACTTCGAAGGTGAGTCTCAAATGCTGTATCACTCAGTCTGACCCGAGCGTAAAGCAAAACACAAAACACTCGAGTCAGGATTAACATTCTTATCTAAATAAATCCAACTCAAGTGAAATATCAACTGAAATACAATTAACTTAAAGGATGTTTGGGATAACTATCCTCTAAGGGTCCATAGAACTATCTACAAGGTAGAAATATACACTATAACACCGTAGTCCTTTCAACTTAATTTATACTCCAAAACCAAATATCATTTTCACTTCAAATATCTCTATATTTCCCAAAATAGTATATATATATATATATTAAATAATTTATAGAGTAAAGTATTTTCAATTTCCTCAACTTAACAAATTGTTTCAACATCAACCCGATCTTCCTATTCAAATTAAATCCAATCTTAATTTATCAATTTAAATTCAATTTAGTTTCTAAATAACGAATTCAACTATATTCATTTCAAATACAGATCCGAATCTCAAAATAAACCATTTAAATTCCAATATAGTTCAAGGCTTTAATATTTAAAAGTTAAATATAACAGTTTCATATAGATCTCGATTTAACCTCATTGTTATTTAGTCTTGAAATACTCCCTTATTAGATTCAATATCATTTAAGTAACCTTAATTACATTTTACTCAATATTTTCTTTAATATATTTAAACGTTAAATATTCATTAAATCACTTACATCAAAAATCCAGTTACAAAATCATACCCTTAAATTTCCCATTCAAAATTTCAAATTGATTTAATTAAATAAATCCTTATTTAAATACCATTTTTAATAAACTCAAATTTATCTCCCAATCTTAATTTATCCCAATTATTGCAAAAATCTATTTGAACTATAATTTACCTAAATAATTAACATAATTTATGTATTAAATCAATCTTAATTGAATTAAATATTATTAAATCTATATATATATATATCATTACCCTTTATATATAATAATTTAAGAATTAATATTTATTAAGACCATATATTTCTTTCCAAAACAATGAATTTATTTCAAAATATTTTTATATATATGGACCAACGGTGTTTGTATATATTTCTTATCATATGGTCAAGTGTTATGGATATTTATCATTTCAAACCGTACACTAAATATATACGGGTTGATATCATTTCAACCCGTAATCCCGAATTCAATTAAATGAAAATCGCTTGGGTCTAACATTTCAACTCATAACGAAATCCTCCTATTCTAAAGTCCGCTAGGGTATGTATCATTTCAACCCATAGTGAATTCTAAACTACAGGGAACTTGCAGAGTGATAACATATAATAATAATATAACAGGCATATATCATCAATAACAGTATAATATAAACAACAGGATATGGTGTCATATCCCACAGGTGAACAGTTACAAATAATAGCATATAAACAATTTAAATAACTAATAACAACATATTTCAATTGTCGTTTCAATTGAAATCAAATTTAATAAATATAAGAATGTTAAATCGTGAGTGATTTCTCACCTTTCGAGGCTAGATAGATTGGACAAAGAATTGAGCTACGCTGGATCACGATCTAGACATCGAACAAATCTAAACAAAATTTTCAAAGCAAAGCAAGATTGGCACGAATACGATGGACAACTGATAAATAGAGATCGATGAAAATAGATCAGAAACTGCTTTATGTAGACCGAAATGAAATACAAATATTATTCTATTATATTACTCTCTTAACCAATATTAGTTTTGTAACGCATTAAAATTACATATACATACATACGTTTTCAAACAAATGCAAATAATAGAAAACTGCAAAACTATGTTTAAAACCAATATTAACATAATTTTTTTTATAATCATATTTAAATCAACATTTAAGTCAACATTCCACATTATTATTGTTAAGACCAATATCGACTTTCCTTGATTTGCTGAAACACTACACACCTTATACTTGATATAAATTTACCTTTTGCAAAATATTTATAAGAAAGAGAAGGGCGAGAGCACAGCTCCAACTTAATTTAACAATTTAAATTCCAATATTTTTTTTAATATTAAAACAGGCTTCAGGCATTTCTTACATGTTAACACTTACATTAAACTTTCTTTATCATCTTGAAAATATCAATGTCAAATTTTAACCCATATACTCACTAGTATAAACTTACATTTTAAAACAACAGATCTTAGATCTTATAAAACTGTATTTGTATAATAATTCATCTCTGGACAGACACACAAACAAACTTAAAATATATTATACTATGTATTCTCCCCAAAATTTTATAACTCTACAACTATATTTTAAACAACAGAAGGAAAATTTAAACCCATGCAAACTCTACCTATATATCAAACTTATGTTTTATAACTTACTGTATATTAATATGTTTATAAATGTATACTGTCCCACAATATATATATTATAAAATTAACACCTTTTTATAAACAATACAATATAAAATTAACACCTTTCTTTTTTTTATATAAAAATCTTACATACTGTAACATATATGCAGACTGCTAAACATCTTATATTATATATAAACCGTATGAAATAACCCAATGTATATTCAAAAGTCAGACTATACAAATTTCAATAAATACTCATATAAAACTAACCATAGAAAAAATGCAAATGTTTATAACTTTAAATTTAATGTATACTTGCGCTGCACTATATAAACATACTTATAATGTAAAATATATACTTGAAGCATGTTATGCTTAAAATAAAGGAAAAGCAAAAGCAATATAAACAATAATAAAACAAAAGAAAAGGATGAAAAAGAAGAAGAAAAAGAAAAGAAATAAGAAGAAAAAAAAAATTTAGTGCAGCCATTTACATACAGAAGAAGCTTCACACGCAAGAGAGGAGATGAAGGTCTATTGATAATGAGTAGGGTATGTACGAGTGATTTGTATTTATAAGAGAAGCCTCGCATTGATAAAGTGGAAAGAAATTTTGTTTAAAGTGGCAAGAAATAAAGATAGTAATGGATAGAGGAAATTTAAGAATTTATTCCTATAAATTAAGGAGAAGTAAAAAAAAGAAAGAGGAAATAAATTAAAACAAATATATAAAGATTAAATGCTGGTGAACAGAGGAAATAAAATGAAACAAATATGTATATAAACATTGAATGCTGGTGAAAAGAGAAAATAAATTAAAAAAATATGTATAAAGATTGAATGCACATGTATAGAGAAAATGAATTAAAACAAATATGTATAAAGATTGAGTGTTGGTGAAAAGAGGAAATAAATTAAAACAAATAAGAAGAGAATGGATTGATTTAAAGGAAAGGCACTGAATGGTTTAGAAATAAATAAATGTAAAACGTATACGTTTTAATTTCAAAGAGGAAAGAAATAAATACGGGGATGGCAACAGTCAAAATGCATGTTTAGGCAAATAATAGAATATAAAAGTAAGAAACTCAAAAGGATAGGCACAGAGACGTGAAATCAGGGAGACAAGGGAAGCAAGTGATCTTTCAAATTTATAACGTTGGCAATAAATATAAAATAAATGAAAATTAATAGATGGATGCTTGATTGATGCAGTGATTAAAGTAAGGTTGCGTGTCAGTCACGATGAAATTTGAAACAGAAAAAAATGTAAAAGGGGTAAGCTAGATTTTCCGCTTAGATTTAGAGAAGACACATCAAATGCTTAAAAAGGAAATTATAAAACGGCTAGATTCTAGCAAATAATAAATATGGTAAGAAAAGTAAATAGGCAGGTTATAAATCAGATTGGAAAGAAAAGTGGAGAGGTTAATTGATAAAAGAATTAAGATAATGAAAATGCATAATGATATTGTTGGCATCTAATGTCATTTAACGCAAAAACGCATATAGGAGCATGCATTTTCTTCCGACTTGCAACATCATTCATCATTTTGGCATTCGTGGCATTCAACAAATTAAGGTGGTGGTCAAAGTCGTGAAATGGTAGCAAATTAACGATGAATAGGATCCAATAATTCTTAGTGCAATGCACAAAATCGAAAAATATCAGCATGTGCCTTCTACGCACATGTTAAGATTGCATAATTTCACTAATGACCATTATGATTTTGCATTTTTGCGTTATAAATATAGATAGTTTGAGTTTTTAACAATTAACACTGTGTATTAGCGATTATCTCTTGTTTGAGCGGTTGTTAGCATATGCCTACTGAACACATATTAACATAATCCCATAAAAATTTATGTGTACTTAAAATGTTCTTCTGATAAAGTTTTTTTTTCAAGATTATTATTAACATTTTGAATATCATTTGACTTATCCGAATGTTGATGATTTTCAAATCCTATTAAGATTAAGGTCGCTAATTGATTATTGTTGAAAGCTAAGGATATTAAGAAAATACTATTATGAAATCCATATCTTGAACACGAAATTTGTTATTAAAATCGTATCATTAGAGTTACATGTATGATTATAAACAATAACATTCATAATTTACAACTACGATGTTGCAGATCCTTTTATTAAAATTTAGATTACATATCGTTAGCAAGTCAGCATGAATTTAATAGAATTTCACAAAATAAATAAACTTTCATAAAATTAATTGAAAATTTACCATTTGCTATATTTAATTATACGTAAACCAAATATTAAAACTTTATTTCAAAATATTATTATTAAAATTTCTCAAAATCCAAATTAAATATGTTATAAAACCAATTAAAAACTATTAAAATCTATGGGTCATTACAGAATATTTATATTGAACTTAAGAAATAAAGTGTAAAATTCTTAGGTAAAATTTGAATTGTGAAAATATTCTAAGTAAATGATCGAATGAAGTTAAACTGGAAAAATCTTGAAATGACAATTGTGAATAAGTATATTGAAATGAAAATTTGTAAAGGAAAGGTGAAAATAAATTTGAGAATGAACAAAAGAATAAAATTGGAATTGAAACTCAATATCGAAAACCAATTTGAATTGTGTGAAATAAAATAAAGTTGTAAAATTAGTTCACAGTGAACTAAAAGTAATAATGGTGGAAATAAAAAATGGTTTGAGATAAAATGAATTGGAATTTGTAAAGAATTAGTAAATGAAACTAATTTAAAAATAGTGATATGAATAAGTTGTGAATGAAAGTTAATTGATAAAATTCAATATTCAAAAGGTAAATTGAATCCAATTAGAATTGAAAGTGTAAATTGAATTCAAATGAAATTGAAAATGGTGAATGAAAAGGGATATATAACTTCAATAGAGAAGTAAAAATGGTGTAAGAAGTAAGTATTCAAATTTTTGTAATGGAATGTGCAAAATAAATTTTGAATGTTGAAACTGGATATGTTTGTTAAATAGCATACATGTGTATTAAAGGAAATGGAATTGGGATTTTGATTTCGAAAATAAATTTTGAATTGCTCAGAAAAGGTATATATTTAAATTTCTATGTGAAATTTGATGATTTTCTTGTCCAGCCACTAGGCTTTTCGTTTTCTTTTAAAATCTAGGAGCCGTGGTGGCATTTTGTACTTGTACCGAGCTAGCCGCGCAAAGGAGATGCCGGCGAATTTTTTCGAAATTTTAGGTAGTTAGAAAAAAAATTGAGAAAATTACGAAAATTTAAAATTTAAATTTCAATTTAAATTTGAATTGTTAAAGAAAACGAGGTTGTTTGGAAACTATGAAAGATTTTGAAAAGCTAGTTGAAGTGATAATGAGTTTGTAATAAAAAGATTTGTTTGGCAAATTAATAAAACTGTTTGGTTTTGGGAAAACAATAAGCGAGTGAAGGTTCATTCTTCTTAATTAGTAATTTCGAGACGAAATTCTTTTAAGGGGGAAGAATGTGACAACCCGGAATTTCTGACATTCGAAATTGAAATATTTAACTGATTTTAAATATCTGGAAGTTATTCTAAATTTGAATTTCAATTTCAACTATGAATTTGGCAATTGAATTATTGAATTTAATTACAGAAATTTGGATAAAATTTTGGATCTTCAATTTTAAGCCTGTTAAAATAATTTGATGACTTAGAAAATTCATATTGATAATACTAAAGATAATGAAAGCTTCAAAATTGAAATTGGTAATGATTTGTTCAGTTTTGAATTTGTCTCGTTTAAATCGATATTTGAAAATAGCCTTCCAAGGCCAATCTCGAAATACGACGAAACCAGTTCCATTGGATCTGTAATAGTGTATTATTATCGGATTTCAATTTTCGTATCATTCGGAGTTGTCGTATGAACGTACGGTTGATAAACGCGCTAAATTTAAATCGAAAATTCGATATTATAACTGGTCCAAAAAGCTATATTCTCCATGCGATCGAATTTGGACTCGGAACCTTTTCCATTGCATTCGGAATAGGCGTATAACATTATAAATGCCTGATGGCATGTCTCGATAGGAGGTCGAAAATTTGAGTCGCGTAATTCGAAGCAATTTAAATTTGACTTTAAATTTGAAATTAGATATAATATATATTTTCCTTCAACATACTATTAACCTCAATCAACACCTGTTAAGCCCCTACATATGTGTTCCATTTTTTCTGTTAAGAATTTACACGCATTTAATTAATTAAAGGGCAAATTTGATTATCACAAAAAATCAAGCTCGTTCAGAAGAAGAAAAAATGGCAGGCTAATCGCGAAATTTTGTTTCTCGTTCAAGTCAAAATTGCGTATATCTTATTCCCTTTCCTCCCTCAGTTCAAATCGAACGCATTCCTAAAAAAAAAGTGGGAATCGGAATCAACGCATGAAAATGAAATCGGCTTCAATAAAAAAAAGGGAGCACGAGCACTCTCGAGCAATGTCGCCCTGGCAAAGGGCAAGGAAGTGCGTGCGATAGCGATCGCGAGGTGAGCTTGGAAAGGACATTTTGGCTAGCAAGGCAATGTGAAGGATGGTAGCGTAGTGGAGATTGGAGGAAGGGGAGTCATGATGGGTTTTAGGGCTTGCTCGATATGAGATTCAGGCGTGAGGCGAAAGGAGGACGCACGACCTGAACGTTGAAGACATGAATGAAGGTGCGCGCGCATGAGGAAGGAGGCTCGCGTTGCTATTATAGCACGTAGGGTAAAATCGAAGTTGGAGCCAGGTAATGGCGCCACGACGACATGGGCAGCGGCGAAGTCAATTCGGTCGGCTAGGGTTTGTTGTCGCGAGGCCTTTATCGAGCACGCAGATAGGCGATGGCAGTGGGGTGCCGAACTTCGAAGATATACTTTGCGATTTGATTAAAGTTTATAAATTGTTTGTTAAACTAAAAGTTTGTAATTTGCATGATTTTTTTTAATTAATTACAGTAAATAATTTAAATGCAATTTATATATGTATGGATCTAGATTTAATAAAATTATAATATGTTTTAAACAGAAATTTAAACCCACTTTCTATTTTTACTAAAACATTGAGTATACGTATGTAAGATTTTGCTAAAATAAAATAGAATATATATATATATATATATATATATATATATATATATATATATATATATATTATAAAGGTAGTTTTATTCAATAAAACTTATTTAGTTATTTTTACCAAAGGTTATTTTATTAAATTTAGTTTTGAAAGCTAATTTTTAGTTAAATATTTTATTAGAAGAAAAATGTGTTTAAAAATAAATTATTTATGTAAATCCAATTTATTATCTAAAATAAATAACTAGTGATTAATTGTTTGAATAATTCAAAATATTAATCAACAGTATAAAATTGTTTATAAAAGGTCTAATACAATGAAGAAAACAATCTAAAATGAAAATGGATTGCATGCATAAGCAAAGGTGAGATCTTCTCACCCAACTTTTAATAATTAAAAATTTAAGTTATTAATTGATTGTTGAATTGTGATAGTCAAATTTAAATTATTGATTGTGTGCTTGGATGGTAAATTATTATCAGTTGTATTGAATTAGACCCTATGCGTCGCATAATAGCGGATGATATTATGTTAAACCAACATACCACGATATTCCACCTCGAAGTGGAATTGGTATTATATATGTATTTGGAGCAATTGATTTCCCACATTATATAGCGGATGAGACCCTATGCGCCGCATAATAGCGGATGATATTATATAAATCCCATATACCGCGATATTCCACCTCGAAGTGGAATGGGTATTTAATTGTTATGCTAATGTCTGTGGATGCAGGGAAACAGGTTAGAGGGATCCAACTGGATTCCTCAAATATTTGAATTTGTTTAAATGTTGTGTGTTGTTTTGTTTATAATTCATGTGTGATTGTATTTGTGATTGAAATCGTTGAAGGCTAAAATTTAGCCGAATATATTTTTGGTATCATAGGATACCAGAAATAAATAAAATTGAATTTTTAAATTTAAGTAGAAAATCGGTAGTGAAATCCTATTGAATAAAATTCCATAATATGAGAAAAAGTTTAATAAATGGATCTTAAGTAATAATATTCAAAAGGTGAAGAATTTATTTTAAAAATATGTTTTTTAAGTAATTTGGAAAAGATAAAGGAATTTATTTTAAAAATAAATTAGAAAATTGATTTGGTGTTAAAAGAATAAATCTTTGGGAAATCAATATGAAAATTGATTTGGTGTTTGAATGAAAATCGATTGGTGTTGAAATAAATTTAGAAATAAATTTGGAATCTGATTCGGCGTTTGAAAATAAATCTTTGGAAAACCGATTTGAAATCGATTTGGTGTTTAAAAATAGATTTTACGAAATCGATTCTTAAAACGATTTGGTGTTTGAAATAAATGTTTGGAAAATCAATTTGGGATTTGATTTGGTATTTGAAATAAAATTGGAAATCAATTTAAAGAAATTGATTTGGTGTTGAAAGTGAATTTTTGGGAATCGATTTGAAAATCATATATCAGTGGATATTTGAAAATTTAAATTCACAATGGGGATTTTATACAGGAAAGGGAATTTTGTTTTAAAAATAAATATTGGTTTATTTTTAAAGGTGTGAAATGAAATTTACAGATTTGGAATGTAAATTAAAATAAATCGAGAAGATTTAGTAATTGATATAAATGGAAAGAGATTTTTTCCCTGGAAAGCTGAGTATGTTTTCAAAGTAGTTATGAAATATAAATTAAAAGTTCTAGAGTGGTTTTAAAAGAATATTTAGGAGAAATTATTTTCTTAAGCTATTTTGAAAATATTTAAAGTAAATATTTATTTAATAAATTGTGGAAGCGATTATTTAAAGGTTTAAAATTGATATTTGATTTAGAAAATGTTATTTTTAATGATTATACTCTGTCTAATAATTTTACTTTAAAATTATTTTGGGATTATGATTTATATGATATATGGGTATAAAATTTCATAACTAATATTTTAAAATAAAGTGTTTAAAAATAGTTTATTTTAAATATTTCCAAGTTTATATATTAGGATAAGTAATTTAGGTTATTTTAACTCGGCAGATTTTCAGTGGAAATGAATAAATATTTGGAAATATTTTCCGCGTAAGGAAATTGAATTGAAATTGTTTCAAATGATTGAAAGGTGAAAAGTGATTTGAAATTTGTTTTCAAATAGTTGAAGTGTTATGTTTTATCTTGCGAAGATATTTTGAAAATAAATAATTGGGAGAAAATTATGTGGAATCTAATGATTGTTGTGAATATCGATTGATAGTTAAATAACCGACCATCTATATTGGCCTTTTTAATGGCATTTGAATTTCGATGCGACTGGGGATCGAATTCCAAATGGATATTCGAAAACCACATTGAACCATTGTGATTATGATGGATCTTTTATTTAAAGGATTAAAGTGGAAATTGTTGTGATTTTTTTGAAATCTGAATGAACACTTATTTTTAAAAATAAGCGCTCATTGTTTGGAGTAGCCGGGAGAGGACTTTGTGTCGTAAAACCCATTCCGAATAATGATACGACGAAAAGGGATTGCATTTGAAGATGGTGCTGAAGACCGGGTATTTTCGAAAGCGAAAGGATTACCTATCGAATGTCTCCGTACTGGGTTGCTCCGGTATAGATATTTTACCACCCTTTGTGATGGGCATTCCGGACGTTATTAGTGAATATCCGAATTTGCAAGGGCTTCTTTGAAGTGCCTTCAGTTCCGTTTGATCTCGGAATGGAATTTTATGGATGTGTGTCCGACGTTACACTTTGAGATGTAAAGTTGGTTTCTATCAATATATTTCTGTTGGTGGTAAAAAAATTATTCTCTTAGCTTAACACCTTCTCTGAGACATACGAGCCCGGAGGTTATGTAGCTGATGGTTACTAGTGATACATTCTCAAATTGGTAATGTGGCATACGAAGTACTGCTGATCGTTTGTTGATCGAAGCATGACTTTGTAAAAAGTGTAACTTTGTGGATGAGACTTCGTCGGACCTCACACTCCGGAAATGGTCAAAACAGGAAAAATGCGGCAAGGTTATGAGGGTCGCTCCCTTGGGGGTATGTCATTTCATTCTAGAAAAGGGTGGTATCATGGTATGGAGCCCAGATATTTAACCTAGTTGTTGCTGCAAATTTATTGTAATGTCCCGTTTTCCCGTACCTTTTGAATCGACAATAAACCACACATGTCCAACTCAAATTGCATGAAAAGGCGGATCATTAAGAGTAATAAAGAAAAGTAGACAGAACAGAATCTCACACGAATGGAATAACATATAATATTGAACAAATATTTTACAGTGGAAACTTTTAAATACATATATCAGAGTCTAACCTAAATTCAGCTGGGACAGTTATAAAACATGCCCTTACAAATGCTGACAAACATCAAACAAAATACACTAAGCAAAGCGGATAACAGAATATCTCCATACGTCGATGAATATCTCCAGTTCTCCTCTGGAAACTCCAACTGTCTTCGACCATCCTAAAACTACTCGGATCTGACCCGAGTATTGAAAATACCCGGATCAGGCTTGATAAACCAGCTTGAGAAAAACTCAACAATAAATGACAGTGTCATATATTAGCCTTTTTATAAAGATCCTTTGAAAAGAAAGAGTATCTCTTAAGACCACGCCCACACGTAAACACAGACGGGTTTTTACCTTATGATAACTAAAACACTTTTATATCAAAACCTTTGATATTATTTCTAATGACATTCTTTGAAAACCTTTACAAATAAACTTATTAATCTTTGCCGAAATTATTACCATTATTAAGTTCCAGCATACTAGGCTCTACAAACAAAACCGTAGGTTCTTATTGGAGAATGGATTTCCATACAAATAACCAGGCGCAGCATCTACCTTCCGAAATGGGTACACCTCTAGATGGATGTCCCGAGGCACAGAACATCTGCCCTCTACCAACACAAGACCGGCCTACCTCTTTAACTAGATAGTACCGAATATGTCATCCCTCGGTCGTTACGAACCTTTATTCGAGAGCTCTCTTTCCATACACCACATAAATTAACATCCCGAACGTCATAGCAGGAAGAAATATATCTAGAAGGGGATGATCATACCCTAATTGGGAATGACCCACTTAGCCTTGCTGCATCTAATCCTGTTTCGGTCATTTCCGGTTTGTTGAGGCTTGAGGCAAACGATTACATTTTTACAAAGCACATATCACATCTTTGAATGCCACATTGTCATTTCCGTTTGACTACTAATTGCCTTCCACAAAAATACAACCCTTGAGCTCGTAAGTCTCAAGAAGGGTGTTAAGCTAAGAGAAGTTGCCTTCTCCGCCACCACTGATGTACGTTTGTAAAAACCAACGTACGTAATCGTCAGAAATGCAATGTTATACAAACGTCCATACAAGTTGTCCAGGAACAGGACAAACGGAAGGCACTTTCCTCGGTCATTACTAGGCGAGAAGCCCTTGCAATCCGCAAAATCTCCATCACGAGGAGACCACTGCTATATATAACCCTATAATGGGTGCGAGCCCGAGCAAATCAACAAGCAGTCCTCACACTTTGAAGATCCACGGTCTTCAATAATCATCGTCTTCAACATGTCTTCACGTTTGAACGTATACATTGGTTCGAAATGGTTTTCGGAGAGGAATTACCCAAATCCGACCCCAGTTTCTTTGAAATCCAATATCGATAGAAAGTGAATATGAGTATATAGGATTTATTAAGTCTCTTTTCACTTTAATTCTTTTCGGATGATTTCGAATTCTCTTTCTTTTGACTTAGAGTGATTTCTAAGAAATTCATCCTTTTGCTTTGGAAAATATCTCAAATTTCCTTACTTAACTTTTAATTAAACCCTTAAACTTTTAGGCAGCTCAAAAATAATGTTATTTAACACATCGTTTACAATAAACCCTAAATCAATCTTAACAAACATTTTGAAGTAAATAGGATCATAGAAATCATTCATTTAGGAGATTGCTTAACATTTGGATAATACCAATCTTCTTTTAATTCAAAAACGTAATATATTCTTTTTTATTTAAAAGCATCCGGGCTTTCCTTTCGATCTGTTCCACCCCTTGTCTAAGAAAAGAAAACATAGGCCAGGTAAGTTCAGGGCACTGGTTGCTCCATCTCTAACCTTAGTTAAACACCTTGTTTTATCTTCCCAGATCTCACAGGCGGGACAAATGTACTAGTCGTTTCCGCATACTCAGATTTTCAACTTTACTTTGGAATTGCTTATAAATATTCCAAATTATCTTTCAAAATGCTTAACTATCCTTTTAAAAATATTCACAATTTCTTTTGGGAAACGTCGTTACATTTAAACTCGTGTTCCAAAAATTATAGAATTCGCAGCATAAAAGTGCTACGGAAAGTGCTATATAAGCTTATTTGATTTAAACCACTTTTAAATATTTGAAAATTCATATTCTTCGATCCAAATCTCTTTTAAATTATTTAAATAGATTTATCAAATTTATTTCATATTTTCCATAATTAAAATCGTTCATTTAAACAAATTTCCTATTATAGTCACTAAACTGCACTGGCGCGATTTTTCTAGAAAATTGATATGGACTTATTTCGAAATCTATTCAAGGAAACATTGATTTTCTTTCTTTGTCTACAAGATATGGATATAAGAGTATGGAATTTTCTTATCTCGAAGAATTCCGAGCCATACTCCACTCTATACATTCATTTGAACTTTTCGACGCGAAATCGCGAACTACCGTTGCGCGACGCGTCTACTTTTAACTTATTTTTCAATATTTGAAATAATCAATTCAAATTAGATTTCAAGACTTATAAGATCATTCAAAACCATTTTAAATCAATATTTTCATATTATATTCCATTATTTTAATATTAAATTTTAAATTTCAATTTCAACTCAATTTCAATTCTAATCTCAAATTAAACACATTTAAAACTTAGATTTCAAATCTAATTTTAATTTAAACTTCAATTCAATCTCAAACTAACTTCATTTTTTTCAAAATCGATTTCAATTTCAATTTCACTATTCATATTAATTTCAATTTCTAATTTACTATCCTTTTCAAATCCTTTTCACTTCAAATTTCAAATTCTCTTTCATTTTAATTTTAATTTCACTTCGAAATGAAAAGAGACTTATTTTTCCTCAATTTCTCATATTACTAAAATATGGCCTTTTTAGATAAAGGAATTCCTTAATCAAAATGAACATATCCAATATTCATATTTATCACTAACATAACATCCACTCAACCAATCACATGCATATGATTTCAAATCTAATATTCACTATTAATATCATAACGGGATATATTATCACAATTCACTTAATTTAATAACTATCAAATCATCCATATTATCAATAAATTTGGTATAAACATTCATATGTTATAAAGGTGTAAATCTGATTTATAAATATAAATTTAAAAGCAATGAGAATTCCTCACCATAAACCAAAACGATTAACTTCCTACCAACATTCTAATCAACCAACACTTTACTAATTAATTTCTACTCCATTAAACAATAGTAAACAACACCCTCTCCCATCCAATAGATTGGCCGAGGCTTGAGATGGAGGTTGGCCGAAAATATAGAGAAGAAGCGGTAGAGCTTTGAACTTGAATTCCCAAGATTTAGATCCGAAAAATAGGTCATCTTGTCTCTTGTTTTTGACTCTTTTATTCACAAAATTTGAAAAACTTATTAACTGAAAAGTTGTTGCAAATTCTTTTCTATTGAGTTTGAAAAAAATTATCATTTGAATCCAAGTTGTTTTGAGAGAGATATGTTCACAATAAAAGAGCTATTCTCGGATTCACAAAAATAAAGCCCGAAAATACACTTCAAAGAATTGAGTTTCGGGTATAGAAAACCTCAAAAATGAAAAAGTGATCAACATAAAAGTTGTAGCCACTGAAATTTTATATGGTTTTAAAAAAATAATTTCTTAATTTGGATCTGTTATGATCAAGTTATGATCAAAACAAAATGGCCTATTTTCTGGCTTAAAAACTGGGTCAGAAAATGCACTTGAAATAAGTGGAATTTTGACATAGTAAACTTTGGAATGAAACAAAGTGATAAACATGAAAGTTGTAGCCACTGGAAAAATAAATAATTTAATTTTTTTTTTTGCATTTTGGTTCTGTATTGAAGAACTTATGGCCAAAAGAAGAAGAGGTAAAATATAGAGAAAAAAAAGGAGTTTGTTTTGAAGAAAATAAACATTGATTTCTTTTGAAAATTTTGTAAGACATTATATCTTTATAATATTTTTCTATGGCATGGAAGTCATTAGAGAGGAGAGGAAGAATATGAAGAAGCTTGAGAAAATAAGAAGAAGAAAATGTGAATGAAAGTGAAGAAGAAGGTGGATATTTATAGAAAAAGAAAGAAAGTGGTAGTTTACCAAAATAACCTCTTACCAAATTACCAAACTAACCTTACTTCAACCTAAAGCAATCTCCACTTTTTTTAAAACTTAACAGCGCCTTTCACATCCTTACTTAATCCCTTAAGAACTAAGCTAAGTAAAATAATAATTATGTTGGCTTTTGATGTGATATTGATTTGATGTTTACTTTTGACTTTTCTTACTTACTTTTGTTAATTCTTACTTACTTTTCTTAACTTCTAGAAGTTTTATAACCTTGTTTAGTAAAAGTAAACTTGATTAGTTAATTAACTAATACTTACACTATTAGAATATATGTTCCTATATAAGAAAATAAAGGTGCGACGACGTTGCGACAACTTTTAATCGACAAAACGTCGTTTTTTGACAAAATGTTTTACGGTCACATTTTGACGTTTTAATTAAACTATTTATTTATGTAAACCAAATTTAAAAATTAACTTTTTACTTCTTTAAATAAATTAAAACAAGTCTCTTTATATTTTGAAATCATATTTAATTAATATCAAAATCTCTAATTTTACAGTTTATGTAAAACTAACAAAATGCGACAAATTTTTGTTATTTTTATAAAACGATTATTAACAAACTTTTAAATCTTTTAACATTTTATCTTTATTAGACGTTTTAAATAAGATTTACCTTTTTAAATAAATATTTAAATCCATTTATTTAAGCCTTTTATTTATTATTAACAAAACTTAACTTTTGTCGGTTTGTTTCAAAATCCAAATTTATACTTTTTAATTTATTAACTATAAAAATAGATAAGTGTTATTATATATAACATATTTATTTAAGATTTAAACTCCTTCTAAATTTAAATCGAGCGAAATCTCTCATTTTCGAAGTAGCAAAATTACGGGTCGTTACATTTATTATACTTTGTGGTTGTTGCTTTGTGGTTGAGGATCCTCAAATAAAGGTCACAAACGACCGGGGGATGGCATACTCATGTAGTAGTTACCTAGTTACAGAGGTAACCTACCTTGTGTTGGCAGAGAGCTGGTTAAGTTATCGGGACGTCCCTCCAGAGGAATACTAATGTGGCAGTAGGAAGTTCCTTAGCATGACCATTTGATAGAAATCCAATCTCCAATATGCGCCTTGTACGGTTTTACTTGTATAACCTGCCATTTACTTATGATGGTCACCACTGTTTAGATGGTAGCTATAGTAGGCATAGTTCAAAATGTCTATGTTGGCTAAGATTAATATTATACTTTCGAAATGTTTTCTGCTCTATGCACTAATAATAATATTAAAAAGAATTTGCGTATCAAGCATGTTTGACTATCATAAGCAGAAATCTCCTCCAATTCTGCGTTCGCATTGCGTGTGTGGCGGGAGGCCTTATGCTAGTTTCATTTTCCAGAAGCATAGCAGATTTCTTTTCCTTTCCTTGTGAAAATAATTGTCTTAAGATCTCACACCAGTCCCACGACTGACTTGGAGTTTATTGTTTCCTATCTAAACTCTGGGTGCCCATAATTTTCCACACAGTCAGCCTAGAGTCAGGTTATGTAACAACCCGCATATTTATCGATTTTATATTTAAATATTTTATTTAAATATTTCATCGTTAGTCGGATTTTAGTCCGAAAAGCTACTTTTTGCATACGGTCGAATTAAGACTCGGGACCCCTCCTATTGAGTTTAAAATGCCGTTTGTGACCTTTTTGAGTATAAGCTTCGATATGTTTGGAGAGAGTTGATTTTTGCTACTTTTCACTTTGGGTTTGGTTTGGGTTCAGCCCTATGTTAACTTATGCTCAAATCTGAGCCACTCTTCCCCACTCACCCTCATTCTCTTCTCTTTTCAGTTCTAAGTCATTAATGGTGGGTGAGATTGTAAATTAAAACTCCAAAACCATAGTTCTTCTTGCAAATTCAATTTCCTTGCTCCAAATTCAAGAGAATCCATTGGTAAGCATTCTCTTCTTCTTCTCCAACTCATTCTCTTACCAATTTCAGAAATTCCTAAACCTAATTTTGGGAATGTTCTTGTTTTTAATCTTAGATTCAAGCTCAATTGGGTTGTGTTGAAGAGAGGTTGATTCTCCATTGCTTTCAAGCTTCTTCTTGTTCGATTTTGTGAAAAGGTGAGATTTTTTTTTATCTCACATCTGTGCTTATATTTATCTTCGATTGTTAGGTATGAATTCCTAACATTTATTCGTGTGTATCTGCTTTTGGTTTGGATTGAATTGGTGTGTATTCCAATTTTTAGTGTTTTGAGTTCAATTCGTTAAAAATCCTAACTTCTATGTTTGAACATGTTTTTGGTGATGCATCGAGGAGCATATAGGGTCGGGTAGTCGATTGGCATAAACGCTCAGCGCCGTTGCTCGTGCGAATGCAATTTTGGTCAAGATCGAACCTCATTTGTAATAGGCATGGATGAGGCTGGAAACAGGCTCGGCCGACCGACCCCTCTGGTCCGGTCGACCGACCTGCTTCCAAGTGCATAAGCACTTTCTGTTTTAAGGTTCGGTCGACCGAGTACAGGGTTCGGTCGACCGACCTGCTGTCCCGAGAGGTTCCCAACCTTTGGTTCGGTCGACCGACTCAGGGAGTCCGGTCGACCGACCTGATGATTTTTGCCAGATTATCCTATTTTGCTAATCTGTTTGAATATCCAACTTTAATCGATTCGTGTTGTCTCCCTTTTGTTGTTGTCATTTATTATAGACTTTGATGAACTTTTCTTTTCGAATTTTAGATATATCCACTTTGATGGATTTTATATCGATTTCTTTGGATTTTATTCACATTTTCGAATGTGAATCTTTGTGATTGATTGTTCCTACAATCTTCTTTGTGATTTATCACTTTAAAAATATAAAGGTTTTCTATACTAGTAGTAAATATCAAAACTCTTTCCTCAAACGATTTCAATACTATTTTAATACCAAATTCATTTACAAAACCGTTTTCCAATCTATTAGTATATATATATAAACCTTTACCTCACTCGTATGAGAAATCTAATTAAACGACTTAGTAAAACAAGTGGTATGAAACGCTTACGTTCCCTTTGTTGGTTAATTCTTGGACTTGTTTGATTGAAACTCTTGTGACAATTTTCTAGTGGAGATCTACAATTTGTTCGCAAATATTTAAGTTAAGCTAGTGGTTATGGGACATGATGCTAAACTCATACATTTACCAGCTTATTGTAATTGACACTTCTCGATGATCATGACGATCATTTTTGTGATTTAGACTAGCAATGTGCGATGTCTCTTTGTCTGCGAGGGAGACTAAAACCCGTTTTGTGGAGTTTCGACTCAAATTGGTGGGGTAGCAACCCACGGTCTTCGGACCATTCGTGTGTCAGGTCTTCGGACCATTCGTTTGTCAAATTAATGGCTAGCTACCATGAGATAGCTTCTCGTTCATGTGTTACAGCTGTTGGTGAGTTCTCATGCTCCCGTTCGTGTGATAGGCCTCCCCCCTTATTTGGTGTGATTTCTGGATTTCGTGTGTCGAATTCTGGAATTTTCTTCTTCACCTATTTTTGTGATTTCTATTGATATGATTTATTAATTTTTGTGCATAGGTGAATTCGTGTGTCATTGACTGGATTTCGTGTGTCGAATTCTGGAATTTTCTTCTTCACCTATTTTTGTGATTTCTATTGATATGATTTATCAATTTTTGTGCATAGGTGAATTCGTATGTCATTGACTGGATTTCTTGAGATGATTTCTAGAATTTATGTTTCACCAATTTTCGTGATTTCCATTGATAAATTTTATCAATATTTGTGCATTGGTGAACTTGTGTGTCATTGACATTTGTGATTTCTTCATTTCTTGAGATGATTTCTAGAATTTGTGCTTCACCAATTTCCATGATTTCTATTGATAAGCCTTATCGATATTTGTGCATTAGTGAATTTGTGTGTCATTGACTTTAGTGATTTCTGGATTTCTTGTGTAGTCTTCTGGAATTTGTATGTCATTGACTTTTGTGATTGACGTTGATATTATCGTCAATAATTATGGTTTGATGAACGAAATAAGGAGTATGACGTTTCTTTGATTCTTGTGTAGATTTGGTGACATTGATTAATCTCTTGTTGATTATCAACTAAGTGTATATATATATATATCACAGCTTGGCATAGTGATTATTATGTGTTTAGTCATATCTCATATTCTATATCGTTTCACCTGATATTTATAGCTAGACTGATCCGTTTATTATTTTCTTATTAAATAATACTCGGGTCAGACCGAGATGTTACAGGTGCTCCTGCTTGACTTCTCCCCTGGGATTCATTACTCTGACTTTTGGCAAACTACTTAGATTAATAGTTTATTTTGTCGTATACATTTGAGAAATAGACTCCATAATGTATACTTATTCTTTTGTGTAGTTCGTGTAACTATTCTTTTGTGATATTGTGGATCTTTTTAGACCACTACTTTGATGTACACTTCCTAGTGTAGTATTCATATCTTCTTCCGCCTTTGTGATATGAATTGTCTGTGACTGATTTATGTTATGTTTATTTCTGTACTTGTTTCCGAAGGATTTATATAGCCACCGTGTAGTAGCTTTGAGTTTGTGCCGGCATGTCGGATTTCCTCTTGAAATAGAATGAATGTTATACTATCTGACATATCGATGCTCGCACAAAGAAATTACACAGATGGTCGCTCCTCAACAGCCTTATTCTCCGTGCTAGTTGACAGCATTCACCGTAATGTTCTTGGCTAGCGTGGGTAAAGAGGTGGGGCGTCACAGCTTGGTATCAGAGCCAAACTTCGGAACAATGTAGAATAATATAACAAGGATCATCGTCCTAAGTCTTTCTTAGGAGTCTTGCTTTACGATTTAGTTCCAGTCTTCGTACCGATTCATCCTATTTTCTTTATAATTCCTTGTTTTATCAATCAAGTTTGATTGAAATTTACTTTGAGAATAACTTTTTCCTCTTCTTTCTTTCTTTCTTAAAGAAGAAGAGATGGTTAGTTCTGGCAGTCCTAGCGCTGGTCAATCCAGTAGTCCTTCTCTGGATGGCGTATTCATGTCTGCCCAACAACTTTTGGATCTTGCTCAGAATCAAAGGTTTATCTGTGCTTTGAGAAAGAATCCCACAAAGGTCTTACCACTGAAACTAGAAGTTCCTTTCGATCAACTTGTAGATATCACTCTACAAGAAGAAGAGGTCGGTAAAGGAAGTAACAGTGATGTCGGAGGTTCCAAAAAGAGCCTCATTTGCAACAAAAGGAGGTATATTAAGTTCGAAGGCCTTAATCCCTACAAGAAAGGGAGGCAGGCAACTTCGGTAGCAAAGACTCCAATCCCTAATCATGGACAATGCTACAATTGTGGTTCTAAGGACCACTATGCGAAGGAGTGTCTGGAACCACTCTTTTGTCGTTATTGCAAAAATTCAAGTCATCTTATTTCTGTCTGCCCCATACTTCTAAGCAAGAAGAGGGTGGAACCGGAAGCTTCGGTAGCCAAGCCACCTACCCCAAGTCGTAAACGATGCTACAATTGTGGTTCCACAGACCATTATATAATTAAGTGCCCGAAACCCCTTTATTGCCGCTATTGCAAAGGCTCGGGTCATTACTTATCTACATGCCCTAAACTTCAAAGTAGGAGAGAGGGAAAGCTAAAAACTCCTAGCGAAACTTCTCTGGGTCAAGGTATTCTTATTTAACCCTTGATTTCATTTGTTTGCGATTATCCGATTCGAGTTCTTTTTGATATGGGTGCGTCCCATTCTTTTATATCAAAAGAACTTGTTGATACTTTTTCCTTGGATGTTTTGTGTTTAATGACTTCTTTGAGAATTGTGAATCCGGTTGGTGGATCCGCAACAATCAGTTTATTGTGTAAAGATGTCGAGATTATTTTATGTGATTTTCCTTTCCTAGCCGATTTGCATGTCATGCGTTATTTAGGCTTTGGAATGATTTTGGGAATGGATTGGCTTAACCGTTATGAAGCCCTTATCCTATGTCCTGAGCGGACTATTCATCTTCGACATCCTCAATCTGTTAAGCAGATTTCTATTAATCTTAAAGATTCGGATTCCGCTTTGGTTGCATCTTTATATTCTTTAAACCCTCGTGATGACGACGATGATGATGAGGACGATATTATTTCTCTTATTCACGTCGTTCGTGAATTTTCCGACATATTCGAGCCCGTTTTAGGATTACCACCTAAGCGAGCAATTGAGTTTAGAATTAATCTTATTGATGGAGCTCAACCTATCACTTGTCCTCCTTATCGTATGTCCAATAAAGAAAACGAGGAGATGCGTAAACAATTATCTGAATTGTAGACGAAGCAATTTATTCGCTCTAGTTCCTCGCCTTGGGTGCTTCGGCTATTTTCATGAAGAAATCCGATGGTACACTTAGGCTTTGCGTTGACTACCGCAAGCTTAATGATCTTACTATCAAAAATAAATACCCTTTACCTCGGATTGATGATCTATTCGATCAGCTTAGTGGTGCTAAGGTCTTTTCACAATTAGACTTAGCTACTGGATTTCATCAGCTTCGTATTGCAGAGGATAGTATTCCTTTGACATCGTTCCGTACTCGGTATGGATCTTATGAATGGCTTGTTATGCCATTTGGTCTAACGAATGCTCCGGCGTATTTTGTTGACCTTATGAATAGAGTCTTCAAAGACTTCCTCGACCGGTTTGTTCTCATCTTTATCGATGATATTCTTGTGTATTCTAAAACCGAGGAGGAGCATGAAAAACATCTTCGGATTGTGTTGGAGACTCTTAGGAGTAATCAATTAAGGGAAAAACTTTCTAAATGCCACTTTTGGCAATCTCGTGTGAAGTTTCTCGGTCATATTATTTCCGAATCCGGAATTTCCGTGGATCCTTCAAAGATTGAAGCGATTCAAGATTGGAAGAGACCGGAGAGTGTGACAGAGATTCGTAGTTTTCTCGGATTGGCGGGCTATTACCGTCGTTTTATCAAAGACTTTTCTAAGATTGCCGTGCCTCTCACTAGCTTGACTAAGAAAGGTGTTAAATACATTTGGTCGGACAAATGTGAAGTTTCTTTTCAAAAATTAAAAGAACTCCTTTCTGATGCTCCTATTCTTGTTATTCCCGAGGGGAATCAAGATTTCGTTGTTTATACCGATGCTAGTCACGTTTGTTTGGGTGCCGTTCTTATGCAAAAAGAACGTGTTATTGCTTACGCTTCTAGGCAATTGAAGCCAGCTGAGACTAGATATGCCACTCATGATTTAGAACTCGCGGCTATTGTTTTCGCTCTTCGGATTTGGCGTCATTATCTTTTAGGAGAGAAATTTGTTCTTTATACCGATCATAAGTCTTTGAAATATTTATTTTCTCAAAAGGAACTTAATTTGCGTCAACAACGTTGGCTCGAATTCCTTGCTCCTTATGATCTTGATATTCTTTATACACCCGGTAAGGGTAATCGTGTCGCCGATGCTCTTAGCCGTAAACAACAAGATGTTGTTTCTATGATGATATCCGAATGGAACAATCTCGAGATCTTATCCACTTGTGAGATTCGAGACCTCGTATCCGATTTATGCTCATCATTTGTTTTATGTAGCCTTGAGGCTCATCCTTCTCTTTTAGACTGCATTCTTGAAGCTCAAAGGCTAGATCCCGAAATGGCTCTTCTTGGCCAAAATATTAGGGATAAAATTGATATTGAAGGTTTGAAGGACTTTGATATCGATTCTCGTGGCGGCATTCGGAAATTTGGTAGACTTATCGTGCCAAATATTAGTGATCTTCGTAAAGATATTTTAGAAGATTCTCATCGTTCTAAATTTACCATTCATCCCGGAAGTAGTAAAATATACGCGGATATGAAGCGACTTTATTATTGGGAGGGAATGAAACTTGACATCGCTAACTTCGTTAAGCGTTGCATGACTTGCCAACTCATTAAGGCCGAACATCAAAGGCCCGGTGGGTTATTGCAGCCTTTAGAAATTCCAATTTGGAATTGGGACAGTATTTCCATGGATTTTATAGATGGCCTTCCCCGTTCTCGTTCGGGTCATGATAGCTTATGGGAGATTGTTGATAGACTTACTAAATCCGCCCATTTTATTCCCGTTCGGTCTAACCGAACCGTTCCTCTTTTGGCCAAGCTCTTTATCAAAGAGATTGTTAAATTGCATGGAGTTCCTACTTCTATTGTTAGTGATCGTGATCCATTGTTTACTAGTGGATTTTGGAAGAGTCTTCAAAAAGCTTTGGGAACGAAGCTTAATTTTGGCACCGCTTATCATCCACAGTCCGATGGACAAACTGAGCGTGTGAATCAAACTCTTGAAGATCTTCTTCGTTCTTGTGTGCTTGATTTTGGTGGAGGTTGGGAAGATCATATTTCACTTGTTGAATTTTCCTATAATAATAGCTTCCAATCTAGTATTGGTATGGCACCTTTCGAGGCACTCTATGGAAGGCCATGCCGATCTCCTTCTTGTTGGCTTGAGGCCGGTGAGAAGCTGGTTTTGGGTCCAGATTTTATTCGTGATTCCACAGAAAAGATTGATCTTATTCGTCATAGGATGAAAGAAGCCCAGAGTAGACAAAAATCCTATGCCGATAACCGGAGAAGGAAGTTAGAATTTTCTGTGGGAGATCTTGTGTTCATTCGTGTTCCACCTATGAAAGGTGTTGTACATTTCAGTCGATCGGGAAAGTTAGCGCCTCGATATATTGGGCCATTTCCTATCACTGAACGTATTGGTTCCATGGCTTATCGCCTTTTATTACCGGCTCAATTTTCTGCTATCCATGACGTGTTTCACGTTTCTCAACTTCGAAAGTGCCTTCGAGATTCTGATTCTATTCTTGAGCCCTGTGATGTGGAAGAGATTGAAGTTTCGCCTAATTAAACTTATGAGCAACATCCTATACGTATCATTGCTTCAGAAGTCAAACGACTTTGAAATAAAGATGTTCCGCTTGTTAAAGTTCAATGGTCTTCAAATCCTAAGGATTGTTCTTAGGAATCTAGAGAGTACATCGAGCGAACACATCCGGACTTACTTTCTCGTGCTCTTTGAGGTGAACTTCTTATTTCAAACTTCTTTTGTGTTGAATATGCTTTTATGGTTGTTACTACATATCTTCTCCTTAAATATTGCGTGGACGCAATTTCTTTAAGGAGGGGAGTCTTAACAACCCGCATATTTATCGATTTTATATTTAAATATTTTATTTAAATATTTCATCGTTAGTCGGATTTTAGTCCGAAAAGCTACTTTTTGCATACGGTCGAATTAAGACTCGGGACCCCTCCCATTGAGTTTAAAATGCCGTTTGCGAACTTTTTGAGTATAAGTTCGATAAGTTTGGAGAGAGATGATTTTTGCTACTTTTCACTTTGGGTTTGGTTTGGGCTCAGCCCTATGTTAACTTATGCTCAAATCTGAGCCACTCTTCCCCACTCACCCTCATTCTCTTCTCTTTTCAGTTCTAAGTCATTAATGGTGGGTGAGATTGGAAATTAAAACTCCAAAACCCTAGTTCTTCTTGCAAATTCAATTTCCTTGCTCCAAATTCAAGAGAACCCATTGGTAAGCATTCTCTTCTTCTTCTGCAACTCATTCTCTTACCAATTTCAGAAATTCCTAAACCTAATTTTGGGAATGTTCTTGTTTTTGAGCTTAGATTCAAGCTCAATTGGGTTGTGTTGAAGAGAGGTTGATTCTCCATTGCTTTCAAGCTTCTTCTTGTTCGATTTTGTGAAAAGGTGAGATTTTTTTTATCTCACATCTATGCTTATATTTATCTTCGATTGTTAGGTATGAATTCCTAACACTTATTCGTGTGTATCTGCTTTTGGTTTGGATTGAATTAGTGTAAATTCCAATTTTTAGTGTTTTAGTTCAATTCGTTAAAAATCCTAACTTCTATGTTTGAACATGTTTTTGGTGATGCATCGACGAGCATATAGGGCCGGTTAGTCGATTGACATAAACCCTTAGCGCCGTTGCTCGTGCGAATGCAATTTTGGTCAAGATCGAACCTCATTTGTAATAGGCATGGATGAGGCTGGAAACAGGCTCGGCCGACCGACCCCTCTGGTCCGGTCGACCGACCTACTTCCAAGTGCATAAGCACTTTCTGTTTTAAGGTTCGGTCGACCGAGTACAGCGTTCGGTCGACCGACCTGCTGTCCTGAGAGGTTCCCAACCTTTGGTTCGGTCGACCGACTCAGGGAGTCCGGTCGACCGACCTGATGATTTTTGCCAGATTAGCCTATTTTGCTAATCCGTTTGAATATCCAACATTAATCGATTCGTGTTGTCTCCCTTTTGTTGTTGTCATTTATTATCGATTTTGATGACCTTTTCTTTGGGAATTTTAGATATATCCACTTTGATGGATTTTATATCGATTTCTTTGGATTTTATTCACATTTTCGAATGTGAATCTTTGTGATTGATTGTTCCTACAATCTTCTTTGTGATTTGTCACTTTAAAAATATAAAGGTTTTCTATACTAGTAGTAAATATCAAAACTCTTTCCTCAAACGATTTCAATACTATTTTAATACCAAATTCGTTCACAAAACCGTTTTCCAATCTATTAGTATATATATATAACCTTTACCTCACTCGTATGAGAAATCTAATTAAACGACTTAGTAAAACAAGTGGTATGAAACGCTTGCGTTCACTTTGTTGGTTAATTCTTGGACTTGTTCGATTGAAACTCTTGTGACAATTTTCTAGTGGAGATCTACAATTTGTTCGCAAATATTTAAGTTAAGCTAGTGGTTATGGGACATGATGCTAAACTCATATATTTACTAGCTTATTGTAATTGACACTTCTCGATGATCATGACGATCATTTTTGTGATTTAGACTAGCAATGTGCGATGTCTCTTTGTCTGCGAGGGAGACTAAACCCCGTTTTGTGGAGTTTCGACTCAAATTGGTGGGGTAGCAACCCACGGTCTTCGGACCATTCGTGTGTCAGGTCTTCGGACCATTCGTGTGTCAAATTAATGGCTAGCTACCATGAGATAGCTTCTCGTTCATGTGTTACAGCTGTTGGTGAGTTCTCATGCTCCCGTTCGTGTGATAGGCCTCCCCCCTTATTTCGTGTGATTTCTGGATTTCGTGTGTCGAATTCTGGAATTTTCTTCTTCACCTATTTTTGTGATTTCTATTGATATGATTTATTAATTTTTGTGCATAGGTGAATTCGTGTGTCATTGACTGGATTTCGTGTGTCGAATTCTGGAATTTTCTTCTTCACCTATTTTTGTGATTTCTAATGATATGATTTATCAATTTTTGTGCATAGGTGAATTCGTGTGTCATTGACTGGATTTCTTGAGATGATTTCTAGAATTTGTGTTTCACCAATTTTCATGATTTCCATTGATAAGTTTTATCAATATTTGTGCATTGGTGAATTTGTGTGTCATTGACATTTGTGATTTCTGCATTTCTTGAGATGATTTCTAGAATTTGTGCTTCACCAATTTCCGTGATTTCTATTGATAAGCCTTATCGATATTTTTGCGTTGGTGAATTTGTGTGTCATTGACTTTAGTGATTTCTGGATTTCTTGTGTAGTCTTCTGGAATTTGTGTGTCATTGACTTTTGTGATTGACGTTGATATTATCGTCAATAATTATGGTTTGATGAACGAAATAAGGAGTATGACGTTTCTTTGATTCTTGTGTAGATTTGGTGACATTGATTAATCTCTTGTTGATTATCAACTAAGTATATATATATATATATATCACAGCTTGGCATAGTGATTATTATGTGTTTAGTCATATCTCATATTCTATATCGTTTCACCTGATATTTATAGCTAGACTGATCCGTTTATTATTTTCTTATTAAATAATACTCGGGTCAGACCGAGATGTTACAGGTGCTCCTGCTTGACTTCTCCCCAGGGATTCATTACTCTGACTTTTGGCAAACTACTTAGATTAATAGTTTATTTTGTCGTATACATTTGAGAAATAGACTCCATAATGTATACTTATTCTTTTGTGTAGTTCGTGTAACTATTCTTTTGTGATATTGTGGATCTTTTTAGACCACTACTCTGATGTACACTTCCTAGTGTAGTATTCATATCTTCTTCCGCCTTCGTCATATGAATTGTCTGTGACTGATTTATGTTATGTTTATTTCTGTATTTGTTTTCGAAGGATTTATATAGCCACCGTGTAGTAGCTTTGAGTTTGTGTTGGCATGTCGGATTTCCTCTTGAAATAGAATGAATGTTATACTATCTGACATATCGATGCTCGCACAAAGCAATTACACGGATGGTCGCTCCTCAACAGCCTTATTCTCCGTGCTAGTTGACAGCATTCACCGTAATGTTCTTGGCTAGCGTGGGTATAGAGGTGGGGCGTCACAGGTTATCAGTTGTTCGGAAGCGAAGTCAAGAAGTTGCTATAGAGATCTGGAGTTGAAGCTGGATGGCGAGGCGTATCATCTATACTATGTATTATCCGTTGCGTTTGGGTTGGTGCAAAGTCAATTCCTTGTAGTCAGATTATAATGAATTTTAGTGTTGTATTGTCTGTCGTTGTAAACTCTGATGATGCATGTAAAACTGATATAGTGCTTTTGTTTTCAAAGATTATTCATTTATCTATTATATGTTGATCCGCTGCGAAATGTGAGATTCTGTTGTTGTTTCTGTTTCTTCTTCTATCTTCTTCTTAAACCCTAACGGTTCGGTTTTCCGACGTTCGATTATTCGGCAGTCGATACAGTGGACGTATTGATGTCGACTTTCGAAAGTCGAAAAGCCGGGTCATTACATACATAGCCCTTTATTTTTTGAGATATAATTAACAAGTATCATATTATTCAAAGTCATACAATAAAATTATTTCTCATAACTACGGCTTAATCTATAATTCCAAAACAACTATAAATAATATTAGATAGTTTTGTATTTTCTAATGCATCACTTTCGTTTTAAAAAATTTCCATGTTATAGCTTTATTTCATAAAGAATATTCATATTCAAATATAGCTATGTCTATTTTTTCAGTCAATACCGAAAAATAATCATTATTTCATAAATAATGTACGGTAAGTTTTATGGAAACAATTTTCATATTATGATGCAATTAATAAGTGATATATGACATGCTCCCACAATTTCCACCATTACTATAATAATGTACTAAATTTAGAGATCCATCATTCACTTAATACAATTTGTTTATTTCATGCATTGCAACTATTTAGAGTGGGGAGTTCGTTGATCAAATATCTTGAGCTTAAAGAAATTGATCTTACAGAAAACAATTTTCTATATGAAAATACATTTTGAAATAGAAATCATATTTCTTATTCTAATATTAAGTATTAATTACTATTATAATTCTCGTTTCTAACGTTCCTCTATAAAGCAGAAGTGACTATTCATTCTCTTCATCCCAACTGTGCCTTAAATTACATCAATTCTTATACATTTGTTCAAATGGTCAAACTATTCAAAAGAAAACCTTACTTCAATATCATAACAAACTCTTTATAAAAGCGCATTCGATTATCATTAACATTTAAGGACATCAAATATGTTGCACTTTATGTAAACCGATCAAAATGACCTTTCAACGATCCTGCTCTTAGATCTATCTTGTATTTTTGGTCTTGTGTTATATTAATACAATATGATCCCTTTTGTAATCAATCAAGTAGAATACATGATCTCAAAAATACTGTTTATTGGCTTATTTCCAATGAACTATATTCATTGAAGTATTGTACATTACAAACTTTGACCGTTCACCATATAACATTTATAAATGATAGTATATGGATCAAGTATCCTTGTCATGTACTACT
This sequence comes from Allium cepa, assembly GCA_030765085.1. Lineage (NCBI taxonomy): Eukaryota > Viridiplantae > Streptophyta > Magnoliopsida > Asparagales > Amaryllidaceae > Allium > Allium cepa. The sequence goes on from CM060929.1 coordinate 439,613,000, forward strand.
TTTAGAGTTGAAACTCACAGAGTTATTAAGTATTTGTAAAAATTAGATACTTGAATGGGCATAGAAAACATTAACATGCAATAGGCATTTAATAGTGGGTATTATATTTGTATTTGTCAACTTTCAATTTAGTTCGTTTGTATATGTTAATTTACAAACGTTTTAACAATCATTTAAATGCACAAATTTATCATTGTAGATAATCATAATATTATTTAGCATACGTTCTTACAATATTAGAAAGACTGAATGTTACCATTTCATTTTTCTAATAAGGCTCCCATTAGTCATTTATGTTTCTTCAAACCCTAAGATAAAACATAGAAGTCTTTCGACTTCAATAGTAGGTGTTAGGACTCGTCTGCCTTGGTATTCTGACCTTGAGTTTTCCCAATAAGTCATAAATCCACAAACAATGGATAACTCCTTATCGGTTGTATCACATGCAACTCCTAATCTAATTTTTCTTTTCCTAATCTCATTTTGACCTTGAGTTTGCTCAACAAATCGAAAGTGACTATTCACTCGTACCTACCATATCGTGATGGCCTAAGTATAGTATGTACCTTGAGTGTGCTAAACAAATACATATAATTAATTTAGCTCATCTTTTCAATATGTTAATGATACTACACATAATGTCCTTAGCTTGGCTTTGCTCAACAACTAAGGAGTATGCAACTAATTTTTTAATATATATAGTCGAGGACAACATTATATTGAAGATTCGTAATCTTTGATATATTATATTGAGTGATATCGACTTATGGAATAACGAATTTCTTACGAAATACCCCCATGATTCAAGTGTCATGTTTGGGTTTTTTTAATGTTCCACCTTTATTCTATACATTCATATCATATAAGTTTCATTATTATATAATTTTTAAATTTTAATTAACTTATAAAATAATCTTATGTCTAACATTTTATTAATAAACCTTATTTAATTACTTTTAATTAATTAATTCTTTAAATAATTTTAAATTAGTATTCCAATACAACTTTTATTTTTGACATATTTACTATAGCTGTTATAGGAAGACACATATATCTTACATACATGCATATTTAACTAACCTTTAATTACTATATTAACTAAACATTTCAGTTAAATTACACTAGTTTCAAAATTTTATTTATATATGTACATGTATGCTTATGTTGTCTTAAACACTTGAAAGTAACATAACATATATCAATATACATATATATATATATATTACATGCATAAAAGTATTAATTTATTAACTCATTTAATTAATTTAAATTATTAATCTTATTCATAATTTTAAATTTCTAAATTAATATTTACGCAAACATTTTGAACTTTTAGTTACATTTTCAAACATTTTGAAAATTTACGTTATATTATAACCAATTATAATAAACATGTTTTTGTTTTAAATTTAACTTTTATAGTTAAAATCGTGTCTTAATTTTTAAAACTATTTTGAAAATTAGCTCAAGGCCCTATTAAATTGGGCCTTTTTTGTCTGGGACAACATTTGAGCTTACTTCACTATGCAGGCCAAACAGGTAACCAGGTAGCACAGGGTACTTGATTACCCAATTCTAATCCTAGACATTACCTTTTTAGATAGAGAAGGTGAGTGGGATAACATTTAATGAAGTTTCACCATGAATTAATGATAGAGAAAAGGAAGAAAAGAGAGAGAAAAATGAAAGTCACGTTCTGTTTTGTGTACTTTCAAAACCGAGGAGGTTTTCTTTTAAATAGAATTAAACGAACAATTTCCTGGTCTTCTATTAAAACTTCCTCCTTTATTTCTGCTTTTTAAATTTCAATTAATCTCATTAATTGATCTCTTCATCTTACCATTATATAGATGATCTAAGCACATCCCTAATAAGCAACTTTTCTAAATAAAAGAAAGCAACTTTTATGTAATTATTTTATTATTTAAAACATGTTTAAAATTATACCGATATCGCATAACGATATAGCAAATATAATTTTATATATGCATTAAAATAATTACTAGCAACATGAAAAACATCAAATAAATTAACAATAATTAATATTTCATAATATTAATTAATTTAATTATTTTGCAACATTTTATAAACTAATTAAATGGTGCAGTTTTAAGATAAATCACAAATGCGGTTGGGCGACTCAGAGGTGTGAATTCAGTCGGCGATTAATATTGAACAATTCAAATTTAATGATCATATGTCACTTAGCAGTTGGTATGACAGTTTGGCAAAATTCATCGCTTATAAGTTTTTATTGTAAAATCAAATTTCACGTACACTTAAGCGGTACCTTTTAGTGACAATTATTTACACTGGTTCTCTTCGTCAAAATTATATCACTTTGGATTTATGGAATTCGGTAATGGTCAAAATTCCAATATCATCCACATTCAACTTTGTAGTCCGAACACAAAGTCCTTGGTTTAATAATAACAATTACTATTAACCGAAATGCTCTGGCTAGAGACTTTGACTTTGCGTTAACTTCAGTTGACAATGATACTAACCTTATATAACTGAGGAGAGGGATCCTCTCTTGGATAGTGTTTCACTTCTAATACTTCCACTCGACCCAAATATAGTCACTCGATGGAATGTCACGTCATGATTTGACTATAATAAACACAAAGCTTTCATATTGAAGACCCAAAGTACTCTCAAGTCGAGAGAACTATGTAAATCAGTCACATCGATATTTTCTGTTTGACCTAAGTTATATTAACCAATAGAAAACTATCGAGTGAGTCGTTCCACAGTTACCCAATAACTATCAGTACGTAATCCCTAGGTGCCTCCAGTAGTCATGAATCATACACTGCCTAACATTTGGAGAGCGTTACATTCTCTAGTCTTAACGGATACATCGATATCCGGTCTCGGTGCATCTTGACTAGGAACATTTAAAATGGTATATTTTTTTTATTGCGATAAATTACTTATGGTTACTACACTTTGTAACTACCATCACAAAATATGGAATTTATGGATTTTATAATAAATATACTTTTAAATAAATTAATAAATTTTACAACCATATTATATCAAGTATATAATAGAAAGAAACACCTTTATTATGAACAAGATTGTTCAACGAGTTAGATATATGTAACAAATTACGTAATTGCCTCTAGGGCATACCCCTAACCTATCACTTATAAGAGGCATCGGAGACCGAGCTGCATCTTAGTGCAGCTTATCACTTACAAACCAATGGGCAGACCGAGAGGGCAAACCATATATTAGCAGATCTCTTACTAGCTTGGATACTCGATTTTAAAGGCTCGTAGGATGATCGCTTGCATTTGGTGGAGTTTGCATACAACAATAGCTATTAGTGTAGTATTGGTATGGCAACACCCAAAGCATTGTATGGCCAACTGTGTAAAACTTCTTCATATTGGTGGCAAGTGGGAAAAAAATGATACTTGGACTAGATATGATTAGAGAAACCATAGAGAAGATACAGATCATTTGACAACAAATGAAAGCTGCTCAGGATAGGCAGAAGAGTTATGTTGATAGAAGATGTCGAGATTTGGAGTTCTTTGTCATCAATATGGTATTCATAGAGATCTCTTCACTGAAGAATGTTATTTGATTCGATAATAAGGGACGTTAGAGTCGAGCTTTATACGTCCTTTTTCGATAGTAGAGAGGACTGAGAACCTAGCATATAAGGCCGACTTGCCTCAGAAGATGATGGGCATACACAATGTATTTCACATCTCTTACTTGTGGAAGATTGTGCACGAATCAGTCGTGATGATTGCATCGGATCAACTTGATGATATCAATATTGAACCAAAAGCTTTGAGACCTTATAGGTTGGTTTGTATCATCGGACGCAATACGAAAAAACTTAAGAAGAAAACAATGGAGTTAGTGAAGGTTGAATGCGGCGAAAGTGATGGCAATTGCATGTGGGAAACCAAAAGGAGCATGAGGGTTGCTTATCCGAAGCTCTTTGCATGGGAATGCCTACTGTTTATCATTTTTACCTTCACATTTAATATCATATAGGATAGTTTAGTATCTTGGGTGCCAAGATAGGTCTACTTATACTTTTGGTTTCAAGTTTGCTAGTTTGGTATGTTTAATGCATAATAATATTAGGCATGTAGGGTAACTGTGGTTGACTTTTTCTTTGACTTGTTTAAGGATTCTGGGAGCGAAATTTCTAAAAGGGGGAAAGTGTAACGACCAGTATTTTTTTGTAGAACAGTCATAAAATATTTTTATTTTATTATCTATGGTCATATGACTCTAAAATTTTAGAAAATGACTCCTAGGGGCATTTTCCACATCTATGATACTTTTCAAATTTCTATGTGATTATTTTGACTCTGAAAATCTTGTTTGGAATAAAAATATTGCTAAGAGTTGAGTTATGGTCGAAAACCACTTTATTGCTTTAGGATGATGGTTTCCTATTACATATAGTGGTCATAATAGTAAAACGAATTTATCATTTAAAAATTTATGGTTGGTTTAAGCATTGACTGCTGCTGGTCTGCATTAATGGGTAATCAACTAAGCTCATACTTAAGCCCATAATGAATTTAGGGAATTGTGCTAAGGGGAGGCTGTAGGAGATGACCTAAATCATTTCGTCTTTCCAAAAACAATTCTAAACCTCTATTGATCCTAGTTTCATATAAATACCTTTCTCATTCTAATCTTAGCCTAAATCATCATCAGAGGGGTAACTAGCAGAGAGCGATTGGAGATTATCATTTTGGATGATTTAGATTCATTCTCCTTACTATCCATTTCATATCTAATTAGAAAAGTAGTGAGTGGTTCTTGATCTCACTATCCTATGCAAGTTTACATATTTAAAATTGATGTTTTTAACATGATTTTAATCATGGAATATTTTCTAACTTTAATCACATTCTTATATATAGGTTTATAGCTGAAATCTAGAGGTTTTTAAAATGGTTTATAAAAGATTTTACAACTCCTTTGATCATATCGACATGCTAGTGTAAAATTTAGATCTAGGTCAGAACTTGTATGATTATCGTGTTTGAATGAATTGTAGGTGTATGGATGTGTATAGATTATATTTCATGATTGTGTGTTGTGCTTTGATATGGTTTGCTAGTGCTTTTAAGTAGTTAGGAAAGAGGAGGTCAAGTTGGGCAAATTGGAGGCAAAAGTGGTTGGAATTGGACGAAACTTGGAGTAGGAGATATAGAGCATGTGAGAGGCTCTACGGTTCAGGTCGCGATCACTTCTGATCGGTAGATTCCTCTTATGACAAGTAAAAGAGATCATAAGAAACCACTTGGTGGATTTGGATTTGAGTGTGCTTCAGGCTTACTCGAGGAAAAACATAGGAGTCCTTCGAGTCAAGCTTAGGGTTGGAAAGGAAAAGGGTTCAGGAAGTCAAAAGCCAAAAATTTAGCTAAGTACAGGACTTGGTACTGAGCACTTCTACTCGATACTGACCTATTTTTCTTTGGAGATCGGTTGTTGTTGTGGACTTGGAGGCTCGGGGGAAATGAGCTAGAGGATTACTTAGCCAAGGTTGGTTATGCATACCACTTGGTACCGAGTAGATTGGATCGTTATAAATTGTTTATTTTAAGCAGATCAGGGTGAAACTTTTTGGGGGCAGAAGTGTAATATCTATAAGTCATTCTGATGGTGTTCTTTTTTTTTCGTTCGTCATTCGATGGTGATGTGATAGCATAGTGAAGCCTGATGGTTAGAAACGAAGCGATACTGGGTGCTACGAAATAATAGCTTTGGAACCGTAATTATGGTAACTCGATAGTGGATGGAGTTAGGTTTTGATGATAGTGGCTCAATAACTGGAGCAAAAGAGATGATCCAAAAGGCGGGTTCAATGAGGGGATCTGGTGAGTGGAATTATGAATGTGTTCCACTATGGAAAAGGGAAGGATAGATGGTGACTGTGTTCCATTATAAAGGTGTGTGCTTAACATCCATGATTTTAACGTCAAATAAATAAATAGAATTTAATAAATAAGTAATAATGCTAAAAAAGGATTATTTTTTCAAACTTCCAAATTTTGCCACGAAACCTACACCACTGTGTTTGTGATGATTTTCTGATCAAATTTCATGTATAAACTTTTACGATTGGAGTTCAAACGTAAACTTTATTAACATTTAAAATATTAGAGTTGAAAATAATTATATATGTAATTAAGGAAACAAATGATAATTAACCAATGTTAATTAAAAATCGTTAATTTTAACAGTAGCTTAGACATTAAGAAAAAGTAACATTCAAACAAATCTAAGGAAATATGTAAACAGAGAAAGAAACGATAATAATTATTTAAACAAAGCAATTATCGAATAGGATAATTAACTGCCATTAAACAAGGCCAATGGTCGACCCATAGGTCACTTAGGTCGACTGGTAGTGTCGCCTATGAGGCACGAATGGTCAACTGTTGTCAGGGAAAATTTGAGAATTAACCATGGGCTAAACTGCCCGGACTTAAAAGGTTCAATGCATGGCATACATTGATCGAACCTTAATAAATATAGTCCTAGACCCCCACAACTCATATTTTGTAATGGACGCGGAAGCTCTACCATTTTCTCTTCTCCTCCAAAATTTCTAAATTAGCGCTAGTTTAGGTGTATATGCAATTAGAGGATTGTAGAAGATGATAGAGAAAAGGGAATAGAGCTAAATCAAACCTCAAAGTCGAGGTAAACTGTGAAACCAAATTTAATTTATAAATCAATCCAAAACTCTCTCTTCTAATCTAAATTGCTAATAGATTTACATATGCTTGCGACGTATATCAAAATAAGATGAAAAAGGGAGTCAAACTGGAATATCAGTGATTAGATCTAGAGATTTGGAATGCTAAAAAAAGAGGTAAGTGGAAAAATCACATGTTTTGTAGTAAGATAATATTTATATAGTGCAATTTACTTCATCTACGCCTACATATAATCGATTTGGATATTTAACTACAAGTGCATAATGATTAGGTATAAATCTCTATTTGGCTGATTTATTTTATATGTGTAATGAATTAATGGGTATAATGGATTTGATAATGAATTTTATATGCGTAATGAATACGGAATAGATTCAAGCATAATGATCATGGAACAGACTTGATTTGATTGCAATTAAATTGGGATTTGACATATTTCAATATATCGAAATGAAAAGAGGTAACAATATAAAGTCTATGAATCATCCAAGTTATAGATAAAGGGGTATTGTTTTGAAATAAAAAGGAATGTAATTGTACAGAAAGAGATGTACAAAGTAAGGGAAATCTCGTATTTTGTACTATCAATTTCAATAAAGAAATAAAATATAATTCCTTATAATTTCATGCAAAAACACAAATCCTCTTTTAAGTAATTGTTTGCATCAAAAATAGGCACAAACATCTATTTGTATGTGAAAGCACCAACATCCAATAATAATATCCAAATAGAAAGGTAAGCACCCTAATCACAAAATAGATTGCAAAAAAAGTAATGGAACATATAAGTTTTATAGTGGTTTGGCAAACTCCGACCTACGTCCACTCCAATAGTCTTTTATTTATACTATAAGATTACAAGTACAGTTGCTTTTTCCTTAGAAAAATAATGGAGGAAGTGATAAGAAGTGGTGAAGTAGAGCCAAAATAAGATCCAACTGGAAAACGAAGAAGATTTGTAACGACCCTTATTTTTCGATAATTAAAAATATTAAATTTAATAAGATTTTAGAGTTTAATATTGGAAGAAATTAAAATTTGGGATTTATTAATGAGAAAATAACTAGAATGTAATTTAATAATGTTGATCTAATTTAATTGACAGTTATTTTAATGTAATTTCAATTAGTTGAAATAATTATAAACTTAAAATGGTTATAATCGTAAAGAAGGAATAAATTCAATGTTGTATTAAAAAAGAATTACATGTAATTAATTGAAATAGAATAATATGGAATGGAACCAATATTTGGTAAGTAGTTTATCAACCTTTGTTGGTAAACAAAAGGTTAATAGAGGTGAATTATCAATGTATAATAATTGATTCATTATTATCTTGATATTTAATCCGTTTAAAATTAATTGTAAATCAATTGAAATTAATCTAATTAAATATTTTAATTAATATGAATTATGATGATAACTGTAAAATAATTAATGTAATAATATGTAAACTTTTGTTAATAAAATTCGTAGGGTATTATTGATTGAATAATAAGAATGTAAATCAAATAGATGAATTTATTGAAATTTAAATTATAATTAATGAATTCATTTCAGTTGTAATTAAACATTGAAATTAGTTGAATATATAAATATTGGTTTTAATATGGAATATTTAATTTTAATAGATTATTAATTTCTGTGTTATCAGAAATGATGAAAATTATTAATTATTAAATTTGAATTTAAAAGTGATTAAACCAATTTAATAATTATTTGATTAATTAACGTGTAAAAATAGCCATTTTGGCTAGTGTCTTGGATTTTGACGAAACTAATTTCATCAGATCTGTAACAGTGAATTATTTTAGGATTTCAAGTTTCGTCGCGATCGGACTTGTCGTTTGATCGCGCGGGCTTGAAACACGTAGAAATCAATTAAAAGGATTTAAATGAATATAATCTGATTTTAAAAGCTAACTTCTATATATAATGGAATTAGGGCTTGAGACTAGTTCCATTGTGTTTAAAATTATTGAAACCTATATTTTGATATATTGGATGACTTATTTTCATTCCGGGAATAAAACGGGCTTTTCGGGTCGTTATCTTTTTGATCCAAATCGATTTGGTCCATCCATTTTTATTTCAGCTCTGCATATATATATGTATATATATATATAGGCTGTTATAAAGCATAATCGTTTCTCATTTCATTAATTTTATATGTACATCTACATCCTCCTCCTCAAATGATAGAACATCAAACCTAATTCCCAAATTCCAAAACCTAATTTCAATTTCAAAAATTAATTTAAAAATTAAACTCTTCAAACTATGCCATACTATATATCATTGGAAATCTCTTGACGAGCGTAATCTACTACAGTAATTCGTTTTTAGATTTGATGCGTCGTTTGACCAAAAATCAGTGAAGAACCTTGGTCGTCCATTTGTAGGGTTTACGATTAAACGGTGGATCGTCGACCGTTTGACAATCAAGAAGCGGCATTTGGAAGAGGATAGAGAGCAGGTCTCAGGGATGATGTTCGTTCGTCTCGGTAGTGCTCTAGTTCGCCAGAAATTGGCTTGCAGTGCTGGCGGCGGCGGAGACGCCTGGAAGCGTCGCGATGGGGGTGAGGGTGGCCTTAGGGGAGGTTGAAATTGGGCGACAAGGTGGCATCGTCTGATCCATGGTCAGGCGTATGGCGGCTAAAGTCTGGGTCGCGTGCGAAAGAGAGGCCGCTAGGCCATGGAGAGAGGTGACGTGTATTTTCATTATATTATTTTATTTATTTTATAATGTAAATCATATAACTTCTAACATCAATAACTTTTGCATACGAGGTTGGGTATACTTGCTATTTTCTTCGTTGCAATCGGATCGAAATTCCAAATATTATGAAACTAGTTTGGCTGCATTTTGAGACCGTTAAAATTTTGGGCTATGTTTGGATTTTAAATCGTTGATAAATCAAAGGTGAGTGTTTTAACCCACTCACTAATGCTAAATCATCTTATGTTGGTTAAATTTGATTTATGATATGATTAGAAATTGATTGACTATTGTTTGGTATATTTAAATTGTCAATCAAGTTTAATTTAGATTTACATTATTTAATTGTCATTTAAATTAATATTGAATTTAATTGCCAGTTAATTAAATACCTGATAATGATAACTAATTTTTTTTGTGATTTATTGGTTGATTTGAATGATGATTGTGATGGATGTTTAATTGTTGATATTTGGATGATTGGATATTATATTTATTCTATATGTTGATGTCACAGTGCTAGTTCCCTTAATTATTGTTAGGAAAATTACTATGGGTTGAAGTGATACGTACCCAAAGGGACTTATACATTCAGGAAATCGTTATGGGTTGAAATGATAAACTCAATATGGATTTTGAATTTTACATTGGATTGCGGGTTAAAATGATATATACCCATAAATTTAAATTATTGCGAGTTGAAATGATATATATCTGTATCAGTTGACCATAAGGTAGAAAATTATATACGAACACCGGATTGGTCAAGTTAAATGATTTTTATATCCTTATTTTTTAATCCAGTTAAGTGATATTATGAAATAAAATTTGATTTATATAAACTGAATTATTTTCAAAATCCATGGTTTAAAATGTTGAAATTGAAATTGGTTTAAATGAATTGTTTAAGGAATTTAATTTGAAAATTTAAAGTTGAGTTATGAAATATGAATGAAATTTATCAAAATTGAGTTATTATAATGTTTGAATATTTAAACTCTGAAACCTATTAAATTTGAAGATGTTTAAATTTGTAGTTCAAACATGGATTTGAAATCGATATAAATCAAAATGATTTTATAAGAATTTGAATTGAAATCTTTGGCCTTTTTTAAATCAAAATCATTGAATTGAGATTGGTTTAAATTGAAATTTAGAACTAAAATGATTTGAACTGATTTGTGAACTTGGAAGAAGAAACTCTAGTTTGAAACTATTTTCTATATAAACTCTTTTAATATACAAACTCTTTTAACATATATACTATTTTTCTCATATAAACCATTTTAATATATATATTAATAATTTTTAATACATTAACTATTTTTAATATATAACCTATTTTAATATATAAAGTATTTCTAATATATAAACTATTTTAACTTATAACCTAAACTAATTTAGTATGTATATTATTTTAAATTTATAAACAACTTTTAGTGAATATGTTTTAATATATTACCTATTTTAATATACAAACTCATTTAATATACATTAACTATTTTTAATCTATATCCTATTTTTAAAATATAAACTATTTTAATGTCTAACTATTCCAATATATATATATTACTTTCAATGTTCAAACTGTTTAAAGTTGGAACTGTTATGATTTAGATTTAATTGATTTAAATGCGAATATTTTGATACGATGGTTTAACCTATTCTATGGTCATGATTTTGATTTTGAAATGAATATGATTTCAAAAGCGAAATTGTAACGACCCGTAATTTCGCTACTTCAGAAATGAGAGATTTCGTTCGATTTAAATTTATAAGAAGTTTAAATCTTAAAATAAATATGTTATATATAATAAATTATCTATTCTTATAGTTAATAAATTAAAAGGTGTAAATCTGGATTTTAGAACAAAGCGACAAAAGTTAAGTTTTGTTAAAAATAAATAAAGGCTTAAATAAATGGATTTAAATATTTATTTAAAAAGATAAATCTTATTTAAAACATCTAATAAAGATAATAAAAGTATGTTAAAAGATTTAAAAGTTTGTTAATAATCATTTTACAAAAATAACCAAAATTTGTCGCATTTTGTCAGTTTTACATACACTATAAAATTAGAGATTGTTATATTAATTAAAGATAATTTTAAAATATAAAGAGACTTGTTTTAATTTATTTAAAAAAGCAAAAAGTTCATTTTAAAGTTTGGTTTACTTCAATATATAGCTTAATAAAAATGTCAAATTTTGACTGTAAACTTTGTCGACAAAAACACCATTTTCAACCAAACAAGTTGTCGACAAGTTGTTGCAACTTGATACATTTTCTAACTTATAAATACATGTTTGCAAACTATTTAAACACTTTACATTTAGCACTAAAAGGCAAAAGGAGTTTACTTTTGAAAATATTTACATAAATGATAAAAATAATGTTAATACATGATTTGACAAAAGAGTGTAAAAGTAAACAAATAAAAAAACATCATTACATAACTTTCTTTTCTCTTACACATGATATAACTTATACGTCTAGAATTAAAGCAAATGGAAAGTGAAAAGATAACTAACCAAAGGAATTAATGACATATATGCTCACCATTAGTGCATACTAACTAATCCATTTAATGCAAGTCAAATCAAGCAAAAGTCATCTTTTGAAAGTTTAAGAAAATAAGGCAAATATCATTTCATAAGTACAAATTCAAATCAAACCATTTCTTCTCCATTAAGCAAAGGTGAAATCAAGGGTAAAAAAGTAAATGAAAAATCAAAAAAGTAGAGAACGGTATTTTAATCATTTGCCATCTAAAGCTCAAATATAAATATGCATCCATACCTTTCATTTTTCACACTTCATTTACTACCTTATTCTTTACTTTCTCCTTCTTCTTCACCTCCATTTCCATGGCTTTCCACCTCTTCATTTCTCTTCTACCTTCAAGCTACCACCTCCATACTCCAAACCATCATCTTACACCACCAAAACCAAGCCAAACTACCACCTACCCACCTCCTCCTCACCCCCAAAACCCACCGCCAAGCTCCTACACCCACCTACCCCTTCCAAACCCCAAGGTCGTACCCTCTTTAAGCCCAAGCCGAGCCCCCACACCCCTAGGCCGAGCACCACCTCACCAAAACCTAAGCCTACACACCCCAAATCCTCCACACTCACATACCCAAGGCCGTACACCCATTCCCCTCCAAAAGTTTTCGGGCAAAATAAAAAAAAATAAAAAAAAGAGAGAGAAGAAAAGAAAACGAAAAAGAAAAGGAATACAAAAGTGTTCGGAAAGGAAACGAAAAAAGGCGAGATGTTGGAAATAGCACATTAGCGAGAGATGGAAATCTTACGTTAAAGTTTGACAGAGTGGATAAGAAGGTGAGAAATTCTCACCGTGTTTTTGAATTGTATTGATTATCATGTTTAATTGTTATGTTATATAATCACTATTTGATGATATAGATGTTTGATTGATTGTTTGAATATGTTAGATAATCCATAGTAATGTTATAACATTTACCGTATTGAATATGTTAGTGTTATATGATTGTTGTATGGTTGTGATGATAATTTGGACATCAAATTCCTATTAGTTAAGTAACCCATTTATTTAAAAAGACCATATTTTATTAATATGAGATATTGTGGAAAAATAAGTCTCTTTTCATTTAGAAGTGAAATTAAAGTTAAAATGGAAGAGAATTTGAAATTTGAAGTAAAGAGGATTTGAAAAGGATAGTTAATTAGAAATTGAAATTAAGATAAATAGTGAAATTGAAATCGATTTTGAAAAGGTGAAGTTTGGTTTAAGATTGAATTGAAGTTTAGATTGAAATAAGATTTGAAATCTAAGTTTTAAATGTGTTTGATTTGAGATTAGAATTGAAATCAAATTGAAATAATAGGAATATAATAACACTATAATATGGTAATAGTGAAAATATATTTTAAAATAATTTATGTTAACCCGCTTTTTTACAAGGCTACGGGCAAGCGGGTTTAACTTAATCGACTGCACGTTCGTCAAGACTGGTGTACGATGGATTCAGTCCACTGGATGGATGGATGACGCAACGCACTTGAAAGATGGAAATTGACAGAGATGGATCGACTATGATTTGGGTCAAGGAAATGCGGTTCGGTCTAGAAGTTAGAAGCCGTTTGGCATTGAAGTGAGAAGAGGTTCACTCGGCAGTGGACTAAGGTCGTTCAGCACACATTGGTGGTTCGGCATTCGGGTCGTTCGGCACTCATTGGTGGTTCGGCCTTCCAGGAGCACTCGGCATTCAGTAGCGCTCGGCATCCAGGAGCGCTCGGTATTTAGAAGTGCTTGGCATTAGAAGATCGTTCGGCATTAGAAACTGTCCGGCATCAAACATGGTTTGGCATCAGGGAGCATTCGGCATTGGATGGATCGTTCGGCATCAGGGAGCGTTCGGCATTGGATGGATCGTTCGACATTAGGGAGCGTTCGGCATTGGATGGATCGTTTGGCATCAGGTATTGTTTGGCATTGGAAGGACCGTTCGGCATCAGTGGACGTTCGGCATGGCAACCTCGCTCAGCATACGAGTACGTTCGGCACGGCTACCTCGTTCGGCATATGAGTGTGTTCGGCACGGCTACCTTGTCCAGAATACGAGTGTGTTTGGCAAGGCATTTTGGTTCGGCATGGGCCATTCGGCCCTGATGGGCTCAGGTTACTCAGAAAGCCCAACAACTACCTGGATGTGTCTATAAATAGAGCATGTAGGACTCCAGAAAAGGGATCCTCTTATTCTTCTCTTCTGTTCTCCGACTTTTTTCCCAAGACTAAGGCTAGTATCCCACTTTGTAACTGGAACTGATTCTTACATTAATAAAAAGAAAACTTCTGGAGTGGACGTGGGCTGGAGTTAGCCGAACCACTATAAATCTATTGTTCTTTACTTCTTTTATTTTAATTTTGATTATCCTTTATGTAATTACTCTCTACATACATCCTATCTGTGAGATGTGACAGTGATTTGGTGCTTTCATCCGGATTTGGGCGCTAGTGACCAATTTTGGCACTAACACTTTGGTGCTTTCATTGGGAATTGAACTCAGGAATTCTTGGACTAGAAACTCAAATTCTAAGGAGCAATGGCTAGACCATCAGCAAGGAAGCAAGTGATAGAGAGGAGCAATCAGGAGGGGAGTCAAGAGGCTTCCTCTGGAAATGGAGCAGGAGGAGCATCCATCTACATCACCAGAGGGGAAATGGAAGCCATGATGAAAAGACAAGAGGAGATGATGCAGGCTCTTCTCAGAAAATTTACGCAAGCAGGAAATGCAGGAGCTCAGATCCATGGAGCCAGATCAGAAGCGCTCAACCAGCGAGCAGAGGGAATGGTTCAACAGGGGGCAACCACCAATCAGTAAACAACTAACAATCCGGATGGACCTAGACTCGAGGGAGCACCACCCGATAATGTCGAACCAGTTCATGGAGGAGTTCCAGCTAACACCATGCAACAGGATGCTGGCAGGAATGTAAGAGCAAGAGATGAAGAGTATGTACCATAATTCCCTCGGGAACTCGCGGGGCAACCCTTGATGTAAAGCTCTGGATTAGCCGAGATTATCAGGCGAACCATGCATGGAGGTTTGACCAATAGAGATCTGGAAGGAGTAAACAAGAGTCCGTTCACTCGTGAAATCAGGACAGCTCGGAATCCGCTAGATTTCAAGCTACCTAACGTGGAAATGTACAATGGAAAGGCCGATCCAACAAATCACTTGATGAGATATACAAGACATACGGAGGTGCTGGGGGTGTCGGAAGAAGTTATGGCTCGATGTTTCCCTTTATTCTTAACGGACATAGCCGCTATGTGGTTCAGGCAGCTGGAAGAAGGATCTATCGGGACATGGACAGAGTTGGTGGACAGGTTTCTGAAGCAGTTTCGGGTACATATCAAAATGCCAAAGAATGTAATGACGTTGACATTGGTAAAACAGAGGACAGACGAATCACTTAGAGCTTTCTTAACTCGGTTCAATGCAGAGGTTGCTTCGGTGGATCGGCCGGATCCATCGACGGTTTTAATGGAGGCAGTGTCAGGTGTTAGAGAGAATTCAGATTTCAAAGTTTCACTGTAACGGGTGCAACTTTTCGATGCCCGAAAACCGACATCAATACGTCCACT
Organism: Allium cepa; assembly: GCA_030765085.1. Lineage (NCBI taxonomy): Eukaryota > Viridiplantae > Streptophyta > Magnoliopsida > Asparagales > Amaryllidaceae > Allium > Allium cepa. The sequence continues at coordinate 439,628,570 of CM060929.1, forward strand.
GTATCAACTGCCGAGCAATCGAAGGCCGGAAAACCGTACCGTTATGGTTTAAGAAGAAGAAAAAGATAGAAGAAGAGAGAAAAAGATAGAACAGAACAGAAAGAAACAAAAAAACAATATCAGAATCTCACAACCGCAGCGGAACAACATAAAATAGATAAATGAATAATCTTTAACAAAGAACTATATCAGTTATTACATTACATCATATTACATTACATTACATCATCAGAGTGTACAACAACAAACAACAACAAACAGCGGAAAAGAAATACTATATACTAGTGAATACGCCATGCAGCTTGCCTCCAGCAACTCCTGAATTCCAGAATATCCTGATAACCTGACTCTAGACTGCCCGTGTGGAAATTGGTGGGCACTCAGAGTTTATGAAGGAAAGCAATAAACTCCGAGTCATTCATGTGACTGGTGTGAGAACTAAAACAGTATTTTTAAAACAAAGTACAGGATAATTTTAAAATAGATTCGCAATGCTTTTTAGAAAATGAGACTACCATAAGGCGCCCCGCACACACACAATGCAAACGCATAATCAGAGGAGATTTCTCCTTATGATAGTCAAAGATGCTTGATACGCATTAAAAATAAACATTTTATATTATTACTAGTATATAGTGTAGTAAAAATCATTTCGAAAGTAAAGATATAAATTTTAGCCAACATACGACCATTATCGTATGCCTACTATAGCTACCACGTTCAATAGCAGGTTACCGCCACATTCCATGCAGGTTACACAACTAAAACCGTACAAGGTTCGTATTGTTTCTTTGGATTTCCAACAAATGGTCAGGCCAAGGAACTTCCCATTGCCACATGGGTACGCCTCTGGAAAGACTCCCCGAGAACCTAACCGGATCTCTACCAACACAAGGCCGGGTTACCTTTCAAACTAGGTAACTACTGACACGAATATGTCATTCCCCGATCGTAACCGATCTATATCCGAGGATCCTCGATTCCAACAACCACAAAGCAACAAATTTGCAGCAACAACATAGGTTAAGTATCTGGGCTCCATACCATGATACCACCTCTATCCAGAAGGAATGACATACACTAAAGGGACGCTACCCCCTAATAACCTTGCTGCATCCTTCTTGTATTGACCATTTCTGGGGTGTGAGGTCTGACGAAGTCTCGTCCACAAAGCCACGCTTTATATAAAAGCTGTGCTTTGATCATCAAATGCTCAACAGCACTTCGTATGCCACATTAACGATTTGGGAATGTATCACTAGTAACCATCAACTACATAACCTTTAAGGGTGTTAAGCTAAGAGAATAAATTCTCCGCCACCAACGGAAATATATTTGATTGAAACCAACTTTACATCTCAAATTGTAACGTCAGACACACATCCATACAAGTCCGTTCCGGGATCGAACGGAACCGAAGGCACTTACAAAGAAGTCATTGCAATCCGGATATTCACTAATCATGACCGGACTTTCCATCACAAAGGGTAATAAATTTCTATATCGGAGATCAGCCGATGCAGAAACATTCGACGGTAATCCTTCCATTTTCACAAATATCCGGTTTTCAACACCGGTCATCAAATGCAATCTATAACGACAAATCACATATTCGGAATGGGTTATACGACCACAAGGTCCTTTCCCGGCTAACCCGAATAGTGAGCGCTTATTTAAAAATAAGTGCGGCATTCAAATTCAAGTAGTCACAACAAATACCTATTTAAAGGTAAATATTGATGGTCGGTTATTTAACTATCAATAGGTATGCTCAACATCACCAGATTCCAAATAATTTTCCAAATTATTTATTTTCCAAAAATATCTTTACAAGATATATATTCTCCACACTTCAACCATTTGAAAACAATTTTCAAATCATTTTTCACCTTTACCACTTTTGAAAACAAATTTCAAACATTTTCCTTATGCGGAAATACTTTCATTTCAACATGCTTCATTTAAACCAATTAAATAAATCCTTAACGATTTACTTTATATACATTCCAAATCCGTAAATTAATTCCCACACTTCAAAAATAAATCAACGTTTATTTTTAAACAAATTTCCCTTCCTTTTTATAAATTCCATAGTGAATTTACAATTCCAAAATATCTATGAATATACGATTTCCAAATCGATTTCTAATATTCAATTTCAATTTATCTTTAAAAGATAAAATCTCAAAATATTCACTTCATATTGGAAAACATTTCCATACTTATTTAATAATAAGTAATTCATAAATCCATTTATTTTCAACACTTGGAAAATATTCAAGATACTTAAATCGAAATTAAGTATATATTTCATTCTTTAAGGAAAACATTCACTTAAACACATTTATTTGGGTCAAAACGAATGTTGCGTAAAACATCGTTAGGACGACCCAAAATCACTAGTATAGGGATTCGAACTTAAAATAGATATATAAATCCCAATACTATATAAAACATTTCCTTTCGGAAATCATTTACTATAACAACAGTGTAATAGTCCACCATTTCCTTCTATTTCTCGAGAACGTCTATTTCAACAATGAATGTTGAAATCTATGGTTTCGACACTTAGTGTATTTTAAAACAACCTCAAATCGTTTTAAATTATATTTAAAACATCACTTCCCCAAAACATATCCATTTTATTTCATAATATATTCACGGTCAAAAACTGTGAATATACTATATTTTCCCAATTCAATGTTTCTACACATTTATTAAAAGATTATCCACCGTCCAAAATCGTGGATAAAATTCTCAACCAAACTCTTATTATTACAACATTTAACTTTAAGGATAATTCGCTGTCCAAAATCACAAATATATCTCCTTTAATAACTTTTATGTTTGATTTATCAAATTCAATTGATTTCAAATTTACAAACAATGTTTATAAATCCTATTTCTATTTATAAAACTTCGATTTATAAATCTCCTTTATTATCCAATTCAATTTATATAACTTAATTATATACCAGAAGTCCATATTATAAGTTAAGAACTTATAATCATTTATTTACAAAATCGTTCTTTTAAAACTTCACAAATTATAAATCTTATTACTTATAAGATTTTATTTATAACCTTATTTTCAACATTAACAGAACTCCTTTTAGAGTTCCATTATTTCGATTTATAAAATACATATTTTATAAATCTCATCTATAAACCATTTATCTTTATTCAAAAATCTCCATTAAAATGTCAAATCTGATTTATAAGTTAATTACTCATAAATCTTTTATTTTACAACATCTATTCATTTTATAACTTCACAATTCATAAGTTTATAAATGTCGTTCACTTATGAAATCCATTTTGTTTCATTTTAACACTTATAAAAACTCGTTTTATAATTCCAGTATTCTTAATTTATAAAATATCAATTTTGTATATCTTTTATATAAATCGTTCATAATAATTCAAAAATCCCAATTTAAATAAACCAATCCTTTTAATAATTTACAAAACGTTATTTAAAACTTATATAACTCCCAAAATCATACTTAAGTACAATTTTCCAAACATATAACTTTTATAACAATAAAATTATAATGTTTATTTGTTTTAACAATTCAAAATTTAATAAAACGTATACTTTCAAAAATCACTTTAAAATTCTTTTTAAAAATCAAAAATCATTATTTAAAACTTCAAAAATGGATCCGATGATGCAATAGCACCAAATAGTCAATCACGACAACAAAGACATCATATATCAGTATATAATAATCAACACATATCAAAATATCTGTAATCAACTAATTACTGGTGAGGAATCCAGTTGGATCCCTCCAACCTGTTTCCCTACATCCACAGATGTTAGCACAATACCAATTCCATTCCAATACGGAATATCGCGGTATATGGGATTATAAAATATTATCCGCTATTATGCGGCGCAATAGGGTTTCATCCGCTATATAATGCGGGAAAATCAACTCCAAGTACATAAATAATACCAATTTCACTTTACAGTGAAATATTCGCGGTATATGTTTTTAATAAATAACCTCCGCTTACTAACGGCATATAATGTCTATTTCAAATAACATATAACAATTTATCATCCTAGCATATAATCAAGAAATTTTAAATCTAACTATTTAAAATTTAAATCGAAAAAATTCGATTGAGTAAGAAGTTCTCACCTCCGTTTTCGATTCAATTTCAGCGTTTATTTCGAATAAAATTAAACACGCGTTTAATTTTACCCGAAATTCTCACTAGCTCCAAACTACTCCAATCTAGTTCCATTGCATAGTGCTCGACAAAACGAAACCACGCAAATTGTTTCGTACGTTTTCGACCTCGTATGACAAAGATACACATTTTTAAAGTTACACGAATTATAAATATAATAAATTTACATTCCCTTTTATTTTATTTTATTTAACCTCAATGGCATGCATTAGGGCCGCACCCCCCTCTCTTCTCCCTCACGCGTTTCCTCCAGGTGATGTTTGAACACAAGAAACCCATCAAGGCCGCCACTAAGGTTGAATTATACTCTATCATCATCGACATATACCTCGATCAGCTACTGCCATTCCTCCCGCCATCACAAGAGCTGCCACCACCATAGTTGCGGCGGAGCTCGGCCTCACCCCTTGCTCGAAAAGACGTACGCAACGGCGCTCCTTCCAGCTCGATTTGCCGTCAATCCAGAGCTTCGCTTTCGATCTCTACCGTTGAGATCATAGATCTCACTCCCCTCTACAACATTGCAGTTAAAAGATTTCGCTAATTGTTGATGGATTGGAAGAAATCAGAGGAGAAGACGATGCGTTTCTGGCCATTGAAGATAAACAGCGGCGGCTAAGGTTAGAAGAGTTAGGGTTTCTGAAATTATGAAGAGGATGGGTCCTTTTATAGAAAAATTTCAAATTACTATTCATCCAAAAAATTTCGAACTCTAAACGAAGCATGCCGGTTGGCGTTTCTAAGGTTTACCCCGCGTTTCGAATACAATGAAACGTGTTTCGGAGGCTAATTCGATCATCTGTGCGAGTTACGGCAATAAACGATCGATTTCAAATTAAATCGATTTAAACTAATTTCTATGCGTTTTGGCTTGTCCGGACAAACGGTAAATCCGATTGACATGAAATTTGAAATCTTATAATAATATCACATTACGGATCCGATGAAACTGGTTTCACCGAAATTCGAGACTATTTGAAAAATGGCTATTTTAACTCGTCAATTAAATATTAAAATATTCAATTTTCACGATTTAACTTTAAATTCGATTCTAAAAGTTCCATAACATCATTCTAACTCCAATATGATATAGTAAATTTTTTTAAATCATTTTCAATCATATTAAACCAAATTTCCAATTATTTCTGTAATTTCAACTATGAAATAATCGATTTAATTATCCAATTAAATCCAGATATTCGAAATAAAATTTATTCGACTTACAAATTTCACTTATTAATATTTAAAATAAATTAAATATACAAATTTAAATTGATAGAAATTCTAGGTCGCTACAAACTTCCCCCTTAAAAGAATTTCGTCCTCGAAATTACCAAGTAAGAAAAAGTTACAGAATCCATTAACTTTTCCAAAACAAACCATTCAAATTGGATCTTTAAAATCTCTTAAGTGTTTAACTTTTCCAAAATTCATAGTTAAACTTCTTACAAAATCTTTACTAAGTTTCAAAGTCCAAACTTAGTTTTCAAAAATTTGCCAATTTTCTCAAAAATATTCTAACGCCTTAAATTTTCGAAAAAATTCGCCAGAGTCTCCTTTGCGCGGCTCGATCCGAAAAAAATGACAGTGTATATATATCACAAATACATCTCATCAAGTGATGAGGCATTCCGCAGGGGAAAAATATGTAAAAGTATGATATTTAATCCGAGATATGTACCTTATATATTATTAGCGAGCGTATACGGCTAATATAGGGCGAAAGCGAGCTCCAAATGCGAAGCAAGCGCAATCCGCACCTACTAAACACTCAACAAACCATGAGAAACATGTATATATGAAAGTAACATCAATATTCAACATATATCAACAACTATATATGCCAAAATAGCAAATACAACTAAAGCAACAATGCAATCATCAACCAGCTATCATCCAACTAACATCCACAACCAAATCAACATTCCTTCATATTCTCATTAATATTCATTGGACTGGTTTTCAAATTTAGATCACATTTGATTCAATAACATTGGATTTACTAACATTCATTCATATTCAATTTCAATTAGTATACATTCACTAATTTACATTCAAGTTAGTTTACTTTCCATTCAATCAAATTCAAGTTCATAGCTTTCCATTTATCAATTCAACTACATTAACACTTAATGAAATATACACAATCAATTTACAATTATATAACAACCAATGTTTATTCAACACAACCAAATTTATTCAATTTACATTTCTTTACATTCAATTTGGTTCAACACATTTAATTCCAATTTGTTTATCATTAAATTGTTTTACATTTAATTATTCAGCTTCTCAACTTCATTAGCTTCTAATGACTTTACACTTACATTCATTATTCCATATCAATTATTTACATTCGATTGATTAATATTCAGTCCATTTATTAATTCAGTTGCTAATTCATTTAACAATATAAAGTTGAATTTCATTTATATAACTCAGGTTCATATTCTTAATGACTTCATTTCATTAATTCACTTATTAATTTACTTCGACACCAAAATCAACTTCATTCAACATCACTTAAGTTATATTTCATTTCAAACATCATTTGTTTAACTTAACTTAAGTTTTCACTTATAAATTCAATTCAGATTCCAATTCTAAAGTAAATTCTATTTAACTTTTACCAAAGCTAAATTTATTTACTCATATTATAAGTTCAAAACTTATTTCACTTATATTCGTCAATTTCAATAGCTTATCTAATCCAAATCAATTTATTTAACTTTCCTTTAGTTAAATTTCAAATCACATGTCTTTGATGACAACTCAAATTTATTTCAACTTGGATTTTTAATTTCAAATTTGTTTATCACAACAAAACTTCAATTTCAATTTACTATGGTAGCAAATCTCTCACATAGAGACTCGAAAATGATACTGATGATGCTGCAGTCATCACCCTTATTATTTTCCAGTAACAGTAGTGAATTCAATGCTTAATATTCTTTCAAAATTTTCCTTTTTATTCATAAATCACATTTACAAATCTTTTACTTATATAATTTCACTTCTTATATATAAAATTATTTCACAAGTGTAAATCATTTTAATTATAACTTCATACTTATAATTCATTTGCTTATATAATTCATTCTTTTACAGCTGTTGTTTTTATTTAACTTATTCAACAACCAAACAGTCAATTCATATACACTTTAATAATTCTGAATAATTATTCCTTTATATATAAATATAATCAAGGTAAAATTATTTTATTTACCCTATTTTAAATAATATCATGTCAAATTGTTCTGTACCAGTGCTTAGAGATCCTTATCAACAACGTTAATTACTCGTGTTGACCAGAATCCATATACCACTCAATAAACCAATCATCACAATATAAAACAATTTCATATTCACTAACAAATACGCGCTCGTATCTATTATTACTCTCAAACTCATTCTAGAGTACTACTGACTCTATCTCTAATGAGTAACACCCAACAGAGCCATGGTTGTCGCTTAACCATATGCTCTGATAACAAATGTAACGGGTGCAACTTTTCGACGCTCGAAAACCGACATCAATACGTCCACTGTATCAACTGCCAAGCAATCGAAGGCCGTAAAACCGTACCGTTATGGTTTAAGAAGAAGAAAAAGATAGAAGAAGAGAGAAAAAGATAGAACAGAACAGAAAGAAACAACAAAACAATATCAGAATCTCACTATCGCAGCTGAACAACATATAATAGATAAATGAATAATCTTTAACAAAGAACTATATCAGTTATTACATTACATCATATTACATTACATTACATCATCAGAGTGTACAACAACAAACAACAACAAACAGCGGAAAAGAAATACTATATACTAGTGAATACGCCATGCGGCTTGCCTCCAGCAACTCCTGAGTTCCAGAATATCCTGATAACCTGACTCTAGACTGCCCGTGTGGAAATTGGTGGGCACCCAGAGTTTAGGAAGGAAAAAAATAAACTCCGAGTCAGTCATGTGACTGGTGTGAGAACTAAAACAGTTTATTTTTAAAACAAAGTACAGGATAATTTTAAAATAGATTCGCAATGCTTTTTAGAAAATGAGACTACCATAAGGCCTCCCACACACACACACACAATGCAAACGCAGAATCAGAGGAGATTTCTCCTTATGATATTCAAAGATGCTTGATACACATTAAAAAGAAACATTTGATATTATTACTAGTGCATAGCGTAGGAAAAATCATTTCGAAAGTAAAGATATAAATCTTAGCCAACGTTCGACCATTATCGTATACCTACTATAGCTACCATGTTCAATAGCAGGTTACCGCCACATTCCATGGCAGGTTATACAACTAAAATCGTACAAGGTTCGTATTGTTTCTTTGGATTTCCAACAAATGGTCAGGCCAAGGAACTTCCCATTGCCACATGGGTATGCCTCTGGAAAGACGCCCCGAGAACCTAACTGGATCTCTGCCAACACAAGGCCGGGTTACCTTTCAAACTAGGTAACTACTGACACGAATATATCATTCCCCGATCGTAACCTATCTATATCCGAGGATCCTCGATTCCAACAACCACAAAGCAACAAATTTGCAGCAACAACATAGGTTAAGTATCTGGGCTCCATACCATGATACCACCTCTATCCAGAAGGAATGACATACACTAAAGGGACGCTACCCTCTAATAACCTTGCTGCATCCTTCCTGTATTGACCATTTCTGGGGTGTGAGGTCTGACGAAGTCTCGTCCACAAAGCCACGCTTTATATAAAAGCTGTGCTTTGATCATCAAATGCTCAACATCACTTCGTATGCCACATTAACGATTTGGGAATGTATCACTAGTAACCATCAACTACATAACCTTTAAGGGTGTTAAGCTAAGAGAATAAATTCTCCGCCACCAACGGAAATATATTTGATTGAAACCAACTTTACATCTCAAATTGTAACGTCAGACACACATCCATACAAGTCCATTCCGGGATCGAACTGAACCGAAGGCACTTACAAAGAAATCCTTGCAGTCTGGATATTCACTAATCACGACCGGACTTTCCATCACAAAGGGTAATAAAGTTCTATATCGGGGATCAACCGATGCAGAAACATTCGATGGTAATCCTTCCGTTTTCACAAATATCCGGTCTTCAACACCGGTCGTCAAATGCAATCCATAACGACGTATCACATATTCGAAATGGGTTATACGACCCCATGGTCCTTTCCCGGCTAACCCGAATAGTGAGGGCTTATTTAGAAATAAGTGAGGCATTCAAATTCAAGCAATCACAACAAATACCTATTTAAATGTAAATATTGATAGTCGGTTATTTAACTATCAATAGGTACGCTCAACATCACCAGATTCCAAATAATTTTTCAAATTATTTATTTTCCAAAAATATCTTTACAAGATATATATTCACCACACTTCAACCATTTGAAAACAATTTTCAAATCACTTTCACCTTTACCACTTTTGAAAACAAATTTCAAACATTTTCCTTAAGCGGAAATACTTTCATTTCAACATGCTTCATTTAAACCAATTAAATAAATCCTTAACGATTTACTTTATATTTACGTTCCAAATCCGTAAATCAATTCCCACACTTCGAAAATAAATCAACGTTTATTTTTAAACAAATTTCCCTTCCTTTTATAAATTCCATTGTGAATTTACAATTCCAAAATATCTATGAATTTACGATTTCCAAATCGATTTCTAATATTCAATTTCAATTTATCTTTAAAAGATAAAATCTCAAAATATTCACTTCATATTGGAAAACATTTCCATACTTATTTAATAATAAGTAATTCACAAATCCATATATTTTCAACACTTGGAAAATATTCAAGATACTTAAATTGAAATTAAGTATATATTTCATTCTTTAAGGAAAACATTCACTTAAACACATTTATTTGGGCCAAAACGAATGTTGCGTAAAACATCGTTACAACGACCTAAAATCACTAGTATAGGGATTCAGACTTAAAATAGATATATAAATCCCAATACTATATAAAACATTTCCTTTCGGAAATCATTTACTATAACAACAGTGTTATAGTCCACCATTTCCTTCTATTTCTCGAAAACGTCTATTTCAACAATGAATGTTGAAATCTATGGTTTCGACACTTAATGCATTTTAAAACAACCTCAAATCATTTTAAATTCTATTTAAAACATCACTTCCCCAAAACATATCCATTTTATTTCATAATATATTCACGGTCCAAAAATCGTGAATGTACTTTATTTTCCCAATTCAATGTTTTTACACATTTATTAATAGATTATCCACCGTCCAAAATCGTGGATAAAATTCCCAACCAAACTCTTATTATTACAACATTTAACTTTAAGGATAATTCGCTGTCCAAAATCACAAATATATCTCCTCTAATAATTTTTATGTTTGATTTATCAAATTCAATTGATTTCGAATTTACAAACAATGTTTATAAATCCCATTTCTATTTATAAAACTTCGATTTATAAATCTCCTTTATTATCCAATTCAATTTATATAACTCAATTATATACCAGAAGTCCATACTATAAGTTAAGAACTTATAATCCATTTATTTACAAAATCGTTCTTTTAAAACTTCACAAATTATAAATATTATTACTTATAAGATTTTATTTATAACATTATTTTCAACATTAACAGAACTCCTTTTAGAGTTCCATTATTTCGATTTATAAAATATATATTTTATAAATCCCATCTATAAACCATTTATCTTTATTCAAAAATCTCCACTAAAATGTCAAATCTGATTTATAAGTTAATTACTCATAAATCTTTTATTTTACAGCATCTATTCATTTTATAACTTCACAATTTATAAGTTTATAAATTTCGTTCACTTATGAATTCCATTTTTTTTCATTTTAACATTTATAAAAACTCGTTTTATAATTCCAGTATTCTTTATTTATAAAATATCAATTTTGTATATCTTTTATATAAATCGTTCATAATAGTTCAAAAATCTCAATTTAAATAAACCAATCCTTTTAATAATTTACAAAACGTTATTTAAAACTTATATAACTCCCAAAATCATACTTAAGTACTATTTTCCAGAAATATAACTTTTATAACAATAAAATTATAATGTTTATTTATTTTAACAATTCAAAATTTAATAAAACGTATACTTTCAAAAATCACTTTAAAATTCTTTTTAAAAATCAAAAATCATTATTTAAAACTTCAAAAATGGATCCGATGATGCAACAACACCAAATAGTCAATCACGACAACAAAGACATCATATATCAGTATATGATAATCAACACATATCAAAATATCTGTAATCAACTAATTACTGGTGAGGAATCCAGTTGGATCCCTCCAACCTGTTTCCCTACATCCATAGATGTTAGCACAATACTAATTCCGTTCCAATACGGAAATATCGCGGTATATGGGATTATAAAATATCATCTGCTATTATGCGGCGCAATAGGGTCTCATCCTCTATATAATGCGGGAAAATCAACTCCAAGTACATAAATAATACCAATTTCACTTTGCAGTGAAATATTCACGGTATATGTTTTTAATAAATAACCTCTGCTTACTAACGACGTATAATGTCTATTTCAAACAACAGATAACAATTTATCATCCAAGCATACAATCAAGCAATTTTAAATCTAACTTTTTAAAATTTAAATCGAAAAAATTCGATTGAGTGAGAAGTTCTCACCTCGGTTTCCGATTCAGTTTCAGCGTTTATTTCGAATAAAATTAAACACGCGTTTAATTTTACCCGAAATTCTCACTAGCTCCAAACGACTCCAATCCAGTTCCATTGCTTAGTGCTCGACAAAACGAACCCGTCGTAATTTGTTTCGTACGTTTTCGACCTCGTATGACAAAGATACACATTTTTAAAGTTACACGAATTATAAATATAATAAATTTACATTCCCTTTTATTTTATTTTTTCAACCTTAATATATCCCATCCGTTCGTTTTCACTGGCATGCATCAAGGCCGCACCCTCCTCTCTTCTCCTTCACGCGTTTCCTCCAGGTGATGTTCGAATGCAAGAAACCCATCAAGGCCGCCACTAGGGTTGAATTATACTCCATCATCATCGACATATACCTCGATCAGCTACTGCCATTCCTCCCGCCATCACACGAGCTACCACCACCATAGTTGCGGCAGAGCTCGGCCTCTCCCCTTGCATGAAAAGAAGCGCACAACGACGCTCTTTCCAGCTCGATTTGTCGTCAATCCAGAGCTTCGCTTTCGATCTCTACTGTTGAGATCATAGATCTCACTCCCCTCTACAACATAGCAGTTAAAAGATTCGCTAATTGTTGATGGATTGGAAGAAATCAGAGGAGAAAAAAGATGTGTTTCTGGCCATTGAAGATAAACAGCGGTGGCTAGGGTTAGAAGAGTTAGGGTTTCTGAAATTATGAGGAGGATGGGTCATTTTATAGAAAAATTCCAAATTATTATTCATCCAAAATTTTCCGAACTCCAAATGAAGCATGCCAGTTGGAGTTTCTAAGGTTTTTCCCACGTTTCGAACACAATGAAACGTGTTTCGGAGGCTAATTCGATCATCTGTGCGAGTTAAGGCAATAAATGATCGATTTCAAATTAAATCGATTTAAATTAATTTCTATGCGTTTTGGCTTGCCCCGGACAAAAAGTAAATCCGATTGACACGAAATTTGAAATCTTACAATAATATCGCATTACGGGTCCGATGAAACTGGTTTCATTGAAATCCGAGATTGTTTGAAAATGGCTATTTTAACTCGTCAATTAAATATTAAAATATTCAATTTTCACAATTTAACTTTTAATTCGATTCTAAAAGTTCTATAACATCATTCTAACTCCAATATGATATAATAAAAAAATTTAAACTTTTTTCAATCATATTAAACCAAATTTCCAATTATTTCTGTAATTTCAACTATTAAATAATCGATTTAATTATCCAATTAAACTCAGATATTCGAAATAAAATTTATTCGACTTACAAATTTCAGTTATTAATATTTCAAATAAATTAAATATACAAATTTAAATTGACAGAAATTCTGGGACGTTACAGTCTCTAATACGGGACCCTCCAATGGATCTCGGGGAAATCTTTCACGAAGCTGAGAGATTCCTTCGACAAGAGGATGCATGTGCAGATTTAAAGTTGAAGGAGGTGAATGCGACTGAGGGTAGAGGACCATCCAGCAGAGGTTCGGATAAAGAAAAAGGAAAAAGGGAGTTGGAAGATGGTTCTGGAAAAGCTAGGAAGCGATGAAAGGATCCAAAGTTTTCCACATACACCGGATTAAACGAGACGCTAGAGCGGATATACCTGGAAACCCGGAATCGCCTTCCCTACCAAAGGCCAGCTAGGAGAGAACCTTCTGAACGGGAGAGGGAATTAGGAAGGCACTGCCTCTTCCACGATTTGGACGGGCATGATACCAACAGTTGCATGCACTTGAAGGACATAATTGAGGAGCATGTAAAGAATGGACAGTTGCGACAATACATAGAAGCTCAGAATGCAGTGGTGGGGCAAGAGCAACCACCGTCTACCTCACGCAGTGATGGTATGAGGCACAGGAATGATGGTCGATTGGTTATCAATTGGCCGGAATATTATGAAATAAGTGGCAAACTACGAGCAAATGGCCAAGTCACTTACTCATGTACGGGGACGGCGATAGCCCCTAGGCATGCTCTGAGATGATGACAAACCGCGACACTGTAGTTTGTGAAATCTGCTTTCTCTTTTTTGGCTTGGACATTTGCTTTTTCCTGGTTTGGTTTGAACTTCTGGTTTTGTTTGTTTCTTGGTTTGAACTTTTATTTGGATGACTGCTTTCTGGTTCAGATATCGGTTTGGATTTTTGATATGGATTTTTTGTTTTTTTTTCTGGTTTGATCTGGATTTTGCATTCTCTTTTGATTGGATTTTTGTCTGGTTTTTGGTAAACAGTCGTCGGGTATGGATTGTGCCCGGCAAGGGGTATGTTTCTTCGCCCAAACGCCGCGAATCGACTTATTCAGATCGTCGAGTATGGACTATGCTCGGCAATGGTCCGGAGAGACCAGGATTCGGTCTAGGACTTAGGCCCCAAATTATCGGTTACTATTTCAAGTCGTCGAGTATGGTCTATGCTCGGCAAGGGTCCGAAGAGACCTGGATTATGCCCAGCAAGCGGTATGTTTGATATGGATTTTTTGTTTTTTTTCTGGTTTGATCTGGATTTTGGATTCTCTTTTGATTGGATTTTTGTCTGGTTTTTGGTAAACGGTCGTCGGGTGTGGATTGTGCCCAGCAAGGGGTATGTTTCTTCTCCCAAATGCTGCGAATTGACTTATTCAGGTCGTCGAGTACGGACTATGCTCTGCAAGGGTCCGGAGAGACCTGGATTGTGCCCAGCAAGGGGTATGTTTCTTCGCCCAAACGCGGCGAATCGACTTATTCAGGTCGTCGAGTATGGACTATGTTCAGCAAGGGTCCGAAGAGACCAGGATTCGGTCTAGGACTTAGGCCCCAAATTATCGGTTACTATTTCAGGTCGTCGAGTATGGACTATGCTCGGCAAGGGTCCGAAGAGACCTGGATTCGTCCTAGGACTTAGGCCATGTATTATTAGTTATTATTTCAAGTCGTCGACTATGGACTATGCTCGACAAGGGTCCGGAGTGACTAGGATTCGGCTTAGGACTAAAGCCATGGCATTACTCAACGTTCAAGGACATTATACCACGGTCGTCATGTGGAAATTACGCTTGGCAAGAACCCGGAGAGGTCAAGGATTCAGTTACTGATTATTGGATAAGTTTGGATTAAGACTCGGTTATCGAGTTCGGATGGATATGGAATTGACTATGGACTTCGGATATCAGATTCAGAATTATTCAAAACACACCTTCCAACAGCAAGGCATGTTTTGGGGGGCAAGTGTTAAACCGCCTTTTTTACAAGGCTACGGGCAAGTGGGTTTAACTTAATCGACTGCACATTCGTCAAGATTGGTGTACGATGGATTCAGTCCACTGGATGGATGGATGACGCAACGCACTTGAAAGATGGAAATTGGATTGGACAGAGATGGATCGACTATGATTTGGGTCAAGGAAATGTAGTTCGGTCTAGAAGTTAGAAGCCGTTCGGCATTGGAGTGAGAAGAGGTTCACTCGGCAGTGGACTATGGTGGTTCGGCACACATTGGTGGTTCGGCATTCGGGTCGTTCGGCACTCATTGGTGGTTCGGCCTTCCAAGAGCACTCAGCATTCAGTAGCGCTCGGCATCTAGGAGCGCTCGGCATTTAGAAGCACTCGGCATTAGAAGATCGTTCGGCATAATGGGCGCTCGGCATTAGAAACTGTCCGACATCAAACATGGTTCGGCATCAGGGAGCGTTCGGCATTGGATGGATCGTTCGGCATCAGGGAGCGTTCGGTATTGGATGGATCGTTCGGCATCAGAGAGCGTTCGGCGTTGGTTGGATCATTCAGCATCAGGGAGCATTCGGCATTGGATGGATCGTTCGGCATTAGGTTTCGTTCGGCATTGGAAGGGCCGTTCGGCATCAGTGGACGTTCGACATTGCAACCTCGCTCGGCATACGTGTACGTTCGGCACGGCTACCTCATTCGGCATATGAGTGTGTTCGGGACGGCTAACTCGTTCGGCATACGAGTGCGTTTGGCAAGGCATTTTGGTTCGGCATGGGCCGTTCTGCCCTGATGGGCTTAGGTTACTCAGAAACCCAACAACTACCTGGATGTGTCTATAAATAGAGCATGTATGACTCTAGAAAAGGGATCCTCTTCTTCTTCTCTTTTGTTCTCTGACTTTTTTCCCAAGACTAAGGCTCTTCTCCCACTTTGTAACTGGAACTGATTCCTACATCAATAAAAAGAAAACTTCTGGAGTGGACGTAGCCCGGAGTTAGCCGAACCACTATAAATCTGTTGTTCTTTACTGCTTTTATTTTAATTTTGATTGTCCTTCATGTAATTACTCTCTACATACATCCTATCTGTGAGTTGTGACAGTGATTTGGTGCTTTCATCCGGATTTGGGCGTTAGCGACCAATTTTGGTGCTAACACTTTATAAACTGAAAAAATTGATTTAAAATGATTTGTAATGATTTTTTAAGTGTTGAAATCCAATTTGAATAAATTATTTCAAGTATTGAAAAATAAGTTAAAACTAGATGCGTCGCGCAACGGTAGTTCACAATTTCGCGTCGAAAAGTTCAAATGAATGTGTAGAGTGGAATATGGCTCAGAATTCTTCGAGATAAGAAAATTCAAGACTATTATATCCATATCTTCTAAACGAAGAAAGAAAATCAAAGTTTCGATTGGTAGATTTTGAAATAAGTCCAATCAATTTTCTAGAAAAATCGCGCTAGTGCAGTTTAGTGACCATAACAAGAAATCTATTTAACGAACGTTTTTAATTATGGAAAAATACGGAATAAATTTGATAAATCAATTTAAATGATTTAAAAGAGATTTGGATCAAAAAATATGAATTTTCAAATATTTAAAAGTTGTTTGATTCAAATAAGCTTAAATAGCACTTTCCGTAGCACTTTTCTGCTGCGAATTCTATAAATTTTGGAATATGAGTTTAAATGTAACGACGTTTCTCAGAATAAACTGTGAATGTTTTAAAAAGGATAATTAAGAATTTTTAAAAATAATTTAGAATATTTATAAGCAATTCCAAAATAAGTTGAAAATCTGAGTATGCGGAAACGACTAGTACATTTGTCCAGCCTGTGAGATCTGGGAAGATAAAACAAGGTGTTTAACTAAGGTTAGGGATGGAGCAATCAGTGCCCTGAACTTACCTGGCCTATGTTTTCCTTTCTTAGGCGAGGGGTGGAACAGATCGAAGGGAAAGCCCGGATGCTCTTAAATAAAAAGACTGTATTAAGTTTTTGAATTAAAAGAAGATTGGTATTATCCAAATGTTAAGCAATCTCCAAAAATGAATGATTTCTATGATCCTATTTACTTTAAAATGGTTGTTAAGATTTATTTGGGGTTTATCATAAACGATGTCTTAAATAACATTGTATTTGATCCGCCTAAAAGTTAAGAAATTTGGATCGAGAGTTAAGTAAGGAAATTTGAGATATTTTCCAAAGTAAAAGAATGATTAACTTAGAATTATTCTACATTAAAAGAAACAGACTTCGAAATCATCCGAAAAGGATTAAAGTGAAAAGAGACTTAATAAATTCTATATACTCATATTCACTTTTTATCGATAATTGGATTTCGAAGGAACCGGAGTCAGATTATTCCTATCCGAAAACCACTTCGAACCAATGTATACGTTCGAACGTGAAGACATGTTGAAGATGATGTTTATTGAAGACCGTGGATCTTTATGGCGTGAAGACTGCTTGTTGAACATGCTCTAGATAGCTCCCATTATAGAGTTATTTATAGCAGTGGTCTCCTCGTGAAGGAGATTTTTTCGGATTGCAAGGACTACTCGCTACTGTTGGAAGTAGGAGAGTGCCTTCGGTTTGTCCTATTCCTAGACAACTTGTATGGACGTTTGTCTGACATTGCATTTCTAAAGATTACGTACATTGGTTTTTATAAATGTACAACAGTGGTGGCGGAGAAGGCAACTTCTTTTAGCTTAACACCCTCCTTGAGACGTACGAGCTCAAGGGTTGTATTTTTGTAGAAGGCAATTAGTAGTCAGTGGAAAAGGCAATGTGGCATTCAAAGATGTGATATGTGCTTTGTGAAAAGGTAATCGTAGCCTCAAGCCTCATCAAATCGAAAATGACCGAAACAGGATTAGATGTAGCAACGCTAAGTGGGTCATTCCCAAGTAGGGTATGATCATCCCCTTCTTGATATATTTCTTCCCGCTATGACGTTCAGGATGTATATTAATGTGGCGTATGGAAAACGACCGCTCGGTTAAAGGTCGGTAACGATTGGGAGATGACATATTCGGTACTATTTAGTCGCAGAGGCTGGCCGGTCTTGTGTTGGTAGAGGAGCTATGTGATGGTTCCTCGGGACATCTATCTAGAGGTGTACCCATTCGAAAGGTAGATCCTGCGCCTGGTCATTTGTATGGAAATCCATTCTCTAATAAGAACCTAGGGTTTTGTTTGTATTAGCATAATGAATAGCCTCGAAATGCTACATGGGTAACCATTTCAGATAAGATTAATAAGTTTATTTGCAAATGTTTTCAAAGAGATGTCATTAAGAATAATATCAAATGTTTTGATATAAAAGTGTTTTAGTTATCATAAGGTAAAAAACCCGTCTGTGTTTATGTATGGACGTGGTCTTATGAGATACTCTTTATTTTCAAAGGATTTATAAAAAGACTGATATATGACACTATCATCTATTATTGAGTTTTTCTCACGCTGGTTTATCAAGCCTGATCCAGGTATTTCCAATACTCGGGTCAGATCCGAGTAGTTTCAGGTTAGTCGAAGACGGTTGGAGTTTCCAAAGGAGAGCTGGGGATATTCATCGACGTACGAGCATATTCTATTATCCTCCGTACTTAGTGTATTTTGTTTGATGTTTGTCAGCGTTTGTAAGGGCAGGTTTTATAACTGTCCAAGCTGAATTTAGGTTAGACTCTGATATATGTATCTAAAAGTTTTCCGCTGTAAAAATATTTGTTCAATAATATATGTTATTCCATTCGAGTGAGATTCTGTTCTGTCTACTTTTCTTTATTCCCCTTAAAGATCCCTCTTTTCGTGCAATTTGAGTTGGACATGTGTGGTTTATTGTCAATTCAAAGAGTACGGAAAACGGGCCTTTACAGAAATGATTTTTAAAGTGAATATAATTTCGAAAGCGATATGATTTTAAAGTGATCTTGGTTTCGAAAGTGATATGGCTTTGAAGTGAATGTGATATTTTGATATGAAATATGAACTGTTTGAAATGCAAAAGAACCAACCAGTGTGAAATAAGCGTTTAGTTGTAAAAGAGGCTGGGTCCGGATATTGTCATACTCTCTGCCAATACCAAAAACCACTTTAACAACTGTGTATGTATTGGAGAATCCGGAATGAAGTAGGATGGTTTGGAAAACGCTATTGTATAAGGTATTAACACAGCCCTGACCCCCTCGGGTCAGCATGATGTGACTAAAACAGGAGTTGTATCGGGCCAAGTGAGGTTGCTCCTCCGATCAAACACATTTCTTTGATACCATATTTGTTACTTTGTGATTGATTTGGTGGCCACCCTTGATATGATTATAAGAGTGTGTTCCAAGGTGGATGGTAGTAGTTGCTTTGCCTTACCACCAGTCTGGGAGTGCAAACAATAGAATCCTACCCTGGCATTGCCTCACGTGCCTTGTCATATGCCTTATCGAGCCCATTATGACTTTAGTTTGTATTATACCTATGGAGTGCTCACTGAGTATCCCATAGGTTTGGTGGAGCTTACAGTATCTGTATAGACTATGGTATTTATATAAAAATGTGTTAAGGGGTATATAGGTAACGCCTTAACGCTATTTTAATACTTTACTTTACTGTAGACATATTATAATAGTGTATTGTACTATGTATGTAGATAGTTTAATGGACCCGTAGGAGATGGAATCCCAAACATCTCTTAAGTTATTGCACGCACATTAGACACTGGATAGGAGATGTAAAATCCCTTAAACAACTCTGAAGCCGTTACACTCATATTTATTTACTGTTTGTTTAACTTACATAAGATCTTCTAGTTCTGACTCGAGTGTTTTGTCTTTTCATTACGCTAGGTTCGGTCTGAGCTTTTCAGTGTATTAAAGACCATTTTTTGAGGATGAAGACGAACATTTGTCTTTATATTTATTCCACTGTATTATGTAGTTGTGCTGCATTGTTTATTTATTCTTGATGTACCTATAACTTTGATATGTTGTAAAAGTGTAATCAAATGTTATTCGTAAAACAGCTTCATGAACTGTTTATTTGATTATTGTATTTTGTCATTCCGCTGTGAGATTCTGTGTTTGTTTTTCTTTCTTTTCTCTTCTTTTTCTTGTTTATCCCATCATAATCCTCTCTTTTGAATGGTTGAGTTCGACATGTGTGGTTTGTTGTCAATTTAAACCGTCCAAAAAGGTGGATCGTTACAAGTGGTATCAAAGCCTTGGTTTAGCGATAACCTTAGCATTGTGGGGCTGACTCATTAGAGATAGGGTAGTAATACCCTAGAATGAGTTTGTATGATTGTATATATATGAGAGAGCGTATTGGTTAGTGTTATATAAATGTTTTTTATTGTGTTAATTTGTTTCGTTTATTATTTATAAATTTTGGTCGGCACACAGGACGCTATAGCATCGATGGGGATTTCTAAACACTTAATAAGGCACGCCGACACAATATCGATTTTTGAAATGTAGGTAAATGAAATAATTTTACCTAGTATTATATTTTGTATATAAAAGAATAATTTTTATAAATGGATATAATTATTTGTGATATGCTTGTATGTTAGGAGGTGAAATTTTATAAATATTAGTTGCAAAATAGGATTTACCGATAATGCGAATATAATTTGGAAATTTAAGATGTAAGTTTTGGGATTATGAAATTAGTTTTCAAAGATTTTGGAATATATTATTAGTATTATTTGGAAGTATTTTCGGATATAAATATTTTCAATGTGAATTAAAAGGAACGTTTTAGAAGAATTTTAAAAAAGAAATAAGATTTGTACTCCCCTCTTCTGTCACTGGAAAATAATTTCAATGACGACGGCCACATTATCGACATTCATTTTCGACTTTCAAAGTGGAAAGACCACTGTAGTAGCTTTACTACACATTTGTTTTGATAAAAAAATCTTAATTCTAAATTTATAAATATGATTTGATATATATAAGATAAGAATATATATATATATATATATATATATATTTATTTAAATGATTTGAATTGAACCCGTCATTTAGTTCTCAAGTTTCTATAAATTAGGGATTTCAATTTTTGTAATGAAATGAAATATTAACTATTTTAATAATTGGAAACTTCTAAAATGAAAAATAAGAAATTTAATGCTAAGTGATTAATGAAATATATATAAGAAATTGGAAATTTGTAACGCGTAAATCAAAAGATATGAAAATTTAGAATATGTAATTATTGAACATTTTGTTAATTAAGATGAATAGGATAAACTTGTGTAAATTCAATTGCATTTTTAAAACATATATATAAGTTACCAGAAATGTTTAGAAAGTTGTAATGTTAAATAGGAATATGTAATAGAATATTGTGCAAGTAAAACTTAAGGTAATGAAAGTGTTCAAATGGAATTATTTCTATAAATAAGAATTTTGATGTATAAGTTAATGTTTTGAAATGCTAATAATTGGATTGAATGGTAAAAAGTGAACATTATCTGGGAAATGTTTATAAACTTAAGAAATGACTGAAATGATTCATAAATAAGTTTGTTATTATTTGACACCATAAAAGAAAGGATGAATGTAAATTTAAAAGTTAAGAAACTTAAGTATGAATTATTCACTAATGAATATTAATATTAAATGGAAATCAGGTATATAATTAAATAACAAATGTGAATTAAACTGTAGTAAAATGTATGTAATACTTAAATAATGAATTCATTGATTATTTTAGATATTGAATGGAAAAATTTATGTAAGTAAATGAATGTGAATAAATAAAAATGATTCTGTATGAATGAATGAGAATTTAAAATAAGTGAAGGGTGAAAAATGAAAAAGGATACCAATCGAATAAACTTAAAACATACTTAAAATTTTATGTGTGGCTTATGGGTTGTTTGGGGAATGATACTTTAATTTGTTTAAGGATGTATGAATAATCTTTGAGTAATTATTTATCACCATGTACGATAAAATTTTTAGAACCTGAACAAATCATTAGTTTGGTTGCTACGGATGTATGGTCTTTGTTGCATATGATGGTCGTGTTGTAGTTTGCATATGTACTGTGTTGATTTGCTTTTGTTACTAATTGAAACAACTAAATATTTTTCTTGTACATAATTCTCACTCTGTTGGATTATATAAGTGGAATACAGGTTATGAAAGCAATAGCCACTGCTTTTGGTTTCATAAATAAAGTTGTTTGCCCGACAAATAAGTATGTTTTTAGATTACAATTTTGTAACGATATTATATTTTTTTTCCCACGGTATGGATATTTTATTCTTGAAATATGATATATATATATATATTGAAATTATTGATATTATTATTTTTTCGGACCTATCTGTACAAAGGAGGCTCTGTCGAAATTTTTCATGAATTTAAGACTTAGAAAATTTCATGAAAATAAAAATATTTTCAAACTTCTATTAAACTTGAATATGAAAGATTTAATTGTTTATAAACTTAATTATGTAAGTATAAACTTTTTAAAAATTTGAATATTATGAATAAAAATATATTAGTTCTTAATTCCTCATCGTTCCTTTTCGGGGATAAAAAGTTCTAGTGGGGGAGAGTGTAACGACCAGTATTGTTTGATAATTAATAATATTAAATTTAATAAGATTTTGGAATTTAATATTGGAAGAAATTAAAATTTGTGATTTATTAATGAAAAAATAACTAGAATGTAATTTAATGATGTTGATTTAATTTAATTGACAATTATTTTAATGTAATTTCAATTAATTGAAATAATTGCAAAGTTGAATTGGTTATAACTGTAAACAAGGAATAAATTCAACGTTGTATTAAAAAGAGAAATTATATGTAATTAATTGAAATAGGTTAATATAGAATGGAATCAATATTTGTTAAGTAATTTATCAACTTTTATCTGTAAACAATAGGAAAATATAGGTGAATCATCAATGTATAACAATTGATTCATTATCATCTTAATATTTAATCAATTTGAAATTAATTGTAAATCAATTGAAATTAATCTAATTAAATATTGCGGTTAATATGAATTATGATGATAACTGTAAAATAATGAACGTAATAAAATATAAACTTATGTTAATAAAATTCATAGGGTATTGTTGGTTGAATAATAAGAATGTAAATCAAAATAGATGAATTTATTAGAATTTAAATTATAATTAATGAATTTATTTCAGTTGTAATTGAGGGTTGAAATTAGTGCAATATATAAATATTGGTTTTAACATGTTAATTTTGATAGATCATTCATTTTCGTGTAATCAGAAACGATGAAAATTGTTAATTGTTAAATGTGAATTCAAAAGCGATCAAACCAATTTAATAGTAATTTGATTAATTAACATGCAAAAATAGTCATTTTGGCTAGTGTCTCGAATTTCAACGAAACCAGTTTCATTGGATCCGTAACAGTGAATTATTTTAGGATTTCAAGTTTCATAGCAATCGGACTTGTCGTTTGATCGTGCGGGCTCGAAACACGTTGAAATCAATTAAAAGGATTTAAATGAATATAATCTGATTTTAAAAGCTAACGTCTATATGAAATGGAATTAGGGCTTGAAACTAGTTCCATTGAGTTTAAAATTATCAGAATCTATATTTTGATATATTGGATGACACATTTTCGTTTTGGGAATGAAACGAGCTTTTAGGTCGTTGTTATCATTTCGATCCAAATCGATTTGGATCATCCATTTCTATTTTAGCTCTGCCTATATATAAGCTATTATAAACCCTAGTTGCTTTCCATTTCATATTTATGTATGTACATCTACTACCTCCTTCTCAAACGATAGAACATCAAACCTAATTCCCATATTCAAAAACCTGATTTCAATTTCAAAAATCAATTTAAAAATTCGAACTCTCCAAAAATGTCATATTATATATCATTGGAAAGCACTTGACAAGAGCAATCTACGGCAGTAATTCATTATTCGATTTGATGCATTATTTGAACAAAAATCGATGAAGAACATCGGTTGCCCATTTCTAGGGTTTACGATCCAACGGTGGATCGTCGTCCGTTTGACGATCGGGAAGCGGCGTTTGGAAGAGCATAGAGACCAGGTCTTAGTGGTGGTGTTCGTTTGTCTCGGCAGTTCTTTAGTTCGCAAAAGATTGGCTTGCAATGCTGGCAATGTCGTAGACGCATGGAAGCGTTGCGATGGGCGCGAGGGTGGCCTTAGGGGCGGCTGAAGGTGTGGGACAAGGTGGCGTCGTTTGATCGTTGGTCAGGCGCGTGGTTGGACGTGCGGCAACGAGTCTTTCATGGCGGCTGAAGTCAGGGTCATGCGTGAGAGAGAGGCCGCTAGGGCTTGGAGAGAGGCGTCGTGTATTTTTATTATGTTATTTTATTTATTTTATAATGTAAGTCATATAACTTCTAACATCAATAACTTTTGCATACGAGATCGAATTTACGTGCGGTTTTCTCCATTGCAATTGTATCAAAATTGCAGACATTATGGAACCAATTTGACTGCATTCTGAAGCTGTTAAATTTTTAGGCTATTTTTGGATTTTAAATCGTCGACAAATCAAAGTGGGTGTTTTAACCCACTCACTAATGCTAAACCATCTTATGTTGGTTAAATTTCATTTATGGTGTGATTAGAAATTGAGTGATTGTTATTTAGTATATTTAAATTGTCATTCAAGTTTCATTACAATTAATTATGAATTTAATTGTCATTTAACTTAATACTGAATTTAATTGTCAGTTAATTAAATATCTGATAATGATAACTAGTTTATTTGTTGTGGTTTTGATTTGAATGATGATTGTGATGGATGTTTAATTGTTGATATTGGATGATTGGATATTATATTTATTTTATGTGTTGATATCGCACTGCAATTTCCGTTAGTTATTGTTAGGAAAATCACTATAGGTTGAAATGATACATACTCGAATGGTCTTATAGATCAGGGAAAATTGTTATAGTTTGAAATGATAAACGCGAGTGATTTTATGAATTTTGAATTTGACTTAGGATCGTGGATTTTGATGATACACACTCATAAATTTCAATTATTGCGAGTTGAAATGATATATATCTATATCACTTGAACATAGGGTAGAAAATTGTATACGAATGCCAAATTGGTTAAATTAAATGATTTTTAAATCCAGTTAAATGATATTATGAAATAAAAGTTGATTTATATAAACTGAGTTATTTTCAAAATCCAAGCTTTAAAATGTTGAAATTGAAATTGGTTTAAATGAATTGTTTAAAGAATTTAAATTGAAATTTTAAAGTTGAATTTTGAAATATAAATGAAGTTTATCAAAATCGAGTTATTGTAAACGTTTGAATATTTAAGATTTGAAACCTATTGAATTTGAAGTGGTTTAAATTTGCAGTTCAAACATGGATTTGTAATCAATATAAATTGAATTGGCTTTATTACAATTTGAATTGAAATCTTTAGCCTTTTTTAAATTGAAATCATTGAACCGAGATCATTTAAATTGTAATGTAGAACTAATTTGTGAAATTGGAAGAAGCAATTCTAATTTGAAACTGATTTCTATATTTTTAATATGCAAACAATTTTAACATATAAACTATTTTTCTCATATAAACCATTTTAATATGTGTGTGTGTATATATTAATAATTTTTAATACATTAAGTATTTTTAATATATAACCTATTTTAATATATAAACTATTTCTAACGGGTAAACTATTTTAATCTATAACCTATTTTGATTATAAATTATTTTAATATATTTATATTATTTTAAATTTATAAACAACTTTTAATATATATGTTTTAATGTATTACCTATTTTAATATACAAACTCTTGTAATATGCATTAACTATTTTTAATCTATAACCTATTTTTAAAATATAAACTATTTTAATGTATAATTATTCTAATATATAAACTAATTCCGATATTTAAACTATTTAAAGTTGGAACTGTTATGATTTATATTTAATTGATTTAAATTCGAATAATTGATATGATGGTTTAGCCTATTCTGTGGTTATGATTTTGAAGTGAATATGATTTTGAAAGTAAAAGGATTTTTAAAGTGAATATTATTTCAAAAACAATATGATTTTAAAGTGATCATGATTTCGAAAGTGATATGACTTTGAAGTGAATATGATATTTTGATATGAAGTATGAACTGTTTGAAATATAAAAGAACCAACTGATGTGAAATAAGCGTTTGGTTGTTAAAGACACCAGGATCGGATATTGTCATACTCTCTGCCAATACCAAAAACCACTTTAATAATTGTATACATGGTGAAGAATCTAGAGTGAAGTATGATGTTTTGGCAGATGTATGAGGTATGAACGCAGCTCTGATACCCTCGGGTCGGCTTGATGTGACTAAAACAGGAGCTATACTAGGCCAAGTGAGGTTGCTCCTCCGATCACACACATTTCTTCGATACCATATTTATTACTTTGTAATTGATTTGGTGGTCACCCTCGATTTGATTGCGGGAGTGTTCCGAGGTGGGCGGTAGTAGCTGCTTTGCGTTACCACCAGTCCTGGAGTGCAAACGGTAGAATCCTACCCTGACATTGCCTCGCGTGCGGTTTCATATGCCTTATGGATCCCATTACAACTTTGGTTTTTATTGCACTTATGGAGTGCTCACTGAGTATCCCACCAGTTTGGTGGAGCTTACAATATCTGTATAAACTACGGTATTTATATAAAAATGTGTTAAGGGAGATATGGGTAACGCCATAACACTATTTTAATACTTTACTTTGCTATTGTCATATTACAGTAGCATGTTGTACTATGTATGTGGATAGCTTAACGGATCCTTAGGAGATAGAATCCAAACATCTCTTAAGTTATTGCACGCACGTTAGACACTGGATAGGAGATGTAAAATTCCGTAAACATCTCTAAAGTCGGTAGACTTATATTTATTTATTGTTGATTTAACTTACATAAGATCTTTTAGTTCTGCTCAAGTGTTTTGTCTTTTCATTATGCTCAGATCAGTCTGAGCTTTTTAGTGTACTGAAGACCATTTTTTTGGAGGATGTAGACGGAGATTTGTCTACCATTATTATGTTTATTCCACAGCATCATGTTGTTCCGCTGCGTTGTTTATTTATTCTTGATGTATGTATAACTACGATATACTGTAAAAGTGTAACCAAATGTTATCTGTAAAATAGCTTCATGTACTGTTTATTTGATTATTATATTTTGTCATTCCGTTGTGAGATTATGTGTTTGTTTTTCTTTCTTTTCTCTACTTTTTCTTATTTACCCCATAACAATCCACCCTTTTGAATGGTTGAATTCGACACATGTAGTTTATTGTCAATTTAAACCATCCAAAAAGGTAGGTGTTACATGATCTCTTGTAATGAGCCAAGTCCACTATATTTATAGGTGAAGACGTGCATGGATCGGGCTAAAATTTCACTAGAAGAACCTCTAGAGCCATACGACCTGATCCACCAATTTTCAGAACCGATCGTACACCATTGGAACGATCGGTATTGATCGTTCATATTATCTCCAATGGAGGTGCGATCATTTTTTTGGCACCTCTATGATGTTAGCACTTGCTCTTCAAATTTCATGCAATTTCGATTATCCATTTGTGAGATATCATGTTTTCCATGGAGTCGAGTTGAAAAATGAAAATATGCAAGATCGTTCTATATTTTCTCCTTTTGGGATGCGATCATTCTGGTGAGTCCACCATGATGTTAGCTACTTGCTCTTCGAATTTCATGCCATTCCGACGTACCGTTTAGAGATATCGCGTTTTCCATGGAGTTAGGATCGTTTTGGCTAAAATGATATGATCATTCAAGAACGATGTAGGTCGATCATTCAAGTTTCTCCAAATGATATGCGCTTGATAAGTAGTTCCTTTACATTGTATTTTACTATTCCTAAAATTTAATGTCATTCCGTCTTTGTGTTTATGAGATATTGGTCGATCATTATTGGTTTGAATTGCTTTATGGATCGATTCATATGGATCATGACCGATCAATCCAACATCATCGTAGGGATCAATGATATATGATATTGGTCCCTTATTTTGTAATGTAGTTGTCCTCCGAATTTCATGTTGATTGCCTTTGTAGATTTTGAGTTATAGATCGATCATCGTCAAAAATAACCAAAACAGTCGTCGAAAAACCCACTTCGAGGTTGACCTAAAGCGAGACCTGAAGTAATCACCATTATAACTCGAAGCAGGGGTTGAAAATTTTGGCCCAAGGTTAGACCCAAGTAAAATCAAAATTTTCTCCAAGCAAACGTGATTCTGACTCCAAGCACAAAAGATGATTGATGTCAATCATTTTTCTCCAAGCAATCTCCATGCAAACATGCATTCAACTCCAAGCACGATCTAGCACTTCAAATTTCTATGACTCTTAGCAAACCATGTGCTGACTAGAAGCAAATAGAAAATTTTCTTGGGACTGACTCCAAGCAAATTACCATTGATCCATCAATACGGATGCATCTTCTTTTGTTCATAAATCGAGCTTACAAACTCTAATCGACTTGAAATTTGGAAAGTAGCCTTAGGCCTTCCTTATCACGTCATACTAATCGCATCTTGATTAGGTCAGAAATTGGGGATCCTAGCCGTTGCCTAGGTGAAGTGCCAATTCCGTACGTAGTTCTTTTATGAGTGTTGTCCATTCGAATCCATTCAACTATCTCCATAGTTTCAACTGTAACTGATTTCCCATCTGACCATTTTAGCCAAATCAGTGGTATCTCAGTTTGACCAAAAGGGGGGATAACAGTAATTCATAGAGAATTATAAAGTTAACAATTACTTTTAAAAGGGAAAGTTGTTCTAATGCTTTTAAATATAAAGTCCTTAAGTATAATAAAAAGTAGACAAGTATCATTGTCGAAGTGGTTAAGTGATTTGGCTTTGGTGCTAGAGGTCACAACTTCGAAACTTGCATAGCATGATTCGAAAATTTATTGACATGTGACATGCGGTCCCAGTGACATGTTGTATATAAAAGTACCATTTCAAAAAAATTAAAGTAAATAAGAATAAGAAAAATAGTTAAAAAGGGAATTCAAAATGCATAAATAGACAAAATTAATTGGAAAGTAAACTATGTAAGTTTCATTGAGCACTAATGATACTTAAGTCAATAAATAAGAAATAGATAACAAATGATAGTAATTTAGAAAAGATATTTAAAAGAAACCAGCAAATGACCTTAAATTAAATAATATGTAAACGCATAGAAAGTAAAAAAATATTGCCAACAGTGAACGATAGAGGCATGGTAATTGAACAAGAATGAATGAAATATATATATATATATATATATATATATATCCTCAAGTATGCGTTTATAACGGGCATGAATTACATAAGTATGTAAAAACTTAAATAGATAAGACTGACATTAAACATTAGTATGGGTTGGAATACGAGGTCAGTAGTGTTACACAATAGAAGTATGCCCATTACAAGGGACTATCAACAGTTGTGTATACATTTTGCCGATGTAAGACATCCAACTATAGGACCCGTGTAGAGTATATGCTTGAGTATAGATAAAGGAATACCCCAATAGTAAGAGGAGTCTGCTTCAAAAATAGCAAAGGGGGTACTACCTTGATTGCATTAGGCAATCCAAATTGGATGGTAAAGCAGCTCGACGTTATGTTTGTAGCTACAGGCACGAAATCAGGAGTAGGAGCTACATAAGTTGGATGCATCATCAGTCCAAAGAGATCAAAACGGAAAAGAGAGGGTTACATCAATTGGCCTTGCATCCACTAGAGTAGGACACATTGGGTAATGCATGGATATAGTTGTCTGCTAGCTTGTCATTATGGCATAGCTAGTTAACCCATGACAAATTTCTTTCCAAAGTGAATGGGGTAGTCCATGGAGCCGAGTCCATAATAGGAAGCAGTCAGGTTAATAAATCCCCACAGTGAAGCGAGATAGAATATGGCTAAATTATACTAACGTCGTTATTAGGCACTAGCGGGAGGTTCTACTTTGTACGTGGGCAATTTAGCCCAGAAATTAATGAAGATGCTTGGTAGTGCAGAAATACGAATACTAGCAGAGATAGTATCTTTGTCAAATGGGGATAGTAGTACTTATATGTATATAGATATGTAATTATAGTCTATTATAAGTAGATGAGATGTTTTCATAAGTGAACGTGGAGTCGAGATGACTAAATAAAAAGAAATGAGAAGACATAACATGTAATGGAAGATAATTAGCATAAACTAGTGTTATGTACAAAGTGTATAATTTTACCACTTACTAGAACGTTGTTCTGACCCCCTCCTCATTACTACCCACGGGATATCTTGAAGGACAAGTGCTGCTACTAGGTGTATATAGTGCCAAGAAGGACACCAAACATTGGAAGTGTTAAATCTTAGTCATAGTTATGTGACTTATTATATTTTATTTATTGCACTCTAAGTTATATTGGTAATGATCCAATATGCATTCTTTTGTTTAATTGCAGGATACAAAACCAATGATTTGTAACTTTAGTGGAATTAGGTTTTTGATTTAGCGAGAACTCTGGCTCATTAGGGTGCGAGTTGTTACATGTGCGAAGGGACTGTAAATACTCGGAGGTTTCCTATGTGCTTATGTAAAAGGGTTACATGGGGACGCCAATCTGGATTATGATCGTGTCCAGATCTTATGGTCATAGATTACCCTAGATCTTATGACTGTGGGTCTATTTCCTAGCCTTACAAAGTGCCATAGATTTAACACTATGGAACAGAGATTCGATTGGGTCTTTGACTTATGGTCGTACCATACGAGTCATCTTTTATCCAATCACATTTAGTGATGGTGAGGATTGTATGTTTGCTTTGATTGTTTTCTCTCATAGTCTACCACCCTGAGGATGTCACCGGATGTAGGTATTTAGGGCTTGGATACCTGGACACCCGATATTGTACTTAGGACATAGTGCATTTGTTGATGATAGTAGAGTAGCATATTATAGATGTTATTTGCTAACTCTTTGGATGTAGGGACATGTCAGGTATGATTCTTATAACTATTATTCCTTATTGTATCAACTTATATAGTATTTTGAGATTCATTTATCGCTCACACTCGACTGTTATCTGATTTGTGGTTTTAAGCCTTGCTTTTTATGATCTATGGTACTCTTAAATGAGTAGACTAGATAATAGATCTAGGTGTACGTAATATAGTGCAAAGGATGAGTAGGATGTAATTGTTAGGAAATCAAATCAATGGTTTTAATGACAACAACCATGCAATGAAATCGAATATACATATATATTTCTATATACATGTACTTGCTAGAGTAACATCACTAGAAAGACAAGAACAAGTCTGAAAGAATGTTACAAGACACTGCAAGTCGATAGGATCAAAGTAGCAACAGAAAAGATGCACAAAACAGACATGCACAGGTTTCAGACGTCTGGGTGCATAAGCCTGACGTTTGGAAAAATCCTTTGGAAAGCCAAATAGACTAAACCAGATGTCTGGTAGTTGCACTCAGACGTCTGAAAATCTACTATATACAAAAAATATATAGTATCATAGTCTGATACAAATACCGAACGTCTGATTTCGAACTTGGATTTTGAAATTCAAACTTCGACTGCCGCATTCGAATAGACATCTCCGCTTCTCATTGCTGCAACTCTTCATCATCAACAGAAGCAACTGTAGAGCACTTGTTAATGGATGCAACTACTAAAGAAACATTTCTACAACTATATATATCATCAAGAATCAAGAGAACCATCACCTTACTGACTTACACTCTCTACTTACCTACTCTATCATATATTCTTGATCTCTAGCAATCTATACTTGTATTTCACTCTTCCATATATTCATCTCTTCACAGACAATACTCTTTAGATATATAGTTGAAGCATTTGTACTAATTAGTCAATATCCTGTTGTAGAAGACAAGAATAATTTATTGTAACCTAGCCAATTCCTCCGGGTGAAGCGAGGGTGTTTGATAGTCGAATTCCGAAGAGAAGCTTCGGGACTGGACGTAGGACAGGAGGTCCGAACCAGTATAAAAATTTGGTGTGCTTATTCTATATTTACTTAGATTAATACTGCTTTAGTTGCATCAAATATTTTGCCACATATACTTCCATATACACAACACGATCCACCCTATAAACTTTTAGTTGGTATCAGAGCAAGGTTAGATCAAAGTACAATAACACGTTTTTGAATAACTATAATATGACAAGTATTTTTCAAGAAGGTCAATCCACAGCACGACCGCCACTTATTAATGGTTCTAACTATGCATGTTGGTCAACACGTATGAGAATTTTTATGGAAGCTAATGGATTAGAAATTTGATTAGCCACTCAAAATAAATATGAAGCACCTGACACTGCTATGAACACATGGAATGATGCATAAAAAATCACAGCTTCTAATAATGCCAAAGCTATGAATGTTCTATTTTGTTCACTAGATAAGAATGAATTTTCACATGTTATGTTATGTAACACTGCATATGATATTTGACGTACCTTACATGTTACACACGAAGGAACAAACAATGATAAACAAACTAAGATTTCGATTTTACAAAATCAATTTTCATCATTTAAAATGAAACAAAATGAATTTATAGTAGACATGTAGTCTAGATTCCAAAGCATTCAACACGATTTAATGGCACTTGGAGTCAAATTCACAAATTTTGACTTAGTATCTAGAATACTCGATTCTTTAACTCCAGAGTGGAAAAAAAGTATTAGCTATGGAAGATGCTAATGATCTCTCAACACTCTTAGTTGAAGAATTAATAGGAAATTTAATGTCCTATGAAGCTAATTTGCAGGCACGAAAAGAACAAAATTCAGAAAAGAAGAACATAGCATTCCCAGCAACAAATGAAGACTTCGACTTAGATGAAGAAGAAATTGTATTTATTGCCAAAAACTACAGCAATTCAACAAGTTTAGGAGAATGACTAGATTTCAGAAAGGAGGAAAGTCAAGCTCAACATATCAAACATTAATCAAATGCTATGAATGTGACCAATTTGGACATATGAAGAAAAATTGTCCCAAGCTCAACAATAAAAAGAAGAAAAAATTTAAAAAATTCAAAACAAGAAAGCTTTCAAAGTAACATGGGATGACTCGGATTCTTCATTATCATCAGACAGTGAAAACAATGGTGATGGAGAACAAGCTAATATGTGCTTTATGGCACAAACTGATGAGGTATGTCCCGAACTTAGCTATGATGCATTATTAAAACTTAGCATGGAATTAGATGATAAGTTTAGAAAAATTAAAAAATTGAACAAAGAACATATAGCCAAAATAAATAGATTAGAACTTGAAGTAGGAATGTTAAAAAATGAAAAAATAATTTTAGAGGAGGAACTAGAATTATCTCAAGAAAAATTTAAAAATAGTTTGGTTAAAAATAAGACTATAGTTATAGATTTGGATAAAACTAAAGTAGAAAAAGATGACTTGTTAAAAGAAAATATCAACTTGAAAAGTAATATTAAACATTGAAAATTGACAATTTTAGAATTAAAAGAAATATTAGATAAAATTACAAATAATGTTTCAAAATTTACTAAAGGAAAATAAGATTTGGAAAATCTTATCAAAACTTCAAAACGATCAGGTAATAGAAATGGAATAGGATTTAAAAATATTCCTAACCAAAAAGGAATAATATAAAAAAAACAGTTGTATTTATCAAAAGTTTAAAAGATCACCTAAGTCTAATACGAATATTAGAAATATAAAAATTTGGATTCCTAAGACAAATAATAATTTGATCAAAAATGTATTAATAATTTTTTTTAAATGTAGTCTATAATAAAAATTATGTTCATAAAGGTACCAAACCTTCTTGGGTATGGCTACCTACTCCTCCTAACATCTAGGACCCTAACAAGGTATATGGGTACCAATTAAACTTTTATCTTGCAGGTACCCAAAATAAAAAATAAGGAGAAATGGATGCTTGATTGGATGCTCCAAGCATATGACCGAAAATTCAAAAATGTTATCAAATATAACATACATCGATGGTGGAACGGTAACTTTTGGTGATAACTCAAAAGGATACATCGTTGGCATTAAAGAAGTCATCAACTTGGTATATCTAACTCTCCTATTATTATAAATGTTTTGTTAATAGAAAATTTAAAATATATCTTGCTTAGTATTAGTCAATTATGCGATAAAGGTCTTTAAATTAATTTCAAAAAAGATTAATGTAATATTTTCGAAAATAACAAACAACTTATCTTTGAGGATTTTAGAAACAAAAATATTTATGTCTTAACTATGAATATAAATCGAAATTCAAACTTATGTATAATTGCCAAACATGACGATCCATGGTTATGGCATAAACTATTGTGTCATATTAATTTTAAATATATTAATAAATTAGCAAAATATGAGCTAGTAAGAGGTTTACCCAAAATAAATTTAAAAGCAGAAAATTTATGTGATGATTGTTAAATTGGAAAACTAAAGAAAGGCTTTTTTAAATCTAAACATAATATTTCTACGAAATAACCATTAGAATTATTACATTTAGATTTATTTGGTCCAACTCAAGTACGATCTATAAATCACAACAAATATGTTTCCGTAATAGTTGATGATTTTTCAAGATACACATGGACTTTATTTTTTAAAACATAAAAGTGACACCTTCGGTATGTTTAAATTTTTTGCTAAAAGAATTAAAGCTCAAATGGATTTGAAAGTTAAGAATATTCGAAGTGATCACGGTGGAGAATTCAAAAATGATCTTTTTACTAAATTCTGTAATAAAAAAGGTATAAGTCATAATTTTTCTTTTCCCCGCACACTCAACAGAATGGTATGGTAGAAAGAAAAAATCGTACGTTATAAGAATGCGCTCGAACACTATTAAATAGTAGCGGTCTACCAAAACACTTTTGGGCTGAAGCTATTGCTACGGCATGTTATGTTTTGAATCGAGTAACAACACGACCTATGACTAAACATACTTTTTTTGAAATATGTTTTTGGAAGAAAACCTAAAGTTTCATATTTTAAAACTTTCAGATCAAAATGTTTTATACTAAATACAAAAGATAATTTGGGAAAATTCGGCCCAAAGGCCGATGAAGGAATCTTTGTTGGGTATTCGGATCATAGCAAGGCATATAGAATTTTTAATAAACGAACTAATACAATTGAAGAAAGTTTACCTGTTTCATTTGATGAGAATTTTCTTAACCATCAAACTAATGATGATGAAGATATAATTCCTATAACAAATACAACAAATTCTTATAATAATGAGACAAATGCACAAAATAATACTTTTGTGTTGTCTCCTAGAATTCTAAAAGATCATCCAAAAGATAACATCATTGGAGATCTTAACTCCAGCATAACTAGAAATCAACTTAACCAAGTAAGTCATATAACATTTGTGTCAAATTTTAAACCGAAAAAATATAAAGAAGCTTCAAACGACAATTTTTGGATAATAGCTATGCAAGAAGAATTAAATCAATTTGAACGTAATAACATTTGAGAATTAGTACCAAGCCCAAAAAATCAATCGGTTATTGGAACAAAATGGGTATTTATAAATAAAGCAGATGAAAACGGTAATATAGTTAGAAAAAAAGCATGTTTAGTCGCTCATGGTTATAATCAAGAAGAAGGTATCGGCTACGATGAAACTTTTGCTCAAATAGCAAGACTCGAGGCCATACATACATTACTTGCTTTTGCAAATCATCACAATTTTAAATTATTTCATATGGATGTCAAAGTGCTTTTTTAAATGGCTTTATTAAAGAAAATGTATATGTTGAACAACCTCCATTGTTTGTTCATGAAAAATGCCCCGATTATGTTTTTAAATTACGAAAAAGCCTTATATGATTTAAAACAAGCACTCTGTGCCTAGTATGAATGTCTTAAAAATCAATTAATTATATCTGGTTTCCAAATAGGTAAAATCGATACGTCTTTATTTATTAAACGAGAAAATAACGACATTTTAGTTGTACAAATTTATGTAAGTGATATTATTTTTGGTTCAACTAACAAAAATCTTTGTAATCAATTTTCAAATATTATGAAAAATGAATTTGAAATGTCTCACAAGGGAGAATTAAATTTCTTTTTACGTTTACAAATCAAACAACCTGAAAATGGTATCTTTACTCATCATGAAAAATATTGTAACGATCTATTACGTCGCTTTGAAATGGACAAAACTTCAAGCAAACCAACACCGATGAGTACTAGTGCTCACTTGGAGAAAGATGATAACGAAAAAGATTTTAATGAAAAATTATATCGTAGTATGATCGGCTCCTTACTTTATTTGATAGCTAGACGACCCGACATTATGATGAGTGTATGTCTATGTGCTCGATTTCAAGCCAAACTGAAAGAATCTCACCAAAGAGTTGTTAAACGTGTCTTAAGATATTTGTCGAGCACTAGATATTAAGGTTTGTTTTATCCTAAGGGATCATCGTTTGAACTAGTTTCATACAATGATGTGGATTTCAATGGATGTAAAATAGATCGTAAGAGTACTAGCGGAATGTGTCACTTTATTGGACAATCATTAGTCTCATGGTTTAGCAAAAAGCAAAATTGTGTCTCCTTATCTACTTGCGAAACCGAATATAATTCAGCAGCTCTGGCATGTGCACAGTGATATGCATGCAACAAACACTTATGGATTTCGGCAAAGTTATCAATAAATCACCAATATATTGCGATAATACGAGTGCAATAAATCTATCAAAAAACCCTGTAAATCACTCGCGTACTAAACATATAGATATACAATAGCATTTTTCACGTGACAATGTAGAAAAATGAATTATTACATTAGAATACGTAAATACCAAGAATCAAATAGCAGATATTTTCACAAAACCACTAAATGAACAAACATTTGTTAAACTACAACGCGACTTTGGAATATGCTCTCTTAATGATCTTCTAAACTAATACTACATTTTTATTTATTCCTTTTTTAGCTAACAATTTTCTAATCCATAAATTAAAGTTGTTAATCTTCTTCACCTCAAATTTTTTAGCTAACAATTTTCATTTATAAGATTAAAAGATTCATTCTTAGGAGTCCATCTTTTGTATGAAAATGATAAAAATTTATGAATGCAATCAATTAATTTAATTAATGAAATTTCTCTTTTTTGGTGTGTTATTCCTATGTATATTTCTATCATACAACGATTGGTAAATATTTAATGGAATGGACATAATTCTACATTTAAAAAATATTTTTGATAATGCCAAATGGGGGAGAAATAATAAAGATCGCAATTAGTTTTGGAAAGCATATATTCAAGGGAAGATTTATAAAATAATATATAAGTACTATATAAGTACATTTTATAATTCTCGTCATCAAAAAGGGGGAGATTGTTAGGCAATCAAAATCTACGGTTTCGATGACAACAACTACAATGGAAATCGAATATACATATATATTTCTACATACAGGTACTTGTAGAGTAACATCACTAGAAAGAAAAGAACAAGGCTCAAAGAATGTTACAAGGGACTACAAGTCGATAGAATCAAAGAAGCAACTGGAAAAATGCACGAAAAAGACATGCACAGGTTTCAAACGTTTGGGTGCACAAGCCAGATGTCTGGAAAAATCCTCTTGAACAACAAACAGACTAAACTAGACGTCTGGTAGTTGCACTCAGACGTCTGAAAATCTACTATATATAAAACATATATAGTATCAGACATTTGATACAAATATCAGACATCTGATTTCAAACTCGGATTTTAAAATTCAAATTTCAACTGCCGCATTCGAATAGATATCTCCGCTTCTCTTCACTGCAACTCTTCATCATCAACAGAAGCAACTGCAGAGCACTTGTTAATGGATGCAACTACTCAAGAAACCTTTCTACAACTATATATATCATTAAGAATCAAGAGAACCACCACCTTACTAACTTACTCTCTCTACTTACATACTCTATTGTATATTCTTGATCTCTAGCAATCTATACTTGTATTTTACTCTTCCATATATTCAGTTCTTCATAGATAATACTCTCTAGATATATAGTGGAAGCATTGTACTAATTATTCAATATCTATGTTATATAACACATATTTGACAAGAACAATTTATTGTAACCAAGCCTATTCCTCCGGACGAAGCGAGGGTGTTTGACAGTCGAATTCCGAAAGGGAGCTTCGAGACTGGACGTAGGACGGGAGGTCCGGACCAGTATAAAATCCCGGTGTGCTTATTCTATATTTACTTAGATTAATATTAATTTAGTTGCATCATATATTTTTCCACATATACTATATAACTACACGATCCACCATGTAGACTTTCAGTAACTTCTCGTATTATATATGGATTACTATGCTCATTCTGCTATGCAACACTACAAAGCATTGATAGTGTTTGCTTATTATTATGAGATAGCTACTTGAGTTTATTTCCGTTTTGTACAAACTCTATTATTATGTTATATACTACATATATATATATATATGATATGTACTCTGATATTTGATAACTTAGTTATTATTCTCAATCCTGCTTCATATATGTGATGTGTATTATATTTTCTTCCATGCATCGTGAGATATAAGACAAGTTCTATAATTAGTTTTCTTTACTTTTAACCCATCCTATATCGACCGGGTATGTCAGCAGTGCCCTATTTAGTTAAATTGGGTGTCGGTGGTGTAGAGTGGTCGTCAGAATTTTGGTTTAACTGATCATCACAAAATGATTTGATTGCTATCCCATTTTGGTCAAAATGTTTTGTGCTAATTTGAATGGAAAGTATTATCAAGAAAACGAAGGTCGAATTTAGAGTAGTATCAAAGATACTATTATTGTTTTAGATTGTGAAATTGTTAGTCAAATTCTTGAATGTAAAAGTAGTGGAAATGACCTCTCCACTTTTGAAATTAATTATGGAAATAAAGAAGTTATGCATGATTTATTTTCAAATGATGAAGAATATTGTTTTGAAGCAAAATCTTAGGCCAAAAGCAAAACTAATGAGTCTTTTACAACAAAGTATTACAGTAGGAATGAAGAATGACAACAACCCCAGTCATAAAATTTTCAAAGCTTTTTTGCTAGTTTCAAAAAATATGATATAAATTGGGCTTAGGTGATTATGGACGACTTTGTTCGGAAGAAAATTTCTAGACATGAAAACACACTTTCATAGTGTGTATCTTACTAAAATTTTAAATTATTTTGGTATTGATATAAGAAGTGAAAACATTATGCCTTACAAAATTTTTGACATTCATGCACATTCCTATCGAATTTGAAGCCTATGAGTCTGTAACATCCCCCTACTTAGAGGCCTAAAACTAACGACTATAGATGCTATAGTCATCCTTAGTTATTAGTCTTCGGTGACCAAATATGGCGGTGTTAGATTCATTCATACACGGAAATACACGAATACGGGAAAAAATTAAACTTCAATCCAAATCACATTCCATATCAAAATATTTTCCAATTCATTACATAATCCCAATATTCGTAAACCACGTTCAGAGAAAATATATCTATTAAAACATACCCTAAGAGCGACATATAAAGATATCCCCTTGCATAATCAGAGTATATATAAGCAATATAATAACTTTGCCACTGGAATCAACATGGCAAAATCAAAAGAAAAGAGACTCTTAATAACAATCATGCCTCCTGCACGTCTCTAGAAGCTTATTCGTCTTAAGAGGTACCTAAAAACATCAACTCTCAAACTACTCAAAATCTGTTGAGTACCCGAAAGTCTAAGGGGAAAACATTGACTTCGAGTCGGACACAAAGCTTGGTATGAATAGTAATCTACCATCTCAATCATTTAGATATCTAGCAAGACCACGCCACTTAGCAGAACGGTTTTCCCCTTACTTGTATCTCAAAAATCTTTATAAACCCATATACAATGCTTTTGCATCCACGATGGTTAAAACAATTCCAAAATAGTATAATATGGTGATATTCGAAAAAAATGAATTACTTCTAGATTACCCATCCCCATTTATTTTAGACTATCTGTTTCAATTATAGTTTCTAGGATTAGTGTTAACCTAATAATTTTCGTAGGCTGACTAATAACCAGTTAAACAATTAAGGACTCCCTATCAAATTACATAGTTTTCATGGGATCACTATGAACCTATTGGTGTTTCCAATATCTTACTCTTAACCTAGTTTTCTTGGGTTGACTAAGGGCCTATTGGTGACCCAATATTCTTTCTTCTTATCCAAGTTTTCATAGGTTGACTAGGAACCTATTGATCTTTGTCAATATTCCACCCGGACGTAGTTTTCAAGGGAAAACTACAAACCAACTGGCATCTGCCAGTATTCAAGCAAGGGAGTTTTTTTACCTTGTTCGATAAAAAGAAAAGCCTACAAAGAACTAGTTTTCATAGGCTTACTATAAACCTGTCTTTCTGACATCTTCTTTTAGACATAGTTTTCATGGGCTAACCAGGAACCTATTGTCCCCTGCCAATATTCTTTCCTATACAAAGTTTTCATAGGCTTACTAATAAGCTATTGGCCTCTGCCAATATCTTTCCTTTATATCTTAGCATCCTATTTTCTGGTCTTCCTGATCTCCTGGATGCAATTCTACTCATTCAGGAGTTTATTCAATTCATACTCACTACTGGGTTAACCTGACTGGTTCTCCTACCTTCTATCCCTAAATGTAGTTATGGGTCCATTTTAAAGTGAATATATTCATATTTGAAGAAGAAATATAACAACATAGCAATACCACTCCTGTGGGTTTAATTTAAAATATGGTTAATCTTTTTAACCTATTACTTTATCAAAAAGCTTCTTCTCAAAACCATTATAAAATCTCCTTTAATATAGCCATGGCGTTTTCCTTTAAAAATAGAGTTTGGGCCATAAACTTTTTGACACCTTCGAAACCTAGCTTTCGACTTTACAGGATAGCCTCCTTCGAAAGCCTTAAAAATATATCTTCAAATCATTAGGCGCCTGCCTTTGAATACTTTAAAATCAAACTTTTGAAACCTTACGAATATATTAAAGTATTACATTTAACCATTGGAAGCTTAGCTTCGAAACCAGTTTGAAGTACCCCTTTCAAAACTATTGGAAGTAACCCTTCTAAAATCATTGAAATTACTCCTTTTGAAAACATTTAGTTCATACTTAAAACATTATTTGGGTCAAAGCGAATATAGTTGAAAGCATCTATTACGAAACCATCCTCTATCATATATAGAATTAGGAAAAACTTGATAGGATCAGCACCATCTCTTTCGAAAGCATAAAACATCTAGGTAAAACATTAAAAGGTTGGTGTTGAAACCCCCTTTCGAAACCGTAACCTTAAAAACCCCTAACCCCTTTCAAAAGCTAAAGGAAATAGCTTAAACCTTATAAAACAAAGCACCTTCCGACAGAAATGATATCTTCAACACCATCAAAAGGCTTTAGGACGGCAGTAGGGTATCGACTAGGTCAGAACCCCTTCTTTCAAATCATTCTTTTATAAGTAAGAAACCAAGTCAAAAGCAATCTTACATTAATGGCAACCATTTCGAAACCCTTTAAAAGCTCCTTCGAAACCTAATGCTTCAACATAATCAAAGGTTTAAAAAAACATAGGAAGACACTTTTACTTTTAAAAACAAACCAAGGATTCAACCTCTTTAGAAGCTATGCTTTCGACACCTATCTTCTTCCTATCTCCAGTCCACTACGTACCATCATGGTGATACCTTGTGTACTGGTTTCAGCATAATTGGTTTTGACAAGGATGAAGGCGGTAGCTACTGTGTCGAAAGGCGCTTTCCTAAGTAGGCGGAACCACTTTTCTGAGCAAACTAGGTTTAATTGTTGTTCAAGTAAACTTTTCTCTAACTAGCCTGCCATGTGTCTACACCAGATCTTAACCATGGTTAAGTTAATCAAACAAGCCCTTCCAACTTTTGCAAAGAAGTCCCTCTTCTAAAACAATTTATTTTTGCAAAGCAATTCATTTTGAAAAGTCCCCAAAAATTTCAGAAATTCACTTTAATCACGTTTTCTAACATATCAAAATTTCAGATCCAAATTTTCAATATATTTATCAAAATAAATTATAAACCCAAATAACCATATTTTCCTTTGAAAATTCACAATAATCTTTCCATAGCTTGGAAAATTCTGAAAATTGAAACATAACTCCAAAATCATATTTCCTATGACGTAAAATTTTCCCATAGCGTTTAAACATCATTTAATCTTAGTTTTGACCTAATACCATATAAAATTCTTAAAACAATCTTATTTAAACCAAAGAAATCATAAATCAAGCATATCATCATCCAATATAGCATAAAAATGAATTTATCCCTCAATTCTGAAATGTATGATTTAAAACAAGATAGAGATGGAATTATTATTCATCTTGATCTAGATAAGGAGATTAGATTGAGATTGATTTCTCCTAAGCTTGATTCTCTAGCCTTAATTTGATTTCCTCTTGATCTCTTAATGGCCGGTCGTTTCTTGTCTTTTGTTTAGCATTTTAAAATGATGTGAATAGGAAGAAATGATTGGAACGAAAATATATATGTGGGTAAGGGTCCTTGGGTGGCAAATTCTAGTTATACCCTTATGTAATTTGTTTAACCTATAAACCTTTCTTTAGCCCATTAATTACGGCCTTAATTAATTAATTCAAGTCTCAATCCCCTTATCACTTACATTTCATTATTCCATTTAATTTATCTAATTAAATCTCTTGAATGATGTTATCAAAAATGAGGGGTATTACATGCTCCCCACCTTAAATAAATTCGTCCTCGAAATTCGATAAGGAAGAATACTAAACATAGCAATCATCTTTAACGACTGCTAATAACCCTACTAGTCTACCTGACTTGGAAATATCTATATAAAGCTGACATAGACATACCCTCAAAGCAGATTCGGATAAGTATCTCGAATTATGTCCTTTGTCTCCAAGTACAGTCCTTCTCGTTGTTGTTGCGCTGAATTTCCATCAAGTTGACTTCTTATTCCTCGGTCTTTTCTCATCTCTCGCTACAACCCGAACTGGTTGTCTAATAAAAGTCAAATCAGGCTCTACTACCAAGGCCTCCAACTCTATTGGAGGAATGGTGGGCTCTAGATCATGCACATAAATTGAAGATGAGACACGTGAAACACATTATGGACACCTGCCGTGTTGCTCGACAACTCTACTGTGTATGTGTGCTTTCCAATCCTCTCTATAACTTGGAATGGATCAACATATCTCGGAGTCAACTTTCTCGATTTTCCAAACCGTACCATACCCTTCATAGGTGATACCTTAATGAAAACCCTATCTCCCATTGAGAACTCTAGGTCTTTATGCCTCTTACCTGTGTAACTCTTCTGTCTGGATTGAGCTTCCTTAATTCGTCCTCGGATTAACTCAATCTTCTCCGACATCTCCCTTAGCACATCTGGACCTAAGACCAATCGGTCTCCAGTCTCCAACCAACATGCAGGTGTTTGCATGGCCTTTCATACAAAGCTTCAAAAGGTTCCATTCCTATATTAGTTTGATAACTATTTTAATAGGAAAAATCAACCAAATGTAGAGGATCCTCCCAAGATCCACCGAAATCCAACACATAAGCTCTCAACAAATCCTTGAGAACCTTATTGACTCTCTCTGTCTACCCATCTGTCTGTGGGTAATAAGTTGTACTCATCTTGAGCTTAGTACTCAATACCTCTTGTAGACTCTTCCAGAATTCATTAGTGAATAATGCATCTCTATCACTGACTATGCTACTAGGAACACAATGAAGTCTATCTATGTTCTTCAAGAACAACTTCGCTAAAACGGGTGCTGTCCTGGTCAAATTTACTGAAATGGAATGGGAACTTTTGGTCAATCTGTCCATAATAACCCGTATACTTTCATTTGGTAACCCATCTAAAAAATCCATCGATATTGAATCCCATTTCCATGTTGGAATCTCTAAAGGCTTAAGTAATCCACTCGGCTTCTAACGTTCAGCTTTTAGTTGTTGACAGTTTACACACTTCCTAACCCACAAGCCAACATCCTCTATATGCCTTCCTAATAGAAGCTCATCTTCATATCTTGATACGTCTTGGTCCCTCCAGGATGAATCGTAAACTTATATCGGTGACACTCCTCAAGAACTTCTCTTCTTAAGTTCTCCGCATTTGGAAATCAAACCGTCCCCTCTTTCTCAACCATCCTCTCTGGTCAAGATGATTTTTTTTTTGAATCATCGACCTCTATTTCAATCTCAAGCCTTCTGATCCTCTCGGCTAAAATTGGATCCCCCTTCTATTTAGAAGCAATTCTCTCGATCAACACTGGACAAACTTCTAAACAAGACAACAGCCAGTAGTTGATCTTAACTGCACTCCACAATTGGCCAAGGCTTCTAGATCTTTCCAT
This sequence comes from Allium cepa, assembly GCA_030765085.1. Classification (NCBI taxonomy): domain Eukaryota; kingdom Viridiplantae; phylum Streptophyta; class Magnoliopsida; order Asparagales; family Amaryllidaceae; genus Allium; species Allium cepa. The sequence goes on from CM060929.1 coordinate 439,673,211, forward strand.
TCTGACAACGTATCCAACACCACATTTTGGTGCCTTCTTCCAAGAGAATCTGCTACTTTATTACCTTTCCCTGGTATACTCTATACAACATAAGCAACTAAAAATTCCAGCTACCTCTGGTGTCGCATATTCAACTCCTTCTAAGAGAACAGTTATCTTAAGGACTTATGATCGGTATATAACTCAAATCTCTTCCCTAACAGATAATGCCTCCAAAAATTCAGGGCAAAGATCACTGCATCCAGCTCCAAATAATGAAAAGGATATCTTACGTCATGCGGTCTAAGCTGCCTAGATGCGTAAGCAATGACTTTTCCCCTCTGCATCAACACTGCTCCCAATCCATGGTTTCCATTTGGAACTATAACACTAAAGTGTTGGTCAATAAATGCTTTAAATTAAGGAATGCTTCCAAAAATTTATCGAACTAAACAAATTTTACTTCCTTCCTGGTAAGCTTAGTCAAAGGCACTGCTATCCGCGAGAAATCACCAATGAATCTCCTGTAATAGCCAGCAAGTCCAAGAAAACTTCTGATCTTGGTCACCATCTCTGGTCTCTTCCAATTGTTTATAGCTTCAATCTTATTTAGATCAACTGACAATCCTTTCTCTAAAACCACATGACCAAGAGACTTAACCTCTTTCTTTCAAAAATGACCCTTGGAAAACTTCGCCTTTATCCGATTCTGCCTTGGCGTCTCTAGCACAACTTTAAGATAATCTTCATGCTCTCCCTTATTCTTAGAGTATACCAAAATGTCATCTATAAACACCGAAACGAATCTATCCAAATATACTCGAAAGACTCGATTCATCAAATCCACAAGGAAAGAAGGTGTATTCATCAATACGAATGGCATCACTAACCACTCATACGAAACATACCTAGTTTGAAATGCTGTCAAAGGATTACTGTCCTCTACCACTCTCAAATGATGGAACCCCATCGCCAAATCCAACTGAGAAAACACCTTGATTCACTCGACTGATCGAATAGAATATTAACTCTTGGAAAAGGATATTTATTCTTTATTATCCTTTCGGTTAGCTTATGATAATTGATACACATCCTCAACGACCTATCTGGTTTCTTCACGAATATCATGGCCACTCCCCAAGGCGAACTGCTTGGTCTAATAACATTCCTTCGTTATAGATCCACTAGCTGCCCTTTAATTCCTTCATCTCATACGGTATCATTCTGCTAGGTGGTCTACTTACAGGTTTAGCTCCTAGCACAAGATCTATCCGAAAGTCAACAGCTCGTTTCAGTTGTAGTCCTTGACTAGCTCAAAGACATTTGCAAACTCCCTTGCAATTCAAACCTAACTTGGCACTTCTCCCGCTTCCATTGCACTTAACAAAGCAGGACTACATCGGTCAGAATTCTCTATTAAGAATATAATTTGGTTATGAATATCGGGGTATCTCAAAGATATCTCCCCATCCTGGTAGAATATCTTTGCCTCAAACCTCCTCAACCATATCTAAAATGATTTCGAAATCTACAAAATCATAAACATGCAAACTGCATGTAAACTTATGACCTAACAAATCATGTTTTAACTGGTCAAATCTCATCCTTGGAGTTGCATACCCTCCTATTGGATTTGCGGCCCTTAAGGAAGTAACAAGGTATGTAGGTTCTAAGCATAACCTATCATACAAATTCTAGGATATAAATGAATGTGATGCACCGGTATCAAATACTATCCAAACTTGTATAATCTAAATCAAAGACATACCATCCATCACAGTCTTTCCCTTATCAGCTGTAGTAGCTTAGCTGATGATCCAATAGCAAAAACTTCGCCTTTTCTGCCCTGGCTGGCTCTGGACACTGGTTCTTGTAATGCCTAACTTGGTCACAGTCAAAGCATTTCACATTCTTCATATCTGCAGCCTTCTTTCCCTTTTCTGACCGGCGCTCACTTGCATAATGATCCTTCTCGTCACATTTTAGCATATTGTTACTCTACTACGTGGCCCGACAATAAAGCAATAGTTGCAGAGGATAGGGTTGGACTTAGACGGGACTCAAGCTGAGAAAGGATAGAAAATATAAAGGGTTAGTGTAACTTAATTTGATCGACATACTTGTTTCTGGTTTGACATATATATGGTTTGGCCCATTTGGATGGTTCGGTGTTGGGACAAGATCGTATGCGGATCGGCTGATCATGGTTCGGCTTATGTGGATCGTCATTGATGGGATAGGCCTTATTGGAACAAGATCGTATATGGATCGGCTGACTATGGTTCGGCTAATGTGGATCGGCAAGGATGGGATCAAATTTGATACGGTCGGTATGGGTGACTCGGCATGACAGGACCGGTTGTAATGGTAGACTATCACTGGGTCGGTCGTGGAGCCTTTTGGCATTAAAGAGAGCGGTCGGCATGGATGTCTCGGTCACCATGGTTTGGCATACTTAGGTCGGTGCACCCTAGGGAAGTCGGCAAGTAATCTGGTCTACAACAGATTAGTGCCCTCAACATTTCATTTCTTCGAGTCACTTGAGCAGTTACTTCGAGTCATCTACGAGGAAACCCTAGTTGGCATTGATGGCTCGGTTGAAGTGGTTCGGCAGTTACTAGATCAATTATGGAGGGTCAGCCTACCTGGGTCAATCAACTTGAATTTTTACTTGTGGGCCGAACTATCTTGGTCATAGGCCTACACTGGGTAGCCAAGCTAATTTCGTCTATAAGTAGAGGGGCAGGGGTCTAGTTAAAGGGGGATTTTTCTGATAACTTCAAGGAGACTCTACCATTTTCTGCACTAATTTCTTTCCTATTAAACTTTGTATTCAAGTTGTTTATTTACGGATTGTATCTGTACTCAAATGATTAGAAAAGTAACAAAGATTATATTCAAAGTGAACATAGGCAATTACGATGAACCACTATAAATCCGGTGTTCTCATTTTTTGTTGTTCTTTTAACATTCAACTGTGTTACTTCTCTGTTTTAATTTACTTTCTTCATTAAACTCTCTACACAATTCTATTTAAGGGTGTTAGTGATCAATTTTGGTATTAACATTTTGGTGCTTTCACCGAGAGGATGCATTCTCAGGCTGTTAGGATCTACTTTGTCGCTACTGGATTGAGAAAATCCTCCAAAGGAGATCCAAGTTCATTCTCAAGAGTTCATAGATTCTACTCAAAGTTCCTACGAATAACTCTAAGATGGCAAGACCACATACTAGATCCGCTTCCCACGACGCAGATGTTAATGAGACTGCCAACATCCAGCAAGTGGGATCCAACAATCAGCAAGCTAATGCAGGTGTAGAGCCCACCACCTTCCCAAACCAACCAGAAATTGTCACAAGGGCAGAGTTCAATTATCTGTTGAGGAAGCTCGTAGAAAGTAGGAGACAACTTAACGAGTAGATTCAAACAAATGCCAACCTAATGACCCAGATCGCTCAGTAGTAGCATCAAAACGCTGGAGGAAGCCCTACATGTATTCATCATCGACAGCTCTGCTTCGTCAGATGAATACCCTAGGCGTAGGCGACGCGGGATTGATACAACACAAATTGTTGCAACAGAGCAATTGGTGATGACTTGCCAAGAGCAAACCAACAGGAATACCTAGAATCATGGCCCCACACCTGCACTTGGGGAGTTATTCCCAACCTAGAGTGGGAAAATTAGGATCTAGAGCATGCATGGGAGCTAGTCCACCGCTTCGCCAGTGTTGTAACGAAGTGGGTCTTCGGGACACGCACTTGGGCGATCGCCTACCGAGGAGGCACCAGCCGAAGCAATCGCGTAGGATGGATACCGACTTACTACCTTCCATCCAGACTCTAGATTTATCAGCTATGGTTAGGCAACTGATGAGGGAGAATCAGGGCTTAACTAACGGTGATTGGAGCATATCTAGGGGCCATACTCCGTTCATACCATCTACAAGTTAAATACCCCCAAAAATTCAGCGTGCCTACTATTCTAGCATATAAAGGGAAGACCGATCCCCGACAGTACATAATGAGATACATTGGATGATGGATTCGGATAGGGAAAATGATGCGACCAAATGCAAATGCTTCCTAATAACTCTATCCGGAACAGTTACGATGTGGTTCACCAGACGTCTCTCGCGATCAATCTCTTAGTTTGATGAGTTAGCGGCGAAACTCATGGAGCAGTTTAGGATCCATGCCACTCGCCCAAAGGACTTAATGTCATTGTCCAGTGTGATCCAACCACCGGGGGAGTCCTTGAAGGATTATTTGTAAAGATTTCACGTTGTTGCTATCGAAATTAACAATCCGAATGACCATGCTATCCTTATAGCAATGTCGCGAGGAGTAGATCCGGACTCATAGTTTGGTGATTGGCTGGCAAATCACCGACTACCCAGGAACGCTTTTACTCAAAGATGAACCAATTCACCAAAAGGGAAGAAGTCAGGTAGTCAAGACGAATTAGTGCGCCAGGGCCTAGCAAGGAAGCGGTGCAAAGCAACATTGTGGTAAAGCATCTGGTAAAAACTCTGGCAAAGTCCAAGTCAATGCTCAAAATAAGTCGGAGTAGTCTAAAGGATCCGAAGGAGGAAATTCCGGTTGGGAAGCAGGAAAGTGGAAACCAAGAATCCCAACCTATAGTGAATATACTCCTCTGAATACGTCCTTGGAGAATATTTATCTATTAACTTGTAATACATTCCAATACCGAAAGTCGCGCCCAAAGTAATCAACTCAGGAACAAAAGCAGACTGGAAAGTATTGCTGTTTCACGAGACCTACGGGCATAACACTGAAGAGTGCGGACACCTCCATGATGCTATAGAAAAACTGATTTGCCAGAAAAAGTTAAAACAGTATGTTAAGAATACGTATAAAAGAGGACAGGGGACATCCGACCCCAATCACGGGGAAGCTTCACATCGACCTGAGGAGCCCGATCGGACTGGAGGAAGGCTGGTCATAAGCACGATAATCGGTGGACCTCATTCGGCAAACAAGAGTTGGCAAGAAATGGAACGCTATGCTAGTTCCTTGAAGCATGTGGTTTTTGAATGCTGTTCGAACATAGAAGATGGGACTCCTACGAAGCAGCAGCGTATGATGACTAATGATATAGTACTCAGGAGCAGGGATGCCGATCAGGTGGAGGCACCTACCATTGACCCGATGGTTATCTCAGCTACAATTGGACCGAGGCTTGTAAGAAGTATATTAATTGATTGTGGGAGTTCTATCTTATCTTTAAAAAGGTGTATGACCATATGAAGATGGAGGCGAAGGATCTGAAATCATCTAAAGCCTGCATTTACGGCTTTAATGGTGCAACTACTGATGCAATAGGTTTTGTTGAATTGCCAGTTGAACTAGGAGAAGGTGCATGCAGGAGGGTGCGAATCCTACCATTCATTATTTTGGATGTTGATTCCCATATAATGTTTTTCTAAGCCGACCAACCCTGGAAAAGTTTAGGTTAGCTTTGGCCCCGTGGTGTTTGACTTTGAAATTTCTAACGAACAGAGGATTTGGTGTAGTGCATAGCGATCAAGCAACTAGTCGTGCTTGTTATATGGCTGAACTGAGAGAGGCCCAACGAAGAGAGAAGGGCAAGGGTGTGGACAACCCTATCCGCGTCCATGTTGCTGAAAATTGACAAGTAGCGCCTGAGCCTGGCTTGGCAACATGGTCGGATCGAGACATAGATCCAAGAACTGACGATGAAGAACCCAAGGAGGCCAAGGAGGCACCGATTGAACTAACGATTGACATTCCAGTCAGCTTGATGAACCCTAATGGGTGCTTAAGATTGGATCACGGCTCAACCTCTCGATGACAAGGGATCTTGCTGATTTCCTCTGAGAGAATCTAGATGTTTTCGCTTGGAATCATTCTGATATGTATGGGATTTCTCCCACTATTGCAAGTTATATGTTGAACGTTGACCTGAAGTATGTGCCAGTGAAACAAAAGAGGAGAGGCATGGACCCGGAGAGGACCACTGCTCTAAGAGAGGAGGTGGATAAACTCAAAGCCAATGGGTTCGTCTGCGATGCCTTCTATCTTGAATGGATATCTAATCCCGTACTAGTGAGGAAGGGAAACGGAAAGTTGAGGTCCTATGTTGATTACTTAGACCTGAAAAAGGCATGTCCTAAGGATAGTTTTCCTTTGCCCAGAAATGGTCAGCTGGTCGACTCGACAGTAGGACTCAAATTGTTGTCATTTATGGATACGTATTCGGGATACAATTAGATCTCGATGCATATTCCGGATCAGGAGCATACCAGTTTTGTCACGGACATTGGACTGTACTGTTATGTGGTGATGCCATTCGGGTTGAAGAACGCAAGGGCAAATTATCAACGTTTGGTGAATCGGGTGTTTAAAGACCAGATTGGTAGAATGATGGAATTCTATGTGGATGATATGGTCATGAAGTCACGACATTCAAATGACCACATTCGAGACTTGGTAGAGATGTATGATATACTTAGATTTTATGGAATGAAAATCAACCCACTGAAATGTTCCTTTGACATTGCTTTAAAATTTTTTTTGGGTTTCAACATTAATCCACAGGAATTGAGGCCAACCCATGAAAGATTCAAGCTATTTGAGACATACAAGCACCTAGAACTATAAAGAAAGTACAAAGCTTGAATGGGAAAGTCGCTGCATTGAGTCGATTTATATCCAGAGCAACCGGCAAGTGTATTCCTTTCTTTGATGCGATAAGGAAAGGGAAAAGAAATTTTGAATGGACGTCAAACTATGAGGACGCATTTCGAGGTCTGGTGAGACACTTGGAGAGGCCTCTAGTGCTGTCAAAGCCCGTAGACCATGAGGAGTTGTATGTTCACTTAGCCGTATCCCAACATGCCATCGGTGCAGCATTGGTTCGTGAGGAGGACCGAATCCAAAAGCCAGTGTACTGTATTAGTAAGCGTTTAACGAGGGCAGAGAGAAATTATCCAAAGATTGAGAAGCTAGCCTACTTCTTGGTGGTCGCATCACGTAAGCTCCATCCGTATTTCTAGGCACACCAGTTCAGTATTTATATTGATCAACCTTTGCGCCAGGTGCTCCAACGACTGGAGACTTCTAGAAGGCTACTCAAATGGAACATTGAGCTAAGTCAGTTCGTCATCACTTACCTACCACGGAGGGCTATCCAAGGGAAAGCCCTAGCAGATTTCATTGTAGAGTTCACCATATCAGACGAGCCAAGTGGAAGTGATGTGATCCCCGCTGTTCGATGGAAGCTATATACCGATGGGACATCCAATGGCCATTGTTTCAGGGTAGGGGTTATTCTTGTAACTCCCGAGAACCGATTGATTTATTATACTTTGAAACTTAATTTCCCCCTACGAACAATGAAGCCGAGTATGAAGCATTGATCGCTAGATTGAAGCTTATCAAAGAACTTGGAGTGAAATCGGTTGAAATCTTTTGTGACTCACAGTTGGCGGTGTACCAAGTACGGGGAGACTATCAGGCAAAGGGGAAAAGGCTTTCCCCATACCTTGCTTGGGCACGTGAATTGTTGGCGGACCTCGAATACTATGATATTTCGCAACTTTTGCATAAGGTAAATGGGGAAGCCGACTCCTTGGCAAAATTTGCAAGCACCGGTGATGCACAGCAGATGGGCTTGGTTCTCATTGAAACTTTACATGCCCCGAGTATAAATGAGATAAAGGTAGATTTTATGTCAGAGATGAAAACTGGAAGGGAGTCGTGGATGACCCCATTCAAAGAATACTTGCTATGCGGAACCTCGCCTGAGGGAAAGAACGAGAAATGACAAGTGTTCACAAGGCCTCATGGTATATAATGCAGGATGGAATGTTGTATCGGAAGGGATTCTCCGTTTTCTTGCTTAGGTGTATTGCCCACGACGAGATAAAGAGGTTTTTAGGAGAAGTCCATGAAGGAGAATGTAGCAACCATACTAGAGGGAAGACACTAGCCAAAAATATACTCCGCTATGGATAATAATGGCCGACCGTGAATTGGGACGCCGCGGACTATGTAAGGAGATGCAAAAAATGTCAAAAGTATGCAAAGATCCCAATAGCACCACCGACGAACTCACACAAGTGGTTAGTCCATGGCTGTTTGCAAAATGGGGATCGATATAGTCGGCTCCTTGCCAATCTCCAAAGATTATGCGAAATACACAATCGTCATGGTCGATTACCTCACCAAGTAGGCAGAAGCGGAGCCGTTAGCTACAATTACCACCAAAAAGGTCGTTAATTTTTTTGTGCGAAATTTTATATGCCGCTATGGTCTCCCATAGACTATCATTACTGACAATGGAACCTAATTTGAGAGTAGAGAATTCAAAGAGTTTTGCCAAAATATTGCATTAAGAAAATATTTGCAGCAGTCGCTCACCCTAAAGCGAATGGGCAAGTTGAAGTCGTAATTAAGATAATCAAGTCCATCTTGAAAAAACTTTTGGAGGGTGGATGAGCTTCCAACAGCATCCTAGGCCTATAGAACCATCCATAAGTCCACGACTGGCCGCACTCTTTCGCCTTGGCATACGGCACTAAAGCTGTTATACCCGTGGAACTTGAAGTTCCTTCTCACCGGGTGACTCATTATGATCCTAGAACGAATCAAGTTCTTTTACTGAAATCGTTGGACTTTGTTGACGAGAAGCATGAAGAAGCTGATTTAAGGGTGGCTACATATCCGCATCGAGTTGCCCGATATTATAATGAAAAAGTTCATCCAAGGATTTTCGATGTGGGTGACCTTGTTTTAAAGCGAGTTTTTCCGATCCCGTCACATATTAATCCCACATAGGAAGGTCCCTATGCATCGAGCGGAGGCCTGGAGAGGGAACATTCAAGCTAGCGACTGTTGATGGGGTGACACTCCCCAGAGCATGGAATAACCAGCATTTAGGTCGTTATTATACTTAGTATATTTCTTTTGCTTTTTTGTAGCAATTGTTTCCAGTATGTATTTCTTTTGTCATTCTCTGTTTCCGACATGTAATAAGACAATTCTGTTTGTCCTTATTTTTTACAATCGATAAAGACTTGAATTTTTTCTATGAACTATTGATGCTCCTTGTGTTATAATTCCATGGCAAAATTAAATTGCATTAATCTGTCTGGGGTATGGATGTACATACATAATTAAAAGTCGATCAATAAATGATTTGAAAAATCTCTAAGTCCCTGGAGCGCGTACTAGAGTACTCTGAGCCCCCAAAGTGCGGATAAGAGTATAAACAATTCAAAAAAATCTCTATGACCCTAGAGCATAGACTAAAGTACTCTGAGTCCCTGAAGTGCGGACAAGAGTATAAACGATTCAAAAAAATCTCTAAGTCCCCAGAGCATGGACGAGAGTACTCTAAGTGCCCCGAGTGCGGACTAGAGTATAAACGATTCAAAAATTCTCTAAGTCCCCAAAGAGTGGACTAGAGTACTTTGAGTCGTTGGAGTGCAGACAAGAGTATAAACAATTCAAAAAATCTCTAAGTCCATTGAGCATGGACTAGAGTACTTTGAGTCCTTGGAGTGCGGACTAGAGTATAAATGATTCAGAAAATCTCTAAGTCCCCAAAGCGTGGACTATAGTACTCTGAGTCCTCGAAACGCGAACTAGATTATAAACAACTCAATAAATCTCTAAGTCCCCAAAGCATGGACTAGAGTACTCTGAGTCCCCGGACTACGAACTAGAGTATAAATGATTTAAAAAATCTCTAAGTCCCTAGAGCATGGACTAGAGTAATCTGAGTCGTCGGAGTGCAGACTAGAGCATAAACGATTTAAAAAATCTCTAAATCACCAAAGCGTGGACTAGAGTACTTTGAGTCCCCAAAGTGTGAATTAGAGTACAAATAATCCAAAAATCTCCAAGTCATGTGAAAGCAGACTGGAGTTTAAATGACATATAAGACTTTAAATTTCAATTGCAAATTAGATTATAAGTTAAGTGATGAGAGTTCGGGAATACAAAGAAGCAAAATTTTATTTACTAATCGAAAAAGAAGTTAAGAAGTTTCATTACAACTTCTCTAAAGTTCGGAGCCAAATTTTATCTAAGATGACTATAAAAAATGGAGGAAAAGGGAAACAACTGCATGATCTTGGGTTATTTAAGCTAAGCGAGGCATGACCAGACGACAGCTACATCTTTGGCTTTCTTTCCTTCTTTGGCTTTCTTTCCTTCTTCGGCTTCTCCAAAGTCTCCTCAGATGAGTGTTTTCTTTTAGACTCTTTGCTCCAAGTGATGTGGTATCCGAGGAAGGAGGGGGAACTTTCAAAGGTGTGGCCCTATTGGGGAGAATGACCTTCAAGGACCTATTTAGGGGATCGTCGAGTTCCACCACCTGATAATCTATCTTAACTTTGGTTATCTTTTTCTCCTCCTCCTTTATTTGCTCCTTCATGCTAAGCTGGGAAGTATGCTCGGACGTGCCTGTGATTTCATCGTTGTTTTGTCCCTCTATGGTGGCAGGATCTTCGAGCTTATCTTCCTCAAGCGCCCCTTTTACTTGAGCGTCAGGACCAGGGGTGCCGCTTCTTCCTGCTCTATGGAAACACCACTCTTTGGAGTCGGTTCAGGCCCAGAATGATCTGCATGAATTCACAAAAATTGAATGCTAGGATACGATAGTTATTCACGAAAAGAGATGACTCTATGAACTTTAAGAGTAGGGGCCATGTACCAGCTTCCGTTTGGCTCTCAGTCGTCTTGGGAGTATCACCCTCTAGAATTGGGGATAGAATGTGGATGCCAAGTCCAAGCTTCTCCAGAACGTAACCCACATGTTACTCGAAGCGATTAAGCGATGGAGTTTTGGTCGAGTCAACGGGGGAAGGAATCTGGGGCTCGAAGCCCGATGGGCCAACGGCATCCTCTTTGTCCTCCGATGCGGGGGAACCTCCCTCGAAGATGGCTTTCGTCGTAGATAAATCTGAGGGTTTGTTGCCTCAAAGCACTTCCCTTACCAGAGCCTCTTCATCAATCTCTTCGACATCCAACTCTACTTTTTTAATCCTAATCAAAGTATCCCATGCTTCGACAAGTGACTCGAGATAATTCTCACCTAAGAAATACAAGCCACGATGCATAAGGACTCTTGCACTGAACTCGGCAATGAGCAGGTCGAATAAACATTTGATTTCTTCTCTGCCGGCTTTGGTAGCAGCCTCAAATTGAGAGTCGGCCTCTATGAGCGCAATCTTCTTACTTTCCTCACAAGCTGCTTCTTTTAGTGCTTCAACCCAAGATAGTTCTTCGTCACGTTTTGTCTTTAGAAACCATGTTTCGATGATCTCATCGTAGTATCTTTGTAACTCTTCCTGCGCTACAATTTTCTCTTCTTTCTCTCTTTAAAGAGCAATTCCTCTAGTTCTTTGACCCATCAAGCAAGAATGTTTTTTCCTTTTTGGATAGAGACTTTCTCCAAATCTAGAGCGTCACTGCATTGGATTGCCTCATTGAATTCTTTCTTCTTAGTGGCCTCCAAGCGAATAACTACCTCAGCTGTCTTCTTAGCATTTTTGTTGGCAGTCTCGAGCTGAGATTTGTATGAGGATAGCTCTTCACCTTGGTCCTTAATGATGTCTTTGTCATGAATAGCTTCGAGTTTGAGGCGATCAATCTCATGTTAGCGTTCAATAGAGACCTCCAAAACTTTCTCCACCAAGTGTATGAACTCATCATGCTAAAAATATACATCGTTGTTGCAGGCCATGGCGCTCTGTTTGACATGTTAAGGGTAGGATGGATTGCAAGGAGAAACTTCAGTCCATCGAAACTTATCTTCGGGAATGTAGCCTTGAGCTCAGCTAGTTTTTCCACCGTCGATGGATTTTAAGCAGAGGCTGGGACTCTGCCTAACCGGAGTCATAGATTTCTTATTAGGCTCACGGGATTGCTTGGTACTCAAAGAGCCGGAATGTTGGTCATGAGGAACTTCGGACTGGGATACCTTCTAGGAAGACTTCTCCCCACTATGTTCCTGGTGATGGGGAAGATCATTTGGATACAAAGAATGGCTGGAGGTTCTCCTTCTGGAAGACGACGACTCTTTGGGACGATAATCTCTATCATCGCTATTGTCCTTGTCTCGTTGTTTGCCTGATTCTGAGTCTCGAATAGAATGGTAAAAGATGGAGGATCGACAAAGGTGGTCAATGCTATGTGTACACCTCATGTCACCTGCACATAAAGTCAAATAAGGAAAAGTTAGTAGTAGTCGCACGATGAATGGAATTCAAGTGCATGGTGGAGTGTAAGTGTTTGTATGTGTCCTAGTGCAACCCCTCGACGGACCAGTGTTTTTTGCTTTACTCATTGGAGTTTTCTCTCCCAGATGATAAGTCTGAGCACCTTCATCGCTTCTTGCGGGAGAATTAAATCCCATAGCCTCGGGGTTATCGAAGCCATAATTCAGTATGTCATCAGGGATGGTCAAGTCAGATAGGCCCTTTAATGAGCCTTCTAATTTTTGGGAAGACGACTTCTCCTCGATCGGAGTCATAGTGACCTTTGAAGTTCCACAAACTTTCTTCTTTTTCAGCTTGTAGGCTAGACTCTTTTTCATTTTCGAACGAGGCGGTGGTTCATCGGTACCAGGTGCATCAGCTGCTGGCGCTTCGTCGAAACTTACATTCTCATCAGTCGCCACTGGAACCTCAGTTTCTTTAATCTCTCCTTCCTCGGTAGTATCAGGGGACCCTTGGGTCGGGGCACCAAAGTTCCAGCTTGTTCTTTGCCTATTTCTGCAGTCGTTCTTGCTATAGTGGCACCGATTAGAAGGCTAGTCCGGCAGTCCTCTTCTAGTAATCCGAAGTACAAGAGCAGTTCGTTTGTAATACAGATTTAATGTCCTGATCTCCCATGAGAGTAGCTTGGATGGCCTCAATAGCCTCAAAATACCTGGTGCCTTCGAGTCATGGGCGGATACCATAAGAGTTGAAAGAAGTTCAGAAAAGATGCACTTCGAGCCTTAAAACAAAGATTGGGATAAAAATGAGACTTACTCCCTTCAAGCCATCTTCTTGCGAAACCGAGAGGACGACACATGTAGAAACACTATTATTTATACTGAGAAAATTTTCTCCATGCAGCCATCAGAACTTGGCATTTGGGGTATGGCTCAAGGAATATGTAAGATGGATTGTCGGTAAGCCTCTTGAAGCGGTAAATATAACGGATATCCTTAGGATTTGGAGGTCTGAGTAAGACGCTCATGAAAAGAACGCATGTACCGTGAATAAATGCATGGCTATTACGATGTGTTGTGCTGGAGCAATCCCTATATAGTACAACACTTCGCGGATGAATGAATTGAAAGGTGGCACACTTCCGGCCTAGCACATATATTTGTTGCATGCAGTATACCCGGCTGGGGGAAAGTAAGGCCGATCTTGTGCTGAGGGAACTAGAACGTCTTCGAAGGGGGTTTCCTGGATAGACCACAATCGACGGTGAGAAGATTCACCAATTTTCGAGGCATGAGAGTCAATGGGGTCATCCAAAACGACGACCCCATCTACGACATTAGGTGTCGGGTCTATAACCGCAACTAGTGGATCTAGGATGCCAGGTATAGGGGTTGGCGATGGAATCAAAGTCACCGCTGGCTCTTGTTGGGAACTTGGATTAGGCTTGTCAAAAAAAGTTGTAGAGCTTGATTTCTTGGACATTTCGAGAAGGCACTTGGTGTGAATTAATACATGTTTAAGCTATACATGAAAGACAGTCGATATTAGATATAACAATGATATGTTTCCCCCGTGTTGTGTACGAACTAGTGTAGTAATTCAAGTATAAGTGCAGAGAACTTATGATTTTAAAGACAAGTACGACATAGAGAAATTTTGAGTTATTTTCCTGGAGACTGTCATCGCCGACCGTCTCCAATAGTTTATCATATGATCGATAGCGGAAGTCTTGGAACCGAGCATTGGCATCATAGATTATGAAGGTTGTTGTTTGCTTTTGTTGGGTTGAACTCATGTTTAGAGTTACTTAAGCTATGGAGTTGTAATTCGAATTAAGTCCATAGGCTTATATGCTTTGATCCTTGACATTATTTATTGTTTTTTGCTCGGCATGGGAGTGTGTGGTCTTGATGTATGCTGTGTTCAAATTGAGATGGTCCTGATTACCATTGCCAACCCCAATAATCAATGTCGATCGCCCCTCTAAACCTAGACGGCCGACCCACTTTATCTCTCTCGTACCGACCCACTCTATCGCTCTCAGTAAAGTACCGACTCACTCTATTGCAAGAATTTTGCCAACCCACTCTATTCCAAGGGTCCTACCAACCCACTCTATTGCCCAATTACTACCGATCGAGCTCTACTCCAATAGCCTATCGAACACTCTCCCTCGGTCGGTATGCTGAACAGGAGCCTACAGCCTAAACAACAAACCCTCTTGTCCTATACATCACTGGCCTCCTTTCTAGCTAACATCCATGCTAACTCCACTCAACCTAGTGTAAACCCACATTAAAAACGCTTCGTTATCCACGCATATCCCCTCACTCACCATTTTTTCTTTCCTCTCCCAATCATTGCATAAGGTTGTGTGCCCACACGGTTCTAACCTAGTTCGAGGAAGCGTGACCTAGGAATTTAAAATTGTACATGGGATCTTACCTAAGCATTAATTTGAGGTTGGGGTGAGAGATTCTTTGGGGCTTGGGAGTTGAGGGGAATGGAGAAACACATTTGGAAGATGATGAAATGAAGTGGAGAAGCACTTCGGTGGAGAGGAGGAGTTTGGATTTGGAGCAGTGATAAGGAAGGCAAGATACGAAGTAAGTTATAAGGCATCTAAAAGTAAAGTAGAAGTGAGAAGAAGGAAAACGAGTGTAGGCTTTTATATGGTAAAGGGGAGATGAATGGGCACTCTCCTATAGAACCATTCACCACGCCTTAGTGGGTCGGTAAGGAAGCATGCCGAGTATTTCCAAGTGAAGCGACCATGTGGGTCGGTCTTCGAATGCCGATCCACCCCTTGTTGTAAAAATATATGTACATATATATAAATTTATATAAATGAATAATATAAATGAATATAATGATAATAAATAACATAATAAGACAATAGATGATAAAACAGGATTTCAAGAATTTCTTTGAAAATGAACTAATAAGATCATACGATGCAAAGCTTCTTTGAAGGCCAATGAAAAGGTGACAGTTAGTTACCATTCTGAACGAGCTAGCCTCTAAAAGTAGGGATTACTCGCTGATTCAAAGCGCGTCATATTGATTCACACAATGCACTTTAGGGGTAAATGTTACCCAACTACTTGGCCCGACTACAAGGCGATAGTTGCAGTGGATAGGGTTGGACCTAGACGGGACTCAAGCCGAGAAAGGAGAGAAAATATAAAGGGTCGGTGTAACTTAATTAGATTGGCATACTTGTTTCTGGTTCGGCATATGTATGGTTTGGCCCATTTGGATGGTAATGTTGGGACAAGATCGTATACGGATCGGCTGATTATGGTTCGGCTTATGTGGATCGATAATGATGGGATTGGCCTTGTTGGAACAAGATCATATGTGGTTGATTATGGTTCAGCTTATGTGGATCGAAAAGGATGGGATCGGATTCGATACGGTCGACATGGGTGGCTCGGCATGACTGGATCGGCAATAATGGTAGGCTATCTCTGGGTCGGTCGTGGTGCTTTTTGGCATTAAATGGAGCGGTTGGCATGGATGGCTTGGTCACCATGGTTCGGCATACTTGGGTCGGTGCACCATAGGGAAGTTGGAAAGTTATGTGGTCTACGACAAAGTAGTTCACTCAACATTTCATTGCTTCGAGTCACTTAAGAAGTTGCTTTAAGTCATCTATGAGGAAACCCTAGTTCAGCATTGAGGGCTCGACTGAAGTGGTTTGGCAGTTACTGGATCGGTTATGAGGGTCGACATACGTGAGTCGGCCAACTAGAATTGTTACTTGTGGACCGAGCTATCTTGGTCATGGGCCTGCACTGGGAGCCTAGATAACTTCGTCTATAAATAGAGGGGTAGGGGTCTAGTTGAAGGGGGCTTTTTTGAGAACTCCAGGGAGACTTTGCCATTTTCTGTACTCGTTTCTTTCCTGTTAAAATTTATATTCAAGTTGTTTGTTTACCAATTGTATCTATTCTCAAGTGATTAGAAAAGTAACAAAGATTATATTCAAAGTGGATGTAGGCAATTACGCTGAACCACTATAAATCTGATGTTCTTGTTTTTGTTGTTCTTTTTACATTCAATTGTATTACTTCTCTATTTTAATTTACTTTCTTCATTAATCTCTCTACACAATTCTACTTAAGGGTGTTAGCGACCAATGTTGGTGCTAACACATACCAAACAATTGCCTTCTTGGTTGTTTCCTCTTTCTGGGCTCCCTTCTTCTTAAAGAATTTCCTCTTCTTTCCTTAGAAACCCTAGGATTCAACTGGCTTCTCTCTTGCAGAAATAGCAAGTATCTCTTCATGGCGAATGGCCATCTCCACCACCACATTACTAGGTTCTCGGATATGGTCATGGTCATTCTAGCAAGCTCATGTCTCAATCCTCGAATGAACCTTTCATTCAATCTGACATCAGTTTCAACCAAAGCATATCCATATCGAGACAGTTCATCAAACTTAGCAGCGTACTTGACCACTGACATCTCTCCATAAACCAGATCCATGAACTTGTCTCATCAATGCCGACTTAGCAACCTTAGACATAAATCTCTGCTCAAACCATTTCCTGAATCAGCCTATGTCAACTCTTCCTCTGGTACTCCAGCGGTCATACTATTTCACCAGTGAAGTGTCACCCCTTGCAACTGTCTAGTGGCTAGCCTTCTCTTTTGCCCATCATCCAAGCCTAGATCAGTAAAGATCCTTTCACAACTTAGCAGCCAATTCTCAAATTGAACGGCATCCTCCATTCCAACAAACGGCTTTCCATCCAAACTGGTATAGTCTCTGCTTAGCTTATCATAGTTATTCCCGATTGGAGCCACAAGATTAGCTCCTCCAACATTACCGGTAACTCCAGCTTGTAAAAGATTGGCTAACAGCTAATACACCATCCCTGCATCTACCGACGAATTTCTAGCACCTACATTGGCTTCAGCATTTGGATTAGCATTAGCCTGTCGACCTTGATTCCTTCTGGTATTAGGTCGAGAATTTCTATTGGTTGTGGTGCTTACTCCACCTAAATTTCCTCTTCCTCTTCCTGCTTCCATATCTTCTTTGTCATAAATCTACATACGAGCCTTAGTAAGATACAGAAGAACATTCTAAAAGAGAGGGGATTATGCTTATATATATGTGTGCGTGTATGTATATCAAATACATGTACGTTACAATTGCGTTAACCCAAAACCTGATCATATTTTCAAATTCATTGGATTTTTTTAAAATCTTTTAGGTTTAACTTTCTTTTAAAGTTTCATAAATTATGCTCTGATACTAACTTGTAACATCCCCATGCTTGGAGGCCCAAAATTAGTGGCTACGAATGATGCAGTCATCCATAGTTATTAGTCTTTGGTGACCAAATACGGTGATGTTAGATTCATTCATACAAAGAAACACATGAATATAGAAAAAAATTTAAACTTTAAACCAAATCACACTCCATATCAAAATATTTTCCAATTCATTACATAATCCCAATATTCATAAACCATGTTCAGAGAAAATATATCTATTAAATCATACACCCATGAGTGACATATGAAGATTCCCCTTGGATGATCAGAGTATGTATAGGAAATATAACAACTTTTCCATTATAATCAACACAGTGGAATCAATAGAAAAGTGACTTTTAATAGCTATTATGTCTCATGCACGTCAACAGAAGCCTATTCATCTTAAGAGGTACCTAAAAACCTCAACTCTCAAACTACTCAAAATCAATTGAGTACTCGAGATTTTAAGGGGAAAATATAAACTTACAGTTATACATAAAGCCTGGTATGAATAATAATATACCATCTCAAATCATTTAGATATCTAGCGAGACCATGCCATTTAGCGGAACGGGGTTTCCCCTCACTAGTATCTCAAAAGTCTTTATAAACCATATATTGTGCTCCTGCATCCACTTAAAATAATCCAAAATTGTATAATATGGTGATATGCAAAATAAATGAATTACTTCTGGATTACCCATGCCCATTCATTTTAGACTATCTGTTTCAATTATAGTTTTTAGGATTACTATTGACCTAATAGTTTTCATAGGCTGATTAATAATCGGTTAAATAATTAAGGACTTCCTATCTAATTACATAGTTTTCATGGGAGCACTATGAACTTATTGATGTTTCCAATATCGTACTCGTATCCTAGTTTTCTTGGGTTGACTAGGAACCTATTGTGACCCTAATATGCTTTCTTCTTATTCTAGTTTTATTGGGTTAATTAAGAACCTATTGATCTCTGTCAATATTCCATCCAGACATAGTTTTCAAGGGCTAACTCTACTGGCATCTACCAATACTCAAGCATAGTTTTCATGGAGTTACTATGAATTTGTCTTTCTGACATCTTCTTTTAAACATAGTTTCCATAGGATAACTATGAACCTATTGGCCCCTGCCAATATTCTTACATGTACACAGTTTTAATGGGCTTATTGAGAAACTATTGGCCCATGTCAGTATCTTTCATTTATATCTTAGCATCCTAAATTTTCATCTTCCAGACCTCCTGGATGCAATTCTACTCATTCAGGAGTTTATTCAATTCATATTCACTACTAGGTTAACCTAACTAGTTTTCCTACTCTTTATCCCCAAATGCAGTTATGGGTCCATTTTAAAGTGAATATATTCTTATATAAAGAAGCAATATAACAACATAGCAATACCACTCCTGTGGGTTTAATTTAAGACATGGTTAATCCATTTAACCTATTACTTTATCAAAAATCTTCTTCTCAAAACCATTTTAAAAACTCCTTTACTATAGCCATGGGTTTTTCCTTTAGAAATAGAGTTTCGGCCATAAACTTTTCGGTATCTTCGAAACCTAGCTTTCAACTTCATAGGATAGCCTCCTTCGAAAGCCTTAAAAATATATCTTAATCATTAGGCACCTGCCTTTTAATACTTTAAAATCAACCTTTTGAAACCTTTTGAATATGTTAAAGTGTTAGCATTTAAACATTAGAAGCTTGGCTTCGAAACCAGTTGGAAATACCCCTTTCGAGACTATTGGAAGCAACCCTTCCAAAATCATTGAAAGTGCTCCTTTCGAAAACATTGGGTTCATACTTAAAACATTATTTAGGTCAAAGTGAATATATTCGAAAGCATCTATTTCGAAAACATCCCTTATCATATACAATATTAGGAATTTTTGATGGGGTCGGCACCATCTCTTTCGAAAGCATAAAACATCTGGGAAAAACATTAGAAGGTTGGTGTCGAAACACCTTTCGAAACCATCACTGTAATGACCCGTTATTCTCGATAATTAAAATTTATTAATTGAATAAGTTTTAGAATTTAATGAAGTGAAAAAATAAAAATTTAAGATTTAATAACAAGAAAAATAACTAGAATGTAATTTTAATAATGTTAATTTAAGGTAATGGATGACTATTTGAATGTAATCTCAAGTAATTAAAATAATTGGAAAGTTATAGTTGGCTATTAATTATAAATGAGGAAATAAACTAAATGTTACATTAATTGGTGAAATAATAATTAATTTATTATAATTGGATAAAATCACTATTGTGTAAGTAGTTTTTACATTTGTTTATAGAATATAAACTTATAAATGTGATTAAATTTAGAAAAGGGAACAATTGTTATCTGTTACCAATTTATTTAATCTGCTGAGTTAAATTGGAAATCAATTACAATTAAATAAAATTAAATATTACGTTAATATGAGTTAAGACGATAACTAAAAATGTATATGTAATTAAATGTACAGAAATGTCAATTATATTCATAAGGAAATAATTGATTTAATAATAAGAGTGAAACCAAGATAAATTAATTTATTGAGATTTTAAACTATAATAAAATTGACAAAAATTAAATGTAATTGAAATATTGCAACTAATATGGTAAAAGATGATAAATGTGGTATAATAATGCAATATGATGTAAACCAATGTTAACTAGGTCCATAAAGTAATGATTGATTGAATAAAAAGATTGAAATCAAATGAAATCAATTTACTGGATTTGAAATATAATTAATTACAGTTGAAACTGAACACTGTAATTAGTGTAATATTTAACACCGAATTGATTTGTAAAATTGTTTTAAATTATTGTAAATGTCTAATTAATCAAAAATGATAAAAACTTGTCAATTATAAAATTTGAATAGTTAATCAATTTAATGTTAATTTATTTAATTAACGTGAAAATAGCCATTTTGTCAACTATCTTGGATTTCGACGAAACCAGTTTCGTTGGATCTGTAACGGTGAATTGTTGCAAAATTTCAAGTTTCATAGCGATCGGACTTGTCGTTGATCGTACGGGCTTGAAACGCACAAAAATCAATTTAATTTCAATCAATTTGAAATAAGCTGATTTTAAAGCTAACTTCTTTATACGATGGAACTAGGACTTGAAACCTATTCCATTGAATTTAGAAGTTTGATATATGGAATGACCCACTTTTCGTTTCAGAAATGAAACGGGCTTTTTGGGTCGCTATTTGTCGTTTGTACCAATCCGATATGCGTTTATATTTCTTATCGGACTGTGCCGATATAAATAGATCTCTCCATACCCTAGCAACCTTTTTTATATCTATATGTACAATTCTATCTGTTCCTTCCCTCTTCCTCAATGGCAGAAACCAGATTCCTAGATCCAAACCCTAATTCCAAAATTGCAAATCGAAATCAACATTCAAACTCCTCCACTATGTCATATTATATATCGTTGGAAATCTCTCGACGAATGTAATCCACTGCACCCATTCGTTTTTCGATTCGAGTCATCATTTGTCTAGAATTCGCGAATCAATTTCGACCGTCCATATTAGATTTGACGATCCAATGGTGGATCGTCGCTCGGTCGACGATTGAGAGGTGGCGTTGGGAAGGTGGTTTCGAGCAGGTGGCAGATCTGTTGTTCATTTCTCAGGATGGTCAACAGATTCGCCAGAATTGGCCATTTTTTGGGGGCAACGGTGGGGTTCACGTAAGGCAACAGTGGGGGCTGCGCTCGTTGCGGTTGGAGCGACCAGAGGTGCCATCGGCGATGTCAGATGCGATCGTAGGCGATGTGTTTGGCATACGTTTGTGGAAGAAGTGGTGGCGTGCGTGTGTTCTGAGTCGCGTACGAGATGAGGCGGCTAGGTTCACGATCGTGGTAATGTTTGATTCGTTTATATTTTATTTAATTTAAATTTGAATGTTCTAGGTTAAGTTTTTCATAAGAGCTCAGATTTGGACGCGGTTTGCTCCACTGGGATCGTATTGAAATTTCGGATATTTTGAAACTAGTTTGGACGAATGCCGAGACTGTTCAAATTTGGACCTCACCGTTGATTTCAAATCGATTTGAAATCAGACGTGAGTGTTTTAGCACACTCATAATTGCTAAATTATCTTATGTTAGTTAAATTAAATTTATGATGTGATTAGAAATAGAATGGCTGATGTTCGGTATATTTAAATTGTCATGCTTGTTAAATCTAACTTTTATTGATTATTATTGCCATTTAATTTAATATTAAAATTTAATTCGCCAGTTTATACTTTTTATTGATAATCAATTATCTATTGATGTTTATTGGTTGATATGGTTGATGATTGTCATGGATGTTTGATTGTTGATATTGGGTGACTGCATGTTGTATTTTTATATTGTTATAGCACTACAAGTTCCCTATGGGTTGAAATGATGCATACTCGAACGACCTGTAGATTAGGGAAAAATCGTCATGGGTAGAAATGATAAATTGTAGCGCTTTTATGGATTTTATTTAATTCGGGATTGCGGTTTGAAATGATGTATAACCATAAAATTTTAAATTGTGGATTGAAACGATAAATATCCGTATCACTTGACCATGGGGTAGAAAATTATATACGGACACCGGATTTGTTAAATTAAATGGTTTCTAATTCCTTAAATTTTGAATTCAGTTAAATGATATTTTGAAATAGAAACTGATTTATATAAACTAAATTATTTTCGATAATCCAAGTGTAAATATTGAAATTGGAATTTGTTTAATGAATTGTTCAAAGGATTTAAATTGGAATTTCAAAATTGAAGTGTCAAATATAAATGAATTTATCATAATTGAGTTATTGAAAATGTTTGGATATAACTTTAAAATCTATTTTAAACTTATTTAGACTATTGTAATTAATTGAAACTATTTTAATCAGTTTAAACTATTTTAATTTATTTTAATCTATTATAACCTATTTAATACACTTTTATCTATTTTATCTATTTTAAACTAATTAAGTTTATTTAATCTATCTTAAATCAGTGTAATTTAAATCTATTTTATCTATTTTATCTATTTTAAATTCATTTAATCTATTTAAAATCTACTTAATATATTTTAAATCTATTTAATCTATATTTAATTATTTAAATCATTTGAAATATAATTTAATCAAATTTAAATCTATTCAAAATATTTTTAATATTTAAACTATTTTTAAACTATTAAAAACTAATTATGACTATCTAAACTATTTTCTAAAATTTCAGACCTTGTAAAGTTGAAGTATTTATATTTAAATCCTTGATGATGATACAACCTAAGTTGGAATTTGGAATTGATACCTTTTTGTGAAATGACATATTTGAGTAAATATGATGGTTTTGGAAAGAGGACTTAATTAACCTATCTTATCAACAAATTCAAAGGTGAATATGATTTTGAAAGCGAATATGATTTTGAAAGCGAATATGATTTTGAAAGTGAATATGATCTTGGAAGTGAATACGATTTTGAAAGTGAATATGATGTGAAAGTGATATGATTCGAGAATATGATATTTTGATATCAATTATGAGTTGGGTTTGAGAAATGTAAAACAACCATTCGGTGCGAGATAAGCATTTGGTTGTTAAAGAGACCGGGATTAGATATTGTCATACTCTCTTCCAATATCGAAAACCACTTTAATAACTGTGTATGTGGTGTAGATTTCAGAAACGAAGTACGATGGTTTGGCGAACAATACTGTATGAGTTATTTACATGACCCTGACTTTCGTGTGTCAGCTTAGATGTGACTAAAAATGGAGTCACGTCAAGCCAAGTAAGGTCGCACCTCCGATGAGACACATTTCTTCGATACCATATTATGACTTTGTGATGATTTGGCGGCCACCCCTCGATTTTGATTGTGGGAGTGTGTTTCAAGTGGGTGGTAGTAGCTGTTATGCTTTACCACCAGTATGGATCCACAATTGGTATATCTGCCCTGGCATTGCCTCAAGTGTCGTGCTCACATGCCCTATCGCACCTTCTACGAGTATGTTTTGTGTTGTACCTATGGAGTGCTCCCTGATAGTCCACCTGCGGGTGGAGTTTGCAGTATCTGTATAGAATACGATTATATAAAATGTGTTAAGAGGGATATAAGTAATGCCTTAACGCTATTTTTTGTAACGACCCGCTATTTCGAACCATTTGCATATGCACATATCGGACTTGAATTGCTCAAAACAACAAATTGTTAATTTATATTTGGCAATACTCAGCATATATAGTAAATAGATCAATTGTAGAATCACAGACACAGAATGTTTCAACAATAAGCAGCGGAATAGATAAATAGTAGTTCATGAAGCTACCATAAAACATCAAAGTCCGAAACAAAATACAACAGAATCTCAAATACGGCTCAAATACTTTTGACTTAAATAGTTTAAAATAGTATAGATACTATAAAACATCAAAGTCTGTAACAACACTTTTGACTTAAACAGTTAATATATTGAAAATAGTATTGATATTAAAATAATTATAAATTAAAATAATTTATATATTAAAATAATTTATACATTAAAATAATTTATATAAGTTAAAAATACTTTATATAATAAAACTAGTTTCCTCAAATTTCACAAATCGATTCAAATCAACTCAAATTCCCAAAATTCAATTTAATTAAATCCCAGTTCATCAATTTCAATTCGATTCAGCTTCTCAATAAACCATTTTAATTTATATCGGCTTCAATTATAGAATTGAACTACAAATTAAGCCATTTCAATTTCAATAGATTTCAAAGTTTAAATATTCAAACATTTACAATAACTCCATTTGATAAATTTCATTTACACTTCAAATTCAACTTTATTATTATTATTTAGTTTTAAAACATTCACTTAATCAATCCAATAATCACTTAAAAAAAATATCAAATTAAAATTTTGAATAAAACTAAATCTTATTTCAATTTATTTAAATTTGAAAATATTCATTTAATCGCCTTTAATCAAACATCAACTTATAAAATCATATCTTTGAAATCTCAAATTTAATAAGTTTCAAGCCAATTTTTATTTAAGTATAATTCTTAAACAAACATAATTTCAAATCAGTTTCAATTTTATCTTCCCAACCTTATTTTATTATAGTTATTACAAAATCTATTTTTAAAATATAATTTTAAATAAATACCTAAACATATTATATACTAATTAAATTAAATTTTATTAAATTAAATCTTATTATTAAATTAAATCTTATTATTAAATTTATTTATATTAAATATACTTTTATATATTTTAAAATAATAAAATTATAAGTAAAATCTTAAAAATTATATTTTCAAAACTAAATTTCCAAAACATATAATTATAAAAATCTAAAATTTAGACATATATAAAAGTAACATCTATATATATTATATGTTAAAGATCAATATTTATTAAGAACCATATATTTCCTTTCAAAACTTTGGAAATCGTTTTTAAAATATAGACCAAATGTATCCGTATATAATTTTCTATCCTATGGTCAAGTGATAAAGATATTTATCATTTCAAATCTGCAATTTAAATATCTATGGGTATATATCATTTCAACCCGCAATCCCAAAATTTTAAAATCAATGAAAATCGCTTGGGTTTATCATTTCAACCCATAATGATTTTCCCTTAATCTATAATATCATTCTGGTATGTATCATTTCAACCCCTAGGGAATTATCAGTGAACTTGCAGTGTGAGAACGTATATGATAATAAATCTACAACAAGAATGTATCATCAATAACAAATTTAAATAAAATGTACACAACAGATATGGTGTCATATATCACAGGTGAACAATTGTAGATGATAGTATATCATATTAACAATTAAATAACCAGCAATTCAATTTTTAACAGCATATTTTAATTGTCATTTCAAGTGTAATCAAATTTACTAAATATAAGAATGTTAATCATGAGTGATTGCTCATCTTTTGAGGCTAGAGAGAGAATAGGACAAGCACACGGAATAAATCACGAATTCGAAGATCGACCAATCTAAACAATAAATGTCAAAGCAAAGTAGCTGAACACGGATTTGATGGACGAGGCTGATAATATGGAATCGAAGAAATAAATCAGAATCAAGTTGATATAAACTAAAACGAAATATGTTTTATATACATATATATTTCAAAATCAATTTTAAAACATATATCAAAAGTAGAATGTGTGTGTGTGTGTGTGTGTGTGTGTGAAAACCAAACTCATATTTCCTTATCTACATAAACTAATATATAAACATACGTGTAACTTACATACATATTATATTTAAAAATCAATATTATAAAGAATATATATATATATATATACACCACATTTACGACACGTATATAAATAAAATCTCCATTCATAATATTTTAAAGAAAATCAATATATATATAACTATAACAAATATGCAAACTATATTTACAAACAAATAGATATGTAAGCTAAACATATGCATGCTATTCCTATGCAACAACAACAAGAATATATATATAGGCTAATATATATGTATACATATATGCAGACTATAACAACATAAATGCTGGAAAATATATAATATTGCCAACCATATACATGTACAAGCTAATATATAAAGACCTGTATATAATATACAACTAACCTATATGTGTGCAGGCTAATAGCTATGCAGACAAATCTAATCGGAAAAAAATATGTATAAAACTGGACACTGCTAGAAAGGCTTCGTTTAGCGACGGGCCTTTGCGACGGCTGGCGACGGCTAAAAAATGCGGCCGTCGCTAGCCGTCGCTAAACGCAATATACAGATCTACTTTCCGCGAACAGAATTCATTATCTTCCCCACCAAAATCAAACCCTCCTTCCCCCAATCCGCCGCCTCCCGTCACCGCAGCCGACTCCCCGCCTTCCGCCGCCTCCAAATCACCCAAATTCGCCTAGTATGCTTCTAATCTCTATTTTTAATGTAAATTTAATGTTTTTTAGGTTTAGTTTAAACCCTAATTAAATTAGAATTTGTTGTTAAATTAGGATTTGTTGTTAAATTAGCTATTAGTAGTGTTGTTAAATTAGGCATTAGTAGTGTTGTATGTTGATTTGGTAGATTAATTAGTTTATTATCATGAAGTTAAATTAGGTATTAGATTAATTAGTTTATCATGAAGTTGAATAAATGGTTGGCGATTAACATGATTAGTTGTGTTAGATGAAAAATTAATGTATATTAATGATTAGCTTGGTTATTGATAAATTTACATGAAAGTATTTCATAGTTTATGAAATTGATAAATTACAGATTTAATTTCTTAAGTGAATTTAAATTGACAAATTTTTATTTCACAATTAGATTTTTATTGTTTTCTACTTATCTATTTGATAATTAAATTTTGTTGTTTTCTAATTATCTTCGTTGATAATTCTTCTATTTATCTTGTTGATTGAGTGACGGCTAGCGACGATCATTTTAATAATTTTAGCGACGGCCAAAATGCAAAAGGTTGTATATATTGTACAAGAATAAAGTTTATACAAAAAATTAAAAAATGAATATGAGAATATTAAAAATTCTGCAAATATGTAATTTTTTTTTAAAAAATTAGGAAATAACTTTAAACAACTGATATTGTACTAAAATCGATTTTGTAAAGAAATTAAGAAATGAATATAACAACAAATATTCCGCTAAAATCTATGTCGTAAAAAAATAAAGAAACGAATATTGAACTAAAATTGTTAATTGAATGTTGAACTAAAATTTAAATACACAAATTTGAAAAGAACAACAATATTTGATAAAATTTAAATAGTTGAAACAATGTCAAAATTTGAAAAGAACAACAATATTTGATAAAATTTAAAGAAATTTTTATATCCCTTAGATTGGCTTTGTCCCCGTCTGGCAAGTGTTGTATATGATCGTTATATGGATTGTAACAACCCAATATTTTCAACCATTCGCATCCATTATAAGTGTATAGGTAGACACTCATGCCGGAATTGAATTGCTCAAAATACCGTGTTGTAAATAAAATTTTGGCAAATCTCAGAATATACAGTAAATAAAAATCAGAGATCAGGACATAGAGTATTTAATAATGCAGCGGAAGTAAAAGAAATAGTAGTTCATGAAGCTACTATACAAATATGTCAGAGTTAAATAAAAATACAACAGAAGAAAATAAAGTACAATAGAAGTCTCAGGATGATAACCAAGTACAAGATGAATAGAACTATAGAACTGGAATAGATAAGACTAGGTAAGCAGATAATCTCCAGCGATTCCAATCTCCAGAAGTGGAATCCAAATCTGTGAATAACTCAGGCTGACCCGAGCGTAAATAAAAATACAAACACTCGAGTCAGGACAATATATACTTATATAATGTAAACCAACTCAAGTGAACTGTAATAAAGTACAAGTAACTTAAAGGATGCCTGGGACCGCCCATCCTCTAAGGATCCGTTAAACTATTTACTATGTAGTAATATTGCGCTATTATAATAATGTCTACAGTAAAGTAAACTTACTTTTAAATAGCGTTCCAGGCTACCCATATCACCCTTCACACATAATAGTACCAGCAGTCCATCCAATATCATGACATCTCCACACCGGGTGACTGTCAGAGGATGCCACACGGACTACGGGAGAAAAACAAACTCGTAGTAAAGGCTCGGTATGGTAGGTGACACGGCACACAAGGCAATGCCAGGATAGATATATCAATTACGCACATGGGCAAGTGGTAACGCAGCAGCCACATATGTCCACCTCGGAACACACTCCCATATCAAAATCGGAGGATGGCCATCTAATCAATCACAAGTAAGAGTATAGTATCGAAGGAATGTGTCTGATCGAAGGAATGACCTCACTTGGCCCGAGATCGCTCCTGTTTTAGCCACCTTATGCCAACTCACGGGAGTTGGGTCCACGTAATATACCTCAAGAACGTCGCCACCATCCTACTTCATTCTGGAATCTCCACCGCGTACATAGTTGTTAAAGTGGTTTTCGGTATCGACGGAGAGTATGCCAGATATCCGATTCGGTCTCTTTAACAACCAATCGTTATTATAACCCATGGTTATAATTTTAAAATATAATATTTTATACTTCAAAATAGAATATCATTTCAAATCCATATCTTTATCTAAATAAAGATTAAATCATTTCCAAACCATTTCAATATATCAAAATGGCATATCCTTTCAAAACTTCCTTTTCAAATCATTTCAATATATCGAAATATCATATCCTTTCAAAACTTCACTGCAAATCATTTTAATATCAAAATATCATTTCAAAGATAGTTTATACTTCGAAAACCCAAAATCATTTTTTTATTTCAAAACTATATTTATTTCAAAAAACAATATCATTTCCATTCCAAACATATATTCACTTTTCAAAATAGTTTATACTTTCAAAGTTATAACTCTTTCGAAACCAAAACATTGAAATCATTACACTTTAAAAATCAGAACATTTTGAAATCATACATTTGCAATCATCCTTTAATTCTATACATTTACAAATTTATTAAATTAAACCCAAATTTCAATTTTAATTTAATTTAATTCAAACCATCATTTTCAATTCAAATTCAGTTTACTAACAAACCATTTCAAATCTTATCAAATTTAAATATAGGTTTAATCCACAAAATACAATATTCAATCTTTAGTATATTTCAAGGTTTGAATATCCCACCTTTCATAAATCCAATATCATTTAAATAAACTCAAATGATATATACTTCAAATATTCATTTATCAAATAAATTAATTAAATCAGAAATCAAATATCCTTTCAAAATATCAAAATGTCAAATAATATTCAAAACATCATTCATTTTTATTCATTTAAATAACTTTTAAATCCCTTCATTTTATTTAGGAATTAATTACCATTTCAAACTTACGTTTCTTATATCAAAAATTAAATCTCTCCATTTAAATCATTTAAAGTCAATTCCTTATATTTATTAATTCAATATTAAATTTCCAAAAACTTAAATCCTTCCATTTAAAGCCATATAAATGTCTCTTCATTATCTTTAAAAATTTAACATTTAATTTCCAAAATTTTATCATTTTTCCAAAGATTATTTTTTCCATAAAAGTTATTAAAACAACAAAAATATAGTTTCCGTAGCACTTAAAATGCTACGTAAAGTTATAGTTTAAAATAGCTCATTTGACAAAAGACAACGTTTAAGTGCTGCAATAGATTTCCTTTAAATTCCAAATAACTTAAATGTTAAGTTTAACCACTATAACATTTACAAAGTGCTATAATAGCCTTTATTTCAATTTAACTTTTTAGTTCATTTAAACAACTACAGCATTTACAAAATGCTGAAATACCCTTATATTACATTTCAAAAATGCTGTTAAATCAAATTCAAGGCTTCAATACAAATTTCACCAACAGTTAATTTTAATTTAAACCATTTAACTTATAAAATCATAAAATTTCACATTTTAAAATCATCATTTCAGTACTCTTATTTTTATGATTTTTATAAAGTTAAATTTCATCCAAAAATTAAATTTTAACATAATTTCTTATTTAAATTAAAGTATTAAATCCCATTTCTTTAATTAATTTTATTACTTAACCATTAAGTTTTAAATTACCAAATTATAACTTATTTCTATTTATTTTACTTAATAAAAATGTCATTTTTAACAAAAGTTCAAATTTTTCCACAATAAGTTATATTTCAAAATTTTGACTTAAAACATTCATTTATTCACATTTTCATTTATTCAAAAATCACTTTTATTTTTATAAAAAATCAATTTATTCATTTTAATTCAAAATATTATACTTTTACTTTTAAAAATAATTTTAAAACATTTCAGAAAATAATTTATAACCCACGGGTCTGTATATAGTTTTCTAGCCTAGGTCAAGTGATACGGATGTACATCATTTCAATCCGCGGTTTACAAAGAAAACCCGGGTTCTATCATCTCAAACCCGCAGTCCCAAGTAAAATAAATGATTTTGAAAACTGCTCAGGCCTATCATTTCAGCCCATAACGATTTTCCCTTATTATAAAGTCCGTTCGGGTATGTATCATTTCAACCCATAGTGATTCTTATCTACAGGGAACTTGCAGTGTGATAAACTGATATAAATAAATAGAATAGCATTAAATAATAGTAACATATGATATAATAGGTGTAATAACAGGTGTGAACATCATATGATAATAATATAAGCAGTTATAACATGATAATATAGTTTTACAGATTCACAGGGTGTCAATTTACTACTTATATAAGTACATAATGTCTGGTGAGAAATACTCACTTGTTTGAGCTGGAGATTGCAATACAATGACACAAATGGATATGAGAAAGCACGATGACACAATGATGGATTCAAGTGGATGATAACCAAGCTAATGATCTTGTAAACAACACAAAATCAAGACAAGTATAAATATGATTTCAATACAAATTATCAAAAGAAACAAGTTAGAAATGAATGCAAATATGAATCAAATGCTTTGGCCGTTGCCCCAACCATCATGTGCTCAGCCAAAGGGTGGATATGGTCAGGTTTTGAGCATGGTTTGGATCAGGTATGGTCTGAAAAAGGTGCGGCTACAAGATGATGAAGGTGTGTGGAAGTTACAAGGTGTTGAAGGCAAATAGACAAGGCCAAAATGGAGTTTGGATGCATCTAGGCTCGACCAAAGGTGTCTATGGCTTGGTCAAAGGCTGGTACAGGTCTGGACAGATCTGAAACAAGGCTATTGGTGATGGCACTTGCTGGTGGTGTAGGCTAAAAGTGGTGGCCAAGGTGATGGGTGAAGGTACGTTGAAGGTAGGGCTCGTCTAGGCATTATTTTGTGGAGTTTTGCAATGTTTTTGTGGTGCTTTGCTCCTTTGGAGGCCACGGCCACTTCGGGTCAGAGAAGCTGGATTGTAGGTCGTGGTTGATGTGGGGAAGAGTGGTCAGTGGAGGAGATGGTGGAGAGGTTAGGCTGAGCAAAGCATGAAGAAGTAGGGCAAAATCAAGGCAAACAAATGGAAAAAGGAAGAAGATAAGAGGAGAATGAAAGCCCTATTTTTCTTTGAAGTGCCGTGAGTTTTAGGAGATGAGGGAGGACATTTTTTTACGTTAAAATGCTATGTGATCAGCTGAAAGAAATGAGATATGGTTGGCCTCAAATGAATGCAAGAGTTATGAAATGAAAGGGTGTAGAATACAAAAGGACTAAGGCATATAAAAAGTCACAAACTCTTCAAATTCCTATAATTTCTTTTTAAATTTTATATAACTGAAATATATATGTAAATTCATATAAAAATACGAAAATTTAGTAAATAAATAAAAATAAATAAATAAATATTAAATATATATAATTAAATTAAGAAAATAACAAAGAAAATGTAAACTAGTCTAGCAAATTTGAAAATAAATGGAACAAACTTTGGAAAATAATTATGGACTTGGAAAATATTTAAAAATAAAGATAAGAAAAAAAAATAAAAATGTCTTCACAAAAATAAATAAATAATTTGTAATTAAAAAAAATTAAATGAAGAAAATAGCAGAAAATTGGAAACCAGGCTTAATAAATTGAAATAAATTCAAATAAACTTTAGAAAAATTATATTATCACTTTAAAAATAATAAAAGACAAAAATATACATACAATAACACATTAACACAAATTAAAATAAAATATGACAAAGAAAATATAATTTATATAATTTACAATAGACAAAATTGCAAAATAAAACAAATTATACTCAAATTGAAATGTACATAACTTTTGCAGTTTAACTCCATTTTCAACGAAATGAAAAGCAGCGTTCAAGTTATTTCATATATTTTCATAATAAAAGATAAAATTTAAGATTTAAAATAATTTCAATTTGAAGTTTAAAAGTCAAAGTTTGAACAGTTTGACCAGAAATTCACTTTACAGTAAAATATTCAAATTATACTAGTTTGAACTATAAATCACTTAATAATCAACATTTAAATTTAAAAATAAAACAAATTTAAATTAATTTAAAAA
Organism: Allium cepa; assembly: GCA_030765085.1. Lineage (NCBI taxonomy): Eukaryota > Viridiplantae > Streptophyta > Magnoliopsida > Asparagales > Amaryllidaceae > Allium > Allium cepa. The sequence continues at coordinate 439,705,713 of CM060929.1, forward strand.
TATAAGCAAAATCTAGGGTTGTTACATGGATGTTCGTTTTGTAACGGAACGGACATTTATATTCATCTGATACAATATTTGTCGGATTTGTCCCTGTATTGGACAAGTTACAAACACAATAAAGTAATTGCATATTATAAATCATTTCATTTTAAACGGTTACAAAATTTCGACAGCACTTCCTTTACGTTTCCTGTGTACACGCATTTGTGTACGATACAGGGAACAGAAGGGAAGTGATGCCGAAATTTTGTTGAACCGTTTAATCTGAAATGATTTATAAAATGTAATTACATTATTGTGTTTGTAATGGGAAGTAGGATGACTGACCACCGAAGTGAAAACCAAAATATCAAAAAAATAAAAAAATAAAGTGAAGTTTTTATTTTGAATTTTCTGCAACGATGAACTATTTACAATGGAGAATGGTTGAAAATTAATGATTTAAATTGTCTAACATACATTTTCAAATCAGGAAAAATGTTCAATTATTTTCTCGACCGTACTTGGATGTATGAAGTCAGAACTGGAAAGAAGGGATCAATAAAGCAACATTTCTACAATGGTGTACACGAATTTATTAGATTTGCTAAATCTAATAACTGAAACAACACAGAAATTCATTGCCTGCGTAGTAAGTGCCAACATTTGAAGCATTGGAAACCAGATATAGTTGAAGTACATTCATATCAATATGGTTTCGTGCCTGATAATTATTTCAGGGATCGTTATGGAGAACTTGTTGAACCTACACCTAATACTGAAGTGTTAGAGGACGGTAATATGATGACGAATCCGATAGAAAATATGGTGGATGATGCAGCATGATCAATGTTTCCTACAACTGAAGCTGTCGATGAAGACAAAAATGTCGAAGAAGAACCGACTGCGGGAGCTAAAAAAATATACGATTTGTTGGATTCTGCTAAGAGGCCGTTGTGTGACGGATGTAAAAGCGGAACCGAATTTTCAGTAACCGCCGAATACATAACTATGAAATCAAAATTCAACCTTACGGAAGCTGCATTTACAGCAGTTGTACAAGCTGCAAAACTACACATGCCACCTAATAATCTGATGTGCGATAGTCATTATAAAATAAAAAAATTGATGTCCGCTTTCGGTCTACCACACAAGAAGATAGATGCATGTGTGAAAGGTTGCATGTTGTATTGGAAAGAGGACGTTGACCTCAGAAAATGCAAAAAATATGTAACGAAGAAAGATACAAACCAAGAAAGAAGAAAGGGAAAGAAGTCACGTACAAGAGAATGCATTATTTACCCATCACTCGCAGACTTCAAAGATTATATGCATCTTCTGTTACGGCCTGTCATATGGGATGGGAACAGCGAAAGAAGGAACTTTGATACATCCATCCGACGGAGAAGCATGGAAACTTTCGATAAGACTTATCCCGCATTTGATGCGGAAAGCTGTAATGTCAGACTTGGTTTATGTACGGATGGATTTTCACCATTTTCACAGTTTGGTAGTAAATATTCATCCTGGCCAATTATCGTTACTCCGCATAATTTACCTCCATGGATGTGTATGAAGACACCATATATGTTTCTCACCACTGTCGTTCCCGGCCTTCATGATCCAACCCAAGGAATTGATGTTTATTTACAACCATTGATCGAAGAGTTGAAGAAACTGTGGAATGAAGGAGTCGAAACTTACGATGTGTCAACGAAAAAAAATTCGGTTATTCGCTTCTTTGTTATGTACTATTAATGATTTTCCTGCATACGGAATGCTTTCTGGTTGGAGTACGGCCGGTCGTCTAGCATGTCCTTATTGTATGGAAGAAACACGAGCATTTTCGTTACGATATGGAAAGAAAGTTTCGTGGTTTGATTGTCATCGGTGTTTTCTTCATCCCAATCATACTTTTAGAAGAGATAAGAAAATTTTCATAGCCAACAGAGAAGAGAATCTGAAACCGCCCAATGTTTGGTCAAGTGAGGAAATACACGAAATTGTAAGGGACTATCCAAAGATACATGAAACTCGAGTCCAGACTGAAATCCCAGGTAAGTCATATATTCATAATTGGTGCAAACAAAGTATATTTTGGGAGTTACCATATTGGAAAGATCTCTTACTCCGACATAATATTGACGTGATGCACAACGAAAAGAACATGTTTGATAATCTGTTTAATACAATTTTGAATGTAAAGGGCAAAACCAAGGACAATTTGAATTCAAGGCTTGATATAGCAAACTATTGTAAGCGCCCGGAACTTCGTATGAAGCCTAATGACAATAAAAAACCGAAAGCATGCTATGAGCTAGACAATAAGCAAGTAAAAATCGTGCTAAAGTGGGTGGAAGAATTAAGATCTCCCGATGGGATTTCTTCCAATCTTCGTAGATGTGTTGACTTCAAAAATAATAAACTGAGTGGGATGAAAAGTCACGATTGTCATATCATGATGGAATATTTACTACCCGTGGCCTTCAAAGAACTGTTGCCCGTAAAAGTATGGAACGTTATAACAGAGTTATGTTTGTTTTATAAACAGCTTCGTTCGACAACATTAAAGGTGGATCGTATACGTAAACTTGAAGTAGAAATACCCATATTGCTATGCAAACTGGAGAAAATACTTCCGCCTAGTTTCTTTAACCTAATGGAGCATTTACCTATTCATCTTCCATCCGAAGCACCTCTTCGAGGTCCTATGCAATATGGATGGATGTATCCGTTTGAGAGGTAAATTAACATGTGCATTGTTCATGTCAATTTCAAATTCAAATTTGTATATCTAAATATGTAATAAATATCTTAATAGGTACTTGAATCATCTGAAGAAGAAGATTCGACAAAAGGCACGAGTTGAGGGTTCGATATGCAAATCGTATCTTGAAGAAGAAGCCTCATTTTTTTCTCTCACTATTTCAAGGATGATGTGAACTTATTGTTTGTAACTGTTCCTCGAAATGAGGAAGTCGTTGAATAAATTCTTCTCAAACAATGTAATCTATTTTTAGACAACATGGTAGACCTGGTGGAAAATGTGTGGAAATATGGTTGGACGATAGAGACCACCATGTAGCACACACGTATGTTCTTTTAAATTGTGTTGAAGTCGCACCATTTGTCAGGTAATAATTAATTCACCTGTAATTTACTTGTACGTACATAATAATTATAACACATATTACATATATGCAATATCTACGAATCACAGTATCCATCTGGGGATCTCAGTAAAGAATTTGCCAAATGATTTTTGAACTATGTTTATGAGCCAAGAAACTATGTCGTTGATGAAGGCTTAAGACATCTTGCGATTGGACCGAAAAGAAATGTGAAGACTTATCCAATATTCTTCGTCAGTGGGTTTAAGTTCAACACGAAAGATTACAGGGCTGAAAAATTAACATATAACAGCGGGGTATTTGTCAAAGGCAGTGATGATCCAGATGAGCATTTAAAAGTTTTTTACGGCGTCTTAACCCAGATTCTAGAGTTGACATATTATGTTGAACCTTTAGAAAAGGTTTTTTATTTAAGTGCAATTGGTTCAGTAACGTTCCTGGTTCGGAATCAACGTGCATAAAGAGTATAAACTTATTGAAATAAGGCATACAACACACTTCTATAAATTGTGTCGAAGTCGAGCGTCTTATTTGATGCATTCGAAAGTACCAAATGAGATAGAATACGAGACTGAGTCTGAATCAGAAAACGATGAAGACTGATCGTTATTGATATAATTGTTATGTGATAGTGATTGAAACATGCTATGTAATAGTAAATTTCTGTAATTGTTCTGTGATGATCATTTAGTTAATTTTTATCCATGTTTTGTACTAGTAAATTTTTATAGTTGTTTTGTGAAAGTGATTGAAACATGCTATGTAGTAGTGAATTTCTGTTATTATTCTGTGATGATCATTTAGTTAATTTTTATCCATGTTTTGTACTAGTAAATTTTTATAATTGTTTCTGAGAAAGTGATTGAAACATGCTATGTAGTAGTGAATTTCTATAATTGTTCTGTGATGATATTGTTTTTCTATAGTAGATATGTCTGGCAGGAGACGAAGTATGACAGGCACGCCATCCCCATCTCCCAATGCAGGTGGTAGTGGCACTGCACCGGACTCATGTCCGATGGCAGAAGTTGTTCCTAAAAGTGTCGGTTAAGTATCAATTTTATTTAAAGTATAAGTTTTAAAATCCACTAAACATGTTTTATCATAACTTTTGCAGGGGCTTCGAGGTGGAGCCATCAGATTATATTTTACAGGTTTCGAGGAAGGCTTTTTAGAGCCGGAGGGATGGATGTTGGCCTCGCTGGGACGACATCCCCTTTCATGTCAAGAACGCAATACAGGCCGATTTACTTGTAAGTAGTAGTTTGAATTTTAGTTGTAAATTAATATAATCTATATAACTTAAAATAATTTTAATTTACAGGCTGCAATCCGCGTTGACCCTAATGACATGGACATCTTCTTAAATCACTGGAACAAAAGAATGAGGAAAAATTACATGGATACATTGTCCAAGGCTAAGAATTCAGGAAAAAAGCCAACTAGATGGGTGACGGTGTATGGGCTGAGTTTCTTCGGCTTTGGGACAGTCCGGCAGCATAAGTAAGTAATATATGTTTGCTTTGTTATTTAAATCTAATATAAATCTCGCAAGATATATACGTGATAATTTATCTTAATTTGTAGGAATTATCTACGCGGAACTGGGCTAACAGGAATAAAAATCCTACATTGCACCGTGGTGGCTCCAAATCCTTCCAAGAGCATAAGAGAGAGCTGGTAATTAAATTTATAAATTGTGTTTACGTTTTATTAAAATATTTTATAATCAGATTAGCAATAATATTTATATATTTTCAGGCCGCGAGATACAACCACGAGCCTATTATGGCCGAGTTGTTCAAGGTGACGCATGACGTGGAGAGGACTGATGAAGAAGGCAATGTTTCGTACGAGTGGACGGATGACAAATCCCAATCCGTAATGGTAAACTAATTTATTGTTAACAACAATATTTTGTCATATTTTATTTTCAAAAACTTGAAATTCGGTTTTTATCGTGTAAAACAATTGTTTGTAATCGCAGGAGAGGTACGAAGCTGAGCGGGATCGGGTAGCACAGTCCACTGGTCGGGAAGAGCTTACGCTAGAGGAGGAGAACACTATCTGGGATGCTATTATTGACCCACCTTCTCGGACCAATCGACGGTATAGCTATGGAAACCTGGAGGTAAATTTTGACATGTACTAATATATAAATTTACACATGCATATGAATAGTTAAATAGTTTTAATAATATTATATATATACTAATATATAAATAATTATGAACTATTTTACAGGCGACGAGAATGCAGAGTGCATACAGGAGGTCCCAGCAAGAAGAGGAGATTGCTCAGTTGAAGAAAACAGTGGATGAAATAAATGATTGGAGGAAGAGTTTCTTCAAGCAACAGCTGGATGAGCGGATTGCATCTTATTTCCAACAGCATGGGAGGATGCCTGGAGAGGATGGCAGCGATGGTGAGGAGTAGGTATGCTTGTTTGCTCATGTTAGAGTTTGGTATATACACATTTTGATTGGTTTGGTGTATATATATTTCGGGATATTATGTACATATTTTGATGACTTCTAGTTGTGTTAACGGTTTGTTTGGGTTAACAGTTTGTAGTTTTGGTTGAAAAACTATGTACACATTTTGGTTAGGAAACTATGTACATATTCTGATGACTTGTATTGGTTCAGAAACTATGTTTGGTTCTGTTGGATTTTTTATTATTTGAATGTATAGTGATGTTATATGATGGATATATGATGGTTATAGTTGATGAATACAGTAGTGGTTGTGATGATGGTACTTGATAGTTTTTGTTTGAAGTCTATATGGGTTGTGCAAGTGCACAGAATTTGCTTCAGTATGGCGACGGCTAGCGACGACTGGCAACGGCAATTTTACATAGATTAGCGACGGCTAGTGACGGCCATGTTGCACAGATCAGCGACGGCTAGCGACGGCCATGTTGCACAGATTAGCGACGGCTAGCGATGGCTTACGACGACATTTTAACCATTGAAAAATTTCCACGTGGCACATTTGCAGTTGCGAGCCGTCGCTATTTATGTAACGGAGCCGTCGCTAAAGCCGTCGCGATTCTGTTGGACGACGAGGTAAATAACGACGGCTTTTAGCTTCGACTGGCGACGGCTTGCGACGGCCTGCGACGGCCAACGACGGCTAAAAGCCGTCGCTATCTGATGCCGTTCTTGTAGTGGGAGTTAAATTATAAAGGAAAAAGAGATAGAAATATATACAACTTTAATACATATATATTTTTATATATATAGCAAGTCAAACTTCATAATATAATATATATATATAATACCTTTAAACATATAATATATATATATATATATTTTACAATCAATGAAATCCGTAACTTTTTTGTATAATATATCAAGTCTCAAATATAGTGTGTGTTTATACATATGAAATATCATACATGTATATGGACCCAATCACAGATGGTTTAATAAGCAAGTTGTTGGAGATGTGCAGACACGAGCGGAGGGGATGGAAAGAGGCTGCTAATGAGGCACAACTAGGGGAATGATGCATGGAGAATAGTAGGCGGGGAAGGCTATGGTGTGCTGGAAGCTTGGATAAATAGGCTGAGGGGATCTCGGTTGTTGCATGGCGTTGAATTGGGAGAGAGGGAGGGGACCGATCGTTTGGAAGGTGGTGATGCCGTAGGAAGCGGAGGTCAAGTGCATGGGTTCACAGGGCTTTGGGAGGCAGTGCATCGGGTGGCTGTTGCAGAGTGACAAGGTGGTAGAGGCGGATGTGTTTTTTTTGCCGTGTACTGTTGATGAAAGGCGGATTAAGGGGTCGGCTACGGGTGATGTGGTGATGAACTCTGGCCGAGAGGTGGAAGAGGTTATGGCTATTTGATGAGACGTGAGGGGGGGGTATTCTGTTGCTTGATGATGCGGAGGAGCAAGGCCAGGTGACACGTGGACGGCTGCAGCTGTGAGGTCGAGCAGTTTGCAAACTTGGCAATGAGCAGGCGGCTCCTCAGTCACTTTGTATATATACATATTTCATTTTATATTTTCTTTGTGTATTAGAAAAAAAAATTAATGATAAGAGATAGGGAGAGGACAAAGAAGAGAACGACACGCGGGTTCCTGCAAAGCAAGATATGAGTGTCTTTATTAAAAAAATCAAGAAACGAGTTACAGGTGCCTATTTTTGATGTTGTTATAAGAAAAGTGCCTGTATATATAAGTATGTAAATTTAGTCCCTATTTTTTGAAAAATGGAAAACGCAAGGTGCTTTGCACTTTTCTGACAGAAAATGCAAGCTAACTTGCAACTTTTATCAGAAATGCGCAAGCTAGTTTGCGCTTTTTATTTTGAATTTTTTTTAAAAGTTTTGAAATTTTCAAAAAAAATTAAATTTTTGAAAAGCGCAAGTTAACTTGCACTTTTATAAGAAAAGCGCAAGTTGGTTTGCGCTTTCTGATTTACAAAAAATAGGGACTTAATTTACATACTTATTATCATAAGGACTTTTCTTACAACAACATCGAAAATAGGGACCTTCGGTGCAAAGCCCTAAAAATAAAATCTTTTACACAGGCAAAGAAGAAAATGAACGGAAGCAAGGATATGAAGTGAAATGAAACCGTGCTTGAAAAAAAACAACAAAGATGATGAAAAGGCAAGAATAACAACAGTCGCGGCTGTTACTAGAAATAATAAAACCGGTCATTTTGATTTATATGGTCTGTAATGGAAGGACACAAGAAATCAAACGACACTAGAAATAGGTACCGATACGGTTCCTGTTTTCCGTAGATTCTACCGCGTATCGGACTTCGAAACAAACGAACGAATATACTGTTGATATCAGCACGATGAGACGAACAGAATAGTACATAGGTATCGGTGATACGATAATCTTATCAAAGGACGATTTTTCGTTACCAAAAATGCTGCTAAAACGCCGAAAGTAAGGTAAAGAGAGCTAGAGCGGTCCGAACTTGGCAAAATGAAATACGATGTCGCACTCAAAAATTGTAAACATTTTTATTATATAAAAATATTCAGATTTTAAAAATATTTTATTATCATCAAATTTAACTGATTTAATATTGAAACTGAAATTACACAATAGAACAAAAATTTGTATTTCCCGACAAAAATTTGACATTTGCTATGTTTTAAATAGACGCATACCATATATCAAATTTTCATTGCTAAATTTTATAATTTTAAATTTCACAGACATTTAGTTAATTTCGTTAATAAAACTGTAACGACCCGTAAATTTTGTGGATTTAATTTGGTTGAATTAATGAGTTTTGTAATTAAATTTAGTAGAAATAAAAACTTTATAAACAAATATTGAAATGAACGCTAAAATTTAATTATATAAATGGTGACTTGAAACCTATTTACTAGCAATTTGAATAAATTTCATTTAAAGGGAATTAACATATATGTTAATGTAAGTTAAGAAAATATTGGAATAAATGAAAATTCCATTCATACCTGTAAGCAGTTACTATAAGTTGCAAGTTTGAAATGGTTGATGGAATTATAATTTAAAATTTAATTTAAATGAAAAACATAAAGGTTTTCAATAGCAGAAATTTAGGTAATAATTTTAGAACAAGTTGATAAAGTAATAACCAAAATAAGGGAATAGTATTAATGTAAATAAAGTTGAAACGAATTGGACATAGAGAAATAAATGTACGCATTTAATAAATTTATTAATGTGGATTACAATAAATGATAATTGAATAAAAGTCAACACTCTCTAAGTAATCATTTTGTTTGCTGGAAAGTTATACCTAATTGATTGAATGTGATTACGAAATTTTAAATTTTGTGTATATACGAAATGTTAAACGGTGATTGTTAAGTAATAAACCTATAAAGACAAGTAAAGGAAATTGGTTACAATCTATATGTTATTTATTTTATTTAGTATGATGAACAAGGGTTGGAATTCAAATTTAAATTAAAGGAGAGTAGGTTGTACGTTATTAGGAAGTAAATTTAAAGGTAGATAACAACTATTATAAATTTCCTAATTAATTGGTCAATAAATCTATTTGAAATAACGATCATTTAAATATGAGTAATTACAATGTCGTTATTGATTATAAGCGTTACTTTAAAAATCATGATTAATTGAGAAATTAATACGAGAAGTGTGTAAATAACTATGAAAGTAACACGTTATAAATTGATTATGACCTAAACTTAAGTGTAAGTAAAAAGTTAAAAATTGAATCTAATCCGTTTAATTGGAAACTTATTAAAATAAATTGGATTTAATTTATAATAAAGGGGTTATTTTAAGAAACTGAAATAAATTCTATAATGGATGAATTAAGTTACTTTAAATTGAGATGGGAATTGGTTTAAAGAATTATATATTTATAAGTAAATCAAGACGATAAAATTTATGGATTATAAAATTTGAATTTTAATAGTGAGTTAATTTATTTAATTTATAATAGTTGGATTTATTGCCAATAAATGAAATCAAATATTTAATTATTCCGTTAAATAAAAAATTTAGTTGAAAATTGGGAAATATTTATGTAATAATTTTAAATCCAATGGTAAACCCTTCTATTTGAAATTATGAATGGAATAATTATGGGTAAATTCAATTTAATGAAAATTTTGGAAATTTATCTATAATTCTTGAATTCTATGAAATTGAAAATTTCTATTGATTAATCTTTAATAAATTGACTTTTAAAAATTATTAAACCATTGTAAATGTTTGAAAATTTTAAAATGATAAAGATTGAAAAGTTTAAAATTTTAACGCGAAATTTGATTTAATTAATTTATTTTAAATTTATTTAATTAATATAAAAATAGCCATTTTGGTCACGGACTCGGATTTCGACGAAACCAGTTTCATCGGATCCGTAACAGTGAATTATTGTAGGGTTTCAAGTTTCGTAGCGATCGGACTTGTCGTTTGATCGTACGAACGCGAAACGCATTGAAATCGATTAAATTGAAATCAATTTGAAAATATTGATTTCAGCATAACTTCTTTATACTATGGAATTTGGATGTGAAAAATTTTCCATCGCGTTCAGAATATTTTAAAACACCTATTTCGATATATGGGTTTACCCAATTTCGCTCCGGGGTCAGAACGGGCTTTTTGGGCCACGTTAGCGGTAGCACGTATATCTATCAACCCGATCCATCTATTTCTCAACTTTATCTACAAATACCCTACTAAACCTTAGCCTCCGCCTATTCTCATTTGCCTACGCGTAAACTCATTAGCTCCTCCTCTTCCTCAATGGATACAAACCCTAGATCCAATTTCAAATTCAAAAATCAAATCCAAAGCCTAAAATTTAAAGTCCTCAGAAAAAATTGAAAAAAATATATGTTGAAGATTTCATCGATATGAATCTACATGTGGTGTCTGTTTCCGAAATTGATGCTCGTTTTAGCCAGAAAACTCAGTCAAAGATCAAAAATCGCGAAACCCAAAGTTCAAATTGGGCGTTTTTGATTCGGGAAGCAATTGACGAAATTGAGATATGGGTTTTGGGGAGAGTGATGTTGGAAGTCAATCTGAAGTGGTCGGATCACCTGTAGTGGTGGAGGATGGCCGGAAATTGGAGGTTAGGGTTGCGAAACCCTAACGGCGGCGGTCAAAAGAAGGGGGTCGCACGGGGTTCTTGGGATGCGGCTCACCGAGGGGGGCTCTTTGGCGTGGGTCTCTAGGGCCGAAGCGGCGTGTAGGTGGAGGAACGGTTTGGTCAAAGTGGTCAACGAACGGGTATTTGGTCGCGTGCCTGGAAGCAAATGCAAGAGTATTTCGGTGACGTGGCCATAATATAGGGTTAGTTTTATTTTAATTTTATTTTTGTTTTCAAATGAATTAAATCGAATAACTTTCGCATACGAACTCAGTTTCATGCAAGATTTTTTTTGTTAGGATCGTAATTAAATTTCGGACATTCTGAAGCTAGTTTGGACGGATTTAGAGACTGTGAAATTTTTGGATTTAAATCGGATTTAAATTCGATTTAAATTCAAAAGGTGAGTGTTTTAACCCACTCACAACTTCTAAATTTTCTTATGTTTGTTAAATTGATTCATGATATGAGTATAAATTCATTTATGACTGTTTGGCATATTTTATTCATCATCTCAGCTAGATTGCATTTATTTAAATTAAATTGTTATTTAATTTAATTTTTGCATAAAAATTGACAGTTAATTTAATTATTTTTGCATATAAACTTCCAGTTAAACAGTTATAAATTTATTATTGAATATAAACTGTTCGTTGATACCTGTTACATTTTATATGCTATATATATTGATGTGTTGTAAAAATTGGATGATGATTGCAATAAATGGTTGATGATTGATGTTTGGATGACGTGTTATATATTATATAATTCTGCAAGTTATCATGCATTTCATTTTATTCGGGATTGTGGTTTGAAATGATATACAACCGCATTTACATCTTTAAATTGCGGATTGAAATGATAAATATCTGTATCACTGACCATAGGATAGAAAATTATATACAGGCACCGCGGTATATATATAAAATTATTTTTGAATGATTTTTATGGTTTGGATATGATACAGTTTAATAAATATTAAATTTGGATATTATATAATTACATTTCATATATACATTTTTTGAATTTAAGCTTTGTATAAATCGGTTAAATAAAAAAATAAATAGGGTGAACAATGGAGTTTGATTATTTATGTTAAATTGTTAAGTACATGTTTAAGATATTGTATGTATATATAGAGTTTTAATGATTTAAATCAGTTAAGATTGGGAGGTAAACTGGAAATTTATTTGATAGAATTTATTTAAAAATTTCTCTCCATAAGTTGATGTAAAACTTATTAAGGCTTGGAAATTTTAAAGTTATGATATTTATAACTGGATTTTTATTCAAATAAATTAAATGAATATTTCTAGTATAAACAAATTGAAGGAAATATTTATTTGTTATTTATTTTATGGATTTAATTGGCGAATATTCCAAACCTAAATAATAGGAAAATAAATTGTTGAATAGAATTTCCAACCGGAGTTTTGAAATTGTTAAATTCTCAAAGTTTGAATATATTGAAATCGAAGTGTTTTATTGAAACTAAAAGAAATCTAAATTTATGGGGTTGAGACTTAAATTTTAAATGAATAAAAATTGTGAAGTCGCGGAAATTATTTGATAAAGTAATTTTAGATTCAAACCATTTTATTTTATATACTGTTAAATATCCAAACCATTCAAGTTTTAGAAGTTATGGTTTTAATGTTATGATTTCGAAGCATTATGTTTTGAAAGTTATAATTAAAATGTTTGGTTTACAGATATTATAAATTTTAAAGCAATATGATTTTGGAAAGAAGATATATTTGAAATAAATGATATTATATTAATTTGGGGTTTATAAAAATAATATCAAATGAGTTTGTTTTGAAATGGAAAGGATATCGTATTTATATGGTTTTGAAATAGATATTATATTCTGGTTTTGAAAGTAAAATTTATTTTTGAATGACCGCGGTGTTATAATAACGTTTGGCTGTTAAAGAGACCGGGATCGGAAGTTGTCATACTCTCGGCCAACTTCGAAAACCACTTTAACAACCGTGTACGCGGTGGAGATTCCAGAATGAAGTAGGTTGGTGGCGGCCTTTCCTGTAAGGTAAATACGTGGACCCAACTCCCGTGAGTTGGCATAAGGTGGCTAAAATAGGAGCGATTGACGGGTTAATAAGGTAGCACCTTTGATCGGCCACTTCCCTTCGATACTATACTCTGACTTTGGATTGATTAGGTAACCACCTTCACTTTTGATTTCTTTGATTTGGGGGAGTTTGTCCGAGGTGGGCGGTAGCTGCGCGCTACGCGTTACCACTGACCCGGAAGCGTAATTGGTATATCTACCCTGGCATTGCCTAGTTGTGCCGTGTAACCTACCCTATCGCACCTTGTACGAGTTTCTATTTGTGTCGTACCTATGGAGTGTCTTCTCGTAGTCTCCGAATCAGGAGATATGCAGGCACTGTATAGACTATAGGCACTATTACGTATTAAGGTGGAAAATGTAAAGCCTTAACGCTATTTTAAAGTAAGTTTATTTTACAATTAGACACTACTATAATAGCGCAATATACTACATAGTAAATAGTTTAACGGATCCTTAGGAGATGCAAATCCCGAGCATCTCTTGAGTTACTGCACCCATATTTATTTCTGTTAATTTAACTTACATAAGATCTTTTAGTTCTGACTCGAGTGTTTTTGTCTTTTCAAATTCGCTCGGGTCAGTCCGAGCGTTTCAGGATTCGAAGTTTTGGCTCTGGAGGTCGAAGACGAAGATTTGTATTACTATCATCTACTATTATTCCATCACACTATTTAATTCCGCTGCATTGATATTTATTGGTATGTGAACTCTGATAATTATTGTATAAAGATGAATCAATTGTTTTGTAAACAGTTTTATGAACTGTATATTGATTATATTTTATCCTTCCGCTGTGGGATTCTATTTTATTTTATTTCTTCTCTGTTTTTCTTATTTACCCCATAACAATCCGCCCTTCCGTATGGTCTAAATTGGCACGTGTGTCGATTTGAAGCGTGCGAAAAGGCGAAACGTTACAGCTGGTATCAGATCCAGGTTTAGCGATAAACCTTAGCTTTGTGGGGTTTGACTCTTTACTAATAGGGTAATAATACCCTATGGGAATCGCTGAGCGTATATATATGAGAGAGTGTATTTGTTAGTGTTATAAAAAGGTTTTGATATTGTGTTAATTTGTTCCGTTTTGTATTTATAAATTCTAGTTGATGCATGGGACGCTATAACATCAATAGGGATTTCTAAGCACTTAATAGGACAAATCGACATAATATTTGTTTTTAATATAGGTGAACGAAATAATTTTGCCTATTATATTTTCTATATATATAAAATAAATTTTTATAAAGGTTATATTTGGTTGTAGTATACTGGTTGTTAGGTAATGAAATTTATAAATAATAATTGAAATAAGATTAAAAATAAAATAAATGAAATTGGGAATTTAGAACTTAAGTCTGGGATTTTGAAAAAAATTGCTTTCAAAGGATTTTGAAATATAATAATAGTATTTAGAAACATTTTTTGATATAAATATTTCAATATAATTTGAAAGTATGGTTTTAAAGAAATTCTGGAAAGAAATAAGTTGTACTCCACTCTCTGTCGGTGGAAAATAATTTCGGTGATGGCGGCCGCATCATCGACTTTCATTTTCGAGTTTCGAAGGGGAAGGCCACTGTAGTAGTTTTACTGCAGAATTGTTTTGATAAACAAATAATAAATTTTAAATTGTTTTAAAATATAATTTGATATATAAGGTGTAAGTATATACATTTATCTATTATTTTAAAATGATTTAAAATCAAACCCGGTATTTGGTTCTTAAGTTCCAGTTAATTAATAGTTTAATTAAGTGAAGTAAATTGGAATATGACTAATTAATAATTGGAACTTTTAATCGAAGTAAAAATTTAATATAATGGGAAGGTAAGTAATGTAAATAAATGATTGTAAACCTTAGTAAACGAGTTAATGAAATTCTTTATTTATAAGAATTGATGTTATGAAGTTATAAATTTAAGTGTAATTAAAATGTTACTATAAATTAAATATAGTAGAAATGTAAGCATTGAATAAATGAATGAAATTAAAGGTAATTTGAAATTGTAACGTAAAAAACAAAGATGAAATTATTGAACCACTAATTAATTAAAAGAATTGAGAAAACTTGTATAATTTTCAATTACATTCTCAAAGGCATATATATAACTTACCAAAAGATATAAAAAGTTGAAAATGTTAATAAGAAAATGTAATCGATATTACACAAGTAATTAACGTGAGGTAATAAAAATAATTAATGGAATTCTTTAATAAATAAGGATTGATGTGTAGTTGTATAAACTTAAGAAAAATTAAATGCTACTAATTAAATATAATGGAAAGTAGGTATTGTAAGTAAGCAATCATAAACTTAAGTGAATAGGTTGAGGTTAATTCTGAATAAAATAAGAAAAATTTTGACTATAAACTCATGTTAATGAATTTACCTACAAAGAATTCAATTTAATATGAATAAAATAAATAAAGGGAATGCAATAAAAAGAAACTTACATGACCTGAATAAATGGAAATGAATAAGAATTAATAAGAATAAATTAATTGTTGTGTTGTTTTGGTTTATGGTTGTTTGAGTAAGGATACTTTAAAATTGTTGGAAGAATGAATAACCTATTTAGTTTCACCTAAGACTGTTGAGTGAAGGGTACACTTAGTAGTTATTCTTCATTCCGTACAATTTAAAGTTTGAACCCGAACAACTATTTGTTTTGTTTGATGAATGAATGATTGGTCTGTGCTGTTTTCATTGTGATGGTTGTATACTTGGTTGCAAGTGATTGTTATATGTATTGATTGTTTGTTGGTATTTGAAAACAACGCTAAATATTTCATTCTATATAATTATTAACTCTTTTGGATTACATAAGTGAAATGCAGGTTATGGAAGCAATTGCTACTGCTTTTGGTTCCATAAATTAAGCGTAAATTGCCCAACAAATAGGTACGTTTCGGATTACGGTTATAGCGCTATTTTATATATTTTCTCGGGTTAGGATATAATATTTTGGATAATATATGTAATATATTTTTTATATTTTGATATTATATTTTCTCCTGAGCCTCTCCGTACAAAGGAGACTCTGCCGAAATTTTTCTTAAATTTTTGGACTTAGAAATTATTTTGAAATGTTTTTACAAACTTTATTTATTTAAGTATAAAAAGATATAATGATTATAAAATGGGTATACTTTATTTAAAATAATAAATTTTGCAAATTATTGTTATAAGTTAATATTTGGAATATGATGTATTGTTTATTCAATTCTTCCTTCTCCTTTCTTTTTCCTTTTCGGGGACGAAAAGTTTTGAGTGGGGGATAGTGTAACAACCCGTAGATTTCATGGATTTAATTTGGTTAAATTAATGAGTTTTGTAATTAAATTTAGTAGAAATAAAAAATTTATAAACAAATATTGAAATGAATGCTAAAATTTAATTATATAAATGGTGACTTAAAACCTATTTACTAGCAATTTGAATAAATTTCATTTAAAAGGAATTAACTAATATGTTAATGTAAATTAAGAAAATATTGGAATAAATGAAAATTCCATTCATACCTGTAAGCAGTTATTATAAGTTGCAAGCTTGAAATGGTTGATGGAATTAGAATTTAAAATTTAATTTAAATGAAAAATATAAAGGTTTACGATAATGGAAATTTAGGTAATAAGGTTAGAACAAGTTGATAAAATAATAACCAAAATAAGGGAATAGTATTAATGTAAATAAAGTTGAAATGAATTGGACATAGAGAAATAAATATAGGCATTTGATAAATTTATTAATGTGGATTACAATAAATGATAATTGAATAAAAGTCAACATTCTCTAAGTAATCATTTTATTTGCTGGAAAGTAATACCTAATTGATTGAATGTGATTACGAAATTTTAAATTTTGTGTATATATGAAATGTTAAACGGTGATTGTTAAGTAATAAACCTATAAAGACAAGTAAAGGAAATTGGTTACAATCTATATGTTATTTATTTTATTTAGTATGATGAATAAGGGTTGGAATTCAAATTTCAATTAAAGGAGAGTAGGTAGTACGTTATTAGGAAGTAAATTTAAAGGTAGATAACAACTATTATAAATTTCCTAATTAATTGGTCAATAAATCTATTTGAAATAACGATTATTTAAATATGAGTAATTACAATGTCGCTATTGATTATAAGCGTTGCTTTAAAAATCATGATTAATTGAGAAATTAATACGAGAAGTGTGTAAATAACTATGAAAGTAACACGTTATAAATTGATTATGACCTAAACTTAGGTGTAAGAAAAAGGTTAAAAATTGAATCTAATCCGTTTAATTGGAAACTTATTAAAATAAATTGGATTTAATTTATAATAAAGGGGTTATTTTAAGAAACTGAAATAAATTCTATAATGGATGAATTAAGTTACTTTAAATTGAGATGGGAATTGGTTTAAAGAATTATAAATTTATAAGTAAATCAAGATGATAAAATTTATGGATTATAGAATTTGAATTTTAATAGTGAGTTAATTTATTTAATCTATAATAGTTGGATTTATTGCCAATAAATGAAATCAAATATTTAATTATTACGTTAAATTAAAAATTTAGTTGAAAATTGGGAAATATTTATGTAACAATTTTAAATCCAATGGTAAACCCTTCTATTTGAAATTATGAATTGAATAATTATGGGTAAATTCAATTTAATGGAAATTTTGGAAATTTATCTATAATTCTTGAATTCTATGAAATTGAAGATTTCTATTAATTAATCTTTAATAAATTGACTTCTAAAAATTATTAAATCATTGTAAATGTTTGAAAATTTTAAAATGATAAAGACTGCAAAGTTCAGAATTCTAACGCGAAATTTGATTTAATTTATTTATTTAATTAATATAAAAATAGCCATTTTGGTCACGGACTCGGGTTTCGACGAAACCAGTTTCATCGGATCCGTAACAGTGAATTATTATAGGGTTTCAAGTTTCATAACGATCGGACTTGTCGTTTGATCGTACGAACGCGAAACACATTGAAATCCATTTAATTGAAATCAATTGAAATCAATTTGAAAATATTGATTTCAGCATAACTTCTTTATACGATGGAATTTGGACGTGAAACTTTTTCCGTCGCGTTCAGAATATTTTAAAACACCTATTTCGATATATGGGTTTACCCAATTTCGCTCCGGGGTCAGAACGGGCTTTTTGGGCCACGTTAGCGGTAGCACGTATATCAATCAACCTGATCCATCTATTTCTCAACTTTATCTATAAATACCCTACTAAACCCTAGCCTCCGCCTATTCTCATTTTCCTACGCGTAAACTCATCAGCTCCTCCTCTTCCTCAATGGATACAAACCCTAAATCCAATTTCAAATTCAAAAATCAAATCCAAAGCCTAAAATTTAAAGTCCTCGGAAAAATTTGAAAAAATTATATGTTGAAGATTTCATCGATACGAATCTAGTGGCATCTGTTTCTAAAATTGATGCTCGTTTTAGCCAGAAAACTCGGTCAAAGATCAAAAATCGCGAAACCCTAAGTTCAAATTGGGCGTTTTTGATTCGGGAAGCAATTGACGAAATTGAGATATGGGTTTTGGGGAGAGTGATGTTGGAAGTCAATCTGAAGTGGTCGCATCACCTGTAGTGGCGGAGGATGGCTGGAAATTGGAGGCTAGCGCTGCGAAACCCTAACGGCGGCGGTCAAAAGAAGGGGGTCGCACGGGGTTCTTGGGATGCGGCTCATCGAGGGGGGCTCGTTGGCGTGGGTCTCTACAGCCGAAGCGGCGTGTAGGTGGAGGAACGGTTTGGTCAAAGTGGTCAACGAACCGGTATTTGGTCGCGTGCTTGGAAGCAAACGCGTGACTATTTCGGTGACGTGGCCATAATTAGGGTTAGTTTTATTTCAATTTTGTTTTTGTTTTCAATTGATTTAAATTGAATAACTTTCGCATACGAACTCAGTTTCACGCGAGATTTTTTTTGTTAGGATCGTAATAAAATTTCGGACATTCTGAAGCTGGATTGGATGGATTTGGAGACTGTGAAATTTTTTGGTTTAACTCGGATTTAAATTCGATTTAAATTCAAAAGGTGGGTGTTTTAACCCACCACAACTTCTAAATTTTCTTATGTTTGTTAAATTGATTTATGATATGAGTAGAAATTCATTTATGACTGTTTGGCATATTTTATTCATCATCTCAGCTAGAATGCATTTATTTAAATTAGATTGTTATTTAATTTTATTTTTGCATAAAAATTGACAGTTAATTTAATTACTTTTACATATAAACTTCCAATTAAACAGTTATAAATTTATTATTGAATATAAACTGTTCGTTGATACCTGTTACATTTTATATGCTATATATATTGATGTGTTGTAAAAATTGGATGATCATTGTAATAAATGGTTGATGATTGATGTTTGGATGATGTATTATATATTATATAATTCTGCAAATTATCATGCATATCATTTTATTCGGGATTGCGGTTTGAAATGATATACAACCGCATTTATATTTTTAAATTGCGGATTGAAATGATAAATAACCGTATCACTTAACCATAGGATAGAAAATTATATACAGGCACCGCGGTATATATATATAAAATTATTTTTGAATGATTTTTATGGTTTGGATATGATACGGTTTAATAAATATTAAATTTGGATATTATATAAATACATTTTGTATATACATATATAGTTAAATTTTTGAATTTAAGCTATGTATAAATCGGTTAAATAATAAAATAGATTGGGTGAACAATTGAGTTTGATTGTTTATGTGAAATGGTTAAGTACATGTTTAAGATATCGTATGTATATATAGAGTTTTAATGATTTAAATCAGTTAAGATTGGGAGGTAAATTGGAAATTTATTTGATGGAACTTATTTAAAAATTTCTCTCCATAAGTTGATGTAAAACTTATTAAGGCTTGGAAATTTTAAAGGTATGATATTTATAACTGGATTTTTATTCAAATAAATTAAATGAATATTTCTAGTATAAACAAATTGAAGGAAATATTTATTTGTTAGAAATTTGAGTTTTATTTTATGGATTTAATTGGTGAATATTTCAAACCTAAATAATAGGAAAATAAATTGTTGAATAGAATTTCCAATTGGAGTTTTGAAATTGTTAAATTCTCAAAGTTTGAATATATTGAAATCGAAGTGTTTTATTGAAACTAAAATAAATCTAATTTTATGGGGTTGAGAACTAAATTTTAAATGAATAAAAATTGTGAAGTCGCGGAAATTATTTGATAAAGTAATTTTAAATTCAAACCATTTTAGTTTATATACTGTTGAATATCCAAACCATTCAAGTTGTAGAAGTTATGGTTTTGAGGCTATGATTTCGAAGTATTATGTTTTGAAAGTTATAATTAAAATGTCTAGTTTACAGATATTATAAATTTTAAAGCAATATGATTTTAAAAAAGAAATATATTTGAAATAAATGACATTATATTAATTTGGGGTTTATAAAAATAATATTAAATGAGTTTGTTTTGAAATGGAAAGGATATCTTATTTATATGGTTTTGAAATAGATATTATATTCTTGTTTTGAAAGTAAAATTTATTTTTGAATGACTGCGGTGTTAGAATAACGTTTGGTTGTTAAAGAGACTGGCATCGGAAGTTATCATACTCTCTGCCAACTTCGAAAACCACTTTAACAACCGTGTACGCGGTGGAGATTCCAAAATGAAGTAGGTTGGTGGCGGCGTTTCCTGTAAGGTAAATACGTGGACCCAACTCCCGTGAGTTGGCATAAGGTGGCTAAAACAGGAGCGATTGACGGGTTAATAAGGTAGCACCTTTGACCGGACACTTCCCCTCGATACTATACTCTGACTTTGGATTGATTCGGTGGCCACCTTCACTTTTGATTTCTTTGATTTGGGGGAGTTTGTCCGAGGTGGGCGGTAGCTGCGCGCTATGCGTTACCACCGACCCGAAAGCGTAATTGGTATATCTACCCTGGCATTGCCTAGTTGTGCCGTGTCACCTACCCTATCGCGCCTTGTACGAGTTTCTATTTGTGTCGTACCTATGGAGTATCTTCTCGTAGTCTCCCGATCTGGAGATATGCAGGCACTGTACAGACTATTGGCACTATTACGTGTTAAGGTGGAAAATGTAAAGCCTTAACGCTATTTTAAAGTAAGTTTATTTTACAATTAGATACTACTATAATATCGCATTATACTACATAGTAAATAGTTTAACGGATCCTTAGGAGATGTAAATCCCGAGCATCTCTTGAGTTACTGCACCCATATTTATTTCTGTTAATTTAACTTACATAAGATCTTTTAGTCTGACTCGAGTGTTTTTGTCTTTTCAAATTCGCTTGGGTCAGTCCGAGCATTTAAGGTTTTGAAGTTTTAGCTCTGGAGGTCAAAGACGAAGATTTGTATTACTATCATCTTCTATTATTCCACTACACTATTTAATTCCGCTGCATTGATATTTATTTGTATGTGAACTCTGATAATTATTGTATAAATAAGAATCAATTGTTTTGTATAAACAGTTGTGACGCCCCACCTCTGTACCCACGCTAACCAAGAACACTATGGTGTAGTGCTGTCAACTAGCACGGAGAATAAGACTGTTGAGGAGCGACCATCCATGTAATTGCTTATCACACGGTGGCTATAAATAATCTTCGAAAACAAACATAGAAATAAGCATAACACAAATCAGTCTCAGACATCCATATGACAAAGGCGGAAGAAGATATGAATATATAACTAACACATGAAAGTGTACATCAGAGTAGTAGTCAAAAAGATCCACAATAATACAAAAGAATAACAACACGTGCTATACAAAAGAATACAAATATGATTCTATATCCCAAGTGTATACAACAAAAAATGCTAATCTAAATAGTTAGCCAAAAGTCAGAGTAGCAAATCCCGGGAAGAAGTCAAGCAGAAGCACCTGTAACATCTCGGTCTGACCCGAGTATTATTTAAGAAAATAATAAACGGATCAGTCTAGCTATAAATATCAGATGACATGATATAAAATAAAAGATATGGCATGAACATAAAATATCCATACTGACATACTACTATAAGTATGCAAATGATGATCAACAGAAGATCAATCAGTAAGAGATAAATCAATATCACAAGAATCTTCTCAAATATCCAAAGAGGGCATCATACCCTAAACTTGTACTCATAACAAGTCAATGACATAAATTCCAGAAATCAATACAAGAAATCCAGAAATCACAGAAAAAGATAAAGAGGCATATCACATGACGGTCCGAAGACCATGGGGGGCTACCCCATATGGGTGAGTCGGAATCACCCAGATGAGGTCTAGGCTAACCAAAAAGCAAAAAGGTATGTGTGAGTGGAATCACACAAATGGTGTCTAGCCTAACCTCGCAACAAAAAGGTATGTGTGAGTGGAATCACACAAAAGGTGTCTAGACTAACCTTGCGGACAAAGAGATATGTGTGAGTCGGAATCACACCAATGAGGTCTAGTCTAACCTTGCAAACAAAGAGACATCGCACAATTGCTAGTCTAAATCATAAAATGATCGTCATGATCAACGAGAAGTGTCAATTACACTAATCTAGTAAATATAAAAGTTTATCTTCGTGTCCCATAACCACTTTCTTAACTTAAATATTTACGAACAAACTGTAAATCTTCACTAGAAAATTGTCACATGAGATTCAATCGAACAAGTCCAAGAATTAACCGACGAAGTGAACGCAAGCGTTTCATACCACTTGTTTTACTAAGCCGTTTAATTAGATTTCTCATCCGAGTGAGGTAAAGGTTTGTATATACTAATAGATTGGAAAACGGTTTAAGAAAAGAGTTTGTTATTGAAAATAGAGTTGAAATCATTTTGTTGAAAGAGTTTTGATATTTACTACTAGTATTGAAACCCTCATATTTCTAAAGTTGTTATCCCGTCTTTTTAACAAGGCCGTGATACCATAAAATCGACCGAGAAGCCAAAGATAGTTTGTCTGGAAGAATGGTCAACTCAGCATCTCAACAAAGCAAGTTCTGTTGAATGTTTTTCAGATAAGATCCCCTATGGAGGGGGGTCTAGGGAGGGTGGCAACCCCCTAGGTAAGGGTGTGGGGGCAACGCCCCCGCTACGGGGTTCGACCTGCCCGGTCAGGTCGTGGGGGTCCAGGGGGCAGCGCCCCCGGCGGGGTGCGGGGTGCGGGGTGCGGGGTGCGGGGCAGCGCGCCGTCCAAAACGATACGACCTATTGAAGACCTAAGGGAGGATAGGATCGAGCGACTTAAGAAGCTCACGACCTATCATTAGCACGGTCGAGCGACCCAAATAGAACGGCCTAAGGTTGAAGGCCTAGCGACCTAATGTCCAGCGACCTACGACCTAATGGACTCAAGCGGGGTCAAGGTGGAACGACCCAACGGCACGCGACCTAAGGAGGCAACGAACTAAAACGGTCCAGCGACCTAGTGGTTGCGACCTAGAGGTCTTGGCGACCTAATGGGAAAGGGGGTCAAACGACCTAACGATACAATGTCATGCGACCTAACTGGAATTAAGGTCATGCGACCTATCTATGTGAGCGACCTAAGGGTTTAAACGCCACGCGACCTAACGCCTTAACTAGGCTGAGCGACCTAAAAAGGGAACGACCCAAAAGGGGAACGAAGGCCTACGACCTAAGTCCTAACGAGCTAAGGCCTACGACCTAAGGCCCTAACGTGCTAACATTTGTCGCGACCTAAATGGTAACGACCTAACAGGGAAAGGCTGAGCGACCTAACACTACAGAGGGGATTCAAGGCCAGAAATGACCTAAGTGTTAGCGACCTATAGGCCAAACGACCTACGACCTAATTCTGAGGTGACGTTTCTAGGCAGTGCGACCTAAATGCAGAAAATTCACCAAATCGCTAAAAATTGGAGTTTTTCGCCAATCCAATCCAAACCAAATGTAAATGTACATGCAAAAGTGATAGGGAATCATTCCCAACAGTCCAATATAGTTATAGGCTAGAATTGTGAGATAAAAATCTCACCTATGCACCAAATTTATGAAGAAAAGCTTAAAAGCAATGGAGAAGTAATCACAAGCTTGAATCCAATATCTTCTTCTTGAATTTGGAATTGAATGCTGGATTTGCAATAGAATTTGAGCTTGGAATATTAATTTCCCCTTCCACTCACCATTAATGCTAAAGCTTGGTTGTTAGGAAATTTATGAAGAGTGAGGAGAAGGAGAGAAGTGGGTTTGAGTTATAATGGCTAATCTAACCCAAAGTCCAAAGCGGGAAAAGTAAGTGAAATTCCACTAACTCCAAACCTATCAATGTTTATACTTGAAAAAATTGTAAACGGCATTTCGAACTCAATGGAAGTGGTCTCGAGTCCTAATTTGACCATTTGCAAAAAGTAGCTTTTCGGACCAATATCTGATTAACGACAAAATATTTAAATAAAATATTAAATATAAAATCGATAAATATGCGGGTTGTTACAACAGTTTTATGAAGTGTATATTGATTATTATATTTTATCCTTCCGCTGTGAGATTCTGTTTTATTTTATTTCTTCTTTGTTTTTCTTATTTACCCCATAACAATCCGCACTTCTGTATGGTTTGAATTGGAGCGTGTGTCGATTTGAAGCGTGCGAAAAGGCGGGACGTTACAAAAACCGTTAAAATTTATGGGTCGTCACACTCTCCCTCCTTAAAACTTTTCGTCCACGAAAAGGAATGAGGTAAAAGAATATGAACAACCAGAAAGAAAAGATAGACTGAAATACATATTATCAAATACACAACAAATTCAAAACCATATAAATTTCATTAGTTTTAAATTGATTTATATTCGCTAAATTTGGCTTCCATCCATTTTATTAAATCAATAATATTCATCCATATTCATATTTCGTTAAATTCAATTCAAGCTATTTTCGTTCAATTTGATTTGATTCAGTTTATTAATATTTGTTACAAAAATTTCTTTCAAAACAAAATTTATTTGATTTAACTAATTTATCAAATCTATTTATCTTCAGTTGAGTTAATTCCACTAAAAATTCAATTTCAACTATTCTTAAATCCATATTTATTTACTTGAGTAGTATTTTTCCTTTATTATCTAATTGATTTCACTCACATTACTTATAACATCAATTAAATGTATAAAATTCACTATAACAATCAAATTTTTATTTATAATTTCCCTTAACAAAATTCATTTTGGACATGTTATTTATTATTGTATACTATTCAATTATATATAAACCCTTCCAGGTAAGTTTTATTAATTTATTTGAATATAGTTGAACACTATACAAGTTTACCTTTTATTTATTACACCCTTTCCATTAATCAAAATTTAGTTTGAACATTTTATTACTAAAATTTCCTCTTGTACAACCTTCAATTATATATTCATCTAAAATTTAACTTTTTAAGTATTACAGATAAGTCCTATATGTAAAACGATAATTGAGTATCATACAAGTAAATTTAATCCTAGTTCAACTATTTCAAAATGTTATAAATTTCATTTTTATTTACCTCAATTATCCCAAATTTTGCTTCATAATAATGGATAACCTTAAATTAACATAAAATTTAAGGATTAATTTTCGGTTTCACTTTAAACAATTTTGAAATAAATATATCATATATATAAATCAAATCATATTCAAGAAATTCTAATCAAATTCATTTTCCAAAACAAAAAAGTAGAAAAGCTTCTAAGTGGTCTCTCCACTTTGAGACTCGAAAATGAATGTCAATGATGCTGCAGTCATCACCGAAATTATTTTCCAGCGACAGAAGAGGAAAGTACTGACTTACTTCATTTAAAATTCTTTGAAAACAATCTCATTTGAAAATATTTCCAAATAATACATTTTCAAAACTTTGAAACCCAAAATTGGAAAACATCAGAAATTAAACTCTCAAATCCTTAAATTAAATTCATTTCATTTGCAGATCAATAAATTATAATATAGTATTATCATTTCTAATAACCAATTCATTTAACTATCTAGTTTCAGAAAATTTACTTATATATATATATATATATATATAATTATACATAAAATTGTTTAATTTACCAATTTTGAAAACTATATTGTGTCAGTTTGCTCAGTTCAAGTATTTTGGAATTTCTATCGATAGTGTTGGCCAGACGAATGGATTGAAACCTCAAATCAGCTTTAACAACTCAAACAACACAGTATAAAACATTTTATATTAATAACAAATACACTTCCTCACAGGATGATTCAAGAACGGATTTCAAAACAAGGATAGAGATTCAAATTCATAGGGACCTGATCAAAGAGAATTCTAAATAAGATAGATATGCTCAAAAGTGAGATAAGATAGATAGATTACAAAAGAGAAAAGATGGATAGCCTTATATAAATCGCGGGTAACCTTAACTGGGTCAACCGAGACTTAGAGAAGGCGAGAAAGATCATCAACGAGAACCAGGACACAAGTTAGGCGCCAGGGATAGGATCGATGCAGAACTCAATTTCTCGCTGAGGAGGTGGAGAAACATCTTCACTCGATATTAGGATAATCTCATATTATCAGAGTGAAGTTAGGACTACAAGGGAATTACCGTGATCGTCTACTAGAGACGGTTCAGACTTTGCAACAAATAATAGCATCTAAACCGAGGGCGTAGAAATCTCCGATGAATCGACACCTATTGTAAAGGAGTTCACCCCTTTACAAATCATACAAGATTGGAGGGAGCGCTGATGGATTAGTCACACAAGAGAATGAAGTTGTCCGTTGAGGTGGAAAGATAAGATCAATTTATTACAGAGTTCAACAGAGTGGAGCTATAGGGATGCTTCAGTATCTAGAAGGACATGAACAGGAAAGGACAAGAATGGATTTCAGAGCAAAAGGGGAGTCCTACAATTTAAAGGAAATCGGAGTCCAAGAGGAGGAATCTCAAGCTCAAATGAAGGTGATTCTGTAGTTAATTTTACTCTATATGCTAAGTTTTTCCTTAACCAGAGCTCTGATACCACTTGTAACGACCCGTTATTTCAAACAATTCGCATTTGCACATATCGAACTTGAATTGCTCAAAACAATAGATTGTTAATTTATATTTGGCAAAACTCAACATATACAGTAAATAAATCAATCACAGAATCACCGACACAGAGTAATGAACAGTAAGCGGAGGAATAGATAAATAGTAGTTCATAAAGCTACTACATAAACATCAGAGTTAAAACAAAATTCAACAGAAATCTCAAATACAGAGCAGTATCAAATACAAAAGTAACTGATGAGTATGAACATAAGTGACTGGAATAAACCGAAATAACAGAAAGCTGGATAGATAGATCTTCAAACAAAGCTTCAATCTCTAAAGATGAGTCTCAAATGTTGTGACTCTCAGTCTGACCCGAGCTTAAAGAAAAACACAAGACATTCGAGTAAGGATTAACATTCTTATATCGGTAAATTCAACTCAAGTGAAATGTCAACCGAAATACAAATAACTTAAATGATGTTTGGGATACCCACCCTTTAAGGATCCATGGACCTATCTACTATGTAGTAATATACGCTATTATACTATGTCTATAATAAAGCAAACTATTAAAATAGCATTAAGGCATTACACATATCCCCCTTAACACATTTTATATATTCTCGTAGTCTATACAATGCTGTATGCTAAACAAAATCGGTGTTTACACAGAGGACACCACATACGTACGGTACAAAAAAACTCGCAGAAGGCACGATAAGGCATGCGACAAGGCACTCGAGGCAATGACAGGGTAGATATACCATTTTCACTCCCGGACTGGTGGTAATGCATAGCAGCTACTACTACCCACCTCGAGGCACACTCCCAAGTCAAACGTGCACCCAATGAAATCACAAAAGCAATAGAATGGTATCTAAGAAACGTGCACGATTGGGGGAATGACCCCACCTGGCCTGGTATAGCTCCTGTTTAGCCACATCAAGCTGACTCACGGGAGTTAGGGCTATGTAAATACCATATAGAATCGTCGCCAAACCATCCTACTTCGTTCTGGAATCTCCATCACGTACACAATTGTTAAAGTGGTTTTTGATATTGGATGAGAGTATGACAATATCTGATCCCGGTCTATTTAACCACTAAGCACTTATTTCACACCGTGGTTATTTCATTTCAAATAGTTTATACTTCAAATCAAAATATCATATTTATTTCAAAACCATATCAATTCGATATCATTATTCACTTTAAATAATATTCATTTCCAAAATCATAACACTTTCCAAAATCATAAGCCTTTCGAAATCATAGCACTTTGGAAAACATAACACATTTGGAATCATAACACTTTGGAAATCACAATACTTTTGACTTAAACAGTTCAGATATTGAAAATAGTATTGATATTACAATAGTTATAAATTAAAATATTTTATATATTAAAATAATTTATGCATTAAAATAGTTTATATAAGTTAAAATACTTTATATAATAAAAATAGTTTCCTCACATTTCACAAATCGATTCAAATCAACTCAAATTCCCAAATTTCAATTTAATTTAATCCCAATTCATCAATTTCAATTCATTTCAGCTTCTCAATAAACCATTTCAATTTATACCGGTTTTAATCATAGATTTGAACTACAAATTAAACCATTTCAATTTCAATAGATTTTAAAGTTTAAATATTCAAACATTACAATAACTCAATTTGATAGATTTCATTTACACTTCAAATCCAACTTTATTATTATTATTTAGTTTTGAAACATTCATTTAATCAATCAAATAAACACTTAAATAAAATATCAAATTAAAAATTTAAATAAAACTAAATCCCATTTCAATTTATACAAATTTGAAAATATTCATTTAATCGCCTTTAATCAAACATCAAGTTATAAAATCATATCTTTAAAATCTCAAATTCAATAAATTTCAAGTCAATTTTTATTTAAGTATAATTCTTAAGAAAACACAATTTCAAATCAATTTCAATTTTATCTTCCCAACCATATTTTACTACAGTTGTTACAAAATCTGTTTTTAAAATATAATTTTAAATAAATATCTGGACATATTATATACTAATTAAATTAAATTTTATTAAATTAAATCTTATAATTAAATTTATTTATATTAAATCTATTTTATATATTTTAAAATAATAAAATTATAAGTAAAATCTTAAAAATTATATTTTCAAAACTAACTTATAAATTTAAAATTTCCGAAACATATAATTTAAAAATCTAAAATTTATATATAAAAATAACAATTATATATTACATTTTAAAAATCAATATTTATTAAAAACCATATATTTCCTTTCAAAACTTTGGAAATCATTTTTAAAATATAGACCAACGGTGTCCGTATATAATTTTCTATCCTATGGTCAAGTGATGTAGATATTTATCACTTCAAATCTGTAATTTAAATATCTATAGGTATTTATCATTTCAACTCGTAATCCCAAAATTTTAAAATCAATGAAAATCGCTTGGGTTTATCATTTCAACCCATAATGATTTTCCTTAATCTATAATATCATTCTGCTATGTATCATTTCAACCCTTAAGGAATTATCAGTGAACTGGCAGAGTGAGAACAAATATGATAATAAATCTACAACAGGCATGTATCATCAATAACAAATTTAAATAAAATATACACAATAGAATATGGTGTCATATATCACAGGTGAACAATTGCAGATGATAGCATATCATATTTAACAGTTAATAACTAGCAATTCCATTTTTAACACCATATTTCAATTGTCGTTTCAAGTGAAATCAAATTTACTAAATACAAAAATTTTAATCGTGAGTGATAGCTCAATTTTCGAGGCTAGAGAGAGAACAGGACAAGTACATGGAATAAATCACGAATTCGAAGATCGACCAATCTAAACAATAAATATCAAAGCGAAGTAGCTGGACACGGATTTGGCGGACGAGGCTGATAATAAGGAATCGAAGAAATAAATCATAATAAGCTTGATATAAAACTGAAACGAAATATGTTTTATATCCATATATATTTCAAAATCAATTTTAAAACATATATCAAAAGTAGAATCTTTATATATATATATATATATATATATATATATATATATATATATATATATATATATATATATATATATAACCAAACTCATATTTACTTGTCTACATAAACTAATATATAAACATATGTATAACTTGCATACATATTATATTTAAAAATCAATATTAAGAAGAAGAAAATTTATATATATATACCACATTTACGACACACATATAAATAAAGTCTCCATTCATTATATTTTAAAGAAAATCAATATACACACACACACACATATATATATGTGTGTGTGTGTGTGTAAACTATAACAAATATGCAGACTATATTTACGAACAAATAGATAGGTAAGCTAAACATATGCATGCTATTCCTATGCAACAACAAGAAAATATATATATACAGGCTAATATATATGTATACATATATGCAGACTATAACAACATACATGCTGGCAAATAGATAGGTAAGCTAAACATATGCATGCTATACCTATGCAACAACAAGAAAATATATATATATACAGGCTAATATATATGTATACATATATGTAGACTATAACAACATACATGTTGGCAAATATATAATATTACCAAACATATACATGTACAAGCTAATTTATAAAGACCTGTATATAATATACAACTAACCTATATGTGTACAGGCTAATAGCTATGCAAACAAATCTAAACGAAAAAATATATATATAAAAATCTGGGGTTAAAATATAAAGGCAAAAGAGACAGAAATGTATACACCTTAAATACATATATATTTTTATATATACAACAGGTCAAACTTCATAATATTATATATATATATACACACACATATATATATATATATATATATCATAGCATATATATGACTCCAATCACAGATGGTTTAATAAGCAAGCTATTGGAGGTGTGCAGACACGAGCGGAGGTGATGGAAAGAGGCTGCTGACGAGGCTCGGCTAGGGGAATGATGCATGGAGAACAGTAGGCGGGGAAGGCTATGGTGTGCTGGAAGTTTGGATAAATAGGCTGAGGGGATCTCGGTTGTTGCATGGCCTTGGATTGGGAGAGAGGGAGGGGACCGATTGTTTGGAAGGTGGTGATGTCGTGGGAAGCGGAGGTCAAGTGCATGGGTTCACGGGGCTTTGAGAGGCAGTGCATTGGGTGGCTGTTTACGGAGTGACAAGGTGGTAGAGGCAGATGTGTTTTTTGTCGTGTAGTGTTGATGAAAGGTGGAGGTAAAGGGGTCGGCTACGGATGATGTGGTGATGGAATTTGGAATGAGAGCTGTGGGAGGCCGAGGGGTGGACGAGGTTATGGCTATTTGATGAGATGCGGTGGGGTGTTCGGTTGCTTGGGGATGCGGAGGAGCAAGGGCAGGTGAAACGTGGGCATCTGTAGCTGTGAAGTAGAGCAGTTTGCAAACTTGGCAACAAGCAGGCGGCTCCTCAATCGTTTTGTATATATACATATTTTATTTTACATTTTCCTTGTGTATCATAACAAAAAAAATAATGTCAGAAGATAGGGAGAGGATGAAGAAGAGAACGACACGCGGGTTTCTAGCAAAGCAAGACATAAGTGTCTTTATTATTAAAAAAAATCTTTTAAACAGCTACAGAAGAATATAAACGGAAGTAACGATACGAAGTGAAATGAAGCCATTCTCGAAAAAAAAACAACAAAGATAATGCAAAGGCAAGAATAACAACAGTCATGGCTGTCACTGGAAATAATAAAACTGGACATTTTGATTTATAAGATGGGTAATGGAAGGACGCAAGATATCAAACGACCCCGGAAATACGTACTGGTACGGTTTTTGTTTTTCAAAGATTGCACCACGTATCGGACTTCGAAACACACGAATGAATATATTGCAGAAATCATCACGATGAGACGAATAGAACGGTACATAGATATCAGTGATACGATCATCCTATCAAAGGTTGATTTTTCGTAGCCAAAAATGCTGCTAAAACACTGAAAATAAGGTAAGCTGAGCTAGAGCAGTCCGAATTTGGCAAAATGAAATACGATGTCTCACTCAGAAAATTGTAAAAAAAAATTATTATATAAAAATATTCAGATTTTTAAAATATTTTATTATCTTCAAATTTAACTAATTTAATATTGAAATTGAAATTACACAACAGAATAAAAATTTATATTTCCCAACGAAAATTTGACATTTGCTATGTTTTAAATAGACGCATACCAAATATCAAATTTTCATTGCTAAATTTTATAATTTTAAATTTCACAAAAATTCAGTTAATTTTGTTAATAAAACCATTAAAATTACGAGTCGTCATAATTTTAATACTTTACTTTACTGTAGACACTATTATAATAGCGTATGGTACTATGTATGTAGATAGTTTAACGGATCCTTAGGAGATGGGGATCCCGAACATCTCTCAAGTTATTGCACTCACGTTGACACTGGATAGAAGATGTCAAACCCCGTAAATATCTCTGACACTGTTACACTCATATTTATTTACTATTGATTTAACTTACATAAGATCTTTTAGTTCTGACTCGAGTGTTTTGTCTTTTCAATTTGCTCGGGTCAGTCTTAGCTTTTCAGTCCATAGAAGACTGTTTTTTGGAGGATGAAGACGAAGATTTTGTACTATTATTGTGTATTATATTTATTCCACTACATCACGTTGTTTTGCTATGTTTATTTATTATTTATTCTTGTTGTATATAACTCTGGTCTGTATTATAAAAGTTTTAATCAATGTTATTTATAAACAGCTTCATAAACTGTTTATTTGATTATTATATTTTGTTCTTCTGTTGTGATATTCTGTATTTGTTTTCTTCCTTTCTCTTCTTTTTCTTATTTACCCTATAACAATCTGCCCCTTTGTATGGTTTGAGTCTAACGTACGTGGTTTATCGTCGATTTAAACCGTCTAAAAAGGAAAGTCGATACAGTCACCTTCAAAATCCCTAACCTCTTTTGAAAGCTATAGGAAGTAGCTTAAACTTTATAAAACAAAGTACCTTCCGACAGCATTGATATCTTCAACACCATCGAAAGGCTTTAGGACGTGTAATGACCCTGAATTTTGAACAATTTAAATTGAAAATATTTAATAAATTTTAAATATTTGAATGATGTTTGACTTGAATTTCAAATTATCAGAATGAATTTGGCGATTAAATTTTAGAATTCAATCTATTGAAAGTTGAATAAAAATTTTAAGCTGATTTAAAAATAATTTAAAGGCTTAGAAAATTCACATTTATAATACTGAAGATAATAGAAGCTTCAGAATTGAATTTGAAAGTGATTTGTTCAGTTTTGAAATTTTATCGTTTAAATTGAATTTAAAAATAGCCTTCTGAGGCACAGTCTCGGAATCCGACGAAACCAGTGCCATTGGATCCGGAATATTGAATTATTACCGGATTTCAAATTTTGTATTGACCGGAGTTGTTATGAGAGCATACGACGTATAAAAGCTTTGAAATTAAATCAAATTCAATTTACATTTAAAAATTTAAATGGGTCAACATCATCACTCTTTGGCCTCAAATCAAAACACAGTAGAGTTAAGGCAAGCACGATCTTTTCTCTGCAAAGCCACGAACTCGTGTCCCCTCCCTCTTCTTTTTAAAAAAGCTAACATACGAACGAAAATTAACGGCGGCTCTTTTTATTTCCTCACTTAAAAAGCTAGGGCTTCGAAAAAATTAATGGCTGCTCGTCCTCATGTTCGTTCGTCCCTCTTTGCGTCTGAATTAGGGCTTCAGGAATTCGAAGGCGCCGGCTTCGAATTGTTCGATCGATTCAAGGGTTGGTAGCGTGTTTCCTTGCTCGATCGATTCTTCGTTACTCACCGCGGCTGCTTCGATCCGGGATTTTCGTTCTAAGGTGAGTAATTCTAGTTACTCACATCTAATCCAATATTAGTTGATGATTTCTGTCTCGTTCAAACTTGTGATTTTTGTTGTTGATTGTTGGAAATTGTTAAATCTTTATCTCAGCCACTCGATCTTGTTTTGGTGTTGATAACTTCTCTGATTTTGTTGATTTCGTATGATTTGGTGATGTTTTGATACTCGCGGCTTTGTATCTCCTTGATCACCACAATTTTGATTTTTGCTAGTTTGACTTTGTTCGAACGTACCTCCTGACTTGATTTTGTACTTTTCTTCACTTACATGATAATGTTGAAGGTGTTTTAAGAAAAAATAACCTGTTACAGTTGATTCTCTGTCATTTGTCGCTTCGGCCATTATGTCTTTGATTTTTTTTTGTATCATTTTGTTGATGATACTTTGACTGTTGAACTTGGGTTGAATTTGTAGTTCGGTCGACATTCGAATTCTATTTGTTCATTGATATATACACCACGTCGATAGCATTTGTGGTCTGGTCATTCATGTAGCTAGTCTGCACTTATATACTTCACGGTGGTATTGCCACTGCCTATTTCAAATTGCATTTTGATGTTCACCTGTCACCACTGGTTCAAGTGTAGTAGTACTTCTTGTACTCTGATTGCTCTATCTTTGATGTTGAGGCTGCTTGTTTGATTTCTTTGTAATTTATGTGCCCTTGCGATCTTGTGGTGGCTGCAGTATTCGTTGCAGTTTACCCTTGTATCCTTGTGGTGGCAGCAGTTCCATTTTTGTTGCATTTTTGGATTATATATGTTGACTTGAGCCTTTTTGTTGTTTTACTGCAACTTTGGTTTGCATATATGATATGCAGTAACCTGTAGCACCTGACTTCGGCATACCTTAATTACACTGCAGTTATCTTGGTTCAAAACTGATAATTGCTCCTAGGCATTGTATTTTGCTTGTTACTGAGTTGACTTAGTTTGGGTACACATGCCTATTTCACTTTTAGTGGCAGTAGTGATGCAGTCATTAACTTGTACCACTTGCTGTTTCAATTTTTGATTGAACTGTTACTATTTGGTTCACTTGTCATTCGAATTGATAATGTTCATTGAAGTGTTGTATCACTTACTCATGTATTTATGTGTTGTGGTGCCATACCTCTAGTGCCCTCACCTTCACACTGTTGTGTTCTTGTTTCATTCTGATCAGGTTGGGTTGCTTATTGTTTCGATCTCTGTAGTGCTTGTGCATGTGTGGTCTGGAATTGTTTCTTTGTTTCAGTTTGGTCTTGTTGGTTTTTCTTCTGGCATTTGGTCTTGATTATGAGATTTGCACTATCCGGTACTGCAGTGCATACCTATTATAGCTTTGTTCATGTCACTCCTTTGGTTTTGTTCAAATTTGATGCATTTGGACTTGAACATACTTGAGTCTTGTTATCACAAGCACAGTCATGTTGTCACTTTAGTTCACTGTCTAGAACTTCTGGCCTTGATAAAATTAATTTGCTATTACCTGTGTTCATGACAGCCCATTTGTTTCGTGCTACTTTGACTTTGTTAGTTATTTTCTCGGTTGGCACTGATCTCAAAACTGACTTCGATTTTGAAATGCATATTTCTTTTTGACTTTGGCTTTACATTGCTTACTTATTCAAATTTAACATTCATGTAAAGTTGGTTTTATAAATTCCTTGACCTTTAACTTAGTTTAAATCTTGCTTTATATACTTAAATTTCATTTTTAAAATTTAGGAAAAGGAAAAAAACTCACTTCAACTTTTACATTTTTCTCTTAAGAACTTGAAACAGTTTCAGGTTTCATTTCAAATTCAATTTAAAAACAAACACTTAATTTTCTTATTATCTCTAAGTTATTTAAACCAATAAATTTCAACATTGGTTTGTTCCAAAACCAGGTTTTCAAAACTAACTTTGACTCACTTTTAAACTTTGGTTTAAACTCAGTTACATCTTGAATCTAGAAATTCAAATTTCCTTTCAGCTTCCATTTTGAATCTAATGCACGGCCCACTGCAGTTCCACTATCTTTGTGGCATTGTTTCATATATATATATATATATATATATATATATATATATATGCAATCATGAATGTATACTTGTGTTTGTATTGCCTTCTAATTACAGTGCACCACCCCTTATGTGCATGTTTCATTGATACAGTCTTATTGACTTTGTTTTCAAGTGTAACTCATTTGTTTTCATTCTTTTACTGCACCTGTGTTGAATCCACTTTTAGACTCGGGTTTGATCTTGTGCTCGGGTGAGAACTTTCATTGTGCATTTCCTGATCTTTTGCATGTTTCACATGCTGTAGTGGCGAGGCAGTACACGCATGCGTGTACTGCAAGCCTACTAGATCTGATGTTTTAATTGATGTTTTATATTGGTAGAATTGTTTTATGTTGCCAATTCAATATATTTTGAATCGCATTTTGATTTGGTTTAATTTGATGATTTAGTTGTTAATTGCCGTTTAGGCAATTCTGATGTTTTTCCTAAATTATCTTCATTAATAATCCCTTCATCTATCTTCGTTGATAATTTAATTTGTTGATTTATTGTTTAACATTGTTAAGTGTTATATTTAACGTTATCCGATTTCTTTGTTAAAAGGGTCGGATAGACGAGAATTATTGTGATTGTCGTCTAATTGTTATTTGATTATTATTGCCTCTATGCACTAATAACTGAGTTTGAATTAGACTGACTGGTGTATTATTTTCTTTTGAATGTAATACTCGGGTCAGACCGAGTGTTTTGCAACTTGAAGATTTTCGGGCAGCGAAGTTAGAGAGAGAGGGGAAAACGCTTCACTTTTCGGGGATTTTCATACTTAAAAGAAATATTCCGCTGTATAAATTTAATCCATTGTATAAACTCTGATATATGTAAAAAAAAATCAATTTTGTGAAATATTACTATTCTGTGTTTCTATGGCTGATTCTGTTTAAACTCTATAAACTAAATAACAATCCGTCATTTTGAACGTTTCAAGTTGGTTTAATTACCGACTAGTGGCGGTCAGAATGGGGGATCGTGACAAAAGTGGTATCATAGCTTTGGTTTATACAAAGCTTAGTTTATGACGTTTAATATGAATAGTCACTAGAATCACTTTAAAGAAAGCATTTTTCAAATTTAAAGAAGTATAAATTGTTTTTTTTTTTGAAAATAAAAGGTATTTTGGAAAATTCGAATCCTTTTCGGAAACCCCCCTCTCTAAATTTAGGTTTACGATAGTTTCTCTTCGGTAAGGTATCCTTAGATTTGAGTCCCGATCATTTGAAAAACCATAATCAAATTGCTAAGATCGATATATGAAAAATTAAAGTTAAGTGAATTAATGAATTGGTTTAAATCAAATATTTTGAATATCTCCAAAGTAATAATTGTGAAATAAAATGACATGTCAATTTAGTCATAGCCAAGGGGATCATTGAACTATAACTTGGGAATTTGATTCTGAATTCTTTTGAAAATTTATTTCAAATGTTTTGAAGAACAATACTAGTAGAATATACAGGAAAAAAATGTTTATAAATTCCGCAAACGACTTGTTTTGATAAGTAAATTGTTACAGCTTATTAAAGGAGTTATATCTACGATTTTCGACAGTGAATAATATATAAAAGGAATGTTTTGGGGAAGTAATATTATAAAATGAAGTTAATCGATTTAAAGTTGTTTTAAAATGTGTTAAGGATCGAAACCATAGATTTCAACATTCATGGTTGAAATAGACGTTTTCGAGAGAAATAAAAGGAAATGGTGGACTATAACACTGTTGTTATAGTAAATGGTTTCCTAAAGGAAATGTTTTATATAGTATTGGGATTTATATATCTATCTTAAATTCGAATCCCTATACTAGTAATTTTAGGTCGTCGTAACAATGTTTTACGCAACATTCGTTTTGACTCAAATAAATGTGTTTAAAAGAATGCTTTCCTTAAAGAATGGAATATATACTTGATTATGATTTAAGTATATTGAATATTTTCCAAGTGTTGAAAATAAATGGATTTGTGAATTACTTACTATTAAATAAGTATGGTATTGTTTTCCACTATAAAATGAAAGGTTTGAAATTCTATCTTTTAAAGATAAATTAAAAAGTGAATATTTGAAATTTGTTTCAAATGGTTAAGTGTGGAAAATTATATATATCTTGTAAAGATATTTTTGGGAAATTTGAACAATTAGTTCAACTTGAATTTTTTTCAAAAAGATTGAATCTTGAGTTAAATTGAGTTTAACTTCGACACCAAAAATAATATAAGTTGAGCTTTGAATTTCGGATAGTCGGTTTGGATTGTATGTCTAACATGGTGAATTGATGACATAGCAATTGATCTCTATTAAATATAAATATCTGTGGTGGCGGAGAATTTATTCTCTTAGCTATATATACCCTTCTCTGAGACGTACGAGCTCATAGGTTATATATCGGTAGACATCAATTATGTGTTGAGAATTGACGATGTGACGTGAAATCCAAATCGAGTGTGAAGTCGATAATAAATTGAATTATGAATATGAATTGGGTTTGAGATAACCTTAAACTTCCAAATCGATTTAGAGGAAAATTTTAAATTGGTAACGAGATGGAAAATTCAGGAATTCTCTATTTGTTATGGGTATGGGATATTGTGGTTTTCGGAACTATATATGAGATATGCAGTAAATTCAAAAACCATCAGTTTGGAAAGTAATTGTTATGGAAATCTTATGTAAGTTTACATAGGTATGATATGTACGAAATGTGAAATGAAGTACTATATGTATATGACATTATGTTTTCTAAACTGAGGATATGGAAAAGTACCTTCCATTTAAGATTTGTGAAGGTGTTGGAACTTGGTATGAGTATCCATTTGAAATTCATAGCTACGTAGAATTTCCATAAGTTGGAGTGTCCATTTGGATT
Organism: Allium cepa; assembly: GCA_030765085.1. Lineage (NCBI taxonomy): Eukaryota > Viridiplantae > Streptophyta > Magnoliopsida > Asparagales > Amaryllidaceae > Allium > Allium cepa. The sequence continues at coordinate 439,744,425 of CM060929.1, forward strand.
AGAATCACTCGTGATGGGATCATGTTGATGGGATCATGTTGATTGATGATGATGTATGCTAGCGTAATTTGAGGGGCGTGATGCCTACAGTTACAAACGATTCCACTGGGATAGTGGCGCAACCGCCGTGTAAACTGCGATCTAGATGCCAAAGCGTAATTCGAGGGGCGAGATGCCTATGGTTACAAGCGATTCTACTGGGATAGTGGCGCAACCGCCGTGTAAACTGCGATCTAGATGCCAAAGCGAAATTTGAGGGGTGAGATGCCTACGTCACAAGCGATTCTACTGGGATAGTAGCGTAACCGCCGTGTGAACTGCGATCTATGGCAACAACCATGGCGAAATTCAAGAGATGAGAAATCTGCAAATTACAAGCGATTCTACTGGGATAGTAGCGTAACCGCCGGTAATTGTGATCCATGGGGGAACGTGCTTTCCATATCCATTTTTTTTAAAAGAATTTTAAGTATTTTCACTGGGAATTGAAGCAAGTATATTTATCACTTGGAGATTTTTAGTCCTGCGAGATGCCTAATGTCTGTAAAAACGACGATAGACTTGTTAAATTTCGAGTTAGCAAGTATTTTCAAAACTTTAGATAGCAAATCAATAGCCTGAAATTAAAATTACATAATTCCAACCTAATAAACTAAGGAAGAAGATCTTTAAAATGCCTTGAAATCCACAGCTTTCGAAAAGATGTAATATGCAAATCTCTGACATGAAGAATTTCAAGTTAAAACTGAGTTTTGTAAGTCGAAAATTTTGGTAAAAGACTTTTGCGTCTTGATTATAGAAATCAATGAACAAAGGAGATAATGAACAAAGCTAGCGAGATAAAACAAATGGAATGAATCCTATATTTATTTATTTTTAATAAGTTTCGAGCTTGGTAAAATTGTGTAGGGTATAAATATCGGTGAGATTTTAACAATCATTTTTCCTAACTTATAATTTCGGGACGAAATTCTTTTAAGGGGGGAAGATTGTAAAGACCCTGAATTTTGAACAATTTAAATTGAAAATATTTAATAAATTTTAAAATTTTGAATGATGTATTGACTTGAATTTCAAATTATCAGAATGAATTTGGCGGTTAAATTTTAGAATTTAATCTATTGAAAGTTGAATAAAAATTTTAAGCTGATTTAAAAATAATTTAAAGGCTTAGAAAATTCACATTTATAATACTGAAGATAATAGAAGCTTTAGAATTGAATTTGAAAGTGATTTGTTCAGTTTTGAAATTTTATCGTTTAAATTGAATTTAAAAATAGCCTTCCGAGGCACGGTCTCGGAATCCGACGAAACCAGTTCCAATGGATCCGGAATATTGAATTATTATCGGATTTCAAATTTCATATTGACCGGAGTTGTTATGAGAGCATACGACGTATAAACGCATTGAAATTAAATCAAATTCAATTTACATTTAAAAATTTAAATGGGTCAACATCAGCATCCTTTGGCCTCAAATCAAGACACAGTAGAGTTAAGGCAAGCACGATCTTTTCTCTGCAAAGCCATGAACTTGTGTCCCCTCCCTCTTCTTTTTAAAAAAGCAAACATACGAATGAAAATTAATGGCGGCTCTTTTTATTTACTCACTTAAAAAGCTAGGGCTTCGAAAAAATTAATGGCTGCTCGTCCTCGTGTTCGTTCGTCCCTCTTTGCGTCTGAATTAGGGCCTCGGGAATTCGAAGGCGCGGGCTTTGAATTGTTCGATCGATTCAAGGGTTGGTAGCGTGTTTCCTTGCTCGATCGATTCTTCGTTACTCGCCGCGGATGCTTCGATCCGGGCTCTTCGTTCTAAGGTAAGTAATTCTAGTTACTCACATCTAATCCAATATTTGTTGATGATTTCTGTCTCGTTCAAACTTGTGGTTTTTGTTGTTGATTGTTGGAAATTGTTAAATCTTTATCTCAGCCACTCGATCTTGTTTCGGTGTTGATAACTTCTCTGATTTTGTTGATTTCGTATGATTTGGTGATGTTTTGATACTCGCAACTTTGAATCTCCTTGATCACCACAGTTTCGATTTTTTCTAGTTTGACTTTGTTCGAACGTACCTCCTGACTTGATTTTGTGGTTTTCTTCACTTACATGATAATGTTGAAGGTGTTTTAAGAAAAAATAACCTGTTACAGTTGATTCTCTGTCATTTGTTGCTTCGGCCATTATGTCTTTGATTTTTTTGTATCATTTTGTTGATGATACTTTGACTGTTGAACTTGGGTTGAATTTGTAGTTCGGTCGACATTCGAATTTTGTGTGTTCATTAACATATCACCACGTCGATGGCATTTGTGGTCTGGTCATTCATGTAGCTGGTCTGCACTTATATACTTCACGGTGGTATTGCCACTGCCTATTTCAAATTGCATTTTGATGTTCACCTGTCACCACTGGTTCAAGTGTAGTAGTACTTCTTGTACTCTGATTGCTCTATCTTTGATGTTGAGGCTGCTTGTTTGATTTCTTTGTAATCTCTATGCCCTTGCGATCTTGTGGTGGCTGCAGTATTCGTTGCAGTTTACCCTTGTATCCTTGTGGTGGAGGCAGTTCCATTTTTGTTTTATTTTTGGATTATATATGTTGACTTGAGCCTTTTTGTTGTTTTACTGCAACTTTGGTTTGCATATATGATATGCAGTAACCTGTAGCACTTGACTTCGGCATACCTTAATTACACTGCAGTTATCTTGGTTCAAAACTAATAATTGCTCCTAGGCATTGTATTTTGCTTGTTACTGAGTTGACTTAGTTTGGATACACATGCCTATTTCACTTTTAGTGGCAGCAGTGATTCAGTCATTAACTTGTACCACTTGCTGTTTCAATTTTTGATTGCACTGTTACTATTTGGTGCACTTGTCATTCGAATTGATAATGTTCATTGAAGTGTTTTATCACTTACTCATGTAGTTATGTGCTGTGGTGCCATACCTCTGGTGCCCTCACCTTCACACTGTTGTGTTCTTGTTTCATTCTGATCAGGTTGGGTTGCTTATTGTTTCGATCTCTGTAGTGCTTGTGCATGTGTGGTCTGGAATTGTTTCTTTGTTTCAGTTTGGTCTTGTTGGTTTTTCTTCTGGCATTTGGTCTTGAGTATGAGATTTGCACTGTCCAGTTATGCAGAGCATACCTATTATAGCTTTGTTCATGTCACTACTTTGGTTTTGTTCGAATTTGATGCGTTTGGACTTGAACATACTTGAGTCTTGTTGTCACGAGCACAGTCATGTTTTCACTTTAGTACACTGTCTAGAACTTCTGTCCTTGGTAAAATTGATTTGCTATTGCCTGTGTTCATGACAGCCCTTTTTTTTGTGCTACTTTGACTTTGTTAGTTATTTTCTCGGTTGGCACCAATTTCAAAACTGACTTTGATTTTGAAATGCATATTTCTTTTTGACTTTGGCTTTACATGGCTTACTTATTCAAATTTAACATTCATGTAAAGTTGGTTTTATAAATTCCTCGACCTTTAACTTAGTTTAAATCTTGCTTTATTTACTTAATTTCATTTATAAAATTTAGGAAAAGGGAAAAAAACTCACTTCAACTTTTACATTTTTCTCTTAAGAACTTGAAACAGTTTCAGGTTACATTTCAAATTCAATTTAAAAACAAACACTTAATTTTCTTATTATCTCTAAGTTATTTAAACCAATAAATTTCAACATTGGTTTGTTCCAAAACCAGGTTTTCAAAACTAACTTTGACTCACTTTTAAACTTTGGTTTAAACTCAGTTACATCTTGAATCTAGAAATTCAAATTTCCTTTCAGCTTCCATTTTGAATCTAATGCACGACCCACTGCAGTACCACTATCTTTGTGGCATTGTTTCATATATATATATATATATATATATATATATATATATGCATTCATGAATGTATACTTGTGTTTGTATTGCCTTCTAATTACAGTGCACCACCCCTTATGTGCATGTTTCATTGATACAGTCTTGTTGACTTTGTTTTCAAGTGTAACTCATTTGTTTTCATTCTTTTACTGCACCTGTGTTGAATCCAGTTTTAGACTCGGGTTTGACCTTGTGCTCGGGTGAGAACTTTCATTGTGCATTTCCTGATCTTTTGCATGTTTCACATGCTGTAGTGGCGAGGCAGTACACGCGTGCGTGTACTGCAGCCTTACTAGTTCTGATGTTTTAATTGATGTTTTCTATTGCTAGAATTGTTTTATGTTGCAAATTCAATATATTTTGAATCGCATTTTGATTTGGTTTAATTTGATGATTTAGTTGTTAATTGTCGTTTAGGCAATTCTGATGTTTTTCCTAAATTATCTTCATTAATAATCCCTTCATCTATCTTCGTTGATAATTTAATTTGCTGATTTATTGTTTAACACTGTTAAGTGTTATATTTAACGTTATCCAATTTCTTTGTTAAAAGGGTCGGATAGACGAGAATTATTGTGATTGTTGTCTAATTGTTATTTGATTATTATTGCCTCTATGCACTAATAACTGAGTTTGAATTAGACTGGCCCGTGTATTATTTTCTTTTGAATGTAATACTTGGGTCAGACCGAGTGTTTTGCAGCTTGAAGATTTTCGGGCAGCGAAGTCTTCACTTTTCGGGGGACTTCGTACTTAAAAGAAATATTCCGCTATATAAGTTTAATTCATTGTATAAACTCTGATATATGTAAAAAAATTCATTTTTGTGAAATATTATTATTCTGTGTTTCTATGGCTGATTCTGTTTAAACTCTATAAACTAAATAACAATCCGTCATTTTGAACGTTTCAAATTGGTTTAATTACCGACTAGGGGCGGTCAGAATGGGGGATCGTTACAGGACGGCAGTAAGGTATCGACTAGATTGGAACCCCTTCTTTCAAATCATTCTTTTATAAGTAAGAAACCTGGTTGAAAGCAATCTTAAGTTAATGGCAACCCTTTCGAAACCCTTTGAAATCACTTTCAAAACTTTATTCTTCAACTCTGTCGAAGGTTTAAAATGGAACATAGGCAGGCACTTTTTGTTTTAAAACAAACCAAGGTTTCAACCCCTTTGGAAGCTATGACTTCAACACCTACCTTCTGCTTAACTACAATCCACTGTGTACCGTCATGGTGATACCTTGTGTATTAGTTTCAACAAGGATGAAGGCGATAGCTACTATGTCGAAAGGAACTTTGCTAAGTAGGCAGAACCATTTTTCTGAGAAAACCAGGTTTAATTCTTGTTTAAGTAAATTTTCTCTAACTGACCTACCACGTGTCAACACCAGATTGGTTGCCTTAACTTTTTCTGATTCTTCTTCGAAAATAAATGGCTCTAATCCAGATGTAAACCATGGTTAAGTTAATGAAATAGCCATTCCGACCTTTGCAAAGAAGTCCCTCTTCTAAAATAATTTATTTTTGCAAAGCAATTCACTTTGAAAAAATCCTTTAAAATTTCAAAAATTCACTTCAGTAATGTTTTCTAATATATCAAAATTTCAGATCCAAATTCTCAATATATTTATCGAAATAAATTATAAACCCAAATAACCAAATTTTCCTTTCAAAATTCACAGTAATCTTTCCATAGCTTGAAAAATTCTCAAAATTGAAACCCAACCCCAAATCATGTTTCTCATAAGATAAAATTTTCTCATGGCATTTAAACATGATTTAATCTCAGTTTTGAGCTAAAACCATATAAAACTCCTTTAAGAATCTTGTTTAAATCAAATAAATCATAAATCATGCATGTCATCTTACTACATATCATAAAAGCGAATTTATCCCTTAACTCCGAAAGTATATGGTTTAAAACAAGATAGATATGGAATTATTATTCACCTTGATCTAGATGAGGAGATTTGATTGAGATTGATTTCTCCTAAGCTTGATTCTCTAGCTTTAATTTTCTTTCCTCTTGATCTCTTAATGGTCGCCATTTCTTCTCTTTTGTTTTGCGTTTTAAAATGATATGAATGGGAAAAAATGGTTGGAATGAAAATATATATATGGGTAATGGTCCTTGGACGGCAAATTCCAGTTATACCCTTATGTAAATTGTTTAACCTATAAACCATTCTTTAGCCCATTAATTAATTTATTAGGCACAGCCCTAATTGATTCATTCAAATCTCAATCCACTTATAACTTACATTTTCATTATTTTATTTTATTTATCTAATTAAACCTCTTGAATAATGTTATCAAAAATTTGGGGTGTTACAGAGTCTCTTATCGAAAAGGAAGAAAGATTAGCAAGAGAAGAGAGCGAGAGATTCTTCAACAAGAAGAAGTGATGATGTGAACAGAAGAGTAGGAAGAAAAATAAGGAGATGAGGAGGAAATGGATACATCCCTTGAAAACTATGAAAAATTGTCTCGTTGTTCAAACAAAGGGATCCTTAGAAATCAAGAAAAGCTTCTTAATAATCAAAATAAGCTTAAACATTCTTTAAGTAAGAAATTCACTAGCCTCTCAAGTAAAATTGAAAAATACTTGAGCAAGATAATGAGAAAGCTTAGTGAAAATTCTTCTTCTTCATCCTCATCAATATAAATCTACTTATCTATCCCTGTGTTTTGTAGTTTTATTTATGTCGTTTCCATGTATTTTTCACTATGTTTATGTATCTCTCTATTTTATTAATGAAATTTCCTAGGAGGCTTCATTTTGTTACTCAATAATGTTCTTTGGTTCTCTATAGTCATAAACTAAAATAACAAAAAAAATAGACAAAAATTAAAATAAAACCAAAAATATACAAGTTTCTACATGTATGTCGACGTAGACTACCCATATATGATGACATACTCTGATATTTCTAGAATTTGAAATTGAAAGGATTGGTTATTTTTTGGAGGATTGGTTATTAATCCGAATCTTCACTTCTATAAAACCATATTTCTTCTAGAAAATCTCAGAAATTAATTCATCCTTTTATTGTATTCCTCTCCACACATGTCTTTTCATAAAAATGAATTCGAACATCAATTTTTCAACACAAAAACTAAGTGACAATCTAAAAGAAACTCTCTAGTCATTCAAGAATGCTCTTTGATTCATTCTTCACAATCAACGACACTTGGAGTTGATTCAAATGCAAATGATCAAAGAATAAGAAAAACAATTTGATTCTCTCTGTTATTTGATTTCTTGTTTCACTAAAGAAATTTGAAGGAACGCCCCCGAATGCTCAAATTCTAAAGTGAAAGTGGAATATGAAGATTAAGAAGTAATCAACATAATCCAATCTTTGGATCTGGAGGATGGACCAATGTTCCTAAGAAAATCTAGTTTTAATTTGTATTTAAAATATGTATTTATTATTTTTACATTTTAGTATGTATAATTAACTCTAGTTTTAATTATACTTTTCATGTAATTAATAGTGCATAAGTGTATAGTAGGTGTAAAAATTATAATGTGTCGTTTAAAACAAATGTAACAACCCTATATTTTGTAATTATTTTATTGTATATTTTAATTATTTTAATGCAAAATTTTGGTTTAAAAAAAACTTTTATTTTTACTTATTTGAAATGATTAAATTTATTATTTAAATATAATCTTGATTTTTATGGGTTATAATCCCAAACTTGTGTAAGTTGAAATATTTTCCTGAAATGCTGATTTTGTTCAAAATAGTCAAACTGTGACTTTCAACTTAAAATTTTAAAAGTTTAAAATTTTAAATTTTTTCTATAAGAACACCATTTTTCGTTTCGTTGAAATTGGATGTAAATTGTGAAAGTTATGCCCTTTACAATATTGTGCGTATATAGGGTTATTTAACAATGACTATTTTAAATTGTATAAATTACTTCTTCCTTGTTTTATTTTATTTTAATATGTGATAATATGTTATATAATGTATATTTTGACTTTTAAGTATTTTTAAAATGATAATATAATTTTTCTAAAGTTCATTTGAATTTATTTCTAATTTTAAAAGCCTAGTCTACAATTTTAAGCCATTTTCCTAATTTAATTATATATAATTAAAATTTATTTATTTATTTTATGCACTCACTGTTATTGTCGTGTTTTACTTTATTTTATTCATTTTACATATATTTAAATCAAAGTAATTTTTTCCAAAGTGTATTGAAGTTATTTCTAATTCTTAAGTCAAGTTTTCATTTTCTGTGCTATTTTTCTTATTTTAATCATATCTAATTAATATTTAATTATTACTATTTTGTTTATCTGTTATATTTTCTAATTTTAACTGAGATTTTAATTATTTTCAGTTATTTAGCTGTATATGAATATATATATATAGGAAGTTTAAAAGGTTTGAAAGCAAAGAAACGTAAAACCGTTTTAACGTTTCTTCTTCCGTTTCTTTTCCAATTAATAGATTTAATTTCCTTTGACCGTTCCTTTCTTTATTGTAGTTGTGCATTTCTTACCTCATTTTCACATGAAAACATTCCTTTCCACTTCATCATAATTTTATAATGAAATGTATAATTTTCCAAGACTAACAGTGATTTATGCACAATTTTAGAACACTGTTTGATATTTTTAAGGCATTTTCTTCATTATTTTATATTTTTTCAAATTATACTATTTGTTACCTCATATTTCAAATTGATTTCGGTTTGTAAAGTATTTTGTCCTGAAATTTTGTTTATGTAAAGTTTTAAAAGGAAAAGAATATGGAAGATTGTAAATCACTTTGAAACGTAAGCCCTTTTATTTGCCCAACCCCTTCATTTCCTTAAACTCCTCAATTAATTGCCTTAGCCGTGTAATACCCTAATGTAGCCATCATCTCATTAGGTTTTCACGTAAAAAAAAAGATCATTTTCATTTGTTTCTCACGGCTTCAAAGATCTGGTAATGGCTTCCCTTTCTTTTTCTTACTTTTCTACTTGTTTTCCCTAAATTTTATTTTTTTCATTTATTTAAAGACTTTGGCTTTTGTTTTCTTAAAAATCTAATTGTGGAAATTTTCTTGAAATGATTTCTGATCATTTGTCCAAATAAAAATAAACAATGTCTGAAAATTTGATTTGGATAAAAAGTGTAACTTTAATAGAAATTCTAAATTTTATAATTCTAAAGGAAAATTTTTCATCTTGAACTGTATACAATTATGTAACATTTGTTTCACTTTTGTTTTGGTCAGATTTGTTGTATACTTTTTTTTTTTAAAAGTTAGTAATAATTAGTGTGAAACGGGAAATAAACTTTACATTTCTTTTACATATGTTTACATCTGTTTCTTAACTTTATATTTAACAATCAATTGGATGAAGCTAAATCAAATGTTATTAACTATGGTACAATAGCTATTAAATTTTGGTTTAAAGTGATGGTTTATTTTCCTAATAGAAACGTTAGTATTTTAAATTTATTTAATAAGAGAAAACAAAATAATTTGTACGTTATTTAATAAGAGAAACAAAATAATTTGTACGTTACTTTGGGTATATATTTAATTATTGCTCTTGCCTTTTCGTTATCTATTTGATTTATTTTTTCTTGCGTTAACAATGCAAAGTTTTCAGCCGTATATTCTCTTTTGAGAATCCAAAATCTTGCTCAAATCTTGTAACGACCCTGAATTTTGAACTATTTAATTTGAAATATTTAATTTATTTTAAATATTTGAATGATGGTTTGGATTGAATTTTCAATATAACTTTGAATATGGCGATTGAATTATAGAATTTAATCTATTGAGAGTTGAATAAAAATTTAGATCTTTAATTTTAAACCAATTAAAAATATTTCAAAGGCTTGTAAAATTCATATTGATAATACTGAAGATAATAGAAGCTTCAGAATTGAAATTGAAAGTGAATTGTTCAGTTTTGAAATTTAATCGTTTGAATCGATATTTAAAAATAGCCGTCCGAGGCACAGTCTCGGAATTCGACGAAACTAGTTCCATTGGGTCCGTAATATTGAATTATTGCCGGATTTCAAATTTCGCATTTTTTGGAGTTAATATGTGAGCCCACGACACGTAAACGCGTCAAAATTTTCAACGATTTAAATTTAAATTTAAATATAAACTTAGTCAAACAAATACACGTCTTCCCTAAACTCACGCCGAGCATCACGCAGGAAATCACGAAGTCGTGCAAACCATACTTCGTTCAATTTTAAATATCATCTCCTTCTCCCCTCAGTTCCAAAACAAAGAAAGAAAAAAAAATAATGGCCGAAGCTTGGTACGTGAAATCGAAGCCGCTATCTCCTCTTCAGAAACTAACGACTCTCCCTCTCCTATTTCCTTTCTTTTCCCCCCAAATCAACAGCCAAACCGATTCATAAAAAAAAATAAAAAAAAACGGGGGGGGGGGGAATTGGCGCACGCGCGCGATGAGGCGATTCGTGGGATGGGCGCGCGCATGCTCGGAGGCGACGATGCCGTGAAGGGCGGCGCACGGCAGCGTTGGTGATGGCAAGGGGGGGCGAAGGCAACGGCGAGGCGCACGCGCGCGTGGGAGGTCGGCGGCAATCGCGATGTCGCGAATTTGGGGATTTCGAGCGCGAGGTGATGGCGTCGTCGAGTAGCATGTGTGTACGCGCAAGGAGGCGAGGGTGGCAGTGGATCGTGGGCGGCGACGGCTTCAAGCTCGCGGCGACGAAGCGCGCGCACGAGTCGATGCAGAGGGTGTAGTAGTCGCGACTCGAGGCAGAGCAAACATGGATCTGGGTATCGACAGTAAGGTAATAAATTTTTTTTTTTTTTAATTTAGATTGTATGCAGAAGAAAGAAAAAAAAAATATACTTACATATAGGTATTAAAAATAATTTAATAAAGGAAAAGTTAGTTTTAAAAATAAAATGAAATTAAATATTGTTATCATGTTTAAACCTAGAAAGAATATTTAATAGTTACATTAAAGTGATTAACTCGTTAACAAATATTTATTTGATTCGTTTAAGTTACTAAAAAATTAAATTTTTGGAAGTTTAATTGTTTAAATTAAATTTTAGTTAAATAAGTTATAAAAAGGAAAACTTGTTTTATAAAAGGGATTTTGTTTAAAAATTTATAATGTTATTAAAGGAATAGAAATTTTAGTTTCAAATGGAAAATATTTTGTAAAAGAAAATGTGTTAGAGATTTAATTTATTTAATAAAATGACTTATCAAAAGAAATATTATTATTTTTGGAAAAATGGGTTAAGAATAATTTATTAAAAGAAGAAAATTTAGTTTTAAAAATTAAATTGTAGTTAAATAAATTTGTTTAAAGAAAAATTAGTTGATTTAATTTATGAAAAGGAAATTTAATTTAAATTGGAAATTTCTAGTTAGAATTATTTTAAAAAGGGAAAATTTGTTAACTTAATTTATTTAAGTAAGTTTAGTTGAAATTAAATTTGGATTAGACAAATTGTTAAGAGTAACATGTTTGAAATTAAAAGGAATTAGTTAATAAAGTTTATTAAAAGAAATTTAAATTTTAGTTAAATAAAATTTTAAAGAAGAAATTGGTTTAAATAAAACTATCAGTAACTTTAACTATTAAAAATGAAATCACCGATGAATTAAAATTTGTCAAATGAAAATTTAATTTATTCAATTGGTTCGAATATTAATAAATTGTATAAAATTGTTATACAAAGTATAAATGAAGAAAACAAGTTGAATTGGAAGTGGATGGCAAACAGGAATAAAAGGTGAGAACTTCTCACTCAAAAGGAATTTTGTTGTTTATTTAAATTTTAAATAGTTAGATTTAAAATTGTTTGACTGTGTTGAGTGAATGCTTGAATGATGATTGTTATATATATATATATATATATATATACATATATATATATATATATGTATGTATGTATGTATATATTGGATGTGAATAGACCCTATACGCCGTTAGTAAGCGGAGGTTATTTATTACACACATATACCGCGATATTCCACCTTGAAGTGGAATTGGTATTATATTATATATAGCAATATATATATATATTGGTATATGTATATATTGCAGTTGATTGATTTCCCGCATTTTCTTTTAGCGGATGAGACCATATGCGCCGTTAGTAAGCGGATATATATATTTATAAAATCCCATATACCGCGATATTCCGTCTTGAAACGGAATTGGTATTGTGCTAATGTCTGTGGATGCAGGGAAACAGGTTGGAGGGATCCAACTGGATTCCTCACAAATATTTATTTGATTTCATATATTGTGATATTTGATTGTTTATCGTGGATGATATATGATGTTTGAAAGTCGTGATTGACTATTTGATGTGTTACATCATCGGATCCAATTTTGAAGTTTAAAAACAACGATTTAATTTCTAAAGAGATTTTTGGAAATATACGTTTATAAAATATTTTTGGAATTGATCCATTATAAATAAATAAACGTTATAATCTTAATGTTATAAAAATTATATTTTTGAGAAATATAGTTAAAAGTTGATTTTTGAAAATATGGGATTGATGATTTTATAAAATAGTTTAAACTGGGATTTTTGAATTTATTATAAAAAGTTTAAAAATTGGATTTATAAAATTGGATTATTTTTATAAATCAAATGATGAGATTATAAAGGGGTTTAAAGACATTTTAAAAATAGTAATATAAATTGTTTTATATTAAAAGATTTATAAATTGATATTTATAAATTAAAAATATTAGAAGTGTAAAACGAGCTTTTCTAAGTGTTAGAAAGAATTGTGAATGAATTTCATAAATGAATGAAATTTATAGAATTATAACGGTGAAGTTATAAATGAAATTTTATAAGCAGTAGGTTTATAAAATTTATAAAGTTATGGAAAAGGATAGATTTTGGATAAATAAATGAATCTTATAAGTTATAAGATTTATAAAATTGGGAAGTTTAAAGAAACAATTTTGTAAACAAATAAATTATAAGTGTTTGACTTATAATATGAATTTTAGTATATCATTGTGATATGAATTGATATAGGTTAATAAAGGAATTTATAAAAGGAGTTGATATAAAATAAATAGAATAGAATTTATAAACGTTGTTTTATAAATTCGAAACGATTTACTTTGATAAGTAAATAGTTGTAATTTGTTAATGGAGTTATATTCATGTTTTAGACAGTGAATAATTCCTTAAAATAAAATGAATCGAAGTGATGAAATTTATTAACAAGGTATATTCACGTTTTTGAATGGTGAATAATAAGTTAAAGAAATTATTTAGAATGTGATGTTTTAAATAGAATTAAAACGATCTAACGATGTTTTAAAATATGTTGAGATTCGAAACCATAGATTTCAACATTTATTGTTGAAATAGATGTTTTCGAGAAATAGAAGGAAATAATAGATTATAACACTGTTGTTATAATAGATGATTTCCGAAAGGAAATGTTTTATATAGTATTGGGATTTATATATCTATTTTAATTTCGAATCCCTATACTAGTGATTTTGGGTTGTCGTAACGATGTTTTACGCAACATTCGTTTTGGCCCAAATAAATATGTTTAAGAGAATGATTTCCTTAAAGAATGAAATATATACTTAATTTCGATTAGAGTATATTAAATATTTTCTAAGCGTAGAAAATAAAAAGACTTGTGAATTACTTATTTAATAAGTATGGAAATGTTTTCCAATATAAAGTGAATATGTTGAGAATTTATCTTTTTGAAGATAAATTGAAAATGAATATTTGAAATCATATATTCATAAATATTTTGGAAATATAAATTCAATATGGAATTTATAAATGAAATTGGGAAATGGGTTTAAAAATAAATATTGATTTATTTTTGAAGTATGGAAAGTTTATATCTTCTAAAGATATTTTTGGGAAATAAATAATTTGGAAAATTATTTGGATTCTGGTGATGTTGTGCATATCTATTGATAGTTCAATAATCGACTATCGATATTTACCTTTGAATAGGTATTTGTTGTGAATTTGTTTGAAATTGAATGCCACACTTATTTTCTAAAATAAGCGCTCACTATTCGGGTTAACCGGGAAAAGACCTTGGGGTCGTATAACCCATTCCGAATATGTGATACGTCGTTATGAATTGCATTCGAAGACCGGTGTTGAAGACCGGATATTTTCGAAAACGTAAGGGTTTCTTGTTGATTGTCTCTGCACTGGCTGATCCCCGGTATAGAGATCTCCATAAGTGATGGGAAATCCGAACGTGATTAGAGATTATTCGGATTGCAAGGACTTCTTTGTAAGTGCCTTCGGTTCTGTTCGAGCCCGGAACAGACTTGTATGGATAGTATGCCTGACATTACAAATTGAGATATAAAGCCGATTTCTTTCAATATATTTCTGTTGGTGGCGGAGAATTTATTCTTTTAGCTTAACACCCTTCTCTGAGACGTACGAGCTCAGAGGTTATATAGTTGAAGTTATCAGCAATATATTCCCAATTTGGTAATGTGACATACTGAGTGTTGCTGTGAAATGATCATTGTGTTGATTATTTGTGATAGGATCATTTGTTTGATCGTCTATCTTGGTGATCATTTCTATGATCATTTGTTGACCCAAAGCATGGCTTTTGTATAAAGTATGTTTTTGTGGACGAGACTTCGTCGAGCCTCACATCCCGGAATGGTCAAAACAGGAAAGATGCGGCAAGGTTATGAGGGGTAGCGCCCTTTAGGATATGTGCATTTCCTTCTGGAAAAGGGTGGTATCATGGTATGGAGCCCAGATACTTACTCATGTTGAAAACACTTTGTTATGATTGTGTGAATTGATTACGAGCGCTCGGTGAAAAGGTCCAAAGGACCGGGGGATGCCATATTCGTGTAGTAGTTACCTAGTGATAAAGGTAACCCGGCCTTGTGTTGGCAGAGAGCTGGTTAAGTTCTCGGGACGTCCAGCCAGAGGCGTTTCCATGTGGCAATGGGAAGTTCCTTGGCCTGACCATTTGTTGGAAATCCAAAGAAACAATACGAGACTTGTACGGTATTAGTTGTATAACCTGCTATGGAATGTGGCGGTAACCTGCTATTGAACATGGTAGCTATAGTAGGCATAAGTGCGGAATGTCTATGCTGGCTAAGATTTATATCTTTATTTTCGAAATGATTTTCCTCTACACTATACACTAATAATAATATCAAATGTTATTTTAAATGCGTATCAAGCATCTTTGACTATCATAAGGAGAAATCTCCTCCGATTCTGCGTTTGCATGTGTGTGTGTGTGGGAGGCCTTATGGTAGTCTCATTTTTAAAAGCATTGCGAATTGAATTTAAAAATATTCCTCTATTTTGAGTTTAAAGTTAAGTAAACTGTTTTGAGTTCTCACACCAGTCACATGACTGACTCGGAGTTTATTGTTTTCCTTCCTAAACTCTGGGTGCCCACCAATTTCCACACGGGCAGTCAAGAGTTAAGGTTTATCAGGATATTCTGGGTATTCAGGAGTTGCTGGAGGCAAGCTGGATGGCATGGCGTATTACTAGTATATAGTATTTCTTTTCCGCTGTTTATTGTATGTTGTTGTACACTCTGATGATATGATGTAATGAAATGAAATGTAATGTAATAACTGATATAGTTCTTTGTTTAAAGATTATTCATTTATTATTATATGTTGTTCCACTGCGAATTGTGAGATTCTGTGGTTGTGTTGTTGTTTCCTTTCTTTCTGTTTTTCTTTCTCTCTTCTTCTACCTCTTTCTTCTCTTCTTTCTTAAAACCCTAACGGTTCGGTTTTTTTTCGGCAACGAAAAATCGATCTCGTTACATTTGGTATCAGAGCATATGGTTAAGCGACAACCATGGTTCTGTTGGGTATTACTCGTTAGAGATAGAGTCAGCAGTATTCTAGAATGAGTTTGAGTGTAATAATAGATATGAGCGCGTATTTGATAGTGAATATAAAATTGTTTTTGAATCGGGTAAATAAGATAAATTTTGCCCAAAACTATTTTTTTGATAGAAAAGAAATGATTTTCTATGAATTATTATAGTATATGGTTGCATGATTGTTAAGAAGTGATAATATTGAATTATTATCATTAGTATATGGAATTAAATAAAATAAAATGGATTGAATTCAAGTAAATTAACTTGATAATTTATTTATTTGTGAAATAATTTCAAATGGAATGAATATGAATATGGAATGTGAATAAAATTGAATTAAATAAATGTGTAACTTCAATAGTGAAGTAAAAACGTATAAGAGGTATATGTTGAAAATTTTGTAATAGAATTTGCAAAATGGTTTGAATGTTGGATTCGGATGCTACTACTGTTAGCAGGTTATACAGGTGTATAAAGGAATTGAGATTTTGATTTCAAAGAAAAAAATTGAATTGCTCGACAAAAGGGTACGTATTTCAATTTCAGTATGAGATTTGATGACTTTCTTCTCTAGCCACTTGGCTTTTCTCTTTTCTTTTTGATTCTGAGGGGCCGTGGTGCCATTTTGTAGTCGTACCGAGCTAGCCGCGCAAAGGAAACGCTGGCGAAATTTTTCGAAAATTTAGGGTGTTAGAAAAATTTTGAGAAATTTTGAAAGTTTGAAATTTGAATTTGAATTTAAATTTGAATGGTTAGGAAAACAATATTGCTTGGAACCTATAATTGAAGTTGGAAAGCTAGTTGAAAGGATAGTGAATCTCTAGTAAAAAGATTTAGGTTAGAAAGTTGATAAAACTATTTGAATTGTGAAAAAAATGATAGACGGGATAAGGGCATTCTTCTTAACTTGTAATTTCGGGACGAAATTCTTTTAAGGGGGAAAGATTGTAACGACCCTGAATTTTGAACTATTTAATTTGAAATATTTAATTTATTTTAAATATTTGAATGATGGTTTGGATTGAATTTTCAATATAACTTTGAATATGGCGATTGAATTATAGAATTTAATTTATTGAGAGTTGAATAAAAATTTAGATCTTCAATTTTAAACCAATTAAAAATATTTCGAAGGCTTGTAAAATTCATATTGATAATACTGAAGATAATAGAAGCTTCAGAATTGAAATTGAAAGTGAATTGTTCAGTTTTGAAATTTAATCGTTTGAATCGATATTTAAAAATAGCCGTCCGAGGCACAGTCTCGGAATTCGACGAAACCAGTTCCATTGGGTCCGTAATATTGAATTATTGCCGGATTTCAAATTTCGCATTTTTTGGAGTTAATATGTGAGCGCACGACACGTAAACGCGTCAAAATTTTCAACG
Source organism: Allium cepa (assembly GCA_030765085.1). Lineage (NCBI taxonomy): Eukaryota > Viridiplantae > Streptophyta > Magnoliopsida > Asparagales > Amaryllidaceae > Allium > Allium cepa. Next base: position 439,761,569 of record CM060929.1, read on the forward strand.
ATTTAAATTTAAATTTAAATATAAACTTAGTCAAACAAATACACGTCTTCCCTAAACTCACGCCGAGCATCACGCAGGAAATCACGAAGTCGTGCAAACCATACTTCGTTCAATTTTAAATATCATCTCCTTCTCCCCTCAGCTCCAAAACAAAGAAAGAAAAAAAAATAATGGCCGAAGCTTGGTACGTGAAATCGAAGCCGCTATCTCCTCTTCAGAAACTAACGACTCTCCCTCTCCTATTTCCTTTCTTTTCCCCCCAAATCAACAGCCAAACCGATTCATAAAAAAAAAAAAAAATGGGGGATTGGCGCACGCGCGCGATGAGGCGATTCGTGGGATGGGCGCGCGCATGCTCGGAGGCGACGATGCCGTGAAGGGCGGCGCACGGCAGCGTTCGTGATGGCAAGGGGGGCGAAGGCAACGGCGAGGCGCACGCGCGCGTGGGAGGTCGGCGGCAATCGCGATGTCGCGAATTTGGGGATTTCGAGCGCGAGGTGATGGCGTCGTCGAGTAGCATGTGTGTACGCGCAAGGAGGCGAGGGTGGCAGTGGATCGTGGGCGGCGACGGCTTCAAGCTCGCGGCGACGAAGCGCGCGCACGAGTCGATGCAGAGGGCGTAGCAGTCGCGACTCGAGGCAGAGCAAACATGGATCTGGGTATCGACAGTAAGGTAATAAAAAAAAAAAAAATTTTTTTTTTAATTTAGATTGTATGCAGAAGAAAGAAAAAATATATATATACTTACATATAGGTATTAAAAATAATTTAATAAAGGAAAAGTTAGTTTTAAAAATAAATTGAAATTAAATATTGTTATCGTGTTTAAACCTAGAAAGAATATTTAATAGTTACATTAAAGTGATTAACTCGTTAACAAATATTTATTTGATTCGTTTAAGTTACTAAAAAATTAAATTTTTGGAAGTTTAATTGTTTAAATTAAATTTTAGTTAAATAAGTTATAAAAAGGAAAACTTGTTTTATAAAAGGGATTTTGTTTAAAAATTTATAATGTTATTAAAGGAATAGAAATTTTAGTTTCAAATGGAAAATATTTTGTAAAAGAAAATGTGTTAGAGATTTAATTTATTTAATAAAATGACTTATCAAAGGAAATATTATTATTTTTGGAAAAATGGGTTAAGAATAATTTATTAAAAGAAGAAAATTTAGTTTTAAAAATTAAATTGTAGTTAAATAAATTTGTATAAAGAAAAATTAGTTGATTTAATTTATGAAAAGGAAATTTAATTTAAATTGGAAATTTCAAGTTAGAATTATTTTAAAAAGGGAAAATTTGTTAACTTAATTTATTTAAGTAAGTTTAGTTGAAATTAAATTTGGATTAGACAAATTGTTAAGAGTAACATGTTTGAAATTAAAAGGAGTTAGTTAATAAAGTTTATTAAAAGAAATTTAAATTTTAGTTAAATAAAATTTTAAAGAAGAAATTGGTTTAAATAAAACTATCAGTAACTTTAACTATTAAAAATGAAATCGCCGATGAATTAAAATTTGTCAAATGAAAATTTAATTTATTCAATTGGTTCGAATATTAATAAATTGTATAAAATTGTTATACAAGGTATAAATGAAGAAAAGAAGTTGAATTGGAAGTGGATGGCAAACAGGAATAAAAGGTGAGAACTTCTCACTCAAAAGGAATTTTGTTGTTTATTTAAATTTTAAATAGTTAGATTTAAAATTGTTTGACTGTGTTGAGTGAATGCTTGAATGATGATTGTTATATATATATATTGGATGTGAATAGACCCTATACGCCGTTAGTAAGCGGAGGTTATTTATTACACACATATACCGCGATATTCCACCTTGAAGTGGAATTGGTATTATATTATATATAGCAATATATATATATTGGTATATGTATATATTGCAGTTGATTGATTTCCCGCATTTTCTTTTAGCGGATGAGACCCTATGCGCCGTTAGTAAGCGGATATATATATTTATAAAATCCCATATACCGCGATATTCCGTCTTGAAACGGAATTGGTATTGTGCTAATGTCTGTGGATGCAGGGAAACAGGTTGGAGGGATCCAACTGGATTCCTCACAAATATTTATTTGATTTCATATATTGTGATATTTGATTGTTTATCGTGGATGATATATGATGTTTGAAAGTCGTGATTGACTATTTGATGTGTTACATCATCGGATCCAATTTTGAAGTTTAAAAACAACGATTTAATTTCTAAAGAGATTTTTGGAAATATACGTTTATAAAATATTTTTGAAATTGATCCATTATAAATAAATAAACGTTATAATCTTAATGTTATAAAAATTATATTTTTGAGAAATATAGTTAAAAGTTGATTTTTGAAAATATGGGATTGATGATTTTATAAAATAGTTTAAACTGGGATTTTTGAATTTATTATAAAAAGTTTAAAAATTGGATTTATAAAATTGGATTATTTTTATAAATCAAATGATGAGATTATAAAGGGGTTTAAAGACATTTTAAAAATAGTAATATAAATTGTTTTATATTAAAAGATTTATAAATTGATATTTATAAATTAAAAATATTAGAAGTGTAAAACGAGCTTTTCTAAGTGTTAGAAAGAATTGTGAATGAATTTCATAAATGAATGAAATTTATAGAATTATAACGGTGAAGTTATAAATGAAATTTTATAAGCAGTAGGTTTATAAAATTTATAAAGTTATGGAAAAGGATAGATTTTGGATAAATAAATGAATCTTATAAGTTATAAGATTTATAAAATTGGGAAGTTTAAAGAAACAATTTTGTAAACAAATAAATTATAAGTGTTTGACTTATAATATGAATTTTAGTATATCATTGTGATATGAATTGATATAGGTTAATAAAGGAATTTATAAAAGGAGTTGATATAAAATAAATAGAATAGAATTTATAAACGTTGTTTTATAAATTCGAAACGATTTACTTTGATAAGTAAATAGTTGTAATTTGTTAATGGAGTTATATTCATGTTTTAGACAGTGAATAATTCCTTAAAATAAAATGAATCGAAGTGATGAAATTTATTAACAAGGTATATTCACGTTTTTGAATGGTGAATAATAAGTTAAAGAAATTATTTAGAATGTGATGTTTTAAATAGACTTAAAACGATCTAACGATGTTTTAAAATATGTTGAGATTCGAAACCATAGATTTCAACATTTATTGTTGAAATAGATGTTTTCGAGAAATAGAAGGAAATAATAGATTATAACACTGTTGTTATAATAGATGATTTCCGAAAGGAAATGTTTTATATAGTATTGGGATTTATATATCTATTTTAATTTCGAATCCCTATACTAGTGATTTTGGGTTGTCGTAACGATGTTTTACGCAACATTCGTTTTGGCCCAAATAAATATGTTTAAGAGAATGATTTCCTTAAAGAATGAAATATATACTTAATTTCGATTAGAGTATATTAAATATTTTCTAAGCGTAGAAAATAAAAAGACTTGTGAATTACTTATTTAATAAGTATGGAAATGTTTTCCAATATAAAGTGAATATGTTGAGAATTTATCTTTTTGAAGATAAATTGAAAATGAATATTTGAAATCATATATTCATAAATATTTTGGAAATATAAATTCAATATGGAATTTATAAATGAAATTGGGAAATGGGTTTAAAAATAAATATTGATTTATTTTTGAAGTATGGAAAGTTTATATCTTCTAAAGATATTTTTGGGAAATAAATAATTTGGAAAATTATTTGGATTCTGGTGATGTTGTGCATATCTATTGATAGTTCAATAATCGACTATCGATATTTACCTTTGAATAGGTATTTGTTGTGAATTTGTTTGAAATTGAATGCCACACTTATTTTCTAAAATAAGCGCTCACTATTCGGGTTAACCGGGAAAAGACCTTGGGGTCGTATAACCCATTCCGAATATGTGATACGTCGTTATGAATTGCATTCGAAGACCGGTGTTGAAGACCGGATATTTTCGAAAACGTAAGGGTTTCTTGTTGATTGTCTCTGCACTGGCTGATCCCCGGTATAGAGATCTCCATAAGTGATGGGAAATCCGAACGTGATTAGAGATTATTCGGATTGCAAGGACTTCTTTGTAAGTGCCTTCGGTTCTGTTCGAGCCCGGAACAGACTTGTATGGATAGTATGCCTGACATTACAAATTGAGATATAAAGCCGATTTCTTTCAATATATTTCTGTTGGTGGCGGAGAATTTATTCTTTTAGCTTAACACCCTTCTCTGAGACGTACGAGCTCAGAGGTTATATAGTTGAAGTTATCAGCAATATATTCCCAATTTGGTAATGTGACATACTGAGTGTTGCTATGAAATGATCATTGTGTTGATTATTTGTGATAGGATCATTTGTTTGATCGTCTATCTTGGTGATCATTTCTATGATCATTTGTTGACCCAAAGCATGGCTTTTGTATAAAGTATGTTTTTGTGGACGAGACTTCGTCGAGCCTCACATCCCGGAATGGTCAAAACAGGAAAGATGCGGCAAGGTTATGAGGGGTAGCGCCCTTTAGGATATGTGCATTTCCTTCTGGAAAAGGGTGGTATCATGGTATGGAGCCCAGATACTTACTCATGTTGAAAACACTTTGTTATGATTGTGTGAATTGATTACGAGCGCTCGGTGAAAAGGTCCCAAAGGACCGGGGGATGCCATATTCGTGTAGTAGTTACCTAGTGATAAAGGTAACCCGGCCTTGTGTTGGCAGAGAGCTGGTTAAGTTCTCGGGACGTCCAGCCAGAGGCGTTTCCATGTGGCAATGGGAAGTTCCTTGGCCTGACCATTTGTTGGAAATCCAAAGAAACAATACGAGACTTGTACGGTATTAGTTGTATAACCTGCTATGGAATGTGGCGGTAACCTGCTATTGAACATGGTAGCTATAGTAGGCATAAGTGTGGAATGTCTATGCTGGCTAAGATTTATATCTTTATTTTCGAAATGATTTTACTCTACACGATACACTAATAATAATATCAAATGTTATTTTAAATGCGTATCAAGCATCTTTGACTATCATAAGGAGAAATCTCCTCCGATTCTGCGTTTGCATGTGTGTGTGTGCGGGAGGCCTTATGGTAGTCTCATTTTTAAAAGCATTGCGAATTGAATTTAAAATATTCCTCTATTTTGATTTTAAAGTTAAGTAAACTGTTTTGAGTTCTCACACCAGTCACATGACTGACTCGGAGTTTATTGTTTTCCTTCCTAAACTCTGGGTGCCCACCAATTTCCACACGGGCAGTCAAGAGTTAAGGTTTATCAGGGTATTCTGGGTATTCAGGAGTTGCTGGAGGCAAGCTGGATGGCATGGCGTATTACTAGTATATAGTATTTCTTTTCCGCTGTTTATTGTATGTTGTTGTACACTCTGATGATATGATGTAATGAAATGAAATGTAATGTAATAACTGATATAGTTCTTTGTTTAAAGATTATTCATTTATTATTATATGTTGTTCCGCTGCGAATTGTGAGATTCTGTGGTTGTGTTGTTGTTTCCTTTCTTTCTGTTTTTCTTTCTCTCTTCTTCTACCTCTTTCTTCTCTTCTTTCTTAAAACCCTAACGGTTCGGGTTTTTTTCGGCAACGAAAAATCGATCTCGTTACATATCTTGCCTTAAATCATTTCCGTGTGTGAATTATTTCTTTCCCGCTTGCCTCCCATACGTTTCTACCTATTGGATAGAATTGAATGCCTTAATTGCCTCTACCATTCAAGCATATTTCTCTTGTCTGCCCTCTACATAAATTAGTGAGCAATGTTAATATATATTTCATGTTCAAAAGTTCCATACCATAAATTATTCATTTTGCTTCCATCAAAATTTGCGTAAGCATCTCCTGAAGGTATGAATCGGCGCATGCTTTTCCTTTCATTTTTTTTTCTCTTTTCTTTTTTCTTTTCTTTCTTTCTTCTTTTCACTCTTGTTTTATTTCATTTGTTCTCCTTTCATTGTTTTGCTTGGGGATGGTGATACAAAATCATATCTTGGCTATCTTTCAACTCAAATCAAAAGTCGTGAAATTGTGCTTGTCGTGCCTTTGGAGTCGTGCTTGTATGTTGTTTTGGTCTCTAGCTTTGAAAAAGGTGAGTCTTTCTTACTCTGACATATATACTTATGAAAAGTGGATTGATGAAAAGTGTTTAGTAATGTAAAATGTTTATGCAAGTTAATGATGATCATATGATATGCTATGCCATGTTATTACCATGTTAAAACTGTTAATTTTCACCTGACATCTGATACATGACTGTATATTGTGATATTGACATTGTTTATATTATTTCTGTATATGATCACACTGCAAGTCCCCTGTTAGGATAAAAATCATTATGGGCTGAAATGATAAGCCTGAGTTATTTTATTTATTTATCTATACTTGGGATTGCGGGTTTGAAATGATAAAACCCGGATTTTTACCTTTTAAACTGCGGATTGAAATGATACATATCCGTATCACTTGACCTAGGTTAGAAAACTATATACAGACCCGTGATTATTCTATAAAGTGCTTTGAATATTTTAAGTATTTTAAAACTATAAAATTATGAAATTTGATTTAAATAGATTTTCAAAGGTTTTAAAATAAATAAATTTTGATTTTTCTATGTGTTAAAAATGTAATTTATGAATGGATTAACTGGATTTTTGAAATATAACTTATGTTTGAAGTTTCGAATTTTGACTAAAAATGATATTTAAGATACATGAATAAAATGGACTTTAATTTTATTTGGAAAATGGTAAATGTAACGACCCAGAATTTTTATTAATTTAAATTTGAATATTTAATTAATTTTAAATATTAATGAGTGAATTTATAAGTCAAATAAATTTTTATTTGAATTTTTGGAATTAATTGGATAATTTAAATCGATAATTTAATACGTTAAATTATGGAAATAATTGAAAATAGGGTTAAATATGATTGAAAATAATTTGTAAAATTTTATTTTATCATATGGAAGTTAGAATGATATTTTAGAACTTTTAAAATCGAATTAAAAGTTAATTTGTGAAAATTGAATATTTTAATATTTAAAATCGACTAGTGAAAATAGTCAATTTTTGAACAGTCTCAGAATTGAACGAAACCAGTTCCATTGGATCCGTAATAGTTAGTTATTACCGGATTTCAAATTTCGTATCAATCGGAGTTATCGTTTGATCGTGGCAGCTCGAAAAGCATCGATTTATTTTTAATTTAAATTTGACGAGTGAAAATAGCCATTTTTCAAAAAGTCTCGGATTTTGACGAAACTAGTTTCATCGGATCCGTAATGTGATATTATTGTAAGGTTTCAAATTTCAAGTCAATTGGATTTACCGTTTGTCCTGTACAAATTAAAACGCCTAGAAATCGAGTTAAATCGGTTTAATTTAAATTGAGCGTTTATAGCCATAACTCGCACAGATGTCCGAATTAGCTTTCGAAACCTGTTCCATTGTGTCCGAAACACGGGGTAAACCTTAGAAACGCTGGTTACGGCGCGTAAATCGGAGTTCGGAATTTCCGGGATGAATAGTGTCGTTCGATTCTCTATAAATATGCACCACCCTTCACAAATAAAAATAAATAAAATAAAAACCTAATACTAAAACCCTAGCCGCCACCTAACAAATGAATGGCCAGAAATTATCTCCACTTCCTCCCTCAATCACTTACAATCCATCGACAATTAGGCGAAGTGTTCAACTGCAAGGTTGTAGAGGATGGAGAGGGCTTCAGATCCATACGGAGTTGATCGTGTTTGGAGCATCGGAGGGGGAGAAATGGGGGGCCGACGCCTGGTATTTGCACGCGCGTTTCGAGGCATATATCGTGACCGAGCTTGGCATTGTGGTGGCCGTGGGTAGCTGGTGTTATGGGCTACGTGATGGAGGTCATTGATCGTGCTATAGATCGTCGTGGAGGAAGAATTATTTAACCCTAAAATTGTGTTCATGGGTTCATGCTTGCGTATGAAGGCCTGTAGCCAAAACGTGGGGGAGAAGGAGATCATGTGCGGCTGTGATGAGGTGGGCTAGGAATCCAATGGCTCTAATTTATCAAGGTTGTAAATATTAAAGTTTTGTTGAAATTAGTTTATAAATTAATTCGTGTAACTTCAAATATTCATAACTTTTTCATACGAGGTCGAAAACGCGCGAAACCTGCGTTGGAATCGTATGGACGAGCACTACGTGATGGAGTTGGTTTGGAGTCGTTTGGAGTTAGTGAGAATTTTGGGTAAAATTAAACGTCCGTTTAATTTTATTCGAAATAAATCGCTAAAACGGAAATAAAATCAAGGTGAGAACTTCTCACTCAATCGAATCAGTTTCGATTTTATTTTAAATAGTTAGATTTAAAATATTTGAATGCATGTTTGAATGATGATTGATATCTATTGATTGTTAAAATAGACATTATACGTCGTTAGTAAGCGGATGTTATTTATTAAAAACATATACCGCGAATATTTCATAAACAGTGAAATTGGTATTATATATAATATCAATATATATATATTGGCATATGTATATATTGGAGTTATTGATTTCCCGCATTTTTTGTTTAGCGGATGAGACCCTATTGCGCCGTTATTAAGCGGATAATATTTAATAAGAACATATACCGCGATAATTTCGTACTGGAGCGAAATTGGTATTGTGCTAATATTTTTGGATTGTGTGTCTGACATTACAAGTTGAGATATAAAGCCGATTTCTTTCAAATATATTTCTGTTGGTGGCGAAGAATTTATTCTTTTAGCTTAACACCCTTCTCTGAGACGTACGAGCTCAGAGGTTATATAGTTGAGGTTATCAGCGATATATTCCCAATTTGGTAATGTGACATGCTGAGTGTTGCTGAAATGATCATTGTGTTGATTATTGTGATAGGATCGTTTATTTGATCGTCTATCTTGGTGATCATTGTGTTGATCATTTGTTGACCCAAAGCATGGCTTTTGTATAAAGTATGTTTTTGTGGACGTGACTTCGTCGAACCTCACACCCCGGAAATGGTCAAAACAGGAAAGATGCGGCAAGGTTATGAGGGGTAGCACCCTTTAGGGTATGTACATTTCCTTATGGATAGAGGTGGTATCATGGTATGGAGCCCAGATATTTAACCTATGTGGTTACTGCGAATTTATTACTTTGTGGTTGTTGGTTTTCGGGATCCCGTGAGAAAGGTCGTTTACGATCGGGGAATGGCGTGCTCGTGTCAGTAGTTACCCAGTTAGGGGTAACCCGGCCTTGTGTTGGCAGAGTTCCGGTTTGGTTCTCGGGAATGTCTTTCCAGAGGCATTCTCATGTGGCAATGGGAAGTTCCTTGGCCTGACCATTTGTTGGAAATCCAATTCCCAATACGAAACTTGTACGGTATTAGTTGTAGAACCTGCCATTCACTTATGGTGGTCACCACTGTTTGGATGGTAGCTATAGTAGGCATAGTTCGAAATGTCTATGTTGGCTAAGATTTATATCTTTACTTTCGAAATGAATTTTTTCTACACTATGCACTAGTAATAATATCAAATGTTATTTTAAATGCGTATCAAGCATCTTTGACTATCATAAGGAGAAATCTCCTCCGATTCTGCGTTTGCATTGTGTGTGTGTGCGGGAGGCCTTATGGTAGTCTCATTTTTAAAAGCATTGCGAATTGAATTTAAAAATATTCCTCTATTTTGATTTTAAAGATAAATAAACTGTTTTGAGTTCTCACACCAGTCACATGACTGACTTGGAGTTTATTGTTTTCCTTCCTAAACTCTGGGTGCCTACCAATTTCCACACGGGCAGTCAAGAGTTAAGGTTTATCAGGATATTCTGGATATTCTGGAGTTGCTGGAGGCAAGCTGGATGGCATGGCGTATTACTTATATAGTATTCCTTTTCCGCTGCACTGTTGTTGTTGTATGATGTTGTACACTCTGATGATATGATGTAATGAAATGAAATGTAATAACTGACATAGTTCATTGTTTAAAGATTATTCATTTATTATTATATGTTGTTCCGCTGCGAATTGTGAGATTATGATGTGATTCTGTTGTGTTCCGTCCGTCCTATTTTCTTCTGTTTTTCTTTTTCCTCTATTCTCTTTTTCTTCTATTTTAAAAAAAAATTAAAATTTTCTGTTTTCTTTTCCTCTCCATCTTCTACCTTTTTCTCTCTTCTTTTCTACTTTTTCTTTTCTTAATTTTTTCTTAAAACCCCTAAGGGTTCGTATTTTCATTCATCTTGAATTAAACAAAGGAGATTAGTGTCTATTCAAGGAGTACGGATTTACGGGTCTTTACAGTTGGTATCGGAGCTTATGGTTAAGCGACAACCATGGTTCTGTTGGGTATAATTCATTAGAGATAGAGTCAGCAGTACTCTAGAATGAATTTGAGTGTAATAATAGATATGAGTGGGTATTTGTTAGTGAATATGAAATTGTTTTATATTGTGATGATTGGTTTGTTGAGTGGTATACGAACCTTCGTCAGCACGGTATGTACAACTATGCCGAAGGGGTTTCTAAACACTTGAATAGAACAATTCGGCACAGTATTGTTTTAAATTGGGTAAATAAAATAATTTTACCTTGATTATATTTTATATATAAAGAAATAATTTTCAGAATTATTAAAGTATATAAGTTGATTGTTTAGTTGTTTGAATAATCTAAATAAAGAATTATTGTATAAGTAAAAAAGAATTATAAGAATTGAATTATAATTAAAGTGATTTACAATTGTGAAATAAACTTATATATATAAGAAGTGAAACTATATGAATATATTTATGAATATGAGTTGTAAATAAAAAAAATGAATTTAAAGTTAAATGGAATATAACTTAAGTGATATGGAATGAAGTTGATATTAGTATCAAAGTAAATTAATAAAGTTAAGTGGTGGATGTGAACTTGAGTTATGTAAATGAAATTCAACTTTGAAATTGAATTGAATTAATGGATTAAATGTTAATCAATTGAATGTGAATTAAGTTGATATGGAATAATGAATGTAAGTGAAATTCATTAAAATCTAATGTTATTAGAAAGTTGAATAACTGAATGAAAATCAATTAATTAAACCAATTGATAAGCAAAGTAATTTGGTTGCAATTAATAAACATTGGTTGATATTAAATATGATTGTTAGTTGATTTTATATAATTCATTAAGTATTAATGAAATTTAAAGCTATGTAATTGAATTCAAATTAGAAGTAAATAAATTTGAATAGAATTGAATTTGAATTTGAAGTGAACCAACTTGAATATGAATTAGTAAATATAAACTAATTGAAAATGAATGTTAGTAAACCCAATGTAAATGAATCAAATGTGATTAAATTGAAAACCATTTCATTAAATATTAATGAGAATATGAATGAATATTTATTATTTGGATGTTAGTTGGTTGATGGTTGAATATATATTGCATTTGTTACTTTTGTTTCAGTTGCTATATAATGTATATTGATACTATTGTCTATATGCATGTTCTCATGTTGTTTGTTGAGTAATTAGTAGGTGCGGATCGCGTTTGCTTCGCATTTGGAGCTCGCTTTTGCGCTATATTAGCCGTATATGCTTGCTAATAAAATATAAGGTACATATCTCGGATTAAATATCGCACTTTTACATTTTTTTCCCTTCGGGATGCCTCATTACTTGATGAGATGTATATTTGTGATATATATACTGTCATTTTTTTTTCGGATCGAGCCGCGCAAAGGAGACTATGGCGAATTTTTCCGAAAATTTAAGGCGTTAGAAAATTTTGAGAAAAATTGGAAAATTTTGAAAACTTTAAACTTTGATTTGAAGTTGAAAGTTAAACAATAGTAGTTGTTTTTGAAAAGATAACTAAGTATGATTTGAAAACTTAGTAAGGTTATTGTAAGAAGTTTAATTATGAATTTTGGAAAATTAATAAATTCTGTAACCTTTCTTACTTAATAATTTCGAGGACGAAATTCTTTTAAGTGGGGAAGATTGTAACGACCCAGAATTTTTATTGATTTAAATTTGAATATTTAATTAATTTTAAATATTAATGAGTGAATTTATAAGTCAAATAAATTTTTATTTGAATTTTTGGAATTAATTGGATAATTTAAATCGATAATTTAATACGTTAAATTATGGAAATAATTGAAAATAGGGTTAAATATGATTGAAAATAATTTGTAAAATTTTATTTTATCATATGGAAGTTAGAATGATATTTTAGAACTTTTAAAATCGAATTAAAAGTTAATTTGTGAAAATTGAATATTTTAATATTTAAAATCGACTAGTGAAAATAGTCAATTTTTGAACAGTCTCAGAATTGAACGAAACCAGTTCCATTAGATCCGTAATAGTTAGTTATTACCGGATTTCAAATTTCGTGTCAATCGGAGTTATCGTTTGATCGTGGCAGCTCGAAACGCATCGATTTATTTTTAATTTAAATTTGACGAGTGAAAATAGCCATTTTTCAAAAAGTCTCGGATTTCGACGAAACCAGTTTCATCGGATCCGTAATGTGATATTATTGTAAGGTTTCAAATTTCAAGTCAATTGGATTTACCGTTTGTCCTGTACAAATTAAAACGCCTAGAAATCGAGTTAAATCGGTTTAATTTAAATTGAGCGTTTATAGCCATAACTCGCACAGATGTCCGAATTAGCTTCCGAAACCTGTTCCATTGTGTCCGGAACACGGGGTAAACCTTAGAAATGCTGGTTACGGCGCGTAAATCGGAGTTCGGAATTTCCGGGATGAATAGTGTCGTTCGATTCTCTATAAATATGCACCACCCTTCACAAATAAAAAAAAATAAAATAAAAACCTAATACTAAAACCCTAGCCGCCACCTAACAAATGGATGGCCAGAAATTATCTCCACTTCCTCCCTCAATCACTCACAATCCATCGACAATTAGGCGAAGTGTTCAACTGCAAGGTTGTAGAGGATGGAGAGGGCTTCAGATCCATACGGAGTTGATCGTGTTTGGAGCATCGGAGGGGGAGAAATGGGGGGCCGACGCCTGGGATTTGCGCGCGCGTTTCGAGGCATATATGGTGACCGAGCTTGGCATGGTGGTGGCCGTGGGTAGCTGGTGTTATGGGCTACGTGATGGAGGTCATTGATCGTGCTATAGATCGTCGTGGAGGAAGAATTATTTAACCCTAAAATTGTGTTCATGGGTTCATGCTTGCGTATGAAGGCCTGTAGCCAAAACGTGGGGGAGAAGGAGATCATGTGCGGCTGTGATGAGGTGGGCTAGGAACCCAATGGCTCTAATTTATCAAGGTTGTAAATATTAAAGTTTTGTTGAAATTAGTTTATAAATTAATTCGTGTAACTTCAAATATTCATAACTTTTTCATACGAGGTCGAAAACGCGCGAAACCAGTTGCGTTGGAATCGTATGGACGAGCACTACGCGATGGAGTTGGTTTGGAGTCGTTTGGAGTTAGTGAGAATTTTGGGTAAAATTAAACGTCCGTTTAATTTTATTCGAAATAAATCGCTAAAACGGAAATAAAATCAAGGTGAGAACTTCTCACTCAATCGAATCAGTTTCGATTTTATTTTAAATAGTTAGATTTAAAATATTTGAATGCATGTTTGAATGATGATTGATATCTATTGATTGTTAAAATAGACATTATACGCCGTTAGTAAGCGGATGTTATTTATTAAAAACATATACCGCGAATATTTCATAAACAGTGAAATTGGTATTATATATAATATCAATATATATATATTGGCATATGTATATATTGGAGTTATTGATTTCCCGCATTTTTTGTTTAGCGGATGAGACCCTATTGCGCCGTTATTAAGCGGATAATATTTAATAAGAACATATACCGCGATAATTTCGTACTGGAGCGAAATTGGTATTGTGCTAATATTTTTGGATGCAGGAAAACAGGTTGGAGGAATCCAACTGGATTCCTCAACAGTTTTTATTTAATTTCAGATATTTTGATATTTGATTGATTATCATAGCGATATATGATATCGTTGTAGTCGTGATTGACTATTTGGTGTGTAGCATCATTGGACCCAGATTTTGGAATTTTAAAATGATTTCAAAGTGATTTTTGAAAGTATAAGTTTATAAAATATTTTTGGGATTGATTCATTTTAAATAAATAAACGTTATAATTTTTTTTAGTTATAAAAATTATGATTTTTGAGAAATATAGTTAAAAACTGATTTTTGAGAATATGATGCTAATGATTTTATAAAATAGTTAAATCGGAATTTTTGAATTTATTATGAAAAGTTGAAATATAGGATTTATAAAATTTAATTATTTTATGAATCAAAAGGAAGAAGTTTTTAAAGGAATTTAAAGACGTTTAAAAAGAATAATATAAATTGATTTATATTAAGAAATTTATAAATGGATATTTATAAATTGAAATATTGACATTATAAAACGAGTTTTTATAAGTGTTTGAATGAAGTGAAAATGAATTTCATAATTGAATGGAATTTATAGAATTATATAACGGTGAAGTTATAAATGGAAATTTTATAAACAGTAGGTTTATAAAATTTGTAAAGTTCAAAGGAACGATTTTTGCAAATAAATAAATTATAAGTGTTTGACTTATAATTTGGACTTTTGGTTTATAATTAAAATTATAAATCGAATAAGTTAATAAAGAGATTTATAAAAAGGAAGTTTTTATAAATAAATAGAAATGGAATTTATAAACGTTGTTTTATAAATTCGCAAATGACTTATTTTAATAAGAAAATTGTTGAAACCTATTAGAGGAGATATATTCACATTTTTGAATAGTGAATAATCCTTTAAAATAAATTGAATAGAAGTGATGAAATTGTTAACGAAGTTTATTCACATTTTTGAATAGTGAATAATATGTTAAAGAAATTGTTTTGAATGTGATATGTGAAATAGAATTAAAACGATCTAACGATGTTTTAAAATGTGTTGAGATTCGAAACCATAGATTTCAACATTAATTGTTGAAATAGACGTTTTCGAGAAATAGAAGGAAATGGTAGACTATAACACTGTTGTTATAGTAAATGATTTCCGAAAGGAAATGTTTTGAATAGTATTGGGATTTATATATCTATTTTAAATTCGAATCCCTATACTAGTGGTTTTGGGTTGTCGTAACGATGTTTTACGCAACATTCGTTTTGGCCCAAATAAATATGTTAAGAGAATGATTTCCTTAATAGAATGAAATATATACTTAATCTCGATTTAAGTATATTGAATATTTTCTAAGTGTTGATAAAAAGATTTGTGAATTACTGATTTTTAATAAGTATGGAATTGTTTTCCAATATGAAGTGGATATTTAGAATTTATCTTTTTGAAGATAAATTGAAAATGGATAATTGAAACGTATATCAATAGATATTGTGAATTATAAATTCACTATGGAATTTATAAAAGAAAGTGGAATCTGTTTAAAAATAAATGTTGATTTATTTTTGAAGTATTGAAATTATATATCTAGTGAAGATATTTTGGAAAATAAATAATTTGGAAAATTATTTGGAAACTGGTGATGTGTGCATATCCATTGATAGTTCAATAACCGACTATCAATATTTCCCTTTGAATGGGTATTTGATGTGATTTGATTGAATGTGAATGCTACACTTATTTTTGAATAAGCGCTCACTATTCGGGTTAACCGGGAAAGGACCATGGGGTCGTATAACCCATTCCGAATATGTGATACGTCGTTATAATTGCATTGAAGATCGGTGTTGAAGACCCGGTATTTGCGAGAGCGATAGGATGACCTGTCGATTTACTCTGCACCGAGTAGCTACGGTATAGAGTTCTCCATATGTGATGGTGAATCCGATCAGGATTGTGAATATCCGGATTGCAAGGACTTCTTTGTAAGTGCCTTCGGTTTTGTTCGATCCCGGAACAGACTTGTATGGATTGTGTGTCTGACATTACAAGTTGAGATATAAAGCCGATTTCTTTCAAATATATTTCTGTTGGTGGCGAAGAATTTATTCTTTTAGCTTAACACCCTTCTCTGAGACGTACGAGCTCAGAGGTTATATAGTTGAAGTTATCAGCGATATATTCCCAATTTGGTAATGTGACATGCTGAGTGTTGCTGAAATGATCATTGTGTTGATTATTGTGATAGGATCGTTTATTTGATCGTCTATCTTGGTGATCATTGTGTTGATCATTTGTTGACCCAAAGCATGGCTTTTGTATAAAGTATGTTTTTGTGGACGTGACTTCGTCGAACCTCACACCCCGGAAATGGTCAAAACAGGAAAGATGCGGCAAGGTTATGAGGGGTAGCACCCTTTAGGGTATGTACATTTCCTTCTGGATAGAGGTGGTATCATGGTATGGAGCCCAGATATTTAACCTATGTGGTTACTACGAATTTATTACTTTGTGGTTGTTGGTTTTCGGGATCCCGTGAGAAAGGTCGTTTACGATCGGGGAATGGCGTGCTCGTGTCAGTAGTTACCCAGTTAGGGGTAACCCGGCCTTGTGTTGGCAGAGTTCCGGTTTGGTTCTCGGGAATGTCTTTCCAGAGGCATTCTCATGTGGCAATGGGAAGTTCCTTGGCCTGACCATTTGTTGGAAATCCAATTCCCAATACGAAACTTGTACGGTATTAGTTGTAGAACCTGCCATTCACTTATGGTGGTCACCACTGTTTGGATGGTAGCTATAGTAGGCATAGTTCGAAATGTCTATGTTGGCTAAGATTTATATCTTTACTTTCGAAATGAATTTTTTCTACACTATGCACTAGTAATAATATCAAATGTTATTTTAAATGCGTATCAAGCATCTTTGACTATCATAAGGAGAAATCTCCTCCGATTCTGCGTTTGCATTGTGTGTGTGTGCGGGAGGCCTTATGGTAGTCTCATTTTTAAAAGCATTGCGAATTGAATTTAAAAATATTCCTCTATTTTGATTTAAAAGATAAATAAACTGTTTTGAGTTCTCACACCAGTCACATGACTGACTTGGAGTTTATTGTTTTCCTTCCTAAACTCTGGGTGCCCACCAATTTCCACACGGGCAGTCAAGAGTTAAGGTTTATCAGGATATTCTGGATATTCTGGAGTTGCTGGAGGCAAGCTGGATGGCATGGCGTATTACTTATATAGTATTCCTTTTCCGCTGCACTGTTGTTGTTGTATGATGTTGTACACTCTGATGATATGATGTAATGAAATGAAATGTAATAACTGACATAGTTCATTGTTTAAAGATTATTCATTTATTATTATATGTTGTTCCGCTGCGAATTGTGAGATTCTGATGTGATTCTGTTGTGTTCTGTCCGTCCTATTTTCTTCTGTTTTTCTTTTTCCTCTATTCTCTTTTTCTTCTATTTTAAAAATAAAATAAAATTTTCTGTTTTCTTTTCCTCTCCATCTTCTACCTTTTTCTCTCTTCTTTTCTACTTTTTCTTTTCTTAAATTTTTCTTAAAACCCCTAAGGGTTCGTATTTTCGTTCATCTTGAATTAAACAAAGGAGATTAGTGTCTATTCAAGGAGTACGGATTTACGGGTCTTTACAGTAAATATGATAAATTGATTTATATTTGAATTTAAGTGATTTATTAAAGAATTATTGATTTTCTATAAATTTAAGTGATTGAATAAATGACTGTTGAAAATGAAATTTTAAAATATAACTTGACTTGAAAATGTGAAATTTGAGTTTTAAATAAAGATGTTAAATTAATTAAATAAACTGGAAGTTTAGTTAAAATTGTGAAAAGGTAATATAAATCTGAAATGTTAAGTTTTAATTTATGAAAGAAACGTATAAGTTGTAATTTATGAAAGAAACGTACATGTTTTAATTTATGAAAGAAACGTACAGGTTTTAATTTATGAAAGAAACGTATAGGTTTTAATTTATGAAAGAAACGTATAGGTTTTAATTTATGAAAGAAACGTATCGGTTTTAATTAATGAAAGAACGTATGGTGTTTTAATTAATGAAAGAACGTATGGTGTTTTAATTAATGAAAGAACGTATGGTGTTCTAATTAATGATAGGAACATGTAAATTCCTAATTAATGAAGAATGGTATAAGTTTTAATTAATGCAAGAACATGTAAAGTTTTAATTAAGAAAGAAACATGTAAAGTTTTAAGTAGTGTGGTATTGATTTAATTAATAAATGTTCATCATTGTAATAGGAATATAAAATTTAAAATGTACATTTGACGCGTAGATTTTAATCAATGTAATGGTGTATTTTAAATTGATTAAAATGATAAATGTTACTTATTGTAATAATAATGTAAGTTAATAAGGTGCTTTTAACTTAACATAAGAATTTCGGTTTAAATTGTATATTACAGTAAGAAAGTTTATTTAACTATAAGGCTATGATGAATTGACATGTTAAAATTTTAAGCTTATCAATACTTTGATTATATACAATGTAAAGTGGAAAGTAGTACATTCCGAAAATGCTATGATTCCTTAAGGTAACATTTCCAAAATGCTATGATAATTTAAAGGAATATTTCAAGTTTAATAAATTTAAAGAAATATTCAATGATTTGAAAATTTGGGTTTTATTTGAATGATATAATATTGAATTTTTTTTGAAATGGAAATGATACAATTGTGATATTGTTTTGAAATGAGTATGATATTTTGGTCTTGAAAGTATAAATTATTTGAAATAAATATCCATGGGTTATAATAACGATTGGTTGTTAAAGAGACCGGGATCGGATATTGTCTTATAGCCGGACAATACCGAAAACCACTTTAACAACTGTGTACGCGGTGGAGATTCCAGAATGAAGTAGGATGGTGGCGACGTTCTCGAGGTATGTTACGTGGACCCAACTCCCGTGAGTTGGCATATATGACTAAAACAGGAGCTATACCGGGCTACACAAAGGGTCGCACCCTTTCATCGAGCATGCTCCATCGGAAACTATTCTATTATTGTTGTGATTCGATTCGGTGGCGCCACTTTGATTCGTGGGTATTGTTCGAGGTGGGCGGAAGCTGCTGGCTTGCCGTCACCACCGGTCCGGGAGTGCAAACGGTGTATCCACCCTGGCATTGCCTCGCGTGCCGTGTCATATCCTTATATCGAGCCCACTACGATTTTGGTTTTAAAGATCCGACCGCGTTAAGGTTAACCATCCCCTTAACGCTATTTTCTATATGATTATACTTTACTGATTAGACACTACCGTATATAGCGTATATTACTATATAGTAAATAGTTTAACGGATCCTTAGAGGATGGGCGGTCTCAAGCATCCTTTAAGTTATTGATGCATTTTGTTACTGTTCACTTGAGTTGATTTACAGTTTATAAGTATTTATGTCCTGACTCGAGGGTTTTGTGTTTTGCTTTACGCTCGGGTCAGATTGATTGAGTTAGCATTCAAGATTCACCTTCGGAGTTGGAGCTTTCCTTAAAGATCCAGCCTTCTATTTTGTTTCAGTATCCAGTGTTTCAGTGATGTATCTTGTTACTCTTCTGTTGTATCTCATTTAACTCTGATGTATCTTATATTTTTTTTAGTAGCTTCATGAACTACTATCTCTTTTACTTCCGCTGGATTATTATATACTCTGTGTCTGTGATCTGTGATTTTATTTACTGTATATTCTGAGGTTTGCCAAAATTTTATTTGCAACGCGGTATTTTGAGCAATTCAATTCCGACATGAGTGTCTATCTATACACTTACAATGGATGCGAATGGTTGAAAATATCGGGTCGTTACAGTTGGTATCAGAGCTTTGGTTAGCTCTAGGCAAAACTCAGCATACGGAGTAGATGTATTTACAAAATCACTTTCATTCGAGTTGAAACTCTCTCTTTTGACTCGATTCCTTTGAATTTTGGAACGTTCCCTGCGGTTCCAAAAATCCATTCTTATTCCCCGCTACTCATCTTCACTTGATTCTGGAGCATCCCATAACTCCACTTCGAATGATCTTTATAGTGAATTGGCGGTCCCGCCAATCTCAAAAATTTTCTTGTAAGAGGGGTGAAACTCCATTACAACAACATCGATTCACCAAAGGTTTTATATCCTCGGTTTAGATGCTAGTATCTCCTATTATCCCAAACTCTATCTCTTGAGGTCGAATGTAGATTTACCCCAGAAAATCCACTTCGATCTTATACTTTAAGTCACGGTTGACCCGATTAAGGTTGCCCGTGATTTATTTTAGCTTATCCGCCTCCCTACTCTGTATTTAATCATCTTGCTTTTGTTTCCAACATATTTTCAAACATTTTGAATTGTATTTGTCAATCTAAATTTTGTTTATATATTGTGTTGTTTGAGTTGTTGATGTTGAGTTGGGTTTCCGATCGATTCGTCTGATCAACGCTATCGATAGGATTTCTAAAACACTTTGACAGAACAAACTGACACGATATTATTTTAAAATTTGGTTAATGAAATAAAATTTTGATATATATATTTATGGAACTTAATAAAATGATTCAAATTGATAATTTAAATGATAATACTTGATTTATCATTTATTGTTCTATAAATGAATTTATAAATAATTGTTTATAAATTTATATGGGAACTTAAATGAATTTAGAAAAAGAAATTTGAGAATTTAATTTCCGATGGTTCCAAACCTTTTGTTTAAAAGTTTAAAGGGATATAATATTTAAAATATTTTCAAATAGAAATTTGTTTCCAAAGAATTTTAAGTTTAAAATTAGTACTCTTCTCTTTGTCGCTGGAAAATAACTTCGGTGATGACTGCAGCATCATCGACGTTCATTTTCGAGTTTCAAAGTGAAGAGACTGTTCTGTAGTCTTGCTACAGCTTTGTTTTGGGAAATTAAATTGATTTGAATTCCTAAAATATGACTTAATTTATAATATATATAGATATATGATTGAAATTTGATTTGACATATTATATATATATATATTATTACTTATCTCTAAATGGTTTGAAGAAATCGAAAATTTAATTCTTAAATTTTATTTTTAACAATAATTTCAATTATAAAAAGAAAATCAAAATTTTTTGGATAAATGATTAAACTTGAGATAATTGAATTGGAAAGTTTTATTTGTATGACACAATTCCATTCCAATATAACTTACCTTAATTTCAGAAGTTAACAATGTAATTGGGTAATATACAATATAAAAGGATTTTATAAATAAAATTTTGGTGGTTATAATAAATGTTATACACTTAAATTTTAATTATAAAATGATTAACAGAGGTAAATATAATAAAGGGTAATTGAATAACTTACAATAAAATGATGTTAAAAGAACTAAGAATAAAAGAAAGCGGTTATAATAAGTGTAAGTATATTGAACACGAGTGATAAATATATTGAGAGGAATAAATTTAATTTTTATTAGGAATAAAGAAGAATAAAATTTATTAAATACATTGTGAGTGTAATAAATGATTATTTTTCTAACCCATGGTTTTAAAAAAAAATTGTTAATTTAAGATGATTGGATAATAAGATAATGAAATTTGAGATAGTTAAGATTTATGTAACTTGTGTAAAAGTTTATTTTCTATTTAAGTTGAAATCTCCATGCTTTCAAATTCATTTTCTTATTTTGTTTTTCAAACTATCTTTTGGTTGTTCTTATCGTCCTCATCTTGCTATAGACTGGTATATGCATCTTTCTATGATCTTTCTATTTAGAAATCTTTCTATAACCTTTGATAATCTCCACCTTGTAAAACTTACCTATAACAACATTTATCAGGTATAACTTCAATCTTCTTGTCATCTTATCTTAATCCTATTTCACTCTATCTTTTCTGTGCCCTTCCATACCTCATTCCTTTTCGGGGACAAAAAGTTTTGAGTGGGGAGAGTGTAACAACCCTATATTTTGTAATTATTTTATTGTATATTTTAATTATTTTAATGTAAAATTTTGGTTTAAAAAAATTATTTTTACTTATTTGAAATGATTAAATTTATTATTTAAATATAATCTTGATTTTTATGGGTTATAATCCCAAACTTGTGTAAGTTGAAATATTTTCCTGAAATGCTGATTTTGTTCAAAATAGTCAAACCGTGACTTTCAACTTAAAATTTTAAAGTTTAAAATTTTAAATTTTTTCTTTTATTATGAAAGTACATAAAATTATAAGAACACCACTTTTCGTTTCGTTGAAATTGGATGTAAATTGTGAAAGTTATACCCTTTACAATATTGTGCGTATATAGGGTTATTTAACAATGACTATTTTAAATTGTATAAATTACTTCTTCTTTGTTTTATTTTATTTTAATATGTGATAATATGTTATATAATGTATATTTTGACTTTTAAGTATTTTTAAAATGATAATATAATTTTTCTAAAGTTCATTTGAATTTATTTCTAATTTTAAAAGCCTAGTCTACAATTTTAAGCCATTTTCCTAATTTAATTATATATAATTAAAATTTATTTATTTATTTTATGCACTCACTGTTATTTGCTGTGTTTTACTTTATTTTATTCATTTTACATATATTTAAATCAAAGTAATTTTTTCCAAAGTGTATTGAAGTTATTTCTAATTCTTAAGTCAAGTTTTCATTTTCTGTGCTATTTTTCTTATTTTAATCATATCTAATTAATATTTAATTATTACTATTTTGTTTATCTGTTATATTTTCGAATTTTAACTGAGATTTTAATTATTTTCAGTTATTTAGCTGTATATGAATATATATATATATATATATATATATATATATATATATAGGAAGTTTAAAAGGTTTGAAAGCAAAGAAACGTAAAACCGTTTTAACTTTTCTTCTTCCGTTGCTTTTCCAATTAATAGATTTAATTTCCTTTGACCGTTCCTTTCTCTACTGTAGCTGTGCATTTCTTACCTCATTTTCACATAAAAACATTCCTTTCCATTTCATCATAATTTTATAATGAAATGTATAATTTTCCAAGACTAACAGTGATTTATGCACAATTTTAGAACACTGTTTGGTATTTTTAAGGCATTTTCTTCATTATTTTATATTTTTTCAAATTATACTATTTGTGTGACGGCCCGCCCTTCTACTACCAGAAAGACGTATCATTATTAAGAAAGAAAGGGATGAGAAAATAGAAAAGATAGAGAAGAAAGAACAACAACATCAGAATCTCACAGCGGAATGGAACAAAATATAATATATCACATAAATATTTCATAGTTTAATACATCAATCAGAGTTATACAGATCATACATCTCATACTGGACAATTATAAACTCATGTCTAGTTAATACACTCAATCCAATACAACTCAAACGATATGACTCAGAGATACCAACACAACGGAACTATAAATATATATATCTACAACGCTGAAGCCTCCTGCTCCATTGCTCCTTCAGAATTCGTCAAATCTAACCTGAATCCCTTGGCTACCCGTAAAAATTTGGGTACCCGAGAGTTTATGAAAAACAAAATAAACTTCGGGTCAGACATGGGTCTGGTATGAGTAAACGGGTTAAAGTTGTTTAACTTTGAAAAACATTTGAAAATAAAGGTATCACGTAAGACTTCCCACAAATAAATACGGGTAAGTTTTTACCTTACGCTAACCAAAACATTTTATAGGAAATCCAATGATATTATAATAGTGTCTAGGGTTTTCAAGTAAATAGAAAATAGCCGAAATTGTTACATGATTAAATTCCAGCTACTAGCCACAAAAGTGGGTAATACAAATCCAATCCGTAGGGTCTCGTAGGGAAAATGGAATTCCAACTATGGCAGGGCTACTGGGGTACCGCCCGTCACAGTACGGGGCCTAGATCACCGTACCGAGGATTACTCCCTTCATCCCCTGCAACACAAGGCCAGAACCATTCCTTACTGAATAGTCCCAAACAAGATAAACCCCGCGGTTGTAGCTAGCAACCGCCCACTAAGCCGAAATATAAAAAGGGACATCTAGACAGGGGAAATATCTTGTCCTGCTTGGGCATGACCCACCTAACCTTGCTGCATCTCTGCTGTTTTAGCCATTCTCGGTTGATGAGGCTTGAGGTTACGATTACCTTTATTGAACATTATTCTTAGAATGCTCATCGTCCGCCTGACGATGTGTTGAAAGCATTCAATCCATACAAGTTCGTTCCGGGTTCGAACGAAACCGAAGGCATTATCTCGTTACACTCATTTTGGAATCACCCTCAGAGTCAACGACGATAACCCTTGCATTCTGGAAACTCCAACTCGATCTTCATTTCAGAATTCACGACCTAACGTTTAAATTGGATCGATGTGGTTTTCGGAGAATCAAATTTGATTCTTCCGATCCCGGTCTCATCGAATCCAAACGCCATTTTAAGGGCCAAGTTGTCTATTTAACTTAACAGTTCAATTTAATATCAGAACTACCATAGCACTTATCACAGATAAAACATATACAAGCATCATAGATATAACATAACGAAACACAGAGCATCACAGAATATCATCACATAAATATCACAATCAGATATTCAACATAACAATCCCATAAGCAGTCATCTTAGGTCTTATTTGTAATTAATTCAATTTAGAATTAATTACCTGAGAGTTAATCTTTTAACTCTATTTAATTAGTCATCAGTTAACAATCAATTACTTATTTCACTCCGGATTGTTTAATTAATGATTTCTTAATTAATCATTTAATCGTAACTACATGCTTATTTTATTTCAAACTATCAATTACCTAATTATCTCTTAACTCAGTTATTTTCCTTAATTAACCATTTAATTTAATAATCTTAGCTATTAATCAATTTAATTACCCATGTAATAACTGCTGATTAGTTCCTTAATCCTTTATTTATTCTTAATTAAACTACTCGATTAATTAATCATTAATTATTTATAAATTATCTTAAGTAGTCAATTACAAATTTATCAATTATTTATAATTTATGACTAATTATAATTTAAGAGTTATTGTTCTTTAATTTCTTTCTAAACTAATTAAATGTTCAACTTAATGAAACATTTAAAAGACTTCTCTTAAATTTTGAAACCAATAATAATATTAACTCCAAACCTAATTATTAGATAGCCTCATATTTAATGTAATTGATTACTTATTTTACTATCCTAATTCATACATTAACTTAATTGACTAGTTTACTTCTTAATTACAAATTAATTAAATAAGAGACAAGAATCTTCCTCATTAACTTTAAAACTAAACACTTATTAACTAAAAATGTTTAAACATTAATTAAATCTAATCATGTATCTTTAATTGACTACTCAATTAAGATATTCATTCAAGTTGAGAACATTTTTAGCAGAAATTTTATTTTTACTTTGAACTAACACAATTTAGTAAACCAAGTCCTGTTACACTTTAGCACCCGAGACAAAACTTGCCATGCACGAGTAAAACCCGGGTTTCCCATTCAATCTTCCCGAGTCTTTCCCCCTGAACAACTCTTCCTCTTCCCTGTCTATTTTTTTTTTTCAGAAATAAGTTCAGTTTAAAAAGCAAACTAATTTAGCAACAGGATCGTCTCACGTACGCGAACCCGAAGTTTTTCTCATTCTCTCTCGTGTGCGACTCGAGCAAACTCCATCACGTCACCTCAGGTACGCCTTCCCCTCTCCTCCGCCACCGAGCACATGCACGGTGGTTCTGCACACCTCCGACGGCCCTTACCACCACCCACAAACCGCAATTCGCCTCGACAATCGAGAACAAGACCGAGATTTCCAATTACCGGTTGAAAACAAATTTTGACCTGCAGTTCGAACATGGCAACAAAACCCCCACTGTCCAAAACCTTCGTGCGGCCACCACCCATCACCGTAGGCGATGAAACTCCACCAGTACATCACTCACATCCCCCTCTAACTCTACCAAAAGTCGCGATGCACTCGATCAAAGCACGGCGATAAAACTAAAATTTTACAGAGCATTAAAATATAGGCAATAAACCCTACTTTTGATTCAAACTCAAAATCTATGTATTCGAAAAATGATTTGACATTTTTCTTGAATCAAAAGATTTACAAACTTGTTTCCTGTTAATTTTCAGAAGTTAAAATTAACTCAATTTTCCACAATTGACAGAAACCCATTTTTGATTTATTTTAAAACTGTTCTTTTGATCTTTGCTTATAAATTAAAATTTTATTGCTAAAAATCCTAATTTTGAATACGAAATCAGAATATGTTATTAAAATTTCAATTTTAAATATTCAAAACTTAAACTTTAATTCTCTCTTCTTGATACTTGAATAAACAGTATTGATAAAATACTGTTAACCCCCAAAACTAGATTGTAAGCCTTTGATCTTTGATATCAACTTAAGTTTGCCTCAAAATCCAAGTTTACAAACATCTACATGAAGAATTATTTGCCATTTCATTGCTTTACTATGTTCAAAATCATGGAACAAAAACTGGAAGAAACAAAACAGACAAATCAATTTACCTGAGCAACACAGAGTACTTAGTACTACTTGTTTAACAGAGCACATAGCATTTGTGAGTTAAAACACAAGTTTAAATTCGAAAATATTAAGTTTACTCACCAAAACAATATGAACAGCAAGTAAATGTTGAAGAAGACACTGCAGCAATACTCTGAAACCTTCTTAAGTTTTCTGTCTTCTGTTTCTTTTTTTTTCTTTTTTTTTCTTTACTTGCTTCTCTGTTTTTAGATTAAGGTATATTGCAAAGCAAGACAATGCTTTCCTCAGGTTTTCTTTAAGTTTAGGTTTGTATATATAAACTGATGATATATAGATAGATTCATATAGAAGCTACTAATCAGGTTGTAGCTGGCCAGTTTATACTTGTTTGTCATTTTTCTTTAATTGGTCCATTTGTTCTGCAGTATGAAATCATACAAAGATTTCGGCTATAGTACTTATTAAACAAGAAGATGTGCTTTTAAATGTTCATGCTCTTAATAATTATAGCAAGAAATTAATGTTTACTGATAGTTGCAATTTGTATAGTACAAAGATACTATCATATTTCGGCTAGCATGTTTTGTAAGACACAGCCCTTTTTTTATTATTATTATATTTGTACAAAATATTGTTTTCCAGATTTGTCTTTTTAGGTTTAGTTAAGTTTCATTATATTAAGTAAAACTTGTTTCCTTATTTCTACAAACTGTATAACAGCACAAACATGTTTAATACAGAAATATGTTATAAGTATCTTCTTTTACTTAAGCATTTAACATGTTCTTATGACATTCAACAATGTAAAAGGCTTTGGTTAAAAGGTTTATGTTATACAAATGAGTTTTATAGGTTATTATCTTGACTAAATAAATTTTATTCTATTTGTACTTCAGATTTCCAGGTATTTGATTCATAATATTTCATATGTAAACTTATATTCCTAGTCATAACTTATATTCATATATTTATTGTTAGTTATATTTTATATTTTATAATTATGGCTTATACTTATGTTTATAATTATGATTCATACGTGTTTTGGATGTTTATATGTATAATCAATTATATTGTTTAAAACTTATATGTTAGATTTCCATGTTTATGTTAATATTAATACATTTGTTTATTTTTAACTCCATTATTTTAAAAACTAACATTGTATTCATATGCATATTATCAGGGAATAAATTATAGAGTCTTTGATTTGATTTTATTGAATAAGACAGGTTTTGTTCTAAATGGGTTTGAAACGTTCTATGTTAAAATTTCAAATCAAAATTTCTTTTATAAACACATATATGCTAGTAAATAATTAAGATCTCATCATTTTCAATATTGACAAGCTTATATTTAATTTAAATTAAATTAACTTGTCATTAAAATATGCTGTCAAAAATTCCGGGTTGTTACATTCCTCCCCCCTTAAAAGAATTTCGTCCCCGAAATTTAAACAACAGTTAATTCAAAAGTTTTTATATTAATCATCCAAACATACATATCATTTATACAATAGCAAACAAACAAACAGCCTATCCTTACAAACAATACTAGCTATCCGAACACGAATTCGGATAAGCTTTCTAAAATTATCGAGAGATTGTCTCTCGATGATCAATAATCCAAACTGGATTCCTGACCACAATTATATTCGACTCAACTTCCAATTTCCTGAATTACTGGTTTAACAATCAATGATGAATCATGAACAAATTTCCTGAGATATATGGAATATACAATAAATTCCAGACATCCGTTTTAGTAATTCAATTTTAAAAGCTATAGTATTAACTCTTTCTAAACTTTATTGACTCTTTTACAGAATTTCAATATCTATTCAATCAAGCCCGTACGATGTACATATACCATTCGTACGCAATATCAAATCCGATCACTCACTCGATCACATAATTTCACTTCCGAACTAGTATCGTCCACCCGACTTCCTAGTATGGACTCAGAACTGGTTTCTTGATTAGAGTCTGTCGTTCTCCTTGCATAGTCACAACTATGATAGAGAATTCCCCAGAATCAATCAAAATCCAAATCCATGGTTCGTCGTCGAAAATCGAGTGAAAAATCCCAACTCGAATCGATATAAATATCTCGAAATTCTGTGCTCGAATCTGGATCAGTTCGTTATGCGAATAAAATAATATACGTACATCCTACGTATTTATATCCATTGATTATCAACCATATCAATTTTCTTTTACGCACATTATTTTGATTCTATTCACTTGGAATAATTTTTTGTTTTCCAATATCAAATTTTACTTAGGAATTCCACCATTCATTTCTTAAGCTTAATATAAGCATTATATATTCCCTTATATTATTATTCTGCCACTTAAACCTTAATCTTCTTATTTAAATCTGAATTACCAATTCCATATGAATTCAACTTCCTTAATCTCTGAATATTGAACCTTTATTGATCATCTCCATTTATAACTGATTCCTATTATTATTATTTTTAAATTAGTTTCATTCATTTGTTTACTTTAAATTTTCAATTTGACATTGTTTTGTTGCTAATTTTTTTTTTTCAAATTTTGAAAAGTTTTGACGTATTCTCCATTACACATTTTCATAAGCACATATGTAAGGTTCCAATCCTCAACACAATTAATTCCAATAAATTTCAAATCATTCTCTTTAGTTTAAAGGGATTTACACTTACTTGCTTATATATATAATCCATTTAAGCCAAAACAATTCCTTATTTATTGCAAATGATTTCAAAATCATCCTATTTTGCTTCCAATAATTCATAGAATTTATCTAATTCTCATTTACTTCAAACAACCCATTTCCTTAGGTAATTTAATAATATCATTGTGAATAAATAATCACTCAAGCTTAATAACAAATCTTAAATTGATTTCAACTCAATTTATACTTGACTCATCCTTTCGTTGCATTTTCATTTATTCCAACAGGTTTGATTCAAACCATTGTATTAAATTGGACAACCCATATTTTAAACAATCATCTCACAATTTTACTTAAGTCGTTTATTTTTTTCAAACTATTCCACCTAACAACTTAAATTTATTCTATTCCACCAACTTCCATTTAAATCTTTGATTTGATTTTCCTTTAATCAAATCCCAACTATTTACTAATCTATTTGATTAGTTTATTCTTTTATCCATCCTTAAATTGTTAATTTACATTAACAATTCATTATTGAATTTATAGTAAAGTCATTCAATTTATGCTTGAATTAGATTTGTTTATAACTCACACCATTTCTATTTAAATCCAATTCACTACTTACTTTGGTTTTACATTTACTTATTTATTTAAGAATTTTTATTCTATTCAATATTATTTATAACTCGACTGAGTTCATTTAAATTCAATTTTTATTTTAACTCATCTTCAGTTAAATTTAGCTACTAACCATTTCTTAAATTTATTTCTCAATATATGAGCTCAAAACTTATTTGTTTTCTTAAAAGTTTATATCACTCATTTGGGTCATTTCATTTTACAACCACAATTTCAGATTATATATATATATATATATATATATATATATGTATATATATATATGTATGTATATATAACACTTAGCATCTTAAGGTATAAATTTCCTCCTCACAATTTATTATCATTTTACCTTCAAACATTATATCCAATTAAGTTCATTTTGAATTTTAATTTCATTTAACTTTATCTCAGGTTAACCTCTAGTATATTTCTTATTTTCACCAAAACAAATTTTCTCCTTTTGAAAATTTTAAAATAACTTGCATACCCAACAACCCCAAACAATATCATAACCAAAAATAATTTTCCAAAACAAGATTCCATTATTTTCCTTTCCTTCAAATCTTTGGAAAAACATTTCAAACATTCCCAAGATTTTTAAATTTCCAAATCCTTTTGTTTAAATTCATTTAAATACTTTCAAATTTCCGGGACTTCAATTCTGGTTTAATCAAATTTTAGTTATATTCCTTTTGTATTAAAGATCATACTTAGACAATTTTATTTGTTTATAGACCCCTCAAATTTAAATTTTTATTTGATTGTACTATTGACAATCAAACATCCAATTATATATAATTATTTCAGAAAATAATTTCTTTTATATCAAAATATAATTTTGGGTAAAATTATTTCATTTACCCTATCTTTAAAAACAATACTGTGTCGAATTTCTCTATTTGAGTGTTTAGAAACCCCTTCGATACAGTTCTCGAGGCTGTGCCGACGATGGTTCATATACCACTCAATAAATCAATCAACGCAATATAAAACCATTTTATATTCACTTACAAATACGCGCTCATATCTATTAATACACTCAAACTCATTTTAGAGTTCTATTGACTCTATTTTATGAGTAATTCCTACCAGAGCCAAGGTTATCACCAACCTATGCTCTGATACCAACTGTGACGGCCCGCCCTTCTACTACCAGAAAGACGTATCATCATTAAGAAAGAAAGGGATGAGAAAATAGAAAAGATAGAGAAGAAAGAACAACAACATCAGAATCTCACAGCGGAATGGAACAAAATATAATATATCACATAAATATTTCATAGTTTAATACATCAATCAGAGTTATACAGATCATACATCTCATACTGGACAATTATAAACTCCTGTCTAGTTAATACACTCAATCCAATACAACTCAAACGATATGACTCAGAGATACCAACACAACGGAACTATAAATATATATCTACAACGCTGAAGCCTCCTGCTCCATTGCTCCTCCAGAATTCGTCAAATCTAACCTGAATCCCTTGGCTACCCGTAAAAATTTGGGTACCCGAGAGTTTATGAAAAACAAAATAAACTTCGGGTCAGACATGGGTCTGGTATGAGTAAACGGGTTAAAGTTGTTTAACTTTGAAAAACATTTGAAAATAAAGGTATCATGTAAGACTTCCCACAAATAAATACGGGTAAGTTTTTACCTTACGCTAACCAAAACATTTTATAGGAAATCCAGTGATATTATAATAGTGTCTAGGGTTTTCAAGTAAATAGAAAATAGCCGAAATTGTTACATGATTAAATTCCAGCTACTAGCCACAAAAGTGGGTAATACAAATCAAATCCGTAGGGTCTCGTAGGGAAAATGGAATTCCAACAATGGCAGGGCTACTGGGGTACCGCCCGTCACAGTACGGGGCCTAGATCACCGTACCGAGGATTACTCCCTTCATCCCCTGCAACACAAGGCCAGAACCATTCCTTACTGAATAGTCCCGAACAAGATAAACCCCGCGGTTGTAGCTAGCAACCGCCCACTAAGCCGAAATATAAAAAGGGACATCTAGACAGGGGAAATATCTTGTCCTGCTTGGGCATGACCCACCTAACCTTGCTGCATCTCCCCTGTTTTAGCCATTCTCGGTTGATGAGGCTTGAGGTTACGATTACCTTTATTGAACATTATTCTTAGAATGCTCATCGTCCGCCTGACGATGTGTTGAAAGCATTCAATCCATACAAGTTCGTTCCGGGTTCGAACGAAACCGAAGGCATTATCTCGTTACACTCATTTTGGAATCACCCTCAGAGTCAACGACGATAACCCTTGCATTCTGGAAACTCCAACTCGATCTTCATTTCAGAATTCACGACCTAACGTTTAAATTGGATCGATGTGGTTTTCGGAGAATCAAATTTGATTCTTCCGATCCCGGTCTCATCGAATCCAAACGCCATTTTAAGGGCCAAGTTGTCTATTTAACTTAACAGTTCAATTTAATATCAGAACTACCATAGCACTTATCACAGATAAAACATATACAAGCATCATAGATATAACATAACGAAACACAGAGCATCACAGAATATCATCACATAAATATCACAATCAGATATTCAACATAACAATCCCATAAGCAGTCATCTTAGGTCTTATTTGTAATTAATTCAATTTAGAATTAATTACCTGAGAGTTAATCTTTTAACTCTATTTAATTAGTCATCAGTTAACAATCAATTACTTATTTCACTCCGGATTGTTTAATTAATGATTTCTTAATTAATCATTTAATCGTAACTACATGCTTATTTTATTTCAAACTATCAATTACCTAATTACTTAACTCAGTTATTTTCCTTAATTAACCATTTAATTTAATAATCTTAGCTATTAATCAATTTAATTACCCATGTAATAACTGCTGATTACTTCCTTAATCCTTTATTTATTCTTAATTAAACTACTCGATTAATTAATCATTAATTATTTATAAATTATCTTAAGTAGTCAATTACAAATTTATCAATTATTTATAATTTATGATTAATTATAATTTAAGAGTTATTGTTCTTTAATTTCTTTCTAAACTAATTAAATGTTCAACTTAATGAAACATTTAAAAGACTTCTCTTAAATTTTGAAACCAATTATAATATTAACTCCAAACCTAATTATTAGATAACCTCATATTTAATGTAATTGATTACTTATTTTACTATCCTAATTCATACATTAACTTAATTGACTAGTTTACTTCTTAATTACAAATTAATTAAATAAGAGACAAGAATCTTCCTCATTAACTTTAAAACTAAACACTTATTAACTAAAAATGTTTAAACATTAATTAAATCTAATCATGTATCTTTAATTGACTACTCTATTAAGATATTCATTCAAGTTGAGAACATTTTTAGCAAAAAAATTATTTTTACTTCGAACTAACACAATTTAGTAAACCAAGTCCTGTTACACTTTAGCACCCGAGACAAAACTTGCCATGCACGAGTAAAACCCGGGTTTCCCATTCAATCTTCCCGAGTCTTTCCCCCTGAACAACTCTTCCTCTTCCCTGTCTATTTTTTTTTCAGAAATAAGTTCAGTTTAAAAAGCAAACTAATTTAGCAACAGGATCGTCTCACATACGCGAACCCGAAGTTTTTCTCATTCTCTCTCGTGTGCGACTCGAGCAAACTCCATCATGTCACCTCAGATACGCCTTCCCCTCTCCTCCGCCACCGTGCACATGCACGATGGTTCTGCACACCTCCGACGGCCCTTACCACCACCCACAAACCGCAATTCGCCTCGACAATCGAGAACAAGACCCAGATTTCCAATTACCAGTTGAAAACAAATTTTGACCTGCAGTTCGAACATGGCAACAAAACCCCCACTGTCCAAAACCTTCGTGCGGCCACCACCCATCACCGTAGGCGATGAAACTCCACCAGTACATCACTCACATCCCCCTCTAACTCTACCAAAAGTCGCGATGCACTCGATCAAAGCACGGGGATAAAACTAAAATTTTACAGAGCATTAAAATATAGGCAATAAACCCTACTTTTGATTCAAACTCAAAATCTATGTATTCGAAAAATGATTTGACATTTTTCTTGAATCAAAAGATTTACAAACTTGTTTCCTGTTAATTTTCAGAAGTTAAAATTAACTCAATTTTCCACAATTGACAGAAACCCATTTTTGATTTATTTTAAAACTATTCTTTTGATCTTTGCTTATAAATCAAAATTTTATTGCTAAAAATCCTAATTTTGAATACGAAATCAGAATATGTTATTAAAATTCAATTTTAAATATTCAAAACTTAAACTTTAATTCTCTCTTCTTGATACTTGAATAAACAGTATTGGTAAAATACTGTTAACCCCCAAAACTAGATTGTAAGCCTTTGATCTTTGATATCAACTTAAGTTTGCCTCAAAATCCAAGTTTACAAACATCTACATGAAGAATTATTTGCCATTTCATTGCTTTACTATGTTCAGAATCATGGAACAAAAACTGGAAGAAACAAAACAGACAAATCAATTTACCTGAGCAACACAGAGTACTTAGTACTACTTGTTTAACAGAGAACATAGCATTTGTGAGTTAAAACACAAGTTTAAATTCGAAAATATTAAGTTTACTCACCAAAACAATATGAACAGCAAGTAAATGTTGAAGAAGACACTACAGCAATACTCTGAAACCTTCTTAAGTTTTCTGTCTTCTGTTTCTTTTCTTTTCTTTACTTGCTTCTCTGTTTTTAGATTAAGGTATATTGCAAAGCAAGACAATGCTTTCCTCAGGTTTTCTTTAAGTTTAGGTTTGTATATATAAACTGATGATATATAGATAGATTCATATAAAAGCTACTAATCAGGTTGTAGCTGGCCAGTTTATACTTGTTTGTCATTTTTCTTTAATTGGTCCATTTGTTCTGCAGTATGAAATCATAAAAAGATTTCGGCTATAGTACTTATTAAACAAGAAGATGTGCTATTAAATGTTCATGCTCTTAATAATTATAGCAAGAAATCAATGTTTACTGATAGTTGCAATTTGTATAGTACAAAGATACTATCATATTTCGGCTAGCATGTTTTGTAAGACACAGCCCTTTTTTTTTATTATTATATTTGTACAAAATATTGTTTTCCAGATTTGTCTTTTTAGGTTTAGTTAAGTTTCATTATATTAAGTAAAACTTGTTTCCTTATTTCTACAAACTGTATAACAGCACAAACATGTTTAATACAGAAATATGTTATAAGTATCTTCTTTTACTTAAGCATTTAACATGTTCTTATGACATTCAACAATGTAAAAGGCTTTGGTTAAAAGGTTTATGTTATACAAATGAGTTTTATAGGTTATTATCTTGACTAAATAAATTTTATTCTATTTGTACTTCAGATTTCCAGGTATTTGATTCATAATATTTCATATGTAAACTTATATTCCTAGTTATAACTTATATTCATATATTTATTGTTAGTTATATTTTATATTTTATAATTATGGCTTATACTTATGTTTATAATTATGATTCATACGTGTTTTGGATGTTTATATGTATAATCAATTATATTGTTTAAAACTTATATGTTAGATTTCCATGTTTATGTTAATATTAATACATTTGTTTATTTTTAACTCCATTATTTTAAAAGCTAACATTGTATTCATATGCATATTATCAGGGAATAAATTATAGAGTCTTTGATTTGATTTTATTGAATAAGACAGGTTTTGTTCTAAATGGGTTTGAAACGTTCTATGTTAAAATTTCAAATCAAAACTTCTTTTATAAACACATATATGCTAGTAAATAATTAAGAACTCATCATTTTCAATATTGACAAGCTTATATTTAATTTAAATTAAAATTAACTTGTCATTAAAATATGCTGTCAAAAATTCCGGGTTGTTACAATTTGTTACCTCATATTTCTAATTGATTTCGGTTTGTAAAGTATTTTCTCCTGAAATTTTGTTTATGTAAAGTTTTAAAAGGAAAAGAATATGGAAGATTGTAAATCACTTTGAAACGTAAGCCCTTTTATTTGCCCAAACCCTTCATTTCCTTAAACTCCTCAATTAATTGCCTTAGCCGTGTAAAACCCTAATGTAGCCGTCATCTCATTAGGTTTTCACATGAAAAAAAAAGGTCATTTTCATTTGTTTCTCACGGCTTCAAAGATCTGGTAATGGCTTCCCTTTCTTTTTCTTACTTTTCTACTTGTTTTCCCTAAATTTTAGTTTTTTCATTTATTTAAAGACTTTGGCTTTTGTTTTCTTAAAAATCTAATTGTGGAAATTTTCTTGAAATGATTTCTGATCATTTGTCCAAATAAAAATAAACAATGTCTGAAAATTTGATTTGGATAAAAAGTGTAACTTTAATAGAAATTCAAAATTTTATAATTCTAAAGGCAAATTTTTCATCTTGAATTGTATACAATTGTGAAACATTTGTTTCACTTTTGTTTTGGTCAGATTTGTTGTATACTTTTTCTTTTTTTTAAAAAAAAGTTAGTAATAATTAGTGTGAAACGGGAAATAAACTTTACATTTCTTTTACATATGTTTACATCTGTTTCTTAACTTTATATTTAACAATCAATTGGATGAAGCTAAATGTTATTAACTATGGTATAATAGCTATTAAATTTTGGTTTAAAGTGATGGTTTATTTTCCTAATAGAAACGTTAGTATTTTAAATTTATTTAATAAGAGAAAACAAAATAATTTGTACGTTATTTAATATGAGAAACAAAATAATTTGTACGTTACTTTGGGTATATATTTAATTGTTGCTCTTGCCTTTTCGTTATCTATTTGATTTTTTCTTTCTTGCGTTAACAATGCAAAGTTTTCAGCCGTATATTCTCTTTTGAGAATCCAAAATCTTGCTCAAATCTTGCCTTAAATCATTTCCGTGTGTGAATTATTTCTTTCCCTCTTGCCTCCCATACGTTTCCACCTATTGGATAGAATTGAATGCCTTAATTGCCTCTACCGTTCAAGCATTTTTCTCTTGTCTGCCCTCTACATAAATTAGTGAGAAATGTTAATATATATTTCATGTTCAAAAGTTCCATACCATAAATTATTCATTTTTCTTCCATCAAAATTTGCGTAAGCATCTCCTGAAGGTATGAACCGGCGCATGCTTTTCCTTTCATTTTTTTTCTCTTTTTTTTTTCTTTTCTTTCTTTCTTCTTTTCACTCTTGTTTTATTTCATTTGTTCTCCTTTCATTGTTTTGCTTGGGGTTGGTGATACAAAATCATATCTTGGCTATCTTTCAACTCAAATCAAAAGTCGTGAAATTGTGCTTGTCGTGCCTTTGGAGTCGTGCTTGTATGTTGTTTTGGTCTCTAGCTTTGAAAAAGGTGAGTCTTTCTCACTCTGACATATATACTTATGAAAAGTGGATTGATGACAAGTGTTTAGTAATGTAAAATGTTTATGCAAGTTAATGATGATCATATGATATGCTATGCCGTGTTATTACCATGTTAAAACTGTTAATTTTCACCTGACATCTGATACATGACTGTATATTGTGATATTGACATTGTTTATATTATTTCTGTATATGATCACACTGCAAGTTCCCTGTTAGGATAAAAATCATTATGGGCTGAAATGATAAGCCTGGGTTATTTTATTTATTTATCTATACTTGGGATTGCGGGTTTGAAATGATAAAACCCGGATTTTTACCTTTTAAACTGCGGATTGAAATGATACATATCCGTATCACTTGACCTAGGTTAGAAAACTATATACAGACCCGTGTTTATTCTATAAAGTGCTTTGAATATTTTAAGTATTTTAAAAATATAAAATTATGAAATTTGATTTACATAGATTTTGAAAGGTTTTAAAATAAATAAATTTTGATTTTTCTATGTGTTAAAAATGTAATTTATGAATGGATTAACTGGATTTTTGAAATATAACTTATGTTTGAAATTGCGAATTTTGACTAAAAATGATATTTAAGTTACATGAATAAAATGGACTTTAATTTTATTTGGAAAATGGTAAATATGATAAATTGATTTATATTTGAATTTAAGTGATTTATTAAAGAATTATTGATTTTCTAGAAATTTAAGTGGTTGAATAAATGACTATTGAAAATGAAATTTTAAAATATAACTTGACTTGAAAATGTGAAATTTGAGTTTAAACTAAAGATGTTAAATTAATTAAATAAACTGGAAGTTTAGTTAAAATTGTGAAAAGGTAATATAAATCTGAAATGTTAAGTTTTAATTTATGAAAGAAACGTATAGGTTGTAATTTATGAAAGAAACGTACAGGTTTTAATTTATGAAAGAAACGTACAGGTTTTAATTTATGAAAGAAACGTATAGGTTTTAATTTATGAAAGAAACGTATAGGTTTTAATTTATGAAAGAAACGTATCGGTTTTAATTAATGAAAGAACGTATGGTGTTTTAATTAATGAAAGAACGTATGGTGTTTTAATTAATGAAAGAACGTATGGTGTTCTAATTAATGATAGGAACATGTAAATACCTAATTAATGAAGAATGGTATAAGTTTTAATTAATGCAAGAACATGTAAAGTTTTAATTAAGAAAGAAACATGTAAAGTTTTAAGTAGTGTGGTATTGATTTAATTAATAAATGTTCATCATTGTAATAGGAATATAAAATTTAAAACGTACATTTGACGCGTAGATTTTAATCAATGTAATGGTGTATTTTAAATTGATTAAAATGATAAATGTTACTTATTGTAATAATAATGTAAGTTAATAAGGTGCTTTTAACTTAACGTAAGAATTTCGGTTTAAATTGTATATTACAGTAAGAAAGTTTATTTAACTATAAGGCTATGATGAATTGACATGTTAAAATTTTAAGCTTATCAATACTTTGATTATATACAATGTAAAGTGGAAAGTAGTACATTCCGAAAATGCTATGATTCTTTAAGGTAACATTTCCAAAATGCTATGATAATTTAAAGGAATATTTCAAGTTTAATAAATTTAAAGAAATATTCAATGATTTGAAAATTTGGGTTTTATTTGAACGATATAATATTGAATTTTTTTTGAAATGGAAATGATACAATTGTTATATTTTTTTGAAATGAGTATGATATTTTGGTCTTGAAAGTATAAATTATTTGAAATAAATATCCATGGGTTATAATAACGATTGGTTGTTAAAGAGACCGGGATCGGATATTGTCTTATAGCCGGACAATACCGAAAACCACTTTAACAACTGTGTACGCGGTGGAGATTCCAGAATGAAGTAGGATGGTGGCGACGTTCTCGAGGTATGTTACGTGGACCCAACTCCCGTGAGTTGGCATATATGACTAAAATAGGAGCTATACCCGGCTACACAAAGGGTCGCACCCTTTCATCGAGCATGCTCCATCGGAAACTATTCTATTATTGTTGTGATTCGATTCGGTGGCGCCACTTTGATTCGGGGGTATTGTTCGAGGTGGGCGGAAGCTGCTGGCTTGCCGTCACCACCGGTCCGGGAGTGCAAACGGTGTATCCACCCTGGCATTGCCTCGCGTGCCGTGTCATATCCTTATATCGAGCCCACTACGATTTTGGTTTAAAGATCCGACCGCGTTAAGCTTCACCATCCCCTTAACGCTATTTTCTATATGATTATACTTTACTGATTAGACACTACCGTATATAGCGTATATTACTATATAGTAAATAGTTTAACGGATCCTTAGAGGATGGGCGGTCCCAAGCATCCTTTAAGTTATTGATGCATTTTGTTACTGTTCACTTGAGTTGATTTACAGTTTATAAGTATTTATGTCCTGACTCGAGGGTTTTGTGTTTTGCTTTACGCTCGGTTCAGATTGATTGAGTTAGCATTCAAGATTTACCTTCGGAGTTGGAGCTTTCCTTGAAGATCCAGCCTTCTATTTTGTTTCAGTATCCAGTGTTTCAGTGATGTATCTTGTTACTCTTCTGTTGTATCTCATTTAACTCTGATGTATCTTATATTTTTTTTAGTAGCTTCATGAACTACTGTCTCTTTTACTTCCGCTGCATTATTATATACTCTGTGTCTGTGATCTATGATTTTATTTACTTTATATTCTGAGGTTTGCCAAAATTTTATTTACAACGCGGTATTTTGAGCAATTCAATTCCGGCATGAGTGTCTATCTATACACTTACAATGGATGCGAATGGTTGAAAATATCGGGTCGTTACAACAAATGTAATTATAAAATTGTATATATATAAAGTTATTTCTTAAAAAATATTGTTTCACAATTAATATTGATTTTGATTCCATATACAATATTATTGCATTTCATAATTTTTAATATGTCACATTTAGGTGGAGTTTATTTTTCATTATCCATTTTTGTTAATGACAAGCGAGGAGAAAATATAAAATATAAATATGCATTACTAAGGGGGGGTTATCCAAAATAGGGGAGTCAACCACTTTAGGGTGACTTATATTATATTTTACAAAAAATATACTTACATGGTTGTCATCATCAAATAGGAGGAGATTTTTAATATCACAGATATTGGTTTTGATGACAACAATCGTATAAATACGGGTATTAATGTTTTCAAAAGTTGTATAAAATATTTTGCAGGATATTACGTAGGTTTATACAGGTACAAGATAATCAAGTTTGAAGACTAATCAGTAAATAGATTAGAGGTCAAGACTCAGAGATGATTATGAAATTTAAAGACTCACGAGTTTAAAGATAGACATGAAGAGGTCAAGCCTATAAATTATAGTTAACAAACATTGGACAAATTTATTAAGTCCTCGAATAGCAACTTTCTTTTCTTTGAATACTCTCTCACTAAAATATTTATTTTATTTTCAAAGTATATTTTAACAAATGTTTTATAAGAGTTTTTAAAGTATTTAAAAACTATTTTTATATGATTTTACAAAATATCAAAATTTAAAACACTTTAAATGAGTTATTGTTTCTTAAAATACAAGGGTATGTCGATGTGCCCTTTTATGTATATCGATATATGTATCATTGAAGAGTTGTTTTTTTAATTTTGAATAGTTATGATTTTTCGCTCCATCTCTTCACGAATAGGCATGTCCCTTCAAACACTATATAAAAGGGATTGAAAAAGAAATTTTGATAACTACTTTATCTCTATTCTTCTTACTCCAAACTCCCATTATATATTTCATAAAATCCACTTTCTATACTCTTAAAATTCACTCAAATTAAATCTCTACTTTACTATACATTCTCTGTAATCTACTCGCTGATTTACAAGTATTCTCTCATTAATTCAAAGGGCTATAGGATAATCTATATTCAAAGTACAACTAGTTGTATTTGAAATCTACAACTCTCTACTACTATACATATGGGTGTTCTTGTTGCCCAATCAAATCAAGTGGGTGTGCTTGTTGCTCGTTCAAATCAAGTGGGTGCACTTGTTGCCCATTCAAATCAAGTGGTGGACCTTGTTGCCTGGTTAAATCCAGAGAGTCTACCCTGTGCTCAAAAATTCAAGAGGGTGTATCTAATTGCTTTAAAATCAAGATTGTATTTCAGTTTGTTTGTTACCTAATTAAAGTAGGCATTTGAAATAAAATATGTATGGATACCATACAAGACTGGATTTAGGATCGGTCAATCCAAACCAGTATAAAACACCTTGTATTATCTCT
The DNA here is from genome assembly GCA_030765085.1 of Allium cepa. Taxonomy (NCBI): domain Eukaryota; kingdom Viridiplantae; phylum Streptophyta; class Magnoliopsida; order Asparagales; family Amaryllidaceae; genus Allium; species Allium cepa. Next base: position 439,803,000 of record CM060929.1, read on the forward strand.
CCTACGTTTACATTATTTTTACTATATATATATATATATATATATATATGACTGTCTGTTAATATACACCTGTGTTTTGATTTAAATCTAGAAACAACGTAGAAAAGTTCGATATATGTTATAAGACACTATTCCCCCCCTCTAGTGTTAAAGTAGCCTTAAGATCCGTTCGCACTAGTATAATTTATACTACATTGTTTCCTACATCATTTATGTCCAATGGACTATATCCTTTTAGGTGTAATTTCTTGAAATCATATTTTATTAATGTAATTTGAATCTAATTTGGATTTAAAACACATTTCCTTCATATTGATAATACAAACTTATAGTTTCTCTTTGATGTGCAAGAATTTTTATTAGACATTGTAATAAGCTATTTATTTTAGCTTGGTTAAATTGGTAACATCTGCGTAATTAGTTTCCATGTCTAAATCTTGGATCATATCGATGTCTGTTGCACTACCACTAGTTACTATAGAAAGAAATTCCTTTGGTAAGAAGGCAGTGTGTCTTGAAACAATAATTTGTTTCTCGGTGTAATGGAATAAATATTCAAAATATTTTATGAACTGCTTTATAAAACAAATCAAAATTTAAGTTCTTGAAATTTACGTTCATAACATAAGTCAGACAACCATACATCTTAAATTATTTAAGACAGAACCTTTTCTCGATCCATATGATATGGAATCAAACTTTCAACTTTTATTTGAAACTAAATTCAACATAAGTGCTTACTCTTAAGTACATGTCAGTGTAGAAAGAGGTAACTCAACTTCACTCATTATGAATCCTAATTTGTCCAATGGAGTATGGTTACCCCTATATCATTATGTATCATTAGAAGGAGTAACTTTGATAGTAAATCATAGTATCTTTTGGATGCTCTAGGAACTATTGTCCAAGGCGCTAACCTATTCGATCAAATCGAATTATTTCAATTATTTTGCATGATATATATTCTACTTTCATTTTTCATTCTATGAATTTATCATAGATATATATATAACTACATATGTTCATACTAAGAAAGCTCATCAGCGAATTTAACAAAATAAGTGGATCGGCTTTCAATATCAATATACTTAGATTGCATACATCCATATGTATCGACCCAAAGAGTTCATTAACTATTTTGGCACTTCCACTGAATTAGTTCACATTGTTTGTCATTTGAGACGCAATTCACAAATACGATATTATTCACAATAATAAATTAAGGAATAATTTCTCAAAGATATGGTTTAGTCCATATTTCCAACATTAACTGCTAAATTTTTAGATGCTTCTGTATTTATTATAACTAACACATCCTTATTGTTATGAGAATAAATGTCATCGAAATACATAAAGTATATTTATTTTATTATAAATATTTGTAATGTTACTCTTAAAACAAAGTTGTATGTATTTTCAATCAAAAATGAAAATAGTTATGATGATCATCCTACACCTTCGGTATCTAGATACCACAAAAGTGTGCTGCTACGATACTCGAACGATGTAGGGTGGGAGTCAAGGTAAAATAAAAGCAATATAAAGCAAAACCTATCATGTATCTCATAATAAAAAGGATAAAATATAATAACTGAAATAGATATAAACATGCAAGATAATAGTATAACTAAATGAACCAAACAGAATCAGAGTGTATAAGGTTCATCACATTTATACAAAACAAAATAAGATTCATCAGAGTTATACAAAACAAAATGCAATAGTGGTTATACATCAAAATAATAAACTCTAGATATAAACCATTTATAATATAATAATGACTACTAAAATTTCCCTAATATTACACAACAGAAATAATGATAATAGCTCCAACATAGATATATGAAAGCGTTAGCTACCCGCTCGACCTCCACCCAACTCCATGCACTATATCATATCTGCTTTATTTAATCTACTCATTTAAGATTACCCAAGATGATAAGAAGTAAAGAAAATAACCATGGATAAGAGATAATCTTGTTATGAGTGATGTATAAATTTAAAATAAATATAGAAGCAAATATATCATAAATAGAAACATCGATTATGAGGAATCATACCTCGCCTGTACCAACATCCAACGAGTTAGCACATAACACAATAAACGCTAAATTATCAACATATGGGTGTACTACACTCAAAGTACAACATAGGGCATGGAGATATCCAACTCACTAGTTCCTACATCACATGACATCCATCCCAAAACACAACAATCATAGTAATCGCATCAAATATAGAAACCATCGGCCAAATCTCACATGACTCACTTACATGTCGTTAGATATCCGATAATTCATGTAACCCCACTAAAATGATCATCGACCACTTGACATTGCAATACTCGATGCTCGAACTCATGCCACACTCATATTAGCTAGGAACTTGGACACAGTCAGCCATCCAACTCATAGGTGCACATAAGTTACCCTTGGTACACTAAAATTGCTCCTGGTGATCATCCTCAAATTATTCATGTTTATGAGAACACATCTCATCCTAAGATTTATCCAATGATCCTCTGGCATATGCACATATAACAAAACCACCTCATGTCCTACTCCATAAGTTATTGCTTAGAATTTTCAGCTTTGTCGATCTCTAGACTCCATATTCCTCATCGAGCACTCGATCCATATTGCTCAGAATGTCAAGTCATCAAATCCTTGTTGCTTCTTTCCTAAAAACTCATCAAAGTTTACTTGTATCAACCCCCAAAATAATCATGTGTCATTCCGAAAGGAGCTTTGTGCATGCCTCGTAGTAGCTTCGCGTTTTCCTCGTGTTTGCCTCAAATAGAACCCACCTTTACGTTCAATAAGATGTTAGGCCATTCTTACAGACCACTAAGACAAAGCTTACGACCGATTATGCATGCTCTACACACCCTTTCAAATGATCCTGGAGATCACATCCTCCCCCGGCAAATGTTGGTGATAGACGGTGATCAATTGGTGTCGATCGATCACCCTCAATACTTATCCAATTTTGGGCAACTTCTTATTGAATTTCCCCCTATAAAATCCTACTTAAGTCCCAAAGTAAACACCAACTCCCCTCGTGCCATCTTATTTGACATTTAGCTACATTTCCATGTCCTAGATCGATTGGTGCTTCCAACATGCATTACCCGAAGCAACTTCATTCATATCCCATAGTAGCCATGGTCTCCACCTACCTTTGGTCCCTTTGCTCAAAAACACGACAAAGACATCTATCAATCGCTCAATACCGATTGAGATCGATTAATGGCACTTGACACTTTGCAATTATTTTGCATTTTCTCCATGATCCATCTCTGATCTGAATGCCTTGACACCTTACTGAATTCGTGTGCATTGATTTGACTCTAAAATCTTTAGAGTGACCCATATCAAAAACCACCATCGATACACTTACATCAAATCTAAATATGCAAACAACCCACAACAACCAAAATAATTCAATCATAGTAAACAACAAGAAATAACATCAATGTCCAAACCTATAACTCATACAATCAACTATGATATGAAATGCATGTAAAAATCCATTTTATTCATTTAAATTCGTTCACAAAACATTTGTAGATCCAAATTAGTCAAAGATATCATTTTTGAAAAGGTTTTTAAAATGCAGTATTAAAACATATAGTTGTTTAAGAGGTCGTAAGATGATAGGTAACTTGCTTATTGATGTGTAATCGATTAGTTTAACTTAAAAATAGGTAGATCTGATGTAGACAGCCAAGACATGAATCTCAATTCATCTAAATAGTAATTAACTGATCCCTTGCTTATCTACAATTAATTTCTTGGGGACTCCTAATTTAACAAGGATTTAAAGAAATTTTGATAGGAGAAATTTCAATTGAGATTTAGAAAAGTTTTTAAAGTGGAAAGGTAATTAGTGGTTTCTTTCTAAGTTGGAATTGTGCTTAATTTGACCTTAAGCTAATTACCAACTTACAACCTTAAAGCCGTCAATCTTAAAACATTCATATCCCATAAACACTAAGCCTAACAGTCCAACGACCACTCAAAACCTTCAAATCTTTCATTTTGAGGTGGTTTCAGACCTTAGTTTGACACGTATCAATTATAGGTCTTCAAGTTTTCATGGTCAAAATCATCCATAATTGATGTTAAGGGTCAAAATATCAATACTTAACATTTCCCAAAGTTATAGCCTAATCAAACTCAATTTAGTTATGAAAGTAATCTGTTCACAATTCGTCGACATGTAAAAATGTGGGTTGTTACATTCTCCTCTATTTAGGAGTTTCATCCTAGAAATTCCACTCAAACAAAAAATAACCAAAACAATCTAGATTCCAAGCATGTATAACAATCACTAAACTATGAAAGTAATCAATTATGCATACATGTAAGCAGTAAACTTATGCAAATACCCTAGTAGGCAAGGTACAAAATTAAGCCAAACAAAATGCTAAATGTGAAAGCTAACGATAAAGTTGAATATTACCAAGCATACCACTTTGGATAATCGGTTCTCATTCTCTCCTCGATCTCTAAAGTACTATCAATTTCTCTCCCACCTAACTGAATCTTTACAAACTTCACAATCTTACTCCTAAGTTATTTCATACTCTGCTCAACTATACAAATAAACTTCTAAGGTCGTAATTTTTCAAGTTCAACTTTAATATAATTCAGTTGACCCAATGTAATTATCACACCAGGGCCATGCACAAGCTTCCTAAAATAAGAAACATGAAACATATTATGCACACCTTCCAACTTCTACAGTAACTTAACTCAATTTGTCGGGTTCTCAATTCTCTTGAGATCAAAAAATGACCTACGAATCTCGATGACAACTTCCTCTTATTACTGAACCAAACTTTATTCTTCAATGGATATATCTTGACAAACACAATAGCATTGAAAGAGAACTCTAGGTCATATCTTCTCTTATCAACATAGCTCTTTTGTGTGTCCTATGCAGCTCTAATTTATTGTTGAATAATCTCAATGTTCTTCGAAGTCTCACTTATCAAATATGGCTCAATCAATTTCTCACCTCTTACCATCAACATGAAGGGGCGTTGCATAGTCGATCGTATAATGCATCAAATGGCACCATACCAATACTCAGACTGGTAACGATTATTGTATGCGAACTCAACCAAATGCAAATGATCATCCCCGAGCCCCAAAGTTAAGAATGAAAGATCGTAAGAGATCCTTTAATATGCAATTCATTTTCCTGGATGTCGGTTTGTGGTGATAACCTGTACTAAAATGCAGCTAGGTCCCCAACGACTCTTGTGAAATCCACTCATGGAAAGTGGTTCCCAATTGCTTGCAATGCTCTTTAGCACACAATGAAATTGCACCATATAATTCACATACGACTCGGTAAATTTCGTTGTTGTTATATTGGATTTTATGTGCATGAATTGAACACTCTTCATCAATCTATCAACTATCACCAAAATGTTATCGTTCCCTCCTCTAGTACTTGACAATCATTCGATGAAGTACATCGATATATGTTCTCACTTCCAATGAGTACATCGGTATCTAGCGACCCTCTTGATTTCTTCTATGCAATTTCACTAATTGATAGTTCATACATTTCGATATAATTGAATCGACATCGTTCTTCATCCCTTCCTAATAAAATGTATGCAGCATATCTTGATATATTTTATTACCTACGGGATGGATAACGAATGTCAAATATGGTACTCTCGTAGAATGTTATCCTAAAGTCCATCAACCTCAGGCATATATAATTGACCATCCTTATGGAACCAACCATCTTGGTCGAGTCTGTATTGCTTCATTTCCTTGAATTCTACTCTTATCTCAAGCTTAGTAATAATCTCTCCTGGTCTACCATTGCACCTCAAACTAGTACTAATCTACTCTATAAAAGTTTGTTTAATAGTAAAGCTCGCCTGCACTTTTGGCACAAGCTCACACCTAGATGCGAAATTATACCCAGCTATTTACTCTAATTGTGTCCACTCTAGGAACATAGCTCCCAAGTTGGTATGTCTCCTACTCAAAGCACCTACAACTGCATTTCCCTTACCAAGAGTATAGGAAAGTCCAAAGTCATAGGAGGCCAAGAACTCTAACCATCTCAGTTGTCGAATGTAACGACTCATATTCTATATATCGGAGGATCGTAAAATATTAATATTAATTTTATATAAGGTCATATGGTTCTATAATTTTAAAAAATGACTACTAGAGACATTTTTCATTTGTAGAATTTTTATCGGATGATTGGATAATGAAAATATTACATGGTCTATAACTTTTGATAAAGGCGGCCAAATTAGGATCTAAAATCACTTCCATTAGGTTCTCTTTCCATAGAGCGGTCATAATAAGGAAACGGACTTACCATTAGGGAAATATGATTGTTTGAAGTTTCACTTGTTTTTTGACAGCTTAATAATGTGTAATTAGTAAGTCAATAGTGAGGCCCAAAGCCCATTTCGAGATTAGCATGGGGATGAGATCGATGTCCATCAATTAACACTTCCTAAAAATAGAGAGAGCCAACATTAATCATCTTTTGGCCAAAAAGTTGCCATAAACCCTCTTTTAATTAGCCAAATCTTGTCATTAATAAGACATTGTCATTAAGAAGACATTAGTGAGATTAGCACTTGGATTTATTTTTGGAGATCACTTGAAGCTGCTGTTCAACTTGGTATCTATGCACGTTTGAATATGCTTTGGATTTAGGTGAGTGGTTAGTACCTCTCACTCACTAATTAGTTATTATATACTCTAAATCAATGTTTTAAAATGATTTCGGAACCTAAAATGTGTTTTAAACTTTAACTAACCACATATGTAAATTTGAAATGATTTGGTAAGGATTTTTAAAATCTATGTTCTTATGGATCTCCTTGTTTTCTTATAGTTCTACCTTTAGGTTTAGGATTCATTTTTATGTGTATGGATGTGCGTTTGTTAGGATACATTATATATGAAGTTTGCTTGAATGTACGATGTTTGTTTGGTTAAAAATTCCGATCATAGGGAAAATTTGTTTTAGAGATTGGCTATGGATCCTTATTGATGGATCAAGGATGATCCATAAAATCAAATTGATCCAAATAGGGTGCAACTGATTTGGGGCAACAAGGAAGGTCTTATAAGACTGCATTCCAAGTTTTAAGAAAATTGGAGTTGTTTGATAAAGTTATGGCCGTTTGAAGATGGATCGATGGTGGTTTGAAGGCTATGGATCGATAGAGAGTTCCATTGAGTCATGCTCGATTCGTAAGTGGTTTACTTTAAGTGTTGGAGGAATTGCATTGGGTCGCTCACTTGCGTGCATGGATCGTGTGAGGAAGATGGAAAATAGCAAATGTTGGATCGGTAGTGCCCATGAATTGGTGTCGATATATGGGATTACTGGGTTCATGCTACATGATGGATCAATGGAGTAACGAAGGGAAAAATTAGCTAAGGCATGGATCGGTGGCTATGGATCGGTGGCTGTGGATAAGGCATCAATCGCTGATGGTGATGGACCAATGAAGGAGGACTTCATATGTAGGAGTGTGGCTTATTGAATTGAAGTGCGGGATAGGTGATGATGGATCGGTGGCGAGGGATAGAAAGTTGCGGTTTGCTGATAAGAAGGGTTAGAGTTCTTCGAGTTCTTCCTATCCTTGCTTCAAGACGTGATGGTGTCTGCTTCAGGCCTTGAGTGTATGTGTAACGCCCCGCCTTTTTGTATACTTTAAATCGACAATAAACCACACGTGTCAGACTTAAACCATACAGAAGGGCTGATTGTTATGGGTAAATAAGAAAAGGCAGAGAAAGAAAAACAAAAATAGAATCTTGCAGTGGAACGATAAAATATAATAATTAAATATACAGTTCATGAAGCTGTTTTTCAAAATATTTGATTTTACTTATACAATACATATCGGAGTTGCACATACCATAGAATATTTGTAATGCAGCGGAATACAATGGTGCAGTGGAATAATATAATTGATAATAGTAATAATAATACTTCATCATCGTCCTCCAGAATAGAAAAATTCAAATCCTGAAATGCTCGGACTGACCCGAGCGAATTGAAAAGACAAAACACTCGAGTCAGAACTAAAAGATCTTATGTAAGTAAACCAACGGAAATAAATATGAGTGTAACGGCGTCGGAGATGTTTACGGGATTTGACATCTCCTATCCAGTGTCTAACGTGAGTGCAGTAACTCAAGAGGTGCTCAGGATTTACACCTCCTAAGGATCCGCTAAACAATTTATTACGTAGTACTATTTCGCTATTATAATAATGTCTAATAGTAAAATAAACTTACTTTTAAATAGCATTAAGGCTTTACATTTTCCACCTTAACACGTAATTATGCCAATAGTCTATACAATACCGTAATACCTCATGATCGGGAAGCTACCAGAGGATACTCCATAGGTACGACACAAATAGAAACTCGTACAAGGCGCGCTAGGGTAGGTGACACGGCACAACTAGGCAATGCCAGGGTAGATATACCAATTATGCTTCCGGGCCGGTGGTATCGCGTAGCGCGCAGCTATCGCCCATCTTGAGCCACACCCCTAAAAAAATCAAAATTGGCCACCGAATCAATTCAAAAGTCAGAGTATAATATCGAAGGGATGTGTCCGATCAAAGGAGCTACCTCATGTGCCCGTCAATCGCTCCTATTTTAGCTACCTTATGCCAACTCACGGGAGTCGGGTCCACGTATTTACCTCAAAGGAAACGCTGCTACCATCCTACTTCATTCTAGAATCTTCACCGCGTACACGGTTGTTAAAGTGGTTTTCAAAGTTGGCAAAGAGTATGACAACTTCCGGTCCCAGTCTCTTCAACAACCAAACGTTATTATAACACCGCGGTCATTTCAAAATAATTTATACTTCAAACCATAATATAATATCCATTTCAAACCATATAATTACAATATCATTTCCCTTTTTAAAAACCAAATCAATATGATATCATTTCCAAATATATCATTTTCTAAAACCATAATATTTCAAAGGTATAATATTTCGAAACCAAACGGTTGAAATATAGCCGTCCAAAACATAAAACTTTGAATTTCATAACTTTGAAATATAACTACACCGCTTAAATGGTTTAAATATTAAATTACTTTATAAAATAAAATAGCTTCTTCACCTTCACAAATCAATTCCAAATATAGGTTTAAATCCCCAAATAAACCAATATAATTTCCATATATTTCGAATCTTTAATTATTCCACCATTTCAAAACTTATTCTTTGATAGTTTCATATATATCAGTTTCAACTGCTATTATCTAGATTTGAAATGTTAACTTAATAAATCAAATATCATTTTAGTAAAATCTTTAGACTTCAAATAACTGGATATTCTTTCAATTTGATTAACTTGATAATATTCATTTAAATCAATTTGATATTCATTTAAATTCTCTAAACAAAATCAAGTTATAAAATCATACCTATTAACTCTGAATTTATTATAAAAAGTTAAATATAGGATTTATAAAATTTGATTATTTTATAAATCAAAGAAAATGGTGAAATTATAAAGGAGTTCAAAAGACGTTTTAAAAGAAATATATAAATTGATTTATATAAAAGATTTATAAAATGGACATATATGAATTTAAGATATTGGGATTATAAAATGAGTTTTATAAGTGTTAGAATGAATTGTGAATGAATTGCATAAATGAATGAAATTCATAGGATTATAAAAGGTGAAGTTATAAATGGAATTTTATAAGCAGTAGGTTTATAAAATTTGTGAAGTTATTAAAAGAATAGATTTGGGTAAATAAACGAATCTTATAAGTTATAAGATCTATAAATTTGGGAAGTTTAAAGGAACGATTTTGTAAACAAATAAATTATAAGTGTTTGACTTATAATATGAATTTTTAGTATATTATTGAGATATGAATTGAGATAGGTTAATAAAGGAATTTATAAAAGGAAGTTGATATAAAATAAATACAAATAGAATTTATAAACATTGTTTTACAAATTCACAAACGACTTATTTTGATAAGTAAATTGTTGTAACTTATTAATGGAGTTATATTCACGTTTTAGACTATGAATAATCCTTTAAAATGAAATGTATAGAAATGATGAAGCTGGTTAACGAAGTATATTCACATTTTTGAATAGTGAATAATATGTTAAAGAAATTGTTTTGAATATGATGTTTTAAATAGAATTAAAACGATCTAACGATGTTTTTAAATGTGTTATGATTCGAAACCATAGATTTCAACATTCATTGTTGAAATTGACGTTGTTAGCGCCAAAATTGGTCACTAACACCCTTAGAGATTTTGTGTAGAGAGATTAATGAAGAAGATAGATTAAAATAGAGAAGATAATATAAATTAAAATGCGGGAGACGAGAACACAGAATTTATAGTGGTTCGGCGTTGTAGCCTACGTCCACTTTGAAGTTGATCCTTTTATTTCTTCACTTTAATCTTGATTACAGATACAATCCGCTTTTAAGTATTCAAATACAATTGTGAAATAAAAGTAGAGGTCTTAGATGAGGTTAGAAAATGGCAGAGTCTCCTCAGTGTTCTCTGAAATCTCTCCCTTTTTTCTGTGCCCCTGCCTCTCTACATATAGACGAATGTCGACTGGACTTCCCTGGTGGGCCAGATGGCTAGACAGCTTGGTCCAAATAGGGTATGCTCTGTGTGCCGAGTAGAACATGCCGACCGATAGGAACGCCAACTGATAGTAATGTCGAACGACAGGTGTGCCGAGCCCTCCTAATGCCGAATGATCTCCTTGTTGAATGGAGGAGGTGGGCAGAATGATCACTTCAGCCGAGTGGGAGGAGGCCGAGCATACTGACTTCCTTAGGGAGCACTTGTGCCGAGTGAACTAAGCCGAACAATCTTCTGGACGCCGAACGTTCCACAAATTGCCGAGCAGTGTGCTAGTGCCGAACAATAGTTGGATGCCGAGTACTATGGGATGCCGAACGCTTTTGTATGCCGAACGTTCCCAGAGGCCGAGTGCTCCTTTATGCCGAGCGTCCTCCTACGCCGAGTATAACTCTGTACGGCCGAACAACCCCTGATGCCGAGTACAACTCTGAATGACCGAACGTCTAGTTGCCTGGTCGATTTTCCAGGTAACATTTTGCCCCCCAAAGTACGCCGTGTGTTCGAACAGGGTGTGCTTTGAACTACTGGATCAGGGCATCGTCACCGGGTGCTAAGGATGCCGAACGATACGAGTGCCGAGTGGAACCGTTTCGTCCGGTAGAGCCGGTCAAAGTCTCTTCGACTTCTCCTTCCTCTTTATAAAAACCACCTCCTTCTTCTTCCTTTCTTTACTTTTACTCCTGCAATCCCGAATTTTCGAGCCACCCTTGCAATCAAAATCTAAGGACTTCTCAAACCTTTCTAAAGCTCGATCCACGAACTAGGTACAATCCCTTTACCTAACTCCTTTTCCTGGTGAGTTCCCACTGATTCACATGGGTTCAATGTAGACGGGAATTCGAATTTTTACTTGGAGTGTTTCCAAAGTTGAGCGACGTGAGGTAGGGAGAGAGAGTCAAGTATGAATGCCTTGTAGGATTCGAGAGGGAGTTAGGCGGAGGAGAGGAAGGTATGGAGGCTACGCCGAGTGTTAGAACTCGGCATGATCTTAGTTCGACCCGGCATAACGACGGCCGAACGATGGGTTAGAAGGAAGATGTGCAAGTCAGTGGGTAGGCCGGGCGTTGTTTCGGCCGAATCGTGTTTTGGCCAAACGACACTATCTCAGTGCGAACTGAGGTTCGGCCGAACGATGGTTGTAGGCCGAACAGTAGTCTTGCCGAGTCACCAATTAACCGAACAAACTGGCATGACGGGCATAGTTGAATGCCGAACATACTTACATGCCGAACACGTATAAATGCCGGACCTATCTTCATGCCGAACATAATTAGAAGCCGAGTATAAACCAATGCCGAACAAATACAAATGCCGAACAAACTAAGTGCCGAACATACTTTTATGTCGAACATAGTTAGCATGCCGAGCGTAATTAGGTGCCGAGCACACATACATGCCGGACATATACAAATGCCGAACATACTCCCCTTGCCCAATTTCGTAGCTGGCCTTTACTTGGCAGTTTCTTATTGCGGTCGTTATTCAGAAGGCTTTCGGAGACGGTCAGCGATGACGGTTTTCGGAAGCGACGTTTTTAGGCTTGACGTTATATTAAATGCTTATGCACGATTGATTGCACTAGTTCACACACTACACGGGGGGGGGGGGGGGTTATCTGCGTTGTTAATTCTAACGTCAATCATTTTTCGAGTATAGTTCACACAGGTGCTTGGCCGGGTCTGCTATTTATTCAAGATGTCCAAAAGATCCAGTTCTGCTACACTTTCCGACAAACCTGGGCCGTCTTCTAAGCGAACGGCCCCCGACACAACTGACCCGTCAGTTTCTCCCGCTCATGACTGGGCTCCCGATACTTTGGAATCTTCGATCTTACTGGATGACCCAGTTGACTCACAGGCTTCGAGAGTCACTTAGGCCGCTCTTAAGCGGATATGTTCTATTCATGGCATTCCGTTTGCTGACGTGCGCGTTCCGTCGGGGCATGACCGCCCACATCTGCCCCCAGTGGGATATACGGCGTGTAGCAAGTTCATGTGCTGGGTTGGTAGCGTGCCACCTTTCAATCTATTCCTTCGCGACGTGCTACAGTACCTGGACGTTGCCCCGTCTCAGCTTCATCCAAATGGTCACGCTTTCATTTATGGCATGTATATGCTCTTCATGGCCGTCCTCTCTAGGCCTCCAACCCCTGGCGATATAAGGTACATATACATGACCAAGAAACGGGGAGACAGCCCCTCATACATGTTCCTTGAGCCACATCGGAAGTGCCAACTTATCACCAGCGCGTGGAGTAGCAAATTCGCCCTGTACAAGCAGGAGTGGTTTTACGTGCGCTGCCCCCAGGGCTTTGCGAGGCGATGGATTGAAGGAAGTAAGTCTTTTTTCTGAGTTGATATCTGCTCCCGGTTGAGGCTGAGCTTCTCCTAACTTGCCGTTTTATCTTTTCAGGTTACATCCCCCGCCCCGAGGGCCGAGGATACTCTGATGCTGTTGACGCCATTAGAGCTCTTCCCGCTGAAGAGCGAGATATCCGAGCCCTCATTTCCAATGAGTCACCCCAAGCCCGTACACGTCAGAGGGAAAAAACTGCCTGAATCGTCCGTTCGCCCTTCTCTTGAAGCTCCGGAAGAAGGGGAAATTCCAGGCGAGTCACCCGAAAAGCAAGGTGAGGATTTGGGCTCTGCAGCCGAAGTTCATGATATTGAAACGTCATCTTCCCCTTCGAAGGGGAAAAAGGAGCTGGCGTGCAAGTCGAGGAAGGAGAAAGTTGGTGGGACTTCCAAAGTTACGCGTATTCATCCAGAGAAAGAGGCTTCTTCACAGCGCGTTGAAAGTTCTCTGAAGGGCTTATCGAATCTCTCCATTCCCGACGACTTGCTCAACTATGATTTCAACGATCCGGAGCTGTTTAAGTTTCGCTCGCCCGTCAGGGGCGATGTGGATGTCCTGGCCCCGATCCAAGGGGAAAAGACTTCCGTTAGCAAAGCCACTGGTCCGTCGGGGGTAGCACTAGGACACACACAGACACATGCATTTCACTTTGCATCTACCTTTCTTTCACCATTCTGCTCTCTCGCTAATTCGCTATTGTTCGATTGCAGGTGACATGGGGCGCTCTCATGGATACGACCGCCTTCGCGGTTCGTCGACTTTACGCCGGTCTGGTCGGGACTCGGGCCTCGGGAAGCGCCGAGACAGAGACAGCGACAACGACCGAGATTATCATGCCCGGGACTCGTCATCCCGGAAGAAAACTTATTATCAGCCCGAACACCGCCAGGAGACCTCTTCTTATCAGGAGCGAAGCAAAGACAAACGTGGCCACGAGAGGTCGCATTCTGATGCTCCCCGGGACCAACACTCTGACTCTTCTTCTACCCGGCACTCCCGAGATTCTCATAGGAAGGGCGAACTCTCAAAGCCGCCTCCTCCCGCTCCTGTAACATACCCGACAGTGCCGGAGAGATTGAACGAACTTAAGGCTAAGTTTCCAAAGATTTGTTTTGATGGGTTAAAGTTCCTTCCGACGATCCATCCTATTCCCGGAGATGTTAAACAAAATGCTATCGCATGCACCAATGACGTCTACGTGCAACATGACGCGTTTGTCCATCTGGCCGAGAAACTTTCTGAAGTCTCTATGGAGCGCCAGCACGAAATTTACCGTCTAAAGCTTGAATCTATCCATGACATGGATATCATTAAGGCCCAGGATGAAGAAATTGCCGCCTATAAGTCCGACCTTGAAGCTTCCCGTCAGAGCGCTAAGGACACCGCCGAGGCTGTTTCCCGCCTTAAATTGACTCATAAGAAAGAGCTCGATGAAGTAGTTCAACGGTGTGGGGCATTAGCTTTGGAGAAAGACTCCGTTCAGAAGGAGCGAGATGTGCTTAATAGGCGAGTTAAGGAGCTCGAGGAGCAACTCAATAAGGAGAAGGAGGAGAAAGTGGCCGCCCAGGTTGAGGCACAGCACTATTGTGATGAGATCGTCGCCACCCGGCTCTTAAAGGAGAAACTAGAGGATGATCTCTCCAAAGTTGAGGCCCTAAAGAATGAAGCCCGTGAGGAGGGTAAAAAGATAGCGACTGCCGATGTTGACTCTCGCCTTGAGGCAGCTAGGGAAGAAGGTAGGGAGGAAATTAAGACTGAATTCGACCCACTGATCGCCGAGTTCAATGCCTGAGTCCTCATGCATAGGGATTTAACTTTTCTAGGCGACGGCTACCTTGAATCATTAGCCGAGGCATGGGAGACCCTGATTCAAATCAGGAGGGTTGAGAGCGGCGTCGATGAGGTTGACGAAGAAGCATTGATAAAAGAATTCCTGAGGGGGAAGGAGCCTTCATATTTATCGGCGGCTAAAGCCCTCTACAGCAAAGGCTCTCCCTCCAGGAAAGAGAAAGAGGTGGCTACCGACTCTTCCGGCGTCGTGCCCCCAGTTCGCATGCCTACTCAATCGGCCAGTCGGCCAATACTTGACCCCTTCGAGCAGCACGTTGGCTATGACCCGGAAGCCCCCGGGCTTGGCATTCATGCCTTATCTCCCATCCCGGAGGGTGAGACCCCCCTGATGACTGAGAATCCACCGGCATCTGGTGAGTAACTTCTGTGCTTCACAAAGAACTTTCTCGTTCCCCCAGAAGTTGTTGTGTTCTAACACTTGTTCTTCTTTTTCGCGATTTCTGCGCAGGCTGTTCTGACCCCGAGCCCACTCCGAGGAGCGATGCCGCCAAGGAGGTGGAGAAAAAGGTGAGTGACGCTACTCAAGCTGGCGGGGATCCTGGTCCAGATGCTCAAGTAATCGGGGCGCTTGATGAAGGCAAATCCGAATCTTCCTCGGAGAGTTTTGAAATAGAAATCACAGGCGCCTCTGAGCACACATCCGAGTTGAGCATGAAGGAACGGCTCGAGAAAGAGAAAAGAGATACGACCTCGGTCAAGGTCGAGCCGCGTGAAGTGGACCTGGACGATCCTCTGAACAAACCATTGAAGGTCATTCTTCCTGGCAAGTCCCAGCCCATGGAAGTTCCCCCTACGTCTTCGGTCGTCACCCCTCCGTCAGGGAAGGATTCCAAGAGTAAGCGCTCTGGGAAGGAACCATCCGGGAAGAAGTCAAAGAAACACAAGAAATGACCGTCGTCCCCGTTCAACGAGAACTAGTTTAAGTCATGTACTAATTTTTGTAGACTGTGTAAATAGGCTGTCGGCCCCAGACTTCGGAGCGTTTTTGTAAGTGGAAGCATTTTCGTGAATAAAGTTTGATCTTCACTTTTGTCTTCTCAAAAGACTTCTATTACTCAGTTTCTTTTATGGTTATGATTGAAATCTGAATTGTGATGGGTAACTCAGACTTCTTGGTCCGTCTTTACATGGCTTGGGAGTTCCCCTGGATTTGATCAATCTCCACTTGGTGCTTCAAGCACTAAGAATATTTCATAGCCCGTATGTTGGGGATTTGACATATCCAAGTCATTTGCGTCGTAGTTCCTTTTCAAGGAATTCGGGGGTCTGAACTGCTTGTAATTGAGCCCATACACCGGACTCCGAGTACTCCAGTCCGTGCTCCGAGGACTTGGAGATTTTTTGTCGTTCCTACTCGGGTCCGCACTCCGGGGACTCAGAGTACTCCAGTCCGCACTCCGGGGACTCGGAGATTTTGAATCGTTTATATTCGATTCCGCACTCCGGGGACTCAGAGTACTCTAGTCCGCACTCCGGGGACTCAGAGATTTTGAATCGTTTATACTCGAGTCCGCACTCCGGGGACTTAGAGTACTCCAGTCCGCACTCCGGGGACTTGGAGATTTTGAATCGTTTATACTCGAGTCCGCACTCCGGGGACTTAGAGTACTCCAGTCCTCACTCCGGGGACTTGGAGATTTTGAATCGTTTATACTCGAGTCCGCACTCTGGGGACTTAGAGTACTCCAGTCCGCACTCTGGGGACTTGGAGATTTTGAATCGTTTATACTCGAGTCCGCACTCCGGGGACTTAGAGTACTCCAGTCCGCACTCCGGGGACTTAGAGATTTTGAATCGTTTATACTCGAGTCCGCACTCCGGGGACTTAGAGTACTCCAGTCCGCACTCCGGTGACTTGGAGATTTTGAATCGTTTATACTCGAGTCCGCACTCCGGGGACTTAGAGTACTCCAGTCCGCACTCTGGGGACTTGGAGATTTTGAATCGTTTATACTCGAGTCCGCACTCCGGGGACTTAGAGTATTCCAGTCCGCACTCCGGGGACTTGGAGATTTTGAATCGTTTATACTCGAGTCCGCACTCCGGGGACTTAGAGTACTCCAGTCCTCACTTCGGGGACTTGGAGATTTTGAATCGTTTATACTTGAGTCCGCACTGCGGGGACTTAGAGTACTCCATTCCGCACTCCGGGGACTTGGAGATTTTGAACCGTTTATACTCGAGTCCGCACTCCGGGGACTTAGAGTACTCCAGTCCGCACTCCGGGGACTTGGAGATTTTGAATCGTTTATACTCGAGTCCGCACTCCGGGGACTTAGAGTACTCCAGTCCGCACTCCGGGGACTTGGAGATTTTGAATCGTTTATACTCGAGTCTGCACTCCGGGGACTTAGAGTACTCCAGTCCGCACTCCGGGGACTTGGAGATTTTCAATCGTTTATACTTGAGTCCGCACTCCGGGGACTTAGAGTACTCCAGTCCGCACTCCGGGGACTTGGAGATTTTGAATCGTTTATACTCGAGTCCGCACTCCGGGGACTTAGAGTACTCCAGTCCGCACTCTGGGGACTTGGAGATTTTGAATCGTTTATACTCGAGTCCGCATTCCGGGGACTTAGAGTACTGCAGTCCGCACTCCGGGGACTCGGAGATTTTAAATCGTTTATACTCGAGTCCGCACTCCGGGGACTTAGAGTACTCCAGTCCGCACTTCGGGGACTTGGAGATTTTGAATCGTTTATACTCGAGTCCGCACTCCGGGAACTTAGAGTACTCCAGTTTGCACTCAGGGGACTTGGAGATGTTGAATCATTTATACTCGAGTCCGCATTCCGGGGACTTAGAGTACTCCAGTCCGCACTCCGGGGACTTGGAGATTTTGAATCGTTTATACTCGAGTCCTCACTCCGGGGACTTAGAGTACTCCAGTCCGCACTCCGGGGACTTAGAGATTTTGAATCGTTTATACTCGAGTCCGCACTCCGGGGACTTAGAGTACTCCAGTCCGTACTCCGGGGACTTGAAGATTTTGAATCGTTTATTATAAGCGTTCGTACGCTAGCCAGGATATCGTAATTTTTAATTACGCGTCATAGGAATATCATAGAAGAGACATTGGTCATTCATGGAAAAGATGGCTTCAAGCCTTTATTGATGAAAACAAGCTAGATTATCTTATTACATGTCAAGAAGAAAGCATGTTGGAAATAAATGCAACTACCGCATAAAGGAAATAGACTAAGTGTAATAACGCCGCAAATGCTCGATGTTCCATGCTCGAGGGAGTGTTGCACCATCGACGGTCGTTAGCTTGAAAGTTCCTTCTCCAAGCCTCCGTTCGATGACGTATGGACCTTCCTATGCGGGGTTCATGTGCGAAGGGGTTGGAAAGACTCGTTTCAAAACGAGATCTCCCATACTAAAGGTTCTTGGCCGGACTTTTCCATTATAATATTTAGCGACTCGGTGTCTGTATGAGGCCGCTCTCAAATCAGCTTCTTCGCGTTTCTCATCAATGAAGTCCAATGATTCCAATAGGAGATCCTGATTCGACGCAGGATCATAATAGGTCACCCGGTGTGACGGAACTTCAAGTTCTACGGTATGACGGCTTCCGTGCCGTACGCAAGTGCGAATGGTGTGTGTCCAGTCGCGGTCCTATGGGTAGTTCTATAGGCCCAAAGAGCTGTTGGGAGTTCATCCACCCACCTGCCTCTAGCCTTTTCCAAACGCTTCTTCAATATGGACTTGATGATTTTATTGACGGCTTCTACCTGCCCATTCGCCTTCGGGTGAGCAACTGCTGCGAAACTTTTCTCAATGCCATACTTCTGACAGAACTCTTTGAATTCCTTACTTTCGAATTGAGTTCCGTTATCCGTTATGATGGTCCGTGGGAGGCCAAAACGACATATGATATTTCGTACAACGAAATTAATGACTTTCTTGGTGGTGATTGTGGCCATTGGCTCTGCTTCCGCCCACTTGGTGAAATAATCGACTGCCACTATTGCATATTTCGTGCCTCCTTTGGCTATGGGCAGAGATCCAATTAGGTCGATTCCCCACATTGCAAATGGCCAGGGACTAACCATTTGTGTGAGTCCCGTTGGCAGAGCTCTTGGAATCTTTGCATACATCTGGCATTTGTCGCATCTTCTCGCATAGTCTGCAGCATCCCGATTTACAGTCGGCCAATAATATCCATAGCGGAGGATTTTCCTCGCCAAAGTTTGCCCCCCGGTATGATCACCACATTCTCCCTCATGGACTTCTTCCAACACCCGTTTTATCTCGTCATGGGCCACGCACCGGAGTAAGGGGTCGAGAATCCCCTCCGGTATATTATCCCATCTTGCATTAAATAACGCGAAGCCTTACGAAGGACTTGGCATCTTTCGCTTCTTTTCTCAGGTAAGTCTCCGTATAGCAAGTACTGTTTGATCGGGGTCAGCCATGATCCCCTTTCAAGTTCGGTCTCCAAGACAAGATCTATCTCCATCATGTCTATACTTGGAGCAAGCAGAGTCTCGACAGGGAACAACCCCATCTGCTGTGCATCGCCAGTACTCGCGAATTTAGCCAACGAGTCGGCCTCCCTATTCCGTTCGCGCGGGACATGAGAAATGTCATAATATTCCAGGTTTACTAGTAGCTCCCGGACCCGAGCAAGGTAAGGAGCCAGTCTCTGTCCTTTCGCTTGGTAGTCTCCCCGTACCTGATAAACCACCAGCTGTGAGTCGCAGAAGATTTCGATGGACTTTGCCCTTAGCTCATTGGCAAGTCTTAAGCCAGCAATCAGTGCTTCGTATTCGGCTTCGTTATTTGTCGCTGTAAATTCGAGCTTCAAAGCGTAGCAAATCGATCGGTTTTCAAGAGTTACCAGAACTATCCCAGCTCCCGACCAACGGTCGTTAGATGCCCCGTCAGTGAACATCTTCCATCGGACAGGAGGGATTATTTTGTGATTTTCACTCGGTTCATCCGGAATGGTGGACTCAGCAACGAAGTCAGCTAATGCCTGCCCTTGGATGGTCCTTCGCGGCAGGTAGGTGATATCAAACTGGCTTAACTCGATGTTCCACTTTAGCATCCTACCGGAAGTTTTCGGTCGTTGGAGTACCTATCGCAAGGGTTGGTCAGTGTAAACACTGATTGAGTGCGCCTGAAAGTAGGGACGAAGCGTGCGTGATGCAATCACCAGGCAATAGGCAAGTTTCTCGATCTTTGGATAATTCTTTTCTGCCCCCGTCAGTCGTTTACTAACATAGTACACCGGCCTTTGAACCTTGTCTTCTTCGCGAACTAGGGCTGTACTGATAGCGTGTTGAGACACGGCCAAATATACGTACAACGTCTCATGGTCTACTGGTTTTGACAACACTGGAGGACTTTCCAAGTGTCTTACCAGGGCTCGGAATGCTTCATCGCAGTCAGTCGTCCATTCGAAGTTTCTCTTTCCTTTCTTTATGACATCGAAGAAAGGAACACACTTATCTGTGGCTCTGGATATGAATCGACGGAGCGCAGCTACTTTTCCGTTCAAGCTCTGTACCTGTTTTATGGTTCTAGGTGCCCGTATATCTCGGATGGCCTGGATCTTTTCCGGGTTAGCTTCAATTCCTCGTGCATTCACAATGAATCCCAAGAACTTCCCTGATGCCACGCCGAATGAACACTTTGAAGGATTGATCTTCATCCCATAGTGCCTTAGTATCTCGAACATTTCCGCCAAGTCTCGAATGTGGTCGTTTGACTGCCGTGACTTCACAAGCATGTCATCCACATAGACTTCCATTGTTCTCCCAATCTGATCTTTGAACATTCGATTTACTAGACGCTGGTAAGTTGCTCCGGCATTCTTCAGTCCGAAGGGCATCACTACATAGCAGTATAACCCAACATTCGTGACAAAGCTGGTGTGTTCTTGGTCCGGGATGTGCATCGAAATTTGGTTGTATCCAGAGTATGCATCCATAAATGACAATAACTCGTGCTCTGCCGTTGAATCGACCAGTTGATCAATTCGTGGTAGCGGGAAGCTATCCTTTGGGCATGCTTTGTTTAAATCAGAATAGTCAACGCAGGTTCTCCATTTCCCGTTTGCTTTCTTTACCAACATAGGGTTGGACACCCATTCTGGGTAGAGGGCGTCGCGGACAAACCCATTGGCTTTGAGTCTATCCACCTGCTCTTTGAGAGCTATGGATCTTTCCGGGTCCATGCCTCTTCTTTTTTGCTTCACAGGTACGTGTTTCGGGTCTATATTCAACATATGGCTCGCAATTGCCGGGGAAATCCCACGCATATCAGAGTGTGTCCAGGCGAAGACATCAAGATTTGCTCGAAGGAAATCAGATAAATTCTCTGCCATTAAGGGATCGAGCTGCGACCCAATCTTAAGAACTCGTGTCGGGTCGCTGTGGCTAACTGGAATGTCGATTGTTAGTTCGGCCGGTGCTGCGTCTGGTTCCCTGGGTTCCCCTTCGTCGTCTCTCGGATCTATGTCTTCAACGATCCGAGAATGTCGCCCGAGCCAGGGCTCGAGCGCTAATTGTCAATCATCAGAATTCGGGATGCGGACGATGTTGTCTGCAGTCTTCCCCTTTTCTCTGCGTTGGGCTTCTCTCAACTCAGCCACGTAACATGCACGTCCGGTTGCTTGGTCGCCATGCACTACGCCGACTCCTTTGTCCGTCGGGAATTTCAGTGTGAGGCACCACGGGGCCAAGGCTGCCCTGAAATCTGCGAGGGCTGGTCATCCCAAAAACACGTTGTATGGTGAATCAACATCCAGCACTATGAACGGTAGGATTCGCACTCTCCTGCGTTCACCTTGTCCCAGTTCAACTGGTAACTCCACATATCCTACTACGTTGTGGCTGCGCCGTTAAAGCCATGGATTCGGGCTTTAGATGGCTTCAAATCCTTAGTCTCCAGCTTCATTTGGTCATACGCTTTCTTGAAGATGATGTTAACTGAACTTCCGCAATCAATTAAGATTCTCCTTAAGAATGCCGGTCCGATGGTTGCGGATATGACCAATGGATCGATGGTGGGAGCTTCCACCTTATCCGCGTCTCTTTTCCTGAATACAATATCGTCGCACATCGTGCGCTGCTGCTTTGCGGGAGTTCCATCCTCCACATTTGAACAGCACTCATGCTCTGTATGTCTCAAGGAATTAGCGTATCGCTCCATTTCCTGCCAATTTTTATCCGCAGGATGAGGTACACCAGCAATTGTGTTAATAATCAACCTTCCCACAGTTCGAGTAGGTTGCTCTGGTTGGTGTGGAACTGGGCCACGTCCGGGATCTGAAGTCTCTTGTCTCCCTTCTGGCGTGTCTTTGACGAATTCCTGCAGCTTCTTCTGTCTAATCAATTTTTCAATAACGTCATGGAGATGCATGCATTCGTCTGTGTTGTGCCCATAAGACTCGTGAAAGCAGCAATACTTTCCAGTCCGCTTTTGCTCCTCTGTTGATTCTTTAGGGCGTGGTTTTCTATATTGAAAAGTGTTGCAGGTCGATAAGTAGATGTTTTCAAGAGACGCATTCAGTGGAGTGTATTCGTTGTAGGTTGGGATCCTTGACTTCCATCTCCCCGTTTCCTTCTTCTTTCCAGGATTTCCACTTCCAGTTCCCTTAGACTGCCCGGGATTATTTTGGACGCTGGCCTGGGTTTTTCCAGGTTATTGTCGGTTGCCTTCGTGGCGATGCTGCCCTTTACATATTCCTGAACGGACCCTGGTGCCTTGTCTTTCCTTATCCATCGAGCTTCTTCCCTCCTTATGAACTGGTGGGCTTTCGAATAGAAACGTTCCAACGTAGCTGGTGGCTTTCCTGCCAACCAGTCCCCAAATTCAGAATCTGGATCCACTCCACGCATTACTGCCATCAAAATCGCGTGGTCGTTTGGATTGCTCACTTCAGTAGCGGCAACATGAAATCTCTGCAAGTATGCTTTCAATGATTCTCCGGGAGCTTGAGTCACGCTTGATAAGGACATCACATCCTTGGGTCGAGTGGCGTGTATCCTGAACTGTTCTATGAATTTCCTTGCTAATTCGTCGAAGTTTGAGATCGATCGTTGAGGGAGTCGAGTAAACCACAGGGTGGCAACTCCGGACAGAGTTATTGGAAAGCACCTGCACTTAGTTGCATCGTTGTCCCTTGCTGAATCCATCATCCATTCATACCTCATTACATGTTGTCTAGGGTCAGTTTTTCCTTCATAGGCGGGCATGGTGGGCATGCTAAACTTCCTTGGGTATTCAGCCTGTAGAATGGAATCTGTGAAGGGAGTATGACTCTTAGACATTCCCCAATCTTCATTAGTCAAACCTTGATTCTCTCCCATCAACTGCCTGACCATAGCTGTCAAATCCGGGGTTTGTACGGTAGGAGGAAGATTTGGTTCCGCTCCACGGGCTTGATTTCTAGTAGAGCGATCAGTGGCACCAGCTCGGTCATCTTCATCCCTGCGGCGTCTACGCTTGGGAGGTTCATCCGCTGAAGTTGAGCTATCATCTTTAGAGTAGGGGACAGGGCTACCTCCAGCATTCTGATGCTACTGTTGAGCAAGTCGAGCCATGAGGTCAGCATTAGCTTGCATTTGCTCAGCGAGTTGCCTTCTGCTTTCCGTAAGCTCTTTTATCAAGTCATTCAGTTCTGCTCGTGAAACAGCTTCCGCTTGGTTTTGGCTGGAGGGCCTCGTGCCTCGAATTGCTTGTTGATCGTTTGGTCCAAGTTGTTGAACACTAGCGGTTTCGCGGGCATCTACATTTTGGGAGGTCGATCTTGTTCACGGTCTTCCCATAGTAGAGTCGTTGGTTGCAACTCTGAGTAGAATCAGCAGATGCCTTATGGATAATTACGGATCTTCCTCGGGGGATTTATGCAATCCAGTAGCTACAAAGTAGGTCCTCAAAACCTGAGAATTCAATTCTCAGTGAAAGCACCAAAATGTTAGCGCCAAAATTGGCCATTAACACCCTTAGAGAGTTTGTGTAGAGAGATTAATGAAGAAGATAGATTAAAATAGAGAAGATAATATAAATTAAAATGCGGGAGACGAGAACACAGAATTTATAGTGGTTCGGCGTTGTAGCCTACGTCCACTTTGAAGTTGATCCTTTTATTTCTTCACTTTAATCTTGATTACAGATACAATCCGCTTTTAAGTATTCAAATACAATTGTGAAATAAAAGTAGAGGTCTTGGATGAGGTTAGAAAATGGCAGAGTCTCCTCAGTGTTCTCTGAAATCTCTCCCTTTTTTCTGTGCCCCTGCCTCTCTATATATAGACGACTGTGGACTGGACTTCCCTGGTGGGCCAGATGGCTAGACAGCTAGGTCCAAATAGGGCATGCTCTGTGTGCCGAGTAGAACATGCCGACCGATAGGAACGCCAACTGATAGTAATGCCGAACGACAGGTGTGCCGAGCCCTCCTAATGCCGAATGATCTCCTTGTTGAATGGAGGAGGTGGGCCAAATGATCACTTCGGCCGAGTGGGAGGAGGCCGAGCATACTGACTTCCTTAGGGAGCACTTGTGCCGAGCGAACTAAGCCAAACGATCTTCTGGAGGCCGAACGTTCCATAAATTGCCGAGCAGTGTGCTAGTGCCGAACAATAGTTGGATGTCGAGTACTATGGGATGCCGAACGCTTTTGTATGCCGAACGTTCCCAGAGGCCCAGTGCTCCTTTATGCCGAGCGTCCTCCTACGCCGAGTATAACTCTGTACGGCCGAACAACCCCTGATGCCGAGTACAACTATGAATGATCGAACGTCTAGTTGCCTGGTCGATTTTCCAGGTAACAGACGTTTTCGAGAAATAGAAGGAAATGGTGGACTATAACACTGTTGTTATAGTAAATGATTTCCGAAAGGAAATTTTTTGTTTAGTATTGGGATTTATATATCTATTTTAATTTCGAATCCCTATACTAGTGATTTTCGGTTGTCGTAACGATGTTTTACGCAACATTCATTTTGGCCCAAATAAATATGTTTAAGAGAATGATTTCCTTAAAGAATGAAATATATACTTAATTTCGATTTAAGTATATTGAATATTTTCCAAGAATAGAAAATAAAAGAGATTTGTGAATTACTTATAAATAAATAAGTATGGAAATGTTTTTCCAATGTGAAATGAAAGTTTTGAGAATTTATCTTTTTGAAGATAAATTGAAATGAATAATTGAAATCGTATATTCATAGATATTTTGGAAAATAAATTCAATATGGAATTTATAAAAGAAAGGGGAATTTGTTTTAAAAATATATATTGATTTATTTTTGAAGTATTGAAATTATATATCTTGTAAAGATATTTTTTGGGAAATAAATAATTTGGAAAATTATTTGGAATCTTGTGATGTGTGCATATCCATTGATAGTTCAATAACCGACTATCAATATTTACCTTTGAATAGGTATTTGTTGTGATTGCTTGAATTTCAATGCCACACTTATTTTTAAATTATTGTGCTCGTTATTCGGATTACCCATTCCGAATAGTGATACGACGTAATGGATAGCATTGATGACCGGTGTTGAAGACCGGATATTTTTGAAAACGGAAGGATTACCGTCGAATGTTTCTGCACCGAATGGCCCCGGTATAGAAATTCCATATGTGATGGGAAGTCCGAAAGTGATTAGAGAATATTCGGATTGCAAGGACTTCTTTGTAAGTGCCTTCGGTTCTGTTCGATCCCGGAACAGACTTGTATGGATTGTATGTCTGACATTACAATTGAGTTATAAAGCTGATTTCTTTCAAATATATTTCTGTTGGTGGCGGAGAATTTATTCTTTTATCTTAACACCCTTCTCTGAGACGTACGAGCTCAGAGGTTATGTAGTTGAAGGTTATCAGCGATATATTCCTAATTTGGTAATGTGACATGCTGAGTGTTGCTGTGAAATGATCATTGTGTTGATCATTTGTGATAGGATCATTTGTTAGATCGTTTATCTTGGTGATCATTTCTATGATCATTTGTTGACCCAAAGCATGGCTTTTGTATAAAGCGTGGCTTTGTGGACGAAACTTCGTCGAGCCTCACACCTCGGAATGGTCAAAACAGGAAAGATGCAGCAAGGTTATGAGGGGTAGCTCCCTTTAGGGTATGTGCATTTCCTTCTGGAAAAGGGTGGTATCATGGTATGGAGCCCAGATGCTTACTCATGTTGAAACACTTTATTTATGATTGTGTGATGATGGTGACGAGCGCTCGGATAAAGGTCCCAAAGGACCGGGGGATGGCATACTCGTGTCGGTAGTTACCCAGTTAGGGGTAACCCGGCCTTGTGTTGGCAGAGATCCGGTTTGGTTCTCGGGGACGTCCTTCCAGAGGCGTTCTCATGTGGCAATGGGAAGTTCCTTGGCCTGACCATTGGTTGAAAATCCAAAGAAACAATACGATCTTGTACGGTATTAGTTGTAGAACCTATCATTCACTTATGGTGGCGCCCCACTGTTTGGATGGTAGCTATAGTAGGCATAGTTCGAAATGTCTATGCTGGCTAAGATTTATATCTTTATTTTTGAAATGATTTTTCCTACACTATGCACTAGTAATAATATCAAATGTTCTTTTAATGCGTATCAAGCATCTTTGACTATCATAAGGAGAAATCTCCTCCGATTATGCGTTTGCATTGTGTGTGTGTGCGGGAGGCCTTATGGTAGTCTCATTTTTAAAAGCATTGCGAATTGACTTTAAAAATATTCCTCTATTTTTGATTTTAAAGATAAATAAACTGTTTTGAGTTCTCACACCAGTCAAATGACTGACTCGGAGTTTATTGTTTTCCTTCCTAAACTCTGGGTGCCACCAATTTCCACACGGACAGTCAAGAGTTAAGGTTTATCAGGATATTATGGAATTCAGGAGTTGCTGGAGGCAAGCTGGATGGCATGGCGTATTACTAGTATATAGTATTTCTTTTCTGCTGTTTGTTGTTGTTTGATATTGTACACTCTGATGATGATGTAATGTAATGTATAAAATGTAATAACTGATATAGTTCTTTGTTTAAAGATTATTCATTTATCTATTTTATGTTGTTCCGTTGCGATTGTGAGATTCTAATATTGTTCTGTTATTTCTTTCTGTTCCGTTCTATTTTCTTTTCTCTCTATTTTCTATCTTTTCTCTCTCCTTCTACCTCTTTCTTTTTCTTAAAACCCTAACTATTCGGTTTTTCGGCAACGAAAAATCGCGTATGTTACAATTTTATTAACGCACATTTAATAAAATGTAACACTCCAATTAATGCCACTGGGGACGGCCGCTGCACACAATAAAAGATGAAATGAGATTGGAAATTCAAATTTAAAAACGGTGTTTTTCTCAGCGCGCAATCACGATTCAAAATATTTAATTTACTTTAAAATATAAGGTTAGCATTAAAATCACTTCTATACTGCCTTTGATTGTTACAAAATGACTGTAAAATATGGTTTCAAAATTCAAATTTTTCCCTTTTTATAAAATTTTACTTATCTTTAAAATGAAACGTTCATTTTATTTTTCTCAAACCATTCTTTTATTTTCATTAAAAA
This sequence comes from Allium cepa, assembly GCA_030765085.1. Classification (NCBI taxonomy): domain Eukaryota; kingdom Viridiplantae; phylum Streptophyta; class Magnoliopsida; order Asparagales; family Amaryllidaceae; genus Allium; species Allium cepa. The sequence goes on from CM060929.1 coordinate 439,830,419, forward strand.
TGCTCTTTCTATTTAACCCAAAATGTACATTTCTTATGTTAAATGCCATAAATTTCAATTAACTTCTCTTTCCTTTTAATTTAAAGATTCCTCATATGGATTAGATGTTGCAAATTCTACACTTTCAAAGCTTTAACTTCTATTTCAATTTTTTATAGATTATACATTAAATTTCCAAAATTTTCAATGAAATTAGCTTTCCATTTATTTTCACTACATTCTTCTTATGGTATAATTATTTTGTTTGATATCTATTACCTTAATGTTTCACAATTTCCTCTTAGTTCTAATCATCGTAGTATTAAATTCCATTTGCTACGAAAATTCCATTTATTATAAATTAAATTGCAATAAATGGTTTGTTTCCATTTCAATCCTTTTATTACTTTACTATACTCAAATTTGAAAACTCCTAAACCTCTTATTACATTTCCCATTAATGTAACATTTATTTATTTTATTAACATTTATTTCCAATTCTAATTCCATCAACTAATTAAACGGGTAACTTATAATATTTGTTTACAAGCCAAATGTTACACGTAAGTTTCTCACACTTCAACTAATTGTCATATTATGAATGGAATTAACATTAATTTCAAATATTATCTTAACTTACATTAAGATAGTATTTAATTACCTTTAATGAAATTTATTCCCCAATTTATTTAATGCAATCAATCAAAAATTATTTCATTCATTATTGTCAAATAGGTGGATTTAACATTGGATTCAAAACTATTACATAAATTTCCTCATATTCCATCTTCATTTCAAATAACGTATTATTTAGATATTTCAATTTCATTTAATTGCATTTAATCCAATTATTGAATTTTACATTTCAATTAAATAAATAAAATTTTGATTTCCATTCTTTAAATCAACCAATTCATATTATGAATAAAATTAACATTACTTCCGACTATTACTTTAATTTACCTTACAAAACGTTAAATTTGGATTTATCGTAATTGATTACCAAAATTTATTTAACACATTAAATAAATAAGCAACCTATATAAATTGCAACCTATTTGCTTTTAATTGCATTTATAAGTTCGTTACTTATCAATCCACATTATAATCCCATATATGACGCTAATTTTATTTCATTACATTAATATACGCCTATTTACATCTTAATTTGAATAAATATTACATTTCTAAATGTGTACTTCTATCAATTGAACACATTAGTTAAGGTTTTAAAACCAATAAATGAATTTATCTTAATCCCATTCTTATACCAGTTTATTACTTTACATACATTACGTATATATTCATCAATTAACATACTCTGAACTTATTTTCCAATTCACCAATTTCTACCTTAAAATAAATTTACGTTTCTATAAATTTACATTCACACTTTCGTTACTACATTTATTTTCATTAAAGTAATATTTAATTACCGTATTTGTAATAACCATTTATCACAAATATACTCTCTATAATACTTGTATGGTTATTCCCTACAGCAATTACCCTCTATCCTATTATTTCACACATTAATACAATAATTACATTTGTTTTTATTATATTCTATTTATAACTAAGTCATAGCTTTTAAATTATTTTATTAAATTGGAATGTTAAATCAAATTCATAAGATTATAACTTGCATTAACATATTTCCTCGATTTACATTTAAATTGGATTTAAATTCAATTCAAATTCAAAAGGTGAGTGTTTTAACCCACCCACAACTTCTAAAATTTCTTATGTTCGTTAAATTTAATTTATGTTGTGATAATGAATTTATTTATGACTATTTTGTATATTTTTAATCATCATCTCCGCTAATTGCATTTATTTAAATTAAATCGTTATCTAATTTATTATTGAATATAACTGCCAGTTAATTACCTGTTATATATTATCAGTTATATATTGATATTGATTGATTGTTTGGGATGATGATTGCGACGGATGTGTGATTTGGATGATGGATAAATGGATGTTTTATTTTATATCATTATAATTTTCCAGTTCATTATGGATTTATATTTTATTTCATTTGGGATTGCGGTTTGAAATGATATAACCGTAAATTTTATTTTAAATTGCGGATTGAAATGATAAATATCTGTATCACTTGACCATAGGATAGAAAATTTTATACAGACACCGTGGTTTATATATTAAAATATTTTAAATGATTTCTATGGTTTTGGAAAGAAATATACGGTTTAAATAAATATTAGTTTTGATATTATATATATTATATATATATATACATACAGTTAAATTCTTGAATTTAAGCTATGTTTATTTTTTTCGTTTAATAAAAATAAGTTGAAAAATGGAGTTTGATTGTTTTATATTATATGGTTAAGTACCGGTTCAAGGTATTGTATATATAGAGTTTTAATGACTCAAATAATAAGTTAAGTTGGAAGATAAATATGAATTTGATTTGAATTTAAGTATTTAAGAATTATCCTCAAAAAAAATTGATTTGAAATGTAAATAAATTGAGATTTAATAGGTACGATTTTACAACTTGATTTTGTTTAAAAAATTTGAATGAATATCAAATTGATTTAAATGAATATTATCAAGTTAATTAAATTGAAAGAATATCCAGTTATTTGAAGTCTAAAGGTTTTACTAAAATGATATTTGATTTATTAAGTTAACATTTCAAATCTAGATAATAGCAGTTGAAATTAATATATATGAAATTATCAAAGAATAAGTTTTGAAATGGTGGAATAATTAAAGCTTTGAAATATATGGAAATTATATTGGTTTATTTGGGGATTTAAATCTATATTTGGAATTGATTTGTGAAGGTGAAGAAGCTATTTTATTTTATAAAGTAATTTAAATATTTCAAAGTTATGAAATTCAAAGTTTTATGTTTTGGAAGGCTATATTTCAAGCGTTTGGTTTCGAAATATTATAACTTTGAAATATTACGGTTTTAGAAAAGGATATATTTGAAAATGATATCATATTGATTTGGTTTTTAAAAGGGGAAACGATATCGTAATTATATGGTTTGAAATGGATATTATATTATGGTTTGAAGTACAAATAATTTTGAAATGACCGCGGTGTTATAATAACGTTTGGTTGTTGAAGAGAACGGGATCGGAAGTTGTCATACTCTCTGCCAACTCCGAAAACCCCTTTAACAACCGTGTACGCGGTGGAGATTCCAGAATGAAGTAGGATGGTAGTAGCGTTTCCTTTGAGGTAAATACGTGGACCCGACTCCCGTGAGTTGGCATAAGGTGGCTAAAACTGGAGCAATTGACGGTCTAATGAGGTAGCTCCTTTGATCGGACACATCCCTTCGATACTATACTCTGACTTTTGGATTGATTCGGTGGCCACTTTTGATTTTCTTTTTTTCTAGGGGTGTGGCTGGAGGTGGGCGGTAGCTGTGCGCTACGCGTTACCACCGGCCCAGAAGCGTAATTGGTATATCTACCCTGGCATTGCCTAGTTATGCCATGTCACCTACCCTAGCGCACCTTGTACGAGTTTCTATTTGTGTCGTACCTATAGAGTATCCTCTGGTAGCCTCCCGATCAGGAGGTATTTCGGTACTGTATAGACTATTGGCACTATTACGTGTTAAGGTGGAAAATGTAAAGCCTTAACGCTATTTAAAAGTAAGTTTATTTTACTATTAGACATTATTATAATAGCGAAATATTACTACATATTAAATAGTTCAATGGATCCTTAGGAGATGTAAATCCCGAGCATCTCTTGAGTGACTGCACTCACGTTAGACACTAGATAAGAGATGTCAAATCCCATAAATATCTCCGACACCATTACACTCATATTTATTTCCGTTGATTTACTTACATAAGATCTTTAGTTCTGACTTGAGTGTTTTGTCTTTTCAATTCGCTCGGGTCACTCCAAGCATTTCAGGATTTGAAGATTTTTATTCTGGAGGACGAAGATGAAGAATTATTATTACTATTATCAATTATATTATTCCACTACACCATTGTATTCCACTGCATTATAAATATTCTCTGGTATGTGCAACTCTGATATGTATTGTATAAGTAAAATCAAATATTTTGAAAAACAGCTTCACGAACTGTATATTTAATTATTATATTTTATCGTTCCGCTGCAAGATTCTATTTTTGTTTTTTCTTTCTCTGCTTTTTCTTATTTACCCCATAACAATCCTCCCTTCTGTGTGGTTTAAGTCTGACGTGTGTGGTTTAAGTCTGACGTGTGTGGTTTATCGTCGATATAAAGCATACGAAAAGGCAGGGCGTTACATCTGGTATCAGATCTTTGGTTTAGCGATAAACCTTAGCTTTGTGGGGTCTGACTCTTTATCAATAAGGTAGTAATACCTTGTGATGAATCACTGAGTGTGTATATATATACGAGAGAGCGTATTTGTTAGTGTTATAAAAGGTTTTGATATTGTGTTAATTTGTTGTGTTTTGTATTTATAAATTCTGGTTGGTGCATAGGACGCTATGACATCCATAGGGATTTATAAACACTCAATAGGACAGACCGACATAATATTTGTTTTAATATAAGTGAATGAAATAATTTTTCCTATTATATTTTCTATATATATAAAATAAATAATTATAAATGTTATATATTTGGCTGCAATATATTGGTTGTTACGTAATGAAATTTTAAATAATAGTGGAAATAAGATTGAAAATAATAAAGAAAATGAAAATTGGAATTTAGAACTTAAGTCCTGGGGTTTTGAAAATTCTTTCAATGATTTTGGAATATATTAATGATATTATTTAAAAGTATTTTCTAATAGAAATATTTCAATATAATTTGAAAGAATGGTTTTAAAAAGAAACTTTGAAAAGAAATAAATTTTGTACTCCCTTCTCTGTCGCTGGAAAATAATTTCGGTGATGAGTGCACGCATCATCGACATTCATTTTCGAGTTTCGAAGTGGGAAGGCCACCGCAGTAGTATTACTACGGATTTATTTTGATAACCAAATATAAATTTTTAATTGTTTTAAATATAATTGGATATAAGTTATAAGTATACATTAATCTATTATTTTAAAATGATTTGAAATTAAACCCGGAATTTAAATTCTTAAGTTTCCATTAATTAATTGTTTTAATTGCCTTAGTGAAATGGAATTTGACTGATAATTGAAACCTAAAAGAAGAAAAATAATAATAATATATTTAATGCTAGGTTATAAATGGTATAAAATGAAATTTGAAATTGTAACCTATGAAATAAAGGATATAATTATTGAACATTAAATTAATCAAAAGAAATGGGATAAACTTGTATGATTTTCAATTACATTCTTAAAAGCATATATATATATATATATATAACTTACCCAACAATAAAAGTTGCAATGTTTAATAAGAAATGGTAATAGAATATTATATAAGAAATATTTAAACAATGAAAGTGTTCGATAAAAATTTTCTTTATAAATAAGAAATTTGACATGAAGATAGTTATAAATTTGGGTCAAAATTTTAACACTACTAATTAAATGAAATAGGAGTTGAGTAATGCAAGTAAAGATTTTAAACTTAAGTAAATAAGTTGAAGTTATTTATAAATAAAACTGTAAGAAATAAATGAAGTTAAAGGATAAATCATTATATAAAAGAAAAGAAATCAAAACAACAAATATTATGAAATGAAATAAATAAGAATGAATTTGATCTATTTTCTGAATTGTTGGTTGTTTGTTTTGGCTTATGGCAGTTTGGGTAAGGATACTTTAAATTTGTTGGAAGGTATGAATAATCTATTTAGTTTCACCTATGACTGTTGAGTGAAGGGTACGCTTAGTTGTTTATTTTTCATTCTGTACAATTTAAAGTTTTGAACCCGAACAACTATTTGTTTTGTTTGATATGAATGAATGATTGATTTATGTTGATTTCTATATGATGGTTGTATACCTGGTTGCAAGTGATTGTGTATGTATTGGTATGTGGTTAGTGGGTGAAACAACTTAAACATTTCATTTTATATAATGGTCAACCTTTGGATTATATAAGTGAAACACAGGTTATGGAAGAAATTGCTGTTGCTTTTGGTTTCATAATTAAGCGTTAATCGCCCAACAAATAGGTATGTTCTCGGATTACGGTTTTATAGCGTTATTATATTATTTTTCCCATGTTGGGATATATATTATTTTGGAAAATATATGTTGCATATTGTTATTTTTGACATTATATTTCCTCCCGAGCCTCTCCGTACAAAGGAGACTCTGCCGAAATTTTCCGTAAATATTGGACTTAGAAAAAAATTTGAAAATGTTTTCTAAACTTTATTAATTTAAGTATAAAAAGAAGTATAAAAAGAATTAATGGTTATAATTTGGTATATTTTATTTAAATTAATTAATTTTGTAAATTTATTTATTTATAAATTTAATATTTTAAATAAGATATATTGGCTTCTTAATTCTTCTTTCCCTCTTTTTCCTTTTCGGGGACGAAAAGTTTTGAGTGGGGGAGAGTGTAACGACCCGTAAATTTTGATAATTAAATTTGTTGAATTGTAAGAATTTTGTAATTAAATTTTAGAAAGAAATAAAAAATTTATGATTTATAATGAAGTAAATGTTTAGAATGAATTGTAGCAATGGTTATTAAAACTAATTTTTGACAATTGAATTTGAAAAAGTAAATAAAATAAAATAATGTAAATTGTTGCACTTGGGAAATAAATTGACAATAAGTAAATAAATGTAAGTTAATTGTTAATAACTTGGATGTAATTTCAATAAGTGAAAACAGTGTAAATGTTATAACTTGGTTACAAAATTTATATATGGAAGTGGATATAAATATGAATTAATTAATGAGATAATACATTATTGACAGTAATTGAATGTAAATCGAGGAATATGTTAATGCAAGTTATAATCTTATGAACTTGATTTAACATTCCAATTTAATAAATAATTTAAAAGCTATGACTTAGTTATAAATAGAATATAATAAAAACAAATGTAATTATTATATTAATGTGTGAAATAACAGGATAGAGGGTAATTGCTGTAGGGAATGACCATACAAGTATTATAGAGAGTATATTTGTGATAAATGGTTATTACAAATAAGGTAATTAAATATAACTTTAATGAAAATAAATGTAGTAACGAAAGCGTGAATGTAAATTTATAGAAACGTAAATTTATTTTAAGGTAGAATTAGTGAATTGGGAAACAAGATCAGGGTATGTTAATTGATGAATATATATGTAACGACCCGCCTTTTTGGACAGTTTAAACCGACGATCAAATACACATGCCGGTTCCAAACCATTAAAAAAAGGCAGATGGTTATTGGGGTAATTAAGAAAAGAAAAGAAATAAAGGAAATGAAACAACACAGAATCTCGCAGCGAAACGATAAAATATAATAGTCAAATAAAAAGTTCATGAAGCTGTTTACTATACTTAGACAATTATTTATACAACATTTATCAGAGTTATACATATACAACAGAACAAATAAATAATGCAGCAGACAACATGATGCACAGATAATAATAGTAATAGTATACCAAATCTTCGTCTTCGTCCTCCAGAATAGATCTTCGAAAATCTGAAAACTCAGGACTGACCCGAGCGTAATGAAAAGACGAAACACTCGAGTCAGGACTAAAATATCCATATGAAAGTTAAATCAATCGTAAATAAATATGAGTGTGACGGCGTCAGAGATGTTTACGGGGTTTGACATCTCATATCCAGTGTCAACGTGCGTGCAATAACTTAAGAGATGTTACGGGATTTTCCACCTTTCAAGGATCCGTTAAACTATCTACTAGGTAGTAATGTACGCTAAGTAGATAATGTCTATCAGTAATATAAAGTATCAAAATAGCGTTAAGGCGTTACCATAATCCCCCTTAACACATTTTATATTCCCAAAAGCATATACAAGACCGTAGTTTCCCCAAAACCGGAAGTCACCAGAGGGCAATCCATATACTCAAGGTACAAACCAAAACGTAGTGGTCGCGAATAGGATAATCAGTATGACAAGGTACATGAGGCGATACCAACTAGGATACTAGTAGTTGCGTGATCCGGACTGATGTTAAGCATAGCAGCTACTACCTTAACACCGCGAAACAACACTCCCAAATCAAGGGGTGCACCCAAATCAAATCACAAATGTAATAGATATGGTATCGAAGAAGTGTTCCGCTAGAGGTGGCGAACCTCAATGGCCCGGCGCGGCTCCTGTTTTAGTCATGTCAGGGGTCATCCAATATCGTTCTCTTTCTTCAGTCAACGCGTTCACCAAACCATCCACTTCATTCTGGATCAACACTCCGCGTATAATAGTTATTAAAGTGGTTTTCGGTATTGACAGAGAGTATGTCCATATCCGATCCCGGTCTCTTTAATAACTACGTATTATTACACTGATGGCTCTTTTATATTTCAAATTGATTCATGATTGATAACAAAATATCATATTCGCTTTAAAATCAAATCCATTTCAAAATCTTCATATATTCAAAATTATCGATTTTGTCCGATAAATCAATTTCACTTCAAAATTTGATTCGAATTCAATTTAGGTTATAATCTCTACTTTAACCCAGTTCGTATTTAAACCAAAGGTTTAAATATAAACATTTCCGTCTCTTTAACCAGTTTGAATTTAAGAAAATAGTTTAAATAGTTTAAAATAGTTAAATAATTCAAAATAGTTTAATAGAAAATATTTAAATAGTTTAATCGAAAATAATTTGAATATAAAATGGTTTATATATAAAATAGTTTGAAAAAAATCAAAAATTATTTGATAAATAATTCCAAAGTCAAACCGGTCAACTTCCCAAATTTCCTATCCAAATTCCATTTCGATTTAATCGATTTATTCCAATTTCAACTTGAATAAATTTCTATTCCACGTAAATTTCGATTTCAATTCACAAATTTCTTTAAATTTCAATTCAATTCCAAATTAATTTAAATCTAAATTTCAAATAAATTTTCAATTCCAAACTCAAACTTGAAATATATTTTCATATCAATTTTCTTAGAAATATTCAGAGTTCGATTAAAAGTCCAATCTTTTAAAACAAATCAACTTTCAAAAATTTACACCGTATTTCAATTTTCAATTTAAATCTAAACTTCGATTTTATTTAATAATTTCGTTTACCAAGTTTAAATTCTAACATTTCGAGCTCCAATTCAAAATAATTCAATTTCCATAAATTGGATTTTATTCTTAAAATCAATTCATTTAAATAATTTCAAAACAACTTTTACAATCATTTAATTTATCCAACTCGGTGTCCGTATATAATTTTCTAACCTATGGCCAAGTGATTAGTTATTACAATTAAATGTCAGGGATGAATATATCATTTAAATCAATCACAGTGTCATATGTATGCATAGCAGGATATATATAAACAAATAAACATCCAAACATTTAAATATCAACCAATAACATCCATCGAAATACATCATCCAATAAGCAATACAATTCACGGCAATTTCATATTTATCAATGTCAGGTAATTTAATCGCAATTCAATTTTAATTTAAATTTAACTGTCAATTTAATTTTTTTTAACGGTGAATTCAAATGACAATCAATATGATAATTAAATTTTATCAAACAACAACAAATAAAAATCATAACTATGCATAATGTCAAATTTAACTAGCATAAAGATATTCAGTACGTTGTGAGCGTTATAAAACACTCACCTTGATTTTACGATTTTAAATCAAATCGAACGACGTTCGATTTAACATAAAATTTTAATGAGCTCCAAACACTTTCGGATCTGCACTGCAGCGCAGCTCTCATCTCCGTGATTCCGGCGCTTCTTCCCCAACGTGAAACTCACGTATGCAAACCCATTAGCCGCCGATCTTCAAGCAATTTTCATGACCACCTCGTCGACTTCCAGAACGATCAGCTAGCACCACCACGAAGCCCTTCACCAGAGCCACCTACGTGCCAAGTTTCATCCCGTCATTCGCCGTCGTTTGCACGCAATCCAAGGAAATACGTACACACTTCCAAGTCAGATCTGGACGAATCCATGAAAAATTAGCATCCATCAACCGTATGGAATTGAAGAGCTCGTCGAGATTTACACTTTTGCTTTTGGAATTTTTCGATTTCGTCGAACGGATTGAGAGATATTAAGGAAAGAAGATCGGCAATTTCTGGCCATGGAATAGGTGGCGGCCATGATTTAGAATTAGGGTTTCTGGATTAAAATAATAATAGAACTGTCTCGGTTTGCGTGCGCATTTATATAGCTAGGTCCAAAATCATCCGAACTCCAATCGAGACATGCCGCCAGGCGTTTATAAGGTTTTTTACCCCCATTCCGGACGCAATGGAACTAGTTTCAAGGCCTAATTCGATCATATCTGGAAGATAGCTTTTCGAAGTCGATTATTTTAATTAAATTCGAAATTAAATTTCTACGCGTTTCAAGCTCGCACGGCCAAACGACAAGTCCAATTGCTACGAAAATTGAAATCCTACCATAATTTACTATTACGGATCCGATGAAACAAGTTTCGTCGAAATCCGAGACTGTTTGAAAAATGGCTTTTTTAGCTCGTCAATTAAATATTAAAATATTCAATTTTCACAAATTTACTTTTAATTCGATTTTAAAAGTTCTACAACATCATTCTAACTTTAATATGATAAAATGGAATTTTACAAATCATTTTTAGTCATATTAAACCCGTTATCCAATTATTCAAATAATTTCAAATATTAAATTATTCAACAAATTACATTAATAATCATTTTCCTTCAATAATCACCTTAAATTTTCTAATTAAAATAGCTAAAAATACGGGTCGTTACAATATACGTAATGTATATAAAGTAATAAACTGGTATAAGAATGGGATTAATTTAAATTCATTTATTGGTTTTAAAACCTTAATTAATGCGTTCAATTGATAGAAGTACACATTTAGAAATGTAATATTTATTCAAATTAAGATGTAAATAGGCGTATACTAATGTAATGAAATAAAATTAGCGTTATATATGGGATTATAATCTGGATTGATAAGTAACGAACTTATAAATGCAATTAAAAGCAAATAGGTTGCAATTTATATAGGTTGCTTGTTTATTTAATGTGTTAAATAAACTTTGGTAATCAATTACAATAAATCCAAATTTAACATTTTGTAAGGTAAATTAAAGTAATAGTCGGAAGTAATGTTAATTTTATTCATAATATGAATTGGTTGATTTAAAGAATGGAAATCAAAATTTTATTTATTTAATTGAAATGTAAAATTCAATAATTGGATTATTTGCAATTAAATGAAATTGAAATAGCTAAATAATACGTTATTTGAAATGTAGATGGAATATGAGGAAATTTATGTAATAGTTTTGGATCCAATGTTAAATCCATCTATTTGACAATAATGAATGGAATAATTTTTGATTGATTGCATTAAATAAATTGGGGAATAAATTTCAGTAAAGGTAATTAAATACTATCTTAATGTAAATTAAGATAATATTTGAAATTAATATTAATTGCATTCATAATATGACAATTAGTTGAAGTGCGAGAAACTTACGTGTCACATTTGGCTTTTAAACAAATATTATAAGTTTCCTATTTAATTGGTTGATGGAATTAGAATTGAAAATAAATGTTAATAAAATAAATAAATGTTACATTAATGGGAAATGTAATAAGAGGTTTAGGAGTTGTCGAATTTGAGTATAGTAAAGTAATAAAAGGATTGGAATGGAAACAAACCAATTTATTGCAATTTAATTTATAATAAATGGGATTTTCTTAGCAAATGGAATTTAATACTACGATGATTAGAACTAAGAAGAAATTGTGAAACATTAAGGTAATAGATATGAAACAAAATAATTATACTATAAGAAGAATGTATTGAAAATAAATGGAAAGCTAATTTCATTGAAAATTTTGGAAATTTAATGTATAATCTATAAAAAATTGAAATAGAAGTTAAAGCTTTGAAAGTGTGGAATTTACAACATCTATGTAACATCCCGGAATTTTTAACAATATCAATTTAATAATCTGTAGTTAAAATTAAATTGATATTGATAATCTGTTAATAATTATTCAGATAAATTTAATAATCTTCTTCAATAAATATTTAAATTGATTATTTATCTTTTAAAATATAAATTGATTTCTATTTACATTGTAAATTGGAAAATTGTTTTATTTAATATGTAAGCTTTTCAAAATTAAATAAATTATTTTGGTTTAAAATTAATACTTGAATTATGTTTTAAAATTCTAATATAGACATTTTAATTTGGGAAAAATTTGTTTTAAATTAGTATTGGGTTTTCAAAAACTATTTCAAAAAAATATATGATTTTAAATTGATAAGAAAAATATTAAAATGTTTAAATTAAATTGGCTTGAGTTTTAAATTTAGAATAAATTTAACAAAATAATTTCATGGCTTAATAAAATAGATATTTTATTAATAAAAATATAATTTCTTTTAAAATGATTTTTATTTAATAAGAAGATATTTATAAAAACAATATTAATATTGTATTGACTTTATAACTAAATTTTGAATAAGATTTGTAATTTTTATTTCGAATTGAATTTATATTTGTAACTTGATTTGAAATTGTTTGATTTTGAATTTAGTTCGAATATAAATTCAAAAGTATAAATTTTAAATTGTTTGATTATTTTAATCTTTAATATGTATAAGCTTATTTATAAACATGATTTGTTTCTATTTTCATTTATAAATTTATACACATTCAAAATTTAAATTAACAAATTGAAACTAAGCTAATACATGCACTAACTTGTAAATAAATACTAATTACCTTTAAAGGAAATACATGTGTTAGATTCATAAGCATTGGTTTAAACAAGTGTTCAAATTTCACATTAATAGTTTGACAAGTGTTAAATTTAGTTTTTATTTTTCTTTGCTTTCATTAAAATCTGAAAATACATTTAATTAAGTTTGCATCTTAATTTCATATTACATTTTCATTCTTCTTTAATCAGAGAAAATCTTCAAACTTTTAAAATCTAAATCCTTTTCATATTAACAATCCACAAAAATCTGCATTTCCTAAATTTCAGAAACCCTGCAAGTTTCAAATCTTCATACCACAAATTCATCAAGTTCAAATCTGCATTCCCTCAAATCCAAACATCTACATATTCCTCCTCTTCAAAATCAAATCCACCTTCACCTAAAATTCAAAACATTAGTCTGCAAAAAAAAAAATCAAATAAGCCTGCACACTTTTATTTTCTGTATTCTGTTTTTAAAAATCTGGGAATGATAGCATGCATTTGAGGAATGAGTAATTACAACTAGCTTCTGCATGTATTTGAGGATTTAGCAACTGCATTCTTTCTGCATGCAAGTATTTAGAGTTTGGATCATGAGCTTTCAAATTCAACTCAGATTTCAAATCAGAGGAAGCAAGCCTGCATTTTTGTTTTCTGCAAATTCAAATGATCAGTGGTCTGCATCATTTAAAAGGTGAGTAACTTAAATTTTTAAATTTAAATAGGTTGCATGCTTATGTTAGATATAATTTAGTAATGTTTGTGTTTATAAAAGCCTGGTAATATGTTTGTGAATACATGTTGGCTATGCTCTGCTGTGACTTTGAATTCATCTTCCTATTTAAAGGAATTCACCAAATATTGTTTAAATTTGTGTTAGTATCTGTTCTTAAAATAACTAAAATTTGTTTGCTTATTTAGATTAGAATCAAATATTTTTAGGTGAGTTGATTTACTGCCTGAAGATAATTAACTTTAGCAAGTTAAAAATATAAGTAGAGTGGCCTCTGCATGTTAATTCAAAACAAAATTTAATGAGTGAATCTTGTATTTCAGTATCACTAAACTATGTATTAATTGAAACTTGATTTTTAAATCAAGTATTAGTATTTTTTTTGGTGTATGAGTTAATAGCAGTTTGTTCTTAAACCAAAATATGAATTTGAGAAATACTTGCAATCTGATACTTGAGGAATCATAAAATTCTTCTGAGTTATAGTAATAGGAACATAGATTCTTAGTAAAATCAGAAATGTGAATATAATTGATTTGGGTTGATGCAATTTTGATTTTTCTGAATTGAACCCTAGTTTTATTTGGTTTAAAGAATTGGTCATTTCGATTCATATAATGGACCGAGTGTACTGAATTTTGGGAATTGTGTAGTGGAAGTGCGAGGGAGTTCGTGGCCAAAATGGGCGGGTGTTAGATGGTCGGGGAAAGGCGCAATTGGCCGTTGACAGGTTGGGACTAAAACCTGAAAACATGTTTCAGGTTTAGGCTTTTAAAGCTAATCTTGAATTCTTGTATTTTTGATCGATCTGGCGATTGTGTTGGGGTATTGAGGGGCTGTTGGTTGTGGTTTGATCACCGAAGACGATCGGCAGAGGGGTGGTCGCCGTGCATATGCACGGCGATGGAATTCTGGTGAACTGTTCGGTTTTTTTTGGGTGTTGCAGGGAAAATGTGAATTTTACTCGAAGTAAATGGTTCGAAGACTCGGAGGGGTGAAGCTTAAAACTCGAAGTAGAAATTGATCTTTCTCGGGTTAACTGAATGTACAGGTTTCAGGGAAAACCTGTTTTCTTTAAAATCTGGGCTTTAAAATTTAAATCTGTAATTTATGTTTAAAATAAGTTTGAGTTTAAATGCAATTGAAGTTTGCATTACTGATTTGAATTCAAATTCCAGTTTTTAAAATAAAATAAAAGTTTAAAAATTTAACTTAATCAACCATTTTATTTTGGGTAAAATGGTTGAAACTTTAATAATGAAGTTTTTAAAATGTGATTAAGATTTAAGAATTAATTTTAAATCTGGAAATCTAAGCTTAAACCTGAACTCCAGTTTTAAATTTAAAAAGAAGATTTAAATTTGAAAGTTGAAACTAAGAATGAATTGAATTTCTAAAATTTTAAAATGAATTTAACTTCAAATTCTTATGATTTCATTTTTAAGTCAAACTTTTGTTTTGACTTGTAATTTTAAATAAGTTTTAAATTATTTTAAAAAAAATTGATAAGCTTAAAATTATTCTATTTTAAACTTGAATTTAAATTGAAATTTAAAGGTAATTTCAAAAGTACTTAGTTTTGAATTAAATTGTTTTAAACATAACTAAGTTATGTTTATCTTGAAATTTAAATTAAGATTAGTGTTTTAGAATTAATTAATAAGGTAATTAAGATTTATTAATTAATTTAATTAATTAATTGAATTTGGAATTATTAATTAATTAATGATTAATCAATTTAAAATTAAGATCATTAATTAAATTATTAATTAATGATAAATGAATATTAATTTGGTAATTAAGTTTTAAATTAAGGTTAATTAATTTAATAATTAACTTTAATTAATAAATGATTAAAGATAATTTAATATGTAATTAATTTAAGTTAATTACTTTATAAAATAATTTGAAGATGGTTAATAAAGGTCATTAACAAGGATTATTTAACAATTAATTAATATGGTTAATTTTTATAATTAATTAGATTAATTAATTTAATAATAATCAACTGTAAATGGTTTTAGTATAATTACTTGGTAAAGTAATTAAGAAATTAATTACTTAATGTAATTAATTTAGTTTAATGAGATTGTTTAAATTAATTAATTTAGTTTAATTAATTTTAAACACTTGGGTTTTATAAATAATTACTTTATGTAATTAATGATTTGGAAATTACTTAGTTAAGTAATTGTTTAATAATTACAGGATTGTAATTAAGTGGAGATGCTTAAGTATGAGGTAAATTTGGTTTAATTTATTTAATAATTAATCAAGGGATTAATTAAGTAATTAAATTAAAGGATAATTAATTTATTTAATATAGTAATTAAGTTAGTTAATTACTAAATGTAATTAATCTGGGAGGATTAATAATTATGAGTTAATTACTTAGAGTAATTAATTTAAGGAATAATTAAAGATCATTAATTATTTTAATTAATGATGTAATTAAAGTTGATTAATTATGATTAATTAATCAATAATAGATAATTAAGGTAATTAGTTAATTAATTAATTAAGGATTAATTATGATTAATTAATTAATTGAAGTAATTAAAGGTTAATTACTGTTTAGTTGAGAATAATTAATTTTGTGAAATTAATTTAGGATAATTACATGAGTGTAATTAAGGATAATTAATCAAGAGTGGTTAATTTAGGTAATTAAGAATAAATGATTAATTGATCGTAATCAATTAAATAGTTGGGTAAGCAAGATTTGTATTGATGAAGTAATTAATTTAATTTATTTGAAATTAATTAAGATGAAGTAATTAATTTATTTTATTTTAAATTAATTAGAAATTGGAGATAATTAATTTAATTCATTTTAAATTAATTATATTATGGTATGAGTAAATCATTGCTTATGTATGAATGGTTGTCATTGGTTGTCTTGAATGCTTTGTGATCTCAGTAATGAGATAAATGATATTGTGTGGTATGGATGTTTGATTGTATTATGATGATAACATAGGTTATCTATTGTGATGGTGATATATGGAATATCTATTTGATATTGATGATATGGGTTGCCTGTTATGTGATAATGTTGATTATCAGTTATGGTTTATGAATTATCTATATGTGTGTATATAGATACTTTAATTGAATTATTTTAAACCTTTAAAACAACTTAGACCCTAAAAGGCACGCTTTAGTTTTCGATGAGACCGGGATCGGGTTTCCATATTTGGATATTCGAAAACCACATCGATTCCAAATAACGTTAGGTCGTGAATCAAAGTGGAGCTTTGTGAAGACTCGAGGTGTAAGGACTATGAGTCAGTATAACTCTATGGGTGATTCCGTAATGAGTTGACGGAATTAGTTCTTATAGATTCGAGATGGTGGTTTAGAGTGCAAGGGTTATTGTCGTTAACTCTGAGGGTGATTCCAAAACGAGTGTAACGAGATAATGCCTTCGGTTTCGTTCGAACCTGAAACGAACTTGTATGGATTGAATGCTTTCAGCACATCGTCAGGAGGACGATGAGCATTGTAAGTGATGTGTCCTATAAAGGTAATCGTAGCCTCAAGCCTCATCAACCGGGAATGGCTAAAACAAGGGAGGTGCAGCAAAGCTGCGTGGGTCGCACCCACTGGAGAGCAAGATTTACCTCTGTCTAGAAGTCCCTTTATATTCGGCTGTGTGGGTGGTTGCTAGCTACAACCATGGGGTTGTCTTGTTCGGAACTATTCAGTAAGGAATGGATCCGGCTTTGTGTTGCAGGGGGTCGGGAGTGATTCTCGGTACGTTGATCTAGGCCACGTACAGTGACGGGCGGTACCCCAGTGCCCTGCCATTGTATGGAATCCAAAATCTAATAAGTGCCAACGGTTTTGATTGTATTACCCACTTTTGGGGCTAGTAGCTGGAATTTAATGAATGTAACAATTTCGGCTATTTCATATTTATTTAAAAACCCTAGACACTATTATAATATCATCGGATTTCCTATCAAATGTTTTGGTTAGCGTAAGGTAAAAACTTTTCCATGTTTATGTGTGGGAAGTCTTACGTGATATCTTTCTTTTCAAAAGGTTTTTGAAAGTTAAGCAACTTTAACCTGTTACTCACACCAGACCCATGTCTGACCCGGAGTTTATTTTTATTTTTCATAAACTCTTGGGTACTCAAATTTTTACGAGTAGCCAAGGGAATTCAGGTTAGGTCAGGTTTGTTTTGACGAATTCTGAAGGTGAAAATGGAGCAGGAGGCTTCTGTGTGTAGATATATCTATAGTTTTCCGCTGTGTGTTCTCTGAGTTGTTGTATTGAGTTGTATAACTAGACAGGTGTTTATAACTGTCTAGTATGTGTTGTATATTTGTGTACTCTGATATTTGTTGTAAACTATGTAAAGTATTATGTGATTAATCTAATTTATTCGTTCCGCTGTTAGATTCTGATGTGTTGTTTCGTTCTTCTCTTCTTTCTATTCTCTTTTCTATCCCTTTCTTTCTTAAAGATGATGCGATTTTCCAGGAGTGGAAAGTCGGGTCGTCTCAGCTGGTATCAGAGCATTAGGATGAGTGAATACCTAGGCTCTGTAGTGGTGTCTTTCTTGAGAGAGCGTATTTGTAATTTTTAATATATGTGTGTGTGTGTATATATATATATATATATATATATATATATCTAACTATCTGTTGGGTTACCTGTTCAGGTTTTCCAATATTAGTTATAGGGTAGATGGGGTAGTAGTGTATGTAACACGATTACTACCATTGGTTGGAATTTGAATGTTTGAGGTTGGAAGTGTATTTGTCGAGACTGTAGACCTAATATCGTCTCGAGTGAGTTCTGTAGTGATGAAGAACTTCATTGATCTCTGAAGGAAACCTGTGAAGGTTCGGAGTTCATTTCTGAAGTTGATAAGGAGAGTTTGGATCTGTCGGTTGGGCAGAAGCAAGTGATGGTATTTTGAATACCTCAAGGAGTAGTAGTTGCGTGATGAGATGCAGTGACTATGGATGTTCTCGAAGATGTTTTCTTTGGAACAAGTTAAGGAGGTGAGTCTGCTTTGGTGTTGTAGCTGTGTTCAGCTGGAGTTTCTGTTTGCTTTGAAGTCCGAGTTTCTCGGAGAGCTTTGTTTTGGGAATTCTTTGGCATCTGTGGCAGCAGTGCGGCATGGAATCTTCTCGGTGTTGGCAAGAGATCTTCTGGCTTAGCAGTTTTTCTGAAGTGGAGTTCAGAAGCAGTTTAGTGGACCCGTTTCTTCGATGGGTTTGCCAGTTAAGTTTAAGCTGTTCTATTTGGTTAAGGGAGAACGATTTTTCTTTGGATTTGGTTTGGGCTAATCGCGAAAGTGACTTGCGATTGTTTGAGTGTTCTCTTGGGTTATCTGAGTTTTTCTGGACGTCTTCAAGAAGTCAGAGTTTTGTTCCCATCTGGAGTTTGAGTTTTCTTATCGTCTAGGATTCCAGGAGTGGTACCGGTGGTTCAGCTTTGTAGAAGAATGATTTCAAGGAGATTGAGTTGGTGTAGCAGCTCGGAGTTTTGGAGGAACTTCTGAATGATTCTTATGGATTTGTTGAACCATATCTCTGGATGTGTTATCCTGTTTGTGTTTGTGTTCTTCTTTAGCAATCTCTTCCACTTCGGATCAGAGTTGAGCAGCGGAAGCAGCTTGGAAGTGTATCTGCTTTTCTTTTCCCAGACATAAGAAGTTGTTGTTTTCTGATATTGAGGAGTAGAGTTTGAGTTCTTGGTTTTGGTTGATCTTGAGGAGATCATTTTGTTGTGTTGATTGGTCTAGTTTGTTTCTAGAAGCATCAGCGAAGGTTGAGTTGATCAGTAAGGTTGTGGGCATCCCAAGATTTGTCCGAAGAGATTTTGTGGATAAGAATCGAAGGAATTTGGATTCTGAAGTCGGAGATTTAATTTTGGATAAGTTTTCTCTGATCAAAGTGAGCTATAAGTCTGGGTAAGTCTGAGAAGCTAGCTCTGAAGTGTTTTGGGTCCTTTCTGTGATCTTGGAGTAAGTGATTGATCTATAGGATTGGATTTCCAGTTTGGATAACTGGAATTCGATGAGTTTCACGTATCTCTGAGGGAGTACGTGTATGGTCTATCTTTGGTTGTGAACCAGCAGTTTTGGAGTTTTTGTTGTTGAGTCAGACTCGTTTGTAGTCTGATATTTTGTCTAGTGTTATAGATATAGTTGTATAGGAGCTTTGTAGCTTCATAGTATTGTTTGTTTGGATTCTTTAGAGCGAGTATCCCGATATATATATATATATATATATACACCTGGGGAAACTCGATATAATTTCTATCCAGAATTTGTCTGGATAATTAAATTTGTTTGATTGGTTGTTTTTGGTTGTTAGCATACGTTTGATATATGCTTGTGTTTTTAATTTAAAATTTAATGAGATTATTAAATTACTTTGTTTTAAATTTCGAGGACGAAATTCTTTTAAGAGGGAAGGATTGTAACATCCCGGAATTTTTAACAATATCAATTTAATAATCTGTAGTTAAAATTAAATTGATATTGATATTCTGTTAATAATTATTCAAATAAATTTAAGAATCTTCTTCAATAAATATTTAAATTGGTTATTTATCTTTTAAAATATAAATTGATTTCTATTTACATTATAAATTGGAAATTTTGTTTTATTTAATATGTAAGCTTTTCAAAATTAAATAAATGATTTTGGTTTGAAATTAATAATTGAATCATGTTTTAAAATTCTAATATAGAAATTTTAATTTGGGAAAAATTTGTTTTAAATTAGTATTGGGTTTTCAAAAACTATTTCAAAAAAAATATATGATTTTAAATTGATAAGAAAAATATTAAAATGTTTAAATTAAATTGGCATGATTTTTAAATTTAGAATAAATTTAACAAAATGATTTCATGGCTTAATAAAATAGATATTTTATTAATAAAAATATAATTTCTTTTAAAATGATTTTTATTTAATAAGAAGATATTTATAAAAACAATATTAATATTGTATTGACTTTATAAATAAATTTTGAATAAGATTTGTAATTTTTATTTCAAATTGAATTTATATTTATAACTTGATTTGAAATTGTTTGATTTTAAATGTAGTTTGAATATAAATTCAAAAGTATAAATTTTAAATTGTTTGATTGTTTTAATCTTTAATATGTATAAGCTTATTTATAAACATGATTTGTTTCTATTTTCATTTATAAATTTATACACATATTCAAAATTTAAATTAACAAATTGAAACTAAGCTAATACATGCATTAACTTGTAAATAAATACTAATTACCTTTAAAGGAAATACATGTGTTAAATTCATAAGCATTGGTTTAAACAAGTGTTCAAATTTCACATTAATAGTTTGACAAGTGTTAAGTTTAGTTTTTATTTTACTTTGCTTTCATTAAAATCTGAAAATACATTTAGTTAAGTTTGCATCTTCATTTCATATTACATTTTCATTCTTCTTTAATCAGAGAAAAACTTCAAACTTTTAAAATCTAAACCCTTTTCATATTAACAAACCACCAAAATCTGCATTTCCTAAATTTCAGAAACCCTGCAAGTTTCAAATCTGCATACCACAAATTCATCAAGTTCAAATCTGCATTCCCTCAAATCCAAACATCTGCATATTCCTCCTCTTCAAAATCAAATCCACCTTCACCTAAAATTCAAAACATTAGTCTGCAAAAAAAAAAATCAAATAAGCCTGCACACTTTTATTTTCTGCATTCTGTTTTTAAAAATCTGGGAATGATAGCATGCATTTGAGGAATGAGTAATTACAACTAGCTTCTGCATGTATTTGAGGATTTAGCAACTGCATTCTTTCTGCATGCAAGTATTTAGAGTTTGGATCTTGAGCTTTCAAATTCAACTCAGATTTCAAATCAGAGGAAGCAAGCCTGCATTTTTGTTTTCTGCAAATTCAAATGATCAGTGGTCTGCATCATTAAAAAGGTGAGTAACTTAAATTTTTAAATTTAAATAGGTTTCATGCTTGTGTTAGATATAATTTAGTAATGTTTGTGTTTATAAAAGCCTGGTAATACGTTTACGAATACATGTTGGCTATGCTCTGCTGTGACTTTGAATTCATCTTCCTATTTAAAGGAATCCACCAAATATTGTTTAAATTTGTGTTAGTATCTGTTTTTAAAATAACTAAAATTTGTTTGCTTATTTAGATTAGAATCAAATATTTTTAGGTGAGTTAATTTACTGCCTGAAGATAATTAACTTTAGCAAGTTAAAAATATAAGTAGAGTGGCATCCGCATGTTAATTCAAAACAAAATTTAATGAGTGAATCTTGTATTTCAGTATCACTAAACTATGTATTAATTGAAACTTGATTTTTAAATCAAGTATTAGTATTTTTTGGTGTATGAGTTAATAGCAGTTTGTTCTTAAACCAAAATATGAATTTGAGCAATACTTGCAATCTGATACTTGAGGAATCATAAAATTCTTCTGAGTTACAGTAAAAGGAACATAGATTATTAGTAAAATCAGAAATGTGAATATAATTGATTTGGGTTGATGCAGTTTTGATTTTTTTGAATTGAACCCTAGTTTTATTTGGTTTAAGGAATTGGTCATTTCGATTCATATAATGGATCGAGTGTACTGATTTTTGGGAATTGTGTAGTGGAAGTGCGAGGGAGTTTGTGGCCAAAAGGGGCGGGATTCAGATGGTCGGGGAAAGGCGCAATTGGCCGTTGACAGGTTGGGACTAAAACCTGAAAACATGTTTCAGGTTTAGGATTTTAAAGCTAATCTTGAATTCTTGGATTTTTGATTGATCTGGTGATTGTGTTGGGGTATTGAGGGGTTGTTGGTTGTGGTTTGATCACCAAAGACGATCGGCAGAGGGGTGGTCACCGTGCATATGCACGGCGATGGAATTCTGGTGAACTGTTGGGTTTTTTTTGGGTGTTGCAGGGAAGATGTGAATTTTACTCGAAGTAAATGGTTCGAAGACTCGGAGGGGTGAAGCTTAAAACTCGAAGTAGAAATTGATCTTTCTCGGGTTGAACTGAATGTACAGGTTTCAGGGAAAACCTGTTTTCTTTAAAAATCTGGGTTTTAAAATTTAAATCTGTAATTTATGTTTAAAATAAAGTTTGAGTTTAAATGCAATTCAAGTTTGCATTACTGATTTAAATTCAAATTCCAGTTTTTAAAATAAAATAAAAGTTTAAAAATTTAACTTAATTAACCATTTTATTTTGGGTAAAATGGTTGAAACTTTAATAATGAAGTTTTTAAAATGTGATTAAGATTTAAGAATTAATTTTAAATCTGGAAATCTAAGCTTAAACCTGAACTCCAGTTTTAAATTTAAAAAGAAGATTTAAATTTGAAAGTTGAAATTAAGAATGAATTGAATTTCTAAAATTTTAAAATGAATTTAACTTCAAATTCTTATGATTTCATTTTTAAGTCAAACTTTTGTTTTGACTTGTAATTTTAAATAAGTTTTAAATTATTTAAAAAAAATTGATAAGCTTAAAATTATTCTATTTTAAACTTGAATTTAAATTGAAATTTTAAGGTAATTTCAAAAGTACTTAGTTTTGAATTAAATTGTTTTAAACATAACTAAGTTATGTTTATCTTGAAATTTAAATTAAGATTAGTGTTTTAGAATTAATTAATACGGTAATTAAGATTTATTAATTAATTTAATTAGTTAATTGAATTTGGAATTATTAATTAATTAATGATTAATCAATTTTAAATTAAGATCATTAATTAAATTATTAATTAATGATAAATGAATATTAATTTGGTAATTAAGTTTTAAATTAAGGTTAATTAATTTAATAATTAACTTTAATTAATAAATGATTAAAGATAATTCAATTTGTAATTAATTTAAGTTAATTACTTTATAAAATAATTTGAAGATGGTTAATAAAGATCATTAACCAGGATTATTTAACAATTAATTAATATGGTTAATTTTTATAATTAATTAGATTAATTAATTTAATAATAATCAATTGTAAATGGTTTGAGTATAATTACTTGGTAAAGTAATTAAGAAATTAATTACTTGATGTAATTAATTTAGTTTAATGAGATTGTTTAAATTAATTAATTTAGTTTAATTAATTTTAAACACTTGGGTTTTATAAATAATTACTTTATGTAATTAATGATTTGGAAATTACTTAGTTAAGTAATTGTTTAATAATTACAGGATTGTAATTAAGTGGAGATGCTTAAGTATGAGGTAAATTTGGTTTAATTTATTTAATAATTAATCAAGGGATTAATTAAGTAATTAAATTAAAGGATAATTAATTTATTTAATATAGTAATTAAGTTAGTTAATTACTAAATGTAATTAATCTGGGATGATTAATAATTATGAGTTGATTACTTAGAGTAATTAATTTAAGGAATAATTAAAGATCATTAATTATTTTAATTAATGATGTAATTAAAGTTGATTAATTATGATTAATTAATCAATAATAGATAATTAAGGTAATTAGTTAATTAATTAATTAAGGATTAATTATGATTAATTAATTAATTGAAGTAATTAAAGGTTAATTACTGTTTAGTTGAGAATAATTAATTTTGTGAAATTAATTTAGGATAATTACATGAGTGTAATTAAGGATAATTAATCAAGAGTGATTAATTTAGGTAATTAAGAATAAATAATTAATTGATCGTAATCAATTAAATAGTTGGGTAAGCAAGATTTGTATTGATGAAGTAATTAATTTAATTTATTTGAAATTAATTAAGATGAAGTAATTAATTTATTTTATTTTAAATTAATTAGAAATTGGAGATAATTAATTTAATTCATTTTAAATTAATTATATTATGGTATGAGTAAATCATTGCTTATGTATGAATGGATGTCATTGGTTGTCTTGAATGCTTTGTGATCTCAGTAATGAGATAAATGATATTGTGTGGTATGGATGTTTGATTGTATTATGATGATAACATAGGTTATCTATTGTGATGGTGATATATGGAATATCTATTTGATATTGATGATATGGGTTACCTGTTATGTGATAATGTTGATTATCAGTTATGGTTTATGAATTATCTATATGTGTGTATATAGATACTGTAATTGAATTGTTTTAAACCTTTAAAACAACTTAGACCCTAAAAGTCACGCTTTGGTTTTCGATGAGACCGGGATCGGGTTTCCATATTTGGATATTCGAAAACCACATCGATTCCAAATAACGTTAGGTCGTGAATCAAAGTGGAGCTTTGTGAAGACTCGAGGTGTAAGGACTATGAGTCAGTATAACTCTGTGGGTGATTCCGTAATGAGTTGACGGAATTAGTTCTTATAGATTCGAGATGGTGGTTTAGAGTGCAAGGGTTATTGTCGTTAACTCTGAGGGTGATTGCAAAACGAGTGTAACGAGATAATGCCTTCGGTTTCGTTCGAACCCGAAACGAACTTGTATGGATTGAATGCTTTCAGCACATCGTCAGGAGGACGATGAGCATTGTAAGTGATGTGTCCTATAAAGGTAATCGTAGCCTCAAACCTCATCAACCGGGAATGGCTAAAACAGGGGAGGTGCAGCGAAGCTTCGTGGGTCGCACCCATTGGAGAGCAAGATTTACCTCTGTCTAGAAGTCCCTTTATATTCGGCTGTGTGGGTGGTTGCTAGCTACAACCATGGGGTTGTCTTGTTCGGAACTATTCAGTAAGGAATGGGTCCGGCTTTGTGTTGCAGGGGGTCGGGAGTGATCCTCGGTACGTTGATCTAGGCCACGTACTGTGACGGGCAGTACCCCAGTAGCCCTGCCATTGTATGGAATTCAAAATCCAATAAGTGCCAACGGTTTTGATTGTATTACCCACTTTTGTAGCTAGTAGCTGGAATTTAATGAATTTAACAATTTCGGCTATTTCATATTTATTTGAAAACCCTAGACACTATTATAATATCATCGGATTTCCTATCAAATGTTTTGGTTAGCGTAAGGTAAAAACTTTTCCATGTTTATGTGTGGGAAGTCTTACGTGATACCTTTCTTTTCAAAAGGTTTTTGAAAGTTAAGCAACTTTAACATGTTACTCACACCAGACCCATGTTTGACCCGGAGTTTATTTTTGTTTTTCATAAACTCTTGGGTACTTAAATTTTTACGAGTAGCCAAGGGAATTCAGGTTAGGTCAGGTTTGCTTTGACGAATTCTGAAGGAGAAAATGGAGCAGGAGGCTTCTGCGTGTAGATATATCTATAGTTTTCCGCTGTGTTTTCTCTGAGTTGTTGTATTGAGTTGTATAACTAGACAGGTGTTTATAACTGTCTAGTATGTGTTGTATATCTGTGTACTCTGATATTTGTTGTAAACTATGTAAAGTATTATGTGATTAATCTAATTTATTCGTTCCGCTGTTATATTCTGATGTGTTGTTTCTTTCTTTTCTTCTTTCTATTCTCTTTTCTGTCCCTTTCTTTCTTAAAGATGATGCGATTTTCCGAGAGTGGCAAGTCGGGTCGTCTCAATCTAATCCATATGAGGAATCTTTAAATTAAAAGGAAAGAGAAGTTAATTGAAATTTATGGCATTTAATATAAGAAACGTACATTTTGGGTTAAATAGAAAGAGCATTTTTAATGAAAACAAAGAACGGTTTGAGAAAAATAAAATGAATGTTTCATTTTAAAGATATGTAAAATTTTATAAAAAGGGAAAATTTTGAATTTTGAAACAATATTTTGCAGTCATTTTATAACAATCAGAGGCAGTATAGAAGTTATTTTAATGCTAACTTATATTTTAAAGTAAATTAAATATTTTGAATCGTGATTGCGCGCTGAGAAAAACGCCGTTTTTAAATTTGAATTTCCAGTCTCGGTTCATCTTTTATTGTGTGCAGCTGCGGTCCCCAGTGGCATTAATTGAAGTGTTACATTTTATTAAATGTGTGTTAATAAAATTTAATTGGGTGTTAATAAGGTGTATATTTAGGGTTAATAGAAATTAATTTAGCGGAGTAGACGTTTTGAAATTGGATATCAAAGTTTTGGTACAACTGGTCCCTTTGTTACTTTATATTTATTATTCGTTACCACCTCATTGTTTGCAATGTCCAAATTTTCATTTTTGCTACCTGAAGCATTCATTTCATTGGTTCCATCCTCCTTTAGCCTCACTTCAATTTTCCAATCTCACTGAACTTCATTTTGCAAACATGACCCTATTTCATTTTCTCCCTCACCTGCTTGCAACACTTTTTCCTAATACTTCTTGAAGCTTTGAGTTCTGTGAAAGCCTCTCTACCTCACCCAAGCCTTGCCACCACCTTGTCGACAGGTATCCTAATCTCCTTATTCCAAAACGTGAAATTTAATATTTATTTTGTTTGTTTTAATATCACTATATGTATACACTTTATTATGGCAATAGTCATCTTATAACTTGAATAACTTTCGCATATAATGTCCGATTTACACGCGATATTTTTTTAGGACCGTATTGAGATTTCTAACATTTTGACGCTGGTTTGGATGAATTTGGAGACTATGAAATTTTTGAATTTAAATTGGATTTAAATTCAATTCAAATTCAAAAGGTGAGTGTTTTAACCCACTCACAACTTCTAAAATTTCGCATGTTTGTTAAATTTAATTTATGTTGTGATTATGAATTTATTTATGACTATTTTGTATATTTTTAATCATCATCTCCGTTAATTGCATTTATTTATATTAAATCGTTATCTAATTTATTGTTGAATATAACTGCCAGTTAATTACCTGTTATATATTATCAGTTATATATTGATATTGATTGATTGTTTTGCATGATGATTGCGATGGATGTATGATTTGGATGATGGATGAATGGATGTTTTATTTTATATCATTATAATTTGCCAGTTCATTATGGATTTATATTTTATTTCATTCGGGATTGCGGTTTGAAAGGATATAACCGTAAATTTATTTTAAATTACGGATTGAAATGATAAATATCCGTATCACTTGACCATAGGATAGAAAATTTTATACATACATCGTGGTCCACATATTAAAATATTTTTAATGGTTTCTATGGTTTTGGAAAGAAATATACGGTTTAAATAATTATTAGTTTTGATATTATATACATTATTATATGTATATATATATATAAACAGTTAAATTCTTGAATTTAAGCTATGTATATATTTGTTGAATAAAAATAAGTTGAGTAATGGAGTTTGATTGTTTTATATTATATGGTTAAGTACCGGTTCAAGATATTGTATATATAGAGTTTTAATGACTTAAATAAAAAGTTAAGTTGGAAGATAAATATGAATTTGATTTGAATTTAAGTATTTAAGAATTATCCTCGAAAAAATTTGATTTGAAATGCGAAGGTATGATTTTATAACTTGATTTTGTTTAGAGAATTTAAATGAATATCAAATTGATTTAAATGAATATTATCAAGTTAATTAAATTGAAAGAATATCCAGTTATTTGAAATCTAAAGGTTTTACTAAAATGATATTTGATTTATTAAGTTAACATTTCAAATCTAGATAATAGCAGCTGAAATTGATATGTATGAAATTATCAAAGAATAAGTTTTGAAATGGTGGAATAATTAAATCTTTGAAATATATGGAAATTGTACTGGTTTATTTGGGGATTTAAATCTATATTTGGAATTGATTTGTAAAGGTGAAGAAGCTATTTTATTTGATAAAGTAATTTAATATTTGAACCATTAAGCGGTGTAGTTATATTTCAAAGTTATGAAATTCAAAGTTTTATGTTTTGGAATGCTATATTTCAAGCGTTTGGTTTCGAAATATTATAACTTTGAAATATTATGGTTTTAGAAAAAGTATATTTGAAAATGATATCATATTGATTTGGTTTTTAAAAGGGGTAATGATATCGTAATTATATGGTTTGAAATGGATATTATATTATGGTTTGAAGTATAAATTATTTTGAAATGACCGCGGTGTTATAATAACGTTTGGTTGTTGAAGAGACCGGGATCGGAAGTTGTCATACTCTCTGTTAACTTCGAAAACCACTTTAACAACCGTGTATGTGGTGGAGATTCCAGAATGAAGTAGGATGGTAGCAGCGTTTCCTTTGAAGCAAATACGTGGACCCGACTCCCGTGAGTTGGCATAAGTTGGCTAAAAATAGGAGCGATTGACGGGCTAATGAGGTAGCTCCTTTGATCGGACACATCCCTTTGATATTATACTCTGACTTTTGGATTGATTCGGTGGCCACATTTGATTTTCTTTTTTTCTAGAGGTGTGGCTCGAGGTGGGCGGTAGCTGTGCGCTACACGTTACCACCGGCCCGGAAGTGTAATTGGTATATCTACCCTGGCATTGCCTAGTTGTGCCGTGTCACCTACCCTAGCGCACCTTGTACGAGTTTCTATTTGTGTCGTACCTATGGAGTATCCTCTGGTAGCCTCCCGATCATGAGGTATTACGGTACTGTATAGACTATTGGGACTATTACGTGTTAAGGAAGCCTTAACGCTATTTAAAAGTAAGTTTATTTCACTATTAGACATTATTATAGTTGCAAAATATTACTACGTGGTAAATAGTTTAACGGATCCTTAGAAGATGTAAATCCCGAGCATCTCTTGAGTTACTGCACTCACGTTAGACACTGGATAGGAGATGTCAAATCCCGTAAACATCTCCGACGCCGTTATACTCATATTTATTTCCGTTGATTTACTTACATATGATCTTTAGTTCTGACTCGAGTGTTTTGTCTTTTCAATTCGCTCGGGTCAGTCCGAGCATTTCAGGATTTGAAGATTTTTATTCTGGAGGACGAAGATGAAGAATTATTATTACTATTATCAATTATATTATTCCACTACATCATTGTATTCCGCTGCATTATAAATATTCTCTGGTATGTGCAACTCTGATATGTATTGTATAAGTAGAATCAAATATTTTGAAAAACAGCTTCACGAACTGTATATTTAATTATTATATTTTATCGTTCCGCTGCAAGATTCTATTTTTGTTTTTTCTTTCTCTGCTTTTTCTTATTTACCCCATAACAAACCGCCCTTCTGTATGGTTTAAGTCTGACGTGTGTGGTTTGTCGTCGATTTAAAGCATACGAAAAGGCAAGGCGTTACATCTGGTATCAGAGCTTTGGTTTAGCGATAAAACTTAGCTTTGTGGGGTCAGACTCTTTATCAATAGGGTAGTAATACCCTGTGATGAGTCGCTGAGTGTGTATATTTATACGAGAGAGCGTATTTGTTAGTGTTATAAAAAAGGTTTTATATTGTGTTAATTTGTTGCGTTTTGTATTTATAAATTCTGGTTGGTGCATAGGAGGCTATGACATCAGTAGGGATTTCTAAAAACTCAATAGGACAGACCGACATAATATTTGTTCTAATATAGGTGAATGAAATAATTTTTCCTATTATATTTTCTACATATATAAAATAATTTTTTATAAATGATATATATTTGGTAGCAATATATTGGTTGTTAGGTAATGAAATTTTAAATAATAGTGGAAATAAGATTGAAAATAATAAAGAAAATGAAAACTGGAATTTAAAACTTAAGTCCCGGGGTTTTGAAAATTCTTTCAATGATTTTGGAATATATTAATGATATTATTTAAATGTATTTTCTGATAGAAATATTTCAATATAATTTGAAAGAATTGTTTTAAAAGAAACTTTGAAAAGAAATAAATTTTGTACTCCCCTCTCTGTCGCAGGAAAATAATTTCGGTGATGAGTGCACGCATCATCGACATTCATTTTCGAGTTTCGAAGTGGAAAGGCGACCGTAGTAGTTTTACTACGGATTTATTTTGATAACCAAATATAAATTTTTAATTGTTTTAAATATTATTGGATATAAGTTGTAAGTATACATTCATCTATTATTTTAAAATGATTTGAAATTAAACCCGGAATTTAAATTCTTAAATTTGCATTAATTAATGGTTTTAATTGCTTTAGTGAAATGGAATTAACTAATAAATGAAACCTAAAAACAAAAAGAAAAATAATAATAATAGATTTAGTGCTAGGTTATAAATGGTATAAAATGAAATTTGAAATTTTAACTTATGAAATAAAGGATATAATTATTGAACATTAAATTAATTAAAAGAAATGGGATAAACTTTTATGATTTTCAATTACATTCTTAAAAGCATATATATATAACTTATCCAACAATAAAAGTTGCAATGTTTAATGAAAAATGGTAATAGAATATTATACAAGAAATACTTAAACAATGAAAGTGTTCAATAAAAATTTTCTTTATAAATAAGAAATTTGACATGAAGATACTTATAAATTTGGGTCAAAATTTTAACACTACTAATTAAATTAAATAGGAGTTGAGTAATGTAAGTAAAGATTTTAAACTTAAGTAAATAAGTTGAAGTTATTTCTAAATAAAACTGTAAGAAATAAATGAACTTAAAGGATAAATCATTATATAAAAGAAAAGAAATCAAAACAACAAATATTATGAAATGAAATAAATAAGAATGAATTTGATCTATTTTCTGAAATTGTTGGTTGTTTGTTTTGGTTTATGGTAGTTTGGGTAAGGATACTTTAAATTTGTTGGAAGGTATAAATAATCTATTTAGTTTCACCTAAGACTGTTGAGTGAAGGGTACGCTTAGTATTTTATTTTTCATTCCGTACAATTTAAAGTTTTGAACCCGAACAGCTATTTGTTTTTTTTGATATGAATGAATGATTGATTTTTGTTGATTTCTATGTGATGGTTGTATAACTGGTTGCAAGTGATTGTGTATGTATTGGTATGTGGTTAGTGGGTGAAACCACTTAAATATTTCATTTTATTTAATGGCCAACCTTTTGGATTATATAAGTGAAATACAGGTTATGGAAGCAATTGCTATTGCTTTTGGTTTCATAATTAAGCGTTAATCGCCCGACAAATAGGTACGTTCTCGGATTACGGTTTTATAGCGTTATTATATTATTTTTCCCGTGTTGGGATATATATTATTTTGGAAAATATATGTTGTATATCATTATTTTTGACATTATATTTCCTCCCGAGCCTCTCCGTACAAAGGAGACTCTAGCGAAATTTTTCGTAAATATTGGACTTAGAAAAAATTTTGAAAATGTTTTCCAAACTTTATTAATTTAAGTATAAAAAGAAGTGTAAAAAGAATTAATGGTTATAATTTG
Organism: Allium cepa; assembly: GCA_030765085.1. Lineage (NCBI taxonomy): Eukaryota > Viridiplantae > Streptophyta > Magnoliopsida > Asparagales > Amaryllidaceae > Allium > Allium cepa. The sequence goes on from CM060929.1 coordinate 439,862,170, forward strand.
GTATATTTTACTTATATTAATTAATTTTGTAAATTTATTTGTTTATAAATTTAATATTTTAAATAAGATATATTGACTTCTTAATTCTTTTCCCTCTTTTTCCTTTTTGGGGACGAAAAGTTTTGAGTGGGGGAGAGTGTAACGATCCGTAAATTTCGATAATTAAATTTGTTGAATTATAAGAATTTTGCAATTAAATTTTAGAAAGAAATAAAAAAAATTATGATTTATAATCAAGTAAATGTTTAGAATGAATTGTAGCAATGGTTATTAAAAACTAATTTTTGGCAATTGAATTTGAAAAAAATGAATAAAATGAAATAGTGTAAATTGTTGCACTTGGGAAATAAATTGACAATAAGTAAATAAGTAAATAAATGTAATTTAGTTGTTAATAACTTGGATGTAATTCCAATAAGTGAAAATAATGTAAATGTTATAACTTGGTTACAAAATTTATATACAAAAGTGGATATAAATATTAATTAATTAATGAGATAATACATTGTTGGCAGTAATTACTCAAAAATTTCATAGTCTCCAAATTCGTCCAAACCAGCGTCAAAATGTCAAAAATCTCAATACGATCCTTAAAAAAACGCGCGTAAATCGGACATTGTATGTGAAAGTTATTCAAGTTATAAGATGACTATTGCCATAATAAAGTGTGTATATATATAGTGATATTAAAATAAACAAAATAAATATTAAATTTCACGTTTTGGGATGAGGAGATTAGGGTACCTGCTAACAAGGTGGTGGCTAGTCTTGGGTGAGGTGGAGAGGCTTTCATGCAACTCAAAGATTCAAGAAGGATTAGGAAAAAGTGTTGCAAGTAGGTGAGGGAGAAAATGAAATAGGGTCATGTTTGCAAAATGAAGTTCAGTGAGATTGAAAAATTAAAGTGAGGCTAAAGGAGGATGGAACCAATGAAATGAATGCTTCACGTAGCAAAAATGAAAATTTAAACATTGCAAACAAAGAGGTGGTAACGAATAATAAATATAAATTAACAAAGGGACCAGTTGTATCAAAACTTTGAGATCCAATTTCAAAACGTCTACTCCACTAAATTAATTTCTATTAACCCTAAATATACACCTTATTAACACCCAATTAAATTTTATTAACACACATTTAATAAAATGTAACACTCCAATTAATGCCACTGGGGACCGCCGCTGCACACAATAAAAAATGAACCGAGACTGAAAATTCAAATTTAAAACGACGTTTTTCTCAGCGCGCAATCACGATTCAAAATATTTAATTTACTTTAAAATATAAGGTTAGCATTAAAATCACTTCTATACTGCCTCTGATTGTTATAAAATGACTGTAAAATATTGTTTCAAAAATTAAATTTTTCCCTTTTTATAAAATTTTACTTATCTTTAAAATGGAACGTTAATTTTATATTTCTCAAACCGTTCTTATATTTTCATTAAAAATGCTCTTTCTGTTTAACCCAAAATGTACGTTTCTTATATTAAATGCCATAAATTTCAATTAACTTCTCTTTCCTTTTAATTTAAAGACTCCTCATATGGATTAGATGTTGCAAATTCCACACTTTCAAAGCTTTAACTTCTATTTCAATTGTTTATATATTATACATTAAATTTCCAAAATTTTCAATGAAATTAGCTTTCCATTTATTTTCAATACATTCTTCTTATGGTATAATTATTTTGTTTCATATCTATTACCTTAATGTTTCACAATTTCCTCTTAGTTCTAATCATCGTAGTATTAAATTCCATTTGCTACGAAAATTCCATTTATTATAAATTAAATTGCAATAAATTGGTTTGTTTCCGTTCCAATCCTTTTATTACATTACTATACTCAAATTTGACAACTCCTAAACCTCTTATTCCATTTCCCATTAATGTAGCATTATTTATTTTATTAACATTTATTTCCAATTCTAATTCCATCAACTAATTAAACGGGTAACTTATAATATTTGTTTACAAGCCAAATGTTACACGTAAATTTCTCGCACTTCAACTAATTGTCATATTATGAATGGAATTAACACTAATTTCAAATATTATCTTAATTTACATTAAGATAGTATTTAATCACCTTTAATGAAATTTATTCCCCAATTTATTTAATGCAATCAATCAAAAATTATTCCTTTCATTATTGTCAAATAGATGGATTTAACATTGGATTCAAAACTATTACATAAATTTCCTCGTATTCCATCTTCATTTCAAATAACGTATTATTTAGCTATTTCAATTTCATTTAATTGCACTTAATCCAATTATTGAATTTTACATTTGATTTAAATAAATAAAATTTTGATTTTCATTCTTTAAGTTAACCAATTCATATTTAACATTACTTCTAACTATTACTTTAATTTACCTTACAAAACATTAAATTTGGATTTATTGTAACTGATTGCCAAAGTTTATTTAACACATTAAATAAACAAGCAACCTATATAAATTGCAACCTATTTGGTTTTAATTGCATTTATAATTGCGTTACTTATCAATCCAGATTATAATCCCATATATAATGCTAATTTTATTTCATTACATTAATATACGCCTATTTACATCTTAATTTGAATAAATATTACATTTCTAAATGTGTACTTCTATCAATTGAACACATTAATTAAGGTTTTAAAACAATAAATGAATTTACCTTAATCCCATACTTATACCAGTTTATTACTTTACATACATTACGTATATATTCATCAATTAACATACTCTGAACTTGTTTCCCAATTCACCAATTTCTACCTTAAAATAAATTTACGTTTCTATAAATTTACATTCACAGTTTCGTTACTACATTTATTTTCATTAAAGTATTATTTAATTACCTTATTTGTAATAACCATTTATCACAAATATACTCTCTATAATACTTGTATGGTTATTCCCTACAGCAATTACCCTCTATCCTATTATTTCACACATTAATACAATAATTATATTATTTTTTATTATATTCTATTTATAACTAAGTCATAGCTTTTAAATTATTTTATTAAATTGGAATGTTAAATCAAGTTCATAAGATTATAACTTGCATTAACATATTTCCTCGATTTACATTCAATTACTGTCAACAATGTATTATCTCGTTAATTAATTAATATTTATACCCACTTCCGTATATAAATTTTGAAACCAAGTTATAACATTTACATTGTTTTCACTTACTGGAATTACATCCAAGTTATTAACAATTAACTTACATTTATTTACTTATTGTCAATTTATTTCCCAAGTGCAACAATTTACACTATTTCATTTTATTTATTTTTTTCAAATTCAATTGTCAAAAATTAGTTTTTAATAACCATTGCTACAATTCATTCTAAACATTTACTTCATTATAAATCGTAAAAATTTTATTTCTTTCTAAAATTTAATTACAAAATTCTTATAATTCAACAAATTTAATTATCGATATTTACGGGTCGTTACAGTATGTTCACTCAAACTCATTCCAAACTAAACATTTAGCCAGATATGGCAAATTGTAGAGTGGGCTTGGTAATGATTTTCGACGATGCGGATGAGTGATTCGACGATGATGATTCCACGATGGTAAGTGATGGCTTCGATGATGGATAGTTATACTTCAAAATGAAGAGTAGGTGACGATGAATCCGATTGAAGGAACTGTTAGAGGAAGGTTATGGGATGAATGATGATACTCTACGATAAACAATGTCTGCCTAGAATAGTTCCCAACCACGACGACTTTAGAAGGGAGTTATGAGAATAGTTATAGGATGAGCTGCTACAAATGACGTGTGCAGAGGGATTGTTGATATTCGTAGGTTTCTAAATGTACTAGCAAAGCAGGGGTATGTGAGGATGCTCATTTAGGTGTGCGATGTGCTCTAGATCACACGATGTTTCAATCTATTTTACCCTACACTGAGTGCAATTGCAGTCTAGTTTCTGGCCCACTGAGTAGCATGGACTCGACTATTGAGAAACTAGGACGTTGAATAGTTCTTGACCATGTGATGGGGTCATATGAGTATCATATATTCACCATACTGAATGAGTGAATATGAGGATGGATTGGATGCTATGTTTGCTTTGATTGTTTATCACTCTAGGGATGTCACACGATGTAGATATTATCAATGAATATCTAGACACCCCTTAGTACTTTAATACATAGTACACCCATGATGACAATGATATAGGTAGCGTATATCTTGTGCATGTGCTAACTCTATAGATGCAGGGACAAGTCAGGTGTAATTCTTCATATCATTTGTCCTATTATAATGGTTTACTAGTATTTGAGATTTTCTACCCCTCACACCGTATAGTTTTTTGACTCAGGATTTTCTGATTTTCTTTCTATTGTTCTAGGTACTGTTAAATAAGTAGATTATGGATATCAAGTCAAGTGAGCATGTGGCCCTGGATAGGATACGAGTAGGAGATCACATTCTCGTAGTGCTATATTTACTTATTAAGCTTTGATATTCCGTTTTACAACATTATGGAGCCTGCTAGTGCCTTTATTATTTAGAGACAGATTGTTTTTGAGTTATTATTTGATATATAACTCTATCACTTATATTGTATACTATATGGATCTATTTACTCTAACTGTTATGATTCATTCAGTTATTACTATCCTACCTATTTTTATATCTGAGATGTTTTCTATTATATTTTATTTGATGCACTATGATATAAACGACAAAATTTGTGATGTTCTATTTACCTTACAACCTTGACGGTTGTCCTAAACCGGCCAAGAATCATTGCAGTACACTATACTTGTATTATTGGGTGCCGATGTGTGGGGCAATCGTCATGTTTGGTATCAGAGCTTAGGTTTCACAGTTTAACCTAAGGGATACCACGATCTAGTACGGATAGGATAGGAGTTCTTACCAAAGACCGGATCGAGTGTGTGTGTGTGTGTATATATATATATATATATATATGCAAAAGCATGTACTTGTTATGAATTTTGGCTTTCAAAACTATATTGTAGTATATAAGTCGCACTGCACATCTGTGCAGTTAAAGCGTTTAGCGGTTGTATAACGGTGAAAGTTCAAAAGGTTACAATGGGTGTGACGCCTCACCTCTATACCCGCGCTAGCCAAGGACACTACAAGGTAATGTCGTCAACTAACATGGAGAATAAGGCCGGTTAGAAGCGACCATCTATAGCCTTGCTCTAACTATCTATTGAATACATCGACAATAGACATACCAAGCAAGTCGACATATCTAATGAATACTTAAAACAAAACCATAGGTGGTTGTAGGATCTATCAGAACAGAATATAACAACTCACATGTAATATACATCGCAGAATAGTAGATCATCATATACACATATATTGATACATAACAGAGTATAAAAACTGATACACGTCAAGTTGTATAGAAAACCGTAATATACAAACGAATCCAAAAGAATACATATTTCAGAGTTACAACAAAAAGGACTACACAAAAACTATAAAAAAAAGGAACAAGCTGGATAGTCCATGCGGAAGCAAAATAGGCCAAATCCAAAAGCACCTAACCTGAAACATCTCGGTCTGAACCGAGTATAAAATACACGGGTCAGTCTAGCTAAACAAATCAGTTAGATAAACTGAACAACAATAACCTGCCAGGTCACAAAGTATAACAAATATCTCTAAAAGAGATAACACAATCATCTAACAAAAGATGAATCATATCATAACAAGCCTCATATCATCGGCAACACAAATAAACAAAGGATATGAATATCCCAAAACAAGCCAAAAAGGCAACATCAAATACCAATGAAGGTAACGCAAGTTCCACAAGGTAATCGCGATATATCGTGCGGCTCAAAAAGACCAACACCAAAGGGAGATACCTAGGGAATATACATATCAATGAAACATCAAAAAATTTGCACGTGCTCAGTACTGTATAAACAAGGATCCATGAGCCCGAAGACTCCAAACCATATGTCACTCGAGCGGTGACGAATGACCAACTCTGAAAGCGATACAATAGGGCAACAAACCCGAAGGAAACATACCTGAAGGCAACAAACCTGAAGGAGACAATCCGAAGACACTATCCCAAAGGCAACAAACCTGAAGGTGCAAACCCAAAGGCAACACACCCGAAAGCAACAAACCGTAGTGGTGAAGGTCCGAAGGCCCAGTACTGGACACCACTAACTGGCAGAATGTGTCATAACTCTCAAAAAGGAATCCGAAAAGTGGTAACGTGAGTCCCAAAACCACTCGTTCGCACTAAACGGTTTACTATCCGTTAGTTAATTTCACACTCAAAGCAGTACAAAGTTGACCTCATCTCATCGGTAAATCAGACCAAAAGGCCAAAACGATCAATTGAATAGGTCGGGGATTAATCGGAAAGATAAACGCATGGATTCATGGTCCGTGTTTTACCTAACCATTTAATCTCGCTTCCACTCCGCTCGAAGTGCGAAATTGTGCGTGTGCATTTTAAAATAAGATTTATAAATTGGAGAAGCAAGCTTTTAATACAATTTGAGAGATTATTTTATAAAAACCCGTGGATGAAGTCAAAAAGGAATCATCAAGGTCAAATATGCATAAACAACTAATTGGAATCAACTTAGATCGATAAAAGTTGGAATCACAAACAAATAGGCACACTAGGCAAAACAGGGAAACAGAAGCAGGTCGGTGGACCGGACTTCCTAAGTAGGCCGACCGAAATAGGCCAGAAATGTTTCGGCTATAGCTTCGGTCGACCGGCTCAGAGAGGTCGATCGGTCGAACCTGATGTCCATCATTTTTCTGCCCTATAAATTGAAGTGCGCACACACTCAATTTGCAACCGGACGAGCACAGACGCTAGGGGATTACGCCCATCGGCTACCCAGTCCTATTGGCTTCTCGATGCATCAACAAAAACATGTTCAAACATCAAAGATAGGATCTTTAAAGATTTGAACCCAAACACTAAAAATTTGGATATTCACCAATTCAATCTAAACCAAAAGCAAGTGCACATGAATAAGTGTTAGGAATTCATACCCAACAATCAAAGACAGTTATAGACAAAGATGTGAGATAAAAATCTCACCTTTTAACTCACAAACAAAGAAGAAGAAGCTCAAATGCAAAGAAAAGACCAACCACTCTCCACTTAAATTCTACTAGCTTCAATCTAAGATCAAAACAAGTATTTTCCTAAGTTAGGTTTAAGAAACTTTCTAAAATTGAAGGAGAAAGAGTTGGAGAAGATGAAGAGAGGGCTTACCAATAGCTTCACTTTGATTTTGGAGCAAGGATTCAAGTTTGCAAGAAGAACTAGGGCTTGGAATTTCTAATTCTTCTTCTCTTCCGCCATTTTCAGTTTTGAGCATAAGTTTTATAAAATGAAATGAGTGAGTGGAGAGGAGAGGGGCTGAGTTAGGGTATTTAGTTAGCTAGTGGGCTGAACCAAACCCAAAACCCAACTAGAAAAAGTAGCAAAATTCAACTTACTCCAAACATTTCAAAGCTTATACTCAAAAAGATCGCAAACGCCATTTTAAACTCAATGGAAGTGGTTTCGAGCCCTAAATCGGCCTTTTGCAAAAAGTAACATTTCGGATCCAAAAAAATCCGACTAACGACGCTATATTTAAATAAAATATTTAAATATATAACTGTTAAATATGCGGGTTGTTACAGATCTCCCCTCCATACAAAATTGCGTCCCCGCAATTCCTAGAGACGATATTTGTAATAACCACATACATACATCATTCAAAAGAAAAGGAAACAAGCTTGAGATGAAAAGATATTCTCACCATTGCCAAGAAAAGATAGAAAACCCGAATAAGATCGCTCGATAAACTCTTTGGTTTCCCAAGTACAATCATTGGGGTTAGCGGACCATTGAACTTTAACAAGCGGCACGTCCTTGTTCCGAAGGTGTCGCATCTCCATGTCCAGTACACGAATAGGCTGTGGCACAATAGATAAGTCCTGTGAGACCTCAAGCTCTTGCAAATCAGGAGAATCGATAACAAAATCCGACTCTCGAATACACTTCCGAAGTTGAGAGACGTGAAACACGTCGTGAATGCCAGATAAATGAGCAGGAAGTGAAACTCTATAAGCTATAGGGCCAATACGTTCAGTAATAGAAAATGGTCATATAAAGCGAGGAGCCAATTTCCTAGTCGTACTGAAGCGCATCACCCCTTTCAGAGGAGAAACACGAATAAAAACAAGATCACTAATCAAGAATTCAAGAGGCTTCCTACGGTTGTCAACGTAGGACTTCTGGCGGCTCTGTGCCTCTTTCATTCTCAATGGAATAAGATCAATCTTCTCGGAAGAATCACGAACAAAATCTGGGACAAGAATAAGCTTCTCTCCAGATTCCAACCAACAAGAAGGTGATCGAGATGGCCTTCCGTATAAGGCTTCGAAAGAAGCCATACCGATACTAGACTGAAAACTATTATTGTAGGAGAACTCTACAAGAGGTAGGTGATTCTCCCAACGACTATCAAAATCAAAAATACAAGTACGGAGAAGATCCTCCAAGATACCCGTTCAGTCTGTCCGTCGAATTGCGGATGATAAGCTGTGCTAAAATTTAGCTTTGTCCCCAAAGCTTGCTGAAGACTCTGCCAAAAATGACTCGTGAATAAAGGATCACGGTCACTCACAATAGAACTAGGAACACCGTGAAGTCTCACGATTTCCTTGACATACAACTTAGCCAAATGCGAAGCAGTCCTATTAGACTTAATAGGAATAAAATGAGCAGACTTGGTGAGGCGATCAATAATAACCCAGATACTAGAATGGGCCAATCTCGAACGAGGTAGGCCGTCAATGAAATCCATAGAAATCTGATCTCATTTCCACAATGGAATCTCTAAAGGCTGAAGAAGACCCGAATGACGCTGATGTTCGGCCTTAATTCGCTAACAAGTTATGCAATTACTCACATAACTCACCACACCGCGCTTCATGCCTTCCCAATAATAAAGATGACGCATATCGGCGTACATCTTACTACTACCAGGATGGATGGTATACTTAGAACGGTGATGGTCATCAAGAATGTCATGTCTAAGTGCAAAATCGGATGGCACAAAAAGACGGTTCTTCTTACGAAGACACCCATGAGAATCAATGCTGAAATCCCGCAGTGCCTCATCACAGGATCCAGACTCACTAAGCTGAATAAGATGCAACAAATCAGGATCACGCCGCTGAGCATCGGCAATACGATCCAACAAAATGGGTCGAGCCCCTAAACTAAATAATAGAATAGGAGAATCAGAAAATGAACCTCGATCATGAATTTCACAAAAAGATAGAGTCTCAAGAATATCCCATTCGGCAAGCATCATAGAAACAACAGCCGAATGTTTGCGACTAAGCGCATCAGCAACACGATTACCCTTACCAGGGGTATACTGGATATCGAAGTCATAGGAAGCAAGAAACTCGAGCCAACGCTGTTGTCTCATATTGAGTTCCTTCTGAGTGAACAAATACTTTAAGGATTTATGATCGGTATAGAGAATGAAGCGCTCGCCCAATCAATAGTGTCGCCAAATCTTCAAGGCAAAGACAATAGCGGCTAACTCAATATCATGAGTGGCATAGCAAACTTCATTCGGACATAGTTGCCTAGAAGCATAAGCAACTACCCGATCCTTCTACATAAGAACGGCACCGAGGCCACTACCACAAGCATCGGTATAGACAACAAGATCATGATTACCTTCGGGAACCACAAGAATATGAGCATTAGTGAGAAGTTCCTTTAATGTCTGAAAGGAAGCTTCACACTTGTCGGACCATATAAAACGAATGCCTTTCCGAGTAAGACTGGTGAGAGGAAGCACAACACTGGAAAAATCTTTAATGAACCGACGGTAATACCCCGCCAATCCAAGGAAACTACAAATCTCATGCACATTCTCAGGCCTCTTCCAATTCTGGATGGCTTCGATCTTTGAGGGATCGACAGAAATGCCATCAGAAGATACGACATGGCCTAAGAACTTAACCCTATTCTCCCAAAAGTGGAACTTGGAGAATTTGGCTCTAAGCTGATGGTGACGGAGAGTACTCAAGACAATTCTCAAGTGATTATCATGCTCAGGTTCAGACTTAGAATAAACAAGAATGTCATCAATAAACATAAGGACGAACTTATCGAGATATTTCCGGAATACTCGATTCATGAGATCGACAAAGAAAGAAGGAGCGTTCGTCAAACCGAATGGCATAACGAGCCACTCAAAAGAACCATAACGAGTGCGGAAAGCGGTAAGAGATATGTTATCCTCCGCAACTCGTAACTGATGAAACCCTGTGGCAAGGTCGAGCTGAGAAAAGACCTCAGCACCACTCAATAAATCGAACATATCATCGATCCTAGGCAATGGATACTTATTCCTGATGGTTAACTCGTTAAGCTTGCGATAGTCAATGCAAAGCCTAAGAGTTCCATCAGACTTCTTCACGAAGACGACCACGGATCCCCACGAAGAAAAACTGGACTGAATCAACTGCTTGGACTCAAGCTCTAAAAGCTGCTTCTTGAGTTCCTCATTTTCCTTTGTAGACATCCTCGTGGGAGGACGACTAACTGGCTGCACGCCTGGAATGAGATTAATACGGAACTCAATTTCCCGCTTGGGTGGGAAACCCAAAACAGGTTCAAAACATCAAAAAAGTCACAAGCAATAGGAATACGAGATAAATCATCATCATCTCGAGAATCAAGAGAATGTAAAGACATTTCGGAATTATCCACATTTTGAAGAACAAGTGATAACTGAGTAGGCGAATCTAGATGTCGAAGATATAAAATCCTCTCCGAACAAATAATCCTGGCATCGTATCTCACTAGCCAGTCCATTCCCAAAATCATATCAAATCCCAGACAAGAAATAACGTGCAGATTCGCACGAAAATAAAAGTCACATAAAACAATCTCAACGTCATCACAAAGCATACTAAGGGTCATGGATCCCCCAATAGGATTCGAAATCCTTAAAGAAGTAACCAAACAAGAAACATCCAAAGATAAATTATCGACGAACTTTTCCGATACGAAAGAATCTGAAGCACCCGTATCGAAAAGAACTCGAATACTATGGTTATGAAATAAAATAGAACCTTCTAAAATAGATGGAGATATACCTTTGGGTTGAGAAGGACCTTCAGAAGCCTTAGCAGCATAAAGCTTGCTAGACTTGGCACCAGCCGGAATAGTAGGGCAAGTGGAAACATGATGACCTTCCTTCTTGCAATAGCGGCAGAAGAGAGGCTTAGATCAAGCTCGAATCATATGATTAGTAGAACCACAATTGAAAAACTTCCGAATGAAAGGTGTTCCAGCAGACTGAGTCTGAGAGCTAGAACCACCAGTCTTCTTCTTCTTAGAAGGAAAAGACCTAGACTTCTGAAATGGAAACTGCCTCTTGTTGGGGTTCTTGGAAACCTCAACATCCTCACCACTATCACACTCCTTCTCGACGGTCTCGAGATGAAGTGCCGAATCTAACAACTCCTCAAAGAAAGCTTAAGCTGGAGCAACAAAGACTTCTTAAGATATTTCTTAAGACCAGAAACAAACTTCATATTCTTCTTATAAGAAGTGCTAATAAATTCAAGACCATACTTAGATAAAGCCTCGAATGATGCAACATACTTAGAAACAGAAGATTTCCCTTGCTTCAACTCAAGGAAACGACGGGTCAATAAAACTTTTTCAGATTCAGGAACGAACTTGAGTTCGGATCGTCCCCGAAACTGAGTCCAAGAAAGAGTAGACTCATCGATTTCGGCTACAAGAAGCTCGTACCAATCAAGAGTTACAAGAACTCTATCATGATCAGAAAGATCCATGCAAGAGAAGATATGTCGCACGTGCGAAGCCAAGCTTGGACTTCAAGAACAGACTCGGAGCCTTTAAACGGCTTTCCCCCATAATGAGAAAAACCACTACACTGACGTGCAAAGGCAGACTTGCGAGGTGGAGATACTCGAGGAGGAACTGGAGGCTGAGTGGTCCTAAACAATTCCAAAAACTAATCGGCAGACATATAAACGCCATCCGGATGCGTGCCACTAGATTGCCCGGCATCCGAACGTCGTCCCCTGCCTCTTCCAGCCATACGCTGAAGGTAAGATAAGAACAAGATTATTCACAAGGTAGATACCACCAATCCAAATATGGAATACTACGGAACAAAATGCATTCCTAGACGTATTCCCACATTCTATCTACCATCAAAGGCACGAAGAAATATAGAGGCACGATGGTTCAAATATTTGTATCACTTATTACACTTCGATGTATCATAATATGTGCATCTATTCTGTGTTTATCATATTTTGTCCTGAATCTTGCTCTGATACCAAGCTGTGATGCCCCACCTCTATACCCACACTAGCCAAGGACACTACAGGGTAATGCCATCAACTAACACGGAGAATAAGGCCGATTAGGAGCGACCATCTATAGGCTTGCTCTAACTATCTATTGAATACATCGACAATAGACATACCAAGCAAGTCGACATATCCAATGAATACTTAAAACAAAACCATAGGTGGTTGGAGGATCTATTAGAACAGAATATAACAACTCACATGTAATATACATCACAGAATAGTAGATCATCATATACACATATATTGATACATAACAGAGTATACAAACTGATATACGTCAAGTGGTATAGCAAACCACAATATACAGACGAATCCAAAAGAATACGTATTCCAGAGTTACAATAAAAAGGACTACACAAAAACTATAACAAAATGGAACAAGCTGGATAGTCTATGCGGAAGCAAAATAGGCTAAGTCCAAAAGCACCTAACCTGAAACATCTCGGTCTGACCCGAGTATAAAATACATGGGTCAGTATAGCTAAACAAATCAGTTAGATAAACTGAACAACAATAACCTTCCAGGTCACAAAGTATAACAAATATCTCTAAAAGAGATAACACAATCATCTAACAAAAGATGAATCATATCATAGCAATCCTCATATCATCGGCAACACAAATAAACAAAGGATATGAATATCCCAAAACAAGCCAAAAAGGCAACATCAAATACCAATGAAGGTAACATAAGTTCCACAAGGTAATTGCGATATATCGTGCGGCTCAAAAGGACCAACACCGAAGGGCGATACCTAGGGAATATACATATCAATGGAACATCAGAAAATTTGCACGTGCTCAGTACTGTATAAACAAGGATCCATGAGCTCGAAGACTCCAAACCCAATATCACTCGAGCGGTGACAAATGACCAACTCCGAAAGCGATACAATAGGGCAACAAACCCGAACGCACAAACCCGAAGGTATAACCCCAAAGGCAACATAACCGAAGACAACATACCCGAAGGCAACAAACCTGAAGGAGAAAGTCTGAATACAAAGGCAACAAACCTGAAGGTGCAAACCCGAAGGCAACACACCCGAAGGCAACAAACCGTAGTGGTGAAGGTCCGAAGGCCCAGTACTAGACACCACTAACTGGCAGAATGTGTCATAACTCTCAAAAAGGAATCCGAAAAGTGGTAATGTGAGTCCCATAACCACTCGTTCGCACTAAACGGTTTACTATCCATTAGTTAATTCACACTCAAAGCAGTACAAAGTTCACCTCATCTCATCGGAAAACCAGACCAAAAGGCCAAAACGATCAATCGAATAGGTCGGCGATTAATCGGAAAGACAAACGCATGGATTCATGGTCTGTGTTTTACCTAACCATTTAATCTCCCTTCCACTCCGCTCGAAGTGTGAAATTGTGCGTGTGCGTTTTAAAATAAGATTTATAAATTGGAGAAGTAAGCTTTTAATACAATTTGAAATATTATTTTATAAAAACTCATGGATGAAGTCAAAAAGGAATCATCAAGGTCAAATATGCATAAACAACTAATTGGAATCAACTTAGATCGATAAAAGTTGGAATCACAAACAAATAGGCACACTAGGAAAAACAGGGAAGCAGAAGCAGGTCGGTTGACCGGACTTCCTGAGTCGGCCGACCAAAATAGACCAGAAATGTTTCGGCTACAGCTTCGGTCGACCGGCTCAGAGATGTCGGTCGGCCGAACCTGATGTCCTTCATTTTTCTGCCCTATAAATATGAAGTGCGCACACACTCAATTTGCAACCGGACGAGCACGGACGCTAGGGGATTACGCCCATCGGCTACTCGGTCCTATTGGCTTCTCGATGCATCAACAAAAACATGTTCAAACATCAAAGATAGGATCTTTAAAGATTTGAACCCAAACACTAAAAATTTGGATATTCACCAATTCAATCCAAACCAAAAGCAAGTGCACATGAATAAGTGTTAGGAATTCATACCCAACAATCAAAGATAGTTATAGACAAAGATGTGAGATAAAAATCTCACCTTTTAACTCACAAACAAAGAAGAAGAAGCTTAAATGCAAAGAAAATACCAACCACTCTCCACTTCAACTCTACTAGCTTCAATCTAAGATCAAAACAAGTATTTTCCTAAGTTAGGTTTAGGAAACTTTCTGAAATTGAAGGAGAAAGAGTTGAAGAAGATGAAGAGAGGGCTTACCAATAGCTTCACTTTTATTTTGGAGCAAGAATTCAAGTTTGCAAGAAGAACTAGGGCTTGGAATTTCTAATTCTTCTTCTCTTCCCCCATTTTCAGTTTTGAGCTTAAGTTTTATAAAATTAAATAAGTGAGTGGAGAGGGGAGGGGCTGAGTTAGGGTATTTAGTTAGCTAGTGGGCTGAACCTAACCCAAAACCCAACTAGAAAAAGTAGAAAAATTCAACTTACTCCAAACATATCAAAGCTTATACTCAAAAAGATCGCAAACGCCATTTTGAACTCAATGGAAGTGGTTTCGAGCCCTAAATCGGTCGTTTGCAAAAAGTAACATTTTGGATCCAAAAAAATCCGACTAACGACGCTATATTTAAATAAAATATTTAAATATATAACCGTTAAATATGCGGATTGTTACAATGGGGATAAAGCAAGGATATAGAGGAAAGTAGTGGAGTGCAAAATGCTTCATTAAGTATAAAACCAAATATTTAGTTTCAATTTATTCTCATTCTCACATCATTTGTGTAGGAAAAAGAAATATTATTTAACGTTGTAGAGAAAGACCTAAAAATATCATGATTTGTGCTGGCTAAATTTAGTGATTACAATATATTTCTAACTTATATTAAGCATTTATGTTTTAAAATTAGGTCTTTACCCTAACTTAGTTGATTTGTTTTAAAAGAGCCTAGTCAATTCAACATTTCTATATTAATGTTGCTAAGGCAGGTGCTTAAAAGCCTTGATTTTGTAGGCATAGAACAAAAAAGAAGGGCTTAAAGGGGATCTACTATTTAATACTGCTATATTGAAATAGTATAGCGGTAGAAGTGTGTTATGCGCAATAGCGGGAATTTTGTGGGGATTTAGCGGGGCTTTAACTTCATAGCTGCACACATAAGTACAACTTAAGTGGGATTCCTTGAGGCTAATCGTCCTTATTATAGATTAAAGGATGAGTCATTAAACAAGAAATGAGACTAGGAACTCTGTCTCTAGAGTCGAAGAAGGGGCTAACTCAAGAGTTCCTAATCTCGTTTTGCAGACCAAGCTCATTACCATGATAGAACATGTTGCGGAATGCTTAAGTAGCCACGCTAAATGTTGCTATTAGTGGTGTTGCTCTAGTGCAGGCGTCCAGAGCTGATTTCACTAAGCTGAACGATGACTTTGCTGATCTTGGTGGCAAACTGTTACAAGGAACGGAGTCAATAATGGAAGTGCAGGATTGGCTTGACACCTGCCAGAGGATCTTCGATGACTTAGAGCTAAATGATGTTATGAAGAGGCGATTGGCTTCTCGATGACTTCAAGGGAGAGCCATGAACTGGTGGAATGCAGTGATGGTTGCTACTCTCGATGATCGATTTACTTTGGAACAATTTAAAGCCAGATTCAAAGAGAAGTTTATATCGACGGCTTAAAAGACGGTCATGTTTCGTAAGTTTACAAATCTAAAGCAAGAGGTTATGACTGTCCCCAAGTACATTGCAGAGATCAATGCCCTGTCAAAATACGGGATGTCCTTCATTGACATCCATTAAAGAAGAATGAGAAGTTCATCGTTGGCTTGGATGACTACTTGAAGGAAAAACTTGTGAGCCATATTGACGAGACTTTGAGATGACGGTCAAGAAGGCTCTGAGGCATAGGAGTCTTTATCTGAAGCCGAAGACTATTATTCCTAAATAAAGCCAAAGGTTTAATCGGGTACGGAAGACAAGAAGAAATGGAATAACAAGAGGAAGCAATTTCAGAACAAAGATGACTAGAAGAAGATCAAAAGTGGGCCGATTTGCCATAACTGCTTGGAAAAGGATCACTTTAGTAGAGACTGCAAATCTGAAGGGAAGAAGTGTTTCGTCTGCAACAAGTTTGAGCATCCCAAGGAAGATTGTCTCGAGTTGCCTAAGCAGAGGCAGGTGGTGAAAGCATATGTTATCAATACCGTTCTGACTTCGTCGAATGCTCCATCGGCGAAAGAGAAGGGGAAACGCATCATTATTCAAGGTATGGTTTCCATTTATGATGTTCCCATATGTGTTTTATTTGATACCAGAGCTTGACATTCAATCACATCTAGCGAATTGGTAGATATATTAGGATTGAGACCCAAAAGTGTTGACCGACCTTTGATTGTGACAAACCCTATTGGAGGCTCCACTAGCCTATGTATGGTTTGTCGTGGTTTAGTTTCATTGAGTCATGGATGTTTTTTTGATTGTGATTTCTTTGTTTTGGGTTTTGTTGGGTTCGGTATTATTCTAGGTATGGACTGGCTTCATAGATACACGGTAATGGTGGATTGTGGGAAGTCACTAGTGACGATAAGGTTAAATGATAGGTGGACTGTAGTGTTAAGTTGCCTACCAGATGATAAGGTGATGGTTAGCTTTCTATATTCGTTTTATATCCTACACGATGAGTTGTCATCATCGCCTATTATTATAGGGTATCTGGACATATTTGAGGAGGTAACTAGACTTCCACCATATAGAGATATTGATTGATTTAGTTAAAAATGCCAGACTGGTAGTGATTCCTTTAAGGAGGATGGCACCTAGAGAGTAGTGGGAGCTCGAGGTGCAAGTGAATGACCTATTGCGACAAGGGTTCACTCGCAGGAGTATATCAAAGTGGGGAGCACATGTAGTATTTGCCATGAAGGTGGATGGTTCCTTTATACTATTTGTTGATTACCATGAGCTGAGCTGAATAAAGTAACAAGGAAGAACAAGTATCCACTCTCACGTATTGATGACTTGTTCGATCAGCTTCATGGTGCTAGAGTATTTTCTCAATTGAATCTTATGACATGACTTCACCAACCGCGGGTAGTGAAGGAGAGTGTGCCGATTATAGCGTTTCTTACGCCATTTGGTTTTTCTGAGCAGTTGGTTATGCTGTGTAGGCAAATCAATGCACCGGCATACTTTATTGATCTTATGAATTGTGTTTTTAGGAGTCTGCTAAATAAATTCATGCTTTTTTTCATCGATGATATTCTTGTCTATTCATGGATTAAAGGTCGTGCTCGAGGTGTTACTAGAGCACCAGCTGAAAGAAAAGTTTTCAAAGTGTCACTTCTATAGGAGAGAAGTGTGATTCTTGGACATGTTGTCTCTGAGCAGGGCATTTTCGTGGATCCTACAAAAGTCACAGCAGTTCAAGCTTGGACTAGACCCAAAAATGCTATAGATATGAGAAGTTTCTTGGGATTAGCTATATATTATAAATGATTCGTCCAGGACTTCTCTAAGATAGTGGCACCATTTACATAATTAACGAAAAAGAACCAAACTTTCAGTTGGGATATGAGATGTGAACATGCACCCGTGAGTTTGAAAGAGAAGTTGATGAGTGCGCCAGTATCGACCATTCAGAGTGGAAATGAAGAGATGATGGTATACATTAATGCTTATGGTACCATATTAGGGGCAATATTGATGCAAAGAGGCATAGTTTTTGCATATGCTAATCAGTGACTGAAGTCACATGAGAAGAAATATCCAATCCATGATTTAGAGTTAGCAATGATGTGTTTACGTTGAGGATTTGGAGGCACTATCTTTTAGGAGAGAGGTTCGAGCTGTTCACCGACCATAAATCACTGAAGTGCCTCTTTTTGTAGAAGGACCTTAACCATCGCCAGCAGCGATGGGTAGAATTCCTAACCTCCTATGACTTTGATATTGCATGTACACTAGGTAATGGTAATGTAGTAGCTGATGCATAGAGGAAGAGACATGCCAGATTGGAAGCTATATTCCTAGAGTGGACATGGCTAAAGTATATTACCGGTTATGATTTCCAATCGAGATGCGAGCTAAAACAATATATATTGGCAAGCTTGATTATTAGACTTACTCTGATTGAGTGGATCGATACTAGTCAGAGGTATGATGCCAAGATCATTGCTAAGACTGAAGATGGAGTAAAGTCTAAAGAGATGAGGCAGTATGGGCTCGACCAAAACAGTTTTCTCTGTAAGGACAGGAGATTATTTGTTCTTGATGTTGATGAGTTGAGTGATAGGGTGCTATGAGAGTGCCATCATTCAAGGTTGACTATCCATTCCAACAGTAATAAGATGTACTGTGATATGAAGCAGTCTTATTATTGGAAAGAGATGTAGAAAGACGTTGGCACATTCATCTCCAAATCATGAACAACCAGTTGGTTAAAGCAAAGTAGAAGAAGCCTAGTGGTTTGATGCAATAACTAGAAGTTCCCCCATGGAAGTGGGAACAGCTTTCAATGGACTGCCAAGGACTAGAGCAGGATATGATAGCATTTGGGTCATAGTCGATCCATTGACCAAGAATGCCAAATTTATACCCATCAAGTCATGTAGAAGGCATTTAAACTGGCTGAATTGTATGTGAAGTAGATAGTATGATTCCATGGTGTGCCAAAGAGCATTGTGAGTCCCGAGACTCATTGTTCACTAGTGTGTTTTGAAAGAGCATACAAGAGGCATTGGGAATGGAGCCGTATTTGAGTATGGCTTATCACCCTCGAAAACAATGACCAAAACAGAGAGAGTGAATCGTATAATAAAGGATCTCTTGTGGGCTTGCATACTCAAATTTGGAGGGTCATTGGATGATCACCTACATCTCATTGAATTTGCATACAACAATAATTTCAGTCTAGCATCTATGTGGCACCATTCAAGGCAATATATGGCCGACCGTGTGACGCTCCCTCGTGTTAGTGGGAGGTGGACAAGAAACTGACACTTGAGCCACATATGATTAGAGAAACCTTGGAGAAGATTAGGATCATTCGAAAATGGATGGAAGCTACTTAAGATATATAGAAGAGCTATTTGGATTAGAGACGTAGAAATCTAGAGTTCTCTGTCGACGTTCTAGTATTTGTCAAGATATCTTCACCGAATAATGTACCTTGGTTAGTGGTAAATGAAAGTTGACACCAAGGTTCGTAGGTTTTTTTATGATACCAGACAAGATTGGGAACCTTGCTTATAGAGTTGACTTACCTCAAAGAATGGTAGGAGTGCATAATATGTTCCATGTTTCTTACTTGTGGAAATTTGTGCACGATACGGGCTTAACAATCGCACCGGATCTACTAGATGATATCAAGATTGAACCAAAGGCTTCGAGACCTCGTAGGCCTATTCGTATCATCGAAAGTGATATGAAGTAGCTTAGGAGGAAGGCGGTGAAGTTAGTGGTAAGGTTCAATGGAGCGAAAACAAATGCAATTGAACTTAGGAGACCATGGAGAGCGTGCGAATAGCTTATTCGGGGCTTTTTAGTTAGTTAAACTTTCTATTTATCGCTTCTACTTTCACTTATGATATCATGAAGTATATACCTTAGTATAGTATTCTTCAATCTTGGATAGACTTTCATGTTACCTTTTACATTTGTTGTTATATGTGCATGTTTGATGTGTGATGGTTGTCGATGCTTGTATATGGTTGTTAGGCATGCAAAATAATCATATTGTTATTTGTTTGGCATTTCAAGGGTGAAATTCCTAAATGGAGGAGAATGTAATGACTCGTATTCTACGTATCAGTGATCGTAGAATATTAATATTATTTTTTATATGATGTCATATGATTCTATGAATTTGGTAAAGGATTACTAGAGATAATTTCCAACCTTATAACTCATTATCGAACGATTTTGACCCTAAAAATTTTATATGGCCTATAACTTTTGATAGGATTGGATTTGGGGTTTGAAACACTTTTATCTGGTCAGGATGATGGTTTCTCTTTTCGTAGAGTTTTCATAATAGGAAAATGAACTTACCTTTAGATAAATATGCCTGTTTGAAGTTTCATTTGATTTTGGACAACTTAATGGATAATTAGTGAGTTAATATTAGTCCTAAAACCAATTTCGGGATTAGCATGGGGATGCGGATGATGAGACTTCTCTCTATCATTTCACACTTTCAGAAAATAGAGAGAAATCTTTATTAACCATCTTTTAGCTAAAAAAAGCATTAAATATGCTTTAATTAGCCAAATCTTGTTGTTAAGGAGAGATTAGCGAGATTAGCATACAAAATTGGAGATTTGCTGTTGAAGATCATTTAGAGCTACTATTCATCTTGAGATTTGCTTTCGATTTAGGTGAGTGGCTAAGACCTCTCACTTACTAAGTAGCTATTATACACTCTAAATCGATGTTTTGAAATGATTTTTGGATCCTAAAACATGTTTTAAATTTTAACTAACCAAATATTTGAAATGATTTGGAAAAGATTTGTAAAATTCAAGTTCATATGGATTCTCCCTTGTTCTTATGGTTCTACCTTTAGATTTGGGATTTATTTTGATGTGTATGGATGTATGGTTGTTAGGATATATTATATATGATGATTGCTTGAATGTATGTTGTTTGTTTGGTTGAAAACGTCGATCGAATGGCAAACTAGTTTTTGGGGTAGGCTATGAATTGATGGTGATCCAATAAAATCAATTTGATCCAATCAGGGTGCGATTGACATGGGGCAACAAAGAGGCCACATAAGGCTACTACCAAGTTTCAAGTCATTTGGAGTTTGCTCAAGTTATGACCGTTAGAAGATGGATTTGTAGTGGTTAGGAGGCCATGGATCGATAGAGAGTTTCTTCGATGCATGCTCGAGTCATGGGGTAGTTCGCTTCGAGTCTTGGAGGAATTGCTTTGGGTTACTCGCTTGCATTCAAGAATCGTGCGAGGAAAATGGAAAATAGCAAGTGTGGGATCGATAGTGCCCATGAATCGGTGTTGATCCGTGGGATCACTTTTTTCGTGCTAGATGATGGAACAATGGAGTAAAGAAGGAAGAAATTGGCTAAGGAATGGATTGGTGGCCATGGAACGGCACCGACCCATGGAACATTGATCGGTGATGGTGACGGATCGATGAAGGAGGACTTCACATGGACAAGCCTAGATTAGTAGAGTAGAAGTATGAGGCCGGTGATGATGGATCGTTGGTAATGGATCAGGGGTTATGGTTCGGTGATGGGAAGGATAGGAGTTAGTTTGAGTTCTTCCTACACTTGCTTCGAGACATGATGGTGTTTGCATCAAATCTTGAGTGGATGTTCAATCAAACTCATTCCAAACCAAATACTTAGCCAAGTGTGGCCAAGTGTAGGGTCAGTACCGACCCATAGATTTTGGAAATGATTTTCGACGATGATGATGTGCAATTCGATGATGATGATTCTATGATGGGAAGTGATGGCTTCAATGATGGATAGCTGCACTTCGAGACGCAGAGTAGGCAATGATGTCAGATTGAGTGAACTATTGGAGGAAGGTTATGGGACGAATGATGACATTCTACGACAAAGATGGTTGTCTGAATAGTTCTAAACTATGACGACTTCAGATGGGAGTTGTGAGGATAGTTCCAGGATGAGGTCTGGTATAAATGACGCGTGCAAAGGGATCGCTAATATCCTTAGGTTTTGAAGTGTACTCGTAAAATAGGTATATGTTAAGGCGCTCGCTTAGCAATGTAATGTGCTCCACATCATGCGATGTTTCGATCTGTTTTACCCTGGACTGAGTGCGATGGAAGTCTGGTTCTAGGCCTACTTAGTGGCATGGATTCGACTATTAGGAAACCGAGACATTGAATGGTCCTTGACCATGCAATGGGGTCATATGAGTATTATATATCCAATGCACTGAGTGAGTGAATGTGAGGATGGATGATGGATGTTATGTTTGCTTTGACACGATGTGGATATTATCAATCTAGATATCTAGACACCCCTTAGTACTTAGATGTATAGTACACCCATGATGACTATGATATAGAGAAGCGTATATCTTCGGTATGTGCTAATTATGTGGATGTTGGGACATGTCAGGTATGATTCTTTGTACTATTTATCATATTATAGTGGTTTATTAGCATTTGAGATGTTCTACCACTCAAATCAAACTATTGTCTGACTCAGGATTTTATGTTTTACTTTCTATTATTCTGGGCACTCTTAAATGAGTAAATTAGGAATATCAGGTCTGTGAGCGCATAGACCTGGATAGAGGATGAGCAGGAGATCGCACTCTCATACTACAACATTTACTTATTATGATTGGTTATTCCGCTGCATGGCATTATGGAGCTTGCTAGTGCTTGTATTATTTAAAGACTGATTTTTTGAGTTATTATTTGATGTATAACTCTATCACTTATGTTGTATACTTATGGACCTATTTACTTTAATTGTTGTGATTCATTTAGTTATTACAGTCTCGCCTATTTTATGTCTAAGATGTTTGCTGTTATATTTTATTTGATGCATTGTGAGATTTATGACAGGATTTGTGATGTTCTATTTAGCTTACAACCTTGACCATCATCCTACGTTGGCTAGGCACCGTTGTAGCGCACAGTGCATAAATTATTGGATACCGATGGCGTAGGGTTGTCGTCATATTGAAGATTAAGGTCCTTTGTAGAAAAAGGTACTTCGATGAGTTATAGTCGATGAATAACTCGAACCTTTCTCCAAGTGTATAGTGTGTACATATATTCAATGAAAATTTTATCACTGCTACCTCCAAGTCAACGGTCGAGAATTCCCTCTCATGTGGTTTCGGCTATCAACTAGCATAAGGAACAACTTTACCTTTGTATATCAATATCACCCTCAATATAGTAACGCAAGCATTTGGGTATTTTTTCAACTCATCATTTCCACTCAGAATGACTAGTAGTGCACACGTTAACCTCTCTTTTAGACTCATGAATGTGTGCCCAGACCATGCATCCAAAGCAAAAGTCTTATTTTTCTTCATCGAGTTGGTCGATGGTGCAACTACCATTGAGTGGTCTTTTATGAATTGTCTATAGTAACCCGCTATTCTAAGGAAACTTATTAGGTCTATAGAATTCTTAGGTCTTTCCCAATCTTGGACTGTTGATTCCTTGGCAGGATCAACGTTGTTGCTTTACTCCAAAAAGTATGACCTATGAATAGCGCTTCCTTCCTTTAGAAGTAACGCTTTGAAAACTTCGCTTTCTGTTAGTGAATCCTTAACACCTCTAGTATAATCCTAAAGTGAATCTCGTGTTCTTCTTCCATACTTGAATAGAGAAAAATATCATCTATAGACATAAGTACAAACTTACTCATTTGGTCCCCAAAAACACGATTCATAAGGTCTAAAAAGTATGTCGGTGCGTTAGTTACCTAGAGTGGCATAACTAACTACTTATAAAATCCCGATGGAGTATGGAATGCGATAATTGGAATACCCTCCTTCGCCATCTCTCAGTTAGTGGATCCTCATCGCCAAATCCAGCTAAAATAACAGTTTCTCACCATGGAGCTAGTCAAACAAGTCATCAATACATGGAAGTGGATATTTATTTTTCCTTGTCATCTTATTCAGCTCATTGTAATCAACATAAAGTCTCAAAGTGTCGTCTGCCTTAGTGGCCAACACTATAAGTACTCCCACTCAAAAAATACTCTTATAAATGAACCCCTTCCTCAAAATATTCAGTTTGCCTCTAGTGTACGTTGCTCTTTGAGTGCCATACGCCTCAACAACATAACTATTAGCCTAGCACCCTTTACTAATTTGATACAATACCCAATCCCCTTATGTGGTGGTAATCCAATCACCTCCTAAATATTTCTAAATACACTCTTGCAAAGGGTACTGATGACAATTTATAGTGTGGGGTCTTGAGCGAATAGATGATGCCAACCATCACTACATCTTCGAGCATGTAGCTCAACTTTTGCCTTTTCTCATCACTTGTTCCTATCATTATCAAGAACCACTCATAATCAAGCAGAATGTTGTATCTATAAAGCTAGTCAATCCCCAATATGATATCAAACCTTACAAAACCAAGCAAAAAACAATCACATGCAAAATTTCAATCATGACTCGACAACACAATGTTGGTCATGCAATAGTTGTCATTTAATAAATAATATTTGGTATTCACAAAAGAAATTTTTAAAAACTTAATGCATCCATTAAAAATTGTTATATGGCACGTACCCTGTAATTATGTTGTTATAATAACAACATTCAAAATACGAAGCTCCATTCAAATTCTAGTGAATCTAAGTCATAGTGATCCTTTATCAAAGAATGACTCGGATTATCAGATGATTTAACAACATGGATCAATTTACTCACGATACTTAGTTGACATTTAGAAAAAGTATCTAATAAATTATGATTTTAATAGATTTTTCTTAGCAGAAAGACGGATATTCCTTACTCATTATCAACAGTCACTTATTCACAAACCATGTGCGAGGCTAATAATTTTCATTTCTCATCTCATGGAAAACCTTTTTCGCTCCACTTAGCCCAGCATGGGCTATTTATTTCTTCTATTATAACTAATTTACAGTCGAGATTCTAGGATCAAATATCTAGAACTCAAGAAATAGATTTTAACGATAATAATGTTCTATAAGAAAAACCCATTTGGAATAGGAATCGTATTTTTTTTGTTCCTTATAAAGCTTCTACAAATAATTTACACAATTCCATTTTAAATGTCTCTTCATGAAGCAAAGGTAACCATTCACATTCTCTTCATCCTTATTGCGCTTATGTTACATCCACTTTCAATTTTTCTCTTTCACTTTTGAATAGTCAAATCATTCAAAAGAGAAACCCTTTGCTATAAGATTGTGCTAATTTTTGTATAAAAATGCATTCACTCATCCTTAATACATTAAGAACATCGAATATGTTGTGCTTTTGTAAACATATCAAAATTGGTATTTCAATGGTCGAAATTCTTATGTCTATCTGTGGTCCTTGGTCTAGTGTTGTTTCCAGCACAACACGATCCTTCTTGTGTTCAACCGTGTTGAACATTTGATCTCGCACTATGGTATACTATCTTATTTAGAATGAATTCTTTTTGTTGAAATTCCATATATTATAAATGTGATTGTTCATCATACAACTTTGTATGTGACCAAATATGTATCGAATATCCATACTCTTGTGTTAATTTGGAGTTCAAAACTCATGGAAGACAATTCCCTTTTTTGCAAAAATTAACACTTAAGTGACCAAGAAGTGAAAATTTTAATGGTCGTACTATTTGGCTCTTGCATGGGTATTAAACTGAAAGCACGCCAAAAGATTAATTTATTGGTATGTAAAAAAATTAATTTCATTGTCAATCTTTAATTTAGTTCGTTTTTAGTATATTTTAATTGATATACAATTTAATTGATTATATTATCTATGAAAATTTATTAAAGTGTATTATTTTAATATTAAATATGTTCTTATACTTATTAGAATGATTTATTGTATTTTCTACTTAGGCTTCCATAGGATTTTACATCTCTTAAAAACCTAAATGAATGAGAATTTTCCATTTCCCTCTAGTGAGTATTAGGATCTGTTTATCATGTTATAAAAAATTGATGGGTCGCATCTATAATATCTCTCTATGTGCGTGTATAGGGCCAACTAATTAGTTACTTAAGTTAAAAATTATCCAAGTAAATAAACTAACCTAGCTAAAATAAAATAAGCAGTAACAAATAAGTAAGTAAACTAAAATAATCACACTGAAATTTTTATGCTGGCTCGGACTCTCGTCCTACGTCCAGTCTGAAAATTCTTTCTATAATTTCACTAACACAACCCTCACTTCACCTAGATAAACAGGTTTGTAATGACCTTCCTGAGTTGCTGATCAGAGCTTCATAAGCTGCCTAAAGACTCTGCAACAAGACTTTGACTTCAATATAAACGTACTTGTAGTCTTTTTATCTTACTATACAGATGTATCCTTTTCGGTTCAATCTCCTATAAATCACTTAGCATGTCTTCGAATTGATTGAATAAGAGTTATAAAAGTGATTTGAAGTGTTGCTTTGGAACTAGCACGCAACTTTTCCTATAAATCACACTATTTGACATTTTAAATCATTCATATTTATATACCAAGGGATTTGAAATAAAAATTGAAAGAATTTCTCTTTACCTTGGTTGGTTATATAAAAAGACTATATTTATGAAGGATCATTTTTTTATCAAACTCTAGTTTCTCATCTTTAAAGTTCTCATACTAGAGATAAATTTGTAAGAATTAAAAACACTTAATAAAATTTATAAAAATAAATTATAATTTTTCTTAAAAAAATTATTCTTAAAAATCACTTTCAAGTTATGATTTCAAAATTTTCAAGGTTTTCAATCTTTTTAGCCTATTATTTTCACGAAAAATATTTACCATTTTAAGATATAATCTTTAAAAAAATCTATAATTATGATTATTGTCTAAAACCAGTTAGATATACCTATATCTCCGACATTACTTTCCCAACAATGTATCCATATTGATTCCTTATCACTTTGGCAATTTACTAATCCAACTCCTTTTATTGGGTAAATTGTAACGACCCGATCTTTCGATGCCCGAAAATCGACATCAATATGTCCACTGTATCAAATGATGAACAATCGAATGTCGGAAAACCGAATCATTAGGGTTAAAGAATGAAGGAGAAGAAGAAGAAATTGAAAAACAATATCAGAATCTCACAGTCGTAGTGGAACAATATAATAGATAAATGTCTAATCTTTAAACAAAGAACTATATCTGTTTATACATAACATCATCAGAGTACGAGAAAATCTATAGCACACAACAGGATAGTTATATTAACCTGTCCTCGAAAAACTGACTATGCAGTAAATCAGGCACAGTGGAATATACATCAAATACATGTGATACGTCTCGCTATCTAGCTCGTCTTTTGAGCTCCACAACATTCTTTCATGTATTCTATAATACTCGGTCTGACCCGAGCATTATAGTTAAATAACACCCGAGTCAGTTAGGAAAACCAGCATGAGAAAGCACACTCAACTGGATTATTAAAGTTTTCAAAATCCTTTTGAAACTAAAGGTATCTCGTAAGACCATGCCACAAATAAACATGTCGATTTTTACCTTACGATAACCAAAACATTTCTTATAAAATCCTCTGATATTATAGTAGTGTCTATATACAAATACTTATTCGAATAGCCGAAATTGTTACATTCATTAAATTCCAGCAGTACTAGGTTCTACAAACAAAACTGTAAAGGCACGTAGGGAGAATGGATTTCCCTCAATAGCAGGGCTACAGGGGTATTGCCCGTCACAATACGTGGTCTAGATAACTGTATCGAAGATCCACCTTTGATCCCCTGCTACACAAGACCGGACTACCCCTTATTGGATAGCCCGAATAAGTTCACCCCACGGTTGGGATTAGCAACTGCCCACACACCTGAATAAAAAGGGACCTCTAGATAGGGTTGACCTTACCCTAATTGGTTGCAAGCCACTTAGCCTTGCTGCATCTCCTCTATTTTAGCCATTCCCGGTTGTTGAGGCTCGAGGCTATGTGTTACCTTTTTAGCACACATTCGCTTAAAATGCTCATCATCCTCCTAACGATGTTCTGAAAGCATTCATCCATACAAGTCCGTTTCGGGTTCGAACGGAACCGGTGGCACTATTCCTACTACATCCATTTTGGAATCATCCTCAGGATTAGTAACAATTAGCCCTTGCACTTCATTGCTCCATCTTCAACTCCAAGCTCTTGTCTTCCTCACGAAAATGTTCAAACCGGATCGAAGTGGCTTTCGAAAAATAAATCCCGATCTCGGTCTCACCGAAACGATCAGCGCATTGGTCAATATTGATAGTCGGTTATTCAACTATCATATAACATCCACAAATAACCATTAGTCTTAATAATTTTTCAAAATTATTTATTATTCAAAATATCTTCGCAAGATATCTTTCTACATTTCAATCCTTTGAAAATAGTTTCCAAATCACTTCCTCTTATGGAATAAATTTATAAATATTGTTTATTCCACTGAAAATCACCAAGTCTAAATACTTTAGATTTTAAAATAATTTAAATCACTTTATCTAAAAATATATACTTTAATACACTTAAATAAAAACTATTTAAAACACTTAATTTAAAATACTAGTTATCAAATTTAATAATAATTTTCCATGTAAAACTTTAAGCCAAAACAATTCTTAAAAAAAGTTATTCTATAAGGTATAAATACTTAATAATTAACTTTAAATCATAACACTAAATAAAACTTTAAAAATACTTTATTGTAGATAATCTTAATAAACATTCCCTTTTAAAATTTTAAAACCACTAAATAATAAATATCTAATTTTAAAACAACTAAATAATAAATATTTACTTTTTAAAAAATTTAAAAACAACTAAATAATAATTTCTTTAAAAACATTCTTTAAAACAACCTTAAAACTTTTAACTTATACTTAAAAATATGCTTTGAAAACGTACTTGGCTTTTCAGGGAAATACACTTTTCTTTCACGCCTTTAAAATTTAGAACAAATTACCCATTCCTTTATAAATTCCCACCATGTATTTATACTTTCAAATACCCACTAATATTTTATTTCATTTTATAACCCAGTTTATAAATTCCCTCATCTCATCCTCCATTAAATCACAATTTCAAACATTTTATCAATTTCCAAATCGATTTTCAAATTTACTCCATTTTAAAACAAATTCCTTTACTTACTCAATTTATTTCAAAACCCATTATTTTCAGATTTAACTTCTATTCTGTGATTTGAAATCTTATTTAATCTAAAAATACAAATTCATACTTTTCCAAATTTCTTCTTTATCTTTTCCAAAAAAATTAAACCTTGAATTTGAAAATAAATTCTTTATTCCCGTAAATAATATCACTTAAATTTTAAAAAAAAAATATTCCCATTTTTTCAAAAATCTCCTTTTCGAAACTCGGAACTTATTTATTAGAATTTAAAAATCAACCTTTTATTCTTTTCCAATTCATTCTTTAATTTATCCAATTCTCTAAAATTATTTTACTTAAAATTATCTACTTTAATTTCTTTCCAAAAATCCAATTTTTATATTTCTGATATCTTAAAGTACCAAAAATATATTCGGTCAAACCATAGCATTTAGTAATTTCAATTTCCAATATAGTCAATCACAGATTATCAATAAATCTTATCATAGCATATGAAATAAATTCAAACATTTGAGGCATCCAGTTGGATTTCTCCAACCTGTTTCCCTGCATCCGTAGATGTTTGCACAATATAAAATACCAGTTCCACTTCGAGGTGGAATATCTATATGGGGTCATCCGCTGTTTTGCGGGGCGTATAGGGTCTCATCCGCTATATAATGCGGGAAATCAAACACTCCAACATATATATACTATTATATATAATATCATATCCAGTCAATTCAATCATTCAACCATTAATTTAAATTTAACTACTTAAATTTAATGGAAATCCAAATGAGTGAGATTAACTCACCTTTGATTTTGATATGCAACCCATTTCCATCTCGATTTGTTTTCTTCATGATTTTTGGGACCTTGTACAATAGTATACGATTTATTAACATTTGAAGTAATTGAAAAGTAAATTTCCATTTATTTATTTAACATAAACAAATAATTTAATTAAATTAGTTTTCCTTGAATAATCTTTAGTAATAAAAATAAGTTGATAAAACAAGTAAGTCACTATAATCCATAATTTTTAAAATAAACCAGAACATTAAATTGAGTGTACACATATATACATATATTTATTTTTATTTTCGAAATTCATATATATACTTTAAAAATAATCTATATAGATTTTATTAATCCGATTTTATACAAAACTTCTCAAACATTTAAAATTCCCATTTTCAAAACCTTACCTCTACATATATTTATTTATTTATTTATATCTCTCCTTATATATATATATATATATATATATATGTTTTCTATACATGTGCATATGTGAGTGTACATATATAATTTCAGATTTAAATTAAGGTTAAGAGAAAAACTTGTTTATTCATTACTGGCAATATTTTCTAAACTGTATATACGTATATATACAGAATTTATATAAATTAGGTATATATTCTACTGCAAAATTCCTTCCTAATGTGTGTATTAAATAAATTAAAATTGAAGAATACTGCACTGTAAAAATTTGTACATTCAAATCCAAATGCCAAACCATTAAAATTATTTTAAATCTGTATATATATATATACATATATATGCAAAAATTAAAATAAAAGAAAGAACAGCTACCTAATCACCCTCGCAACCTCGACCACGGCCCCCCTCCCTCACAACCATCGCAGCTCCGGCTTCGGCTATCGAACCTCTCTGAGCACCGCCCCATCACCATTGAAACCTTACTGCCCACCCGTGCACACGAAACCCAAACCTTGCGCCCAACATCGCACCAGTCTCGGGATGGCCCACCCCCTCCCCCTTCGCTCCTTCCAACGATTTCTGACATCCAGTCCTCCCAGCGGCCCATGCTTCCACAAAAACACGCCTCGAATCGATGAACCCCGGCCACAGCGAGCCTCACTCGACATTGATTTTGCCTTTTTGATTGGAAAAGAAGGGTTTTGCTTGAATTAAGAAGAGGGATTGACCGAGTCGGTCATTAATCTTGATTCTGAATGAAAAAGGGTTTTCGTTCATAAATGAAATTTTATTCATATTTTAAAATGCTCGACTATGATAAAAAAAGAAGATGTGTGTTAATGAAGTAGGACATGTGTTTGAAGAGACAAGCTACGTGTTGAAAAACAGAATACGTGTCTTCACAGGCCTGCTAGTATTAGATTCAAAAATATTATACTTAAATTCAAATTCAAATTTAAATCGTCTCGGTAAATGCAACTCAAAATTTCGAACTCCTATCAAGGCGTGCCGCCAGGCACTTACAATGTTAAACCCCTATTCCGAATACAATGGAAAAGGTTTTGAGTCCTAATTCGGTCGTATGGAGAAGATAGCTTATTAGGCTAGTTACTATATCAAATTTTCGATATACATTTCAGCGCGTTAATCTATCATATGATCACACGATAACTCCAAGTATTACAAAAATTGAAATCCGATAATAATACACTATTACGGATCCAATGGAATTGGTTTTGTCGAATTCCGAGACTGTGACTCAGAAGGTTATTTGTAAATATTGATTTAAACAATATATGTCAAAACTGAATAAAACACTTTTAAATTCAATCTTAACACCTTAACTATCTTTAGTATTATCAATATAAATTTTCCAAGCCTTTAAAATATTTTTAACCAACTTAAAACCCCAAATTCACTATTATAACCAATTTTCAATAATTTAATTCAATAATTTAATTGCCAAATGAACGGTGATATTTTGAAATTTAAGTTAAACTA
This sequence comes from Allium cepa, assembly GCA_030765085.1. Taxonomy (NCBI): domain Eukaryota; kingdom Viridiplantae; phylum Streptophyta; class Magnoliopsida; order Asparagales; family Amaryllidaceae; genus Allium; species Allium cepa. Next base: position 439,894,043 of record CM060929.1, read on the forward strand.
ACTTTCAAATATTCAACATCATTTAAATATTCCAATTTCAAATATCCAAAAATTCCGAGTTGTCACATAAAGCAAAGAAATATATATAGTGGTACCCGCTTCCTATGTTAGGGTATAAGGGTTTAGTTGGAAGTTAACAATATCCAGGAGGGTTTGATGGAACCCTTGAAAATAAAATTATTATTATTATGCATCTCAGCAACGAATTTTTCAATATATTTATTTCTAAATAAACTATTTTTATTGAACCCGTATCTTAGTTGTCCAATATTCGATGTAGACGGACTCTGTAACGACCCATAATTTCAGTCATTTGAAATTAGTATATTTAATTGATTTTAAATATTTAAAATTTAATTTTATAAGCTGAATAAATTATATTTCGAATATCTTGATTTAATTGGATAATTAAATTGTTAACTTAATATTTGAAATTGCTAAAATAATTAGAAATTGAATTATATATGAATAAAAATGATTTATAAAGTTGAATTAAATTCTATTTGAATTAGAATAATGTTAGAAAACTTTTAAAATTGAATTAAAAGTTAAATTGTAGAAATTGAATATTTTAATATTTAATTAACGAGTAAAAATAGCCATTTTCAAACAGTATTGAATTTTGACAAAACCAGTTTCATTGGATCCTAATGTTATATTATTATAAGATTTCAAATTTCGTGTCAATTGGATTTATGGTTTGTCTGGGACAAGTTAAAACATGCATAAATTTGTTTTAGGTAAAATTTAAATATAAATAGTCTATTCGAAGACCTATCTTTTAATTATGATCGAATTGGCTTTTAATATATATTCCATTGTGTTCGAATAGGGGTAGAATGTTATAAACTTCAGACGGCACGCTTCATTTGGAGTTCGAAAATTTTCTATAAAAACCCTCCATTATTTCATTTTTCACAAGCATTAGGGTTTAAAGCCTAGCCGCCACCAAAACTTTAATGGCCAGAAATGTCCCACCTTCCTCCTCGCTTTTCTCTCGATCCCTTTACTATCAAGCTTCAATTCCAACATCAATGTTGGAGAGCTCATCGATCTCTCTACGATCAACGATCACGATTGCCAAAGGCTTGGCGAAACGGCGGCAACCTTCGTTCAAATACCGATCATTCATGCATGTTTTTTGAAGCATCGGGAAGGTCGAGCTTCATGCCATTCTTGTCGATGGTGGAGCTTGGCTAGGCGCTTCGAACGATGGTCTCTGATCAACGTATAGATCGATGAAGGTGGCACGTGAATACGAAGAAGGAGGGCGGCTGTGGGTTCTGCGGTCTGGGCATTTACGCGATGGATGAAGGTGAAAATCATCGGCCTGGATCTCCTTCCGTGATTTATCAACGTTACAAATAAAAAGAAAGTGTAAAATTAATTTATATATAAATTTGTGTGATCTTAAAAAATTCATAACTTCGTCATGCGAGGTCTGTTTTTGGCGAAACAAGTTGCGTTGGGTCAATATTGACGAGCATTAAATTTTAGAGTTGGTTTGGAGTTGATTGGACCTATTGTAAATTTTGGGTAAAATTAAATGCTCGTTTAATTTTATTCGGGATTAAACACTGCAACTGTTATTGGAACCAATGTGAGTACAACCCACTCTTTCTGACTCATTGAATTTTTATATAAGTGAGAATAATTGTTATTTATGCTGATTGATGATTGTTTGGATGATATATGATATATTATCTATATATTGATTGGTATTTGGATATATTCCAGCCTATTGGAGCAGATTGTTCCCATGTATGAGCGGATGAACCTTTGTACGTGATCTGCCTTAAAGCGTACATTGTACACATATTCTCATATGTATATTTGTTGCAGGTGACAGGTTGGAGGGATCTAACTAGATTCCCCAACAGTATTGATTTATTTACAGATATTGTGATATATGCTGTTGCCATATAATATATGGTGTTTTGGATGCCATGATTGATGTATTTAGTGTTGTTGCAGCATTGAGCCTATTTTTGGAAATTTAAAAGTGTTAAATTGATGATTTCCAAATTTAAAAAGAATTTTCAAGTGATTTTTAAAATGGATGTTTTACTAATTTTGAATGGTTAAGGAAATGAATTTATTTTGAGTAAATAAATATTATAACTATTATGTAATAAAAATAATGATTTTTGGGAAATATAATCAGAATGTGATTTTTGAAATATAAAGTTAGCTATTTTATGAAATAGTATAAATGGGATTTTTGAATTATTATAAATGGTTTATATATAAGATTTATAAAATTGATGTTTTCTAAATCAAAATGATGGAATTGTAAAGAAGTTTTTTAAGTGTTAAAATGAAGTTATAAATGGATTTTATAAGCGAATATGATTTATGAATTGTGAAGTTATAAAACGATTGGATTTTATAAAATAAACGATTTATAAGTAATTAATTTATAAATTGGATTTTGGCATTTAATGAGCTATATATAGAATTGGTAAATAAAGGGATTTTATAAGTTGAAGCTTTATTTAAAATATAAATGGAATTTATAAACGTTGTTTTATAAATCCGAAATCAATTGAATTTGATAAGTTAATTATTATAGTTTATTAAAGGAATTTCATCCACGATTTTGGACAGTGAATAATCCTTTAATTTAATGTGAAATAGTAATGAATTTGTAAAAGGATTATATTCATGATTTTGAACAGTGGATAATATTTTAAACGAAATAAATGTTTTGGGAAGTGATATTTCAAATGGATAATATGATTTGAAGATGTTTTAAAATGTTTTGAGTATCGAATGCATAGATTTCAACATTCATTGTTGAAATATACGTTTTTGAGAAATAAGGAAATGATGGACTATAACACTATTGTTATAGTAAATGATTTTAGAAAGGAAATGTTTTGTGTGGTATATGAAATTTATATGTCCATCTTATTTTCGAATCCCAACAATAGTGATTTTGGGTTGTCGCAATGATGTTTTACGCAACATTCATTTTGACCCAAATAAATATGTTTAAAGAGAATGTTTTCCTTAAAGAATGAAAAGTATACTTAATCATGATTTAAATATATGTAATATTTTCCAAGTGTTGAAAATAAATTAATTTGTGAATTACTTATTATTAAATAAATATATGGAAATGTTTTCCAACATAGAAGTTGAAATGGCTTTGAGATTATATCTTTTTAAAGATAATTTGAAGTGAATATTTGACAAGTTATTCAATTAATAAAAGATTAATTAAAAGGGCCTAGTGATTGTATATGGTGCTAAATATTTGTTTATTTGTTTGTTTAATAGTTAAATAACCGACTATCAAATTTGGCCAAATTTTGTTCCTCGACTTGGTGTGGGAACTACTTAGTCGTACACTTAGTATGTAACCTTCTGTGTAGGCTTGATTATCATTTTTGTTGAGGATGTTGATTCGTGTAGTGTGGAGTATTACTCCAATCTATCAAGCTTCCTTCTTGGCCAGAAGGATAGCAAGTTGAAAGTTGGAGACGTGATAAGTCTGTGAGACTTAGTTTCTGTGTGAGGTTGAGAAACGCTTTTGCGTTGTTGGTGCGAAGAGACCGAGATCGGTTTATCCGAAAACCACTTCGGACCAATGTATATGCGACGATTGTGCAGGTTACTTGTGATGATATTGATATTCATGATTTTCATAATGGGGGACTGCTTGTTGATCGTTTGGGGTTGAAATCCCAATATACATATAGTAGCAGTGGTCTCTTCATTATGAAATACCCACTGCAAGGACTATTCGCTACTAATCCTAGGGATTTCGGAAAGTACCTTCGGTTTATCCCGTTCCTGGACAACTTGTATGGATGTTTGTTTGACATTGCAATTCTAAAGATTACATACAATGGTTTTTACAAACGTACATCAGTGGTGGCAGAGAAGGCAACATCTCTTAGCTTAACACCCTCCTCGAGACGTATGAGCTTAAGGGTAGTATTTTTGTGGAAGGCAATTAGTAGTCAACAGAAATGTTCATGTGGCATTCAAAGTGATGTGATTGTGATTTGTGAAATGTAATCGTTACCTCAGGCCTCATCAACCAGAAATGACCAAAACAGGGTTAGATGCGACAAGGCTAAGTGGAGCGCTCCCAAGTAGGGTATGATCATCCTCTCCTAGATATATCTTAACGTGCATGACATTGTGTGCCTGATTATTATGATATATATGCTATGAGGGCCCTCGGAAAAGGTCAGTAACGACCAGTGGATGACATATTCGATACCATCTAGTTATAGAGGTAGTTCGGTATTGTTTTGGTAAAGAGCAGTTGTTCTATGCCTCGGGACATCCATCTAGAGGTGTACCCATTCGAAAGGTAGTCCCTTCACCTGGTCATTTGTATGGAAATCCAAGCTCCACTACATATCTGCCATTTTGATTGTATTACCCATTTTGGGCTATATGCTGGAATTTAATCAAGTAACAATTTCAGCTATGATTAATATTATTTGTTCAATAGACACTATTATAATATAAGAGGATTTGATATGAAAGATTTTAGTTATCGTAAGGTAAAAGCATGTCCGTGTTTATGTGTGGGCGTGTCTTACGAGATAATTTTGTTTTGCTAAAGGAAAAGTTTGGTAATTTAATAATTCAGTTGAGTGTGTTTCATACGCTGGTTTACCAGACTGATCCGGGCGTTCTTCCCTTTTGATGCTCAGGTCAGACCGAATATATTTACAGGTTTAGGTTGGTGCTTTTGGAGCTTCAGCAGAAGAGCTAGAGATCTTCATTTTGTATACATGTATCTGTTTTGATTATTGATTATCCAATGTGCTTAGTTATTGTATGTTATCAGCAATTGCGAGGATAAGTTATTGCAACTATCCAGGCTGATAACTAGTGATTGATTGTTGAACTCCGATTGATGTATGTATATATACAGTTTCTATTTTGTAAAGATCGTTGTTATGATATTATATGTTTTCCGCTGCGATGTGAGATTCTATATTGTTCTGTTTGCTTCTATCTTCTCTTTTTCTTCTCTTCTCTCCTTCTCTCTTCTTTTCTTTCTCTTGACTTTCCGTTAGTCTATGCTTTTTGGGTCGGATATATGTGGTTTATTGTCGATTCAAAGGGTACGGATTTGCGGGTCGTCATGGACTATTAAGAGTTTCTTAAACTTCGTATATAATGATGCATATTTCTTTGGACTAGTTTTTCTATTTCAAGAATTTTTTAAACCTAGTCCATATTTATTATTTGTTAACTTTGAAATATTTATCGATTTTAAACATTTTCTAGCCCTTTATTAAATTTGTATATATTAACAGGTAAAATTTCTAACTTGTTTTCTAATTATTTGATTTTATTTCTGTGATGTCTCTAAAGATTATTTTACGTCACAATTTTCTTTTGAAAATTTAACTTTCTCATCACTATATACCTTAAGTTCATCATGAAACTTATGAGATTGAGAAGTCAAATTTTCAAAAGAATTTGACATTTCTTGAATTCTTCTTCGAGAATTACTTTCTCATCTTTTAGAAAATCAATTTCTATACTTAACATGAATCTAAAACATCCCATGTGATTTGAAATGCTTCCTTTTTCCTCTAGGATTCTCCCTTTTTGTGAATTTTTGTCTCCTTATCGAGTTTAGGGTGGTCATTATGTCACGGTTTTGTTGCATTTGAAACATTTCATTATAGATGATTTACTGTTATTGCCATATTTCAAACATTTCTTGAATTTTATGAACACTTCATAGGTCCTGCCTATAAAAGAAATATCCTTTTCGTCCATATCTTCATCATCTTCTACTTGAAATGCGATCATTTTCTTTTCTTATGCATGTTATTTTCTAGCCTACAAATTCACTTCATATAACGCTAGATTTCCTATTACTTTACCAACTTTGAGTTGGGAAAGGTCACTAACTTCTTCAATTACAAATATAATTCTTTCTCATTCATTAGTAAATGAATTTTAAATTTTGACACCATATAAAAATCAGTATATTTCCCTCCTAGTTGCATGAGTGTGTGTTGTAACTCTTGAAATCGGACATACATTTTAGAAATGTGTTCCCCTTTTTCATTTTAAGAGTCTGAAGGTATTTTTTATATAGAGATATTTTGGGTTGTTTTCCTTTAATAGTCCCTTTAAGAGAAAATTTCAAAGTGCTCCAAATATCATGTGCAGCGGTGCAAACCATAACTCTGTAAGTTCATTTTTATTAAATGCATGGTAAATATTCATTACTTTTGAATCATTTATAGATGCGGCGTTTAGAGAATTTGACCATTCACTACAGTAATAGGAGCTACACATTGTGCATGAGTAGCATCCCAGATTTCAGATCTGTTGGCTCGATATAGATTTTCATACGTGTAGACCAATATGCATTATAAATATATATATATATATATATATATCTTTATATGTGTAGCCAACTATTAACTACTTTAGTTAAAAACAATCTAAGTAAATAAATTAACTTTGCTCAATAAACAAAGCAATAGTCAATAAATAAGAAAACGATGATAACGTCATCGAGGTTTTATACTAGTCCAAACTCCCGCCCTACAGCCAGTCCTAAAATTCCTTTCTGAAATTTCATTGAAATAGCCATAACTTAACCCAAAGAAACATGTTTAAAATGACTTTGCCCAAAATGCTAAATAAGACTTCAAAACTACCAGATGACTACACACCATGACTTTGACTCCATATAAAATATTTTTGTAGACTTTTGTATCTTGGTATATATACCTAAATTTTAGAACAATATCCTATAACGCACACATGATATCTCCGACCTGAATGAACAAGAGTTACACAAGTGACTTGAAATGATTGCTTTGAAAATTTTGTAAGTAGTGAATGTACAAGCAAAACTATAATAGTTAAAGAAGTAAAAGAAGAGAGAGAATTGTTGAATTTACTTTGGAATGATTGAGAGTATTTAGTGATGATTTAGGGATGTCAATGAGTGGTTGCTAGTGTTAAAAATGAAGAGAAGTGATTTTTGGACAAAGATAAAGATGAGATATGTAACGACCCAGAATTTTAGTTATTTGAAATTGAAACATTTAATTGATTTTAAATATTTAAAAGTTAATTCTAACTAGATTTTCAAGTATAACGATTTATTGGATAATTTTATTATTGAATTTTATAATTGAAAATTGATTAAAATATCGAACCTTGAGTTTTAAGCTTAATAAAAATAATTTAAAGGCCTGTAAAAAATTTATTAATAATAATGAAGATAATAGAACTTTTTAAATTAAATTTGAAAGAGATTTGTTTAGTTTTAAAAATATGTCGTTAGAATTAACATTTAAAAATAGCCTTTCGAGATACAATCTCGGAATTCGATAAGTACTATTCCATTGGGTCTGTAATAGTGTATTATTAATGGATTTCAAATTTCATAGCATTTAGAGTTATCATTTGGTCGTACGGGATATAAACGCTCTGAAATTTATATCGATAATTCAATATAATAATTGGGTCCAAAAGGCTATCTTCTTCATACGATTAAGTTAGGATTCGAAACCTTTTCCATTACGTTCGGAACAGGGATATAACATGATATATGTCCAATGGCACGTCTCGATAGGGGTTCGAAATTTTGAGTTACTTAAATCGAGATTTTTAAAATTTTAAATAATATTCTCTTTGATAGGACTGGGTTGTCTCTTTCTTTCATTAGTCATTGTGCCTTATATATCAAAACACCATAAATCGTGCCTATTCCTTTTTATTGTTTAAAAACGACGGTCTTCTTCATCTTCTCCCAAGAAGAAAACCAAAAAAATATAAGGCCCTAAGACCTTAACTTCCAACCCGACTATCTCCGCTGTGGCCACCGCTGCTCACCGGAGCATCGCATCAGGCGCTACCGCCATCGCCCACTGCTACCACCCTTCTTTCTCTCGTATCCTCCTCCCGAACCACACCACTCAAATCGATGAAGATTTCAAATCATCACCTCAGTTTACATCTTATTTCAAACCAAACACTAACTCTCTCCATCTCAACCCATTCTCTCAATTCTATTCCTCTTCTTCTCCTCCGCACTCATCGAATGAGATTTGTTTCATCGGTGACATGGTAGAAGTCTTAAGGATCCAATGGCAGAGATCGCATTTTATGTTGTTGATGTTGTTCTGCTTCCTTTTCCAAGGAACTGGCAGCAGTAGCTTCGGAATTGTTTCCACCTATGGAAGTATGTAGCATTGGATTCATTTTTTTCATTCTACAACTGGGTTCGGTTTGCGGGCTTCGGTTGCTTTAACAACACTTCTGATACATGGAGCAACCGTCCATCTGATAGTTAATCAAGTGAAGGCCAGCACTAAGCTTAGTGAACTAAGACCCGAGATAGAGGAGCTCGAAGAAAGATTGGGAAGTGTATGTTATGACATAATTCTCCATTAAAGTACAATAATAATTTCCTTATAGACACCATAAGCTCAAAACCATGGACCCAGCAATAATGATGGAGAATCAAAATAAGAAAGAGAAAAAAAGAAGGTGGAAGATTTAGTCAAAAATGTTAAAATCGAACGCCATTCGGTTTTAATTCAAATAGAATGCTTAAGCGATAGTTGGATAAAGGCGGGTTAATCTTACTCAATTTTGGATTACCGTAATTAATTTTAAATAGTTAAAATTTATTATTGATTGATTGACAGAATTGATAAATTATTACCAGTTGGATGTGATATTATATATAGTGTATATAAATTGGAGTGCTTGTTATTCCCACATGTATATAGCAGATGAGACCCTATGTGCTCCGCATAATAGCGAATGACCCTATATACCGCGATAATTCCCTCGAAATGGGATTGATATTTTACATTATGCTAACATCTGTGGATGCATAGAAATAGGTTGGAGGGATCTAATTGGATTCCTCCAAAATGTTGAAATTATTTTCATATTCGGTGATATGATTTGTTTTGAATAATCTGTGACAGATTATAGTGGAATTTGAATATATTGGATGTTATGATATTACTGGTTAGATTTTGGCATTTTAAAATACCATAAATATAAATATTGAAATTTTAAAAGAAAATAAAAAGGGAAACTGAAAGTAAAATATTTATAATGCATTTTGGATTTATTAAAGGAAATGAATTTGGAAAAAGAAATAGCCTGATTTTAAAAAATTTACTTAATAATTTCGAAATATGGAAAAATAGAGATTTTGAATAATGTAAATAAAAGGATTTTAAATAATAGAACTTCAGCGATATTGTTTAAATGTAAAAGGGATTTATTTTAAAAATCGTTGTGATCGATTTCAAAAAAGATTATAAATGATGAAAAAAAAATGGAATATGGTTGGGTTATTAAGAAATTGATTTGGAAATGGAATTTAACTTAGAAATCGATTCAAATCAATTAAGTATTGTGATATCGTTAAAAAGGGGAAATGAGACTATGGAATTTATAAACAAAGTTAATAAATAAAGTAAAGTGATATCGTTGGAAAAAATGAAGTTAGAATTCATGGTGAGGATTTATAAGGAGATGGATAAATCGGCTTAAAAATAAAAGATAAATTTATTTTTAGAAAAACTTAAAAAGGGAATTTAAAAAATTGGAACGTAAATCAAATGGTGATAAATCGGGAGGGGTTTAAATATTTAGACTGGCTATATTGGAATTGAAAAATATATTTTTCTGAGAAGTTAAGTTTATTTTTTAAAAGGAGGATTTTTAAGTAAACTGGAAAATTTAAAAGTGTTTAAGAATATTAAGATAAATTAATTATTTGTTGTTTTAAAACTGTTTTAAGTATATTTTTTTATTGGTTAAGTAGTTCAAATTAAGTAAACGATTATTTAAGAAAAATCAGTATTATTATTATTTTGAAAGATAAATTATCCAATATTAAAATTATATAATAACTTTTATTTTAAAGAGTATTTGACAAAGATTAATTTAGGAATTTATATAGGAATTTTTATAAGTATTATTCTTAAAAAAAATATAAATAAAGTTTCGGGCAGTAGTGGTACACTTACATAGCGTAACCAGAGGCAGTGAGTTCCTGCAGTTGAGTTTTGGATTTCTCTGGGATAGAGACATAAACATTGAGCTATAAATACATGGTTGATACCACAGTGGTACTTTCCATATTATTTGAAAAAGGTTTTCAAATATTTTTGAAAAAAGGTAGTTTGCGAATATACTAAATTTGACAAGATAAGTACATATTCTTGGATAAAGAGATTTAATTTATATAAAATTAAATAAAAATGAGACTTGGTGTTTTCAGTGGAAAATGAAGTATTTGGTTGAATGATTGTTTATTTGATAGTTAGATAACCGACTATCAAATCTGGACCCAAAATATAGCTTTGGGAATGTCTAGGAGAAATACGGGAATTAGGTGGTATATTTACCATTCGAGGTGTTACACTGTACGTATAAACTCGTTTCATTCTTCTAGGACGTTTATAAGGAAATTCGTCCATTAACGGTTAGGAGGCGATCTCTTATCTTATTTTCGTCTGTTTATTTCCTTAAGAACTGGGGTTGAGTTTACTAGAAAATATCGAACGTTGTTTCGAACAGACCGGGATTGGATAAGTTATCCCGAAACCACTTCGATCCAACGAGTACATTTTCGATGTGAAAACAAGAGCATGGAGTCAAAGATGGAGCAGTGAAGTGCAAGGGCTAATCGCTACTAATCCTAAGGATTTTTCCAAAACAGACGTAGTAGGAGTAGTGCCTTCGGTTCCTTTCGAACCCAGAATGGACTTGTATGGATAAATGCTATCAGTATATTTTCATTGGAGGACAATGAGCATTCTAAGTGAAAATTCCTTAAAAGGTAATCATAACCTCTAACTTCATCAACCGGAAATGACTGAAAAGCGAGGGGGATGCAGCAAGGCTAAGTGGATCGCACCCAATTAGGATTTTTTATCACCTTTCTAGATACCCTCGGATATTATTACTACGATTCATGGAAGGAGCTCGGAAAGGGTGGGAACATCCAGGGTGATAGCATATTCGGTATATCCAAGTTAGGGGTATTCCAGTCTTGTGTTGTTGGGGATCCCGACATGGTCCTCGGTACACTATTTCTAGACGTGTACCATGACAGGTGGTACCACAGTGCCTAGTCATTTGTATGGAATCCATTCTCTAATACATACCTTAACGGTTTTGGTTGTAGAGCCTAGTATGCTGGAATTTAATTAATATAATAATTTCAGCTATTTGAATAAGTATTTGTTTTTAGACACTATTATAATATTAGATGATTTTGATAAAAAAGTGTTTTGGTTATCGTAAGGTAAAAACCATCGTGTTTATTTATGGCATGGTCTCATGAGATACCTTTGTTTTTCAAAGGATTTTGATACTTTAATAATTCAAATCGAGTGTATTTTCTCATGCTGGTTTTCCAGACTGACTTAAGTGTTATTTTATTATAATGCTCGAGTCAGACCGAGTATTACAGATACAGGGTTGGATGCTATGGAGCTCAAAAGATGAGCTGGATGGTGAAGACATATTGCACGTATTAGGTTTTATTCCGCTGTATATTATAGTTGTATGTTCAGCATTTGTGAGGACAAGTTATCACAACTGTCCAGTATTGAGTTATTGATTGTGTTGTACTACGATGATGTAATGTATAAATAACATATATAGTTCTTTTTGTATAAAAACCATTTGTTATCTATTATATATTGTTCCGTTATGATTGTGAGACTCTGTGTTTATTTATGTTTTCTTCTTCTACCTCCTTCTTCTTTTTCCTAACGATCTGATATTTCTGGCACTCGATTGCTTGGCATGTAATACAGTGACGTATTGATGTCAATTTTTGAAGGTCGAAAATCCAGTTCATTGCACTTAGCATCAGAGCTGAAGGTCAAGCGAGAACCTTGACTCTGGTGGGGATTACTCACTAAAGATTCAATCAGTAGCACCCTAGACTGAGTTTGAATGTGGCAATAGATATGAGCGCATATTTGTTAGTGAATATAAAATTGTTTTATGTTGTGTTGATTGAGTGCTTATGGGTTCTGGTCCATACGAGTAATTAACGTTACAGATTGGGATCTCTAAACATTTAAACAGAGCAATGCGACATAGTATTGTTTTGAAATTGGGTAAATGAAATAATTTTACCCAGATTATTTTTATACAAAAAGAAATAATTTTTCAAAAATTATTATAGTTATATATGGTTTGCTTGGTTATTAGGGAATGATAATATTAAACTATTATCATTTATTGCTTTGGTGACTGAATAAAAGTTGATATTACAACCAAAAGTTAAGAAAGTAATTCATATAACGAAATGGAATTTGTAAATATGAGTTTATAAATGCGGTTTATAAATTGAAATGAAATGAAATCCCAAAGGAATAATTAAATATAGATTTGGAAGGATTTAAAAGTTGGAAATTTGGGAATCTAAATCCCGTTGGTTTCAGAAAAAAATTTCCAGTTTGTGAAAATGATAATGGTATTATTTGGAGGATAATCTTGAGTGGGAATATTTAAAAGGGAGTTTTAAAGGGATAAAAACACTGAACTCACTTCGGTCGCTAGAAAATAATTTCGGTGATGACTGCAACATCATCGACTTTCATTTTCGAGTTTCCAATGGAGGAATTGCTACCTCAATGACTTGAATTGGAGTTTGTTTGCAAAACTGAGTTTGGATTTGAAATTCAAAGGATTGTTGATATACCAAGGTTTTTTTGATATATTTTTGAGACTTGGTTTTGATTCATGACACAAAGCTATCACTGGGACATGCAGATTTGACGATTGCTATGACAAAAAGAGAGTACATACTACATGGAGACATGACATCAAAATTGGTGCATCAATTATATTATTCTTGTTTTTGGGTCTTAGATCAATTTTTTTTTTAAGATCTCTCCTCATCTAACATATATATCAGCTTATATATAATCTTAATGGTTTGTACATATAAGCATAGAAAATATATATATACATTCAAAGTTTTTTCAAAAAAAATCATATATAATATATATATTTAAAACGTGTGAAAAATGCAAATTGCACAGAAATCACCAGGTCAGTCGACTGGCCTGTAAATTTTTGGGCAACATGCACAGATGCACAAATAAACAAATAAAGCATTTGAATATTCAGTTGACTGACCCAGAGGTTCAGTTGATTGAATTTCTACAACAGCTACTTTTTGAAAAGACATGACTATTTGTGAAGAGTTGCGAACCTCTACGAAACTATTTGGGCGCAACACTTCAACTGGAACTCTTCATCAACATCGCTGCTTTCTAACATCTATAAACACATACTCTGACTTGATCCAAATTACTGAGTTTTCTTATCTTTCTAATCTAACACTCTTGAATCTACTTGCAACTATACTTTTAAATATTTTGCATTAAAACAACATTGTACCTTTCTATTCTTCATAAACTTCAAATATATGTATTTACACTCGAGGAGAATATTGTAGGAAGGGTGTTCTACAAGTGACAAATCCGTATTATTAGAACACACAAAGTCAAAACAATCTTTTGTATTTGTTGAAGTCATGTTCTGCTGCTTAGGCGTGTGAAGTCCTCTTCGGCTGTTGAGGCAAAATCCTGTTATGCTGCTTAGGTCCTAGTTCGGCTGCTCAAGGGTTGTATAGACCTGTTCTTCTGGGTTAAGTGAGGGTTGTTGTTTTAGCGAAATTCCAAAAGGAGTCTAGGACTGGACGTAGGACGGAGCTCCGAACCAGTATAAAAATCTCTGGTGTTATTTTTATTATCTGCTTTTGTATTCCACACTATTTACTGTTTTGTTATCATCAGTATACTGTATTATTATATATCCATATTACACGATCCATAGCACTCTTTCAATTGGTATCAGAGTATAGACACTTTCATTTGGTATCAGAGCAAGGTCATCATATAACCGTAACATAGTTATCTAATAATCTAATAATATGAAATCTAATACTAACACTAGATTAACATTAGCTTCATTGAAGGACAATCCACTGCATGTCCACCACTATTTAACAACATGAATTATAACTATTGGGCTACACGAATGAGAATATGTATGCAAGCAAATGGTTTTGATTCATGGAATATAACTCAGACAGAATATATTATTCCTACTAAAGAGTATTCTACTTGGACAAATACATAGATACTAGATGCCACAGCAAATGCATCCCTGGATATGGCACAAATGATTCCGTCATATCAAATTCAAAACTATAAATATAATTTCTACGAATCATCTCGTAAAAGGATTACCAAAGAAGAGTTTTAAAATTAATAATTTATGTGATGCGTGTCAATTAGTTAAATTAACTAAATCTTCGTTTAAATCTAAAAAAGTCATTTCTACATTACAACCACTTGAATTACTTTATATGGATTTATTTGGACCTACCCAAGTTCAATCCATAAATCAAAATAAATACATTTTGGTAATAGTTGATGATTTTTCTAGATATACATGGACTATCTTTATGAAAAATAAAAGTGATACTTTTGAAAATTTCAAAACATTTGTTAAACGATTTCAAAATCTAAAAGGTACTAAAATTAGAAATATTAGAAGTGATCACGGAGGTGAATTTGAAAACGAACAGTTTGATAACTATTGTAAAAAGAAAGGAATATTTCATAATTTTTCGTTTTCTAGAACTCCACAACAAAATGGAGTTGTAGAACGAAAGAGTCGAACACTACAAGAATGTGCAAGAACCTCACTAAACGAAAGTACATTACCAAAAAAAAATTGGGCAGAAGCTGTTGCAACTACCTGTTATGTTTTAAATCGTGTTTCTATTAGACCCCTCACTAAGAATACACATTACGAACTTTTAAACAGTAGAAAACCAAACATATCTTATTTTAAAATATTTGGATCAAAATGTTTTCTATTAAATACCAAAGATCACTTGGCAAATTTGATTCAAAATGCTATGAAGGTATATTTCTTGGATATTCAAATCAAAGCAAAGCTTATTAAATTTTCAATAAACGAACTAATACTATTGAAGAGACACTCCATATATCTTTTAATGAGAACTCTAAACTTATTCTAAAAACAAATGGTGACGATGATTTACTTAGTAATAACATGAATATAATAAATAATTCAAGAGAAGAAGAAGATATTACATATAATTTTAGAGAAGATGAAAACATTGTTAACAATTTAGAAAATAGAAATATTAACAATACAATAAGATCGGCTCGAAAAATCTTACGAAATCATCCTACAGAAAATATAATTAGAGAAATAAATTCAAAGGTTCGAACTAGAAATCAACTAAATTCAATGGGTCATGTAGCTTTTCTTTCTACTATAGAACCTAAGAATACTAAGGAAGCATCATCCGATGAAAATTGGATTATTGCTATGCAAGAAGAACTGAATCAGTTTGAACGAAATGAAGTTTGGGATCTAGTACCCAGACCCAACGATCAGACTTTTATAGAAACTAAATGGATTTATAAAAAAATAAAGCAGAGGAATTAGGAAAAATAACTAGAAACAAAGCGAGACTTGTAGCATAAGGATATAACCAAGAAGAAGGAATAGACTACAAAGGAACGTTTGCTCCAGTCGCTAGACTAGAAGCAATACGAATCTTATTGGCGTATGCATATTTTAATAATTTTAAACTCTATCAAATGGGTGTTAAAAGTGCATTTTTAAATGGCTATATTAAAGAAAATATTTTTGTTGAACAACCCCATTTATTTATTCATGAAAAATATCCAGATTCATGTCTATAAAGTTAAGAAAGCTTTATATGGTTTAAAATAAGCACCACGTGCTCGGTATGAATGTCTTAAAAGCTATTTAATTGAATCAGGATTCGAAATAGGAAAAGTAGATCAATTTATTTATAAAACATTCTAAAAATGATATTTTAATAGTTCAAATATATGTAGACGACATAATATATGGTTCAACTAATAATAAATTAGGTAAAGAATTTTCTGAAATAATGACTAGGGAATCGTCCCATATGGAAGAATTATCATATTTTCTAGGTCTTCAAATAAAACAAGCTTCAAATGGAATATTTACAAATCCAGAAAAATACTGTAATAATCTTATCAAGCGTTTCGGAATGGAAAACACTTCTGCCAAACCAACACCTATGAGCACAACAGCACATCTTGATAAAGATGAAAATGGCAAGAGTGTAGACCAAAAACTATATCGTACTATGATAGGATGATTACTATAACTAACAGTGAGCCGACCAAATATAATGATGACTGTATGTCTATGTGCATGATTTCAAGTCGATCCCAAAGAATCACATTTACGAGTCATAAAACGAATATTACGTTATCCTAGTAACACTATAGATTTCGGACTTTTCTACCCAAAATATTGCTCGTTCGAGTTAGTGTCATATAGCGATGCTGATTTCGAAGGATCATGAACGGATAGAAAATGTACAAGCGGTACATGTCACTTCATTGGTAAATCATTAATATCATGTTTTATCAAGAAAAAAATTGTGTCTCGCTATCAACTTGTGAAGCGTAATATATTTCTGCAGCACTAGCTTGCGCACAAGTAATCTGTACGCAACAGACAATTAAAGATTTCAAAGTCAATTTATCAAAACCGACAGTTTACTATGATAATTCCGACGCAATAAATCTATCCAAAAATCCAGTAAATCACTCTAGAACTACACATAGATATTATACATCACTTTCTTCGCGACAATATAGAAAAAGATGTGATAAATTTAGACTACATTCCATTTGAAAATCAATTAGCTGATATTTTTAATAAACCTTTGTTAGAAAACACTTTTACAAAACTACGTGGAGAACTAAGTACAATGTCAATTAAAGATATATAAATGATAAAATATGAAATTTTGACTAAAAACTCAAAAATAAGATTTTAACAAAAATTCATTTTTCTGACCATGCTGAGACCCGAACCTATGACCTGTTGCGAATAGCCCAGATGTCTTAACCACCTGAGCTATTGATTATTTTCATTACAGTTCATATCGGGGACTCTATTACATGGAAACAACTATACACTATAACATTTACCTTTATAAATATATTTTCTGCATATTACATTTACATAGATAAATCACAATAACAGAAAACCAACGAAATAACAACTAACATTTCTAACTAACAACCTTTTTATAGCTAATTTCAACACAAACCATTCACTTCATCCTTCTTGTTCTCAACATTAGTCTATAAATAGGTATATTTGTTCTATGTTATTCAACAAACAAACAGAAATATAAACTAACTATCAAAATGTCAACTTCTTCATCAGCTGATTCCATTGAAATTCTAGCATCCACCGAATCACCAAAAACTCCCATCCATCATACCACACCACCTTCTCACTATCATGATCATACTGGATATACTCTGGGGAAAAAGAAAGGGAAAAAGATGATGTTTAATGCCCCTCCAAACACTAAACAAAAAATAAGTGATTTGCATCACTATCAACAAGAGTCGCTAATGCTTCAGCGTGAAATATATTATGAGCAAAAGATCAACTCGAGACATCTAGGAATTATAGAACACATTGCTATGAAATTTTGTTGTGCTTCTTCCCATCCCATAGACGAACACACCGTTTCGCCTATTCGACGACCTTCTACTCATCCACGCTACGATCACCGGTCTCATCAAATTCATAGGATCGAAATGAAGCATTAAATGTTCATCGCAAATAGCTATAGGGCTACAAAACTCCTAGCCCTTCAAAATAAGAGCAGTTGTTATTACTGTTATTTCTCGAATGATTTACCTAAAGTATGTAAAAAAATATTGGCATAATTCTTTTCTTTTTATATCAACACATATACTAGTTCCAATATTCAAAAACAAAAGGTTTATAAGTATTAACATATATTAAAATATTACTCAAAACAAAGTTGATTGGGAAAATTTACCCAGGTAAGTCGATTGAACTAGAGTATCAGTCAACTGACACTGAAATAATTTTTTTAAAAAAACCAGTATCATTCGACTGCCACAGTGACCCAATCGAATGAACCAGAATACAAAATATACATATCTCAGATTCAATCAACTGAATCAGGCATTCAGTTGACTGAACCAGAAGTTCGAAAATTTTGAATTTCAGGTTCAGTCGACTGAACTACTGATCAATCGATTGATTCGTGGATCTGAGCAAAATTACCGCTCATACCCACTCACTTTTCACCCTTTAACCTTCACTTTCCCCTTTGCTCACCATTCTCATTTTAGATTTTCAACTTTTCTAAAACCCTAGATCTTCAAAAACTCAATTTTTACCTCCAAACAATCAAATTAAATGGCTCCAAAGAGAAAAGGACAAGCATCTTCATCCGCCCAACCTCCTTCCAAATGAGCGAATCCAACAATGGCTCTATGATGATACCGCAATTAGAAGATGGAGGAGAATGAAAGATTCTCGCATCTTTGAAGGTTCATTTGTAAAATTTGCCGATTTTTCTCCATACCATGTACAAGAATTAGTTCGTAGAAGCAATTTGGAGTCTTTGTTCAATACTGACGAAAAAAAGCATAAAATTAACTAAATTATTGTCAAGCTCTACTACGCTAATCTAAATTTGGGTCACCAAAACATTCAAAATCAAGAAGATTGCGTATGGAGTTTAGTATGTAGAAAACTCGTATTTTTTTCGTTAGATCGAATGGCTTACATTTTAGGATCTGAAAATGATGGTATTGAATTGAGCAATGTTAATTGTGATATGGCCGTTCGTGACTGTAAGTCATGTATTTTTGGAAGACGATATGCACCAACTCATCCATGGCCTTAAGACCAAAAATTAAAATTATACATCGTGCATTAATGAAAACCGTAACTCCATGAACCGTAAGTTATGAACTTGTTTACGAACACAACTTCAAAGCCTTACATGCCATTTTTGGCAATATCAAAGTTAATTGGCTTCGGATAATTCTTGATGAATTTTTAAGCTTCAATAATGGTCGAATAAATGTTATCTACTATGGTGAGTATATTATGAGATTGCTAAAAGAATGTGAGATTTCGGAAACTGACTCACCGATTTCTACCGTCGGGTACTTAAACTCCCGTACTTTAGCATTATTGAAGCTACCTGTTGCTCGACCTCCTCCTATCATTACTTTTGAAGAATGGACTCATGCCAATTATCTCAAGATCAGCCATAACAACAACAAGGCAAAGCATCTCACCGTCCAACTTGCCAAAGATCAATTTCTCGTCAACAAGACAAAATCTTGATTCCTAATCCAAGCCTTCCACCACATGAATCAATTTCCATGATATGCCGTAACCAACAAATACTTCAATCCCATATCATTCAAGTTGATAAAAAGCTTGATAAAGTTAAAGGATTTTTACAAAGTTATGGCAAGCTATCTCGTGTTCATCCGGAACTTCAACGGCTACACTAGGTGATCCGGGTAAGCAACCCGTCTTCACTTGGTCTTCCTCTACCGATGATCAAGCAAGTAGTAGCGACAGCGGTGGAAATGAACGCGATAGTGGTAGTCAAAGATCACATGGCGATAGGGGTAAGAATATAATGGAGTAAGGTAGTACTTTTTTTATATTATAAAAACACTAGTCTTTATTTCACAACATTATGGCTTGTATTAAATAGCCACTCTTGTCCTATTATTTCAAGACATTTTTGTGATATTTGTAATTTATGAATGTTTGGTTTCCTCATATCATATCTATCAATGCTTTATACTTTTATGTTCTTTATTTCTTTTTGTCGATGACAAAGGTGGAGAAATATTATCACTAACATTTAGAATGCAGGATATACGTCAAAAATTCAGAAGGAGTAAGTATTATATATACACAGTCAAAATCTATATCTATTTACAAGTTGTCGTCAATCAAAAAGGGGGAGAATGTTGAGACTTGGTTTTGATTCATGACACAAAGGTATCACTAAGACATACAGATTTGACGACTGCTATGACAAAAAGAGAATTATACTACATGGAGACAAGACATCAAAATCGGTGCATCAGTTATATTATTCTTATTTTTGAGTCTTAGATCAATTTTGTTAAGATATCTCCTCGTTTAACATATATATTAGCTTATATATAATCTTGATGATTTATACATATAAGCATAGAAAGTGTGTGTGTATATATACATTCAAAGTTTTTCTTTAAAAAATCATACATAATATATATATTTAAAACGTGACTGTGCAAATTGCACAGAAATCACCAGGTCAGTCGACTGACCTGTAAATTTTTGTGCAACATGCACAGATGCACAAATAAACAAATAAAACGTTTGAATATTCAGTCGATTGACCCAGAGGTTCAGTTGATTGAATTTCTATAGCAGCTACTTTTTGAAAAGACACGACTATTTGTGAAGAGTTACGAACCTCTACGAAAAGATTTGGACGCAACACTTCAACCGAAACTCTTCATCAATAGTCACTGCTTTCTAACATCTATAAGTACATACTCTGACTTGATTCAAAATTACTAAAAAAAATTATCTTTCTAATCTAACACTCTTGAATCTACTTGCAACTATATTTTTAATTATTCTGCATTAAAACAATATTATACATTTCTATTCTTCATAAACTTCAAATATATATATTTATGCTCGAGGAGAAGATTATAGGAAGGGTGCACTACAAGTGACAAATCCATGTTATTAGAACATACAAAGTCAAAACAATCTTTTGTATTTTTTGAAGTCCTGTTCCGCTGCTCAGGCGTTTGAAGTCCTCTTCGGCTGCTCAGGCAAAATCTTGTTCTGCTGCTCAGGTCCTTGTTCGGCTGCTCAAGGGTTGGTTGTTGTTTTAGTGAAATTCCAGAAGGAGTCTGGGATTGGACATGCGATGGAGCTCCGAACCAGTATAAAATATCTGGTGTTATTATTATTATAATGCTTTTATATTCCGAATTATTTACTGTATTGCTATCATCACTATACTCTGTATTATCATATATACATATTACACGATCCATAGCACTCTTTCATATATATGATTTCAAAAATGATTTTGAAATACTTAAGAAATTGTTTAAACTCTGGAGTTTGATCTAAAATGGTTTATGTGATATAATAAGTTTGATAGCTTATAAAAGTTGAAATTTGATTTGGAATGGAAATTAACTTGAATTAATTTAAATAAAGAGAATTTTGGAATCTAGCCTACGTAGGTTAAGTGAAATAATTTTTGAAAATAGAATTTATTAAGTTGAAATAAATTAGTAAATGGAATAATTTATTTAATTAGTAAGTAAACGAAATTGAAATTGAATATTGGAATGAGATATTTAACTTGAATTATGTTAAATAAAGCAAAATAGAAAATTTAGTTTGAATTGGACTAAAAAAACAAAAGTTTTGAAATAAAATTTGATTGAGATTTGAAATAAATTAGTGAATGGAAAAAATTAAAGTAAATAGTTAAATAAATATGGAATGGGATATGGCTGATAAAATTCAATATTTAAGATTTGAAGATAATTGGGTCAAATAGAAATTGGAATTGAATTTGAATAAATGAAGATAAAATTAAGTTATGAAGTGGTAATAAGCAAAAGAACTTTTGTATAAAAAGTTTATAATTGAATTAAGAAATTTAAATAGGAAGTTCCTAAGTGGAAATGGGTACTTAGGATATGTACTAAGTAAGTATTTGAATTCAGATTAAATAAGAGATGTGAATATTGATTTGAGAATAATTGAGTGGGAAGGAAGTAAATGAGAATAAAAAGAATTTGATATAGCTAATAATCAATTGAAATAAATATGTAAGTTGTACGTGTATTATTTTATTCGCATAACAATTTGATCCAGATTCGAGCAAAGAATTTCGAGATAATTTACGTCGATCCGAGTTAGGATTTTTCACTCGATTTCGACGGCGAACCCTGGATATGGATTTTTGATTGGCTATGAGATTCTCTATCATTGTATACGGCTATGCAAGGAGAATGACGGTTTCTAATCAAGGAACCTAATCTGAGTCCGCACTGCAGAATCGTGTGAACGAGACTAGTTCGGAAGTGAAATTGTGCGATCGAGTGAGCGACCAGAGTTGATTTTGTGTACGGATGATATATGTACATTGTATAGTTTTGGGTGAAATAAATGTTGGAAATTGAAAATGATGAATTAAATGATTTGAATTGTATGATTGGATACTATTGGTAAGTAAGGTGTAGGTATTTAAAAGCAAAAGCTAAATTGATGTCTTCGATTTCAGAAGTAAAAATTTGATTGCCCGACAGAAAAGTATGTATTTAAATTGTGTTTGAAACTGATGATTTTATGATTGAGTCACTTGGCTTTTGTTTTCTTTTGATGATTTGGGCCCATAGTGGTGTTTAGTAGTTTTCGGATCTAGCCGCGTAAAGGAGACGCAAGCGAAATTTTTCGAAAATTTAGGGAGTTGGAAAATTTTAAAGAAAATTTTTATAATTTAAAATTTGGTTTTAAATTATAATTTGAATGATTGAGGGAATAATATTAGTTGTTATCTATGGATGAATTTTGAAATTAGTAAAGGTGGTAATGTGTTTGCAATAAATTGAATTTGGGACGTTGTTTAAACTATTTAGTTTTGGAAAAGTAAATGGGTTTTGCACCATTCTTTGTACCTTGGAAATTTCGGGGATGAAATTCTTTTAAGGTAGGAGGAATTTAACGACCCAGAATTTTGGTTATTTGAAATTAGAATATTTAACTGATTTTAAATATTTAAAAGTTAATTTTAACTTGAATTTCAAATGTAAAGATTTATTGGATAATTTAATTATTGAATTTAATAATTGAAAATTGATTAAAATATTGAATCTTGAGTTTTAAGCTTGATAATTTAAAGGCTTGTAAAAAATTTATTATTAATAACGAAGATAATAAACTTTTTAAACTATTGAAAGTGATTTGTTCAGTTTTAAAAATATATCGTTTGAATTAACATTTAAAAATAACCTTCCGAGACACAGTCTCGAAATTCGACGAAACTAGTTCCATTAGATCTGTGATAGTGTATTGTTATTGGATTTCAAATTTCATAGCGTTTGGAGTTATCATTTGGTTGTACAGTATATAAACATTCTAAAATTTATATCGAAAATTCAATATATTAACTGGGTTCAAAAGGCTATCTTCTCCATACGATCGAATTAGGACTCGAAACCTTTTCCATTGCATTCGAAATAGGGGTATAACATAATAAATTCCTAGTGGCATGCCTCGATAGGGGCTCGAAATTTTGAGTTACTTAAATCGAGATATTTTGAAAATTTAAATAATTTATTTTCTTTGATCGGACTGGGCTGTCTCTTTCTTCCATCAGTCATCGTGCCTTATCAATCACGACACCCTATGTCGTGCCTATTCCTTTTTATTATTTAAAAATGATGGTCTTCTTCATCTTTACGCAAGAATAAAGCCAACAAAAAATATAAGGCCCTGAGACCTTAAATTCCAACCCGGCTACCTCCGCTATGGCTGTTGTCGCTCACCGGAGCATCGCATCAGGTGCTACTGACATCACCCACCGCTTCCACCCTTCTTTCTCCCGTATCCTCCTCCCGAACTACACCACTCAAATCGATGAAGATTCCAAATCACCACCTCATTTTACATCTTATTTCAAACCAAACCCTAACTCTCCCCATCTCAACCATTCGCTCTATTCTATTACACTTCTTCTCCTCCACACTCATCGAACGAGGTTGGTTTCATCGGTGACGTGCTAGAATTCTTAAGGATCCAACGGTTGAGATCGCATCTTCTGTTGTTGACGTTGTTCTACTTCCTTTTCTAGGGAAGTGGCAGTAGTGGCTTCGGAATTGTTTCCACCTTTGGCAGCGTGCAGCATTGGATTGATTTTGTTCATTCTATAACTAGGTTCAGTTGGTGGGCTTCAATTGCTTTAACAACACTTCCGATACATGGAGAAACTGTCCCTTTGATAGTTAATCAAGCTTAATGAACTAAGACCCAAGATGGAGGACCTCAGAAAAAATTGGGAAGTGTATGTTATGACATAATTCTCCGTTAAAGATACAACAATGATTTCCTTATAGACATCATAAGCTCAAAACCATGGATCCAACAATAATGATGGAGAATCAAAACAAGAAAGATAAAAAAAGAAGCTGAAAGATTTATTCAAAAATGTCAAAATCGAACGCCGTTCGATTTTAATTCAAACGGAACGTTTAAGCGCTAGTTGGATAAAGGTGAGTTAATCTCACT
This sequence comes from Allium cepa, assembly GCA_030765085.1. Lineage (NCBI taxonomy): Eukaryota > Viridiplantae > Streptophyta > Magnoliopsida > Asparagales > Amaryllidaceae > Allium > Allium cepa. The sequence goes on from CM060929.1 coordinate 439,918,280, forward strand.
CAATTTTGGATTACCATAATTAATTTCAAATAGTTAAAATTTGTTATTGGTTGGTTGATAGAATTGATAAATTATTATCAGTTGGATGTGATATTTTGTGTGTGTGTGTGTATATATATATATTGGAGTGATTGTTATTCCCACATATATATAGCGGATGAGACCCTATGTGCCCCGCATAATAGCGAATGGCCCTATATACCGCGATATCCCCCTCGAAGTGGGATTGGTATTTCTATATTGTGCTAACATCTGTGGATGCAAGGAAACAGGTTGGAGGTATTCAACTGGATTCCTCAAAAATATTGAAATTATTTTCATATTCAGTGATATGATTTGTTTTGAATAATTTGTGATAGATTATAGTGGAATTTGAATTTATTGGATGTTATGGTATTCCTAATTAGAATTTGGCATTTTAAAATACCATTGATATAAATATTGATTATCGATAGGAAAATTGAAGTTATAATTCACGGTGAGGATTTATAAGTAGATGGGTAAATCGGCTTAAAAATAAACGATAGATTTATTTTTGGAAAAATGTGAAAAGGGAATATACGAAATTAGAACGTAAATCAAATTAGTGATAAATCGAGAAGGATTTATAAATATTTAGACCGGCTATATTGGAATTGAAAAATATATTTTTACTGAGAAGTTAAGTTTATTTTTTAAAAAGGAGGATTTTTAGGTATTAACTAGAAAATTTAAAAGCGTTTAAGAATATTAAGATAAATTAATTATTAGTTGTTTTTAAAAATAATTAAGTATATTTGATTATTGGTTAAGTAATTTAAATTAAGTCAATTATTATTTAAGAATAAATAAGTATTATTATTGTTTTGAAAGATAAATTATCCAATATTAATATTATATAATAACTTTTATTTTAAAGAGTATTTGCCTAAGGTTAACTTGGGAATTTGTATAGGAATTTTTGTAAGTATTATTTTGAAAAAATAAATAAAGTTTCGGAAAGTAATGGCATACTTTCATCACGTAATCAGAGGCAGTGAGTGATTGCAGTTGAGTTTTGGATTTCTCTAGGATAGAGACTTAACCATTGAGTTGTGAATCCATGGTTGATACCGCAGTGGTACTTCCATATTATTTCAAAAAGGTTTTCAAATATTTTTGAAAAAAAAGATAGTTTGCGAATATACTAAATTCGATAAGATAAGTACATATTCTTGGATAAAGAGATTTAATTTATGTAAAGTTAAATAAAAATGAGACTTGGTGTTTTTAGTGGAAAATGATGTATTTGGTTGAATGATTATTTATTTGATAGTTAGATAACCTACTATCAAATCTGGACCCGAAATATAACTTTGGGAATATCTAGGAGAAATACGAAAATTATGTGGTACAGTTATCGTTCGAGGTGCTATACTGTACGTATAAACTCGTTTCGTTCTTCTAAAACATTTATAAGGAAATCCATCCCCTAACGGTTAGGAGGTGATCTCCGATCATATTTTCGTCTGTTAATTTCCTAAAGAATCGGGTTGAGTTTACTGGAAAATATCGAACGTTGTTTCGAAGAGACCGGGATCGGATAAGTTATTCGAAAACCACTTCGATTCAATGAGTACGTTTACGTTGTGAAAACAGAGTCGAAGATGGAGCAGTGAAGTGCGAGGGCTAATTGCTACTAATCTTGAGGATTTTTCCAAAATGGATGTAGTATGAGTAGTGCGTTCGGTTCCGTTCAGACCCAAAACGGACTTGTTTGGACGAATGCTATCAGTACATTTTCATTGGAGGACAATGAGCATTCTTTGTGAAAATTCGTTAAAGGATAATCGTAGCATCTAGCCTCATCAACCAGGAATGACTAAAAAGCATGGAGGATGCAGCAAGGCTAAGCGGGTCGCACCCAATTAGGGTATGTTTATCACCTTTCTAGATACCCTCGGATATTATTACTACGATTCATGGAAGGAGCTCTGAAAGGGTGGAACACCCGGGGTGATAGCATATTCGGTCTATTCGGGTTAGGAGCAGGTCCGGCCCTTTAGTAAAGTGAGAGAAGCTTCTACTTAGGGCCACTAAAAACATAGTGCACCAATTCACTAGCAGCTATACAGAAGAAGAAAAAAGTAAATCGCGATTTGGTGAACCGGTGGCGACTTTTCACCTCCAAGCAGTAGGATACGCTTATATGATTTTTGTTTAATGATAATAAACATATATACATTCGTTTAAATGTATTTGTTAATGTACTATTTTATTTTTCACAGGTTAAATAAATATTTGCTGAATAAAATTAAATAACACAGAATTTGAATTCAAACGAATATTTTATTCAAATAAATATTTATTACAATTTTTGATAGTACAAATTCAAGCACTCACTATAAATATACATTTTCTATTACAATACATTTCTGATTACATCACAATTCATTTTTACATTTTCACCTCACTACAGATCACTCACACTCGTATATTTATCTTCAACTTCATTCCGGTTTGAATCCAGCATCTGAGCAATCTGCAAAAATATTCACTAACGCAGTAAAATTGAAAATAAAATATTTTTGCAATATAAAATAAAAGATGAATTTTGAAAATAATATTTGCCTCGGTTATTTGGGTTGTTCGTCATAATTTACATTTGAATTCATCATACACGAACAACTTGTGACATACACAGTGTATCACTGTATATGCCACAAGGCCGTGCACACCGATATATACACTTGATAATGCTACAGGGACAGGTGAGCACAGGTCAAACCCAAATACAGGATTCAACTCAGGTGCAACATAAATTAAATCACGACACGAGCTGTGACGACCGCCCACGACTCCCGCACCAAAACAAGGAAATAATGCGCTGAAAGGCGTGCCAGGTAGCCATGGACGATAGTCGGGGTAAAAATAAAACAGAAACTCTATCGCATAACTCACAGCGCATGGATAAAATACAATAGAGAAATATATATATATATAGTGAAGCTTCATAACAGGAAATCATCATATAAGCATCACAGTAGTTTGATACAATCATCCAGGCAAATCCATACATCAAAGCCTCACTACATAGCACTCAGAATATATACAAGCAGCGGAACACCCAGTACAAATAGTAAGAAAACTAATATGCAAAGCCTCCTGCTCGTCTTCGTCATCATCAGCGTAGATCTCCAAGAACAGCACCTGTCACCTGCTACCTAGTCTGCCCATCCCAACATGGATGAACAGCCCAAGGTAATAAGAGGAGACATAAAACCTTGAGTCAGACAAAGTCTTAGTGAGCAGTAAATTATCTACCAAACATACAAAAGAGCAAAAGGGATAAAAGGAATAGGAACCAAACCATCCCACTCCACCTCTTTCTACAGTGATAGCCCCAGACACACACTAAGGAGAAGCAAGCATAACATAACAGATAATTAAGGTAAAGCAATAATCACTCGAGTCAAGGGCGATGTTTTCCAAATACAAACCCCCAAGGCCTAAACCAAGATCAGATAAGCACCCAGAAAATACCGCTCTTGAGACCGAATGATAATACAACCAAACATCCATGACTCTGGCTATCACTGTTATCATTGCCATGATTTCACCGTTAATTGAATGACCACCTGTCAAGGGCTAATGGTAACCCCGGTTCTAGACATAACTCCGCACGTCGTCGCAGCCCGTGCCTAGGAATTTTCGCAACTACCTAGAGTACTAGCACGTCGTCGCAGCCCGTGCTTGGAACGTCGTCGCAGCCCGTTCCAACGTACTCTTGCTTTGAGCATGCTAGAACCTTCAACAACGATAAGATCTTAGCCTCCTAGTCATCCTCCTCGACGACTATTTCCATACTAGCTCAAGCGCCTCTCAAGCTAACCATTATCACCTACCCGGATCGCATTACCGAGTTATCAACATAACTTTGCACGTCGTCGTAGCCCGTGCTTGGAACGTCATCATAACCCGTCCCAACTCAACATCATGGTTTGCCTCCTCGCATCATGGCAAAGTCCCATTTCAACATCATCCAATCCATACATATGAGCTTCAACATCCGCTTCATATGCCATAAGCAGCTTTCACCATTCAAGAGCCTTTCCACTTAGCTTTCGAATCATCTTCAATCATCTTGTTCCAAATCAACTACTAGCTAACTTGGAAACAATCAAATCAATCATACAATCAAACAATCAATCATTTAAACAAGATCTAATGAGCAATATCAACTATAATGGCAATTTCGTAAATAAATGAGCATAAGTCCAACATGCATGAATCATAGGTTTTTAGCATAGATCTATCAAATATAAAACATGGGTTTTGTCTCTAATACTTGATAAATGAACATGCATAAGTAAACATCTTCACAAACAATGAATCTACACTTGGATCTAAGGAAAATGCACAAAATCACTATCTACAACACTCCAACAAACCACCAATCCAATATACTCCTTTGGGTCCGCGTGAGAGATAACTACCACTCACCAAATCACCTAAACACCTCAAAAACTAAACACTTCAGATCTGGACAGCGAAGATCAAGGCTTGATCCGGTGAAATCTCGCTTAAAACGATGAAATCTAGCTTCGTTGGATGAAGATCTTCAACTTTGGCCCTTGAATCTTTGATCTCGATCTTCGATCTTGGATGGATGTTAGAACTAGATTGAAATGAAGAAAAGAAGACGAAGAAATGTTGTAGTCGAGCTCTCAAAATGGCAGCACTTCGTCGCTTCAAAAACCGGTGCCAAAAAGTGAGCCAAACCCCTCTATTTATAGGCCGAAACCACTATGAGTCGTCGCCCCTTAGGTCGTTGCCGACCCACCCCTTGAGTCGTCCCCGACTCATCATCATGCCGACTCAACAAAACACAGGGCCTCACGTCTAACCTATACGCGACTCACCCCAGACACGACTCAACAGAGACTCCGACCCAACAACTCACTCTTATGGCCGACCTAACCCCTAGCCGACCTAAGCCTCTACCGACTCAATAGCCACAACCTATCCCTAAGTCGTTCATACGACTCAGCGACTTACCATGAGTCGTTCAACGACCTAACTAGTATGCGACTCATCGCCCCAGCTACCTAACGACTTACGACTCATAGCATACACGACTCAAAACACCTTACGACCTATGACTTCGACCATACGTCTCAACTTACTACCCCGCTATCTCCTAGGTCGGTCAATACTATGAGCCATCCAGGCTCCTTGAGTCGGTCCCCTATGAGTCGGTCACTTATGAGTCGGTCACGACTCAAGACTCCCTAACTCGCTACTACCTATAGGTCAGTCAATCTCCTAACTTGGTCAACACACTTAAGTCGTAACTCGTGCACGACCTATCACTTGACACCACCAAGTTGCTAACCCTTAACTCGGCTAAGCCTATGGGTCGGTCACGAATCAATACTCACACGAGCTAACTTCCACACGACTTAGGCTAGAGACAACATAAACAATACTAACGACCTGCAAATTCTACGATTTATCGACACATAAAATACGGGTCGTTACACGAGCACAAGGTCAAATCCGAGTTTTGAAACTGGATTCAACACAAGGCAACTTGATGAATGCAAAGCTTCGACAAATGAAAACTCCATCAAAGTACACAGCATGCATTGATGAACATGTGTTACAGTGGTAATGCGCAGTGCAAACATATGCACCTAAGTGACACAGTGAACAAGGTAACATGCACATGCCAACAACAAGTCCAACAGCATGAACACATGGAAAGTGGCACGGAAATTTTTGAGATGAACCAGACCAGTGTCAACAACCAAGTGAAGAACATGAATGCAACAAGTTTAAGAAGATACACATGAACATGAAAGCCAAGCATGATACAGTGATACAAATGCAATACAGTGGGAACCACAAATGCACAATAGGCCGAGCATCAAAACAAAAAGCACAAGACTTCAGTGACATTCTACAATGAACAAGTCCAAATACAACAATATTCAGAAAAACTCAAAGAATCAACTACAAGCCCAAATGGGAACACAGCAAAGGCCACATGCCACAATATCCAAACAACAACAAGCAGATGCAAGCTAACCGGCAAATGAACAGAGGCAACAAGGTCAGAGAACCATGCAACAATGTGCACAGTTCAGAAAGGCAATACACAAGTGACCATACACATATATACATACAAGAATGTATGTATACAAATGATCAGCCCAAATATACACAAGTGCAGAAGTAAACAAATGCAACAATCAACTCAACTGAATACAGAAAAATGCACAAAGGCATAGCAAGATTCACAAGGCCATCAAGCAGTGAGCAAGTGCAACTCAAAAACTACATGACATGAACCATGTAACTATTAGACAGTGCAACTCGAGCTTCAGAAATAACAAATGCAGATACAAAATGACCAAGTGCAACTGGAAACAACAGAAATTGTGCAACATGATCAGAAGCAATGCAGTAAAGACTCAAGTCACAAAATCAAAGTCGTGAGATGCAGTCAAGTCAAAGCCGTGGCCATCACAAAGAAATCAAAATTTTGTTTTGACCAAATATATCGCAATTTCAAATCAAATCAATGCCGTGATGACCAAGTTTTGAAACCGTGTTATTCAAGCAATTTGAACAAGTCACAAATCAGTCCCAAGCATCCAAGCATAATCAAACGACCGATCAAAAGAATTTGACAAATTCAAATATTATTATACGACGAAAATACAGGGGGGTCGAACCCTATAAAAGTGATTAACATCATCGGCAATTGAAGTATTCGAGTTCAAGCTAAACTGAGAATAATAATCATTCATCTCGAATCAAATCGAATTCCAGAAAGCATAAAATCAGTAAAAGCAAAAGCATTCAATTACATACCGAAGAAGGAATTCGATCAACGAAGCAGCCGCAAAGAGCATCGAAGTCGAACAGTATCAAAGGTCGGAGCTTCAATTTGGAAATGCCCTAATTTGGATCAAGGACGCAAGCCCTATTTCAGTTGCGTAGAGGAACAAACGAAGAAACAAGAGTCGCCATCACAAACAAAGGAACGGGGCCGATAAAAACATAGAGAAAGAATAATTGGGCCGACCTGTTTTTTTAAGGGTGTTTTAATTAGGGTTTTTATTTTATATTGCTTTTTAATTTTGTTTTAAATTTTAAACCTTTTAATTTTCTAGTCGTGTGACTAGGGCCCAAACTACGTGTCGTAGTTTGGGAATTCGCAACTCGGTGGTTGAGTTGTGACAAGGTTTTGAGCGTAGAGTTAGATTAGTCAATAGCGGGTATAGCGAGTTTACATGTGTAAGCGAGGGACTATCTAATTTCTAGTAGAAACCTTGGGGGCAGCACGTAGGCAGGGTTTTGCCGAAGCTTGGTAAATTCTATGTTGTTCTGTTATTTATATTCTGCAATATCTGTGTTGCAATTCTGTGATCTGAATTGAAATTAATTTATAAGCTTCCGCGATTATTTTTAATAATTTATACCATCACCCTATTCACCCCCCCTCTAGGGTGAAATCGATCCTACAAGTGGTATCAGAGCAAGGTCTAGAAGTCAACATTTGTTTTAAAAATTCGATTTTTTTTGAAAAAATCGGTTTTTTTTTTAAAAATTTGAATTTTAAAATGGATTCTTGTAATAATGCTTTTGCAGAGGGTCAGTCGATAGTTAGACCACCAATGTTCAATGGTGAATATACTTTTTGGAGAAATAGGACGAAAATTTTTCTGAAAACCATTGACGCTTGGGATATTGTTGAGACAGGTTATAAAACTCCAACTTTAACTGTAGATAATCAGGAAATAGAGAAACCAAAGGAACAATGGACAGAACTAGAAAATAAATTACAGAATACTAATGCCAAAGCTATGAATTCTATTATCTGTTCATTAGATCAATTTGAATTTAATCATGTCTCACATTGTCTAACTGCGCAGGAAATATGGCACATACTAGAAGTGACTCACGAAGGAACATCTCAAGTCAAAGAATCTCGCCTTGCCATGCAAAGCAGCGAATACGAGAACTTCACAATGGCGAAGGAAGAAAATGTCAAAGAGATGCATGGACGACTTTCCAATATCGTTTACAAATCAAAAGCTCTTGGAAAATCATACACAGAGCTGGAGATAGTCCGAAAAATCCTTAGAGTCCTTCCGCGAAAATTTGAAGCAAAAGTGACTGCCATTCAAGAATCAAAAGATTTGAAACAAATGAAAGTCGAAGAACTCATCGGAAATCTCACCAATTATGAGCTAGAAATGAAATTCAAGGAAGAGCGTGAAGGAGGAGAAACTCGAAAGAAATCAATGGCGCTCAAAGGAACAACCGAAAGTGATGATGATAACGATGAGGATGATGATGATGGAGCAGCAGAGCTGGCGCTACTAATAAAGAAATTCAAAAGGTGGAATCGCAAATACGGAAATCCAGCTCGAAATCATGAATTGAAAAGTAGAATAGGAAAAGCACTTGACTACTCAGAAGAAAAGGAGATCATCTGTCATAAGTGCAACCAACCCGGACACATCAAGCCCAGTTGTCCTCGAAATCGACGCGACTTTGAAAAGAAATATAAAAAGAAAAGTTTTGCAGCCACTTGGGATGAAATGGATGAGAATGAGAAAAGTACTAACAGTGAGAGTGAGAAAGCAGATATGTGCCTTCAAGGAAATATAACTGATAGCGACGATGACGAGCCAAGCGAGGTATCAAAACTTACTCACTCTGAATTGCTTATATATTTTCATGAAATAAATGGCTGTTATGAACGACTTAGGGAAAAATATGCTAAACTTGAATCTCAAAAGGATACTTTGATAGAATGCAATAAACAACTTGATCAATTAGTTAAGAACTATCAATGTAGAATCCCTAAGTGTGATAAGTGTCCAACATTCGAAGAGAAAATTAAAAAATCAGAAATCAATATAAAATCACTTGAAAATGAAATTCTGATTTTAAAGGAGAATGAAAATACTAGGAGAGAGAATTCTATTAAAAAGTGCACACAATTGTTAAACGAAAATGAATCTCTCAAATCACAAGTCCAACAACTGTCTACTACTTTAGATAAATTTTCCAAAGGTGAAAAATCATTGAATATGCTATTAGGAAAGCAAACGGTTAATTCGGTTAGACAAGAACTTGGATATAATAGTTCGAAAATTGTTGAAAGTAATATTAATCAAGTTAATTCTATGTGCACAATTTGTAGAAAATTTGGACACTATCACAATAATTGTTGGTATAGACCCAAACATGTGAAAACTATACCGATTTGGGTTCCAAAAGGCACAAATATAAAATCTCTCAAAGTTAAATAAATTTGGGTGCCGAAGGGAACAATTATAAATAGTTTTGGGTCTTCACAAAATTATTTTTCTAAATATTCTGCCACTAACAATCATGGACCTATAAAAACAAATAGGTCACATAAATCTTTTTCCATGTAGGTGTAGTGGCAGGCTAAGGAACAACAACAGTGTTCTCTGGATTTTGGCAGTTCCAGAAACACAACGGGCGACAAAGCAAAGTTTCTTAGCCTAGTATAAAGGTGACAGAATCACAATGGACAACAACGAAAAATATCGTAAAGGTAAAACAGGTAATGGTATGTTTTAAACGTTATATTAAATGTGATAATATGCACCATATTCTGAATTAAAATCAGCCAATAATGAGATGATGAAAATATGGTGATTTTGACTTTGACTTATTCAACATAGTTGGCCAATTATATTTTATATGCCAAAAACACTACAAATTCTTGAAATACTTCATATAGATTAAATTGGAAAAATGATGTTGTTTTGGTATTAGGAAATTCATTGATTGTTGATAATACATTTGGCTAACTCTTTATTCACGGTTTTCGATTATTTACACGGCTTCAATTCAGATTCAAAAGAATGTCATTTAAATTGTTGTTAAAATTGAATTTGAAATTTTTGGTGCACACTTCATGTTTTGGTCTATAAAATTCAATTGATGATAATTTTGAGTGAAAGAGAAATTCAGATGCAGTTTACACTGGTAATCTAGTTGATAGAAAAATTACTAGTGAAACATGATTTTTTTTGAGACATTTAGTAACTACATCGTTTTTCAAAGAAAATATCTGCAAAATTTTCATTTCAAATAGCAGAAAATTTTCTTTTAAAACCCCCTGGAGAAAATCATTTTTGACCATATTTTCAGATTAGTCATTTAGAAAAATTAATTTCATAATTATTTTTGAATTTGATTTTAAATGACTATTTTGACTAATCTAACTCCCAAATGTTTATCGAAAAGAAAAAAAGTGATTGAAAAAGAGATGAGTGTTAATATTGATCATATATTATGACTCAAGACGGTATAATTAGTAAATTTCTTTAGAAATTTAAACAAGAGTTATAAAAAAAATTGTTGGTAAAAAATTCCATGACCATCTCTATATCTATCATATTTCTAACGACCATCACTCATCAAAATTCTATATAGTTTGTCAATATGTGGTATTTTAAACAGGAATCGTTCGTTTTTTCATTTTCACATTTTTTCTTAAAAAAACAAAAAAAATATTAATTAATAACATTAATAAATAAATACCAAAGTATTCACTCTCATTTAAAAGTCCTCACGGTTATGCATGGGTGAATTACTTGGAATTTGTTATGTGCTTCCATGCTCATTTAAAAGTCCTCGCGGTTATGTATGTACGGAACGCATATCAAAAGTTTTTTTTTAAATAAACAAATTGATTCTAATCCCATTTAAAAGTCCTCACGGTTATGCGTGGTTAGAAGATACTTGAATTCATTTTTTTTTAAAATAAAATTGGAATACTACTAATCTCATTTAAAAGTCCTAACGGTTATGCATGGTTAGTAGATATTCAAATTCCTGATATAAATATACCACAAATAGATACAACTATATGGTTTTATATGATGACATAATACCCATCATTCTAAAAGTGGAATATGCGCCTAACAAAATATTTATGATTTTTGTTTGACTTTTTATCGAAATTTAATATTTATATTCAATTGAGTTTTAATGTTGGATTAATATCGATCACTTTATCTCTATTTTCTCTAACACTGTTATTCTTTTGCTGGTAACAAAAGGGGGAGAGAAAAGTTAAGATTTTGTCAAATAAAATCAAGCAAAGGTCAAATAATTTTCCATTTGCATCTAGGCTCATTTGCATATTTTTATTTGTATGCATGTATGTAGGGGGAGTATTGTGTGGAGAGGGAGCATTCAAATAGGGGGAGCAAATTAGAGCATATAAATGATCAAATACATTTAACATATTCAAAATCTTAAATATATGTTTGTTATCATCAAAAGGGGGAGATTGTTGAATATACGCTTATATGATTTTTGTTTGATGATAATAAACATATATACATTCGTTTAAATGTATTTGTTAATGTACTATTTTATTTTTCACAGGTTAAATAAATATTTGCTGAATAAAATTAAATAACACAGAATTTGAATTCAAACGAATATTTTATTCAAATAAATATTTATTATAATTTTTGATAGTACAACTTCAAGCTCTCACTATAAATATACATTTTCTATTACAATACATTTCTGATTACATCACAATTCATTTTTACATTTTCACCTCACTACATATCACTCACACTCGTATATTTATCTTCAACTTCATTCCGGTTTGAATCCAGCATCTGAGCAATCTGCAAAAATATTCACTAACGTAGTAAAATTGAAAATAAAATATTTTTGCAATATAAAATAAAAGATGAATTTTGAAAATAATATTTGCCTCAGTTATTTGGGTTGTTCGTCATAATTTACATTTGAATTCATCATACACGAACAACTTGTGACATACACAGTGTATCACTGTATATGCCACAAGGCCGTGCACACCGATATATACACTTGATAATGCTACAGGGACAGGTGAGCACAGGTCAAACCCAAATACAGGATTCAACTCAGGTGCAACATAAATTAAATCACGACACGAGCACAAGGTCAAATCCAAGTTTTGAAACTGGATTCAACACAAGGCAACTTGATGAATGCAAAGCTTCGACAAATCAAAACTCCATCAAAGTACACAGCATGCATTGATGAACATGTGTTACATTGGTAATGCGTAGTGCAAACATATGCACCTAAGTGACACGGTGAACAAGGTAACATGCACATGCCAACAACAAGTCCAACAGCATGAACACATGGAAAGTGGCACGGAAATTTTTGAGATGAACCAGACCAGTGTCAACAACCAAGTGAAGAACATGAATGCAACAAGTTTACGAAGATACACATGAACATGAAAGCCAAGCATGATACAGTGATACAAATGCAATACGGTGGGAACCACAAATGCACAATAGGCCGAGCATCAAAACACAAAGCACAAGACTTCAGTGACATTCTACAATGAACAAGTCCAAATACAACAATATTCAGAAAAACTCAAAGAATCAACTACAAGCCCAAATGGGAACACAGCAAAGACCACATGCCACAATATCCAAACAACAGCAAGCAGATGCAAGCTAACCGGCAAATGAACAGAGGCAACAAGGTCAGAGAACCATGCAACAATGTGCACAGTTCAGAAAGGCAATACACAAGTGACCATACACATATATACATACAAGAATGTATGTATACAAATGATCAGCCCAAATATACACAAGTGCAGAAGTAAACAAATGCAACAATCAACTCAACTGAATACAGAAAAATGCACAAAGGCATAGCAAGAGTCACAAGACCATCAAGCAGTGAGCAAGTGCAACTCAAAAACTACATGACATGAAACTTGTAACTGTTAGACAGTGCAACTCGAGCTTCAGAAATAACAAATGCAGATACCAAATGACCAAGTGCAACTGGAAACAACAGAAATTGTGCAACATGATCAGAAGCAATGCAGTAAAGACTCAAGTCACAAAATCAAAGCCGTGAGATGCAGTCAAGTCAAAGCCGTGGCCATCACAAAGAAATCAAAATTTTGTTTTGACCAAATATATCGCAATTTCAAATCAAATCAATGCCGTGATGACCAAGTTTTGAAACCGTGTTATTCAAGCAATTTGAACAAGTCACAAATCAATCCCAAGCATCCAAGCATAATCAAACGACCGATCAAAAGAATTTGACAAATTCAAATATTATTATACGACGAAACTACAGGGGGGTCGAACCCTATAAAAGTGATTAACATCATCGGCAATTGAAGTATTCGAGTTCAAGCTAAACTGAGAATAATAATCATTCATCTCGAATCAAATCGAATTCCAGAAAGCATAAAATCAGTAAAAGCAAAAGCATTCAATTACATACCGAAGAAGGAATTCGATCAACGAAGCGGCCGCAAAGAGCATCGAAGTCGAACAGTATCAAAGGTCGGCGCTTCAATTTGGAAAAGCCCTAATTTGGATCAAGGACGCAAGCCCTATTTCAGTTGCATAGAAGAACAAACGAAGAAACAAGATCCGCCATCACGAACAAAGGAACGGGGCCGATAAAAACATAGAGAAAGAATAATTGGGCCGGCCTGTTTTTTTAAGGGTGTTTTAATTAGGGTTTTTATTTTCTATTGCTTTTTAATTTTGTTTTAAATTTTAAACCGTTTAATTTTCTAGTCGTGTGACTAGGGGACAAACTACGTGTCGTAGTTTGGGAATTCGCAATTCGGTGGTTGAGTTGTGGCAAGGTTTTGAGCGTAGAGTTAGATTAGTCAATAGCGGGTATAGAGAGTTTACATGTGTAAGCGAGGGACTATCTAATTTCTAGTAGAAACCTTGGGGGCAGCACGTAGGCAGGGTTTTGCCGAAGCTGGGTAAATTCTGTGTTGTTCTGTTATTTATATTCTGCGATATCTGTGCTGTTATTCTGTGATCTGAACTGAAATTAATTTATAAGCTTCCGCGATTATTTTTAATAATTTATACCATCACCCTATTCACCCCACCCCCCCCCTCTAGGGTGAAATCGATCCTACAAGTGGTATCAGAGCAAGGTCTAGAAGTCAACATTTGTTTTAAAAATTCAATTTTTTTTGAAAAAATCAGTTTTTGTTTTAAAAATTTGAATTTTTAAAATGGCTTCTTTTAATAATGCTTTTGCAGAGGGTCAGTCGATAGTTAGACCACCAATGTTCAATGGTGAATATACTTTTTGGAACAATAGGATGAAAATTTTTCTGAAAACCATTGACGCTTAGGATACTGTTGAGACAGATTATAAAACTCCAACTATAACTGTAGATAATCAGGAAATAGAGAAACCAAAGGAACAATGGAAAGAACTAGAAAATAAATTACAACATACTAATGCCAAAGATATGAATTCTATTATTTGTTCATTAGATCAATTTGAATTTAATCGTGTCTCACATTGTCTAACTGCGCAGGAAATATGGCACATACTAGAAGTGACTCACGAAGGAATATCTCAAGTCAAAGAATCTCGCCTTTCCATGCTAAGCAGCGAATACGAGAACTTCACAATGGCGAAGGAAGAAAATGTCAAAGAGATGCATGGACGACTTTCCAATTCGCTTACAAATCAAAAGCTCTTGGAAAATCATACACAGAGTTGGAGATAGTCCGAAAAATCCTTAGAGTCCTTCCACGAAAATTTGAAGTAAAAGTGACTGCCATTCAAGAATCAAAAGATTTGAAACAAATGAAAGTCGAAGAACTCATCGGAAATCTCACCACTTATGAGCTAGAAATGAAATTCAAGGAAGAGCGTGAAGGAGGAGATACTCGAAAGAAATCAATGGCGCTCAAAGGAACAACCAAAAATGATGATGATAACGATGATGATGATGATGATGATGGAGCAGCAGAGCTGGCGCTACTAATAAAGAAATTCAAAAGGTTGAATCGCAAATACGGAAATCCAGCTCGAAATCATGAATTGAAAAGTTGAATAGGAAAAGCACTTGACTACTCAGAAGAAAAGGAGATCATCTTTCATAAGTGCAACCAAACCGGACACATCAAGCCCAATTGTCCTTGAAATCGACGCGACTTTGAAAAGAAACAGAAAAAGAAAAGTTTTGCAGCCACTTGGGATGAAATGGATGAGAATGAGAAAAGTACTAGCAGTGAGAGTGAGAAAGAAGATATGTGCCTTCAAGGAAATATAACTGATAGCGACGATGACGAGCCAAGCGAGGTATCAAAACTTACTCACTCTGAATTGCTTATATATTTTCATGAAATAAATGGCTGTTATGAACGACTTAGGGAAAATATGCTAAACTTGAATCTCAAAAGGATACTTTGATAGAATGCAATAAACAACTTGATCAATTAGTTAAGAACTATCAATGTAGAATCCCTAAGTGTGATAAGTGTCCAACATTCGAAGAGAAAATTAAAAAATCATAAATCAATATAAAATCACTTGAAAATGAAATTCTGATTTTAAAGGAGAATGAAAATACTAGGAGAGAGAATTCTATTAAAAAGTGCACACAATTGTTAAACGAAAATGAATCTCTCAAATCACAAGTCCAACAACTGTCTACTACTTTAGATAAATTTTCCAAAAGTGAAAAATCATTGAATATGCTATTAGAAAAGCAAACGGTTAATTCGGTTAGACAAGGACTTGGATATAATAGTTCGAATATTGTTGAAAGCAATATTAATCAAGTTAATTCTATGTGCACAATTTGTAGAAAATTTGGACACGATCACAATAATTGTTGGTATAGACCCAAACATATGAAAACTATACCGATTTGGGTTCCAAAACGCACAAATATAAAATCTCTCAAAGTCAAACAAATTTGGGTGCCGAAGGGAACAATTATAAATAGTTTTGCGTCTTCACAAAATTATTTTTCTAAATATTCTGCCACTAACAATCATGGACCTATAAAAACAAATAGGTCACATAAATCTTTTTCCATGTAGGTGTGGTGGCAGTCTAAGGAACAACAACAGTGTTCTCTGGATTTTGGCTGTTCCAGAAACACAACAGGCGACAAAACAAAGTTCCTTAGCCTAGTATAAAGGTGACAGAATCACAATGGACAACAACGAAAAATATCGTAAAGCTAAAACAGATAATGGTATGTTTTAAACGATATATTAAATGTGATAATATGGACCATATTCTGAATTAAAATCAGCCAATAATGAGATGATGAAAAGATGGTGATTTTGACTTTGACTTATTCAACATAGTTGGCCAATTATATTTTATATGCCAAAAACACTACAAATTCTTGAAATACTTCATACAGATTAAATTGGAAAAATGATGGTGTTTTGGTATTAGGAAATTCATTGATTGTTGATAATACATTTGGCTAACTCTTTATTCACGGTTTTCGATTATTTACACGGCTTCCATTCAGATTCAAAAGAATATCATTTAAATTGTTGTTAAAATTGAATTTGAAATTTTTGGTGCACACTTCATGTTTTGGTCTATAAAATTCAATTGATGATAATTTTGAGTGAAAGAGAAATTCAGATGAAGTTTACACTGGTAATCTAGTTGATAGAAAAATTACTAGTGAAACGTGATTTTTGTTGAGACATTTAGTAACTGCATCGTTTTTCAAAGAAAATATCTGCATATTTTTCATTTCAAATAATTTTCAAATAGCAGAAAATTTTCTTTTAAAACCCCCTGGAGAAAATCATTTTTGACCATATTTTCAGATTAGTCGTTTTGAAAAATTAATTTCATAATTATTTTTGAATTTGATTTTAAATGACTATTTTGACTAATCTAACTCCCTAATGTTTATCGAAAAGAAAAATAGTGATTGAAAAAGTGATGAGTGTTAATATTGATCATATATTATGACTCAAGACGGTATAATTAGTAAATTTCTTTAGAAATTTAAACAAGAGTTATAAAAAATTTTGTTGGTAAAAAATTCCATGACCATCTCTATATCTATCATATTTCTAACGACCATCACTCATCAAAATTCTATATAGTTTGTCAATATGTGGTACTTTAAACAGGAATCGTTCATTTTTTCATTTTCACATTTTTTTTTTAAAAAACAAAATAAAACAAAAAACAAAAAAAAATTAATTAATAATAATAAAAAATAAATACCAAAGTATTCACTCTCATTTAAAAATCCTCACGGTTATGCATGGGTGAATTACTTGGAATTTGTTATGTGCTTCCATGCTCATTTAAAAGTCCTCACGGTTATGCATGTACGGAACGCATATCAAAAGTTTTTTTTAAATAAACTAGTTGATTCTAATCCCATTTAAAAGTCCTCACGGTTATGCGTGGTTAGAAGATACTTGAATTCATTTTTTTTTAAAATAAAATTGGAATACTACTAATCTCATTTAAAAGTCCTAACGGTTATGCATGGTTAGTAGATATTCAAATTCCTGATATAAATATACCACAAATAGACACAACTATATGGTTTTATATGATGACATAATACCCATCATTCTAAAAGTGGAATATGCGCCTAACAAAATATTTATGATTTTTGTTTGACTTTTATCGAAATTTAATATTTATATTCAATTGAGTTTTAATGTTGGATTAATATCGATCACTTTATCTCTATTTTCTCTAACACTATTATTCTTTTGCTGATAACAAAAGAGGGAGAGAAAAGTTAAGATTTTGTCAAATAAAATCAAGCAAAGGTCAAATAATTTTCCATTTGCATCTAGGCTCATTTGCATATTTTTATTTGTATGCATGTATGTAGGGGGAGTATTGTGTAGAGAGGGAGCATTCAAATAGAGGGAGCAAATTAGAGCATATCAATGATCAAATACATTTAACATATTCAAAATCTTAAATATATGTTTGTTATCATCAAAAGGGGGAGATTGTTGAATATACGCTTATATGATTTTTGTTTGATGATAATAAACATATATACATTCGTTTAAATGTATTTGTTAATGTACTATTTTATTTTTCACAGGTTAAATAAATATTTGCTGAATAAAATTAAATAACACAGAATTTGAATTCAAACGAATATTTTATTCAAATAAATATTTATTACAATTTTTGATAGTACAACTTCAAGCTCTCACTATAAATATACATTTTATATTACAATACATTTCTGATTACATCACAATTCATTTTTAGATTTTCACCTAACTACATATCACTCACACTCGTATATTTATCTTCAACTTCATTCCGGTTTGAATCCAGCATCTGAGCAATCTGCAAAAATATTCACTAACGCAGTAAAATTGAAAATAAAATATTTTTGCAATATAAAATAGAAGATGAATTTTGAAAATAATATTTGCCTCGGTTATTTGGGTTGTTCGTCATAATTTACATTTGAATTCATCATACACGAACAACTTGTGACATACACAGTGTATCACTGTATATGCCACAAGGCCGTGCACACCGATATATACACTTGATAATGCTACAGGGACAGGTGAGCACAGGTCAAACCCAAATACAGGATTCAACTCAGGTGCAACATAAATTAAATCACGACACGAGCACAAGGTCAAATCCGAGTTTTGAAACTGGATTCAACACAAGGCAACTTGATGAATGCAAAGCTTCGACAAATCAAAACTCCATCAAAGTACACAGCATGCATTGATGAACATGTGTTACAGTGGTAATGCGCAGTGCAAACATATGCACCTAAGTGACACGGTGAACAAGGTAACATGCACATGCCAACAACAAGTCCAGCAACATGAACACATGGAAAGTGGCACAGAAATTTTTGAGATGAACCAGACCAGTGTCAACAACCAAGTGAAGAACATGAATGCAACAAGTTTAAGAAGATACACATGAACATGAAAGCCAAGCATGATACAGTGATACAAATGCAATACAGTGGGAACCACAAATGCACAATAGGCCGAGCATCAAAACAAAAAGCACAAGACTTCAGTGACATTCTACAATGAACAAGTCCAAATACAACAATATTCAGAAAAACTCAAAGAATCAACTACAAGCCCAAATGGGAACACAGCAAAGGCCACATGCCACAATATCCAAACAACAACAAGCAGATGCAAGCTAACCGGCAAATGAACAGAGGCAACAAGGTCAGAGAACCATGCAACAATGTGCACAGTTCAGAAAGGCAATACACAAGTGACCATACACATATATACATACAAGAATGTATGTATACAAATGATCAGCCCAAATATACACAAGTGCAGAAGTAAACAAATGCAACAATCAACTCAACTGAATACAGAAAAATGCACAAAGGCATAGCAAGATTCACAAGGCCATCAAGCAGTGAGCAAGTGCAACTCAAAAACTACATGACATGAACCATGTAACTATTAGACAGTGCAACTCGAGCTTCAGAAATAACAAATGCAGATACAAAATGACCAAGTGCAACTGGAAACAACAGAAATTGTGCAACATGATCAGAAGCAATGCAGTAAAGACTCAAGTCACAAAATCAAAGTCGTGAGATGCAGTCAAGTCAAAGCCGTGGCCATCACAAAGAAATCAAAATTTTGTTTTGACCAAATATATCGCAATTTCAAATCAAATCAATGCCGTGATGACCAAGTTTTGAAACCGTGTTATTCAAGCAATTTGAACAAGTCACAAATCAGTCCCAAGCATCCAAGCATAATCAAACGACCGATCAAAAGAATTTGACAAATTCAAATATTATTATACGACGAAAATACAGGGGGGTCGAACCCTATAAAAGTGATTAACATCATCGGCAATTGAAGTATTCGAGTTCAAGCTAAACTGAGAATAATAATCATTCATCTCGAATCAAATCGAATTCCAGAAAGCATAAAATCAGTAAAAGCAAAAGCATTCAATTACATACCGAAGAAGGAATTCGATCAACGAAGCAGCCGCAAAGAGCATCGAAGTCGAACAGTATCAAAGGTCGGAGCTTCAATTTGGAAATGCCCTAATTTGGATCAAGGACGCAAGCCCTATTTCAGTTGCGTAGAGGAACAAACGAAGAAACAAGAGTCGCCATCACAAACAAAGGAACGGGGCCGATAAAAACATAGAGAAAGAATAATTGGGCCGACCTGTTTTTTTAAGGGTGTTTTAATTAGGGTTTTTATTTTATATTGCTTTTTAATTTTGTTTTAAATTTTAAACCTTTTAATTTTCTAGTCGTGTGACTAGGGCCCAAACTACGTGTCGTAGTTTGGGAATTCGCAACTCGGTGGTTGAGTTGTGACAAGGTTTTGAGCGTAGAGTTAGATTAGTCAATAGCGGGTATAGCGAGTTTACATGTGTAAGCGAGGGACTATCTAATTTCTAGTAGAAACCTTGGGGGCAGCACGTAGGCAGGGTTTTGCCGAAGCTTGGTAAATTCTATGTTGTTCTGTTATTTATATTCTGCAATATCTGTGTTGCAATTCTATGATCTGAATTGAAATTAATTTATAAGCTTCCGCGATTATTTTTAATAATTTATACCATCACCCTATTCACCCCCCCCCCTCTAGGGTGAAATCGATCCTACACATCTCCACCAAGTCCAGGCAGAAGGCTCAGGCCCTTATCATAGAACTCCGCAGGCACCATCTCCATTCTCCTTCAAGCTGCAGCTCCATCTCCATTCTCCTCTAAATATTGTTAGTAATGATCTTGATAATAATTTTATAATGGTTGGTATAAAAGACTATTATTAACACTAATTTCGACTGATTTTTTTGGAGCTTATATTGTTAGTTACCAAATGAATCTTATAATAGTTGGTATAAAAGATTGCTAATAACACTGATTTATTTTGTAGAGAAAATATTGTTTGGAAAGCAAAAGATTGTTAGTAATACTAATTCTTTTAGCAAAAGATTGTTAGGCAGCAGGCTCCTTCTCGACACTCGGCAGCTTGGGCACAACACAAACACCATACAAATTCAGTTGAATGTACTACTTAATTTGGAATTTTGTATGTTTTAAAGTTTTAATTTTTGAGTTATTTTAGTTATTGTATTGTAATTTACTAATTCAGTAATTTGTAAAATGAACATCACATATGTTCTACAATGCAAATTCAATTTCGATCCTACATTTTAATTTTAGGTTAGTTAGTTGTATATTAATTTGAGGGTTGATTTGTACATTTGTATAATAATTAATAAGGCTTAGATCAAAATTGGTATATTCAAATTGGTATTTGACATTAGTGATAATTATATAACAATGATTTATTTGGAAATAGATAATGAATTTTTTAGTAGTTATTCAACGTACAATTTATCGCTAAATAACTATTTTGACGATTTAATTAACGAAATATCATTAGTTTCTGTATAAGGCCTTGATTTTGCAATTGGCTTTAGGTACCATAACACCTACGACTGGTCCTGGTTAGGGGTAGTCCGTCTTGTGTTGCAGATGATCCCGACGTGGTCCTTGGTACATTGTTTCTAAACGTGTACCGTGACAGATGATACCCCAGTGCCTACTCATTCGTATGAAACTCATTCTCCAATACGTACCTTTATAATATTGGTTGTAGAGCCTAGTATGCTGGAATTTAATTAATGTAACAATTTTAGCTATTTGAATAAGTATTTGTACTTAGACATTATTATAATATCAGATGACTTTGATAAAAATTGTTTTGGTTATCGTAAGGTAAAACCCGTCGTGTTTATTTGTGGCACGGTCTTACGAAATACCATTGTTTTTCAAAGAATTTTGATAACTTTAATAATTCAAATTGAGTGTGTTTTCCCACGCTCGTTTTCCAGACTGACTGGGTGTTGTTTTATTATAATGCTCGGGTCGGACCAAGTATTACAGATGCAGGATAGGATGCTATGGAGCTCAGGAGACGAGCTGGATGACGAAGACGTATTACACGTATTTGGTTTTATACCGCTGTGTATTGTAGCTATATATTCAGCATTTGTGAGGACAAGTTATGATAACTGTCCAGTATTGAGTTATTGATTGTGTTGTACTCTGATGATGTAATGTATAAATAACAAACATAGTTCTTTTTGTATAAAAACCAGTTGTTATCTATTATATATTGTTCCGCTGTGATTGTGAGACTCTATGTTGTTATTTCTATTTTCTTCTTCTACCTCCTTCTTCTTTTCCCTAACGATCTGGTATTTCCGGCATTCGATTGTTCGGCATGTAATACGGTGGATTTATTGAGGTCAACTTTTGGAGGTCGAAAATCCGGTTCGGTACAAGCGAAAAGAAGAGATGCGACCAAAGTTTGAACAAGTTTACTTAAGAAATGTTGCAAGTTACTTTGGATCGTCTCATCAGAAATTCTGAGGCGCACATAGAGTTGGATCGGGTCACAAAGCTAGGGTTAGGCTCAGGGAGGGGACGTGATGCGGCTTCTGGTCAAGTGGCAAGAAAACTTGGGACTATAAAGGGGAAGCTTAAAGTCTACGACCAATTCTCATTGTACAGGTAGGCATGTTCATAAAAATAGGTTGACAAGGGCATGCAACAGGTCGCATGTGTACTATAGGTCAACATGTAATTAATTAATTAATTTAATGTATTTTTTAATTATTTTTTCTATTTGATTTTTGTTCGACTATTTCCGACACTCGCAAAAATCTTGAATTTTTTTGAAAAATAACTTACGATATTTGGAATGCTGTGTCAAAATTTGGAGCAATTTGGATATCGTTTATGGGTTTTAAAAGGTCTAGACTAACATGACTCGATACATAAAAATTTTGACTTTTGTGTTCGTTAAACATCTTCAACTATTTGTACAATGTCGTTGTATTCCAGTAGATTTTTCAAATCCATTAGATGTCTTTGATTGCTTGTTTTCCGTCGTAAATGTCCGTTTGCTTTATTTCAATATTTTAAACATCTCCGCCTTTATTGAACTTCAAACGATCGTCGTCATAACTCAGCTTCTATATCATTTCTATTGTACCTAAAATTACTCAATAAAATTATTAATAGCATCATTATATGGTTGTTATCATCAAAATACTAGAATCATATTCCCAACATATACTACAACCTCGAGGACTCTCAACAATTATAGTTCCAATAATTAGTAAATAACATGTTATTAGTTATATCTCGTATATAACTCTTAACCATACATTCCTTTTGCTTCTAATCATCTTTATGATCTTGAGGGTGCTCAACAAATCATAAAGTACATTAGATTATAATAACCCATTTTCCGTGAATGGCCTAAGGAGAATTTTGTAAACCTTGAGGGTGCTCAACAAAGCTACAAAATGTTATTTCCAATCTAAGGACAATATAAGTGTCACTATAAATATTTTATGGCTAGACGATGCTCAACAACCATAAGAATTTATAGTACCCTATTTATATTATAAATGACACAACACTATTTTGGGTTTGTAATCTCAAAATAATAGTAATGAGCATTATTGGCTACAAGCGATATTCGATATACACAACACTCAATAACATCATTTGTCATTATACACACACAGATATATATATATATATATATATATATATATATAGCCACACACACATAAAAATTATGTACATATGTATTTATTCCTAATGACTATTATGGGTTTTATTTAATTTTAACTTGTAAAATTGTATTTTATTTTAGATTTTAAGCATATTGTAGACTTTTATGAACTATATCATTTATAATTCATATTATAATTTAAAATTATCTAAAATTTATTTGTTTATAACTTTTATAATTTTAGATTTAAAACAATATCAAATTTATTTTTTTATATCATTTATAAATTAAATTTTAAAACAAATTTAAATTTGTACATTTATAACCATCATGAATATAAATCTAAAACAATTTAAATTCATATGCATAGCACTTGTAAATTTTAGTTTTAATTCAAATCAATTTATCTATAACTTTTATGAATACAAAATTTAAAAATAATTTTTAAATTTATTCATAACATTTATTAATCTAAATTTAAAATTAAACCAGCTGTTAACTCAAATTTTATATGTTATTCACAATAACACATTATGGGCCCCGATGCCATTCTTTGATTAATTGCATCGAGCAGCGAGCTAAACGGGAATTAAAAAAAATCTTTTTCGTTCATTATCCAGTGTTATCGTGAATAATTAAGTTAACATTAAATCATGTTTAATGTCGTATTAGATGAATTTAATTTGAATTTTAATTTTAATTATATTATTAATATAATAATATTATTCATATGATTTACTATGTATTATTTATTCAAAATATTTAATAAGATGAATTATTATCAATTTAAATCAAGTTTATTCAATTGTAAATTAATAAATGAACTAATTTTCACGTGTTGTGATATGTGTAATATTTTAATTTTGAATAATAAATATCTAAATAATAATATTACTAAGATTATTTTATTGTAAATTCAAATAGTACTTATTCAATTGAATGTTCTATTAATTAATACAACAAATTTAAAAGACCAAAATTTGATTTCAAATATCAAGTATTTAATTAAGACAAATAATATTTGTACGTATATATAATTTTAATTTCAAAGGTATCAATACTCAATTACTTAACTAATAATCTAATATCTTGTGTTATATTTTGTTGTCACATAGAAGTGTACAATATACAGTTTAAAAATGTAGACGTATTCGGACTTGTAGTATGAACCAAACGATGCAAGTTGCTTGCAAAATGGGTTGTACATGAGAGTTATCCGTGTTTGAAAATCCAGTGTTTGAAATGTGATTACAAATATAATAATGACTTCAAGATAATTTTACCTTTTTTTCGGATCCAAACCCTAGCCACCCTCTACTCAAAACTTTACGCAGTCACCTTCGTCGTCTGATGTCGTCGGGCCAGGTTCTAGTGTCGCCGCCGAAACCGACCACGGCAAGTTGAATCTTTTGACATACCCAATCCTTAACTCGACGCTCCCCTATCTAAACCGTAGTTTTCACTCAATCTGGATGTGCAGGCTCACTGCCGCCTTAGTCGTAAATAGATTGATGCGCCTACACCTTTGAAGATCACGGATGAAATCAAGCTTGACTTCGCCTCCAATGAACCCTCCAACCACGACCAATGGCGCGCACAGTGTGTCCACTATAGTAAATCAGCTTTTAAAAAGGGGAAAAATTAAAATAAAATTATCTAAAATAACTTAAATCGATTTTGATTAAAAAAATATATGTTTTTAGTAGTTTCTTAATCTTGCCAGTCGAATACACCTTGAACCGTTAGTTTCACCTATGAAAGATTCTATTTTTAACTCAATGGTGAAGTTGCAAAATCCGTCATTAAGATATAATTTATTTTGAAGAAGAAAAGAGAATAAAATTCTATGTCCATTAGATGAGACATCTAGGTAAATCTACAACATTAATTAGCTCCACCCCACTTATACACCCTTAGCTCTATCTAGACCTGTCAAAATATGACTCAAACCATTTACACTACTTTTAAATGGGTGGGTCAATCCATTTATGAATTTTATTAAATGGGTTATGGGTTGGATTGATCCATTTTTAAAAGGGTTATAAGTGGGCAACTCATTTACTCATTTATTAAAAACATTAAATTTTAATATAAATTTGAAAAATAAGAATTTTGAACATATAATGTAGTTTTTCATGAAGAATGACAATTGTTTTTGAAAAATAACAGACCATCGCATCCTCATATTTGAACTTCACCTAGTGCAGAAGCTGCTATTTTTTTGTTCAGACTGCAATAACTTCTTCATACTAACTCGAAATCAGACGAGACTTCGACCGGTTAACTCCTACCTAAATTACGGACAGTGTGAAACACTTGAATACTTGATCTTATGAACGCATACTGTAGTTCTCTAAGGGGACTGACAGTTGTACTTAGAAAATAATAGGTTATCACATCCCCATATTTGAACTCCGCCTATTGCAAAAGCCGTTATTTTTTTGTTCAGACTACAATAACTTCTTCATATTGACTCGGAATCAGACGAGACTTCGACGGATTAACTCTCACCTAAATTACGGACAGTATGTAACACTCGGATAATTCATCGTGTGAACACACACTGTAGTTCTCCAATGGGACTGACAGTTGTACTTAGAAAATAATGGGCTAATACAGCCCCATATATGAACTCCGCCTAGTGCAGAAGCCACTATTTTTTTGTTCAGACTGCAATAACTTCTTCATATTGACTCGAAATCAGGCGAGACTTCGATCGATTAACTCCCACTTAAATTACGGATAGTATGTAACACTCGGATACTTCATCGTGCGAATGCACACTGTAGTTCTCCAAGGGGACCGACAGTTATACTTAGAAAATAACAGGTTACAACAGCCTCATATATGAACTCCGCCTAGTGCAGAAGCCGCTATTTTTTTTACTCAGACTGCAATAACTTCTTCGTATTGACTCGAAATCAGACGAGACTTTGATCGATTAACTCTCATTCAAATTACAGACAGTACGTAACACTCGGATACTTCATCGTGTGAATGCACACTGTAGTTCTTCAAGGGGATAGACAGTTATACTTAAAAAATAACAGACCACCGCATACTCATATTTGAACTTCACCTAGTGTAGAAGCTGCTATTTTTTCGTTCAGACTACAATAACTTATTCATACTAACTCGGAATCAGGCAAGACTTCCGATGAACTCTCATCTAAATTACAGTCTGCATGTAACACTCGGATACTTCACTTTGTGAATACATACTACAGTTCTCCAAGTATACTGACAGTTGTACTTAGAAAATAATAAGCTATCACATCTTCATATTTGAATTTTAATAAAAAATAGAATTAAAATTTTAAATTTTTATCGGAATTCAAAACATAAAAATTAGAATTAGAATTATTTCATATTTATTTTTTTGAGAGAAATGTGTGATCTTCTAATTAAAATCTAATAAACGAGAAAAGCACACATGAAGCTATATATATAAAAAATTATTTTATATTTATTTGATTTTTATTAATCAAATCAAATTTAAATCTTTAAATTGGTTAAATAGATAACCCGTTTATTAAACGGGTTGGATCATAAATGGATTGGGTCATAAGTGGATAAAAAAATGGATCATAAATGAGTTGGGTCAAACTCGACCCAACCCATTTTGACCTAACCTAGCCTATTTGACAGGCCTAACTCTATCATACCCGACCATGTCCGGCGAGGCATGCTGTCAGCCTACCTGCTTACTTGCAAAACTGAGCTTCTTAAGCACCATCCACTGTACACCACTCCACTTCAATCCACTGCCGAGCCGCTTCTTAAAAAAGAAGAATCTCTCCGGCAACGGCAGCAGCAGCTAAAAACCAATTTTAATCGTACTTTTCAAAATTTGATTAGATCAAACTTCCAACAGCAAATTATGATATCGTCCAACTAAAAAAACACCCCTAAGCACCATTGCATTCAAGGATATTATATCATAACCAATCCAAAATCAACAACAATAAATATAAAGTGGAAATAGATCTTGTTACGATCGAAACACCATGAAAATATATTTTTACTATTATTTTTATCTCGGTTATTCATTATATATTATGTTAACATATGATTATTCTTGGCTATCTTGATGCTTAAACAACTGAATAACAGCCATTTAACATTCCCGCCATCCTCACAACATCTAGAATCTAAATCCAGGATCATCAACAGAAACTTGGGTTTCATTTTGGGTGTTGACATTTTTAAGCCATGCAGCAACAAACTCAAATTTCAGTTAAACCACATGTCATTAATCTGCAGTGCGTTTCAGAGTATGAAAATTTTGTTCTACATTAAGATAACATTGATACAGCTAAGCATCTCTACCCCGTTATTTTTCAAAATTCGGTTTTAAATATCTTCAAATCATCTAACGGACAATTTACAAAAGAGGAATTCCTAGTTCTAGGGTAGGATTTACTTGCTAGACAAATTCATCGTTAGTCTGGCTCTCATCAACTTCAATTACTTGGCCGATCTAATACCTGCAAAACAACACAAAATAATTGACGCCAGGAAATTATCATGATAAGGGCACAGGCACAAATCTGTCTATTAATTGACGACCCGTCTTCTTGTTTTTTGTTTTTTCCTCACTTTGCTTCAAAGTAGTTCTTTCTTAAAGCGAAATACGATTACTCCAAAAATAAAGAATCTAAATGGTATAATAGCTACAATGGAAGCAATAATATATTTTCATCAAAATAGCAATGTCCATCTCATACAGATAACTTTATACCAACTTTCATACCTTTACTCTTTCCCATGATACCCTTGGTTTTAGAATTTGGAAGCTCAAAAAGGAGAGGTAAGTACTTTGAGTGTGTAAAGCGAAAGAAGTTAATACAAGATTACAAGCAAACATAAGACTACCATAAAAGTCAGGACCAAACCCAACATTGGATTTCCCAATCTTTTCTTAATTCTAATTTACTGGTATTAAACTTTAAAAGCCAAAACGAATGCAAAAGAATACAAGTATTAGGCTAGACTTAAACATCGGTCTTCTCTTGAGGCATCCTAAGGGACTATTAAGGATGGGCGTTCTGTCGGTTTTGAATTAAAAAATATCAAACCGAACTAAAACAAAAAAAACTGAAAATCGAACCAAGCCAAATTAATCCTGGTTTTTTGTCAGTAACCGATTTAATCGAACTAATAAGGTAATCACATAAATTATCATATGTTATTATTCTACTTACCAGAGGAAAACATAAATTCATATTTGAAGAGTTTATATCGAGTATTTTTAAAACATAAATTTATATTTGAAGAGTTTATATCGAGTTTTTTTTATGTTTACAAACAAAATCAATCTTCAACGAATAACTAGTATAGTAATAAAAAAATAGAGTTTATGCATAGAGTATAAATTGGATACTATAATTAGAGTTCGATTAATTGGTTAAACCTATAATCGAGTTACAAATCGAACTCAAGTCGATTTAATTTCATAATCAGACCAAACTAACCGAAATGGACCGGTTCGGTTAATTAATTCAATTCCAACTAAATATTGTTCATTCCTAGAGGCTGCAACATAACCACGACTCTGAGTTTGTATACTTAAATTCGAATTTGTAATACAATTTTTCTGCTCTTGGTATTGTCTCAGCAGGGTGCCCATGGCTCATGGTCTTGGCTGGTTACACTTCAGACCGGGCCAGGTAATGATCTTGAATATCAAAATCTGAGATGGACCACTCAATGTTCAGCCAAAGGTCTCCCTCTAGACATTACTATCACAAGTTTCTTTGCAACCAGTTAAATTTGGACACATCTTAGCGAAAATTTCAAAGACAAACCTCTTTAACTTTTTAACATGTCACAAGGACCGTTTTGCAATAAACATCACTATGTATCGAAATTTTATTGATGGAACTGAGGGGATAGAGAAAACTTGAACCGAAGGATCTGTTGCCCAATGTAGTATTAATTTCTCAACTGACACTACGAAAAAGTCAAGATTGGTTATCTTGTGGATTATGAAAACTCAATGGGATTCTTACAGTTAAAAAAAAAAAAAAAAAAAAAAAAAAAAAAGAAAGAAAGATGATTGGTTATCTTGTGGACTATAAAAATTAAAAACCATATTCATTCCCACTAGATTAACAGACGTCTGCTTTTCTATTTTGATCTGCTCACATTAGAAACTATCAGCAATCATGCAAAACAATGATTTCTTTCCTATCATGCTAATTTTTATTAATATTTTACCACAGCGTTTACGTGAACATGAGCACACGTAGATTCTAGTTGCTCAGTAAGAATCTAGGATTCCTAATTTTGAACGGTGTGCATTTTGAATGGGGAATAAGAAATTGCTAACATCGCCAAGTATTAAATTTCAATTTGGGACCAGGGTATTTGATCCCCTTTACCAAAGCGTAAATATGAAAATGATCAGAATGCTTTTTCTTTCTTTTTTTTTAAATGCACATCATTGTGATTTCATTTATATCCTTCTTGGAAGTTAACGGGTTGAGTTATACATTGATAAGTCAAATCCGTTAGTTAAACAACGGAATACAGATTGTAAACAGTATAATGGATCAAAAAATCAAATCAAATGATCGCGGTCAGACACAGGATAAAATTTGTTCCATTGACAAGTCTGTATACAGAGGTGGAGCTATGACGCAGCGGTTAGGTCACCCGCATGGTGATCTGGACGCTCAGGTTCGAGTCCAGAAACAGCATCTTCGCTATGCGAGGAAAAGGTTGTGCATTAGTGATCACTCTCCAGAGCCCGCTATCGTGCGGGAGCCTCGTGCACTGGGTCCCACCTTACCTTAACAAGTCTGTATACAAGAAC
Organism: Allium cepa; assembly: GCA_030765085.1. NCBI lineage: Eukaryota > Viridiplantae > Streptophyta > Magnoliopsida > Asparagales > Amaryllidaceae > Allium > Allium cepa. The sequence goes on from CM060929.1 coordinate 439,948,471, forward strand.
CACTGAAATAGCATTAAGAAATTCCAAGTTGTTTCCGTGTTGGCGGGTTTAAATGATTCTTGTGTATTAGCACTTGCAATTCTATCAGATCTTTTGCAGGGTTCTTAATTTTATTTGCTTCTGAATTTCCAGGTACAGATCGTATTTGTCCAAAAACAATGTAATTTGTCAATCAAAATTCTGAACTGACCTTGTCAGTCAAGGAATGTTGTGAGGTTAGAATTGATCGAACAGATGGTAAAAGAGGTAACTCACCTTTACGTCTACGAGGTTCAGTTAACATTTTTTTTAGATAAAAATAAGGCAAATAAATGCCTGAAGCATGTATAAACAAGTAAAATAAGGACATAGATGGTAATATTTGGTTTTGAAAACAACTCAAAGTACCTAATCGCCATAAACCTAGTCATTGGTGCCATTACAGCATGCACCAGCAGCGGTGTTTCAACACAAAATTCGTCTCTACATGAGATTTTATTGAGTCGTTCAACCAAAAAAAAAAAATTGAAACACGTTTGAATCAAACTAGAATGCATAATGTGTGAAATCTTACATGTTCTTACTTCTTGATGTGGGGGAAGACGAGCATGAAATTGAATAGTAGATTAAAATTAACATATAATGCAAGTCGATTTTCACACGGTGGATCGAAATTAGCTTAGTTATTCTAGTAAATAATGGTAAATGTATTATAATATAATGGAAGTCACTTTAGATTATAATGCAAGTAAATTCTTTTTATAATTTTTTGCATTCAAATCGCCAAATAAAATTCTATTTTTCAAATTGTTGGCCATTTGAGGTTAACAGATTAATAGTGGATATCACTAAAGTAGGTTTAAAAAGATGGTATCCATATTGATTTCATAACTTTATTGATTGTTTGTGTTTCACTAATTCGGAAATTAGTTTTAAAATTTTGTTGAAATTGTGCAAAAGGAAAATTATAATGGAGTATTTTTGTCTTTTTAATAATAGAGTGACTTCATTAGATAGAAAAGGTGGACGTTCTTTAAAATGTCTCATTTGAATTGCAGCGACCTGTTCCTGAAATTCTCTGTTCAAAGCTAATATAATTTAACGCAAAACTTTCAGCATTTAGAATGTAAATTAAATTCACTTCTAACTGCCATGTGGAAAAAATGTGGATTAAGCTACATATGTATAATAAATGGTATTGTAACAAAGAGATCATTGATTGTATGATTAGAGGCGGTTACACAAATTTTAATATCATAAATAGATAACCAGACACACTCTTAACCATATTAGATCACATTCAGAATTGTGATTATAGTACAGATCTTATAATATCAAATTCACAAGATAGCACACCAATAAGAAGAATACATATATGGAGTTACCATACTTTGACATATTTTCCAAACATAGTGTTGCAAATCAGAAGTTAACACAATGTTACAAATTCACCTACAAAATTTATCATCGCGGTTTCATACCTCAAATTTCGATCAGGCCTCGTCTTCAGATTTGACCTCAGTGTGTACTTTAGATCAATATTGGAGTAAATTATGTGTTTAAATTTGACATTAAATGATTTTTAAATAATCGTCATCCTAAAAATAAAATTAAAAATTGAAGCATACTTAATTTGTGTACGAAAAAAAGTAGTAGTTTGACTAAAAAGAGTATTGATATTTTAGAACACTGGTAGTTCCGTAACTAATTTGGTAATGATTGGATGATTTTTTTTATTTGATTATTGAAAATAAAGGAGTCTTTTGTTATGTTAAGACTCATCCCTGTAAAAATTAATGAAATATAATTAAAATAATCTTGATCCAATATAAAAAAAATGTAAAAATAATCTTGAACCAGTATAGCTTCAAACAAGATATCAAATTGCCATCTCATCCTTGATTTCACTTCTCCAGGTGCAAAAATAAGATTTTGAACAAGATTGACGAGATTTAAAACAATGCTTATAATTCATAATTCCAAAAGAACTGAAGCTTAGTATCATAATTATCTTTTTCCACAATGAATGAGATCGGTCACATGAATTCGCGTTTGCCGTAAGTTTCTAGCTTGACTCATTTTTGTAATCAATTTTTTTTAGATCGTTTAATTTCTCCCCATGTTAATTTAGGTATTCTGCTTTCGGTTTTTTCTTTCTATGTAGATGTTAGCTCTTCTCCTCTCTAGTGAGTCTTTCAATCTTCTTTGTGTTCGTCCACAGTACTCTAATTTTCTCATTACTTATATTACTTCTAGAATTAAAGCTTAGTATAACTATATAAAAAGCAATATTTGAGAACTAACTTAGTGTTGGCTTCTTACATTCTGAAATCATAATAATTAGTTCTGCTAATTTTGAAAACATTAACTACAAGTTTCAATGTTGGTATTCAAATTTTATGAAATAAAGTAATAACCCTATGTTAATATAAATTACATATTGCATGTAATTAACTAAAATTTACCGAGGTTGTATTCATTTTAATTTTTCATTGATATATCTATGGCATTACATAAGATGAACAACGAGATATACACCCAACTACTTTATTTGTAAGAGATCCAAATCCAAAAAATTGAATGATAATATTAAAAAAATGGAATAGGATAGTACATAAATTTCCAAAACAATTAACGTATGGAACCTAAATGTAATTGTAATTATTTTTGCTTCTTTTTTAACTCACCTTTTGCTTTTTTACTAGTGCGAACCCGTGCTTCGCATACGGACCGCACTCAATCTTTTATCATCATAACATGTTTAAATAATTTATATAATTCATTGATTAAGAAATAGTGATCTTTTTATCAATTTTCAAATAAGTTTGCATTTTGTCTAAAACTTGTGTATAAATCTTTGAAAACAGTAATGCAGATAGTACTGGTGCTTGATAAACAATTGCAAAATATCAAGCAAAAATGATTTCAAAGATAAAATTTCCACACAATACACATATAAATTATACCAAGGTTCGAGAACTCGGTTTCGGTCTCGGTTTCGGTCATTTGAAATTTTGTTGGTTTCGGTCAGTTTCGGTCATTTCGCTTGTTTCGGTTTTTGTTTCGGTTTCGGTCCTGATATTGGATTTATGCATTTTTAATGAATACGTAACGATAAATGATTCAAATTCATATAGAAATATAGCATACAATAAAATAATAATGTTACATACAACACTATAGTTTCGGTCCAAACTTTGGTTTTCAATAGTTTTGTTAATAAACGTCCTGATAATGATCTCTAAAGTGTTTGCTTGGTTTTCCATAACGCACTTGTGAATTGAGTACAATATTATCAGAAAATGTAAATAATTATTATAACAATCAAATTGCACTTACTATTAAACAAACAAACTAAACTAAATTAAACAATCACCCTTGACTAAATTATTTATTAAATATAAACCAGCCGAATCCAAATGTCTCTCCCATTTCAGCCCAAAGCATTGAATTAAGCAAACTCCTTAACTAAATAATTTATTAAATATAAACTAACCTAACCAAGCTGCCTTTCCATTTCAGCCCAAAGTATTGAATTGTAAAACTTAATCAAATCGCAACTCATTTCAGATTTTCAACCCAGCCCACAATTTCCCCTTCCTCTTTTATAATTCACGTTTCCATTCCCTAGCCCTAAATCACGATTTCCAGTTCTCGATTAAAAAAAATACGAAAACGTGATTTCCTGTTCTCGATTAAAAAAAACACGAAGGCGTCTGAAGAAGAATCGCGACGTCGAACTCAGATAAGGAAGAAGAAGTTACTGTGATTATGTTATTGAAGCGCGAGCAGAAATTGATTTTTCTTCGAAGGCGTCTGAAGAAGAATCGCGACGTCGAACTCAGATAAGGAAGAAGAAGTTACTGTGATTATGCTATTGAAGCGCGAGCAGAAATTGATTTTTCTTCGATGTTGTGAGTATGTAACTGAATGATTCGATTCTTTTTTTTTTTGGCCCTAGATCCGAAACCGATTTTGACTGTCGGTTTCGGATCGTGCACGAGCGGTAACGGTCCGGTACCCTCGAAATTTCGGGGTACCGGCCGAAACCTCAATCCTTGAATTATACACATATAAATTTATTATGTGCATCGGTTGTATAATATGTAACTTCATTTGATGAGATACCTTTATCAATCATTTCCTTTAATACTTGATATCGTTGATTCCATTTGCTGCTTCAGTAATAACTATCTATAAGAGCAGTGCAGGTAACAACATTTGGTTTACACTTGACCATTAATTCAAAAATGCCAAAAGCAACATTGACATGATTCATGAAAACGTAAGTATTGATGATGATCTCATAACTGACTACGTCTAGGAACACATTATGCAGCATCATATTATTGTAGAATGATAAGATTAGAGGATAAAGAGATTTATTTCCGTTTTGAACGATTCTTATGAAAAATATGCTAAATCTAAAGCATACATATTTTATGTCAGAAGTGTTGGACCTAACAACCATTTTAATTGTATTTAATGTTTTTGAGCTTTCTGTTTCTATTTCTAATTCCATCTAACATTGTTGCTGTATTTTGGTAATGTTGGATTTCACCAAACTTAACTGCAATTTGTGAAAGTAGAACAGAGGCTGGAAATTTACAAAACAATCAATGACATAGATTTGTTAAAAGAAATAAAGTTAAACAGATTTAATAACTTTAATAATATGAATAATCCGAAAAACTATGATTTTGAAAATTTTATTTTTAGCTATCAACAATGGATATCATTGGAAAGCATATTAAATTTGAGATTTAATAATGAAATCGATTCTTAAATTCAATTAATGGAGAAAAAGTTATCACATTTCAAAATTTGGAATATAAAGAAATTAAAAACGTGACTGTTCATTTTCTAAAATATGAAGGAGGCCTGTGTGCTCTTGAAATCCAACTGACTAATAATATTATAGTATAGATATATGTTAACAAATTTCTTTGTTCACATCAAAATGTACAAGGTAGATTAGGCTTGATTAGATATAGACTTGATAGTCTTGTGCCAACTCGCAAAAAGTATGCATGTTAAAAAAAAGTCGTGTATATATTATAAGCAATAGGGTATAAGAGTCGTATGCAAGTCGTAGGTCATATCATACTCAAGAATCTTTATTCACTTGTGTGCTATGCGAAGTTGATTGTACGAGTCATTGTTTGTAAAAAGTTACAAATTTACAATAGACACTCTAAATTCCCAATTCAATTTAGGATTTACAAATTTGAAAATATAAGAAAAGTGATGGGATGAATTCGCCCTTCCATGAAGCTATAAGAGATGAAGTAGGTGGCATGGCTGTCATGTGTCCTTCGGCAACTTGGCATCATTCATTGTGTTGGTGATATGCAGCAATCTTCTGCATATTGTTGATATGCAGCTACCCTACTTACATTGACGAATTGCGGCATCCTCCTTTATTGATGGTCTACGACACTCTTTACCACATTGATGGTTTACGACATCTTTGCTATATTGATGATTTATGTCATCCTTCTTTGTATTGTTAATATCTGACATCCCTTAATATTGTTGATATCCGACATCCCTTCATATTGTTGATATCCGACATCCTCCTTGGATTGTCAATTCCTGGCATTACCTGTTATATTGATGATATACAATATTCTAATTCACATTGTTGGCTTTCGGCGTCCTCTGTAACATAGATATCCGACATCTCTTGTATTCTTTGAAACCCGGCATCCCCTGCTGGTTGTAAATACCCAAGATCTCTTGTCGCTTGCTTTACAATTATTAGTTTTAAAGGCCCAACATCTACAAAGTTATGTTACACCGCATTTGTGACTAATGTTCATATACGACATCTTCTGGGTTGGCTAATTGCTTGGAGTTCAACACTCTTACAATCTCATCATCTTCTCTTATGTACATGGCACCTTTTTATAGAAGTTCCACATCTTGAAGTCGCCTGAAGCTTGTTATCTCTTGATGAATGTTTGATTGCTTTTCTTCTACACGTTTGGCATTCGAATCACGATATATTCCTTTACATATTCGACATTTTTATTTGTGTTAACATTTGCCCTCACCCCCACCCTCCCTCCCCCCGGTGTGGAAGAAATGTTGACTTTTCAAGTTCGCACTTTGATATTGACGCTTGCCGCCTACTGGCATTCCATATAAATCTTGTTCGTCCATTCAAAATGAGATCAACGACTCCTGTCGTCTCTTTTCTTCTATAAATACTTATTTTCTTCCTCTTCTTGCTTTTTACCTTATATTCGAGGCAAAAATTCTTAATTTCTAGTTTGACTCAAGAAACTTCAATCTTTTCCAGCATTTAAGCTCGATCTCAAGATTTTATTTTTATTTTGAATTGGTTTAGACACAAGATAAAGAGGGGTTTTCGATTTCGATCTTTAAATTAGGGTTTAACTAGGTATTTTTATGACATGTCTGAGGTTCAATTGAAGCGTCACACTTTAGTATTTGAATTCGAATGTGATTGTCGTATTTTCTTTTGACGATTAATTGAAGTTGGATAGTTGTTATTATAAATTCGAAAGCTTTTCAGAAAGACAATTTCCTAGAATATTGATTGTGACAAAGTTGATATGCTTTTGAGATTTCGACACGCAATTAAGATTAGCTAATAAAAATTCAACACTCTTCAAAATATGATAACTTGCTTGGTTTTTGAATTTATTTGCTTTTTGAAAATCGACATTTAACTTGAAGTTCATATCTTAAAAAGGTTTCACCTCTTAGTTATTTCTTTCAACAATTAATTAGAAGTTTTGTATTCATTTAGGAATTTGACAATTGTATGGTTCCATTAGTTATAAACCCAACACTCATAGTGGGCCAATATCCTCTTACTAATTCGACAACTGCCCAAAGAACTGATGTACAAGCTTCAAATTTGATATCTTGTTTAGGTTCACTACGGCATCATGAGTCAGGATGTAGTTATCGTATCGTAGATTCAAAAACTGCTTATGTTTCCGACACCTTGTAAACTCGTCAAACGGTTAAAGCATTTTTAAATAAATCAAACCTCGTTTATTATTTATGAATTTGACAATCTTATAAATGCGACATCAGGTTACTGATTTTACATCCTATTTCTATAAGATATTATTAGTATGTTACTTTAATTGAACTTTACTGTCCAGTTACGAACTTGACATCCAATCATGAATCTAAAAATTGTTAACAAATTCTCAATTTGTTATAAATTTCTCAAATATTCTACAATTTCAACATTCTATTAGAAGTTCGATGTAACATTCCCGGATTTTAGCTAGAATTAATTTGATAATAAATTCAATTTTTTGGAATTAAATTATGAAATTTTTGGTAATTAATTTTGAATTTTGGATTTAATGATGAATTGATTGGGAAATTTCCAGAGTAAATAATGATACGTATTTTTAAATAGAAATTTTGAGTTTGGAATTCAATAATAAATATATAGGTGTGATTTTTAAATAAAATTTCTAATTGGAAATTCAAAAATAAATATTTTGAACAATATTTTAAATTTTAAAAATTTGATTGTGGATTCACTTGAAAATTTTGAATAAATATATATAGATTGAAAGTTAAATTGTAAATCAAATTTTGATTTTGGAAAAAATTCAAAATATAACTATTTATAAATATATTGGATTTGGAAACTCTAAAAAATTTAATACTAATGGGAAAATTTGTTTTGTATTTATAAAATGATGATTTGAAAATTTTATTTTGAAATTGATTTACAAAAGCTATTTAAAAAAAATTCTAATATATAATATATATATATATGCATACATGTTTATTTCTTTTATGTATATAGATAAATGTTTATTCAAAAGTATAATAAAATAAGTTTAAAATAAGATTTGAACATTTTTCTTTTACAAATATAGTTAGTAAATGATATATGTGTGTGTGTGTATGTATATGAAGTTGTAAGTAAATAATAACACAAGGGTTAAAACACAATTTGTAGAATAATTTAAAGTTAAGGATTTAAACATAATTTGAATTTGTTTAAACAAGTGTAACATTTTAAAACAAGAAAATAAGAAATGTGAGATAAGTAGCTATACAGATTTACAAATGTAAGTCATGTAAATTGAAATTAACATGTGTAGTCATCTTAAACAAAGAAAATAACAAGTGGCATTTTTTATTTTTATTTTACACAACAACAAACAATCTTCACAAATCTTCAAACTTGAGGAAGTAAGAAATGTTTCAGATCAGTTTCAATCAAACAGCAAAGTTTAAAACAAGATCAAAAATCTGAAACAAATCAAAATACAATTTCAAACCTGAAACAAAACAGAATCAATGCAAATACAAATCAAAACAATGCAAAGACAAACCAGAAAAGAAATTAGAAGCAAGGGACAAATTCAAGCCTGGAAACAAGATCCAGAAAAGAAAATAAATCCATCAACCTGGAAAATCAAATGCAAGTTCAAACCTGGAACAAGTCAGATCAGAGCAATCAAAGCAAAGTTTAAAAACTTTCAATCTGGAAACAAAAAGCAAGATCAACTTAGTATAAGCAACAAGCATGCAGATTTAAGTTTCAACCTGACATCAACCAAGCTTCAGATTCAAAGGAAAAAAACATAGCATGTTTCAGTTCAACAATTCCAGGTTTTCAAGCACTGTCTCTATCTTTCAACATTCAGGTGAGCAAGCTTTTATTTAAAGACTTGAATCGATTTTCATTCTTGATTTATGTGATGAAATCTGAGGATAATATAGAATGTTTTAATGTGAATATATGTTTATGCATGTATTTGTGACTGTGTGCATACTGGTATACACCTCTGTTGTAAAAATGAACACCAGAATTTCCTATAAAAATTCAAATCTCAATATACAAGCTGTTTTAAATTATAACCTTTAAAGTAAAATTGTTAGAGATACTCAGATTCAAATTCTAAAAATAATTTTAGTTAAAATTAACTGATAGAAATTCTGGAGTGTAAAAATGACAGTAATGATCAAAACATAAAGTAGAAAATCAAATGATTTAATTTCGGGTTTTGATGATATGAACAGATTCGCATTTCAAAATTATGATTTTAAAAATCATTTCATGATTTTAAGTCCCTAATTATTGAGAAATCTCATATTGATCGGAAATTGAAATTTGGTCAAGTTCTGATGGTCGTTGAAGTCTGAGGCTTCGAGATCGTGGTTGAAGGAAGGTAGAGAACAGGAGAATTTACGAAAAATGCTCGAGGCATTTATAATTGATCGAGATGGCCGAACGGTGGTTTTGTAGGGTTTTAGGTCGACAAAGTTCAAAGTGGAGGATCGCCGTTGATGGTGATCAATAGGTGATTGGTCTAAGGGGAAAAGATGCGTGAATGAGTAGGGGAGCTCTGGTCGAAGTCGCAAAGTTTCAAGCGACATTGGTGTGGCGGCGTGAAGCATTTTTGAATGTCGGGTTGTTTCTGGTGGTAGTCGTTGATGCTCAAAATTTGATTTTCAAGCTCGTTGCAGTTTTGGGTTGTTGGAACAGAGGGAAGAGGTCAACGTTGACCTGTAGACGCCGGTGAAGTCGATCGAAGTTGATCGTGGTGGTGTGCACGTTGAACTGGTACATGATGTATATGCTGTGTTATTGAACTTTGGGAAGAAGGTGGGTTACTCGGGTTCGTCCCGAAGAAAATGGTGAGATAGCTCGAAGCAGGTGATAGGTGGGGGAACCCGAAGTCAAGCTCGAGTTTGGCTCGAGAAAAATTCAAAATAGGCTCGGGGTGTTACGATTTGGTTAAGTATGTAAGTCATCAGGTTTTAAAATCATAACATGGTTTAAATCTGAAGCAATGTTGTATCAGTTTTAAAAAGTAAAAGCAAAAGTAAATTTGGATTAGTGAAACTTCAAAATATATTAACTAGTTTTCCAAAAGCAATAGAAAAGGGAAGTTTTAAAACAAAACTTTTAAGGCAAATGTTAAGTAAAGATTCAAAGATGAAATGTTAAGATAAATGTTTAAAATTATCTTGTTTTAAAACAATCATATAATAGGTTAATTATGAAATTAAGTCTTTAAGCATTTTCAAATGTAATAAAAAAAACAATGTAATTAAGAAATTGATTAAGAAAATAAATAAGAAGAGATGTTTGTTTTTAAAAAAAAATTAATTAACTTAAAGGTCTAAGTTAATTGGTTAATGATGATTAATTACAAGTTTTATTAATAAGGATTTAAATAATAATTAAAGTAATTAACTAAGATAAATGGTTTGTCTTTGATTAACAAAGGTTAATTTATTGAATGTAATTAATTTAAGGGTGATTTAATTAATATAAGTAATTAATGTTTATTTTCTTAATGTAATTAAGAGGTAATTACTTTGTGTAATTACAATAAGGATAATTAATTAATTAGGATTAATTAATGAAAGTAATTAAGTTTAATTAATTTATGATTAAAGTTTGAATTATCAAACGATATAAAGAATAATTAATTAAAGGATAATTAATTAATGTGATTGATTAATTAAGGTAATTAATTTAAGGTTGATTAATTAATTTATTAATGAAAGTTAATTAATAAGGGATTAAGGCATAATTAATTATATGTTTTATAATTAATTGGTATTAATTAACTAGGATTAGCGATTTACCTGATTTAATTTAATCAGATAATTAATTGACCTAACTTATAGATGTTTGAAGTCTACTGATTGTTGAAATGTTTGATATCCCTGATATGTTATGCTTTGTGCTATGAATTGTTTTGGTATGATCTCTGATGAATGTAATTTATTTATTTGTGATAAATGCAATTTAATTATCTGTGATGAATTTATATTTGTGAATCTGTGAATGGAAGATAAGGGTTATAAATAATGCCGCTTATCGATATTGATGTGCTTGAATCTGTGATGATTGATGATGTTGCACTATTGTGTAAAACCCCTGGACTACACCATACACACACAAATATGAATCGCACAAGAAAATTGGTTAAGTCACAAATTTTTGAAATGGTTTTAAAATTGAATTTTGAATCCGAATGGTTTTGGAAATAGATTTGGGTTAATTATGAAAAGTTTTTGAAAAAGAGTTTTGAAGATAAAAGTTATTTTGAATAACTTGATAAAGTTTGAAATTTAAATAATTTGATTTGAATTTGAATTCAATATTTGAAATTGAATTCTATAATTAGAAATTATGGTTTAAAAAGGTTATATAAGTTATAAATATGTTTATATGAGTTTTTAAACCATTTCAAAAGTATTGTTTTTGGAAATCTAAATTTAACCCAAGATTTAAGGGCTTTAACTCGTGCAGATATAATCGGATTTTTCCGAAACGAAAACTGTTTGTTTTCAAGTAATAATAGCTTTCATGTAAAGGAAGGTTTTCCAAGTTGTATTGAAAAGATTTCGAGTTTTGAAATGAAATTGTTTTGAGAGCTATAAATGAATCTTTGTGAAAGATTTGTTGAACTTTGTTTTGAAATTAAAGATGATCTAAAAGGTATATCTTTTGTATAAAAGATTTAAAACGGAAATGGTTTTGAAAGCTACGAATTGAATCTTTGATTTTAAAAATTGGATGAATTAATCCAATTTAAAAAGGAAATTGTTTTGAAAGGCTATGAATGAATCTTTGTGAAAAATGGGTGAACTTTATGAATTAAATCTTTTTGTTTAAAGATTTGAAAATGGTAATTTGTTTAAACCATTTGAAAAGAAAGTTTTGGGTAATAAGTTGTGACTTATCTGAAATTCCAATATTCGTATGTTTTTAAATATTGCGCTCATTATTCGGTTTAGCCGGAAGAGGATCTTGTGTCATATAACTCATTCCGAATAATGATACGACGATATGGATAGCAATTGAAGACCGGTGGTGAAGACCGGGTATTTTCGAGAGCGATAGGATAACCTGTCGAATGTCTCTGCACTGAGTCATGCCGGTATAGAGATCTCCATATGTGATGGGGAGTCCGATCGGGATTGTGAATACCCGGATTTGCAAGGGCTTCTTTGGAAGTGCCTTCGGTTCTGTTCGAACCCGGAACAGACTTGTATGGATGTATGTCTGACGTTACATTTTGAGATGTAAAGCTGATTTCTATCAAATACATTTCTGTTTGGTGACGGAGAATTTATTCTCTTAGTTTAACACCCTTCTCTGAGACGTACGAGCTCAGAGGTTATGTAGTTGATGGTTACTAGCGATACATTCTCAATTTGGTAATGTGGCATATGAAGTGTTGCTGATCATTTGTTGATCAAAGCAAGATTTTGTAAAAAAATGTAGTTTTGTGGACGTGACTTCGTCGAACCTCACAACCCGGTAATGGTCGAAACAGAAATCGTTGCAGCAAGGTTATTTGGGGGTGGTGCCCCTGAGGGTATGACCATTTCCTTCTGGATAAAAAATAATATCATGGTATGAAGCCCAGATATTCACTTATGTTGATTTGAAAGTGGTATCATAATATGGAGCCCGGATACTTTACTGTGCGGTTGTTGATGGCGAGGCCTCGGATAAAGGTCGGTAACGACCGGGGAATGACATACTCGTGTCAGTAGTTACTTTCGGGTAGGGGTAACACGGCCTTGTGTCGCAGAGATCCGGTTAGGTCCTCGGAGATGTCCCTCTAGAGGCGTTCCATTCTGTGTGGAAAGTTCTTTTGCCTGACCATTTGTTGAAAATCCAATCATCCAATACGCGTCCTTTACGATTGCAGTTGTATAATCTGCTAGCTATAGTAGGCATAGTATAATGGTACACATGTTGGCTAAGATTAATATTATACTTTCGAAATGTTTTCCACTATGCACTAGTAATAATATCAAAAGAATTTTCGCGTGTCAAGCATTTTTGACTGTTATAAGGAGAAATCTCCTCCAAGTGTGCGCTTGCATTGTTTGTGTGGCGGGAGGCCGTATGGCAGTTTCATTTTTCAAAAAGCATTACGGATTTCAAATTTTAAAATCTTTTGTTGTTTGTTTTAAAGATAAAACTGTTTTGTTTGCTCATACCAGTCTCATGACTGACCTGAAGTTTATTGTTCCCTTCCTAAACTCTGGATGCCCACAATTTTCCCCACGGGCAGTCTAGAGTTGGGTTTTCAGATAATCAAATAATAGGTGTAGATTCGATAGCCTTCGAAGCCTTTGGTTTGGTAGCTTTCAGTCTTTGGGAATCTTCTTCAGTCTTTGGATGACTGACCTTGCTTAGTACAACTTGATGGTGGTTCTCGCTTATTGGATTGGTGACCTTTGGAGTTTAGCATTGAAGACATTATCTTTCCGCTGCAGTTGCTTAGTTTGCTTTATCTTCTGTTGTTGTTTCTTTCCGCTGCTATTTCTTTTATCTCTGATGAATATTGATATTCAGTGTATCATCGTTGTATTGAATGTTGTATATCAATGATATTATTCATTTTCTTCTGCTGTGTTGTTGTAAGTGTTATAAGCTCCGGCGAACCAGATTCGACGTTTAAATCTGTGTCGTTCGAGTACAAGTGAAGCACGGGTGCCGATTTTCGAAGGTCGAGTCAGGGTCGTTATATTCGACATCTAGGAATGGTTTTTTCAATGGATTGTTATCTTGTTATAAGTGTTATAACTAGTCTTGATATTCCACCAACATAAACCAGATTGTTCTTACTAGTACTCACTAATTAAGCGTTCGAGTGTTTATTTTAGCATCAAACTTTTATAAAATATGCAATACTCTCCTGATTTTGTATAATATCACCTGTTAGACAAATGGATAGCAAAAAGTTGATAAAAGTTCCAAATCTTCTCCCCCTTCAGAAGGGAGATTATAAGCTCAGTCAATCCTTCATAACTAACTCGGCAAGAAGCGGATTCTATCCTCGACAATTCAAAATTGTAAACGTAGAAACCATGGTTGTTGGTCGATCTGGCAGGATAAATAATCATCCAAAAGGATTCTTTGCTTTCTCTCATATCCACATTCAGCACTAAGGTTATCTTACTTTACCTAAATTTCTTATACAGTTGGAACATTTGGGGGTATCACTTCTATTCAACTTAATCTCAATTCATATACTTATTTGAGCTGCATGGAGATACTTGCTAGGGAAGCCAACCTCCCTTCACTCAGAGCTGAAATTTTCCATTTATTAGTAAATCCTGTAAAAGTAGGATAATTGGAGGGTCCTATATACTGCCTTCTTCCTCGGGTGAAGAGCTTGGTTGCTAACATGATCAGCAATGCGAGAGATTGAAAGAGCTAATTCTTTTACGTTAAGTGCTATACTCCATGAATCAAAGGATCTTTTTCTACTTCCAGTAAGTTCTACTTTCTGTTGTTTATGTTATATTCTGTCATGCTCTTATGACAATTATTCACTTTCAGAATTCGTTTCTAAAAGAATTGAACCTTCCATTGCTACCATAATTACCCCCTTACTCGATGCTCCTAAGAGTATGGGGAATGCGCTCACATTTCTGGCTGAAACCAACCTCCGAAAATAATCTCTAATCCTGGAAAGCCGCAGGGTACTTGGAGATCCTTTTAAGGTTAAGGGAGGTTCTCACGGAAAACGAGAGTTGGTCGTTAGTAGTTAGAAAGCTTTTTCTCCTTCTTCCCCTATTCAACGTGATTCTTCTAGTAAGTTTATATCATAGTTAAATAAAGTTTCTTATGTCGGTGTCTCCCGAATTCTCTTTTGATTTATGTACGTCTGCTACTGTTGTTGCTTCTAAGTCTAGAAAAGCTAAAACTCATGCTTCCACCTTATCAGAATCAACCAAATCTGCCAATGTTGGGAGTTCCATTGCTAAAGCTGTTGAGAATATAAAAAGGAAGGCGGGCTCCAACGCCCCAACTAATGTTTTAATCCCTCCTTCGAGTAAGAAGCCTAAGCTTGAAAACAGACTTCTATTGTTATTGCTGAGGAGCCAAATGTGGATGCTAACTTGACCACCCAAGATTTTGACACGATTGATTTAGATTCTTCAAACCATGGTGCGCAAAAACCTACCGAGGGGCACCCAGGATTCTTTGTTGGACATTTCACTTTCCACCGCTTTTGACTTTCAACGCTTATTTGAGGAGCTAGGTCTGACCCTTATTCCCTCTGAATCTCTTCCTTCAAAGACTCAAGCTCAAACTGTTCTTATAAGCTTTAACGATCTTATTCATTCAGTTGTCCAGTCTCCCACTTTGACTACCTTTATGCCACTGCAGGCTTCAACATCTTCAACGGATCATCTTTACGTCCTTTATCAGCAACTTTTATTGGTACTTATTTTTCAGTATTTGACAAATCTAGATTCTAATTCGGTACATCCTTTCTTATATTTAATGTGAGTTTCAGAAGGCCAAGCACATGTTTTCTCTTCAACAGACCTCCCAGGAACCGTTGGTCAAGTCGCGGAGCTTAAGGAACAAGTTTCCTCATTAACGACTAAAGTTGGGACCCTGCAGAGCCAAATGATTGTTATATCGTGGTAGAAAATGACAAAGTAATCCTTAAGAAGGGAAAACTCGCATCCTCCCTTGATGAGGAGAAGTAAGCCAAATTGTTACTTGCGGAGAGTACGAAAACTTTAGAGAATGAAAAAGCCGAGATGGTCAATAAGATGAAATCTCTGGAAAGCCGGTTGGAAACTATAAACGCCACTTTGGTCTATGCTAACAACATCATAAAGGATGCTAAAAGAAAAGTTAATTTCTTCCTCGATCAGGTTCATGAAGACGCCCTTTTTGTTGCGTACAATGACAACATTGGCAGATACTCTGATTTGGACTCCCCTTCCCTCCCAGACTTAAATGACAGATTTAAGAAAAAGTTTGATCTTACATTGGGGAGAGCTCAGGGGTCACTTCAAAATGAATTTCCTACAGAAGAAATCGTTGATCCCGAGAAGCTATTTATCTTTTGATTATCCTCCGCTTCAAGGGGGCAAAGACTCCGATGAAGAGGAGGATGATGAATATGATGATAATGATGATGATCAAGATGGAGATGATAGTGGCAAGGGTCTAGAAGGACTAAGAGACTGAGGTAATGGATTAGGTGGTCACGACTCGTCTATCCATGATGCGGACTTTCCTGACTTACCTGATCATCAGGGTGCTTCGCAGGAAAATATCCTTCCAAAAGATGTTGCTTCCCTCAGTCCGCCGAAGGAGAAGCCTCAAGCTCGGCTTCTCAGGTTCCGATCACGAAGGTACGGAATTCAATATTTAAACGTCCAAAATTATCTTTGAGCCTTTAGTTAATAAGTTTATAACTTTTAGTTGAGAAAAAGATTTAAATATACTATGAGACTCTATAAGAAAAGAGCGAGAGGAAGACACATCGATTGAATAGAAAGCTTTAAAGGGTAATTGAGGAGCACAACAAATTATCTGATAAGTATATGCATATTTCTGCTAAGGTCACACGATTAAAGAACTTCAAAGAAAAATAAGTAGCCCCGTTATTAAAGAAGTCTCACCTTCATCTGGGGAGAATCGTAATAAAAAATGCAGAGGTGGCTACTCTCTTCTGATGCTTATTGATGATAGGGATGCTTTAGCGGAATTTCTTTATAAAATTTATTCCAGTAGTTTCGTTAATTTTTCTTTCTTAGCGGAAAAGAGTAGGGGTTTGCTCAGGTGTTTTCATAGTAGATATTTGAATGAGCATAGAACCGATCTCTATCCTGAGAATGCTGGAATCTTTCCAGGATCGCAAGCATTCCTCTTTCCCAAAACACTCTTCCTTTCGAAAAAGTAAAATTTAACAAAGAAAGATTTATTTCCGAATTTTACAAAGGATTGATATTGTATGAACCCAAGTGATTTTGTTTTTAATGTGCAATTCGTACAGTTTCATGAACTTCGGTATTTCCATTTCTCATTTCTTTGCAACTTAGCTTATTTTTCATAAACCATACATATTAAGAAGTCGTCGGGTAGTCATGTTTTCATGGAACTCTTAAGTAAATTTATCAAATTAAAGAGAGATTTTAAAGAAAAATCATTGATTCTCAAAACTTCTTGGCTAACAAAATATTGTTTGCTTAGAGATCTTCAGAAAATTTACATACGGTTTTCACACTTTCGCTTCGATTTCTTAAGTGATGAAAATGATATATTGCTTAAGAGATGCAAACTAATTACGCCAAATTGTTATGTAATGAAGTCGATCCTCCGACCGAGAAATGGGACTGCCATCAATTTCCACCAGTTAATCGATGAGGAGAAACGCTCTTCTCAAGACGTTTCAACTTTGTCGTTTCCGGATAACCCGAATGCACAGAAATGACATAAAAAGTATAATCAATTGAAATCTACATCAAGTAGTATGAAGGAAATGATTTCCAATTTCGATGAAAAAATTAAAGAACAAGATAGAGAAATACTGAAGCTGAAAGAGAATATGAGTGCGGCTGGTCAGTCTGAACTTTCAATCCAAAGAATTGATGCTAACGTGGAAATTGCCTTATTACATCAAAGGGTAATGGATCTTGAAGTAGACCTATTGAAAAGCCAAGTATTCTATCAATCCTTAGAACTCATTATGAGCGGCCGCCTTCATACTCCTACTCATTTGATTTGCAAAGAACAATTTTCTATTTTGTTCAACCCACCTTCGAGATTAAACAATGGAGAAATCGCTAAATGGAGTCAGAGAGTTGGATATGAATGCTTTCAATTCTTGAACAAGCGATGGGATGACAAATTTCTCAATACCTTAACAATTATCAGGGACGGATGGAGAAACTTGAGCGTGAAAGATACATTCTTAAATAGGGGTCAAGAAATTAAAGAGTGAAATTCGAACTTTAAAGGGAGCCAACAAGACGCTCGATCGTGCATTGAAAATTCGAGTTGATTCGAATGACGATGCGGATAACATTCCAAAGAAAGAAAAGAAGCTTTTCGAAGTGGCAACTCGTCACATTATTGAACCTTCTTCGATCGTTGAAACTTTGAAAGAGAAGGTGCAGAAACTTGACACTTAATGAAGAATCACTTATTATTTTTTGGTTAGATTTCCTTTTTGGCTACCCCTTTTGATACATGTAATTCTTGTATATAATATGTGAAATAAACAGATTTGCATCTAAATGATTGTTGCCTTAAATGAACTTTGTATTCCTCTTTTTTAATTTATTGCATTGTCTGAGACACATAACTCGCTTTCCACGGCTTTTTGATGCAATACGATATTTTGCCTTTGATTGAGTATTGGTTTGTCTTTTTAATATGAACTTTGTCATTAAAACCTGAAATTTGTTTTGATAAAAAGATTAGCCACTTATTTGATCAGAAGTTTGGAGAACATTCCTTTTCTTAATAGGAAATTAGACATCTGTCTAATAACGAAGACTCTCGTTATTTGAAAATTTAAATTTCGTTTAGGAGAATTTAATTTACCACTTTAAGGAGGGAATCTCTTAACAACTTTGCAATTTGGCTTTATCACCTAGAACTTTCAAGCTTGACGTTTGAAGCTTTAGTCTCAAAGAGTAAATACTCGAAAATCCGTGTGGTAATTATAATTTCTTACATATTGAAGATTAAAAACCTTCTAGTAATAATATCATTTGGATAGAAGACCAAAAATCTATTAGACAATGAATTGAATAGGAGACCAAAAAACCGTCTAGTAATGACTTAGAAGATCAAAAAATCATCTGGTAGCATTATTCAAACTGGTAATATTATTCGAACCAAACATCATATTTTGATATGGTAATAACACCATAATCTAATCTGAATATAAGACTAGAAATCCGTCTGGTATTAATTTAGAATTCCTTCCATTTGATAAGAAAATTAGAATTTTTCTGATACAAATCCAGAATTTCACCTGGTAAGAGAAATAGAAATCCGACTATTAACGGAGATGCCCGTTGTTCGAAAATCTGATTATTGATGGAGATTCCCGTTATTTGATAATTTGAATTCTAATATAGAAATCATGGATTGAGAGTTAATTCATTATTTCAATAAATGAAGTCTCAAGCTTGAGTAATAAGTCAGTTGATGTCGCTATCTGACATTAAAATTCTCATTTCTACGTGATAGATAGTTTTTGATCCTTCCTTTGAAGGTTGCTTTAACTTTGCCTTGATGCGGAACTAAATGCGTTCGACTGTTCCTCCTCTAGAAAATTGCCTTAGCATTTGACTGATCTTCCACTAAAAGATGGCATCGATCCTTTTCAGGACAGTTTGATTTGCTCTTGCATTTGATTGATTTTCCTCTAGAATACTACCTCTTACTACTCTTTGGGTAATGATTTAGGTTTGAGCCCTTATTACCTTATAGGTAATGATTTAGGTTGATCGGTGTGTTTGGTTAGCTATCTTAAATGGTACCAAATTCTTACATGTATCCCTCTAGGAGGCGCTCCAATCAGAACTTATAGGCAGGACCGATTGCCAGTTTGATATTTTGGCTAGGTCGTCTTAGGTGGGAGCAAAGGCTTACTCAGTCTTCACTCTATGATGCGCTTCAGACGGCCCTTATAAGCGGGACTGAAGGCCGATCGATGCTCTGGCCAGGTCATCTTAGACGGGACCAAAGTCTTCCTCTGTCATCCCTCTATGAGGCACTCCGGCCAAACCACGTAGGCGGAACCGAAAACTGGCAGTGCTCTGGTCAGGCTTTATAGGCGGGACCAAAAGCTTACTCTGACCTTCCTCTAGAATGTGCTTTGACCATCTTGGCTGGATCAAAAGCTTTTTTTTCCTTTATTTTATAAATCCTCTTTATGAAGCATTTTACTTTATTGATTACTTGTTCTTTGTATAGACACATTTGTCTTTTGTTTAAATCTTACTAATAAACTCTTAAAGCTCTTTTTTGTCTAGAAATTCTCAATCATTCCTTTTAGAGCTCGACATTGATTGGTTTCGTGCCCTTTCCTTCGATGATACTGACAATCAGCGCCTCCGAGATTTCTTTTATTTTCTGGCTGCTTCTTCTTTGAAGACCAATAGTTTAATCTTTCTTTAGACAGAAGGTAGATATTATCGTGGGAAGTGGTAAAGGAACGAATCCTTGAGCTTTGTGCTCTTTGCTCCTGCTTGATTCTCTTGTAGCATTTGATTAGTATATTAGCATCGTCTATGAGTTTCCGCTTTAAAGATTCTCGAAGTTTGATTGGTGCGGGAGGACGATCAACTACTCTTTTCCATCTTTGGGCAAAATTGTCAAAGTCTCTTGTAATTTTTTTCAAAAATAGAAATTGGATGACCCTTCTCATTTTTAGGAACAAACTATTCTTTTTTGTGCTTTATTTTTCAAACAAAGGACGATAACCATGGATAGCGGTAGAGCCTATATCAAATGGATTTATACTCCATTTATCGGGATTATAAGAAACCACTTGTCTCCTTTCTTCCATGATTTGTAGTGCTAACTGTTGGCATCGAAATTTGACCACCAACACCCAGTTACACGAAAGCACCAATATCCAATCCAATCACAGAAGTATGAAGATAAATGAAGAACAAAATTAAAACTATTAGAAAGCAAATAAATAGAGACAGGTTTATAGTGGTTCGGCAAACTCCGACCTACGTCCACTCCAAAGATTTTCCTTTAGTTAGTTTATATTATCGATTATGGTTACAAATCCGGAAAATTTAAGAATAAAAATGGCGAGTATAGCCTACGTAGAAGATGAAGAAGAGCAGAATGAAGATCCATTTTATGATGCCATGCATGTTGTATTTATAGGAAAAGACGTACACTAATCTCTCTGAAACTTCGGTTATAGGACCTTCTTATCCATATGCCACCATAGGGGTCGCTAAGCCCAAATCCCAATAGAGAGGGATTGGTACTGATCCCTCTATTTGTTGATTCTTGGGTAGCGATCACTATGGTGGCTTCTATATATTTAGACATATGAGCTCTTCAAATATCATGTTGATTGAACAAGTGAAGCTCGTGTTTTTGTTTGATCTTTGGTTCAGATCCACCTGGAGGTTATCCCTGCCGACCCCTTCTCAATGGATCATGCTGAACCCTCATGGTTGATGACCCCTTCTCAATGGATAATGTCGATCCCTCATGGTTGACTCCGTACTTCCAATGTCGATCCTTATTATATGTCATAGTGATCCATCTACGTATACAATCATGTTGATCCCCTTCTACCTATCAAACTCCGCCAAACGCTCTTATATGTTATGCTCCTTGACTATGTCGATCTCTTGCCTATCCAATTAGGCCGATTCATGCATACTTATTCATGCTTAACCCTTGAACTCCATTATATGATGTCAATCCCCCCTATTCCATAATGCTATGTCGAACCCTTCTATTTCACAAGGCTATGTTGATCCTCTTATTCCACATGGCTATGCCGATCTCTCTCCTTTCATAAGATATGTCGATCCCTCTTATTCCACATGGCTATGTCGATCCCTCTCCTTTCATAAGATATGATGATCCATCTCAATCAAACATGCTGACCACTCTTCTATGGGCTGAAGTATGTTGATCCCTCTTAAGGAGTCAAGCCATAGTGATCCTTTCACTAAACTATATTCCATATTTTAAGCATTTTACGTTGTTTATCCATCTAGTCCATTCAACTCTGACTCCGTATAACCATTTGTACTTTACCTTCGGGTCCTACAACCATCGCTATGCACTCATCGGCCTTGATAATTGTGAAGTCTGTTGGGTTAAATCCGCATGTGTACTCGCCTTGCCAAAAGGCGGGTTAACACTAACATTCTTTACACTTGCTCCTCATGAAACCGAAGGTCGAAAACGATTTGAGAAATTGACCAAACTGCTTGAGGTTCAGAAGATCCTTATTTCGAAATAGTCATCGTATGGTCCAAAGAAGATTATGCAGGATTTGTAAAGTTCCTTTATGAAATATATGCAGGTTGGGGTAAATTCTCCATACCCTATGTATGTAGGTCAAGGATAATCCAATATGAGATATGTAGGGAGACAAACGTTCAAGCCCTCCTTCTATCGTTAAATGTTAACAAATTTCTTTGTTAATTCCAAAAGGTGCAAGGTAGATAAGGCTTGATTAGAGATGGACTTTGACAGTCTTATGCCAACTCGCAAGAAGTATGCATGTTCAATAGAAAACTCATGCATATGTTATAAGCAATAAGGCATAAGGGTCATATGCAGGTCATAGATCATACCATAGTCAAGAATCTTTATTCACTTGTTGTGTAATATGCGAAGATTGTTCAAGTCCTTGTTTGTAAAAAGTTACAAATTTACAAGACACTCTAAATCCTAATTCGATTTAAGGGTTTCCAAATTTGAAAAATGTAAAAAAAAGTGATAGGAAGAATTCGATCCTTCCACGAAACTACGAGACCTATATTTATAGGAGTTGAAGTATGCAGCTTGGCTGTCATGTGTCCTTCGGCACCCTTGATTCTCGGCATCATTCAATGTGTTGGTGACATGCGGCAATCTACTGTATATTGTTGATATGCGGCAACCCTGCTTACATTGATGAATTGTGGCATCCTCCTTTATTGATGATCTATGACACTTACCACATTGATAGTTTACGACATCTTTGTCACATTGATGATTTACGGCATCCTTCTTTATATTGTCAATATTCGACATCCCTCTGTACTGTTGATATCTGATGTCTTTCCTGGATTGTCAGTTCCCAGCATTACTCGTTATATTGACGACATACGACATTCTAAAAACATTGTTGACTTTTGGCATCCTCTGTAACTATAGATATCCAACATCCCTTTCATTCTTTGAAGCCCGACATCTCCTGCTGCTTGTAAATGCCCAAAACCTCTTGTCGCTTGCTTTACAACTATTATAGTTGTAAAAGCCCGACATCTACAGAATTCTGATACACGTTGACAATATGTTCATATAAGACATCTTCTGGGTTGGCCAATTGCTTGGAGTTCGACACTCTTATAATCTCATCATCCGCTCGTAGGTACACGACACTTATTTATAGAAGTTCGACTTCTTGAAGTCGCATGAAGTTTGTTACCCCTTGTTGAATGATTGATTGCTTTTCTTCTACATGTTCGGCATCTGGAATCACGATATATTCTCTTACATATTCGCCATCTTTATTTGCACTAACAATATATATTTCATTTTTTTACTTGAATCAAATTCAAAATTTATCACACACGTAAAATTTAGGGTATTTCTACTTCAACCTCGAAAAAATGTTTTTTAATGTATCAAAAGCTTTACAATTTTATATCTCTCAATTTCTCCTTTTTGCACTTCGATATTTTCTCTATTCAAAATTGTTACAAACTCATTAAATCATCATCGCCAACTATATGAATACTTATTTTCCATAATTATCAATCTTGAATCATATCTTTAGTTAAATATAATTTATTCATTGTTAAATTACATAAAAAACTTCTTATTCACATTCTGGGTAGATATTTCATTGAATCTGTTTCATCAACTAATTAATAAATCTAATAAAATATCTACCCAATATCTGATATATGAAGCATTGATTAATTTTCCGGTTGTTTAAAATTGTAAAAGAATGCGCTCTAAATGCCATTTATGCCTCTTTGGTTTCAACTGAATATTTTACGATTCAAGTCAATTCTGTTTTATTTAATATTTCAAGAAGTTAGACGTTATCGGGAAATTATAGCAAAATATTGTACAAATGTCGAGTTGCTAAGATTTGTTTATGTTGACAAAAATTGAAATTGAGTTTGATAGTATGTTGTAGAAGAAGAGACTGCTTTAGCCATTAGAAAATTGAAGAATTAATAACTAAGATATAATGGGGTAATTTTGAATTAGCCTAAAGATTTTAACTTTGATTTGGGCATTACTTGCATGCATCTTGTTGAAACTGAAGGTAAAATATTTATTTTAAGTTACACATTATTCATGTTTTTATTCTATCTTTGCCAATTTTGCTTCAAATTTAGTTTGGAATCAACGTACAGATGGATTTAATGCAAAATTTAACGTGAAAATTGTGTCCGAATTTGTTGTTTAAATTCTAGATTTATGATTTTAGATCTTTACTTCAAGTTCTGTATCAAAATTTATATTTTCTTCTTTTAGTTTCAATCTAAATGATATCATAGAATCTTCAGTTGTTTTGTAAATCTATTACAGGTAAATTTGAACTAATTTTTTGTTCTCGAGTTCTATGTTTGCATCAACATCCATCCGATTATTGTTTGTTCAGCATGATTATGAATTTTATTTCTTTCATTCATTTCATAGGACGCATTAGTTTATCAACTTGTAGATACCAAAGAATCTTCAATATTTATAATTCATTAGAAGTAAAGTCAATCTTTTTTCCATCTCAAAATATGAATATACAAGAAAATAAAGTTGGGGAAAATACCATACACGAAGTAAATGCATAGTCAAATTATAATTTTACATATCATATTCTGAAAGGAAAAGGTATAAACGTATAAAGGTTTAGTTGTAAATGTGTTCTATAAACTTAATTTTTTTTGAATGTTTACTCAACCTAACATTATTTTGTAACATCGAATATGATCTATCTTAAACAACCTAAGGTTTAATACAATTTTTTATAGTGATGTTTCATAGACCATGAAATGTTCATATTCAACACATGTTTTTTCCATTTTATTCATGGTTAATATTGAATTTTTGGGGATTTTACATAACACTATAATTATTAGTTTTTATTTTCTACAGAATTTGTTTGATGTTATATTGTTCTAAAAAATGATTTATTAATAATGTTACAAATAAAATTATGGATTACATATCATTATGGACTGAAAATTACTTATTGATAATATTAACAAGTAAAATTAACTTCAAATGAAAAGGAATGTATCAAAAAGGAATGAAATTATATTAATTTCATTGAATTTGAATTCAAACTAATGGGAGTGTTTTCACATTTAATTCTTTTCTATCAAAATCAATTTCATAAGAGAATCATATGGATACTAATTCTCTTTGCTCCTACGTGTCCACTTTCAATTCAATATAACATTTAACTTTTTGATAAGTTAAGATTGATTATTGGTTTTAGTTAATTAAAATATACCTTTATTAAATCATGTTGTGTGATTTTTATTCATATTATTTTCAAATTTTCAAACAACTAGGATCGTGTTCCAGTCGTTAAATTATTAATCCTCATCCATGTTGTCAACTTGGAAAATGATGTTAGGTTTAGTTCTTTTCACATTTGCTTTAAACCTAAAGCTTTGTGTTAAAATAATATTTTTGTAAATTTTATACAGACGTATGTGCAGTTTAGAAAATTTGATAGCATTTTAACCGCTTTGTGTTAAAATAATATTTTTGTAAATTTTATACAGATATATCTGCAGTTTAGTAAATTTGATAGCATTTTAACCATATAGTTTAGTTATTTTTTATATTGTAAACGAATACAATCATATATTTATAACATATAAGTGGAAAATTAATCCATTTAGTTGGCATTAAAGAGAACTAATTCATAATAAATTATCGAATTTAAAAATTGAAATCAAATGTAACAGAAATAAACTGAAATTAATGAAATTAATCTTTTATTTAGTTCGAATTCCAATTTAAAATAGTAAATATATCAACTTACTCACTTTCGGTTGCATATAATATATATATATATATATATATATATATATATGTAGCCGGCTATTTGAACACAAAATTAAACTCAAAATGATGACACAAAATATCCGGACCAATGGATTTTTTTTTATGGGAAAGGTGAAATTCAAAAGGCAATCCAATGATGGAGATTCTTTGTGTCACTAATTGTGTTTATATTTTGTGTCTAAATAGACTTTCCGTATACACACACATACATACATATATATATATATATATATATATATATATATATATATATATATTCACTCTCAAGTTGACCTTAATTTTATAATTATTAGTATGTGACTTGTTTATATCAATATAACGGTTTACAAGTTGAAATGAATTTTATATCATTATTTTTTCTTTAATTATCTCAACGTATCTTGAATTTGTTATGTGATTTATAAACTTAAAATTTACACTAGCCTTAAAAGTAAGAATGCCTATTGGTGAAATCATAAGTTATAAATACTTTCAATTTATGAATGATATTAATTTGGTTCTTTTAATGCATAGGTTTCCAAAGTTCTTCTATTTTTGCCAGTTTTAACACTATGAAAAAAATATTCTTTTTAAAATAATTATAAATTTATCATAGAATATGCAATTTAACTTGAAACTTTTTCAAAAAAATAAACGAAGCTGACTGGACCCTTATCTGATTTTAAATAATTGACAAAAATAAATATCACAAGCAATAAATATAAGGTCCAAAGTTACTATAGGTTAATTGAAAACTTTACATGTTTGCATTTTTGGTTGATCATTGATATCATTGATTATTTCAAGCTAAGATTCCGCGAGAACTAAATATTCTAATAAGTCTAACAGACAATTAACTAATTATAGTTGATTTTTTAATTGGTACTAATTGATTCTTCTAACAAACATTAAAGAGAATTGATTCAACAAACAATGTCTTCAATGCTCTAATTTAATTTGAAATACAATATAAAATTAAATTCCTATTGTAAGTAATTATTCAATTAGTTTGAACTCAGGTTTAAATTAGTAAATATTATTATCTTAATGTATTCCATTTTCTTGGTTCCGCGTGGAATTAAATATAATAATGCTTACTCTTATGCAAGGTTCAAGAACTCGGTTTCGTTCATCTGAAATTTTCTTAGTTCGGATGATTTTGGAAATTTCAAAAGTTTCACTTTTGGTTTTGGTTTCGGTTTCAGCCTTGATTTTAGTATTCATGTTAATGAAAATGTAATGATGGTCGATGTAAATATATAGACTATAAAATAAAGTCTAACCCAACATATTTATACTAAATCAAACAAATTTAAATTTGAATTTGAATTACACTAAATTAAATTTCTCTGAACTAAATTAAATGAAATAAAATAACTCAGCCCAATTTATCTCATAACATTCAGCTTGATTAAATAAAATTATTTTCAAAGCCCTATTTAATTCAGCCTTGTTTAAATAGCCCAACTTGATTAAAATTCAATCATGTTTAATTCATTTCAAAGTCCAATCCAAACATCTATTTCAATCTGCCCCCTTCGCCTTCCCCCGTAATTTTCAAAACCATGTTCCCTCGCTCAATTCACGACGTCTCTGGTCTAGTTCCTGCTAATCAATTTACAAACCCTCGTTTGCTATGAAATCGATCGACTGTAAAACATCAACGGCTGTAAAATCAATCGAGACAACAAAATCGACAATGACGGTTGTTGCTATGAATCGACGATGATAGTTGCTGCTATGAAATCGATGACGACGACAATTGCCTAAATTTGCAACTCAAATGGTAATTTACTGTTTTTTACTGTAAGTTAGCGGGACGAGATTTTATCTAATCTCATCCCACCATCGGTCGGAACCGAACCGAGGTGGCCGGAATCTCGGGATTCCGGTCGGAGCCTTAAACCATGTTCTTATGCTTATATGTTGAAATTATGTGGATGCTGAAAGATTTTCAAACAATCAAGTCATCATAGGTTTCAATACTTATTCATAAATTTGAAAATCATTTACGTTATAGATGTTTCTTTCTCTAAATGCACCAATGTGAAATATGATGGTCCTTCGTATTTAAACTATCATAATTTAAATTGCTTTATGAATTTGTTAAAGTATATGTGTAAGGTACTTAATTTGAAATTATGATAATATTAATTTTTTTAGTGTAGTTGGTATTTGATAATATAGCATGACAACATGTTTCAAATTTTACATTCCAAAATTGGGAATGATTATGAAACTCGCTAGAACCTTTTTCTAAAGGAGTTAAACACTAAACATGATTGAAAATGGATTATTATAGCACTATGTGTTCAAAATATTCTTCCTCTTTTCTTTCAATATTTGCGTTCAAGTATTATATGTGTGTATACATAAAATAATAAAACTGCTCACATGTCTATTCACACAAGTTCGAATGTACCTACATATTGTTAGTTTTTATATGTAATATGAACTAAAATAGTAAAGATCATATCAAACAATATCATATATGCAGATAAAAGTAACTAATATGCAATTTAACCAATAAATCACGACGAGTGATATTTAATATAAGTTTAAACCAATTAAAACATTAATTATAATTAATTATCTTTGGTTGAAACTAAATTTAATGGAAAAAAATCAGTTGCATATTAGTTCTCTTTAATGTTAATCAATTGGAGATTTAATTTGTAATCAATTAATTCATCTTAATTATTTCTATTGCCGGTAAATTTTCAGAAGCATTGTAACTCATAAAATATTTTATGAGAGAACATATAATGTGAAATATTTTATAATTTAACAAATTATTCCTTAATAGAGAAATAGTAAAGTAAAACTTGATGTCTATTCTTACGAATCTTTCCTTTCACAAATTGAAAAAAAGAACGAAAATATAATAAATGAGAAAAAACTATTTATTCGTAAATTTTTCCATTAAAAACAAAATATTGTTAGGATGATATTTATTTATACCTTGAAAGGAAAATTTATATTTTATTTATTTGTTTATATATCTTATAAATAATCAAAACTGATTATAATATTTATCTTACATGCATAACAAATGGAATGGATTATAAATACTACATTGTGTCGGCGTTTCAATGTACAAACAAAAAATATTATGATCATCCGTATCAACGTTGAACTCCAAAAAAAATACATGTTCAATGTCAATACGAGTATGCAGAGAAAACTCAAGGACAATGTTGGAACCACGGTATCATGGGAAGAATAAAAACAAATGAAAGTTAATACATGAATAAAGCAAAGTGAAGGCGATGAATATTAAATAAGAGACGAATTTAAATGAAAAATACATTTTAATGTAGAGTTTGATATTAAGCCAAGTTTATCTTTTGAAGGAGGAGATGTATGGAAAATGTACTAATTCGGCTAATTATTTTGAAGAATTTGCTGGAAAATAATGAAGAGTAGTAATAGACACAATTGATACTTAAGTTGGCTTTGCGTTTAATGGAAGAAGGCATAATGTATCTTTGAGTAACCTTGGTTTCCAAAAAATTTGGTTCACAATAAAAAGAATTAACTTTGTCTACTTGGCTTCTATTCATATGTAAGGGCATATTTTACATAATACTTTTTTCAACTTTATATAGTCTTCTACAATAAATTTAATAACTTACTTTTATTAGTTTGCTTCGATGACTATGTTTTTTACACAGTATTATCAATGTTTATATTCAATTACATGTCACATAAAGAATTTTTTGTGTATTCATAAGTATTTTGTTTAATGGTGATATTAATTTACTTTAAGTCATGCTTATTACATTATTATTATTACTGTATTTGCATGGATATTTAAGTAAAGCGGAAAAATTATTTGGCTTACAAAAATATGTCTACACACTGTATATATTATATAACTCTAATGTCATATTAGGCTATATGTACTAGTAAATACAATATTTCAAATCTACTATAATATTTTTCTTCGATTTATTTATCACAGTGTAATGTCATAAGCGTCATAATCCAGGTGCGGGGTGTTGTTTTTTGAACCAAATTTAAAAACTATTTTACTTTCAGCACGATTTCTCTATTCCAGGTTTAGAATACTAATATCAATGTACATACTGAAATGTATATGTTAAATAGAGAAAAAACTATGTCGTACTTATATCTGCTTACATTTGAAAATTAATTAATAGGCATGCTTGGTAACGTAATGGTTACCAAGTTAGAAACAACTTATAACCGACGTTATCGTTTGTTGTATAAATTCAGTATGCTCTCAAATAATAAAACACTTTAGATGACCCGAGATTATCTAAGAAGATTTATCAACAACAAAAATTTGTAGTGTTCAAGAAAATGCTAATTTAAAAATTACAGTCCATAAATATGTGCTATAGCTCCATATAACTAAAAATTATAGAAATGATTAGTTAAATAAATTATATGGTAAACCTCATGTGCGTAGCACGGGTTAGCACTAGTTAAGCCACGAGATAGACATATGATTTTAAGATAGAATTAAGATGGTTAAAATTAAGATTAGTGATATGAGTGCAATTATTAGGAATGGAGCTAAGAACTGTATGGTTGAACTAAGATTAAAGGTCAAAAATAAAGTTTGAAATAAAAACTCATGGTTATCTTTATTATATAGCACTATAGCAATAATACTGGTATCAAAAAAAATTACTTATTTTCCATGTATAAGGTTCCAGCCGAAACCACGAGATTCTGACCATCTCGAACTGGTTCCGGCCGGAGGCAGGACGGGATCAGATCAAAATCTCATCCCATTATAAAAAAAATTGAACACAAAAAATCGAATAAAAATTTTGCCTATGAAAAAACCGATCAAAATCAAAACTTACCGCATCCACCTTCAACAAATCCCTTCCAGATTCAACCGCTAGTCGAGCATCGTTGAGGAGAGTTCGAGCATCGGCTTCGATCAAATCTAGTAGATTACCTTCGACGAAATTCGAGAGGAGGCTCAACCAAATTTGAGCATAGAGAAATTCGAGCAAATGTCACTTTTTCGTTTTCTTTCGCTTTTTGTTTTCTTCGATCTAATGTCGTTTGTATGAACGAGCAGAGGTAAAACTAAGGCTACGTAAGTGTGGGTGTGAGTTGAATAATTAGTAAATGGGCCGGAGATTAATTTAAAGTTGAAATTGTTAATTTTTGAAGACTTCAATGTATGTTCAATTGCTGGATAATTAGTAAATGGATTATGTATTCTACCTCTACAAGGTTTCAATGTATTTCCAATTGTTGGCTTGGACTTGGACTTAAAACTGGATATTAAACGTGTGTTGAACTTGGACTAAACCGATATCAGGATCGAAACCGAAACGAACGAAATTGACCGAAACCGGTAAAATTTCAAATGATGGAAATCGAGTTCTCGAACCTTGTTATTTTCTTTTACGTTAAGTCATACGAGGTTATCTTTATATAAAAACAAATGTGGATATTGAAGATCTTCAACAATTATAATTTTGTAACTTTCATAATCTGATTTGATCTTTCTTTTTTGGTTTTGTGGGGGTAGGGGTGAGGGGGTGTATTTCTATCTATTCAAGAAAGTGATATTGATAATGAAAATATACACGTTTAAATAATAGTCAAACGGAATGGCATTGTCTTTTGAAATATGGATGGTTGCTTCCCAATGTGACAACCTCACCCTGCTAGACTTTAGGACAGATGGAAGCCTTACGCATCGGTGGTCGTACCCTTTATTTAATTATAGTACAGTTGATAGTGACTTTGGTTAGCTTAATTTCTTGGTTAAAAAATCAGTGGAGCAGACGATAATGATTATTAGGCCACCAAATACAACTGAAAGTAAAATCATTAAAAGGAAGAAGATAGGAGTGAATAACTAATGGGAGATGCTAGAGGGCCCAAAAAACTTAGGTTAGGAAAGTGCGGCTTCTCCTGGAATTCAGGGGGTTAATGGATTTTTAACGTTTTAATTTACTGCAGCCATTGGATTGCTTTCTTGTCAAATTTGTTACCCCAAGTTTGGGCTTTATAGCTTTTCCCATAACTAATGATTACAGTTTAGATAAAACCAGATGCTTACTAGTTATGCTTCAATAGCCGTCGGCAAGTCAGTTCAAGTTGTCTCATTTGAGATGAACCAAAACTTTTAAGTGCTCAGGCATATTGTCATGATTCTCATCACCTCCTTCACTATCGCTCTCTCTTTTGTCATCTTCAACCATCTCCATTTCTTCAGCAATCTCATCTCCATCATTTTCTTCTTTTGATGACATTTCGTCCTGCATGAACATGGTAGTAACTGTTCATCCATCCAGAATAAATGCACATCACCGTATAAACATAGAGGCATGTTTATTACACAAGTTATTAGGCCTCTGATATTATAAAATAAGTAAATCTTGAATATCTTGATTTTGCTTTCAAGAGCTTTTGATGAATGGTCAACTGCCAAGGTAATTTAATCATAAAACCATTAGTGTCTTCAGATTCTATTTAAGTTATTCTAAAGAGTGCCTTTATGAATAACTGCATAGACTGTATGTGAAGTTTTCTGAAAGAAATCACCCTGTGACGGAAATAAAGTGATTTGTAATACCTTTAACCCCTGATATGAGGTACTTATCCCTTCCATCTCCGCTTCTAGTTTTACATTCTTTTCAAGCAATTTTGCATACTTGTCCTGTTGAGTGGGAGTCTGTAATTAATGGTTATAAAGAAAACCAGTTAAATATTTAACAAATAAGGTGCCCGACAATGTTTAGTTACCTTCAGCCCTTGAACAGTGTTTTTCATCTTCACCATCTGAACTTCCAATTGTATATTTGTATCTAGCAGTCTCTCATACTTCTCCTGTTAGGTTCACATATATACGCAACAATTTATATTAATAATAAGAGGAAAAAACTTAAATATTAAATATTATAATGAGTGTTAGTGGTGTACTTATTACTAAGTCAATTTTGAAAATTAGCAAGGGTCCCATAATTAAGCTTGGTGGTCACAGAAAGTTTAGAAACCAAAGTGTTATCCTTGCAAAATTCTATAGTGTTGTGCAATTTTTAATGATTTAAGAAACATGGTTATTGTAACAACTTACAAGCATGATTTAAGAAACATAGTTACTGTAACAACTTCCAAGCATGATTTATGAAACATAGTTATTGTAACAATTTCCAAGCATGTGTAGGCACACATTTCGGAGACAGGCAAATAATTATCTGCATTCACATGTACCATCTCCGCAGTGTTATAGGATTGTATATGATATATAAACAAATATAAGAACATATATAAAAACAAACATGTGTACAGTATTGATTGTCTAGTGCAAATTGGAAACAAATCAAACAACCCATCATTTAATCAGTTAATAGTTATGGTAATATCATTTAAATATGCGGTCACTCCTATATGATTTTAAGTTCAAAAGACCAAAATATATTATAGGATTGTATATGACAAGTAAACAACCTTCCAAGCGATTTCTTCTAACTCCTTCGAGGATCGCAACTCATCCATTTCCCTATGTTAAAACGATCACAGAAGTAGAGTAAATTTGTTAGTTACAAAACTCAAATTAACTATCAACATAGAATATTAGAATATCAGAGTGTTTGTAGATTATGGAATGGAAACCATGCAAACATAAACATTGTCAAACTCCACAAGTGTTGTGGTCACATATGTATTATATTACAATTCACGGTTTATATCTTTAGAGAAAGCATGTGACTTTTTTATCTTTCCCGCAAATCATGGAAGGAACCTACAATTTTAGTAGAAAAAAAAAGAGCCAGCCAAGTCAAACTACTTGGGAGAAAATTTTGAGTTTGATGAAGATTTACATCACAGCGTAAACTTACAAATATAATAAGAAGGGATGTTTTAGAAGCAATAAACTTAGTGTTATCCCGCCTTTTGGCAAGGCCGAGATATCAAGAAATTGACTGAAGATCAAAGACCACTCATCCCGAATGTCGAGTAAGCACAGGCTCGCTATGGATGTCGATGAATTTTGTCCAAGTCTGAATCAAGCTACATTTGATATGACATGATAAGCAAAACTAAGAAAGCCAGCGTTCCAAATTTCAAGTCAATCAGAGTTCGTATACTCAAGATGTGATCGATGCAAATCAAAGGAATTAACCTCACTTCGTATCCACCAAAAAGCCTTGGTTCGAACCGAATCCATCACGCTATCCATCTGTTCGCATCCATCAAGTGCATGTTGTTCGAACCCATCAGGATGCACTACTTCGTATCCATCGCGAGGAATGCTTGTTCGTATCAATCGATTCGACTCCACTATCAAACAAACTCCACTTCATACAGCAGCTGCCTAGTTCGTATCCATTTTAGAACAACTTTGTTTGAACCCATTGAGACTCGTTAGTTCGTATCCATCAGGTGACCTCAGTTCTTATCCAAATGGACATGAAAAAGCATCGCACTTCGTATTCATTGATCGTAACGTTAACGTCCATTTCGTATCGATTGAGTATCATGCATACTTCGTATCGATCGGCCTTTCGTCGATGCGAAACCAACACCTCTCTTCGATACGCAGTGGACATACAAAGGATCGATACGAAGTGAGACACATAATGAACGGAGCTAGTTCTGTTCTATACGAACAACAGACTACACGATCGATACGAACTGAGGAACTTCTATCGATACGAACCGTGCAACCTCCATCGATGCGAACAAGGCAGCGTCTTCGATATGAACGAGACAAAAGCTTTGGAACGACTAGGTCAACTCAGTGTTGAAAGTGGAGCGATCCAAAAATCAAGCACCACGTCACTCACAGACACATGACCAGCAGCGAGTCGAAGTGATCGATACAAATCGTATCGATACGAAGCAAGCCGAAATCGAAAATCTCAAATTTGCATCGATCATAACTTGCAATCCAAAAATCCAAATGCTATGAAATTTTCATACGAGCTTACGTACAACCTAAATAATGTTCCTGCCAAATTTCGACTCGATTGGAGCAAATCTTGATCGCTAGAAATTCGTTCGTATCGATCACGGATCAAGTCGAAATCGCCTGGGATCGATCACGTGGGCCCACCCACGTGCCAAAAGAAGTCTCTCGAAATTTGAGCAAAATATTTGCCTCTTGCGTCTATAAATAGAGCCCCAGGGCCTACGGAAAAAGGATCGTTTTGGCTCTTGGACGTGCAGACTCTACCGGAACCATTTCTGCACTCCATAACTGCTGTTGTACTCAAATTTCAGTACTATAATCCGCTGTAATCAGTTGTATTTAATCGCTAAATGAATATCAATAAAGTCATCAACTTCATAGTGGACATAGGTCATATGTCGAACCACTCTAAATTGCTGTGTTTCTGTGTGTTTTCATATTTGTTTTTTAAGTGTTTGTTAAATAATCCTCCTTTTACATTTCTATTCTTCATTTTTATCTCTTCAAATACTCGAGTGTTATGCCCATTTTTGGTACAAACACTTTGGTGATTTCACTGAGAAAACACAGTATTTCTCATGCTCTTTGGATCTGCTATCGATACCGGATTGCACAAATCCAAGATGAAGATCCAGATCTCAAGTTCAGAATCCTTCCAACCTATTCAGATTTGCATCAAATCAAGGAAAGAACTTCGTTATTCGTCATGGTTAACACAAGGACCGCCTCCACAGCCGCAGATCAAGAAGGACGGGACAGACAAAATCTCGTACAACTGCGTTCATCCAACCAAAATGCTGCCGGACCATCAAATTCGTCAGACCCTGTTACCAGACAAGAGTTTCAAATGCTACTTCAAGAGTTGACCCAGAGTCGACAACAACTTGCCGAACAGCTGCGAGCCGACGCAGAATTGACTAATCAGCTAAACCTGTCAAAAGCGCAGAAGATCCAGAAAAGATCATGCTTCTTATTCCTCCATCGAGAGTTCAGCCTCATCCGACTACCACCACAGATCTACACGCCCACGACTGGACGTGAGCTACACCCAAGCCACCGGACATCAACATGCTCTGAACGTTGGACAACTTAGAGTTGGCCCATCGACCAGCTACCAGACTGGACCCTCCTCTCGGGGAGGTACTGTTCCTCACTACACAACAGACAACCGCACTACCACCGCCGCTGTTGAACTATGGGTTAAACCAGTTCTAAATCATCGTCAGCATGGACGTACTCCCAAACTCTACGTCCCCGAAGACTTGGAACCAAGAAGGCGAGACATGGACCGTCGACGGCGTCCGGTCCAGTCTCGCATTGTGCAACCCAACCACACCTTGGCTCAACGTGCACAGAATGTACGAATGTCAGACATACCAACTATGATTCGTCAGATGATCCGTGAGAGTCAATGTCTTACTATGACGACTGGGGAATCTCCCGGAGTCATACCCCTTTCACCGATGACATACTATATGCTGAACACCCTCGGCGATTTAGAATGCCGACTTTACCAGTCTATGAGGCAAGTGTTGATCCAAACGAACACATTTTGATGTACGAGTGGTTGATGAATGCTGCACGGACTGACGATACAGTTAAATGTCGAAGCTTCCCGATCTCACTGGAGACATAGCTACTACGTGGTTCACTCGTTTGCCACCACGATCAATTTCTTGTTTTGAACAACTGGCAACCAAGTTAAGCAGTTTCGAATGCATGTCGCAAGGCCAAAGGATGTGTTACTGTTTAGTATCACTCAAGCTCCTGAAAAGACACTCAGACGGTACTTATAGAGGTTTCATGCCGCATGTGCACAAATAAGCAATCCCAATTATAACTCTATCTTGATGGCATTAACTAAGGGGATTGATCCTGATTTCGAGTTCGGAAATTGGCTGACTGGGAAGCCTCCCGCGTCATTGGACCGTTTCTATTCCAAAGCAACCCAATTCTTGAGAATGGAGGATGCGAAACAGTCTAGGAAGAAGGATAACGCGGAGCATAGTGGTGAAGGAATTCAAAGTAATGTTGCAGTCAAGCAGTCCGGGAAGAGTTTCGAAAAGGTCCAATTAAATATTCAGAATAAACAAACTCGACAAAAAGATAGCGGGAATCAAAACAGAAAGCGGGATCAGAACCGTGGTCCGAGACGTAGAGCTCCAATGTTCGACAATTACACTCCTCTAAACACGTCGCTGGAAAATGTGTATCTGCAAACCTGCAACACTATCCAGTACAAGAAGTCTGCTTCGAAGCCATCATCGGAGAGGCAAATCCAAACAGAAAAATTTTGTAGGTTCCACGAGAGCTATGGCCACAATATAAATGAGTGTCGTCATTTGCAGGACCGCATTGAGAAGTTGATTAGAGAGATGAAGTAGGAACTGTTTGTGCGGACGCCGCGGTCTGGAGGTGCGAGCCCATCGAATCAGAATAATACACCCAATCAAGCAAGACAGGAGGAACATGCACGTACCGGCGGAAGGTTTGATAAACACTGTGAGTGGTGATCCTCATCCAGCAAACCGAAGCTGGAGGGAAATGGAATCCTATGCTAGCTCTATCAGGCATGCGGATTTCGAATGGTGTAGTAATTGTGATGATGGGGCTCCGACCAAGCAACAGAAGATGATCGATGACATCGTGTTCTGAAATAAAGACGCTGATAAGGTCGAAACCCCCACTATCGATCCACTTGTCATATCTGCCCAGGTAGGTCCTGCTTGAATGAAGAGGATCTTGGTTGACAGTGGAAGTTCTGTAAATATTTTGTTTAAGCGAGCATATGATCAAATGAAGATGGAAGCAAAGGATTTGAAACTTTGTCAATCTCGAATTCATGGCTTCAATGGGAGTGCTACTATACCCACCGGAGTGGTGGAACTACCAGTGGAGTTAGGAGTTGGAGAACGTCGGAGAGTCCGGATACTATAGTTTGTTGTTTTGGACATAGACTCCTCTTACAATGCTTCCTTGGGCCGATCGGCCCTTGCTGAATTCAGGGCGGCCATTGCCCCATGGTGCTTAACTCTAAAGTTCCCCACCGATCGTGGGGTTGGAGTCGTTCGAGGAGATCAGGCTGCTGGACGAGCCTGTTATGTTGTTGAGCTGCGCGGGGCGCAGCGAAAGGAGAAAGACGTAGAGGAATCTCTCTACGTCCGTTTTGCTGACAATTGGTGCATGGGCCCAGGCCCGGGCACCCCAACCAATTCCAAAGGAATCGACCCGAAAGACACTGAAGGTGAAGATGAGACTAAAGACAGTCGAGCATCCTTGGCTGAACTGACAATCGATGTCCCGATCGACGATGATGACGATTCAAAGATAATAAGATTGGATCCCAGTTAAGCCAACAGACACAGAAGGAATTGGTTGAATTTCTCCGGGCGAACCTCGAGGTATTTGCCTGGACGCATTCTGACATGTATGGAATCTCCTCGGACATCGCGAGCCACACTTTAAATATTGACACGCGGCATGTCCCGGTCAAACAGAAAAGGCACGGTATGATCCAGAGAGATCTGCCGCCCTTAGAGAGGGGGTCGATAAGTTGAAATCGAATGGGTTTATTCGAGATGTCTTATACCGGAGTGGGTATCCAATCCCGTACTTGTCCGAAAGCCGAATGGGAAATGGTGGACGTGTATTGATTATTCAGACTTAAACAAAGCTTGCCCAAAAGACAGTTTTCCAATTCCCCAAATTGATCAGCTCGTAGATTCAACGGCTGGGCACGAATTATTATCTTTTATGGATGCTTATTCCGGTTACAACCACATACCCATGCACTTACCCGACCAAGAACATATCATCTTCGTAACTGATATGGGACTCTATTGCTACAAAGTCATGTCTTTCGGACTCAAGAACGACGGGGCAACATACCAACGACTAGTCAATCGAATGTTTGCCAACCAGATCGGAAAGAGCATGGAAGTATATGTGGACGACATGCTGGTGAAGTCGCAATTCTCCACTGATAGTGTTAGCGACTTGGAATCTACGTTTACCATCCTTCGAGAGTACAAGATGAAGCTCAATCCACTGAAATGTCACTTTGGAGTCGCATCCGGAAAATTCCTTGGGTTCATCGTCAATGCTCAAGGAATCGAAGCGAATCCCAAAAAGATCTGGACGATCAAAAATCTTGAAACTCCGAGAATCATAAAGCAAGTCCAGAGCCTCAACGGGAAGGTAGTGGTAGCGACATTGAGCAGATTCTTTTCAAAGTCCATTGATAAATGCATTGCTTTCTTTGATTTGATTCGAAAAGGAAAACTGAATTTTGAATGGACCACGAAGTGTGAGGCCGCATTCCAAGCACTAATTCAACATCTCTCTACACCGCGATTTTGTCAAAGCCTGTCAACCACGAGCAATTGTACCTTTACTTGGCGGTATCAGAAAACGCAATCAGTGCTGCCCTGATTCGGAAGGAAGACCGAGTGCAAAAACCGATCTACTAAGTAAGCGACTAACCGGAGCTGAGAGAAATTATCCAAAACTAGAAAAGTTGTCTTATTGTCTCGTTATTGCCTCAAGGAAGCTCCGTCCGTATTTCCAAGCTCATCATATCACTGTTTACCCCGATCAACCGTTACGACGGGTCCTTACGCGACCTGAGACGTCTGGTAGATTACTCAAATGGAATATTGAACTGAGCCAGTTTGATATTTCATACACTCCGAGACGAGCTATTCAAGCACAAGTCCTAGCGGATTTTTATAGCCGAATTTACCGTCCCAGAGGACTTGCCTGAGACCAGTTAATCTTCCGAGTATATCTGAAAGTTGCATACTGATGGTGCATCAAACGACCAGTGCTCGGGTGCTGGAGTTGTACTTGAAACCCCCGAAGGTCGATCCATATGTTACGCTCTAAAATTTGATTTTCGTGCGACCAATAATGAAGCTGAATATGAAGCCTTGCTTGCAGGATTGAAACTCGCCCAAAATTTGAGAATTACTGCTGTTGAAATTTACTGTGATTCACAGTTGGTTGTGTGTCAAGTTCGGCGTGAATATCAGGCCAAAGATCGAAGATTGGCTGCTTATCTATCTCGAGTCCAAGAGATACTTAATCAGTTTGATTATTATGTCATCTTTTACATACCCCGTGATCACAATCAAAAGGCTGATTCGTTGGCGAAGTTAGCAAGCACGAGCGAAGCACAGCGAATGGGACTCGTTTCTGTGGAAATGTTATCTCCCCAAGCATTGATCAGATGGAGACAGATTGTGTATTTGAAGTCACTCCCCATAAGGAGTCATGGAGACAGACTGTGTATTTGAAGTCACTCCCATAAGGAGTCATGGATGACTCTGTTCCGAAATTATCTCGAGCATGTAACGCTACTTGAGCGTAGGAGTGAAAAGAGACAGGTTCTTCGTAAAGCTGCATGGTTCACTATTTAGAATGGAGTCATGTATAAAGGGGGTACTCCGTTCCTCTACTCCGATGTATCGCCCACGATGAAATTAAACGAGTGTTACATGATGTACACGAAGGAGAACGTGGCGAACACCGGGGGACAAGCTCTCGCTAAGAAAATACTCCGATACGGATATTATTGGTCGATTGTAAATCGTGACGCGGTAGAGTACGCCAGGAAATGTGAAAAATGTCAGAAGCATGCTCGGATCCCTAGAGCCCCACCTACTGAGATAACCCAAATGGTCAGTCAGTGGTCATTTGCAGTATGGGGCATCGATATCATTGGCTCTCTACCTCTGGCCAAAGGTTATGCGAAGTACGTCATCGTCGCAGTTGATTACTTTACCAAATGGGTCGAAGCTGAAGCTCTTGCTACAATCACAACGAAGAAGGTGATCAACTTTGTAGTTCGCAACATTATCTGCCGATTTGATCTTCCGCACATCATAGCCACTAATAACGGAACCCAGTTCGACAGCGTTGAATTCAAAGATTTCTGCCAACGATTCCACATTCAAAAGAAATTTTATGCAGTTGCACACCCTCAAGCGAATGGCCAAGTTGAAGTTGTTAATAAGGTTATCAAGTCTATTCTGAAGAAGCAACTGGAAAAGGTCGGGGCAAATGGGTTGATGAACTTCCTATGGCTTTATGGGCTTACCGGACAACCCATAATTCCGACCGGACACACTCCATTTTCTATATCCTATGGTTCAGAAGTCGTTATTCTAGTCGAGATGGAAGTACTTTCTCATCGTGTGAGTTATTATGATCCAAAGATGAATGCTATACTACTTGATGGATCCTTGGATTTGTTGGATGAAAAGCGCGAAGAGACTGATTTGAGGGCAGCCGCATACCGAAGTCAAGTCGCCAAATTATACAATGTCAAGGTCCGACCCACAACCTTTGAACTCGACGATCTCGTCCTGAAAAGAATTTATTTGGTTCCTTCGCACATGAAACCAACGTGGAAAGGACCATATGTGATTGAACGAAAGCTCGAAGATGGCACATTCAAGCTATCGACCATTGACGGTCTTACTTTGCCGAGAGCCTGCAACAGCGAGAGACTCCGTCATTACTATACATGACAGGCTTTATTTATTTCAGTCTATTCTTCATCTGCAATTTGTTTCTGCATTTTGAAATTTGAATTTGTAATAAGGCACTGACTTTGTCGTGTTTTCTCATTTCAGCAAAAAAATGTCATCTCTTCGAGCCAGAGCTGTGATTTATTGAATGTAACATACAACCATCACGACGTACTAAGAGCTAAGTTCCATCATACGGCATAATTTATTCAAATAGAGAGTGACTGTGATACGACCGGCCACTCGTTAAGTGAAACCCGAGCTCGGGGGCAAGTCACTGCACTAAAGTCGAAAAAAGATTGACACAAGACAATCATTTAACTAACTCCAATCTCCCAGAGTGTGAGTTGGAGTATAAACTCATAAATGCGGTTTCGAAGAGGGTTGACCCGTCCACCTACGACTTCGACTGTATCCGAACCAAGTTCAAGGAGGGTGTATCCGTCCGTCTAATGACCTCATTTATTAACTCAGGGTGGATGTGAATCGACCATCCACGATCCTGATAAATCCATCGTTCCCGAAGTGCGAAGAAATTCTAAAAGCCTAAATAGATGTAATTGACCACGGCTTACTCCAAATTCCCAGAGTGCGAATTGGAGTATAAACATCAACTCTGAATTCCCAGAGTGTGAATTGGAATATAAACATCAACTCCAAGTTCTCATAGTGCGAATTGGAATATAAACATCGACTCCAAATTCCCAAAGTGCGAGTTGGAGTATGAATATCAACCAAATCCAAGTTCTTGGAGTGCGACCTCGAGTACAAACGTCGATTATTTCTGGATTCTCAGAGTGCGAACCAGATTATCGATCGCAAATAACTCTGAGTCCGCAGAGTATGGTCAGAGTATAAAAATAACTCGAGTGTGAATGACCACTCATAAACTAACTTAAGTCCCCGGAGCATGGACGCATACTTAAAACTTAAGCAGGCGTGATCGACCGCCGAAGTTCAAATACAAATCCCCGAATAGCGGATGTAATGGTTATCGAGTGAGCGAGTGTGATTCGACCACTCAACTCTCACCTGCGTTAGCATTGAATCGACGATGTTAAGCTCGACGAAATGAAGACGAAATGCAATTGCTGGCCAATCTTCACAACTCATCCCCGAAACTAGGGACAGAGCTTAAGTGTCAACCATCGACTGAAGTCGTGCAACATCGAAGTTCAAAACTTTATCCCCGGTCACGACTCGTGCTTGTGATTTCCAGACTTGACAAATAAAAACAAACTCAACTCAAAGGTTGGAACTCCGCAAGTGCACTGGACTGAAATTCAAATATCGGAACACTTAAGCAAAATAAACAATAATAGAGTTGAAGTCAAAGAAAAATTTCATTTCAACTAACTGTGAAAGAAGTTCATGTACAAGTTATTTCCAAAATTCCTACTAGCGGGGGCCGAACCGGCATTTATACACGGCCTACAAAAGCTAAAAGCAGATTCCTATCTACTCAAAAACGTGCCGAAGAGGTCTGTCTACTCTCTCTTCTTTTTCGGCTTCCTCTTCGGCGTGGACCGTTGGACCCGCCCGTAATTTTCCTCTTTGAGCCTTTACTTTTTGGCGGCCGATCTCCAGGCGGGGGCATGATTTCAACGTCCTCCTCCAAACTCGAGTGTATGGGGAAGCTTTCTTAAGATGGAGTCAGAGGAACAGGATCAACAGTAGAAGGCGGGATGGGCACACTGATGTTGACAACAACTGTACCTCCAAGTGATATCATTCTCAGCATAGCCGGGCCAGGCGCTGCCATTCCACCTTCAGAACCACCACCATGAGCCGCTGCATCTATTTCGGCGTTGATTTCGACCAATATCTTTTCTTCGCGAGTTGCTTGAGCCTCGCTGGGGGCATCGTTGTTCGGCATTGAAGAGCCAGTAGCAGACGTGATTCCACTTATGACAAATGGTAGGTTTGCAAAAGGATCACTATGGCGACTGAGGAGTTCCTCCATCATTTGCTCGTTGAAAGAGAGTGTGCCCCCTGCGTCACATCAATCGGTGCAGTCGTTGTGGTGATCGCCTCGGTAGTGATGGCCTCCTGCGTTTGATGCGATTCTTGAGTTGCAGGAGGCGCTATCGGTGTAATTTCAGTCGCTGGACAGAGAAATGGACAGACTGTCAGTAAACGCTTCAGATCAAGCCTTTTACTCTGGACACGTATGAAGAATGTTCAGAGTACCTTCCTCGGTTAGGCTAGTGGACAGCTGAGCGGCTTCAGAAGTATGCTCTTTAGCAGGAGATAGCTGCGACTGTTCCGGATTATAAGCAGGGACAGATTAGGGTTCGACCGCTGGTGCAGGATCAGATTGAGTTGGCGCAGGAATATCCAGACTTGTTCGTGATGCTCAACACCTGAACCATCCTCAATCTTCGAGTGTTGAATGCCGAGCTTCTCCCTTTCAAGTGAAATCATCGACTCATGGAGAATCTACCTTTCATCTTCAGTCAGCACGCGATTCTCGAGCTCAAACTCGTCGTTTGATTCACCCAGATACACTGCCTTCTCCTCCTCAATCAATCGACCCCAGGCGTTGTGAAGATGCACCGGCTAATTTTCGAGCAAGGCAAGTTCATGTGCTTCAGCACATTAGCATTGTAAGTGATGGGGAGATCCTCGATATCATCCTCTAGCCTGGACTCCGCCACTCGAACCCTCTTCTCAACCTCAGTCTCCACCATACAGACTTTAGCCGTTGTCGCGTCTCGTTCAGCCCGGAGTACCACCGCTTGCTCACATGCTTCCTGCGTTGCAGTATTGGCGTCATCCCTTTCTTTGATGATTCCAGAAAGTTGGGACTTAAGCTCGTTAAGTTCTTTGAGGGCCGCATCCCGCTCGGCAGTAACGGTTGTGTTTCGATGGTCCATCTCCTCCACCAGGGCGTAGTGTGATTGCCTCATCCTCCCATAGCCGAGTTGGCCTCGTCAGCCTTATGAATGGCCTTCATTTCTGACTTTTGTGAGGACTCGGCCTCAGTATTAAGCACTTGGATAATACGGTCCTTCTGGGCAATCTCATTCTCTAACTTCTCAATGGTGGCCGCTCGCTCAAAGGCCAGCTTCGATGCTTTTTTCGCGGCTTTTCCCCACTCCTCATGTTGAGTGTAAATGTCATGGATGTAATCGTGCATTGTGTTCTCAGCTTCCGCTCGAATTCTCTTTAAGTACAGAGGGAAAATATAACCATCGAAACAAATGTCTAAAAAAATCCTTCTTCAATTAGGCATTTTAATCGCTCCTTTCCATGTTGGCTCGGTAAGGACCTGCTCCGCAATTATGGATGCCATTGTTTCAGTTCTATGATGGTGAGTTTCAGGCCTTGAGACGTGAGAAGACGGCTTGTGCCGTGAAGTCTCCGGAGGACGTGAGACATAAACAAGAGACTGTGCAGGGTTTCTAGGAGGGGGAGAGCGAGATCGGGATTGATGTCTATAGTTCATCTCCATATCTCTATTGAATCGTTCCTGACTAGAATAATCGCGGTCGCGGTTTCTATCATCTTCTCTTCTACGGGGCTCATAATACGAACTCGAAGACTGACACGCTGAACGGAGAATCAGTCATAGTATCTGCGAAGTAATAGAAGAACAGAGTTGATAATCTTTCAAAGTAAGCAACTTATGGTCCGGAATTGTGTAGTGCCGTGAAGTGTATATGCATGTGCAACCCCCCGACCAACCGGAAATGTCGGCCATGCTTGTGGGCAGAGATTCGCTTAAATCTAAAACACACTAAAGCTCGTCCAACCCGGCGTCATCCTGGAGTGACACATAATCCGAGATTGGGATATCGACGAGCACTTCGAAAAGTTTTTCCACCTGCGAAGGAGAAGCCACAGAAATTTTAATCCCGAGAACAGGCAAAGATATGACCGCAGATTTTCATCTCACAGATTTAGAACGTTTGAAAGCAGCTGCCTTGCCTTTTCTTTTTCCTTCAGAATTCTGAAAAGCATCAGAGGGCCCGGCCACAATTTCATCATTGGTGGGTGTTCTT
This sequence comes from Allium cepa, assembly GCA_030765085.1. Lineage (NCBI taxonomy): Eukaryota > Viridiplantae > Streptophyta > Magnoliopsida > Asparagales > Amaryllidaceae > Allium > Allium cepa. Next base: position 439,993,426 of record CM060929.1, read on the forward strand.
TCTGGATCAACCCCCTGAGTTATAACAGCTCCAGGCGTCTTACGCTTAGCTCGTTTCTTCGAGACAGCCCTTAGCGTTCCCTCAAGCCTTATACTTGGCTACGCTCGATCAATCCAACGATTCTTAAATTTCTACCTGTCAAAACCGAATCAATGTCCCTCACTTCACTCAGGACTTCTTAGAGAACCCGTACTCTCTTTAAAATGCACGCCCTTGGGTTGCGGAATCACAACTATAAAGGAAAAAAAGATATAAGTTTGACATCAGTTATGATCATCTTATTAACTACTTGATAAGACTACGGTGCTTACGTCTAAATAACCATCAACTGCCGAACCATGGGGGGCAGCAAACATAAAACCATTCCGTCTTAAAGTAGCTCAACATGGTCCATGACCTCGTAACCACTTGACAATTTCTGACAGCTTCCAGCAACATATAAGAAGGGCTATCACCCCGACTTTTGATATTAAATAGATATATAATCTCGATCGGGGTCGGTGGTCGAAAGAGATGCTTCATGAATACGATGAATAGGCTGTTCAGCAGCTCGTATCCGTTGGGGTGTAGCTGAGATGGAGCGATTCCAAGAAAAGATAACACTTTCGTAATGTATTGGTTGAATGGAGGAAGTACTCCAGCTGCGCACGCATGGCGATTGAATGCAGTAAACCCTTCCGGTGGATAGTGCGGTCTATCATTCGATCCCGTAATAGCACATCGTCTAGTGACAGGTCGTGCCTTAAACATATTCGTCCTAACATGTCTTCAGAAACGTTGGACGTTACAGAATCTGACGAATTACCAATAAACGTAGCGCCAAGTAGCTCATTCGGAGCCGGATTTATAACTTCGGTTGCAATGGCCGGTATCTCGATTTATATGTGGAAGCAACCTCTGAGTTTCCTGCTGTTGTGGGCTTCTAGATTCCATAACTAACTAGCTTATGAAAAATCATCATTAGACGATAATAAGCCCGTGCATCCCCTAGTGTGAAGTGTGTGAATGTGTTGTGCAGTGCAGTGCTGTATATTACTTGAAAAAATTCAATAAAGAGAAAACATGCAAACGACGAGACTTCAAACTTCGACTGGAGTGACCGCCATCGCTGAGCGTCACAACCGTGTCATCCGGACGTTAGCGATCGATCCAAGTTAAAGTTCGTTAAAAGTTTGTTAAGTCACGGTTCCATCGACGAGCTTCGAAGGATAGTCAAATATGATGTTCAACGGTTAAGTCCAGATATGCAAGAATGAAGCTCGCCGAAGTCTGGTGTTCAAGCGTGCAAAAGTTTTTCAAATTCATAAATTTCGGCTTGGAATCGATCACCAAAGTTCAAGGTCGTATCGGTCGGGTAAAACTGGGGATTCGTATCGATCTGAAACCTTCGGCTTCGTATCGATCAACGGTCTAGACTTCGTATCGATCGTCGTGGGCAGGACTTCGCATCGATCACCGGCCTAGTCTTCATACCGATCACCGGAGTCAGAACTTCGTATTGATCGCACGGGCTAAGTCCTCGTATTGATCGCTCCAGATCGATACGAGCTCCTACCATCCTCGTTCGATGCGAATCTCACCCTTCCATTCAGCATTTCCAGGATCGATACAAACTCCTGGTATTCCCAGATCGATACGAATAACTTCACCATGTTGCAACACTCCGCCTCGCATCCATCGGTCAACCTTCTTCCCCAAGCTGATTGAATGCCATTGCTCCTTCCTCAATCTTGCTCCGACCCAACTCCGATAACGACATCGCCGGAATTGGCCACGACCTTGGACGAACTGGCATGGAAACTCAAGTCTCATCATTTTAAAATGGAATAGATTGATTAATTACCTAAATTGAGCAATCGGTTTGAGGGAGCAAAGAGTTGAACGATTTGGGGACAAAGATAGTTTCGTTTCCCAAGTGCTCTATCGATACGGAAGCAAAAAGTAAAAAAGCAGAAAGTGAAAAAGTTTCTAAGTCCAAAGCGCTTTTATATGGGCTTGAACTTGAGGAAAATAGACGATTATTCTCCCAGTCCTCGTGACCGGTTCCAACCGGTGTCACCCAGCATCGATACGAATTGATTATTCGTATCCAATAACTCGAACTTCATCAATACAAAATGTGAACAAAGACTCCTCTGAAGCATTGGATTACATCGATGCGAAGCACTTATTGTATCCACTGTTTTCGACTCCATTCAAGACGCGTCGATATGAACCGTTGCTCTATTCGCATCCTTCATGCGTCCATCGATACGAAATGCCAAATTTGTATCCATCAGTGCAGATTACATCGATACGAGCATAGTTTTTCAACCTTTTACATCGATCTAGGAAAGGATCGATACGAAGGGACATTTCAAAAGCAACCGTCAAGCGTTGTTGCAACTCGAATTTCACATCTATTCAGAAGAGGATCGATACGGATTTCGATACAAAAAACTAACAACGACTTGTAAACGTCAAATGCCCACCTGATGACGATTACAACAACAAACAGCTAATCACTATCATACAGTAATCGGTTACGACGGTACACGGTACAACAGTTGGCAGTCAACGGTTCATATTACTGAAAAATCGGTCAGGAATTACAATTTTCAACGAAAAGACGACAATCATTCAACAAGTCGGACAGGACTATTCAGGATGAAAGATGCGACTATTCAAAGCACGTCACGTTATCACAAGACGTACTTTGGGGGGCAAATGCTATCCCGCTTTTTGGCAAGGTCGAGATATCAAGAAATTGACTGAAGATCAAAGACCACTCATCCCGAATGTCGAGTAAGCATAGGCTCACTATGGATGTCGATGAATTTTATCCGAGTCTGGATCAAGCTACAATTGATATGACATGCAAGCAAAGCTAAGAAAACCAACGTTCCAAATTTCAAGTCAATCGGAGTTCGTATACTCAAGATGTGATCGATGCAAATCAAAGGAATTAACCTCACTTCTATCCATCAAAAAGCCTTGGTTCGAATCGATCTATTCGAATCCATCATGTTATCCATCTGTTCGCATCCATCAAGTCGCCTGTTGTTCGAACCCATCAGGATGCGCTATTTCGTATCCATCGAGAGGAATGCTTGTTCCTATCGATCTATTCGATTCCACTATCAAACAAACTCCACTTCATACAGCAGCTATCTAGTTCGTATCCATCTTAGAATAACTTCGTTCGAAGCCATCGAGACTCGTTAGTTCGTATCCATCAGCAGTTCGTATCCATCAGGACATGAAAGAGCATCGCACTTCGTATCCATTGATTATAACGTTAACGTCTATTTCGTATCGATCAAGCATCACGCATACTTCGTATCGATCGGCCTTTCATCGATGCGAAACCAACACCTCCCATCGATACGCAGTGGACATACAAAGGATCGATACGAAGTGAGACATAATAACGATCGATACGAACGAAGCTAGTTTTGTTCGATACGAACAACAGACTACACGGTCGATATGAACTGGGGAACTTCCATCGATACGAACTGTGCAACCTCCATCGATGTGAACAAGGCAGCGTCTAAGATACGAACGAGGCAAAAGCTATGGAACGACTCGGTCAACTCGGCGTCGAAAGTGGAGCGATCCAAAAATCAAGCGCCACGTCACTCACAAGCACGTGACCAGCAGCAAGTCGAAGTGATCGATACGAATCGTATCGATACGAAGGAAGCCGAAACCGAAAACCTCAAATTTGCATCGATCATAACTTGCAATCCACAAGTTCAAATGCTATGAAATTTTCACAGGAGCTTACGTACAACCTAAAGAATGTTCCTGTCAAATTTCGACTCGATTGAAGCAAATCTTGATCGATACAAAATTCGTTCGTATCGATCACGGATCGAGTCGAAATCGCCTGGGATCGATCACGTGGGCCCACCCACGTGTCAGAAGAAGTCTCTCGAGATCTGAGCGAGATATTTGCCTCCTACGCCTATAAATAGAGCCCCAAGGCCTACGGAAAAGGGATCTTTTTGGCTCTTGGACGTCCAGACTCTGCCGGAACCATTTTTTCACTCCATAGCTGATGTTGTACTCGAATTTCAGTACTATAATCCGCTGTAATCAGTTGTAGTCACTAAGTGAATATCAATAAAGTCATCAACTTCATAGTGGACGTAGGTCATACGCCGAACCACTCTAAATTGCTGTGTTTTCTGCGTGTTTTCATATTTGTTTTTGAAATGTTTGTTAGATAATCCTCCTTTTACATTTCTATTCTTCATTTTTACCTCTTCAACTACTTCCGAAAAGTGTTATGCTCATTTTTGGTACAAACACTTAGTATGTCACTGAGGAGTGCAAGTTTCTAGAAGACACAAAAGTTTAAAATTGGGAACTATGCTCATGTTAAAAGCATTAAATCTGTATGTGTGTTATAGTGAAGTCAAATTTCACTAATGTCAAGGGGACCGACAATTGCTATTACCTAATGCCCAGTGCAACAGTTGCTAAAGCAATGACATACAAGGGAAAACATAAAGGAACAGTATTTCCCTTAACAAAAGGCTATTGCAGGAATCAAATCCGAAGTTTTTCAAAAAATAGATCATACTATTACGTAAATTATGGCACGTCAATCCCTATAATTACAACTAAAATCATATCACTGCCTATGAGTGGATTGCATATAAGATCAGCAATAATTAATGTAAGAACAATGAACAATCATGCAAGCACTTGCTCGGTATAATTCAGATTTTGCCAGATAAAAAGTGTCATCGCGGATATCTTTTATTTTATAATTTCTACGACAAAATATATACAGAAAGGCATAAAGAATTATTGTGAGCATCTAATTTGTCTAGTGGGAACATAATATAAGTACGTCCTGCAAGGTTGCCAGAGTACCAAGTCCAGTGACACACCAAATCCATGAAACAATTAAGCTAAGGTTCTTATCAAGGCAAGGACTATAGGTGTTGATTTATGCATTCGAGACCAACAAGAAGTTAGGCAGAAGTTTTTTGTGATGAAGAAACACAAAACACCAGGCCTTCTGATGGATATTCTTCACCATTATTACTAACCTATGATTTCTTCAACAAATATAAATGCTATAGTGTGCAATATCTAAGCATGTAGATGCAAGTAGATATATTTTGCAACTATGCCAAGCATTATAGCACAGTAAATGATTGAGAAATATTATAATACTCCATCTCGCAGTGATAATCCTGATATCTCATGTTGGTATATTACTGTTCATCAATTTATTCTATTAACTTGAGAATTATTGTGAATACCTAATTTGTCTAGTGAGAGCACAATATAGGCATGTGCTGCAAGGGAGCCAGAGTGCCAGGTCTAGTGAACACCAAATCCATGAAACAATCAAGCTAAGTTTCTTTTCAAGGCAAGGACCATAGGTCATAGGTGTTGATTAATATATTCAAGACCAACAAGAAATTAGGCAATGAAACACAGCAATACCAGGCCGTCTGACTAATATTCTTCACAATTATTACTAACCTATCGTTTCTTCAATAAATTCAAAAGCTATAGAATGCAATATATAAACCCGTAACATGCCTCAATTGGTAAGTAACATAACTACGCTGAGCAAAGGTACCAAGTTCGAACCTCATAATCGGTAACTTTCGCTGCTCACCCCACGAGTTACCTAGAATATGTGTTGCATACTCTCCCAAAGTTTATAAACATAAGCTTGGTTCTTTGAAATTTTAAATTTTAGATTCATTGTCCACAAATTCAATGTCCTATATTTCCATAAAATCTCAACCCTTTAATATTCTCTCATTTAAATGTGTTGTCAAAGGTTCCATCTAAACTTTATTTTTTTTACCATTGGTGCTCTAGCGTCTTAATGGTGCTGTAGTTCTCGAATTATTCTTTTATAGTGTTGAACAGTATTTATTATTGTTGTCACTGCTGCGACTACTATTCTTATTATTAGTTGAACATTGATTAACCGATGTTAATGAAATTTGATCCTAAAATTTCTAGATAGACAGTCTAAAATCGTACCGTTGTCACATTAGGGATGTATAATATTAATAATCAAAATATTATTTGATCGATTTTAATGGATGAGATTCAAAGGGGTACCCACGACACCCTAAAGATCTGAACTTAGTTAATTACTTAATTATATGCTACTATTCAACTAGTATTGCTAGTCTTCGTCACATGATTCGCCAACAAATTCACCAACTATACATATTAGCAATAACAACATAATAAAAAAACAGAAACGAAAACATCCATACCGATTTAGAATAGTGATTGCCTCCTTGAGTCCTTTAATCTCCTCCACACACCCATCACCACACCTGCAAAACCCTCTGCCAGTTCTACCATCTTCACTGCCTGCACTCTCAAGCCAGTAGAACATAACCCCATCCTCATTATAACCTCTCATAAACCTCTCCCCTCCATCTCCCACAACTTTCCCCGCCATATGTTTAAGCAAGTGATCTAGCAAGCCTGTATCTCCAATTTTTTTCCTTGCCATATCTCTCAACTCTCTCCTAACCAATGGTGGTCCTCCATTTTCCTTTATCAAACCCAGCACCACCTCCTCCGCACGTGCATACCTCTCTGGTGTCCATCTATTTGCACTACCTGACCCTCTCTTTCCGCTTCCACCCTTCATAGTGTCACCATTTTCAACCTTCTTGTCTGTGTCTCTTTCCGTATTTACAATGCTCAAAGCAGCTCTTCTTCGTCTCCCACCCATCCTCTGATCAATGATTTCGCTGTTTTCTATTTTCACGTCAACCAACACCCCACTCTTTCCATTTCCGTCTTCCGTGACCCCGATGTTCGGCTTCTTTCCAGATTTTGACTTTCTGGACCTGCTTTTTATAATCTCCGAACCGTTTTTAGGGGTTTCGACTCTGGCTTTTTTGGGAAACGAAACTTCATTCTTCACACTGCGATCTCTCTTCTTAACTTCGAACAGCAATGGTGGATTATCAGAACACGGCCCGACTAAAGCACCTTGCTCTTCCTCCCGTTTGACTTCTGCAGGTAATTGGGCAAAAGAGGGACCGAAAAGCCAAAATCTCTGCGGCACCTCGTCGTTCTCTTCTTCCTTCTTTATCACTATTCTCATGATCTTACAGTTCCTTAACAATATTGTTTGTTTCGGATTGTGTAGAAGAGGGCAACTAAGAAAATGAGTAAAGATACTAGGGTTTGCGTGACTATATTGTGGAAATCAGGGCAGACCGCTTATTTTTAAAACGAATTCATTTTGGTTTGCCAAAAGCAAAATTAAACTCCCTTCCAAACCAAAATTAAAGTCCCAAAGCTTTAAAAACTAGTTTATATATACACCAGTTTATACGTGCAAAGACAACCGTAAATTAAATTCGTTTTAATATAACCTACAAAATAGGACTATATTGTTGCAATCCGATGATGTGAACGAACAAAAATGTCACCATTTGTTCATAAAATGTTTTCTCTCCTCCTTTATCCGGACTTGAGACCGGCATCAGTAAATAATATGTGATGGCGGAGTTAAAAACTTTTGTTGTAGGGATCATTTTATTTAATAAATGTTCGTATTGTTATAAAATAAAGAGAACAGAAACATTAAAAGGAGAAGACATTTTATTATTCAATTCAGATCACATTACAATACGAATCAAACTTCATATTTATAGACTCCTTATGCAGTGTAGATTACAATAATGCCCTTTCTTATTTAACATATTCATCTCTATTATTAATATATATTACAACACTCCCCCTTGAATATACGTATGTAAAGATGATAATAGTAATTGCCTCATTAAAAACCTTGTTATGAAAAACTCAGTGGGAAAAAATCATAAACAAGAAAAGAGTGCAACTTAATTTCATCTTTAAGTAACATATATTTTATAATGTTACTACGAGAGTGATACTTCTGGATCAAGATAATGTCTCACTAAAACCTTACTAATAAAAACCCAATGGGAAAAAAAATTAGTGAATGAAAAGGAGTATATTATAGCGTATTTCATACGCTCCCCTTAAATTATAACGCATTATTCAATTAGTCTGTTGATGCAGGCGACGCATACCAATTTTGTACACCATCTTCTGAAATATTGATTTTGGAAGCGCCTTAGTGAACAGGTCCGCTGGATTTTCTTGGGATCGGATTTGTTTCACTTCTATCTTATTATCCTTTTGTAGCTCACGTACGAAGAAAAATTTAGGAGAAATGTGTTTTGTCTTATCACCCTTAATGTAACCCGCTTGAATTTGAGCTACACAAGCTGCATTATCTTCATAAATAATGGTTGACCCTTCTGTTACTGAAGGGAGTTGATAGCTTTTTCAAATATGCTCAATTAGTGATCTCAGCCAAATACATTTTTTACTTGCTTCATGTAGTGCTAGTATTTCCGAGTGATTGGATGATGTTGCTACTAATGTTTGTTTTGTAGATCGTCATGAAATTGCTGCATTGCTATTATTAAACACATATCCAGTTTGTGATCTTGCTTTATGTGGGTCAGAAAGATAACTTGCATCAGCATAGCCAACTAGATTTGGATTATTGCCTGTGTTAGAATAAAACAAACCCAAATTTGTCGTTCCACGAAGATATCTCATGATATGTTTTATACCATTCCAGTGTCTTTTTGTTTGTTCTGAACTGTATCTTGCTAGAAAATTTACTGAAAATGCAATATCTGGTCTTGTGCATTGGGCCAAATATAATAATGCACCAATGGCACTAAGATATGGTACTTCTGGACCAAGCACATTTTCATCATCTTCTTTTGGACGGTAAGGATCCTTTTTAATATCCAAAGATCTGACAACCATAGGCGTACTAAGTGGACATGCTTTATCCATTTGAAAACGTTTCAGAATTTTCTCAATATAGTTTGACTGATGAATCAGTATGCCATTGGTATTGTGCTCGATTTGTAGACCGAGGCAATATTTAGTTTTGCCAAGATCTTTCATTTCAAATTCTTTCTTTAAGTAATTTATTGTTTCATCAATCCCTTTTGGAGTTCCAATCAGATTTATATCATCAACATAAACTGCTAAGATAGCAAATCCCTTTACCGATTTCTTTATAAAGACACATGGACAAATGAGATTGTTTTCGTATCCTTCTTTTACCAAATATTTACTAAGACGGCTATACCACATCCTTCCATATTGTTTCAAGCCATATAGTGATCGTCTTAGTTTTAATGAGTACATGGACTTTGATTTTGCTTCAGCAATTTATATCCATCTGGAATTTTCATGTAAATATTGGTATCTAATTCACCATAAAGATAAGCTATCACAACATCCGTTAATCTTATATCGAGTTTTTCAGAAACTACAAGGCTTATTAAATATCGAAATGTTATGACATCCATAACAGGGGAGTAAGTTTCATTAAAGTCAAAACCTGGTCTCTGCAGGAAACCTTGTACGACAAGTCGTGCCTTGTATCTTACGACTTCATTTTTATCATTTCATTTTCCAACGAATACCCATTTATAACCTATTGGTTTAACATTTTCCCGTGTTTTCTCCATTGATCTAAATGCACCATGTTTTTGAAGTGAATCTAATTCTACTTGGATAGCATCTTTCCATTTTGGCCAATCGTGTCTTTTTTTACATTCATTTAGGCTATTTGGTTCATTATCGTCATTCTCGTTATAGTCATGACTTTCAATTATTTCAGTAGCTATTGCGAATGAGAATACATCATCAATTATTATTTTATTTCGATCCCATATTTCTCCATAGATTGTATAAAATATTGAGATCTCATTATTATTAGGTACCATTTTATCTTTGGAAGCTTCTTTTATCTCTTCTGGGATAATAGTTCCTTCCGCACTTCTAGGAGAATTGGAATTTTTATTTAAGTGACCCTTTTGATCATTTATAACCTTTTAAGGAGGTTCCATAATTGATGATTTTTCGTTAGACTTTTTTTTTCTAGGCGCCAAGTCTTTTGAACCAATTGGCCTTCCACGTTTTTGTCTCGCTTTAGATTCATTTGATGCTATATTTACTTTTGATCCTTCAGGGACATCAATTTTTGCTGGAATGTGAGATTTAGTTATTTTTGCAGTGTCACTAAATGCATCTGGTAGTTGATTTGCAATATTTTGAATATGCAAAGTTCTTTGTACCTCATATTGGCATTGTTTGATACGTGGATCCAAATAAGACATAGATGGATTATTTCATGATATTTCACGCCGTTCTACTGGAACGGTCTTTCCTCCCCCTAATGGCGGGAAGATAGTCTCATCAAATTTACAGTCTGAAAATCTTGCAGTGAAGACATCACCTGTAAGAGGTTCAAGGTAACGAATTATCGATGGGGAATCAAATCCCACATAAATTCCCAACCGTCGTTGAGGACCCATTTTAGTACGAAGTGGGGGGGATTAATAGGTATATGCACAGCACAACCAAATTTTCGTAAATGTGAAATATTTGGTTGAGATCCAGTTAAGAGTTGTGATGGTGAAAGCTGATGATAAGCTGTTGGTCTAATTTTAACCAATTTCGATGCATGCAAAATTGCATGTCCCCAAGCTGAAACGGGTAGTTTTGACTGCATAAGCAATGGTCTTGCAATAAGTTGCAAGCGCTTAATTAATGATTCTGCTAGACCATTTTGAGTATGAACATGAGCTACTGGATGTTCAATTTCAATTCCCAGTGATAGACAATAATCATCAAATACTTGAGAAGTAAATTCTTCAGCATTATCTAGTCAAATTGATTTAATTTGATGATCAGAAAAGTGTGCTGTTAATTTTATTATTTGAGCAAGCAGCTTGGCGAATGCCAAATTTCTTGTAGAAAGTAAACTGACATGTGACCAACGAGTTGATGCATCAATCAATACCATAAAATATTTGAATGGTCCACATTCAGGGTGGATTATGCCACATATAGCATCTTGAATTCTTTGTAGAAATGTTGGAGATTTCGAAGTGATTTTACTATATGAAGGTCAAGTGATTAATTTTCCTTGTGCACATGAGGCACATAAGTAATCACTTGATAAATTCAATTGGTTTGATAAATCATGCCCATTTGAATTTTTAGCGATTTTATGCATCATGGTTGATCCTGGATGACCCAAGCGATCACGCCAAAGAATCAATGTCTTTGTATTTTTGAGCTTCTGGCTCATGTTTATAGAGTGAGATTCAACTATGCCAATTTTTGTAAAATATAAACCAGTTGAAATTGTACCAAAATTTTCTAGGACAAGCTTCTGGCTTTCAATTCTAGAAATAACACAAAGATATTCTTTGTTGTTTTCATTTATAGTTTCAATATGGTATCCATTCATTCTTATATCTTTGAAACTCAGCAAATTTCTTTTAGAGTTGCTTGAGTATAATGCATTCTGAATAAAGATATGTGTACAATTTGGTAATATTATATGGGCTCTTCCGGACCTGTCAATTATATTAGTGGAGACTTTAGCTGAGAAATTTTCAGATAGTTCAGAGAAAAACTTCCGATTTTTCAAAATTGTATGAGTAGTTGCACTATCTAGCAAACATGTATCATCACCCAAATGGTGTTCCATACCTTAAGAATCAAAGACAATAATTAGTCAATCATTAAAAAAATTGTATGCATAAATAAATGTAATGTAGACAAACAAAGTAATATGATTAAAATAGGCTACTGATTAAAAACAACATCCACATTACACATTATTTTTAACTAGTTCTGCAAAGCGAAATACAAACAAATGAACACAAACTTCAAACTGATTTATTAATGCAATCTAATGAAATAAAACAAAAACCACATAACAAACTTCAAGTCATTTCTAATTGATCAACTCGGTCATATCGTTGATCATTGCACTTAGATTTTCGTCATTAATGGAATTTCCATTGTCATCTTCGAAGAAATCATCTAACTTCAGGTTAGTATTTTCAGGTAACTCTTCGGCATTATTTGCCTTAATATTATTCGAGCGATGATATTCTTCAACTATTTTCTTTGATGATCTACATCTACGTGACCAGTGAGCAGATCGTCCACATCTATAACAAACTTCCTCGTAATACTTTTTATTTTCTGAAGCTGAATCATTGTTCTTTACAGGATCAATTTTCTTTTGCTGCTTTTTAAAATTTGTGGTTTTGTTACCTTTAAAACCACCATAACCGCCTCTGCTCGAGTTATATCCACGTCCACGACCACGTCCTCTGCCTCGACCTCGACCCCTACTTTTTCCAAAGTGGGCAAAATTAGCATTAACTTCAGGTAATGCAGTTGAACCAGTTGGTCTTAAGGAGTGATTATTTATATGCAATTCATTATTTTGTGCGGCAATTAGTAAGCATTCTATGAGTTCAAAATATTTTGTAAAATAACGCTCTCGATATTGCTGCTGTAGGAGTATATTTAAAGCATGAAATATTGAGAAAGTCTTTTCAAGCATTTGTGCGTCATCCACCTTTTCTCCACATAATTTCATTTTAGAAGTGATTCTAAACATTGCAGAATTATATTCTCTTACAGACTTAAAGTCCTGAAACCTCATGTTCAACCACTCTTGCCTAGTGTTTGGAAGTATGACCGTCTTCTGGTGGTCATAACGCTCCTTCAGGGAGTTTCATAAGTGGAGAGGGTCTTTTTCAGTCAAATATTCTGTTTTTAAATCATCGTGGATGTGACGTCTTAAAAATATCAGAGCCTTTGTTTTGTCCTGCTGGGACATATTTTTACCATTTTTAATGGCATTTTCTAAGCATTGAGATTGCAAGTGGATCTCAGCATCCAGTATCCATGATAAATAGTTGTCTCCAGATATATTCAGAGCTTTGAATTCAAGCTTGGCGATGTTTATCATTTTGTGAACTTGAGATCTACACAAATAATGATAATAAATATGTATTGGAAGAGTTTGATATACAAAGATGAAATAATAAAATAGTTCGCATATCTCGTGATCTATATAAATAAGGTGTAAAGATACTAAATATCTAACTGTATGTGGATAATTTTGATGAGTACATACTATTGGTCAGTGCTGTAAAAATCTTTGCGTGAAAATAGATCTAGGTGTATAAATTGCTATGCGGCTGACTGAAATCAAAAGGTTAGATAAAAAAATACTTTAGGCCGCACAAAAGGAATAATGCATGCTATGCTGTAAAATAAAGCAAAAGCTTTAGGAATAGTTTTGAAGCATTGAAAAATTAAAAACGTAAGCCAAAAATAAAAGCTTATAACCTCGTGCTGATAACGTGTTATAAAATAAAGAGAACAGAAACATTAAAAGGAGAAGACATTTTATTATTCAATTCAGATCACATTGCAATACAAATCTAACTCCATTTTTATAGACTACTTATGCAGTATAGATTATAATAATGCCCTTTCTTATTTGGAATATTCATCCCTATTATTAGTATATATTACAACACGTATACTGATCTTAAAAATTTTAAATTATTGTTGTTATATATTGTGATGTAAATGAAAGTTTCAAAGTTGAGTATAAATTAATACATGGTTAAGAAAAGTAACTGAAATATAAGTGAAATAATGAAGTCCCTTTGGTAACTGTAGAATGACATTAGTCAATGATATTATGAAGATGAATAATGCATGTTTAAAAAGTTTAGTAGAAAAGATATTCTTAATTATAATTAGTTTAAGTTTTGATTGCACGACAATAAAACATTTTTGTAGACAACATTTCTAGTGTGAGTACCCTTGTTACGTGGAATTTTTCCTTTGTGTACTAATTTTTTTATTGAATTTCGTGCTGCTCCTCTGGACAACGCCACATATAGTTGACTATGACTAAAAACGTGGTCTGGAAGATAAATTTCAACATGAGAAATGATTTGTGCTTGTGATTTATTAATTGTTAAAGCAAATGATAATTTAATTGGGAATTGTTTGCGAATTAAATTAAAAGGCATGTTAATATTTTCAAAAGGCTTTAGGGGGATACGTGGAATAAATACCCTTGTACCACGATAATGACCAACTGTAATTTCTGCATCAGTGAGATTTCTATGGAAAATACGACATATTAATCTTGTTCCATTACATAATCCAATTTTTGGGTATTTCTAAGTAACATTATTAGTGATCTTACTTTAAGTGTTAGTTTATGCGGTGGCAAGCCACTTAAAGCAAGCGAGTTTAGAAATTCTGTCTGATAAAAATTAGTAGTATCATCTTCAACTCTATCAAAAAAATAATAAACATGTTCATCTCCTGGAAACATATGTATGATTGTATTATTTATCTCATCCGTTGTTTCATTTCTTGGTGTTAATATTGCTCTACTCATTATAATGAGCGTTACATAAATTTTCATGGAGTTTAGGGAAGACTTCCTCAACAAAACGACATAGAGAACTTGCATTGGTGCTGGGTATAACAATGTCACTTGGGAGTTTAATAAGATCATCTTGTACATAAGGTTCTGTTCCATTTCTGATACGTAAAAGTAATTCAGCATATGATTGATCGCTTATCGCTCGCATATTTTGTGTTTAATGAATTACATGTACACTTGTCCACAAATATGATCGTACTGATACATTAATCGACTATTTGAGCTCTAGTACCTTTTACGACAATGGGTAGTACTTGTCGAAAATCACTACCTAGTATAATAATCTTCCCACCAAATGGTGTATTTATACATGTTAGGTCCCTTAACGTTCTGTCTAAGGCTTCAAATGCATAACGATGAGCCATTGTTGCTTCATCCCATAGTATAACAGTGGCCAAACATAATAGTTTTGCATTATCAGATTGTTTAGGAATGTGACATGTTGATGAAGAATCTAATTCGATAAGAATTTTAAATCTAGAGTGCATAGTTCGACCTCCAGGCAACGCTAGAGAAGCAATTCCAGAGGTAGCAACCGCAATAGCAATAAGGCCTTGCATTCGTATATGGGCTAAAATCGCTTTATAAGGATACGTTTTTCTTGTACCTCCTGGGCCATCTATGAAATATATTGAGTTATTTTTCTCTTTTACTGAATGCATGATCAATTGAAATGCTTCATTTTGTTCTGTGTTTAAGTTATTTATAGAATCTATATCGGTTTGTGGTATCTTTATAGATTGTTCTTTTTAAATAATGGTTGAACTACTATAGTGGGTGGAAAAATCTAAATTGTTATGAGGGATGTCATAGTCGAAAATAGTTTTGTTATATTGTTTTAGGAGGTTATTAAGGTCGAAAAGACATCGGTTTATTAAATATATATTATTTTGGTTAATGGTATGCGTAGAAGGATAATCTTCAATTAAATATGGTAAAAACTTATCCCATAGTTCTCGCACCATGGAAGGCGCACAATATACTAAAATTGTGACGAACAGTCTTCTTAAAGCGGTGGGCATGTGTGTGTTTGAAGCATCTTGTAAACATTCATTTATACTATTATCATTTTCGAGCAAACCTCTATGTTCTGTGACTTCTTTAAAGGTGTTATACTGAGTTCCATTAACGGTAAGGAAGTGCGTAAAAGATGTCAGACCTCTAACATGGTTTAAAAGTAATCGTAAATAAAATCGATCACCTTCTGTATGAGATACTGTATAAATTCGACCAATTACCTTACAATTGTTTTGTCTACGTATCCATTCTTTATGTTTATATTCCCACCAATATTTTTCAGGAAATTTGTAGTACAAGTATTGACGTGCATTTAATATTCTTAGTGAAAAATTCAGTAAGCATTGTTTTAGATCTATGTTCATCACTCAAAATAGTTTCTAGGTTTTCGTTTGCACTAAATTGTACTTGTTGTGCATTTGGAAGATGTATTTGTAGTCCTATAGCAGAAGGAGAAATAGAAGTTAGTGGAAATTTAAATATTTCCATATTGACTCAGGTGCACAAATACATCTAGCGTTAACAAACTGAGAAATTTCGTCCTCATCGCTAGTGTTAGAAGATACGTTTACAGAAACATGATCTGAACCTTTATAAACATATTTATATACATATTTCACAGATGTAATACTTGAGCATATTTCAACATTTATACTTGAGTATTACTAATCGGCGGTCGTCACTCCAGAAGTTAGAGCATTCTGTAAACCTTGATATAGTTCAGCTCTAATAGTATCTTGATTGTTACGGAGGTACCTTATTCTCATAGTTTCTATTTTAACATAATTGGCAACCACATACTGTTGCAATAGGCGACCGCCATGCAAAATTAGTGACATCTCCGTTGGTCGTATCTAAGCACATAAAAAAATCAGTAATGATTATAAAAATAAAAATAAGTTAAGGTAAATGTTATGTTATTCACCTGCAAAAGATGAGAATAATAAGCCCTACAACTTATTGTTGTGGCTTCATTGTCATGTATGTGTAGATCCCATCTATGTTCACCATATGGTAATTAAAGTGGATATTGTAATGGATCACAAAACCTATAGTATCTTAAACCCTTTGTAGATTTCCACTTCTTGTTTGAACTATAATGTCCCTATTATTCAAATTGGTATCTTCTTCATCTCCTACAACGATACCTGCTACTTGTGACGTGGTTGGTAACTCATGAATGTGTCTATTTACTGCAAGCTCTTTTATTCTTATTCTACAATTTTGTATATCATCCCGCTGGCTCAAATGTCGAAATACTTGTACAAAAGGATTGTGGATATCTAAAATATGTTTTAATATCAAAAGTAGGTCTGGCCTCATTGCTGCATTATCGTCTATTTTCAATCTCGTGATCAGTATCATAAATATATAACTGAAAATATCTTGGTCTCATTCCATACATAGGTAAACAACTACCGATGTTATGATATACGAAGCCTTGTGCACGATATGAATAAACTCCATTTGTTGCATTTGCTAAGCTATGGTCAATGTTAGCACCCATCGATGTAAAAGCAAAAGCATTGTTATAAGACCATATGTTACTTCTAAAATGCGTACCAACTTCGGTTTGATCAACATACAAATCTAGTAGCTGTTGAGGTGTTGTTGGTCTTTGAATGATAATTTTACCATTCTTACAGCAAATCTCCAATGTCTCATGAAAGAATTTCTTTGAGCTACAAAATGGGCAGTAGGTACGAGCAGGTAGCATGTGGTTGTGAAAATACCGTGTAGCAATAAAATTTCGACCACAATTATAGCTTGTCATGAAAGCGGATCGAGTAATCATGTGTTCTTCATATTCAGATGATCCTAAATGATTACCATCATTGGAATGATTAGAATGACAAAAAAATAATGTAAATGAGAAAGTGAGCAGTTAAGTTTTAAAAAATTACCGGGAACATCAGATGGTAGAATCCTTGGCCTTCTACGTGTTTGAGTTGATTGTCCTCACTCTTTTATGGATTGTCCTAAAAGAAATAATAAATGTTCCATATAGTTTGAATCGTGTTTTTTTATATAATATGCAGTTGAAACAGTAAATGAAAAATAAACTTCAACTTTGTTAAATATTAATTTATACTACTTATATTTATCTCAATTTGATTTTTGTTGCCTTGGGTCCATTATACACTCCATTATACCATATGCAGCTGAAAGTAATTATAAAGAGAGCAGAAAACGAAGCTTTTGATATGTCTAAAATATCATTTTTAATTTTGTTACATTATAAATGTTTTGTAGCCACATTTTCATGCAGTATCCCTAACTACAGCCATGATCCATATTGTAGCTTTCAACCCATTTTGTACCTCTAATGAGCTGTCAAATTGACAAAAAATCTCTTTGTTCATAAACTATATGTTGTAATGCAATCATAACATAGTTATTTTAATATTTTCCACGCATTTCAAAGCAAACGCATGTCTAAAGCGCAAGCCTTACACATTCTTCATCATACTATAGCATAAGGGCATATGTATAAAATGCCAAACATCATATTACTGTAATTTTGACCATTAAATCAAAATTTTGGGTCACCGATTATTTGAGATGATCATACCATCTCTGGTTTATGCAAGTAAGGACAAAAGTGTATTGTAATTAGATGATTCGTGTGCAATATACGACTACCTATATTCGTTAAATACATGAAATGAAGTCATCTGTCTTTTTCTTCTTAATTTATCCATATCAACCAGTCTAAACTTAATTTGCCGTGACAGGTTAAATGTATGTGTGCCCGACAGTGTACTGTGAGTGCAGTCTTCATGTGTACGCTTTTCATTAAGACTTTATAGGATGTGTGCAGTTTAAACTTCATTAAGCCAGTCGCAAGCTTTAAAATTGCTATGTGCAAAAGAACTTAAAATCAATGAGTTAGTGTTCTCAATTTAAGTTGCGGTTTGTTTATAAACAAATAGGAGGCTGATAGTTTTTTCCTCAGCAATGACTTAATGTATAGGAAAATTGAGTTGCATGCATTAAGTAGGAATAACTTTAGCTTAGTCCTGAGATTCTGTTTTTGATTGTTTCCAGCACACCTAATATTTGACCGTATATGTAGATTTAATTTTATGTAACCAATTATGTAATGCTACTCAAAGGTTAATTACAAAGTATAGGTTAGATGAATATGTTTAAAACGTATTTTAGATAGATGTTATCAAAAGCTAATATAGTGTTTTTTCATCTATAATCTCCTCCTCGTTCAATCCAGTGCATGAAAACTATTTCCTCTAGCACATTCTACATAACATAATAAATCGTCAACTGTCAAACTAAAACCTCACCCAGAATAATCCATTAAGTCATCACGGATCTAATGAGGGTTCCATCTTCGTTTTTTACATTAAAGAAATCAAAAGCAAAAGGGCAGTAGTGAGAGTTAAAGGTTTAGGTTGTTGGTAAAGGAGAAGACCTACGGGAGAAAGCAAAAATCCAATGGATTAAAGAAGTGATGTGGATGAAGATTTATCTAATTACGACTTAAGAGTAGCAACCATTGATTGATTGAAAATGTAAAATTTGAGTAGTTATAAAACACGATTTGTAAACATGGGAGATCAAAATGATAAAGTGGGTTATAGTAGCGATAAAGACATATGTGGTAATTATTCTTTTTATTTTTTATGCTGATATGGGTCGACTCGTAATTGCGAAATTGTTTCATTAATTACAACGTGGGCATCGATAAATGAACTTCAAAAGAAGGGTATGTTAGTAAAATCAAAATTTTCAAATGAACGTTGCAATAATTGACAGATTATGCTGCGAGTAAATTAAAAAAATGGAAAACATATTATTTCATAAATAATACGCAAGGGAAGGAGGAGAAAAGTGAATTGCCTTGGACATGATGGTTTGAAAATAGTAAGAACAAAGCAGGTTAGAAGAAAATGAGGGAGAAGGAAATATAGTAGGAGAACTAAAGCATGATTACTATTCGTTGAATGGAATAATGGGTAGTATTTATAGTAAGCTGGGTATTTTTTGGTTCTAACATAGTGTACAAAATTAGAAGGTCAAAAGTTGAAATTGTTAAATTTATCTAGAGTCTTGAGTATGTTGAGGAAATAAATGCATTTAATGCATAAAATAATGAACTAACATAAGCATTGCAACATACATTTCCAGGTTTAATATATTAGAATATTACGACTGTTATATAATTACACAAATATCTCAAAGTCAATAAGTTATCTTTCAAAATATTGGAAGGTTACAACGATAATTTCAAGAGCTTCAAAACTAACTATTCATATTATATATAGATAATGTAGAGCAGTATTGAAACAAAGGCTTGCATGTTTAACTCCAGCAAAAAGATTAGTTGCGAAAATGGTAGTGATTGATCGTAGAATGGCGATAAAATTCTAGTCTGTAACATGTTTGGATTTAGCTGTAGGTAAAATTATAATAATAAAATAAATACCTTGTTAAGTCAAATGAGAGCTTTCAGTTGATTGGGACCTTCTATTTGAAATAGTGCTCTCTTGCATGTTCACGTCTAGACCATTGGCTCTCACGTCTTCTTTCTCTTTGTATTTCAGCCATAATAACAAAAAGAATAATATGAAAGCAATTCAGTAAAGTTCAATATGAGGTTGTTCGGTTAGCTTAGAAAATAATTGTATTGTGAAAATATAAAACTGAACAATTTACTTATATATATAGAAAGACAACGTGTGAGTAACAGTAACATATGCTTTGAATAGGTAAGTGATGAGAAACTATAGCAGGTTTTATTGGAGTCCATCAAAAATAAGCTTCATACCGTTAGTACTGGATCACATCAACCATTTCAATTCAAGGGTAAGGTTGTACACAACAGCCTAGTTGTATTGATGTACGTATGGTTGCCATTTTAATCTATATGTAAAACGTGTAGAACATTGACATATTAGTCATGTAAATATCCATCAAAGATTGTATATTCACAGTAATAAAATGCAAGTATTTGACTATGAGTTAATTTGTAATGGCCTGCCTTTTTGGACAGTTTAAACCAACGATCGAATACACATGCCGATTCCAAACCATTCAAAAGGGCAGAAGGTTATTGGGGTAAATAAGAAAAGAAAAGAAAGAGAAATAAAGGAAATGAAACAACACAGAATCTCGCAGCGGAACGATAAAATATAATAGTCAAATAAACAGTTCATGAAGCTGTTTACTATACTTTGATCATTATTTATACAACATTTATCAGAGTTATACATATACACTTGGACAAATAGAATAATGCAGCAGATAGCATGATGCAAAGATGATAATAGTAATAGAATACCAAATCTTCGTCTTCGTCCTTCAGAATAGATCTTCAATAAGCTGAAAAACTCAGGCCTGACCCGAGCGTAATGAAAAGACAAAACACTCGAGTCAGGACTAAAATATCCTTATGTAAGTTAAATCAATCGTAAATAAATATGAGTGTAACGGCGTAAGAGATGTTTACGGGGTTTGACATCTCCTATCCAGTGTCAACGTGCGTGCAATAATTCAAGAGATGTTACGGGATTTTCCATCTCTCAAGGATCCGTTAAACCATCTACTATGTAGTACAATACGCTATTATAATATGTCTACAGTAAAGCAAAAGTATCAAAATAGCATTAAGGCGTAACCATAATTCCCCTTAACACATTTTTATAATGCCATAGTCTATACAGCACCGTAAACCCCACCGTAAACTAGTGGTTATCAGAGGGTACCCCATAGGTATAACACAAAACAAAACGTAGTGGTCGCGAATAGGATAATCAGTATGACAAGGTACATGAGGCGATACCAACTAGGATACTAGTAGTTGCATGATCCGGACTGATGTTGAGCATAGTCAGCAGCTACCCCAACACCGCGAAACAACACTCCCAAATCAAGGGGTACACCCAAATCGAATCACAAATGTAATAGATATGGTATCGAAGAAGTGTGTCCGCTAGAGATGGCGAACCTCAATGGCCCCGCGCGGCTCCTGTTTTAGTCATGTCAGGGGTCATCCAATATCGTTCTCTTTCTTCAGTCAACGCGTTCACCAAACCATCCACTTCATTCTGGATCAACACTCCGCGTATAATAGTTATTAAAGTGGTTTTCGGTATCGACATAGAGTATGTCCATATCCGATCCCGGTCTCTTTAATAACTACGTATTATTACACCGGTGGCTCTTTTACATTTCAAATCGGTTCATAATTGATATCAAAATATCATATTCGCTTCAAAAATCAAATCCATTTCAAAAATCATCATATCTATTCAAAATGTAAGGTTCCGTTTCAAAAATCATTTTTCGCCTCAATATCTCATTTCGATTTCCAAATCATTTCGAATTTCAATTCAGGTTGCAACTTCATTTAACTCAATTCGTAATTACATTCAAGATTTAAACATAAACATTTCACCTTATTGACCAGCTTGAAATTTTAGAAAATAGTTTTAAGTAGTTTAAAAGTAATTTTAAATAATTAAAATAGTTAAAAATACTTAAAATCTTAAAATGGATTTAAAATAGATAAATTAGTTTAAAATAATTTAAATTGGGTTAAGTAGATTTAAAATAGATTAAAATAATTTACCATGGTTTAAGATGGGTAGAAATAATTTAATATAGTTAATATAGGTTAAAATAGTTTAAGTATTTAAAGATGGTTTATATAACAGAGTAATTTGGAAAACAAAATGAAACAGCTTCTAAACCAATTCATTTCAATTATAACTTCCCAATTCAAATCAATTTCAATTTCAATTCTACCGATTCAATTTCGGTTTCAATTCAAATCAATGTCAACTTTAACTTCAAATTAATTTAATTTTACATTCACCTTCAATTAATTCAATTTCAATTTACATCGATTTGGAGCTTGATTTTCAAAATATCAATTTATAACACTTAACAAAATTATCCTTCAATATTCAAATTTAAATCCAAATTTCAAATATGATTCAATTCCAAGCTCAATTTCAAAATATCATTTTTATGTCACTTTTACTTAGTAATACTCAAAGCTCGAAATAATGTTCAATCTTTAAAACGAATAAATTTTCGAAATTCAATCATATCCCGATTTTTAATCTCAAAGTCTCAACTTAAATTATTTAACAGTTTCCTTTAACCAAAATTTATTTCAACATTCCAAACTCAAATTTTTCGATAAATTCGATTTCTATAAATTGATTTTATTTATAACTTTTAAATCAAAACATTTAAATAAATTTCAAATTGACTATTTTAAAAATTATTAATTTAGCCTATCCGGTGTCCGTATATAATTTTCTATCCTATGGCCAAGTGATTAGTTATTTCAATTAAATGTCAGGGATGAATATATATCACTTAAATCAAATCACAGTGTCATATGTATGCATAACAGGATATATAAGCAAATAAACATCCAAACATTTAAATATCAACCAATAGCATCCATCGAAATACATCATCCAATAGACAATACAATTCACGGCAATTTCATAATTATCAATATCAAGTAATTTAATCGCAATTCAATTTTTAATTTCAATTTGACTGTCAATTAAATTTTCAACGGTGAATTCAAATGACAATTAAATTTTATCAAACAACGACAAATAAAATTCATAATGTCAAATTTAACTAGCATAAAGATATTCAGTACGTTGTGAGCGTTATAAAACACTCACCTTGATTTTCAATTTCAAAGCAAATCGAACGACGTTCAATTTGACCCAAAATTTTAATGAGCTCCAAACACTCTCGAATCTACACTGCAGCGTAGCTCTCGTCTTTGCGATTCCGGCGCTGTCGGTTTCGTCCAATTCCGACCTCGTATGGATGAGATATGAGTTTACAAAGTTCTATACGAATTTTAATACAAAAATTAACAACTTTTATTATTATTATAACCTTGGACAACCCAGGCCGTTGATTTCATTTCCAAGCAATCCAGGCCGTGCACTTGCTTTTCTTCTCCAATGTTTGCTACCAGGTTCGAACGTGAACCCAAGGCCGCCGTCCCCTTTGATAATAACGCAACCACCACGAACGAGTTGAAGGCGATCGGGGACCATCATCACGCGCGCGTGCTCCAACTCCACCCACGGCCGTGACAGCTTCGAACTCGGCCCTCCCTACTGCATGCAAAACGAGGCCAAACGGCCACGATTCCAGCCCCAATTGCCGTTGAATCTCTGCTCCATATTCGATCTCGACCGTTGAAGTTACAGTTCGAGATGCGCTCTACACCTTTCTAGTTGACAACTTCTCGATTCGATGCATAAATTTGGAGAAATTGGAGGAAGAAATTTAGTGTTTTCTGGCCGTTGATTATAATAAGAAGCGGCGGCTGAAGCAAACCCTAGGGTTTAGTTTTCTTTTGCAAAATGAAATAATATCGTGCTTATATAGAAATTCCGACGAACACTATTCATTCCGGATTTTTCGAACTCCGATTTGAAATATTTGAAATATTTGAAATAATTCATTATCCTTTGAAATATTTGAAATTGAACTTATACGATTCAACTTTTAAAACCAATTCATATCTTAGAACACTATTTCCAATTTACAGTTATTTAATAAGTTTTAAATATTTACTTTAAACAATTTACCTGTTCAATATTCAATTATTTGATTTTAAATAGATTTTACTTATCAATCAATTACTCTATTATACCCAATGAATTCAACATTTATTATCCTATCTAACTATTGATTTCAAAGGCGTTCACTAAGTAGCATTTATTTTCCAATACTTATTACTATTCAAATCTTCGAAACCAATCTATTAAAATTTGTATTACTACCTAAATAATTCACAATTCTTATTCACTCATTTACATTTGTTTTTCCATATATTCCCTTGTAACCAAGTTATAACATTTGAGTCAATTCAATTAGATTGGAACTCCATTCAATCTATAAATAATTACTTGGATAATTATTGTTGCAATTCATTCCAGTTATTATTATTCCAAACGAATTACAAAAAATTTTCTAACATTAAATCACGAAATCTTATTAAATTACCTATTTTAATTATCCAAAATTTACGGGTCGTTACACTCTCCCCCACTCAAAACTTTTCGTCCCCGAAAAGGAAAAAAGAAGGGAAAAGGAACTAGGTATAGAATTCAACATTAGATATATTTTATTCAAAGTTACCAACTTATAAAACAACGAAATTCCATTTATAAAGTCATAACTACGCTTCCGCTACGCTACTCCGATTAGTCTATGAAGTTTACGAGTTAGTTATCAAAACAAGTTATAAAATTTTAAAACTTGAAAAATTTTCTAACACCCGGATTTACGAAAAAATTCGGCAGAGTCTCCTTTGCGCGGCTCGATCCAAAAAAAATGACAGTATATATATCACAAATATACATCTCATCAAGTGATGAGGCATCCCGTAGGGAAAAAGTGTAAAAGTACGGTATGTAATCCGAGATATGTACCTTATATATTATTAGCGAGCATATACGGCTAATATAGCGCGTAAGCGAGCTCCAAATGCGAAGCAAGCGAAATCCGCACCTACTAAACACTCAACAAACCATGAGAAACGTGCATATATGAAAATAATATCAATATACACAATATAGCAATATAACAACTACATGTGCCAATATAGCAAATGCAACAAAACAACAAATGCATCCACCAAATCAATTATCATCCAACTATCATCCAACGAATCCATAACCAATCAATATAAATTCACTTCTCATTAATATTTATTGACTTGGGTTTCAATTTTAATCACAGTTGATTCATTAACGTTGGATTTTACTAACATTCATTCTCAATTCAATTAGTTAACATTAACTAATTTATATTTACATTAGTTCACTTCTAATTTGAACCAAATTAAATTCTATTTAAATTCATTTAACTTCCAATTTGATTTCAATGACTTATAGCTTTCAATTTCATTAACACTCAATGAATTATATACAAACAACTAACAATCATATAACGACCAAATCATATAATTTTAAAATAATCATTTTATATTTGGCATCATAAATTTCCAATATTAACTTTAATTAAGTCCGTAAGCCGTACATATATCATCCGTGAGCAATATCAATCTAATCGCTTATTCGATCACACAATTTCACTTCCAAACTAGTATCGTTCACACGACTCTCTAATGCGGACTCAGATTTGGTTCCTTGATTGGAAACTGTTACTCTCCTTGCATAGGCATATACTATGATAGAGAATTCCAGATTCAAATTAAAAATCCATATCCAGGGTTCGCCGTCGAAAATCGAGTGAAAAATCCTAACTTGGATCGATATAAATCATCTCGAAATTTTGTGCTCGAATTTGGATCAAATCGTTATGCGAATAAAATAATATACGTACAATCTCACGTATTACCTTCCAATGCATTTCTATCCAATTTATCTATACTAAATTATTTTATTGACTTCTATTTTTTTTTCCACTTAATTACTCACAATCCATTATTCAGTTAGTATATTCATTTCTTTACATAGCATATTCTTTAACATTATCTTTTCTCAAACATCATATCAAAGAATTTGCTTACTCAAGTTCATTTTAAACATTCTATATAATTTAATTAAACTCAATTTCTTTTCCCAATTGATTCTTAGCTATACCAAATTCTTTTGTTTACATTTATTTCATATTCATAGTTTCAGTTAATACAAATTTATTTGTGGAACATTTTATTAATCATCACTTTAGTTTATAGTCATTCCGTAAAAGTCTAACTTCTCATATATGACTTTTCTTAGTTTATAGTTATCTCAAAAGTTACAAATTTATCTTTACATATTTTTTTTTTGCAAATTTATATTAAATTTTACAACCAGTTTTCAAAGAC
Organism: Allium cepa; assembly: GCA_030765085.1. NCBI lineage: Eukaryota > Viridiplantae > Streptophyta > Magnoliopsida > Asparagales > Amaryllidaceae > Allium > Allium cepa. The sequence continues at coordinate 440,019,630 of CM060929.1, forward strand.
ATTGCTTGACTCAATGGCCTTTTCTTAAGTTCATTTACTTGTTTCATTTATCCATTCATCATTTCATGCTATATTTAAGTTTTTATAATTTTTATCACAACCAAATTTTCCATTTATATAACATTTTAGTTCCTTTTGAGTTTTCCTTACTTGTATACTTAAATTATTTCCAGGTTCTGTTTATTTGTACAATATCTCATTACATATCCAAAACATCATTTCAACTTCTTAATATTTGGCAAGTCATATTATATGTTCTGAGAATGCCAATTTGTTATCGTACAAATTTATAGAATTTCATTTTACTTAATTAGAATGTTCACAAATTTGATTTATTTAAATCATCTTTACCTTTCAACTTTAAAGGTACACTACAACTCTAAAGTTTTCCCAAAACATAAGCTTAGATATCTTAATCCTCTTATTTTATAAATTCTGGTTATTCGCATTTCGTTCAAATAATTTGAAAATTACTAATTAACGTAACTTAGAAATTTAAATGCCTGGTTCTTTTCAAATCGTTTGAAATAAACATATACACTTATACCTTTAATATATTAAATCATACCTTTGGAGTTTAAACCAAAATCCATTTACCCAAAATAATTTCGAAGAAAAGCAAAGCTTCTTAGAAGTCTCCCCCACTTTGAGACTTGAAAATGAACGTTGATGATGCTACGCAGTCATCACCAAAATTATTTTCCAGCGACAGAAGAGAGGAGTACCGAATTCATTCCTTCCTTTAAAATCCTGTAACGACCCGTAAATTTCGACGATTTAATTTATTTAATAGAATTTTGTAATAAAAATTTAGTAGAAATAATAAAAGGTGATAAATATATATATTGAACGCTGATTTAACAATGGTAATTTAAGCCTTTGTTTGTAATATGAATAAATTTTTCAATAAAAATTGGTGTAAGTATTGTACCTGAATATAATGGGAAGATAGAGAATATAGGTAAGGCATTTAATCAGTTAAGTGTAAATTTATGGGTATAATAACAATTCGTATACATTACCTAATTAATCTGTCAATTAATTTGTTAAAAAATCAAAACCTTTTAATTTGGTAAATAATTTGATGCGTATTGATAAGCGTTACTTTAACGATTAATTTTAAAGTGATGGGAAGAAAATAAGTAAAGTTATGCAGTAATAAATAAATAAAAATATCGCAATAAATAGGGAACTGACATAACATTTATTTATATGAACGTTACTTATTGATTTGAGAGTAACGGAAGTGTGAACGTAGAATAAAATAAGCGTAGATTTATGTTAGGTAGTTATTGAGAATATGGGGAATAAGTTGAAATAATATTAATTAAAAATTTATTCGTAAAACATGTTATGTAAGATATATTTATTCCATTTAATAAATTGAGGATTAATATCATCGAAGAGGATTAAATATGGTCTCAATGTAAATTTAGATAAGTTTTGAAATAAAGACTAATTCCATTCAGAAGATGACAATGGGTGTAATATTTTGATTTGTAAGCAATAGTAATAGGTTACATGTTTAATTGGTTGATAGAATTTGAATTGAAATAAATGTTAATATACTAAATAAAGGTTACATTATTATGATAAGTAATACAATGTCTAGAAGTTTAATATAGAGTGTGTTAAGACGTAGAATGGAAATTAGGAAGCAGTTGGAATTAAATGAAATTTTAGGTGTATTTATGAGAAATTTACGTACAATTAAAGAGGCGAATGAAATAAATACCAACCAATTTTAGTGAATAACGGGATCTAAACCTAAATAAATAAATTCCTTGAAATTTAAGTTTTAATTTTTGATAAATTGGATTTGTACTTTAATATTGAAAATTTTGGGATTATTCAAAAATAAATTAATGTACGAAGTTGTTAAAGGATTCTTAATTTACCAAGTGGTCCAAACTGACAAAATTTGCAAATAATAAAAGTTGGATTGTAAATCTGATTCAATTAACCTATTATTAATTTATTTGTTTGGAATATAAAAAGTAATGATAGAGTTAATTGAAATTAAGGGTAGTTTAATTTGTATGTTATTGGGATTAAGGCAAGATGGGTGGATATTAGGAGTTATATACTTAGATCATTCAATTTATTTGGATAACATTGTAATAAATGTAATTAAATGTACATTTACGTGAAATATAATACCATGCTTAATAGATTGCTAAGTTGTATATATTAAAGGGAATTTTATTAATTGTTTTTAAAAAAACCTTAATTAATATGGTTGATAAATTTAATATAAGAAAAACCAATGAAATTCTTGGGAATAATGTAGGTTAATATGAGTTAGTAGTTAGGGTAGTGACTAAAATTGGTAATACATTGCAATTAATGTTAATAGTGTTGACATAAGCTAATAAATTTAAATGTTAATGCAATACCAATTTATGTATTTAAGGTGATTGCGAAATTGGAATTTGATAAATGCAGTAACTAACTCAGGGCAAATAGATTTTATGGAATCAATAAAAGATAGGTAAATTTAATGATTGTTTGGTGGTAATTTAAGCATGAATGGGAATAAATCGGGCAATGGTGAGAATTATTAATTATTACCCATCAATTTATTTAGAATCTAAATCAAATGCAACATTCGTTGTTATTTGTAGCTTATAGGTGGAAATAACGTAAACTTTATTCAGAATATGATAATTAGTTAGATTAAAAGAATGGAAGGCAGGATATATGGATTCATTTGGATTTAGAACATGATAATTTGAATTTATTGAATTTATTGGAAACTGAATAGAACATTTTATGTGATTGAAATTAAAGTTGGAATTCAGAGATGTTTTAGGAATTTTCATCCATGGGATACCAATAGATAGGATAATTAAATGAAAGGTCAACTAAAGGATTTCTGCAAAGTTAATTTATAATTTGTAGATAAAATAAAATTGAAGTTTTACGCTGAAGTTAATAATGTACTCAGCATTTAAGAAACATCTTAAATTGTCTAAATTTGAATAAACAATGAAGTAATAAATAATAATTATTAATAAAATCCAAAATTTGGTAACCCGTTTTCAAATTGATGATAATTAGTGTTGGTATAGGCTATTTATTCAAGTAACAGTGCGATGCCAAAAATGGATTGGAAGTAATTGCGAAATATAAATAAAATATTTTAGTAGGGAATTCAAATGTTTATATACATAGAAATGTGGATTTTTATAGTATGAAAACTTAGTCAATTTACAATAGTTAAATCTATTGAGAATGAATAAAAATCTAAGATAATTATTACGGTAATTTAGAAATTTAGTTGAAAATGGAAACTTATCTATGAATTCCTTAATGAAATTGTGAATTTATATTGAAACTTATAAATGAAGCATCTAAATTTACATTTGTAAATACGTTTAAAATTCAATGTAAATGTCTGAGGAAGAAATTAATTTATTTACTAATCCGTAACGTATCCAATTAATATAAAATATTCTGGTGGGCCAACAACCGTTTTGCGCGTTTATGATTCGTGCCCACCTATCCTATTTCACTTTGTCTATTTATAGGCTGTGTAAACCCTAGCCTCCATCTATCTTCATTTCTCTCTGTGTGTTCTTTTCTTCAACTTCTTCTCTTCCAATGGCTGCAAAATTTCTAGATCCAATTATAGTCCAAAATAAAAAAAATAAAAAAAATATTTCAAACTCCTCTAAAAATTCCAAAAAAATTATATGTCATAATTTTCGAAGAGCGTAATCTGTGGTACTGTCCGTTTTTTTTGATTGGTGCTGTAGTATGCTCGAATTTGAGAAGAAGGACGTGGCCTGTGACGTGGCATGGTGATGGAGTATATTTGTTTATTTTGTTTTATTTAATTTTTGTTTCAATCGAAATTTTCGAATAACTTTCTCATACGTAGTCCGATTCACGCGAGATTTTTTTTGTTACGATCGTAATTAAATTCCAGATCTGTTGACACTGGTTTGGCCCAATTCGAAGACCGTCGAATTTTTGAGTTTAAATTGAATTTAAATTCGATTTAAATTCAAAAGGTTAGTGTTTTAACCCACTCACAATTTCTAAATTTTCTTGTGTTTGTTAAATTAATTTTAGATATGGGTAGAATTTTTTTTTATGACTGTTTGGCATGTTTTATTCACTAATTCTGTTTAAACGCATTTATTTAATATAACTGTAAATTTATTTATTTATTGCATATAAATTTGATAGTTAGAATTTATTTATTCATATTAACTGCCAGGCATAGTTATGTTAAATTTTATTTCATATTAACTGCCAGTTAAGTTTACGTTTATTTTTGCATATAAACTGCCAATTAACAGTTATTAAATTTATTTTGAGTATAAACTGATAATTGATACCATTATTTATCACCTGTTATATATTGATGATTGTTTGAAATTGGATGATGACTGTGATAAATGGATGTATGATTTGATGGATGAATGAATGATTTATTTTATTAATTGCAAGTTGTTATGCATTTCATTCATTCGGGATTGCAGTTTGAAATGATATACCACCGCATTTTATTTTAAATTGCGGATTGAAATGATAAACATCCGTATCACTTGACCATAGAGTAGAAAATTTTATACAGGCACCGCGTTATATATATAAAATATATTTTGGAATGTTTTTATGGTTTTGTAAAGCTATATATATATGGTTTATGGGATATTGAATTAGTTATATATATATATATATATGTATATATATATATAGTAATTTTCGGGTTTAAGCTTTGTATAAATTTGATTTGAAGTATAAAATAAAGTTTGATTTTTAAGATCAAATACGATTAAGCATTTATTTAAAATCTAATTTCTGGAGTTTTTATGACTTAAATGAGAATAAGATTTGGAATATGAATATTAAGTTAAATTGAAATTTAATAAAAATTAATTTTTTTTAAGGATATGATTTTTATAACTTGATTTTTGTGTAAAGTGATTAAAATGAATATCAGGTTGATTTAAATGAATATATCAAGTTTAATAAATTGAAAGATTTTCCAATTATATGAAGTTAAAGGTTTTACTTAAATTATATTGAATTCATTAAGTAAACATTTCAAGTCTAAATAATAAGTAATTGAATTTGATATATATGGGTTTGTCAAATGTGTTTGTTTTTGAAATGGTGAAATATTTAAAGCTTTGAAACATAAGAATTGAAATGGAATTTGGTAGTTTAAATCGATATTTGAAATTGATCTGTGAAATCTAAAGAAGCTATTTTGTTTTATAAAAGTAATTTAATATTTAACCATTTAAGATATGGAAATTTTGTTTCAAAGCTATGTTTTCAAGGTAGTATAATTTGGAAATATTATATTCAAGAGTTTTGATTTCTAAATATTTTACTTTGAAACCACTATGATTTTTGGAAAGAATATATTGGAAAATAAAGATGATATCATATTGTTTTGGGGTTTTAAAAGGAAGGGATATCATATTTATATGGTTTTGAAATGGATATTATATTCTGGTTTTAAAAGTATAAATTATTTTAAAGGACCGCGGTGTTATAATAACGTTTGGTTGTTGAAGAGACCGGGATCGGAAGTTGTCATACTCTCTGCCAACTCCGAAAACCACTTTAACAACCGTGTACGCGGTGGAGATTCCAGAATGAAGTAGGTTGGTGGAGGCGTTTCCTTGAGATAAATACGTGGACCCAACTCCCGTGAGTTGGCATAAGGTGGCTAAAACAGGAGCGATCGACGGGTTAATGAGGTAGCACCTCTGATCGGACACTTCCCTTTGTTACTATACTCAGACTTTGGATTTTCGGTGGCAACCTTCACTTTTGATTTCTTTGATGTGGGGAGTTTGTCCGAGGTGGGCGGCAGCTGCGCGCTGCGCGTTTCCATCGGCCCGGAAGCGTAATTGGTATATCTACCATGGCATTGCCTAGTTGTGCCGTGTCACCTACCCTAGCGCGCCTTATACGATTTTGTTTTGTACCATACCTATGGAGTGCCCTCTGACGACGCCCATTACGGGGGAGATTACGGTACTGTATAGACAATGGAATATATAAATGTGTTAAGGTGGAAAATGTAAAGCCTTAACACTAATTAAAAGTAAGTTTATTTTACAATTAGACACTATTATAATAGCGTAATATACTACATAGTAAATAGTTTAACGGATCCTTAGGAGATGTAAATCCCGAGCATCTCTTGAGTTACTGTACTCATATTTATTTCTGTTAATTTAACTCGCATAAGATCTTTTAGTTCTGACTCGAGTGTTTTGTCTTTTCAAATTCGCTCGGGTCAGTCCGAGCGTTTCAGGATCGAAGACTTTAGCTCTAGAGGACGAAAACGGAGATTTCTATTATTAATATTAATTATATTCCACTACACTCATATTGTTCCGCTGCTTTGTCGTATGGTATGTGTACTCTGATATGTATTGTATAAATAAAATCAAAGGTTCTGTAAAACAGCTTCATGAACCGTATATTTGATTATTATATTTTATCCTTCCGCTGTGAGATTCTGTTTAGTTTTTTTCTTTCTCTGTTTTTCTTATTTATCCCATAACAATCCGCCCTTACGTATGGTTTGAATTGGCACGTGTGTCCGTTTAAATCGTGCGAAAAGGCGGGGCGTTACATCTGGTATCAGAGCTTTGGTTTAGCGATAAACCTTAGCTTTGTGGGGTTTGACTCTTTACTAATAGGGTAGTAATACCCTATGGGAGTCACTGAGTGTATATATGAGAGAGCGTATTTGTTAGTGTTATAAAAAGGTTTTAATATTGTGTTAATTTGTTCCGTTTCGTATTTATAAATTCTGGTTGGTGCATGGGACGCTTTGACATCAATAGGGATTTCTAAACACTTAATAGGACAGACCGACATAATATTTGTTTTTAATATAGGTGAATGAAAAAAATTTGCCTATTATATTTTTATATATAAAATAAAAGTTTTCAATTGATATTTATATTTGGCTACAATAGATTGATTGTTAGGCAATAAAGTGTAAATAATAATAGAAATAAGATTGAAAAATAAGATAAATGAAATTTGGAAATTTAGAACTTAAGTCCGGAGTTTTTCTTTTGAATGATTTTGAAATATATTAATAATTTTGTTTATAAGTATTTTCTGATATAAATATTTAACATAACTCAGAAGAATCGTTTTAAAGAAGATTCTTGAGAAAATAAGTTTTGTACTTTCCTCTCCGTCGTTGGAAAATAATTTCGGTGATGGCGGCCGCATCATCGACTTTCATTTTCGAGTTTCGAAAGGGAAATGCCACTGTAGTTGTTCTACTGCAGATTCATTTTCGAAAAAGATATAAATTTTTAATTGGTTTAAATAAAATTAGAGGTATATAAGTTAGAAGAATATATTTATCTAATATTTCAAAATAATTTGAAATTTAACCCGGTATTTAATTCTTAAATTTCCATTAATTAATTTTTTAAATTATTGTAGTGAAATAAAAGGTAAGTCATTAATAAAATTGAAACCTCTAATTTAGGTAAGAGATTTAATGCAAAGTTATAAAGGGAAATTTGAAATTTGTAACATATGAGATAAAGAGTAATATTGTTGAACATTATATTTAATTAAAAGATGAGATAAAACTTGTATAAGTTCATTTGCATTTTCTTTAACATATATAACTTACCAAATATAAAAAGTTAAAATCTTTAATAAGAAATGTAGTAGAAATTTGTACAAGTAATAGTAGGTAATGAAGCATTCAATGAATTTGCTGTATTCAATAACTTAAGATATAATTGAAATTTTACCAAGTAAATATAAATAAAGGTATGCATGATAGATAGATGATTATAAAACTTAAGGAATTAAAGTAAATAAATAAGGACATGCTATTATAAATGAATGAATAATTATAACAAAATATAAGGAACCAGCATGACCCGAGTTAATGGAATTGAATAATTGTAAGTAATAAGTAAAAGTGAATGAGCAAACCTTTGATAAGTAAATGTGAATGAGAAAAAAATCACTATATAAACAAAAAGGGAAATCAAACAACTAAAGCATGAAATTTATAATAAGTTAGTTTGGTTGCTGGTTTGAATTGTTATTGTTTGATTTATGGTCGGTTGGGTAAGGAAATTTGAAGTTGTTGGATTAATAAATAATCTATTTTGTTCCATCTAAGACTGTAGAGTAAATGATGCACTTGATAGTTATTTTTTATTCCGTACAATTTCAAGTTTGAACCCAAACAACTATTTGATTGTGTGATTGTATGGTTGTTTTGTAATTGTATGTATGCTGTTCGAGGAAATTGATGGTTGTTGTATTAATTTGGATGATTAGCGATTGGAACTACTTAGATATTTAAATTTTGGACTTAGAAATATTTTGAAATGTTCTCCAAACTCTAATAAATTTAAGTATAAAAAGATAATGTTGTAAATTTGTATATTTTAAGAAAAGTAACAGATATTGTAAATATAATTGTTTATAAGGTAATGTTTTGAATAAGATATGTAGATTCTAAATCCTTCTTTTCCCTTCTTTTCCTTTTCGGGGACGAAAAGTTTTGAGTGGGGGAGAGTGTAACGACCCGTAAATTTCGACGATTTAATTTATTTAATAGAATTTTGTAATAAAAATTTAGTAGAAATAATAAAAGGTGATAAATATATATTGAACGCTAATTTAACAATGGTAATTTAAGCCTTTGTTTGTAATATGAATAAATTTTTCAATAAAAATTGGTGTAAGTATTATACCTGAATATAATGGGAAGATAGAGAATATAGGTAAGGCATTTAATTAGTTAAGTTTAAATTTATGGGTATAATAACAATTCATATACATTACCTAATTAATCTGTCAATTAATTTGTTAAAAAATCAAAACCTTTTAATTTGGTAAATAATTTGATGCGTATTGATAAGCGTTACTTTAACGATTAATTTTAAAGTGATAGGAAGAAAATAAGTAAAGTTATGCAGTAATAAATAAATAAAAATATCGCAATAAATAGGAAACTGACATAACATTTATTTATATGAACGTTACTTATTGATTTGAGAGTAACGGAAGTGTGAACGTAGAATAAAATAAGCGTAGATTTATGTTAGGTAATTATTGAGAATATGGGGAATAAGTTGACATAATATTAATTAAAAATTTATGCGTAAAACATGTTATGTAAGATATATTGATTCCATTTAATAAATTGAGGATTAATATCATCGAAGAGGATTAAATATGGTCTCAATGTAAATTTAGATAAGTTTTGAAATAAAGACTAATTCCATTCAGAAGATGACAATGGGTGTAATATTTTGATTTGTAAGCAATAGTAATAGGTTACATGTTTAATTGGTTGGTAGAATTTGAATTGAAATAAATGTTAATACACTAAATAAAGGTTACATTAATATGATAAGTAATACAGTGTCTAGAAGTTTAATATAGAGTGTGTTAAGACATAGAAATGGAAATTAGGAAGCAGTTGGAATTAAATGAAATTTTAGGTGTATTTATGAGAAATTTACGTACAATTAAAGAGGCGAATGAAATAAATACCAACTTTTAGTGAATAACGGGATCTAAACCTAAATAAATAAATTCCTTGAAATTTAAGTTTTAATTTTTGATAAATTGGATTTGTACTTTAATATTGAAAATTTTGGGATTATTTAAAAATAAATTAATGTAGGAAGTTGTTAAAGGATTCTGAATTTACCAAGTGGTCCAAATTGACAAAATTTGCAAATAATTAAAGTTGGATTGTAGATCTGATTCAATTAACCTATTATTAATTTATTTGTTTGGAATATAAAAAGTAATGATAGGGTTAATTGAAATTAAGGGTAGTTTAATTTGTATGTTATTTGGGATTAAGGCAAGATGGGTGGATATTAGGAGTTATATACTTAGATCATTCAATTTATTTAGATAACATTGTAATAAATGTAATTAAATGTACATTTACGTGAAATATAATACCATGCTTAATAGATTGCTAAGTTGTATATATTAAAGGGAATTTTATTAATTGTTTTTAAAAAAACCTTAATTAATATGGTTGATAAATTTAATATAAGAAAAACCAATGAAATTCTTGGGAATAATGTAGGTTAATATGAGTTAGTAGTTAGGGTAGTGACTAAAATTGGTAATACATTGCAATTAATGTTAATAGTGTTGACATAAGCTAATAAATTTAAATGTTAATGCAATACCAATTTATGTATTTAAGGTGATTGCGAAATTGGAATTTGATAAATGCAGTAACTAACTCAGGGCAAATAGATTTTATGGAATCAATAAAAGATAGGTAAATTTAATGATTGTTTGGTGGTAATTTAAGCATGAATGGGAATAAATCGGGCAATAGTGAGAATTATTAATTATTACCCATCAATTTATTTAGAATCTAAATCAAATGCAACATTCGTTGTTATTTGTAGCTTATAGGTGGAAATAACGTAAACTTTATTCAGAATATGATAATTAGTTAGATTAAAAGAATGGAAGGCAGGATATACGGATTCATTCGGATTTAGAACATGATAATTTGAATTTATTGAATTTGTTGGAAACTGAATAGAACATTTTATGTGATTTAAATTAAAGTTGGAATTCGGAGATGTTTTAGGAATTCCCATCTATGGGATACCAATAGATAGGATAATTAAATGAAAGGTCAACTAAAGGATTTCTGCAAAGTTAATTTATAATTTGTAGATGAAATAAAATTGAAGTTTTACGCTGAAGTTAATAATGTACTCAGCATTTAAGAAACATCTTAAATTATCTAAATTTGAATAAACAATGAAGTAATAAATAATAATTATTAATAAAATCCAAAATTTGGTAACCCGTTTTCAAATTGATGATAATTAGTGTTGGTATAGGCTATTTATTGAAGTAACAGTGCGATGCCAAAAATGGATTGGAAGTAATTGCGAAATATAAATAAAATATTTTAGTAGGGAATTCAAATATTTATATACATAGAAATGTGGATATTTATAGTATGAAAACTTAGTCAATTTACAATAGTTAAATCTATTGAGAATGAATAAAAATCTAAGATAATTATTACGGTAATTTAGAAATTTAGTTGAAAATGGAAACTTATTTATGAATTTGGAATTTAATGAAATTGTGAATTTATATTGAAACTTATAAATGAAGCATCTAAATTTACATTTGTAAATACGTTTAAAATTCAATGTAAATGTCTGAGGAAGAAATTAATTTATTTACTAATCCGTAACGTATCCAATTAATATAAAATATTCTGGTGGGCCAACAACCGTTTTGCGCGTTTATGATTCGTGCCCACCTATCCTATTTCATTTTATCTATTTATAAGCTGTGTAAACCCTAGCCTCCATCTATCTTCATTTCTCTCTGTGTGTTCTTTTCTTCAACTTCTTCTCTTCCAATGGCTGCAAAATTTCTAGATCCAATTACAGTCCAAAATAAAAATAAAAAAAAAAAATATTTCAAACTCCTCTAAAAATTCCAGAAAAATTATATGTCATAATTCTCGAAGAGCGTAATCTGTGGTACTGTCCGTTTTTTTTGATTGGTGCTGTAGCGTGCTCGAATTTGAGAAGAAGGACGTGGCCTGTGACGTAGCACGGTGATGGGGTATATTTGTTTATTTTGTTTTATTTAATTTTTGTTTCAATCGAAATTTTCGAATAACTTTCTCATACGTAGTCCGATTCACGCGAGATTTTTTTTGTTCGGATCGTAATTAAATTCCAGATCTGTTGACGCTGGTTTGGACCAATTCGGAGACTATCGAATTTTTGAGTTTAAATTGAATTTAAATTCGATTTAAATTCAAAAGGTGAGTGTTTTAACCCACTCACAATTTCTAAAATTTCTTGTGTTTGTTAAATTAATTTAGATATGGGTAGAATTTTTTTTTATGACTGTTTGGCATGTTTTATTCACTAATTCTGTTTAAACGCATTTATTTAATATAACTGTAAATTTATTTATTTATTGCATATAAATTTGACAGTTATAATTTATTTATTTCATATTAACTGCCAGGCATAGTTATGTTAAATTTTATTTCATATTAACTGCCAGTTAAGTTTACGTTTATTTTTGCATATAAACTGCCAATTAACAGTTATTAAATTTATTTTGAGTATAAACTGATAATTGATACCATTATTTATCACCTGTTATATATTGATGATTGTTTGAAATTGGATGATGGCTGTGATAAATGGATGTATGATTTGATGGATGTATGGATGATTTATTTTATTAATTGCAAGTTGCTATGCATTTCATTCATTCGGGATTGCGGTTTGAAATGATATACAACCGCATTTTATTTTAAATTGCGGATTGAAATGATAAACATCCGTATCACTTGACCATGGGGTAGAAAATTTTATACAGGCACCGCGGTATATATATAAAATATATGTTGGAATGTTTTTATGGTTTTGTAAAGCTATATATATGGTTTATGGGATATTGAATTAGTTATATATATATATATATATATATATATATAGTAATTTTCGGGTTTAAGCTTTGTATAAATTTGATTTGAAGTATAAAATAAAGTTTGATTTTTAAGATCAAATATGATTAAGCATTTATTTAAAATCTAATTTCTGGAGTTTTTATGACTTAAACGAGAATAAGATTTGGAAGATGAATATTAAGTTAAATTGAAATTTAATAAAAGTTAATTTTTTTTTAAGGATATGATTTTTATAACTTGATTTTTGTGTAAAGTGATTTAAATGAATATCAGGTTGATTTAAATGAATATATCAAGTTTAATAAATTGAAAGATTTTCCAATTATGTGAAGTTAAAGGTTTTACTTAAATTATATTGAATTCATTAAGTAAACATTTCAAGTCTAAATAATAAGCAATTGAATTTGATATATATGGGTTTGTCAAATGTGTTTGTTTTTGAAATGGTGAAATATTTAAAGCTTTGAAACATAAGAATTGAAATGGTATTTGGTAGTTTAAATCGATATTTGAAATTGATCTGTGAAATCTAAAGAAGCTATTTTGTTTTATAAAAGTAATTTAATATTTAACCATTTAAGAGATGGAAATTTTGTTTCAAAGCTATGTTTTCAAGGTAGTATAATTTGGAAATATTATATTCAAGAGTTTTGATTTCTAAATATTTTACTTTGAAACCACTATGATTTTTGGAAAGAATATATTGGAAAATAAAGATGATATCATATTGTTTTGGGGTTTTAAAAGGAAGGGATATCATATTTATATGGTTTTGAAATGGATATTATATTCTGGTTTTAAAAGTATAAATTGAAAGTGCGGTGTGTATACAATTATATGTGCTAATATAGTATACACGGATCGTGTAATATGGATTACAATACAAATGCGGAAATAGATGATAATAGCATTGTAAATAGAAAATAGAAAAATCACACCAGAGATTTTTATACTGGTTCGGAGCACCGTCCTACGTCCAGTCCCAGACTTCTATCTGGATTTTCACTATTAACAACCTCGCTTCACTCGGAGGAACAGGTTTACAACACCCGAACAGCCGAACGGGATTTCACGCCTCTAATACACTGAGGACTTCAACACTTGCCTCTTACAACACGAGGACTTCAACACAAACAAATACAATTGTTGTTGACAACTTGTGTTCTTGAAAACACGGATTGTCACTAGTAGTACAACCTTCCTATAATCTTATCCTCAAAGAATATGAATGATGTTTTGTGAAGATTAAAGAAGGTATATTGCTTATTGAATCAAAAGGTATAAAATAGTTTCAATGATTCAATAAGCTACTAATTAAATGAGTGCTTTTAGAATGCAAGAATGTTAGAAAGTAAGATCAGAGAAAGCATATAATAATCATATAAATTCTTGTGTTTGAATCAATGATATAGATGAGTATATATAGAGAAAAATAGTTGTAACTCTTTGTGAACAGTTGCCATTAAGAGTTATAATCATTGATGAAAGATAGGAGATGAAACCTTTGGAGAAGAGAAGTGTCTTTTGGAAAAGTTGCTTTCTGTTTAAAAACGGTCGACAGGTCAAAAATGGACCGGTAGACAGGAATTCAAATATATATACGTTATGTGCATGTGTGCATGTTATCTGTGCATTCTGGGCAAAAACGGTCGACCACCTTATTTTCAACCGGTCGACCGGTTTAGTCCAATTTGCACAGTTAATGTGCATATGTATATATATTGAAAGATTGAAGTTATATGATTATTTGAGGATAGATTTTAACATAAATTACTAACATACCAAATAATCAACCTCTAATATATGGAGCTCTTTGTGTTTCTTAAATGAATAACTTCTTTTTGTCGATCACGGCTTATTCCTTTGTCAGAAATCAAAACTCTATAAAAATCTTGACTCAACATTCTCCCCCTTTTTGATTGATGACAACATATATCTGAAGTTCTGAATCTCCCCCTGAATATGCGATCTCCCCCTGAGATTTTGTCTTATATATATATATTCCTGCAAATAATTGTTAGCACTTTCTCCCCCTTTGTCATCGACAAAAAGGAATAATAGATAATGGAATAATATAGGAGTATATCAGCCAGAATATCCATTTTCCTCTTTTCTTAAGTAGGACCTGCAAAAAATAGAATTAAGTCCATGGTACCCACTTTTTATAGGGTCCTAAGAGTTAGGTCTTAGGAGTCCAAACCCATTTGGGTCCGGTATCCCCTTTATATATATAATTGTTATTAAAATGTACATTATTCATGAATTGCTGAATGTATTTGTTCCTAATCAAATTATTATTTGTTTTAGGAACCCATATTTTGATAGTCTTGACATTTCTCTTTTGAAATTTCACAACTGGTTTTGGTTTGAAATATAATAAACTAAGATTTTTCTTAGCTTCAGTTTTTTGTACTTTCTTCTTCCTTTTATTTCTAAGATGTTTCTTAGTTTCATGTTTGTTATATCCCAAACCTTGTTTATCTGAAATAGATTGTGAACTTTCAATGATTTTAGTCAAATTTTCTCGACCTTTGTTAAAGTTAGAAACATTTTGAGTAATGTCATCAAACTTTGTTTGTAAACTAGCTTTTTCTAGGTCTAGAATTTTGACTTTTGCTTTAAGTTCATGATTTTCAGTAGTGAGAGCATTATTTTTCTCTTTTTGAGCTTCTATTTCTTGACTCAAAAGAGATATTTGAGAGTCAACATTAGATGATGATTCTTGAATATTTTCAAGTTCTTCTTCTAATATTTTCTTCTCATCTTTTAACATATCTCGTTCAAACTCTGCTCCACTTAAATCTGCTTTGACTACTTTTAATTGACGTTTTAAGTCTTTATATTTGACTATCAATTCAGCATTAATATCAAGTAATTCATCAAATGTAGGAATTTGTACCTCATCTTCTGTTGCCATAAAGCAAACATTAGCTTGTTCATTCTCCGAATCACTTTCACTTTCTGATGAAGATGACTCTGAATCATCCCATGTTACTGAGAAGGCTCGTTTCTTTGATTTGTCCTTCTTATATTTGAATTTGTCATTTTCTGACCTTTTCTTTTGTTCTGGACAATCCTTCTGCATGTGTCCCTTTTTATGGCAGTTGAAACATTCTATAGCAGATGAAGATGGTTTATTTGATCCAGGTTTCCTTTTATTGTAGCGACTGGCTTTTCGATATTTTAGGAATTTTTTGAAACCTTTAGCAATGAACGCCAAATCTTCATCTTCAGAATCTGATTCATTTTCATCTTTCTCAACATGAAATGCTACATTTTTCTTTTCTTCTTTCTGTTCTTTTCTAGCCTGCAAATTTGCTTCATAGGACATTAAATTTCCTATCAATTCATCTGGCTTCATGACGGAAAGGTCATTAGCTTCTTCAATTGCTAATACTTTTCCTTCCCATTCATTAGTCAGAGAATGTAGGACTGTTGAAACAACATCAAAATCAGAATACTTTTGTCCTAACCCAATAAGTGCATGGTGAATAGTTTGAAACCGTGAATACATGTCATTGATTGTTTCATTTGGTTTCATTTTGAAATTTTGAAATTGACTTTTCAGCATGGCTATTTTGGCTTGTTTAACCTTGTTAGTACCTTCATGAGTGATTTTTAGCGTTTGCCAAATTTGATATGCAGTAGTGCAGATACTAACACGGTTATATTCATTTTGGTCTAATGCACAGAACAACATATTTATTGCTCTTGCATTTACGGCTGCTGCCGTTTTCTCAGCCACAGTCCATTCTGAATAATCAGTTGTTGGATTTACTATTTCTCTTTGAGTAGCATTCCAAGCATCATAGCTACTTGATTGCATAAAGAATGACATACGTGTTGCCCAATAACTATAGTTAAGACCATTGAAAAATGGAGGTCTTTGTGTCGATTGCCCTTCCGTGTAAGTGGTGTTTTGAGTGCTAGTACTTGCGTTATTTGCCATATTACAAGAATATATCAAATAACTGTGTTACGGTTATATGATGACCGTGCTCTGATACCAAATGAAAGTGCGGTGTGTATACAATTATATGTGCTAATATAGTATACACGGATCGTGTAATATGGATTACAATACAAATGCGGAAATAGATGATAATAGCATTGTAAATAGAAAATAGAAAAATCACACCAGAGATTTTTATACTGGTTCGGAGCACCGTCCTACGTCCAGTCCCAGACTTCTATCTGGATTTTCACTATTAACAACCTCGCTTCACCCGGAGGAACAGGTTTACAACACCCGAACAGCCGAACGGGATTTCACGCCTCTAATACACTGAGGACTTCAACACTTGCCTCTTACAACACGAGGACTTCAACACAAACAAATACAATTGTTGTTGACAACTTGTGTTCTTGAAAACACGGATTTGTCACTAGTAGTACAACCTTCCTATAATCTTATCCTCAAAGAATATGAATGATGTTTTGTGAAGATTAAAGAAGGTATATTGCTTATTGAATCAAAAGGTATAAAATAGTTTCAATGATTCAATAAGCTATTAATTAAATGAGTGCTTTTAGAATGCAAGAATGTTAGAAAGTAAGATCAGAGAAAGCATATAATAATCATATAAATTCTTGTGTTTGAATCAATGATATAGATGAGTATATATAGAGAAAAATAGTTGTAACTCTTTGTGAACAGTTGCCATTAAGAGTTATAATCATTGATGAAAGATAGGAGATGCAACCTTTGGAGAAGAGAAGTGTCTTTTGGAAAAGTTGCTTTCTGTTTAAAAACGGTCGACAGGTCAAAAATGGACCGGTAGACAGGAATTCAAATATATATACGTTATGTGCATGTGTGCATGTTATCTGTGCATTCTGGGCAAAAACGGTCGACCACCTTATTTTCAACCGGTCGACCGGTTTAGTCCAATTTGCACAGTTAATGTGCATATGTATATATATTGAAAGATTGAAGTTATATGATTATTTGAGGATAGATTTTAACATAAATTACTAACATACCAAATAATCAACCTCTAATATATGGAGCTCTTTGTGTTTCTTAAATGAATAACTTCTTTTTGTCGATCACGGCTTATTCCTTTGTCAGAAATCAAAACTCTATAAAAATCTTGACTCAACATAAATTATTTTAAAGGACCGTGGTGTTATAATAACGTTTGGTTGTTGAAGAGACCGGGATCGGAAGTTGTCATACTCTCTGCCAACTCCGAAAACCACTTTAACAACCGTGTACGCGGTGGAGATTCCAGAATGAAGTAGGTTGGTGGAGGCGTTTCCTTGAGGTAAATACGTGGACCCAACTCCCGTGAGTTGGCATAAGGTGGCTAAAACAGGAGCGATCGACGGGTTAATGAGGTAGCACCTCTGATCGGACACTTCCCTTCGATACTATACTCAGACTTTGGATTTTCGGTGGCCACCTTCACTTTTGATTTTTTTGATGTGGGGAGTTTGTCCGAGGTGGGCGGCAACTGCGCGCTGCGCATTTCCATCGGCCCGGAAGCGTAATTGGTATATCTACCCTGGCATTGCCTAGTTGTGCCGTGTCACCTACCCTAGCGCGCGTTATACGATTTTGTTTCGTACCATACCTATGGAGTGCCCTCTGACGACGCCCATTACGGAGGAGATTACGGTACTGTATAGACTATGAGAATATATAAATGTGTTAAGGTGGAAAATGTAAAGCCTTAACGCTATTTAAAAGTAAGTTTATTTTACAATTAGACACTATTATAATGGCGCAATATACTACATAGTAAATAGTTTAACGGATCCTTAGGAGATGTAAATCCCGAGCATCTCTTGAGTTACTGTACTCATATTTATTTCTGTTAATTTAACTCACATAAGATCTTTTTGTTCTGACTCGAGTGTTTTGTCTTTTCAAATTCGCTCGGGTCAGTCCGAGCGTTTCAGGATCGAAGACTTTAGATCTAGAGGACGAAGACGGAGATTTCTATTATTAATATTAATTATATTCCACTACACTCATATTGTTCCGCTGCTTTGTCGTATGGTATGTGTACTCTGATATGTATTGTATAAATAAAATCAAAGGTTCTGTAAAACAGCTTCATGAACTGTATATTTGATTATTATATTTTATCCTTCCGCTGTGAGATTCTGTTTAGTTTTTTTCTTTCTCTGTTTTTCTTATTTATCCCATAACAATCCGACCTTACGTATGGTTTGAAGTGGCACGTGTGTTCGTTTAAATCGTGCGAAAAGGCGGGATGTTACAAATCCTTTCAAAATATTTCCATAAACAATTTCCAACTAATATTACTATATATTTCTTCAAAACTTTGAGAACCATTGTCAAAACCTCCGGGTCTTAAATTCAATATTTTCCCATTTAAATCTATTTTAATTTATAAGTCACCTTTATAAAACATTCTTATAAGATTTTCTTTCTTAAAACATTCCACAAGTTGTTTTATCATTGTTCATTATGTAATTCAGCTTATTTATTAAATTACAATATCAAATTAATGATAATAACCAATATATCATTTCTAACAACCAGGTAAGCTAGATAAGTCACAATAATTTCTGAAAATTTTCTTTATATACAAAACATAATTAGAGCCAAATTATTTCATTTACCCAATTTCAAAACAATACTATGTCGAATTGTTCAATTTAAGTGTTTAGAGATCCCTATCAATGACGTTAATTACTCGTATTGACCAGAATCCATAATCCACTCAACAAATCAACCGACACAATATAAAACATTTTATATCACTAACAAATATGCTCTCTCAAATGTACACACTCAGCGACTCATCATAGGGTATTACTGCCCTATTTATAAAGAGTCAGACCCACAAAGCTAAGGTTATCGCTAAACCTGGCTCTGATACCAACTATAATGACCCGCCTTTTTGGGCAGTTTAAACCGACGATCGAATACACATGTCGATTCCAAACCATTCAAAAGGACAGAAGGTTATTGGGGGTAAATAAGAAAAGAAAAGAAAGAGAAATAAAGGAAATGAAACAACACAGAATCTCGCAGCGGAACGATAAAATATAATAGTCAAATAAACAGTTCATGAAGCTGTTTACTATACTTTGATCATTATTTATACAACATTTATCAGAGTTATACATATACACCTGGACAAATAGAATAATGCAGCAGATAACATGATGCAAAGATAATAATAGTAATAGAATACCAAATCTTCGTCTTCGTCCTCCAGAATAGATCTTCAATAAGCTCAAAAACTCAGGTCTGACCCGAGCGTAATGAAAAGACAAAACACTCGAGTCAGGACTAAAATATCCTCATGTAAGTTAAATCAATCGTAAATAAATATGAGTGTAACGGCGTAAGAGATGTTTAAGGGTTTGACATCTCCTATCCAGTGTCAACGTGCGTGCAATAACTCAAGAGATGTTACGGGATTTTCCATCTCTCAAGGATCCGTTAAACTATCTACTATGTAGTACAATACGCTATTATAATATGTCTATAGTAAAGTAAAAGTATTAAAATAGCGTTAAGGCGTTACCATAATTCCCCTTAACACATTTTTATAATGCCATAGTCTATATAGCACCGTAAACCCCACCGTAAACTAGTGGTTATCAGAGGGTACTCCATAGGTATAACACAAAACAAAACGTAGTGGTCGCGATACCAACTAGGATACTAGTAGTTGCGTGATCCGGACTGATGTTGAGCATAGCCAGCAGCTACCCCAACACCGCGAAACAACACTCCCAAATCAAGGGGTGCACCCAAATCGAATCACAAATGCAATAGATATGGTATCGAAGAAGTGTGTTCGCTAGAGATGGCGAACCTCAATGGCCCCGCGCGGCTCCTGTTTTAGTCATGTCCGGGGTCATCCAATATCGTTCTCTTTCTTCAGTCAACGCGTTCACCAAACCATCCACTTCATTCTGGATCAACACTCCGCGTATAATAGTTATTAAAGTGGTTTTCGGTATCGACAGAGAGTATGTCCATATCTGATCCCGGTCTCTTTAATAACTACGTATTATTACACCGGTGGCTCTTTTACATTTCAAATCGATTCATAATTGATATCAAAATATCATATTCGCTTCAAAAATCAAATCCATTTCAAATATCATCATATCTATTCAAAATGTAAGGTTCCGTTTCAAAAATCATTTTTCGCCTCAATATCTCATTTCGATTTCCAAATCATTTCGAATTTCAATTTAGGTTGCAACTTCATTTAACCCAATTCGTATTTACATTCAAGATTTAAACATAAACATTTCACCTTATTGACCAGCTTGAAATTTTAGAAAATAGTTTTAAGAGTTTAAAAGTAATTTTAAATAATTAAAATAGTTAAAAATACTTAAAATCTTAAAATGGATTTAAAATAGATAAATTAGTTTAAAATAATTTAAATTGGGTTAAGTAGATTTAAAATAGATTAAAATAATTTAACATGGTTTAAGATAGGTAAAAATAATTTAATATAGTTAATATAGGTTAAAATAGTTTAAGTATTTAAAGATGGTTTATATAACAGAGTAATTTGGAAAACAAAATGAAACAGCTTCTAAACCAATTCATTTCAATTATAACTTCCCAATTCAAATCAATTTCAATTTCTATTCTACCGATTCAATTTCGATTTCAATTCAAATCAATGTCAACTTTGACATCAAATTAATTCAATTTTACATTCACCTTCAATTAATTCAATTTTAATTTACATCGATTTGGAGCTTGATTTTCAAAGTATCAATTTATAACACTTAACAAAATTATCCTTCAATATTCAATTTCAAGCTCAATTTCAAAATATCATTTTTATGTCACTTTTACTTAGTAATACTCAAAGCTCGAAATAATGTTCAATCTTTAAAACGAATAAATTTTCGAAATTCAATCATATCCCGATTTTTAATCTCAAAGTCTCAACTTAAATTATTTAACAATTTCTTTTAACCAAAATTTATTTCAACATTCCAAACTCAAATTTTTCGATAAATTCGATTTCTATAAATTGATTTTATTTATAACGTTTAAATCAAAACATTTAAATAAATTTCAAATCAACTATTTTAAAAATTATTAATTTAGCCAATCCGGTGTCCGTATATAATTTTCTATCCTATGGCCAAGTGATTAGTTATTTCAATTAAATGTCAGGGATGAATATATATCACTTAAATCAAATCAAAGTGTCATATGTATGCATAACAGGATATATATAAGCAAATAAACATCCAAACATTTAAATATCAACCAATAGCATCCATCGAAATACATCATCCAATAGACAATACAATTCACAGCAATTTCATAGTTATCAATATCAGGTAATTTAATCGCAATTCAATTTTTAATTTCAATTTGACTGTCAATTAAATTTTCAATGGTGAATTCAAATGACAATTAAATTTTATCAAACAACGACAAATAAAATTCATAATGTCAAATTTAACTAGCATAAAGATATTCAGTACGTTGTGAGCGTTATAAAACACTCACCTTGATTTTCAATTTCAAAGCAAATCGAACGACGTTCAATTTGACCCAAAATTTTAACGAGCTCCAAACACTCCCGAATCTACACTGCAGCGTAGCTCTCATCTCTGCGATTCCAGCGCTGCCGGTTTCGTCCAATTCCGACCTCGTATGGATGAGATATGAGTTTACAAAGTTCTATACGAATTTTAATATAAAAATTAACAACTTTTATTATTATTATAACCTTGGACAACCCAGGCCGTTGATTTCATTTCCAAGCAATCCAGGCCGTGCACTTGCTTTTCTTCTCCAACGTTCGCTACCAGGTTCGAACGTGAACCCAAGGCCGCCGTCCCCTTTGATAATAACGCAACCACCACGAACGAGTTGAAGGCGATCGGGGACCATCATCACGCGTGCATGCTCCAACTCCACCCACGGCCGTGACAGCTTCAAACTCGTCCCTCCCTACTGCACGCAAAACGAGGCCAAACGACCACGGTTCCAGCCCCAATTGCCGTTGAATCTCTGCTCCATATTCGATCTCGACCGTTGAAGTTACAGTTCGAGATGCGCTCTACACCTTTCTAGTTGACAACTTCTCGATTCGATGCATAGATTTGGAGAAATCGGAGGAAGAAATTTAGTGTTTTCTGGCCGTTGATTATAATAAGAGGCGGCGGCTGAAGCAAACCCTAGGGTTTAGTTTTCTTTTGCAAAATGAAATAATATCGTGCTTATATAGAAATTCTGACGAACACTATTCATTCCGGATTTTTCAAACTCCAATTTACGCGTGGTGACCGGCGTTTCTAGGATTTACCCCGCGTTCCGGACACAATGGGATAGGTTTCGGAAGCTAATTCGATCATATGTGCGAGTTACGGAAATAAACGATCAAATTTAAATTAAACCGATTAAACAAATTTCTATGCGTTTTGGCTTGCCCCGGACAAATGGTAAATCCGATTGACATGAAATTTGAAATCTTGCAATAATATCACGTTACAGATCCGATGAAATTGGTTTCGTCGAAATCTGAGACTGTTTGAAAAATGACTATTTTAACTCGTCAATTAAATATTAAAATATTCAATTTTCACAAATTTACTTTTAATTCGATTTTAAAAGTTCTACAACATCATTCTAACTTTAATATGATAAAATAAAATTTTACAAATAATTTTTAATCATATTAAACCCGTTATTCAATTATTCAATAAATTCCAAATATTAAATTTAAACAATTTTGATTATCCAATAATTCGTTATCCTTTGAAATATTTGAAATTGAACTTATACGATTTAATTTTTAAAACCAATTCACATCTTAGAACACTATTTCCAATTTACAGTTATTCAATAAGTTTTAAATATTTACTTTAAATAATTTACCTGTTCAATATTCAATTATTTGATTTTAAATAGATTTTACTTATCAATCAATTATTCTATTATACCCAATGAATTCAACATTTATTATCCTATCCAACTATTGATTTCAAAGGCATTCACTAAGTAGCATTTATTTTCCAATACTTATTACTATTCAAATCTTCGAAACCAATCTATTAAAATTTGTATTACTACCTAAATAATTCACAATTCTTTTTCACTTATTTACATTTGTTTTTCCATATACTTGTAACCAAGTTATAACATTTGAGTCAATTCAATTAGATTGGAACTCCATTCAATCTATAAATAATTACTTGGATAATTACTGTTGCAATTCATTCCAGTTATTATTATTCCAAACGAATTACAAAAAAATTTCTAACATTAAATCACGAAATCTTATTAAATTAGCTATTTTAATTATCGAAAATTTACGGGTCGTTACATAATTTGTAAATAAATAACATTTAGAAATATATGTACCACAGTTATTGTGTGGGTACACTTATGCAATATGTATATGTGGTAGGTACATCGTCTGTTAGTTTTGTCATGCAACACATAGTTATAATGAGGACGTACCCGTTACAACTTGAAGTCAATTGGTGAATAAAAATAAGACGTTTTTATGTCTAAAAGAAGGTTACAATTTTGCAGGTTGAAGTGAATTGGTGAATAAAAATAAGATGTTTTTATGTCTCAAAATAGGCTACAATTTTTTGTTATAAAAATAGATTACATTTTAGCCTCACTTTCAGTCAATCTAAGGTACTGACAATAAGGATAGTTTGTGGCAACAGTGAAATGAACTGAATGTGCAGGGGTGATGATGTTTGATTGAGGAAGCTTGTATGTTGAAGTTTTGCAATGAAGTGGGGGTAATGTGGCATGCAACAAGTTGTACACTGTTGCGAAGTTTGTAAGTGTGATGATAGAGAAGGTGGATTAGTGACAATAAGGAGGGTGGGTTGGCAGTCGATGGTATGAAACAATGATGATTTGTTTGTGAGTAGTACAGGCAATTTTGTGGTCAAAAATTGTATGGATTTTGTGTACAGAGGATATTGGTGAAGAGGAGTTGCACTTATATGCAGAAGGAGTGAGGTGAATGATTGTAAAGGCAGAGGATGGATGAGCTGTAGTGATGAACATAGGGCTGACATCTGCTCTATGTGGAAAACATTTGGGCATACTGTTTTGTCTTATGAAAAAGCAGTTGGAAAAATTGTGCACCAGAAAGCCCCTGATGAAAGCAACCATGGTATGAATATTGCAGTGAAAAGTGACAGAGTCAAAAAGAATCTTCTTGCACATAAGAGCAGGCCACTTCAGATTTGGCATAAGGTTAACAAAAAGAAGGAAAGTTTCAATGATAAGAAGGATGACCGTCAGGATCTGATCCTTCGACTTTCGAAAATCGACATTAATACGTCCACTGTATCAACTGCCGAACAACCGAATGCCGGAAAACCGAACCCTTAGGGTTTAAGAAGAAGAAAAAGATAGAAGAAGTAAGAAAGAAGAAGCAACAGAACAATATCAGAATCTCACAATCGCAGTGGAACAACATATAATAGATAAATAATCTTTGAATCAAAAGAACTGTACATTTTATACATTACATCATCAGAGTCAATATACAACACAACACAATAATGGACAGTTATATAAACCTATCCTCACAACTGAATACACAGCGGAAAAGATAATATCATATACAAGTGATACGTCTCGCCATCCAGCTCGCCTCCTGAGCTCCACAGCACCTCCTGAATTCCAGAATATCCTGATAACCTGACTCTAGGCTGCCCGTGTGGAAATTGATGGGCACCCAGAGTTTAGGAAGGAAACAATAAACTCCAGGTTAGTCATGGGACTGGTATGAGAAATTAAAACAGTTTATCTTTAAAAACAAACAAAGAAATATTTTAAAATAGATCCGCAGTGCTTTTAGAAAATGTAACTACCATAAGGCCTCCCGCCACACACACAATGCAAACGCAGAATTGAAGGAGATTTCTCCTTATGATAGCCAAACATGCTTGATACGCAAATTTCTTTGATATTATTACTATAAGTGCAAAGTGCAGAAAACATTTCGAAAGTATAATATAAATCTTAGCCAACATACGACCATTATCGTATGCCTACTATAGCTACCATGTTCAATAGCAGGTTACCGCCAAGTTCCATGGCAGGTTATACAACTAAAACCGTACAGGGCTCGTATTGTTTCTTTGGATTTTCCAACAAATGGTCAGGCTAAGGAACTTCCTACTGCCACATGGGAATGCCTCTGGCGGGACGCCCCGAGAACCTAACCGGATCTCTACCAACACAAGGTCGGGTTACCTCTGCAAAAGTAGGTAACTACTGACACGAGTATATCATCCCCCGGTTGTAAACAAACTTTATCCGAGGATCCTCAACCAACAACGATCACAAAGTCATATATATTTGTGATATACACATAAGTTAAGTATCTGGGCTTCATACCATGATACCACTTCTATCCAGAAGGAAATGCACATACCCTAGGGGGAGCTACTCCCTATAACCTTGCTGCATCTTTCCTGTTTTGACCATTACCGGGTTGTGAGGTCCGACGAAGTCTCGTCCACAAAGCCACGCTTTTCACAAAAGCTATGCTTTGATCAACAAATGATCAGCAGCACTTCGTATGCCACATTACCAAATTGGGAATGTATCACTAGTAACCATCAACTACATAACCTTTGAGATCGTACGTCTCAGAGAAGGGTGTTAAGGTAAGAGAATAAATTCTCCGCCACCAACAGAAATGTATTTGATAGAAACCAGCTTTACATCTCAAATTGTAACGTCACACACACATCCATACAAGTCCGTTCCGGGATCGAACGGAACCAAAGGCACTTCCAAAGAAGCCCTTGCAATCCGGATATTCACTAATCACGTCCGAACTTCCATCACAAAGGGTGATAAAATCTCTATATCGGGGATCAGCCGATGCAGAGACATTCAACGGTAATCCTTCCGTTTTCGAAAATATCCGGTCTTCAACACCGGTCTTCAAATGCTATCCATTACGATGTATCACTATTCAGAATGGGGTTTATGACCCAAAGGTCCTCTCCCGGCTAAACCGAATAACGAGCGCTTATTTTAAAATAAGTGTAGCATTCAAATTCAAGCAAATCACAACAAATACCCATTTAAAGGTAAATATTGATAGTCGGTTATTTAAATATCAATAGATATGCACAACATCACCAGATTCCAAATAATTTCCCAAATTATTTATTTCCAAAAATATATTTACAAGATATATTTTTCCACACTTCAACCATTTGAAAACAAATTTCAAATCACTTTTCACCTTTACAACTTTTGAAAACAAATTTCAAATTATTTTCCTTACGCCGAAACACTTCCAAATATTTATTCATTTTCACTGGAAATTTGCCGAGTTCAAATACTTTAAAATAATTTATAACACTTGTCCAAAATATAACGGGAAAACACTTTGAAATAAAACTATTTTTTCTTTAAACACTTTACTTAAAATATTAGTTATAAAAATATTATACCTATATTACATATAACTTAAGTCCCAAACTAATTTTCAAATTAAAAATTAGTAGACAGAGTATAACTATTTAAATAACTGTTTTCTAAAAGAATTATTGATTAAATATTAGAAATAATCATTTCTATATCAACTTAATAAATCTTTACTTAAAGGATTTAAAACAATTTAAGAAGTTAATTTCTCCAAAGTATCCTTTTCAAAACCAATTCTAGAATTATATATATATATATATATATATGTGTGTGTGTGTGTGTGTGTGTGTGTGTGTGTGTGTGTGTGTGTATGTATATGTATATATATTTCAAAGCTATTCAGAAATTTTATTCGGCTTTCCAGGGAGAATACACTTTCAATTCAAAATGGTTCATTTAAACCAATTAAATAAATCCTTACCGATTTACTTTAAATTTACTTTCCAAATCCGTAAATTTATTTCCACACTTCAAAAATAAATCAATGTTTATTTTTAAACAAATTTCCCTTTCCTTTATAAATTCCATGGTGAATTTAAATTTTCAAATGTCCACTGATAAACCATTTTCAAATCGATTTCAAATATTCACTTTCAAGAACAATTCAATTTTTTAATTGATTTCAAAAACAACCAAATCAAATTCCATATTGATTTTCCAAGAAATTAAACACCAAGTGAATTTCATTCAAATCTCAAATTGTAATCAATTTCTACTAAACTCCAAATCAATTTTCAAATTGATTCCAAATTATTTTCAAAACACCAACTAAATTTCCAAATGGACTTTCAAAAGATTTAAATTCAATCACCAAAAATCAATTCCCAAATGGATTTCAAATTTTATTTTCTGAAGAAAAAAAATTCCTTTCAAAGAAAAAAAATTCTTTTATTTTTCAAACTCTTTAAAATCCGTATTTTGAATAAATTCTTCAACCTTTGAATAATATTACCCGAAATCCATTTATTAAAGTTTTTCCCATATTTTGAAATTTATTCAATAAGATTAAAAAAATAAAATTTTATTATTTTAGAATTCCTTCTTTTAAATTTATCCAATTCTAAAAAAATAAATTTAATATAAACTTTCAACCTGAATTTTCAAAAATCAAATTTATTTTTATTTCCGGTATCGAACGATATCAAAATTATATTCGGCTAAATTTTAGTCTTCAACGATTTCAATCACAAAGATAATCACACAGAGATTATAAATAATCAACACACAACATTGAAACAAATTCAATTATTTGAGGAATCCAGTTGGATCCCTCCAACCTATTTCCCTGCATCCACAGATGTTAGCATAATACCAATCCCGTTTCAAGATGGGATATCGCGGTACATGGGTTTATATAAAATATTATCCGCTATTACGCGGTGCAATAGGGTCTCATCCGCTATATAATGCGGGAAATCAACTCCAAGTACATATATAATACCAATTCCACTTCGAGGTGGAATATCGCGGTATATGTGTTTAATATAATAACCTCCGCTTAATATGCGGCGTATAGGGTCTATTTCAATACAACAGATAGCAATTTATTATCCAAGCATGCAGTCAACACAATCAAGCAATTTTAAATCTAACTATTTAAAATTTAAATCGAAACAAATTCGATTGAGTGAGAAGTTCTCACCTTGCTTCCCATAAAGTTTCAGCGTTTTATTCCGGATAAAATTAAATGACCGTTTAATTTTACCCAAAATTCACACTAGCTCAAATCAACTCCAATTTAGCTCCATTGTGTAGTGCTCGTCAATATGATTCTAACGCAATTTGTTTCATGCGTAACGGACATCGTATGACAAAGATACAATGTTTTAAAGTTTATACGATTTTAATATAAAGCAATTTCATTTTTATTTTATTTTTCTTAACCTAGAATCAATCCAGGCCATTGATTTTCTTTGCATAGATCATGACCGCCCCCTTCTTTCTTCCTTACGCGCGCGTCCAGGTACACGAAGAACCCATCTTGCCGCAACTAGGGTTAAACACCGCGGCCACCACGACGCACGAGACCCCATCACTCCACCACCAAATCGAAGCTCATCTCGAACAACACCACCGCCCCCAAACTGGTAGAGCTTGGCCCTTCATTCTCCTCGGAAAACGTGCACTAACGTCGGCCATTTGAACGAACATTGCCGCGAATCTACTCCACTAAACAAGATCATAGCCGTATAGAATGAAATTACTCGACGTTATCTACAACTTTGTAGTTGAAAACTTTGGCTAAATGTTTATGGATTGGAAGAGATTAAGAGGACAAGAAATGAACATTTTCGGCCATTGAAAAATATGTGGCGGCTGAAGCTTGAAACCCTAGGGTTTGTGCAAAACAAAGAAAATGAGGTCCTTTTATAGAAAATTGCCAAAACACTATTCATCCGAGATTTTCCGAACTCCAAACGAAGCGTGCCGACTGACATTCCTAGGATTTAACCTGCGTTCCGGACACAATGGAATAGGTATCGTGAGCAAATTCGATCATATGTGCAAGTTACGGAAATAAACGTTCAAATTTAAATTAAATCGGTTAAACAAATTTTCTATGCGTTTTAGCCTGCCTCGGACAAACCGTAAATCCGATTGCCACGAAATTTGAAATCCTACAATAATACGACATTATGAATCCGATGAAACTGGTTTCGTCGAAAACCGAGACTGTTTGAAAAATGACTATTTTTACACGTCAATTAAATATTAAAATATTCAACTTCTACAAATTAACTTTTAATTCAATTTTAAAAGTTCCATAACATCATTCTAAACTCCAATATGATTTAATACAACTTTACAAATCAAATTTAATCACATTAAACACAATTTCCAATTATTTATGTAATTTCAAATATTAAATTATCGATTTAATTATCCAATTAAATCTATATATTCGAAATAAAATTTATTCATCTTATATAATTTACTTGTGCATATTTAAAATCAATTACATATACGAATTTCAAATGACGGGAATTCTAGGTTGTTACAAACTTTCCCCCTTTAAAGAATTTCGTCCTCGAAATTGCCAAGTAAGGAAAAGTTACAGAATCCATTAACTTTTTTCCATAAACAAACCATTCCAACTTGATTTCAGATTCATTTTAATTTCTTAACTCTTCCAAAATCCGATGGTTACACTTTTCTAGTTCAATTCCTACATTTTCATTTCAATTTAGAAATTGACTTTTCGTTAACAAAAATTTTCAAATTTTTTTCTAACTCCCAAAATTTACGGAAAATTTTGGCAGAGTCTCCCTTGTACGGAGGAGCTTTTGCAATATCACCATAGATATAAATATATATGCATCGACCCACACCATCGAAAAACAGAAAAATAGTTCATATTTCATATTTTTATTGCGTATGCGTACCTTTTTAGCATTTTTAAGCAAAGCAGTTATTTATTAGCATTTTAGCGTGACCAAATCCAGCCAACTACAGCCCCGGTACCTGTACTTACTCAATTTAAACATGTAAGTGACATATATAGGAAATTCATTTACATTTCACTAATTTTCAATAGAAAACACATAGTTTTCATAAGCAATGCAATCAAAATAATTCCCATAAGCAATTTTTAAGGTTTCGATACAAATTTTAATTGCTTACAACCAATTCACATTAGTTCACTTTCAATTCCAATTCAATTACATAGCTTTCCATTTATCAATTCAATTTCATTAACACTTAATGAATTATATACAATCAACTAACAATCATATAACAACTAAATCATAACCAACATAACCAAATTATTAAATTTACATTCAATTTGGTTCAACACATTTAATTAGCTTTAATCAATTAACACTTACATCCATTATTTCATGTCAATTTATTTAGATTCAATTGATTAATATTCAATTCATTAGTTCAATTCAATTGCTAATTCATTTAACCACAAAAGTTGAATTTCATTACATAACTCAAGTTCATATTTATCACTTCACTTTATGAATTTACTTCGATACCAAAATCAACTTCATTCAACATCACTTAAGTTATATTCCATTTCAAACATCATTTGTTTAACTTAACTTAAATTTCCCCTTATAAACCCAATTCAGATTCCAATTCTAAAGTAAATTCTATTTACTTTTACCAAATCAAATTTCATCACTTATTCAAATTCATAACTCATTTTTCTTAACAAAATTGTTTAACCATTTTATCATTTGGTTTCACTTACATTTTCTCACTTTACAAGTTATACAACTTATTTAAACTTCAAAGTTATTTTATATAATCACTTGAGTTTAATTTACATTTCGATAGCTTATCTAATCCAAATCAATTTATTTAACCTTCGTTTAGTTAAATTTCAAATCATATGCTTTATTATGCCAACTCAAATTTATTTCAACTTTACCAAAGTAAAATCTTTATTATTTCATATTATAAGTCCAAAACTTGATTATTTATATTCAACAATTACAACTTGGATTTTAAATTTTCAAATTTGTTTATCACAACAAAACTTCAATTTCCAATTTACTATGGTAGCAAATCCATCACACAGAAACTCGAAAATGATACCGATGATGCTGCAGTCATCACCCTTATTATTTTCTAGCAAAATTAGTGAATCCAATGCTTAATATTCTTTCAAAATTTTCCTTTTATTCATAAATCACATTTATAAATCTTTTCTTATAGAATTTCACTATTCCACTTCACTTACATAAGATTATTCCAAATTGATTTATCTTACTTAATAACATCTTTAACTTTGAAAAACAACTTTTAAAATAGACGGGATTCAAAACTTTCAAATTCATAGTCCAAATTCATTTTTATTTACAACTCATATTTATAAATATATTCATATAGTTTCACTTCTTATATATATAAGATTATTTCACAATTGTAAATCACGTTAATTATAATTCCATACTTAATAATTCATTTGCTTATACAATTATTCTTTTACAATTGTTATTTTTATTTAAATTATTCAAAATCTTTTAATTAACTTATATATATTCTTACATTTTCAACAACCAAACAATCAATTTATATACACTTTAATAATTTCTGAAAAATTATTTCCTTTATATGTAAAATAATATCAAGGTCAAATTATTTCATTTACCCAATTTAAAATGATACTATGTCGGTTTATCTTGTTTAAGAGTCTAGAAACTCCTATCGATATAGTTAGCTAGACTACACCGACCAGAATCTATAAACAATCAACCGATAAGTCAACGCAATACAAAACAATTTCATATTCACTAACAAATACGCGCTTGTATCTATGGTTACACTCACCCTCATTCTAGAGTACTACTGATTCTATCTCTAAAGAGTAATTCCCAACAGAGCCAAGGTTGTCGCTTAACCAAATGCTCTGATACCAAATTGTCAGGACCCGATTCTTCGACTTTCGAAAATCGACATTAATACGTCCACTATATCAACTGCCGAACAACCGAATGCCAGAAAACCGAACCCTTAGGGTTTAAGAAGAAGAAAAAGATAGAAGAAGTAAGAAAGAAGAAGCAACATAACAGTATCAGAATCTCACAATCACAATGGAACAACATATAATAGATAAATGAATAATCTTTAAATCAAAAGAACTGTACATTTTATACATTACATCATCAGAGTCAATATACAACACAACACAATAATGGACAGTTATATAAACCTGTCCTCATAACTGAATACACAGCGGAAAAGATAATATCATATACAAGTGATACGTCTCGCCATCCAGCTCGCCTCCTGAGCTCCACAGCACCTCCTGAATTCCAGAATATCCTGATAACCTGACTATAGGCTGCCCGTGTGGAAATTGATGGGCACCCAGAGTTTAGGAAAGGAACAATAAACTCCAGGTCAGTCATGGGACTGATGTGAGGACTTAAAACAGTTTATCTTTAAAATCAAACAAAGAAATATTTTAAAATAGATCCGCAATGCTTTTAGAAAATGTAACTACCATAAGGCCTCCCGCCACACACACAATGCAAATGCAGAATTGGAGGAGATTTCTCCTTATGATAGTCAAACATGCTTGATACGCAAATTTCTTTGATATTATTACTATAAGTGCAAAGTGCAAAAAACATTTCGAAAGTATAATATAAATCTTAGCCAACATACGACTATTATCGTATGCCTATTATAACTACCATGTTCAATAGCAGGTTACCACATTCCATGGCAGGTTATACAACTAAAACCGTACATGGCTCGTATTGTTTCTTTGGATTTTCCAACAAATGGTCAGGAAAAGGAACTTCCTATTGCCACATGGGAACGCCTCTGGCGGGACGCCCCGAGAACCTAACCGGATCTCTGCCAACACAAGGCTGGGTTACCTCTGCAAAAGTAGGTAACTACTGACACGAGTATGCCATCCCCTGGTTGTAAACAACTTTATCCGAGGATCCTCAACCAACAACAATCACAAAGTCATATATATTTGCGATATCCATATAAGTTAAGTATCTGGGCTCCATACCATGATACCACTTCTATCCAGAAGGAAATGCACATACCCTAAGGGGCGCTACTCCCTATAACCTTGCTACATCTTTCCTGTTTTTCCCATATTTTGTAATTTTATTCAATAAGATTAAAAAAATAAAACTTTATTATTTTAGAATTCCTTCTTTTAAATTTATCCAATTCTAAAAAAATAAATTTTAATATAAACTTTCAACCTGAATTTTCAAAATATTTTTATTTCCGGTATCGAACGATACCAAAATTATATTCGGCTAAATTTTAGCCTTCAACGATTTCAATCAAAAAGATAATCACACAGAGATTATAAATAATCAACACACAACATTGAAACAAATTCAATTATTTGAGGAATCCAGTTGGATCCCTCCAACCTGTTTCCCTGCATCCACAGATGTTAGCACAATACCAATCCCGTTTCAAGACGGGATATCGCGGTACATGGATTTATATAAAATATTATCCGCTATTAGGCGGCGCAATAGGGTCTCATCCGCTATATAATGCGGGAAATCAACTCCAAGTACATATATAATACCAATTCCACTTCGAGGTGGAATATCGCGGTATATGTGTTTAATATAATAACCTCTGCTTAATATGTGGCGTATAGGGTCTATATCAATACAACAAATAGCAATTTATCATCCAAGCATACAGTCAACACAATCAAGCAATTTTAAATCTAGCTATTTAAAATTTAAATCGAAACAAATTCGATTGAGTGAGAAGTTCTCGCCTTGCTTCCCATACAGTTTCAGCGTTTTATTCCAAATAAAATTAAATGACCATTTAATTTTACCCAAAATTCACACTAGCTCAAATCAACTCTAATCTAGCTCCATTGCGTAGTGCACGTCAATACGATTCCAACGCAATTTGTTTCATGCGAAATGGACCTCGTATGACAAAGACACAATGTTTTAAAGTTTATACGATTTTAATATAAAGCAATTTCATTTTCATTTTATTTTTCTTGACCTAGAATCAATCCAGGCCGTTGATTTTCTTTGCATAGATCGTGATCACCCCTTCTTTCTTCCTCACGTGCGCGTCCAGGTACACGAAGAACCCATCTTGACGCAACTAGGGTTAAACACCACGGCCACCACTACGCACGAGACCCCATCACTCCACCACCAAATGAAGCTCATCTCGAACAACACCACTGCCCTCAAACTGGTAGAGCTCGCCCCTTCATTCGCCTCGGAAAACATGCACTAACGTCAGCCATTTGAACGAACATTGCCGCGAATCTACTCCACTAAACAAGATCATAGCCGTATACATTGAAAGTACTCGACGTTATCTACAACTTTGTAGTTGAAAACTTTGGCTAAATGTTTACGGATTGGAAGAGATTAAGAGGAGAAGAAATGAACATTTTCGGCCATTGAAAAATATGTGGCAGCTGAAGCTTGAAACCATAGGGTTTGTGCAAAAAAAAGAAAATGAGGTCCTTTTATAGAAATTGCCAAAACACTCATCCGAGATTTTCCGAACTCCAAACGATGCGTGCCGGCTGACGTTCGTAGGGTTTAATCCATGTTCTGGACACAATGGAATAGGTATCGAGAGCAAATTCAATCGTATGTGTGAGTTACGGAAATAAACGATCAAATTTAAATTAAATCGGTTAAACAAATTTTCTATGCGTTTTAGCTTGCCTCAGACAAACCGTAAATCCGATTGACATGAAATTTGAAATCTTACAATAATATAACATTACGGATCCGATGAAACTAGTTTCGTCAAAATCCGAGACTGTTTGAAAAATGACCATTTTTACACGTCAATTAAATATTAAAATATTCAATTTCTACAAATTAACCTTTAATTCAATTTTAAAAGTTCTATAACATCATTCTAACTCCAATATGATTTAATATAACTTTACCAATCAAATTTAATCACATTAAACCTGATTTTCAATTATTTATGTAATTTCAAATATTAAATTATCGATTTAATTGTCCAATTAAATCTAGATATTCGAAATAAAATTTATTCATCTTATAAAGTTTACTTGTGCATATTTAAAATCAATTAAATATATGAATTTCAAATGACGGGAATTCTGGGTCGTTACAATGACCATACCAAACTTATCAATGATATAAGCAAAAATAGTCCGGTTAAATTGCATACTATTTAGGAATATAAGGAAGGTGAAATTCCTAATTCTGTTTCCTTTAATATTACTCAAAATGGAATTATACAAAGTGATTTGCAAACCAATAATTGCTTCAATGTTTTAAATATGGATGAGTAATCTGAATATGATAATAAGATTATTAATGAGGAAGGAAGTATTAATGGAACTACTGAGAATTCGAATGAGCTTATTTCATTCAGTGTGGTTAAAAAATTGATGGTGTGAATAAGTCCAAGGCTGCAGTTATTATCGATGTAAATGCTCCTTAGGAATCTGAAACTACCTAATCAACTGCTGACATCTGTTGAGATTCTAAATGTCTCGTAATTAATAAGCTACGACATAATGCTAGTGTTATGGTGTCTCCTTTGCATGAAAATATCAAATCCTCAAATAACTTGCAGCTCAGTACTGCACTTGCACACACTCTTTCTTGTGCACCACGACATGCATGCTCAATTGCATGTTAAATGAACCCACCTCATGACCAAATCCCTCTCCATTTTCCCGTTGAGAATTCCATTGCTTCCATTCAATAAATTTTTCTCTTCACTACATCTTGTCTACTGAACAACTTTAATGCCTCTTTGGTTGCCTCTGCACCTCACCATCAGCCCACAACTTTAAAACACTTTTATGACCGTATTTCACCTCCTATGGCCTGGAAACCACCACCCTCTACTCCCTCTACTACTCCCTCTTTTATTAACTTATTAAAACTCCCACTCTTCACTTCTTCTCCTAATGCAACCACAATCAAGCCTTTGTCATCCTCTTCCACTCTTGAAACTTCTAACCATGGTGAACATTTCTCCAACTCCCCTCTACCTTCTATTGTTCCTGGATATATGTCGTTGTTCATAGTGCACAGTAGCAGCTTAGTGGTTGTTTGCAAGGCGGTCAGAATTTGTATGGATTTTGTGTGCAGAGGATATTGGTGAAGAGGAGTTGCACTTATATACAGAAGGAGTGCGGTGAATGATTGTTAAGACAGAGGATGTATGAGCTGTAGTGATGAACACAGTGCACAGGGCTACAATATGGGTGTATGGATGTGCAGTAGTATAAGATGATGAAGTTGTGACTGTGATGTTCATAGTGCACAGTAGCAGTTTAGTGGCTGTTAGTAAGGCATAGAGTTGACAAAAACGCGATGATGTGGTAATTCAGGCAGAGGATCGTGGTGTGAACAGGGAAAATGTATGGTAGGGCAGTGTTTGTTACTGTTCTGTGGTCAAGTAGTTTGCAGTATGAAGGGAAGATGGTTTGTAGTGTAGTATGAGTTTGTGTGCATTGCGACAATGTTTGTATGCGGTGTTTGTAAATGAAATATAAGAAATTTAAATGAAACGAAATGAAACTGGGGATGTTTATAGTTTATATATATATAGCTGTAAATTCATAATTGACTTCGGTTACGTAGTTGTGTATATTTCTGCAATCCGACTTCTGTTTCTCAAGTTAATAAGCACGTTTAGTTGATTAAGTATGCACCTTTCACACAACGTTTTACTCCAAAACCCTTTTCGGTTTGCAGTAATTTCATACTAACCTATACAGTAACAATTACCCCATTGTTTTGTCTCTGCATAC
Organism: Allium cepa; assembly: GCA_030765085.1. Lineage (NCBI taxonomy): Eukaryota > Viridiplantae > Streptophyta > Magnoliopsida > Asparagales > Amaryllidaceae > Allium > Allium cepa. Next base: position 440,056,737 of record CM060929.1, read on the forward strand.
CCTCCATTATACCGTTAGGGCTTATGGACAAAGCTTTTGTTTTATTACAAAGGTTAACCATGAAAAAGTCATATGAAATGAAAACAAAGAAACTTACAAAGCTAACTATATTGTGAAATAATGCCTATGGGATTGCAGTACATAAATAAATAAAAATGCATGGAAACAAAAACATCCAGCATAAATCTTTGAAAGCTACGTTAAAACATCGATCTTCACTTGTCAAATTTCTTGCAACATTCAATCTGTAAAAGATAGAATCATGAAATAAATGTATGTTATGTGGATAATTAAGTTAATTGTGAGTTTGTTATTTACCACAGCATTTGCAAATGGTTCATCCCAGTCATCGACCATGGATGTTGGTCCATAATTACTTTGGATTCTTGAACATTCATGGTTCCTTCTGATTATTGAACAACAGTAGTTTCACTAAAAGCTCTATCTTCATTTTCCACTTTAACTGCAGTAGGCAGGGAAGTTTCTGATGACTGATTGAATGGTTCTATTTTAACCGAGAAGGCGTTTGAATGTTGTACTAACTCATCAAAGTGTTGCTTTCCTGCTCGCTTTAGCTGTTGCTTCCGAGTGCATATTGAATTATCAGTTTTGTTACCTGTAGATTTACCCTACAGTACAACATATAATAACTAAATTTAAAAAGAGAGAAAAGCATTGTAACGGACAAAAATAAAATAATTATCAATTATCTTAGGCATGATAACAAATGAAAAATATATAGCTTAATATTTTGTCCACAATGGAGAAGAGATACTGATAGTATATATAGACGTAGGTAATTAAATTATAGGAAGTGGAAGTTTGTAACATAAACATGGACAGTAAAATTGGCAAAAATAATGGGTCATCTGATATATTTTATGGATGATTTCCTACTTACATGCCTAGGTAGTAGAACAGCTTGAATAAGTACATTTTGCTTTGTTTGAATATAATAGGCTGATGCACATAGAAGTTTGTGGACCCATTTAAATATAGTATGCTATATATAGTAGGCTAATAGGTAGAAGCTTGTGGACCTGCTTTGTTTGACAGTCGGCATGATGGCTACTATGTATTAGCTGTATTGGGTTATTCAGTTTTTGTGAATTGCTTAAAAACAAAAGGCTGATGTACGTAGAAGGACCTGGTTATATTGTCTGACAGTCGGAATGATGGCTACTGTTTATTAGCTGTATTTGGTCATTAAACTTTTTGTTTTTTTCTGAAAAACAAAAAATAGATGGAAGACATACTCTTGTACCAAACCATGCGTTACCATGCAACCCCCAGCAATGAAAAATGACATATATTTACGCATATAATATACACACCTAATATAAAACAGTAAGTACAATTCGACAACAACACTATAACATAAAGATAGATATACTTTTGAGGAGCAGCAGTAGTATCATCTGTATCATCTTAAAGTTGTGAGTTGACTGCATTTTGCACAACATAGTTTACAAAATGTATATATTTGTACATGCTTTCAAACACCACACAACTTGTAGCCATTCCAGTTCATCCTTTATCTTTTTGCATGCTACTTTGCTCGTGCTAAGCAAGTGAGAACAGTAACTATTGTGAGAAAGCCTCTCTTTGTGAACTCATACATTCTGATTTCATTCTTCATTTGGCTTCCTAAGCAATCAGTTGGTTCTTTAATGTATTCCTGTACATGGATATATAAGCTAACCATTATGATTGAAAACCACACCATAATAAATATTAGTACAATAGTCAAGAAATCTAGAAATGTTACATATCTCTCATCATAGTACCTACCAGATCCAACTCTGGTCGAGCAAACAAGCACATATCTTAGTTTGAGAATGAAAAAAACACAGATCAATGTATTATTGTTCTACAGCATGCTTTCCTTTTCTTCTGTTCACATTAGGACCTATCATCTGCCTATTTTACCTATATTTTCAGTAAATATTTAATAGCTTGAAGCAATTACATGGAGAGCATATTATTGTGAATGTTGTGCCGATCCTATATTAATATAAAATATTATAATTCTTTTGTTCTCTTTACTTGTGATAAATAACAATAACTCATCTCATTCTTCTTTGTCTTCCACATTAGATATTATTTACGAAATGTCATGTGATGGCATAAACTATTGGAATTCGGACACTTAATCCAACTTTTCTAATTTGTTTTATTTGCATTTGAATCTATATTTCTTTTGTGAAGGGGTTGTAAAGAAAAATTCAAGCACATCATCAAAAGGAACCTTTTTTACAGCTTTTACCGTTCTAAATGCACCTTTTTCAAATAATAGTAACAAAATTTGCAGCTTCTATATCTGCTATATGCAGTAGACTAATGCGGATATTGAAAGCAAGGAAAAGTATAGTAGGTTTAATCATAAGTTCTTTGAATGTAGCAGCCATTCCACTTCCATAGTGGGTATATCCACTTCCATACAAAAATCAATAATAAATACATGCATTCAGTGAATGCCTTATCTCCTTACATCCCATTTCCTATTCATACCATTTCCCTAATTTTCATAAAAACTAATACAAATAAATTGTATCAATAATGAAAATAATGATAAAGGAAACTAAAATTTAAAGAAAAATTCAAATACATCACAAAAGGAACTTCTTTTTATAGCTTTTACCCTTCTAAATGCATCTTTTTCAATAATAGTAACTATGCAGTAGACTAATGCGGATATTGAAAGCAAGGAAAAGTATAGTAGGTTTAATCATAAGTTCTTTGAATGTTGCATTTTAAAATAACATCAAAGAATATGCAAAGAAGGTTACATAGTTTTCTGGTTTTTTGTATCCTGCAAAATATGACTGCAATGGAAACCTCATATATGCCTATAACTATGCCTAAGGCTTCAAAGTGAAGAGATTATAAATTATTAGGTGATCCAAATGAATATACGTGGCTCACATCAACGTATATAATTCCTAGTTAGAAAGCATCATAGGGATCGTGTTGTTTGATATCTTATATAGTTCACTTGCACCCATTGCTTTTTTGTTAAATGTGAATTTTTTTGATGAAAGCAAGTATGTCAGTTAATAAATCATATGAAAACTAAATAAAGGCTTAAATAACTTAAATTAAATAGTGAAGACTTGTATCAAAATGTAGTGTATGGATCTTAGAATATCAATTCACATTTCACATGCCCTATTTTCGAAAAATTAACCACGTGTATAATATGATCACTGAGCTGCACAATACCATCCCAAATTACGAACAGAAATAAAACTGCACTGACTCTAGCGGTATATCGGTGAAAGTAAGGTGATAAGGATATATTGCTATCAAATGGAATTCAATAACAAATCCATTAGTGAAGAGACATATAACAAAACCGCAGTTTGCAGGATTTTCGAACCAAAAGCAGTAAAAATGTTACTTCCACCTCGCTCCTAAAGGGTTTTCACCACCTTCGCTGATTGAAGAGCACGTCGATGATAGATGTGGCATACCGTTGAAGCTTCACGATGGTTGGGAGGGTAGCAGTGAGGTTATTTCACTTTCACCGTTTTTTCATGTTATCTCTTTGATCTTTTGATGAGGAGAGTAATTAGAACGTGAGAGGAAAGGATCTAGAATCGTTAGGAGGGGTAATAAAGTAGGAGAAGTTACGGTGAATGAGGACAAAAACGTGGCATATGGAACTGACTAAAACGTGTTGATATTTGTACTCAGTTATCTATTATTTTGTATGGTTTACGAAGATATCCTCAAGTTATCATTCGATATGTAAAAGAGTAAAAAGGGTATTTAAATAATATCAAAAGCTTCAAAATGGGGTATTCCCATTATATATAGATAATTCTATCATTTTACATCTTTCATATTCAAATTTAAAAGAGGAATGGTCACATGTTGACGTTTTAAAATTACTCAAAACCCCCTTGGATTACAGCTAACAGGGATGTATTTTATGAAAGAAAATTGAAGAAAACCTAAATCCTAGTTTTTATAATTGTAAGGATATCCTTATTTTAAAACTTAATAACCAAAAACTCTTTATCAAAATAAGTTTCATTATACACCTCTGTTAATATTTTCAGCGAAAATGTACAGTGTAGACTGTAAATATTTGCAGCGTATAATGGAAATATTTTACAGTATAGACTGCAAATTTTTATTTACAACAGTGTACACTTAGAGCCGCAAATACTTATAGAAATGCAAACATTTTCGACGTAAACTACAAATACATGTAGTGTAGACTGTCCATTTTCGTTGAAAAAAATAACATAAGAATTTCATGAAATCTGCTTTTGACAAGGGACGAAAGTGAATTTCGAAATTTAGGCAAAGTGCTTGAAAAAATGCCCCAATAAACTTCGACGTGCTTTAGTCCCTTCATCCCTGAGAGCTGCACTAATTTGCTATGTACCCTTAGATTTTGTAACACACTTATCTACTTCATAATTTAAACCTAAAATGCATGGTATACTAATTTATGTAAATTAGTTATTCCTTATTTTTCTCATCTGTATGTTATTTTAACCCACTTATTTTCAATTTTTTTAATGCAATAAGTTTTTGTAGAAAAATCGAATTTAAAATTCGTTTTCATCGCTAAATCATAAAATTAGTATGTTTTTAATGATATGCATTATCTATATGCAAAAATGAACTTTTAAAAACGCCCTTTTTTATATAAATAGTTATAATTGTATTTAAGTGATGTAGTTGTAATTACGTGAGACGAACGTCATCGGTTTGATATATCGTGCCATATCTCAAAAATCGATGTAGAAATAGTTGCATCAAACTGATGGAATTATAGTTACATGTATGAGACGCGATCATAACGGCATGCGGTTATAATTGCATATGAGATCAATTCTAACGACATCATAGTGATGTAGTTATGATTGCATCCGACATCTATCTATCTACTAAATGATAGTAAAGTATAAAATTTTCTAGCTTCTTGTTATTTGAAAAGTTTTATGTCTTCTCCTTGATTCTCTCTTGAAATTTTATTTTCAAGCCTCTTTAATTTTCTAGTTTACATTTGTTTTACTAATTCTCTTCCATCGTTTTACATTCTGGTACAAATGGTTCAAAGTTTGTACAATTATTTATGAATAATTCATCAATTACCTCATAATAATTTATTGAAGTCCACATATTTAGATTAATTACATAATCCAAAATTTAAAGTATTTAAATAAATTCAGTTAACTAATATTTGATTATATTTCTTCTGGATATTAAAGAATGACAATTCTAGTATGTATATCCTTATTATACCAACTAGAGTGAGCTTTTGTTCGGTTCAGTTGGTCTGATGATGAAAATTGTTGAACCAAACTAAAACTTAGACTAATAAAAATGAAAAACAAACCAAATCGATTGAATCAAGTTTGGTTGGATCGATTAGTTGTCTGCTTTAGTCAAACTAAAAATATTTTATATTACATGTTTGAATCTTCATTATACTTGAAAATAAAACATGAATATATGATTAAGTATTTTTATTTAGTATTCATTTGTCTTTTTATAGTAATTTTGACATATATATGATAAATAAAATTTATTTAGACCATTAAACTAATCTAAAAACATCATCATAGTAACAGTAATGGCAATACAGTAAAATTTTGATTAATTTAGTTCAACCGCTAATCAAATTATTTTTTCAGACAGATTGACCAATCTAGTTTCAAAACCAAGCAAACCGATTGAAATAAACTGGTTTAGTTACTTTAACTGAAATATATTCACCCTTAGTACCAACCAAAATAGTAAAAATTAGTATTTAATTCAGCTATAAAGATTTATAAATCGCATAAATCCCTAGCTTCCCAATTCTCAAATCTTAGGCTGAGTCCGTTGGATTTTTTTCCTCCCTTGTTAAACATTTTTTCTCCTCGAGCCATCCACTCAAAAGTTTCTTCTCACTCCACAAATCTAAGTTTGGCTTAACAGTGACGTGGAATATATCAGAATTTCCAAAGACGCCGTTAACTTCCAAAATCTTGCAGACATTCAGTGAAGTTTTCAGATTCTGAGTATTATAGTTTGGTATCTCCTTTTGAAATTTCATATTTGGTTTACATATCATCAAAATAAAATTTTGAGAAAAATATCTACTATGGATATTTAGCACTATTTTACGCTGATTTAAGATTCTCCACCGTTAATGGTGATCTTGTTATTCAATCGAGTGTTAATGGGATTTATATTAATCTCGATGAAAGAGTCTTAAGAGAAATTTTACAAATTCCTGCTTGTGGATTACATGTAGATGATGTAAAGTTTGACGACAAAAGAATTATGTATGAAGTTTTTCATCAAGATAAAGGAGATTGGAGTAAAAAGAAAATTTGAGGCCTAAAGCACATCTTGTTCTTAGGATTGTTTAATACAACATAGTGCCAAAAACCCATGATTTTGATTAAACTTACCCCATACATCGTTGGTGTACTTATTGCTATATTGGGTGAACTTGGTGTGAATTAGGCTCGTTTGATTCTCGCCAATATGATTAGGAACCGTTTGAAAAAACCTAGTTCTTGTAATTCACATGGAAACTTACTCACTCTTTTGTTTAGATATTTTGGAATAAATATGAAAAATGAGAAAATTAAAACAAACGCTTTTGGATCGTTCTTTGATGATGGAGTTTTCAGGAGAATACAAATCTCACCAATCTTTGAACCGCATATTCCATATGCTACTGAGATTTCTTATATTCCTACTAGACCAGATGACATTGATGGCACTAAAGATACATCCGATGATTATGTACCACCACCCTATGACCCTGATAATGAGTTTATGAAAAAAGGTTTAAAAAATCAAGAAGATAATTTAAAGAAATGAAGGAAGAAATTGAACAACAAAAGAAGGAATTAGTTTTATCTAGAGGATTTGTTGCACTCCGGATTTTTGGTAACATTATTTATGATATTTAATTAGCTAAATTAAATAAAATAATGTGTTGATTAGGGAATTGAGATTTGATTTTAATTAAGGTATAGCCGTGCCAGTTAACAATGAATCAAATAAGTGTTAAATTGAAATGGGGGGGGGGGTTAAAATAGGAAGGAGGTCATTCCTATATCCTCCAAACCTTGGTCGTGTATGAGAATACACGTTCATTTCATTTTGAAAATTTTAAAATCAAGAGGTCGTCCACCATTAATAAGGAAATGGGGAAAAAGAGTAAGAAAAGCTAAAGGAAAAGCTAATTCAAACCAAATTCATTCAAATATCAAGCCTCTTAATCTAAAAGCTAAGGTGAATAATATTTACATCTCATTTTGATTATTTTTTTGGTTTTAAGATGAAGTTTGAATATTTTGCAATGATTTGTTATGTTTTTGAATGAATGATGGAATGATTATATATACTTGTTGATGAATTATGGTTTTTCATATTGAATTTATGATATGTTTTAAGGTGAAAACCCTATTAAATGACATCCAAATGCCTTGCAAATTTTTGTAAAGATCATAAATAATATTTTGGAGATGGGTTTCAATTTTCATAATTTTTGGAATTAATGTGGATTTTATATGAATTTTCTAGTAAAGAAAATGGTATTTTGGGTTATAAATTATTTATGAGTATAATTGTTTGGGTCTGAAATTTTTATATGTTAGAAAACATACACAATGGGATTTTAGGGAATTTTTCTAGATTTTTTCTAAGTGTTTAATGGTTGTATAAAATTATTTAAGCCGCGGGACTTAAATGTTTTACATAAGTAAAGAAGGAGAAGGGGCTTTTTGAAAAATGTTTAAATTATTAAATATAAAAAGTCGACGGCACTTTTGAAAAGAGAAACCTTGCAACCAGACTAATTTAGACAAATTAGGCAGGTTAGGTACAAAAGAATAGTCTAAAAGTACAAATAAATATGTTTTTCACTGTTTCACCTCTTTCATCACCAGTTTTGCCTCCATACTATTGCCTCCCACACAGTCAATACCAATGCGTATGGTATCAGGTAACTAGTACGTAGTGAATTGGAAGTGGGCCAAAGGTATAGGGTCGAAACCATGGGATTCCGAAAGGGTTGAAGCATTGTTTTGGTTTTAAAGGAAAATGAGTTTGCTTGCTTTTGACTAAGATGTTTTTGGCTTAATTAGCTTTTGGCTGGATCAAATAGTTTAAAAGAATGGTTTTGATTGTGTTGCACCTTTTTTTTTAAATGTTTGTTTTCGACTAAGTCAAAGTCTTTTTATTGTCGCTTCCTACCTTTCGATCCGGATGGTTTCGAAGAGGTTGTTTTGTTTTCTAAAATATGGCTGCCTCTCCAATGGTTTCGAAGGGATGATTTCGACACCATCACTTCATTACTTAGAAATGGTTTCAAAGCAGATGCCTTCGACTTAAATGTTTTTAAGACATTTTTTCTGTGTTTGAAGTAAAACCCGAAATGGTCTCAAAAGAGATAGTTTTAAATTATTTTGGAAACAGATGCTTTGGACTTTAATGGGTTTTTGATCCTTTTGCTCTACTTGAAGGCAGAACCTAAATGGTTTCGGGCGAGAAGTTTTTCAAAGGTTTCGAAGGAATGAAATTTGGAAGTTTCAAACGGTTCCACATATTTTAAATCGAACCCAAAGTGCTTTCGAAGGGGTTGAGTTTTGATCCTTTTGAAAGGTTTTAATGAATGGTCTTGAAAGGGGTGGTTCCCTAGGGCTTCGATGGAGATGAAAGGAATGGTTTTTCCTTTGTTTTCAAAAGGCAAGGTTTAAAAGGTTTTAAAGGAGGATGTTTAATGTTTTAAAGCATTCGAAGGAAAGCTTTTATTGGTTTTAAAAGAGTTGTTTTCAATGATTTCGAAGAGGTTACCTTCAAGGGGTTCGAAAAGGGTGTTTAAAGGTTTTAACCATAAGTTTCAAATGTATTGAATAGGAAACATAGCCTAAGTGTTTTAATTTAAAAAGGGTCTTAACTTATTTTGGAAGGATGGCTAATCCTCATTAAAATTCATCAACATTATTTTGAGTAAAGTATATGTATCATGGCAAAAATAAGTTAGAGTAAAGCTAAAGATATATTTTCCTTGTATATATATGATTTTAAGGACTAAATCATTTTGAAGAGGTTTTAAAGAAAAATTGAAAGGGTAGTTAACCCTAGGAAAATGATTCGGATATTTTATCCATTTTAATCCGGACAGTTCGTCTAGTTTGTGGGAAGTTAGTCCAGTTTTATAAGCGGTTGGTCCCTTCAGCATAACGAACCTTGATATTGTTTTTCAGATACATGGTCTTTTTGTAGCATAATGGACCTTGCTACTATGCTGTGGGTAGATAGCTCGCATATTACCTATTTTACGGAAATATATCCTATTCATTAGCATAAAGGATATTGCTATTTTGATATAATCAGTTTGATTAACCAGTTTGGTTGCAGGAAAGGATTTGCAGAATATATATGTTTTGAAAAGGATATTAGTGAGACGAAACCCGTTCTGCTAAGCGATGTGGTCTCACTTAATATTAGTAAACCGAGATGTAATAGAATTATTTACACTAAGCTTTATGTCTGGCTCGAAGTTTTTGTTTCCCCTTAAGCTCTGGAGTGGTCAAAACTGAATTAAGTAGGCCGAGGGTTGAGGTTTTCATGTTTTAGTCTTTTGGCGAATAAAGCTTCCGAAGACGAGCAGGTGGATGATGGATAGTTAATTAGGGTCACAGATTATTCTGTATGTTATCCGCTATGTATATTAAGTCAAACATGACTATATTTCTCTGATCATCCAGAAGGGCATCGTCATATGTCGCTCATGGCATATTATTGTAAATTATATTTGATCAATGCCTAGGAAATGTTTTAGGATTTTATAGCTTGGATATGATATTGTTTTTTAATGTAATCAGTAAAAAATGATGCTTGTTTTGGAAATTTGTGATTTTGTTCGTATTCAAGTGATTCTGATATTATGGATACCATTAACATAGCCGTATTTTGTCATCAGAAGTTAATACTATAGATGACTGCAGCATCTGTAGTACTTAGTTTTTGGCCTCTAGATATGGGATGTTACAACTTGGTATTAGAGCATTGGTTTATGAAAAAACTTTACCTAAAAATGCTTTTTAAGACATAATCCTAAAGAATTAGAGTAAGATTAGGGTATGGGATAACGCTATAGTAACGTACTTATATTCGCTATATATTAGTATACGTTTTATCTCTAGTCTCCTATCTTTGTTAGGTTATTTTCTGTAACTCATGAGGTTTGAATACAGATATGGAAGGTAGAGGAGAAAGAGTTAACCCAGGAGAGGAAGGCATCGATGGGAATGTCAGTCCTAATGTGAGAAGAGGTCAAGGCCAGGCACAAGTAGGGAATGTGGGTGCTGGAGTCGCACAACTTGGAATGGAAAGCTATGCATCAATTCTTCGTGAACATGGTGTAGGCAGGTGTTGCTGCTTGAGTAGTGGGAGGAGGAGTTCCGGGAGCTCCAGTTGTCAATGACTATGCTAAGTTGAGTGGGGACTACAGTAAGCTTGGAGGAAATCCGTTTGTTGGAATGGAGGATGCCATTAAATTAGAGAATTGATTGTTGCACCGTGAAATGATTTATGCATATCTGGGGCTCAATAATGAGCAGAAGAGGAGGTTGGCATCCTGATAGCTTTAGGGATCTGCATTGTTCTGGTGGAACAGTGTGACTGATGGTGTGGACGAGGAAACTATGATCTGAGGAGATTTCAAGGGAAGGTTCCAGGAGAGATTTATGTCAGCAATGGCATAGTCAGCTCTGATCAAAAAGTTTGCTGAATTAGAGCAAGAGGAGATGTCGGTTTTGAAGTATGCCAGAAGGTTCGAGGAGTTGGCCAGATATGGGTATGCTTTAGTGGATACAGTAATGAAGAGGAATGAGAAGTTTATCAGGGGGTTGAAGCTTGCATTAATCAGAGCTACATCACCTCATATTAGAGATCCTTCTGATTTTGTAGCGGAGATGGCCTTAAGGCATGAGGAGTTGCTTGATTCCCTAGAGAGGACTAAGGCTAAAGAAGTCCATGTTGGGCAGGGTCAGAAGAGTAAGTTTTTTTCCTAAAAAAGGTGCTTAGAAGGGTGGAGCAGCTAAGAAAGGGAAGTCTAAGATTGTTTGTTTCAAGTACGACAAGAAGGGGCACTTTGCCAATGAGTGTCGTGCTGGGAAGGCTAAGGAAGTGGCTGTGAGGAAGATGTCAAGTGCTACAACTATGACCTGATAGGCCACTATAAGAGCCAGGTAAGGATCCCGCTAAGGATGGAAAGGGCAAAGTGTATGCATTGGAGCCTGTTGCTTCGAAGCCAACAACTCAAGAGAAGGGAAAGGCAGTTTTGGTAGGTACGCTTCAGATTCATGGTATGTCTGTGTAACGTCCCGCCTTTTCGCACGATTTACACATGCCGGTTCAATCCATACGGAAGGGCGGATTGTTATGGGGTAAATAAGAAAAATAAGAAAGAAATAAAAGAAAACAGAATCTCGCAGCGGAAGGATAAAATATAATAATAAAATATACAGTTTATAAATCTGTTTACAAAACATTCATATAATACATATCAGAGTTACACATACCAACAACAATGCAGCGAAACAGTGTGTAGTGCACTAGTATAAATAATAACAATAACAATATACATCTTCGTCTTCGTCCTCTAAGGCTAAATCTTTAAATCCTGAAACGCTCGGACTGACCCGAGCGAATTGAAAAGACAAAACACTCGAGTCAGAACTAAAAGATCTTATGTAAGTTAAATTAACAGAAATAAATATGAGTGCAGTAACTCAAGAGATGCTCGGGATTTACATCTCCTAAGGATCCGTTAAACTATTTACTATATAGTATATTGCGCTATTATAATAGTGTCTATTTGTAAAATAAACTTACTTTTTAATAGCTTTAAGGGGTTACCCATATAGCCCTTAACACAAATAATGCCAATAGTCTATACAGTACCATAATACCTCCTGATCGGGAGGCTACCAGAGGATACTCCATAGGTACGACACAAATAGAAACTCGTAGTAAAGGCGCGGTATGGTAGGTGACACGGCACAACTAGGCAATGCCAGGGTAGATATACCAATTACGCTTCCGGGCCGATGGAAACGCGCAGCACGCAGCTGCCGCCCACCTCGAACAAACTCCCCACATCAAAGAAATCAAAAATGAAGGTGGCCACCGAATCAATCCAAAATCAGAGTATAGTATCGAAGGGAAGTGTCCAATCAGAGGTGCTACCTCATTAACCCGTCAATCGCTCCTGTTTTAGCCAGCTTATGCCAACTCACGGGAGTTGGGTCCACGTATTTACCTTACAGGAAACGTCGCCACCAACCTACTTCATTCTGGAATCTCCACCGCGTACACGGTTAGTCAAAGTGGTTTTCGGTATCGACGGAGAGTATGTCCATATCCGATCCCGGTCTCTTTGCCAGCCAATCGTTATTATAACACCGCGGTTATTTAAAAAAATTATACTTTTAAAACCATAATAAAATAGCCATTTAAAACCCATATAAACCCGATATCATTTATTCTTAAAACCCCAAATCAATACGATATCATTTATTTTCCAATATATATTCTTTCCAAAATCATAGGGTTTCCAAAGTAAAATATTTAGAAATCAAAACTCTTGAATATAATATTTCCAAATTATACTACCTTGAAAACATAGCTTTGAAACAAAATTTCCATCTCTTAAATGGTTAAATATTAAATTACTTTTATAAACAAAATAGCTTATTTAGATTTCACAAATCAATTTCAAATATCGTTTAAACTTCCAAATACCATTTCAATTCTTATGTTTCAAGGCTTTAAATATTTCACCATTTCAAACAGACTCATTTGACAATTCCATATATATATCAAATTCAGTTACTTATTATTTAGACTTGAAATGTTTGCTTAATGAATTCAATATAATTTAAGAAAACCTTTAACTTCATATAACTGGATCATCTTTCAATTTATTATATATTCATTTAATCAACCTGATATTCATTAAAATCACTTTACACAAAAATCAAGTTATAAAAATCATATCCTTTAAAAATTCTAATTTTTATTAAAATTCAATTTAACTTAATATTCATCTTCCAAATCTATTCTCATTTAAGTCATAAAACTCTAGAAATTAAATTTTAAATAAATGTTTAATCTTATTTGATCTTAAAATCAAACTTTATTTAAACTTCAAATCAAATTTATACAAAGCTTAAAAACCGGAAATTACTATATATATATAATAGCCTTTATCAATAACCAAATCAATATCTCATAAACCATATATATATAACTTTACAAAACCATAGAAAAACATTTCAAAAATAATTATATATATTTACCGCGGTGCCTGTATATAATTTTCTATCCCATGGTCAAGTGATACGGATGTTTATCATTTCAATCTGTAATTTAAAATGGAAAAAAAATGCGGTTATATATCATTTCAAACCGTAATCCCGAATGAATGAAATGCATAGCAACTTGCAATTAATAAAATTAATCATCCATTCATCCGTCAAATCATACATCCATTTATCACAGTCATCATCCAATTTCAAACAATCATCAATACATAACAGGTGATAAATAATGGTATCAATTATCAGTTTATACTCAAAACAAATTTAATAACTGTTAATTGGCAGTTTATATGCAAAAATAAACGTAAATTTAACTGGCAGTTAATATGAAACAAAAATTTAACATAACTATGACTGGCAGTTAATATGCAATTAAATAAATTCTAACTGTCAAATTTATATGCAATAAATAAATAAATTTACAGTTATATTAAATAAATGCGTTTAAACAGAAATAGTGAATAAAACATGCCAAACAGTCATAAAAAATTTCTACCCATATCTAAAATTAATTTAACAAACACAAGAAATTTTAGAAATTGTGAGTGGGTTAAAAAACTCACCTTTTGAATTTAAATCGAATTAAAAATCCGATTTAAATCCAAAAATTCGAGATCTCCAAATCTATCCAAACCAGTGTCAAAAGAGCTGGAATTTTATTACGATCCTAACAAAAAAAAATATTGCGTGAAACGGAGTTCGTAGGAGAAAGTTATACGCATTAATGGTGATTGAAATTTCAAAAAAAAAATAGAAATAAAAGAACACCTTCAAGCGCCACGTCATCCCCCTTTCTTTCCCTCTCTCCCTCATGCGTTTTGCTTCCAGATTTTTCTGAGAAGTTTGAATTTTAGCTTTTGATTTGGTTTGGAATTTTTATTTGGATCTAAGCTTTGTTTGTCTACCATTGAGGAGGAGAAGGAGCTGATGAAATTTTACGCGCAGACAAATGAGAATAGGCGGAGGCTAGGGTTTAGCGGGGTATTTATAGATGAAGTTGGAATAGACAGATGGATCCGAATTTAAATGAATTCACAATTTGTCAAATTTAAATTCCAATAATCCATTTATTTGATTTTTAGATCTTATTATGAATAAATGGTCAACTTACCATTCCTATCATTTCTGATTGCAATTAGCTTCAAATTTATTAACCAAACCTCCATATCAAATAAAGATTTATTGCAAAAAATTTATTGTTTACCTTTAATTAAAGTAAATTCAATAAATTATAAAATCTTATTTCAAATGAAATTTTGTACCATTCGTATTCAATTCTCTTTATTAAATCAATCATCATCTTATGTATATATTTAACATTAGTATATATTAATTTACCCCAATTAAATAAAATTTTATTCCCAAATTGATTTACAGCCTAATATAACATTTGAATTTTATTCCCAATCCATAAATTACTACCTTAACTAAATTTTACGTTTCCCTTTTAATTTACATTTTCACCTTACGTTACTACATTAATTATCCTTAAAGTAACGTCTATTATTAATAACAATATTATAATTACTTACCATTTTATTTCATAAATTAATCCATTTCATCTAAATTCTTATCTATGTAATATTTCAACATTTAATTTCATCAAATGTAATTGTTTTCCAATACGTTAAGAACTTTATTTCCAAGTCTTATATTACAACAAACTATCCAATACGAAAGTCTTAACATTGTTACAAATACTACTTTAATTAACATTAACGCAATACTCAATTAAAAATTATTGTAACTGATTTCAAAATTGTAAATTAACAAGCTACCAAAATAGGCAACATACAATAATCGTACACTAACCTTTAGTCGCATTAATACGCTTTTATTTCTCAAAATCAAAGTTCCCATTTAACTAAATTTCCATAAATGAATTTGACGTTATCTTCAAAAAGTACTTTATATTAACATTAACGTAAAAATTTATTTATATCTATTGCAATTGATTTAGTACTATTTTCTCAATATTTAAAATGATTTAACAAATTTTAAATTTCAATTTATTCAAGATTAAATCAATATAAATACTCAATTCCATAAAATCCAAAACTGTTGATAAATTTCCAAAACTTCCTTTTTTATTGAATCAACCTATATTTATTCCTTTCATTAATCTCAAATATAAGGGTTTAACCTTTGAATTAAAAATTATCACATAAATATCCTATTTCAACGTAATTCTTAATTTAACATAATAAATAAAATTTGATTTCATTTATCTCAATAAGTCCTACTATTATAAATTAACCAATTGACTCACTATTCAAATTCACCTTCTATAATTCAAAATTTTTCTATCACCTTGATTTACTTAACTTTATAATTCCTTAGACAAATCTCTATCTCAAATCTTAAATGTAAGTCATTCTACTAATTATAGTACTTAATATTTTCTTAAAATAATCTTTCTATAATCCAATTTATTAAATAAGTTTCCAATTAGATCCAACCTTGCACATAAGTTTAGGTTATAATTAACTTATAACGTATACTTCCCTAGTTATTTCTTTATATACTCCCCATATTAATTCCACAATTAACCATTATTATTAGAATAACGTTTATAATAAATACAATCCTATAATTTACTCAACACTTAATTATTTCCTTTTCCATTAGGGTAACATTCCTTTATCTGATTATTACTTATTACACATTATAATTCCATTAACAAGGAAGCAGGTAAATTATGTTATATGCTACAAATTTTCAATTTATTACTATTCATTATTATTAACCTAAATTCAGCATTACTTACCTCGCATTAACCTTATTACTTAAAATCCTTATCCAATTGAAATTAATACTCTAAATAAATACATTTACTTCTTTCGTTATTTTACTAGTTACAATTAAGGCACACCTAATTATCTTTACAGGTAAATGAGTGAATTTACTAGTATCCTACTATTACAACCTTTAATATACTTGTATATGGTTATTTTACCCTTTTATAATCCCTTTATAAATATATGCACATCTATAAATTAAGATTCTAAATCCAATTTCTTATTCCATCTAGGTTCCATTTCTTCACTTTATGAATAACTAGCATTTCCTATTCATTTGTTACATCTACTTATATTCACTTTGTGAATAGTTTTGATATTCCATTTATTACTAAATTTAATTATTCCAATTTATTATCTACATACAATTTGAATCTATTTTCAAATTTTCACCTTTTTAATAATTAACACCTTCCAATAATAAATAAAAAGGATTGTACTAAATAAAATTTTATTTTCATTAATGAATTCAATCCTTGCCTTTATTTACTTTTTTCTAACCTTATATCCAATTGCAATAATTTCCACTATTACACTTAATTGCAATAAACATTCAATTTGTAAATTTCAATTAACCTAGATACATCTACTTTCAACATTCTCTTTCATATAAATAAATAAGATTTTCGTTTCTTTCTAAAAAAAAAAAATTAAAAATCCTATTAATATAATTCATTTTAAGCATCGAATTTACACGGGTCGTTACACTCTCCCCCACTCAAAACTTTTCGTCCCCGAAAAGGAAAGGAAGGGAAAAGAAGAATTAAATAACAATACATCTTATTAAAAATATTAACTCATAAACAATAACTTACTAAATTTATTACCTTAAATAAAATATATCCATTTTATAATCATAATATCTTTTTATACTTAAATTACTAAAGTTCGGAAAACATTTTTAAAATATTCTAAGTCTAAAATTTTACGGAGAATTTTGGCAGATTCTCCTTTGTACGGAGAGGCTCGGGAGAAAATATAATATCAAAGTATAACAATATACACAAATATTTTCCAAAAATAATATGTATCCCTACACGGGAAAATGTATAAAATAGCGCTATAAACCGTAATTCTAAACGTACCTATTTGTCGTGCAATTTACGCTTAATTTATGGAACCAAAAGCAGTAACAATTGCTTCCATAACCTGTATTTCACTTATAAAATCCAAAGAGGTAACAATTTATATAAAGTGAAATATTTAAGTGGTTTCAATCACTATCAACAAATCAATACAACAACCAACAATTTCAACAAACAGCATATACAACAAATACAAACAACCATTCAATCAAACAAACAAATAGTTGTTCGGGTTCAAAACTTTTAAGTTATACGGAATGAAGAATAAACCATCAAGTGCATCATTTACTCAACAGTCTTAGATTAAACCCAATGGATTATTCATCCATCCCAACAAGATTAAAGTTCCCTTACCCAACAACTCCAAACCACGACAAACAACAATTTAAATCAACAAATCAAATGAACTTATTATAAATTTTATTTCATACATTAGTTGTTTGATTCTTTTCATTCATATAACAGTTTATCTTTTATTTTCATTTATTTCATTCAATTTTATTTCCATTTTATTTCTTTCAATTATATTCAGAAATAACTCTACCCTATTTCTTAAATTTACAATTTATCTTTATTATATTACATTCATTTATTTTCACTTTAATTACTTAAGTTTATAATCGTTTATTTACCATACTTACCTTTAGTTATATTTACTTGGTAAAATTTCAATTATAACTTAAGTTTATAACATTAAATTCTCATTTAACAACGATTTCATTGAATACTTCATTACCTACCTTTACTTGTACAATTTTCATTACATTTCCTATTAAACATTTCAACTTTTAATATTTAGTAAGTTATATATGTTATTTAAGAATATAATTGAAAGTTATACAAGTTTGTTCTATTTCCTTAAATTAAATTAAAGTTCAATAATAGTAATCTTTATTTCATAAGTTACAAATTTCCAATTTCATTTAATACCATTTTTACTTTACTTAAAGGTTCAAATTTGCTACACTTAATTGTCCTATTAATTAACTGGAACCTAAGAACCAAATACCGGGTTTAATTTTAAATCATTTAAAATAATAGATAGATATCTACGCTTAACATATATATCCAATTATAATTAAAACGATAAAATTTCTTTACGATTCTGCAGTTAATTACTACAGTGGCCTTCCCACTTCGAAACTCGAAAATGAATGTCGATGATGCATGCACTCATCACCGAAACTATTTTCCAGCGACAGAGAGGAAAGTACAAAACTTATTTTCTCCAAAAATCTTCTTTAAAACAATTTCTTTTAAATTATATTAAATATTCATATCAGAAAATACTTATAACAATTATATTCCAAAAATTTTACGAAAAATTCCAAAACCCCGGATCTTAAGTCCTAAATTTCCAAATTTCATTTATCTTATTTTTAAATCTTATTTCTATCATTATTCAAAACCTTCATTACCTAACAACCAATCTATTACAACCAAATATATATATTATTTTGAAAAATTATTTTATAGAAAATATAATAGGTAAAATTATTTCATTCACCTATATTAAAACAAATATAATGTCGGTCTGTCCTATTAAGTGTTTAGAAACCCCTATTGATGTCACAGCGTCCCATGCATCAACCAGAATCTATAAATACAAAACGGAACAGATTAACACAATATTAAAACCTTTTTATAACACTAACAAGTACGCTCTCTCATATATATACACTCAGCGACTCCCATAAGGTATTACTACCCTGTTAGTAAAGAGTCAAACCCCCACAAAGCTAAGGTTTATCGCTAAACCAAAGCACTGATACCAACTGTAACGTCCCGCCTTTTCGCACGATTTACACATGCCGATTCAATCCATACGGAAGGGCGGATTGTTATGGGGTAAATAAGAAAAATAAGAAAGAAATAAAAGAAAACAGAATCTCACAGCGGAAGGATAAAATATAATAATAAAATATACAGTTTATAAATCTGTTTACAAAACATTCATATAATACATATCAGAGTTACACATACCAACAACAATGCAGCGAAACAATGTGTAGAACACTAGTATAAATAATAATAATATACATCTTCGTCTTCGTCATCTAGAGATAAATCCTCAAATCCTGAAACGCTCGGACTGACCCGAGCGAATTGAAAAGACAAAACACTCGAGTCAGAACTAAAAGATCTTATGTAAGTTAAATTAACAGAAATAAATATGAGTGCAGTAACTCAAGAGATGCTCGGGATTTACATCTCCTAAGGATCCGTTAAACTATTTACTATATAGTATATTGCGCTATTATAATAGTGTCTATTTGTAAAATAAACTTACTTTTTAATAGCGTTAAGGGGTTACCCATATAGCCCTTAACACAAATAATGCCAATAGTCTATACAGTACCGTAATACCTCCTGATCAGGAGGCTACCAGAGGATACTCCATAGGTACGACACAAATAGAAACTCGTAGTAAAGGCGCGGTAGGGTAGGTGACACGACACAACTAGGCAATGCCAGGGTAGATATACCAATTACGCTTCCGGGCCGATGGAAACGCGCAGCGCGCAGCTGCCGCCCACCTCGAACAAACTCCCCACATCAAAGAAATCAAAAATGAAGGTGGCTACCGAATCAATCCAAAATCAGTATAGTATCGAAGGGAAGTGTCCGATCAGAGGTGCTACCTCATTAACCCGTCAATCGCTCCTGTTTTAGCCACCTTATGCCAACTCACGGGAGTTGGGTCCACGTATTTACCTTATAGGAAACGTCGCCACCAACCTACTTCATTCTGGAATCTCCACCGCGTACACGGTTAGTCAAAGTGGTTTTCGGTATCGACAGAGAGTATGTCCATATCCGATCCCGGTCTCTTTGCCAGCCAATCGTTATTATAACACCGCGGTTATTTAAAAAAATTATACTTTTAAAACCATAATAAAATATCCATTTAAAACCCATATAAACCCGATATCATTTATTCTTAAAACCCCAAATCAATACGATATCATTTATTTTCCAATATATATTCTTTCCAAAATCATAGGGTTTCCAAAGTAAAATATTTAGAAATCAAAACTCTTGAATATAATATTTCCAAATTATACTACCTTGAAAACATAGCTTTGAAACAAAATTTCCATCTCTTAAATGGTTAAATATTAAATTACTTTTATAAACAAAATAGCTTCTTTAGATTTCACAAATCAATTTCAAATATCGATTTAAACTTCCAAATACCATTTCAATTCTTATGTTTCAAGGCTTTAAATATTTCACCATTTCAAACAGACTCATTTGACAATTCCATATATATATATCAAATTCAGTTACTTATTATTTAGACTTGAAATGTTTGCTTAATGAATTCAATATAATTTAAGAAAACCTTTAACTTCATATAACTGGATCATCTTTCAATTTATTATATATTCATTTAATCAACCTGATATTCATTAAAATCACTTTACACAAAAATCAAGTTATAAAAATCATATCCTTTAAAAATTCTAATTTTTATTAAAATTCAATTTAACTTAATATTCATCTTCCAAATCTATTCTCATTTAAGTCATAAAACTACAGAAATTAAATTTTAAATAAATGTTTAATCTTATTTGATCTTAAAATCAAACTTTATTTAAACTTCAAATCAAATTTATACAAAGCTTAAAAACCGGAAATTACTATATATATATATAATAGCCTTTATCAATAACCAAATCAATATCTCATAAACCATATATATATAACTTTACAAAACCATAGAAAAACATTTCAAAAATAATTATATATATTTACCGCGGTGCCTGTATATAATTTTCTATCCCATGGTCAAGTGATACGGATGTTTATCATTTCAATCTGTAATTTAAAATGGAAAAAAATGCGGTTATATATCATTTCAAACCGTAATCCCGAATGAATGAAATGCATAGCAACTTGCAATTAATAAAATTAATCATCCATTCATCCATCAAATCATACATCCATTTATCACAGTCATCATCCAATTTCAAACAATCATCAATACATAATAGGTGATAAATAATGGTATCAATTATCAGTTTATACTCAAAACAAATTTAATAACTGTTAATTGGCAGTTTATATGCAAAAATAAACGTAAATTTAACTGGCAGTTAATATGAAACAAAAATTTAACATAACTATAACTGGCAGTTAATATGTAATTAAATAAATTCTAACTGTCAAATTTATATGCAATAAATAAATAAATTTACAGTTATATTAAATAAATGCGTTTAAACAGAAATAGTGAATAAAACATGCCAAACAGTCATAAAAAATTTCTACCCATATCTAAAATTAATTTAACAAATACAAGAAATTTTACAAATTGTGAGTGGGTTAAAAAACTCACCTTTTGAATTTAAATCGAATTAAAAATCTGATTTAAATCCAAAAATTCGAGATCCCCAAATCTATCCAAACCAGTGTCAAAAGAGCTGGAATTTTATTACGATCCTAACAAAAAAAAATCTTGCGTGAAACGGAGTTCGTAGGAGAAAGTTATACGCATTAATGGTGATTGAAATTTCAAAAAAAAAAAATAGAAATAAAAGAACACCTTCAAGCGCCACGTCATCCCCCTTTCGTTCCCTCTCTCCCTCATGCGTTTTGCTTCCAGATTTTTCTGAGAAGTTTGAATTTTAGCTTTTGATTTGGTTTGGAATTTTTATTTGGATCTAAGCCTTGTTTGTCTACCATTGAGGAGGAGAAGGAGCTGATGAAATTTTACGCGCAGACAAATGAGAATAGGCGGAGGCTAGGGTTTAGCGGGGTATTTATAGATGAAGTTGGAATAGACAGATGGATCCGAATTTAAATGAATTCACAATTTGTCAAATTTAAATTCCAATAATCCATTTATTTGATTTTTAGATCTTATTATGAATAAATGGTCAACTTACCATTCCTATCATTTCTGATTGCAATTAGCCTCAAATTTATTAACCAAACCTCCATATCAAATAAAGATTTATTGCAAAAAATTTATTGTTTACCTTTAATTAAAGTAAATTCAATAAATTATAAAATCTTATTTCAAATGAAATTTTATACCATTCGTATTCAATTCTCTTTATTAAATCAATCATCATCTTATGTATATATTTAACATTAGTATATATTAATTTACCCCAATTAAATAAAATTTTATTCCCAAATTGATTTACAGCCTAATATAACATTTGAATTTTATTCCCAATTCATAAATTACTACCTTAACTAAATTTTACGTTTCCCTTTTAATTTACATTTTCACCTTACGTTACTACATTAATTATTCTTAAAGTAACGTCTATTATTAATAACAATATTATAATTACTTACCATTTTATTTCATAAATTAATCCATTTCATCTAAATTCTTATCTATGTAATATTTCAACATTTAATTTCATCAAATGTAATTGTTTTCCAATACGTTAATAACTTTATTTCCAAGTCTTATATTACAACAAACTATCTAATACGAAAGTCTTAACATTGTTACAAATACTACTTTAATTAACATTAACGCAATACTCAATTAAAAATTATTGTAACTGATTTCAAAATTGTAAATTAACAAGCTACCAAAATAGGCAACATACAATAATCGTACACTAACCTTTAGTCGCATTAATACGCTTTTATTTCTCAAAATCAAAGTTCCCATTTAACTAAATTTCCATAAATGAATTTGACGTTATCTTCAAAAAGTACTTTATATTAACATTAACGTAAAAATTTATTTATATCTATTGCAATTGATTTAGTACTATTTTCTCAATATTTAAAATGATTTAACAAATTTTAAATGTCAATTTATTCAAGATTAAATCAATATAAATACTCAATTCCATAAAATCCAAAACTGTTGATAAATTTCCAAAACTTCCTTTTTTATTGAATCAACCTATATTTATTCCTTTCATTAATCTCAAATATAAGGGTTTACCCTTTGGATTAAAAATTATCACATAAATATCCTATTTCAACGTAATTCTTAATTTAACATAATAAATAAAATTTGATTTCATTTATCTCAATAAGTCCTACTATTATAAATTAACCAATTGACTCACTATTCAAATTCACCTTTTATAATTCAAATTTTTTCTATCACCTTGATTTACTTAACTTTATAATTCCTTAGACAAATCTCTATCTCAAATCTTAAATGTAAGTCATTCTACTAATTATAGTACTTAATATTTTCTTAAAATAATCTTTCTATAATCCAATTTATTAAATAAGTTTCCAATTAGATCCAATTTCAACCTTGCACATAAGTTTAGGTTATAATTAACTTATAACGTATACTTCCCTAGTTATTTCTTTATATACTCCCCATATTAATTCCACAATTAACCATTATTATTAGAATAACGTTTATAATAAATACAATCCTATAATTTACTCAACACTTAATTATTTCCTTTTCCATTAGGGTAACATTCCTTTATCTGATTATTACTTATTACACATTCTAATTCCATTAACAAGGAAGCAGGTAAATTATGATATATGCTACAAATTTTCAATTTATTACTATTCATTATTATTAACCTAAATTCAGCATTACTTACCTCGCATTAACCTTATTACTTAAAATCCTTATCCAATTGAAATTAATACTCTAAATAAATACATTTACTTCTTTCGTTATTTTATTAGTTACAATTAAGGCACACCTAATTATCTTTATAGGTAAATGAGTGAATTTACTAGTATCCTACTATTACAACCTTTAATATACTTGTATATGGTTATTTTACCCTTTTATAATCCCTTTATAAATATATGCACATCTACAAATTAAGATTCTAAATCCAATTTCTTATTCCATCTAGGTTCCATTTCTTCACTTTATGAATAACTAGCATTTCCTATTCATTTGTTACATCTACTTATATTCACTTTATGAATAGTTTTGATATTCCATTTATTACTAAATTTAATTATTCCAATTTATTATCTATATACAATTTGAATCTATTTTCAAATTTTCACCTTTTTAATAATTAACACCTTCCAATAATAAATAAAAAGGATTGTACTAAATAAAATTTTATTTTCATTAATGAATTCAATCCTTGCCTTTATTTACTTATTTCTAACCTTATATCCAATTGCAACAATTTCCACTATTACACTTAATTGCAATAAACATTCAATTTGTAAATTTCAATTAACCTAGATACATCTACTTTCAACATTCTCTTTCATATAAATAAATAAGATTTTCGTTTCTTTCTAAAAAAAAATTAAAAATCCTATTAATATAATTCATTTTAAGCATCGAATTTACACGGGTCGTTACAGTCTGTTAGCATTCTATTTGTTACTAGTGCATCATGTTCTTTTATATCTGGATGTTTGATGGATGAATTTAACCTAGAACCCACATATTTAGTTACTTCCTTACGAGTTGCAAATCCAATTGGAGGATATGCAACTCCAAGGTTGAAGTATGACCAGTTAGAGTTTGACTTGTTAGATCATGCTTTTGTTTGCAGTTTGCATGTGTTTGGTTTTGTGGGATTTGGAATCATTCTTGGTATAGATTGGTTGAGTGAGTACAATGCTAGGACATTTTTCCAGGATAGAAAAATATCGCTTAGACACCCAGATTGTAGTAATAGGATTGATTATACCATATAAGGTTCTTGCGGTGAGATATATGACTTGTTGGGTGCTTTGGAGTCGGAAGATAAGCTAATTCGAGTAATCATGGTTAGAGGATTTACAGATGTGTTTGAGCCTATCATGGGATTGCCAACAAAATGAGCCATTGGGTTTTGAATTGATTTGGTTCCAGGAGCAGATCCGGTGGTAGGCCATCAAGCAGGATGACCCCTTCAGAGATGAGAAAGTTGAAGGTGCAGTTGGTGGATTTAGAAGGCAAGAGCTTTATCAAGCCGAGTAGTCCACCTTTGGAAGCAGCCGCAATGTTTGCTAAGAAGTTGGACAGATCGTTAAGACTATGTCTCGATCATCATAAGTTGAATGAGAGGACGATAAAGAATCGATATCCATTGCCAAGGATTGATAATTTGTTCAATCAAATGAGTGCAGCCAAGGTATTCTCGTAGTTGGATTTAGTGACATGTTTCCATCAGCTTAGGGTAGCATATGATAATATACCATTGACGACATTTAAGACCAGATATGGGTCGTATGAATGGTTAGTTATGCCGTTTGGACTAACTAATGCGCCAGCTTTCTTTGTGGATTTGATGAACCGGGTTTTTCGAGAACACTTGGATAGGTTCGTATTGGTTTTCAAATATGATATCTTGATATACTCGAAGGATTAAAGAAAGCATGAAGTTCATCTTAGAGTGGTGCTTGAGACGCTAAGGCAGCATCAGCTAAAGGCGAAGTTTTTGAAGTGCCACTTCTGGAAGAAAGAAGTGAAGTTTCTTGGTCATGTAGTCTCAGAGGAAGGGTGGTCAGTAGATTCGACTAAGATTGAAGTGGTAATTAGTTAGGAAAGACCCGAGACAGTGACGGATATAAAGAGCTTCCTTGTGTTGGATGGTTATTGTCGGAGGTTCATTAAGGATTTTTGGCGGATAGCGGCGCCGATGCCAAGCTAATAAGAAAGAATGTGAAGTTTGTACGAACCGATAAGTGTGTGTAAGCATTTCAAATTTTAAATACTTATTGACCCATGCACCTATGTTGGTTATTCTAGAAGGGAATCAGAATTTGGTGGTTTATACCGATGCATATGGAACAGGACCAGGAGCTGTGTTGATGCAGAGGGGTAAAGTGATTGCCTACGCTTCTAGACAGCATAAACCGCATGAGGCCAGATATCCGACACATGGTTTAGAATTAGATGTAGTTATTTTTTCATTGAAGGTGTGGAGACATAACCTCTTGGGAGAAACGTTTGAGTTATATATAGATCATAAGTCGCTAAAGTATTTGTTCTCTCAGAAAGAGCTAAACATGAGACAACAAAGGTGCTTTGAGTTTATTGCCGCTTATGATTTTGGGATTGAGTACACACCAAGGAAAGGCAACAAGGTTGCAAATGCACTTAGCAGGAAACATTAAAACACAATTTTATCGATGATATCTAAGTGGAAGGATTTGGAAGCATTAGCAGATTGCAGAGTGCAATAGAGATCCGAGGCTGGATCTAGTGGAGATACAGTTGTATTATCTTGTTTGAAAGTTCGACCAGTGTTGATCGAAAAGATATCTTCTAAGTAGATGGAGGATGCGGTTTTAGCTGAACGGATTAGGAAGCTAAGAGAAGGAACGAAGAGCGATGACTTGAAAGATTTCAGTCTTGACCAGAATGGGTGGTTGAGAAAGAAAGAGAGATTATATGTTCCGAGTGTAGGAAACATAAGGAAGGAAGTCTTGGAGGAATGCCATCGTTCGAAGTTCACCATTCATCCAAGAGGTACTAAGATGTCTTAGGATATGAAGAGGAATTTCTTATAGGAAAGTATGAAGTGGGATATTAGTTTGTGTGTCAAGCAATGCTTGGTTTGCCAACAGGCAAAGGCCGAACACCAGAAGCCAAGTGGGTTGCTTCGGCCATTAGATATTCCGGTATGGAAGTGGGGTTCTATATCCATGGATTTTAGTGACGGGTTGCCAAGGTCGAACAAGGGGAATGATTGTATATGGGTCATAGTGGACAAATTGACAATAGTGCCTATTTTATTCCGGTTAGGTCAACCAGAACGGCACCTGTTTTGGCGAGGTTATTCCTGAAGAATGTGGTTAGACTGCATGTATTTCCTAGTGGTATAATTAGTGATAGAGATCCCTTATTCACTAGAGAGTCATAGAAGAGTCTACAGGAAGTTTTGGGAACCAAACTCAAGATGAGTACCGCGTACCATCCACAGACAGATGGGAAAACTGAAAGGATTAACAAAATCTTGAAGGATTTGTTAAGAGCTTTTGTTCTAGATTTTGGAGGATCATGGGAAGACCATCTGCATTTAGTCGAGTTTTGATATAACAACAGTTACCAGACTAGTATTGGGATGTCACCGTTTGAAGCTTTGTATGGAAGGCCATGCAAACCTCTCATAGGTTGGTTAGAGACTGGGGGTAGGTTGATTCTAGGTCTAGATCTGATTAGAGAAACTGCAGAAAAGATTGAATTCGTTCGAGGTAGAATGAAGGAGGCTCAGTCTAGGTAGGAGAGTTATGTAGATAAGAGATGGAAAGATCTAAAGTTCTCAATTGGAGATCGGGTGATTGTCAAAGTGACACTGATGAAGGGTGTGATTAGGTTTGGAAAATCAGGGAAGTTGGCACCTAGGTTCGTTGGACCTTTTCCTATTGTTGAGAGGTTTGGGAAACTCGCATATAAAGTTGAGTTATCGAGTTTGGCAGGTGTTCACGACGTTTTTCATGTTTCTCATCTCAGAAAGTGCGTTAGGGACCTGGAGACTACTATTGCATGGACTGTGCTAGATGACTTAGTAGTAGTACCAGATTTGACTATACTGTGGAAGCTAATTCATATTGTTGCAAGAGATGAGAAAAGGCTTAGAACCATGACGATCAGATTAGTTAAAGTCCGGTGGAGTGACGGTGACAGGGACTGTACTTGGGAGGTTGAGAGCATGATTAGAGATACTTATCCTAACTTGTTTGATGATATGTTTTATTCTCTTGTTTGATTTATTGTGTGCCTTAACGTAATTTCGAGGACGAAATTCTTTAAGAAGGGGAGTCTGTAACACCCTAGATTTTTGGTAACATTATTTATGATATTTAATTTGCTAAATTAAATAAAATAATGCGTTGACCAGGGGATTGAGATTTGATTTTAATTGACGTGTAGTCGTGCCATTTGACAATGAATTAAAATAAGAGTTAATTTGGAATAGAAGAGGGGTAAAATAGGAAAGATGCCATTCCTATATCCTCCAAACCCTGGCATGTGTTACAATACACATTCATTTCATTTTAGAAGTTTTAAAAACAAGAGGCCATCCACCATTAACAAGGAAAAGGGGAAGAAGGGCAAGAAAAGCTAAAGGAAAAGCTAATTCAAATCAAATCTCAAGCTTCTTAATCTCTAAAGCTAAGATGAATAATATTTACATCTCATTTTGATTGTTTTTTTGGTTTTAAGATGAATTCCGAATATTTTGCAATGATTTGCTATGTTTTTGAATGATGGAATGATTATATATACTTATTGATGAATTATGGTCTTTCGTAATGAATTTATGATATGTTTATAAGGAAAAAACCATATTAAATGACATTCAAATGCCTTGCGAATTTTTATGAAGATCGTAAATAATATTTTGGAGAAGGGTTTCAGTTTTCAGAATTTTTGAAATTAATGTGGATTTTATATGAATTTTCTAGTAAAGAAAATGGTATGGGTAAATAATTAATCGTTTGGGTCTGAAATTTTAATATGTTAGAAAACATTATAATGGGATTTTTTTGGAATTTCACTAAATTTTTCCTAAGCATTTTAATGGTTATATAAAATTATTTGAGGTATGAGACTTAAATGTTTGACATAATTAAAGGAGGAGAAGAGGCATTTTGAAAAATGTTTAAATTGTTAAATCTGGGAAGTTGGCAGCATTTTTGAAAAGAGAAACCTTGCAACCAATCAGATTTAGACAAGCAAGGCAGGTTAGGTGCAAAAGAATAGTTTAAAAGTACAAATAAATAGGTTTTCCACTATTTCGTCTCTTTCAGCACTAGCTTCCGCCTCCATACTATCGCCTTTGACATGGTCGAAATCAATGCACATAGTATCAGGCAACTAGTACATAGTGAATTGGAAGTGGGCAAAAGGTATAGGGTCGAAATCATAGGGTTCCGAAAGGGTTGAAGCATTGTTTTATTTTAAAGGAAAATGCGCCTACTTGCTTTCGACTAAGATGTTTCGGCTTAGTTGGCTTTCGACTAGGCCAAATGGTTTAAAAGAATGGTTTCGATTGGGTTGCACCTTTGTTGTTAAATGTTTGCTTTCGACTAAGTCGAAGCCGTTTACTGCCGCTTCCTACCTTTCGATCCAGATGGTTTCGAAGGAGTTGTTTTGTTTTCTAAATATGGCTGCCACTCCAATGCTTTTGAAGGAATGGTTTCGACACCACCACTTGGTTTCAAAACAGATGCTTTCAACTTAAATGTTTTTAAGATCCTTTCTTCTATGTTTGAAGTAAAACCCAAAGTGGTTTCGAAAGAGATAGTTTATATGGTTTCGAAACAGATGCTTTCGACTTTAATGGGTTTTTGATCCTTTTTCTCTACTTGAAGGCAAAACCTAAATGGTCTCGACCGACACGTTTTTTAATGGTTTTGTAGGAATGAAATTTTGGATGGTTTTGAAAGGTTTCCACATGTTTTAAATTGAACCCAAAGTGCTTTCGAAGGGGTTGAGTTTTGATGCTTTCGAAAGGTTTTAATGAATGGTTTCGAAAGGGGTGGTTCCCTCAGGTTTTGATAGAGATGAAAGGAATTGTTTTTCCTATGTTTTCAAAAGGCGAGGTTTAAAAGGTTAAAGGAGGATGTCTAATGTTTTAAAGCTTTCGAAGGAAAGACTTTTATTGGTTTCGAAAGAGCTGCTTTCAATGGCTCGAAGGGGTTACCTTCAAGGGTTTCGAAAGGGTATTTAAAGGTTTTAGACATAAGTTTCGAATGCATTAGATAGGCAATGTAGCCTAAGTGTTTTAAGTTAAAGAGTTCTAACTTATTTTGGAAAGATAGCTAATCGTCATTAAAATTCATCAACATTATTTTGTGTAAAGTATATATATCATGGCAAAAATAGCTTAGAGCAAAGCTAGAGATATATTTTCCTTATATGTATATGATTTGAAGGATTAAATCATTTTAAAAAGGTTTTCAAGGAAAATTTAAAGGGTGGTTAACTCTAAGAAAATGATTCGGACAGTTAGTCCATTTTAATTCGGACAGTTGGTCCATTTTTGGGCAGTCAGCCCGGTTTTATGGACAGTTGGTCCATTTTAGCATAACGGACCTTGCTATTGTTTTTCGGCAGATAGTATTTTTGTAGCATAATGGACCTTGCTACTATGTTGGAGGCAGATAACTCACATATTACCGATTTTATGGAAAGATGGTCCATTTATCACCATAAAAGATACTGTTATTTTTGATATAATCAGTTTGATTAACCAAGTTGGTTGCAGGAAAGGATTTGCAAAAAATATATGTTTTGAAAAGGATATTAGTGAGGGAAAACCCGTTTCGCTAAGCGGCGTAGTCTCGCTTAATAGTAGTAAACTGAGATGTAACAGAATTATTCACAACAAGCTTTATGTCTGACTCGAAGTTTTTGTTTCCCCTTAAACTCTGGAGTGCTCAAAACTGAATCAAGTAGGCCGAGGGTTGAGATTTTTAGGTTTTAGTCTTTTGGCGAATAAAGCTTCTAAAGACGTGCAGGTGGCTGACGAATAGTTAATTAAGATCACAGATTATTCTGTTTATTTTCTGCTATGTGTATTAAATCAGATATGACTATATTTCTCTGATCATCAAGGGGCATCGTCATATGTCGCTTTTGGCATATTGTTGTAAATTATATTTGATCAATGTCTGGGAAACGTTTTGGGATTTTTTAGCTTGGATATGATATTGTTTTGTAATGTAATCAGTAAAAAATGTTGCTTGTTTTGAAAATCTATGATTTTGTTCACATTCAGGTGTTTCTGATATTATGGATTCCATCAACATAGCCGTATTTTGTCACCAAAAGTTAATACTATAAACGACTGCAGCATCTGTAGCGTTAGCTTTTGGCCTCTAGATACAGGATGTTAATGAGATTCTTCTTTCTTTATGCGCTGGCTCAAAGTAAAGGGAGGATTTTGGTGGTCGGGATAGCGCTCAAGGATTTATGTATGATAGCGCCTATGTTCTAGAGCCTTCGATTCATAACCTTCGTGTTAGTGCAGAGGGCGGTGGATCTGGAGAGAGACGTTCTAGGTCATATGTTCCTAGATGTCCCAGACCATTTTCTCATATTATTTCAGAGACTGATCTTGCCCCTCCTTCTGGATATGGTAGAGGGCCTTCATCATCTGATGATCATTAAGCGGTAGCATGCAACATATTAGTATCTTGGTTTCAGTTGTATTTCATGTTGCATTTACCAAACGTTGTTTTTATGTTGTGTTTCTATGTTTCAGTACTTCATAACATTTTTTTATTGTGATATTCTGTTGTACATTCTATTATGACATTATGTTCGCACAACCTCTTTGTTGATTATATAGAGTTAAGTCTATCTCTTCCGTCTGTTTAATATTGATCTCTTTTTGTTGATGACAAAGAGGGAGTAATATCTTTTATATTCTAGAGGAGTATTGTTTTAATTATTTTTTACAACTAGTTGTCATCATCAAAATGGGGAAGAAAAATATCTCTTGCATTTAGGGAGTTTTATATTTTAGGGAAGTATTATTTTATTATTATTAAAAGGGAGAGAATATTAGAACTTGGGTTTTGACGATGTCAATGATATGTATTCTATATAGATTATTATTGCAAATTAAAGCAAGGACAACAAATTATACAAAAATATTTGAATTTGACGAAGATAAGTTGACCAAGGAAATGATAAAAATATGGCAAAGCCATGGAGATACTACAGAGATGAAACCGACACTCAAAAAACATAAAAATACCTTTAGCAGTTAATCGGTTTCTAGAGTCTTTAGAGTAATATATTATTAAAACCACCATATGATCTCTAAAATTCATAAACTTCATAAAAATCTCCGAAAACTTGTTTTATATTTTCAGGAATTTATCCGAAAATCTTAAAAAAGAATAATCGATGAAGAAATAGAGGGAAAAGCAAAAAAAAAGGCATAGGAAATTCCTAAATCGGGTCATCGATGTTGCCATAGCTGATCGGTGGACATTGCATCGGTCATGAAAATTTTTAGGCCATTTTTTAACGATGTGCCTCTTCGATTCTTGAAAATCAACACTTTATACATCCTCGGTATTTAAATGTCAACCATCCTAGTATTGAAAAGGCAGATTAATAGGGTAAAAAGAAAACGGATAGGGGAAACAAAATTTCACAGCGAAATGACAACATATAATATAACGAAGACAACAAAAGTTGTCACTTTAAGATACATAGTATATTAGAGTTAAAAACAAACCTCATCAGCTTGGACAGTTATGACTTCTTGACCTTACAACTAATGATTAGTGCACATAATAATACCACAGAAAATAAAAATATCATGGCAGATGAACATCCTGCTCTTCTCCATGTGCTTCATGTCCCACCAATGACAACTTGGAAAAAATCAGTCGACCGAGCATTATAATAAAATAACATTTGGATTAGTCTAAAAATCAACATGAGAAAACTCAAGAAATATGGTGAATATATAATAATTCTACGAGACCACGCCGCTAAACATGGAATAGATTTTTACCTCATAAGAATAACATTCATACATGAAGAAATGGAAAACAGATTAGAACAACAACCCAAATAAGAAAGGATGGACACTGACAAGATCAAAATCCAAACTTAAAAATGTATAAAAGTAATTAAACATAGAGAAGAGCTCAAGGCACTTCTCGATGCAATTAAGAAATGATTAATTCCAAGGTTCGAAACAAGGAGAATGAATTTATCCAACCAATGTGACTAGGAGAGTGTGCTCTCCTGCACCAAAAGTATACCTCCAGACAAAATATACCTAAAAGCACATGCGTCATTCTCGGGAACTTCCAAGCTGGACTCCATTAAACTTTTGTGAGCATCCATATATTTCACATTAATGTATGCATGCCGAAACCTCTCTAGATAGATGTGAACATACCCTGATGGGTGCAACTCACATAGCTTAACTCCCACTCGCGCTTTGGTTTTACTTCTCCGGCATTAGATACCAATGCTAAAAAAGAACTACAAATTGTCTTAGATTGACGAAGCATAAAGAAGAATATCAAAATCGATAGTCGTCGAATTAACTATCGTAAACAAACTAGTGCTACATAGGGAATACGGACAAGTTAGGACAATGTTTCTTCTTATCTTGACTCAACAACATTCTTAACTTTAAGAATAGCAAGAGTTCAAATTCCCTAAACGAGCTAAAAAATCATCTCGAATCGATGAATAAAAAAAATAAGATCGATAGTCAATAAATCAACTATCGGGAATAACAAAATGATCGTATATGAAAATTATATCTCTTATACTTATCTCCACTTGTCGACCCAAACTAATACTTCCCTAGGGAAAATAATAAAACGGACAAGTAAGGGCAGTGTTTCTTCCCACCTTGTCACGACAACGTTCTTAACTTCAAGAACAACAAGAGTTTTCTTTAATTGTGTTAAGTGTAAGACTAAATATTTTCAATGACGAATATTTCTGAGTGTATTAAAAAAAAGGGTAAAAAAACAAATGCCATTAAAAAATTGTTCACTATAAAATCAAAACAATTTACACTTGGCTTTATTTTTAAACATTATTTTTTAAAGATTTTCTCATTTATAAACTATCATTTATAACTTTAAAACAACATTTATTATCATAAAAGATAATAAGTCAATTTAAAATACTTTTATAAATTTAAAACAGTGTTGATCATCCCGTAAGATAATTAACATAACTCTTTTATAAAGTTAAAACCATGTTAATGATCCCAAAAGAAGATAATTAAATATATAATCTATTTTATAAATTTAAAACAACATTAATTATCCAAAAAGGAGATTAATAAAATTATAATCCATTAGATCAACATTAACTATCTCGAAAGAAGATTAATTAAATTTATAATCTATTTTATAAATTTAAAGCAACATTAGTTATCTCAAAAGATAATAAATTGAATTTATAACTTCGTTTATAAACTTTAAATGGCACTTATCCATTGTTTCAAAATTCTCAAAAATACTTGAAAATATAGTTTAAGCAACTTTCAAAGTGAAAAAACGCGACCAAACATTTACTTTGTAAAAATACAAGCACAAGTTCAACACATACAAAGGTTTAAGGAGATAATATTTTATAAGTGATGGTGTAGCGACAATCGCCATGGAAACACTTATACAAACCAAATAGTTTGTTACAAATATTTCAACCAAACATCAATATAAGCAACATAAAAATATAAGAAAATCAACATTGGTGAGAAACTCCTTAGGGTCTCTCTATAAAAGTCCCATGTAAATCACGCATATGTATGTGTATTTCGAATTGTTCCATAGCGACCTATTCACTACGTACACACTTTGACTTCCTCTTGCTTTTGTTCCCTGTAAAGCAATGGTTATTTATGTCTGCTGCTTCCAAGCGGGAATCATATCCAAACAAACAATCAAACAACAATATATAAATTACCATCTAAGCATTCAACAATAATCCATAGCAGCATATATCATATAGTTTATTTAGAGGTGAGTAAACTCACCAAAATTCTAGTTGACGCTTTCGCTTTTTGTTTTGATCTAAAATCGAACGTCCTTCAATTTTTGCTTAAAATTATACCAGCTCTAAATTCCAAGGATCGAAGTCCAATGCGCAGGTAACATTGATACGAGTCCAACATAAAGTATTACGTCCAAAACTGACCTCATATGAGTGAGTTGTTGATTTTATAAGAAGTTGAGATTAAATAATTAATTAATCAACATCATCAATCAATTAATTACCCATAAAAATCATCTTCCCCAATTCAAATCTCCCTCCCACTATTCACATGTATCACCTACACAAGAAAACCCAAACAGGATGATCACCTCTCCACCTTATCTTCCTCCTTGCTCCATGAAAACATGAACTGTCGACTCCAATCGACTCCACCTTGCAAGTGCCACATCCCGACCCAAAATCAGTATGCTCAAACTCCTCCTCCAAAATGCAACCTGAACGAGCTCCAATTACTGTAGTCGACGTCGCACTCGTCCAAGGTGAACCGAGCTCCACCAATCGATGCCATGGACTCATTTCCTCAAGAGAAGCTCAACCTAAATAGCCTCGATGCTTATCTCCACCTAAATCACCATCGATATGAAACCCTTGTTCCAACTTAAAACTATCAATCACTAACAAACCCCATCACACACGCCTAAACCTATAAGGTTTAGAAGCTTTCGACCATACGAGTTCAACAGGATTAGTTTTTTCATTGAGTAATTCATTTGATTTTAATTTTTATACCGAGGAGGCCATGATTTTCTTTTACAAGGAAAATAAAAGGAAAAGGTAGAGGGAAAAATCAAGAATGAAGAGTTGTCCAGTGGAGGGTGTTGTTTATTTTATAAATTTTCGGCAATCCATCACGTAGAATTTCGTTCGTGTACGAACTGTGAATAATGGAAATAAAAATATGATCGTGCGCAACAGTGTAATACAATTTCAAAATAACAATAAAATACACCGGTCATCTTATTTCGTGAATTTTAAAAAATATCACGGTTTGCCAAAAAAAAGTCAAACGGTAATTTAAATATTTTCCAAATTAAAAAGTATGAAAGAAAATCCTATAAGTTCATTTGAAAATACATCTTTAAAAATCAAGCTGTTTTATTAACAATTGATTTTCTTGTTATTTATTTGAACTATTTATTATTGTAAATAAATTTATGAAATTAGTTCACCATTATTGTTTATTAATTAAAAGGAGTTAAATAAGGCCATTAAATCCATTTAATCAGTATTTAATTCACAACTAAAATATTTAACTAATCCATATATTTGAATATAATTTATTTATATTATTTCAAGATGTTACGTTCTCCCTTCCTTAAAACAATGTCGTTCCAAAAATCACCAAAAAAAGAAAATGTCCTCTCACCCTTAGGCTTTTAAAGTTCCTTGTGTTACGGAAAGTTTTAGCAGCACTTCTTTTGCACGACTAGATCCAGAAAAACTAAAACTCGCCACAACTGGCCCAAATTAACAAAAGAAGGCAAAAGCCCAAAATCGGCCTCCCACATCTGGGGTATAAAATCATCAGTTTCTAAATCTACTACATACCTCTTTTGTGTTTGATTTTAGCAAGCAACTTACTATCTTGATGCGAATGCAGATGCACAAGCAATCAAATAGTAACCCCTCGCTTCCTCGTACCTGTCTTGTGTTTACATAATCTAAAAGAGAATCATGCTTTAAAAGAGCAATACGCTAATTATTTCTATCATAAGCACAAACAATATACACATTATAACAATCATATGTAATAAGGCAATATGATGTAACTAAAAATAATGATGCAACTTCACATACCAAAAACTTGGATGATATAAATCTACATGCAACTCTAGCGTGACATAAAGTCACATGCAGCTAAAAGTAATATAACAACCATATGTAACAAAAGTACAGAGAATACTCTATAATAAAATGCTATGCATGCAGTCTTTTCGAAAGATAAACCTAAAACTAAATGCCCAAAATTTTAAATTCAAAATATATTGTCAAATTCCTCCAAAGAGAAATATATCAAAACCAAAATCAATTATGACAAGGAGGGGGCTCCTCTTACCAAGCATGATATAACTCTAGAATCAAAATAATACGGTGCATCCAATAGTATTTCGGTTCCTCCTAAAACAACAATTGGAGTAAACAAACATACCCGCCGAGTGTTCCAAATCAGAACACCCTAATTGTCCAACTTTATTCATAACCAAAAATATTTAAAAAACCACTTCACAATCGAATATCCTGAAAGAATAATACTTCACCAAAGTTTTCAAAATAATAATAATATTATTCTTTTCACAATATCGAGATTTATGTCCTAAAAACAACAACTTTAAAATCTTTTGCTTATAAAATCATACTTTATAAACCATAGTATATAAAATCACACTATCAATTTAGTCAAATTCCATAAAGTAATAAAATAACACTTAACATTATTTAAAATGTCAAATGATAAAAAACAAGATTTAGAATTCTGCTTAGGTTCACAACTTTCTTGAACGTTCAAGGATATAGATAATTTCTTGAACGCACCATCACGCTCATTAGCCTTTGGTTATTACTTAGAAGATTATCTACGCTCCCTCAAACTAAATTGAAAGTAACTCTCCAAACTTTCTTAAGCCACACAACAAAGCGTATAAATATACTTAAGCCCGCATGGTGTACATAAATCATCTATACGTAATATCTGATCCGACCACTTGCTCGGAGACGTAGGTTTTACTTCCGAACTAATATCGCTCACTCGACCTCCCTAGTGCGGACTCCGATCAGGTTCCTTGATTAGGAACATCTGTTCTCCTAACATAGTCATATACTATGATAGAAAACCTTAGTATCATATCAATAATCCGAATCAAGTGTTCACTGTCAATAATTAATTGAGAAATTCCTTTTTCGAACTGGTGTGAATCATCCCGAAGTTATGTACTCAAATCCTAAATCAAGAACCGTGCGAATAAAATGATCTATGTATAACTTATGTACTTAAGCTTATAAGTTTCTTAACTATGCCAAACTCTTTCTAAATCACTTCCATTATCATTTATAGTATTTAATTCAATGCTAAAATTATTTACGAATTACTCCACAAGTTTTCATTGGAGTTTATGAATATTTTATAAAGACATATCTTTATAAAACATTAAACTAAAAACTTCTACTTTTATTTACTCGTATAATACTCTTCTACATCCTAAGAGCATATAAAAAAGGCCAGATTTTCGTTTTACTTATTTCTTATTTATTTTTATTTTATTTTCAAAATTCAAATTGAGGCCCAAACAAAATATGGGTCTTAAAATCGAGTCGACTATTCCGACTTCTATGCCTATCTAGTCTGGTAAGTAGCTAAAAAAGTAGGACGATGGTATTCAAACTCATTCCTATAGTCTACTTTTCTTATACATTCCTAAGGTAAAGATGTTTGTTAGTCGGTACCATAACATCAAATAGTTTATAAGACTTGGATGTTTTAAACAAAAACTATAGTTTTATTAAAACAATGCTAATTAAAACCTTCCTACCCAATTCAAATCATTTAAAACTTATGTTAAATTATTTATTTTCTATTCAACAGTTAAAATTTTTCATTTATCAAAACATTCTAATACCTTTTATTTTAAATTTATTCCTTTTAAGAAAACTTAAGAACTAGATATTCGGTTTTTTATTTCAAAACCCTTTTTAAAATCATACTATAAATATATATATATATATATATATATATATATAATAATTTTAACAGTTTATTAACTAACACTCGCTTTGGATTCGTTCGGATTCAAACTTATTTCGATTGCACAAAAATAAAGAGAATAATTTACTAAGTGCGCTACAACGTTCGCCTAAGCAACATTAGTCATCACTTAGAAGATTATTCAGGTTATCACAAAACCAATCAAGATGGTTTCCTTAAACTATCCAAATAAAATGTATATTTCTTAAAAATTCTCTTTGAAATATTTATACTTATAAATACTTCCATGTAATACTACTATCACTTTTCTCAAAATCTTTTTGAAATCATTTCAACCAATACCGAGATTTAAATTCTCAATAACTCTTTTTACTTATAAAACACCTTTTATTTAAATAATCATTTTATATACCATACTCATATAAAATGTACCTTTAAAGTCATCTTATATCATGATAACTTCTCATTATTATAATAAATTTTCGCAAATTTTTATCCCCTAAATGTTTTACTTCCCATTTAGATTATATTAAACAAATTTATCATAAGAAAACTTTTAGCTTAACATTTTCATCGAACACCATGTAATCAATTTGTGAAACTCAATTCATACGGGGTTCGTTTTAAATGTACTCACAATTATCAATAAATGCTCATAAACTGCTCGAGCGTAAATTAACAATCAATAAATACCAGTCAATGCTCCAAAACTACCCAAGGCTAACAAATCAAACAATAATACTAATAAAGAAATATTATTAGTAACAAGCAAACACTATAGGTAACTATATAAATCTCCTTTATATATATATAAAATATATAGTCCTAGGTAAAATATTTCATTTACCAAATTTTCAAAAATCAATATTATGTCCATTTGTCTTGTACAAGTGTTTAGAAATCCATATCGACACCGTGGTGTCACACGTCTTGGCCATAATTCATAAACAACTCGACATACCAATTAACATAATATGTTTTTATAGCAATAACAAATACGCCGTCGTATGTATATACTTTCAACTCATTCCAGGGTATCACTTACCCTACCTCAAATGAGTTTACCCTACCAAAGCCAAAGTTCTCGCTTTACCTTACGCTCTGATACCATTCTGCAATGACCCACCTTTTTGACACTCGAAAGTCAGCATTTAATACATGCATGGTATTCAAGTGTCGAGTATCTAAGTGCTAGAAAGGCAGATTGTTAGCGTAAAATGAAAAGTATAGGGGAAAATAGAATCTCAAAGCGGAATGAAAACATATAATATAAAAAAGACAACAAAAGCTGTTACTTTAAGATTCATAGTATATCAAATTAAAAGCAAACCTCATCAGCTTGGAAATTATAACTTTCTAACCTTACAATTGCGGATGGGTATACGTAATAATAGTGGAAAACGAAATACTACGACAGGTGAACATCCAGCTTTGCTCCATGAGCTTCATGTCCTACTAACGAAAAGATGAAAAAACTTGGTTTGATCTAAGCATTATAATAAAATAACACCAGGATCAGTCTGGAAAACCAATGTGAGAAAACTCAAGAAATATGGTGAATATATAGTAATTCTATGAGGCTATGCCGCTGAACATGGAACGAGTTTTTGCCTCATAAGAATAACATCCATACATGAAGAAATGGAAAACAAATTAGAACAAAAACCCAAACAAGAAAGGATGGACATAGACAAGATCAAAATCCAAACTTAAAAATGTATACAAGTAAATAAACATAGAGAAGAGCTCAAGGCACTTCTCTATGCAATTAAAAAAGATTAATTCCAAGGTTCGAATCAAACAAGGAGAATGAATTTATCGAATCTATAACTCCTTAATTTTAAATAACACTTATCCTTTACAATTCTAAAAAATACCTGAATATATAACTTAAACAACTTTCAAAGTGTAAAAATACGACCAACCATTTATTTCATAAAAATATAAGAACAAATACCCCACACACAAAGGTTTAAGGATATGATATTTCATAATTGACTGTATAACGATAATTGCTACAATGACACTTATATAAATCAAATAGTATGTCACAAATATTTCAACCAAACATCAGTATAAGCAACATAAGAATATAAGTAAATCAGCATTGGCGATAAACCCCTTAGGGTCTCTCTACAAAAGTCTCATGTAAATCATACATATGTATGTGTATTTCGAAAGTGTTCTATAGCGACCTATTCGTTATATATACACTTCGACTTCCTCTTGCTTTTGTTCCCAGCAAAACAATGGTTATTTATATCATCTTCTAGGTGAGAATCAAACCCAAACAAACAATCAAACAACAATGCTTAAACTATCATCAAATCATTCAATAATAATCTATAGTAACATATATATCTTATAGTTTATTTAGAGGTGGATAAACTCACCAAAATTCTGGTTGATGCTTTCGTGTTCTGGATTAATATAAAATCAAACGACGTTTGATTTTAGATCAAAATTTTATTAGCTCTATACTAATCCAACTCCAATGCATAGATGACATTAAATGAGTCCAATGCAAAAGACCGCGTCCAAAACCAATATCATATGAGTGAGATATTGATTTTATAAGAGGTTGAGATTAAATAACTAATTAATTAACATCATTACTCAACTAATTGCCCACAAAAATCATCTTCCCCAATTAAGATCTTCCTCCCACTGTGCACGCATATCACCTGTAGGATCGATTTCACCCTAGAGGGGGGTGAATAAGGTGATGCTATTAATTATAAAAATTTAATGCAAAAATTTATAAAATATTTTCAACACAGATTTATCAGAATTATAGCAGCATAGATAATAGCAGAATATTAAATGCAGAAATAGAACAACACAGAATTTACCCAGCTTCGGCAAAACCCTGCCTACGTGTTGCCCCTAAGGTTTCTACTAGAAATTAAGCTGTCGGACGCTTACACACGTAAACTCATGACACCCGCTATCGACTAGCCTTAACTCTACGCTCAAAACCCTGCCACAACTCAGCCATTGAGTTGCGAATTCTCGAACTACACCACCGTAATTCGTCCCCTAGTACACGACTAGAAAATACAAAAGATTAAAGGAAATTACAAATTTAAAAACAATTAAAAACTAAGAAACCCTAATTTATAAACTAATGCCGTATATAATTATAAACCCAAAACAAGGCCGGCCCAAATAAAAATTAAATATGAATCCCTTTTTCGTTTATTTCTTTGGCCCGTCCTTGTTTCCTTTTCCTTTGGTCATTCGTTCCTCTATGCGAAATTAGGGTTCCTGGAAATTGAGGCGGCGCTTTAATTGATCATTCGATTATATAATCTTGCTTTGGTTGCTCACTCGAATGATTGTCTCTTCTATTTTTGCACACGGCTGCTCCCAGTATTGAGTTCGAATCAACGAATCTGGTATGTGAATTATGTCATTTAAATGCACTATTGTTTTTCCTTGATTCGAACTCAATTCGAGTTGTTGATTTATTGTTCTCTGTTTAGCTTCGAACTCGAATACTCAACTGCCGATGATGTTAATTGTTTATATAGGGTTCAAACTCCTATATTTTCATTCGTATACATTTGTTTGAATTCATCAATTGATTTATCTCGGCCATTGATTTTCGTATAGATGAACGTGATGATTTCTGGCCTTTTCAAATTCGTATATTTCTGTTTGTTTACTTGATAATCACGGCTTTGAATCTTGGTCACCACGGCTTTGACATTTGCTGGTACGTTGTTGACTTTGGTCACTTGATATTGATTCTTTTCATCTCTACAGCATGTTGGAATTTGAATTTAATTGTGTTTGTGATTGACTTCGGCCATTTGAAAATATTTTAATTTCTGGGCATTGTTTATCATGAACTGCTGCTTTGATAAATTACCACTTGGATTTGTACTTGGTTATGTGCACGGCTTGGTCTACACTTCAGCAAAACTGCCTATGGTCATTGGTGGTTGTTTTGCATTGCTTTGCCTTCGACATTTCCTTACCATATGCATGCTTCGAGGCAGTTTGCATTTGCTTTTATGTTGCGGTGTCTTCATGTTACATTATCTAGTCTTCATTTCTAAACTTCACTGTTGGTCTGTCTCGACTCGAAGTCTAGTTGCTTCATGTTGTATTTTGTTGTAGTATTTGTGACATGTTGGGTCTATGAAGCTTGTTGCATGTTCATGTCATCTGTGCTCTGGTCTTGTTCACTTGATGGCATTTGGTCCAAACATTGTTGTAGTCTGCACTGCGTATCTCCATTTTCTTGTATAGCTGTGCATGTCATTGCTGCATTATATTTGCATCTGTCTTCATGTTGACAGTATATATGAGGTCAGGCATACTTTGAATTTGGTTTGTTATAGTCAAGTTGCTTTACTATTGACTGTTGCACTGATATCACTTCTTTGTACATCTCCTTGTAGTCTTTATTGCACATTGTATATTCATTGTTGCATTTGTTCATTGTCTGCTGTGCACTTGGTTTGTACTTAATGTTGGTCTGGTCTTTGATGTTGAGGCTGCTGTTCCATGTTGTTTGCAGTTACTAAAAATGGTCTTGGTCGAGTCTAGTGTTGTTTTGGTCGAGACTGGGTTCTTGTTTGGTTGTATTCTGGTTTCTCAGACCACATTATTGAACTTGCACCTATGTTGAATCCAGCTTAAAGCTTGGGTTTGACCTTGTGCTGATATTGTGACTTGATATATATTTTACTTGAGTTGAACCCGGCTTTTGATTTGTGTTTGACCTTGTGCTCACATGTCCCTGTGATAGTATCAAGTGTATATCGATGTGCACGACCTTGTGGCATGTATAGTGATATACCATGCATGTCATAAGTTGTTCATGTGTGATGAATTCAAAATTAAATGACGACGAACAACCCAAATAAATGAGGCAAATAATATTTTCAAAAATACATTTTATTTTACACTACAAAATATTTTCTTTCTAATTTTACTGCATTAGTGTTTACTTTTCAGATTGCTCAAATGCCGGATTCAATCTGGAATGAAATTAAAGATCAATTTTGAGTGAACGAGTGATATGTAGTGAGGACAGTTATGTAAATTGAAAAATTGTGATGTAATCAGATTTGTATTGTAATTGAAATTGTATATATATATATATATAGTGAGAGCTCAAATTTGTACTATTCAAATGTAATAAATATTTGTTTGAATAAAATATCCATTTGAATTTAAATTCTGTATTATTTACTTTATTCAGCAAATATTTATTTAATTATGTGAAAAATAAAATAGTACATTAAGAAATGCATTTAAATG
The DNA here is from genome assembly GCA_030765085.1 of Allium cepa. Taxonomy (NCBI): domain Eukaryota; kingdom Viridiplantae; phylum Streptophyta; class Magnoliopsida; order Asparagales; family Amaryllidaceae; genus Allium; species Allium cepa. The sequence goes on from CM060929.1 coordinate 440,100,362, forward strand.
AATATATATATATGTTTATTATCATCAAACAAAAATCATATACTCGCATATTCAACAAACTTACCCTTTTGATGATAACAAACATATATTTAAGATTTTGAATTTTATTAAATTTATTTGATCATTCAATTTGCTCCCCCTATTTGAATGCTTCTTCTTTACACAAAGCTCCCTCTTCATATATGCATGTAAAAATGAATAATTGAACCTAGATGCATATAGAAAAAATAAAATAAAATATTTGACTTTTATTTTCCGAAATCTTAACCTTTCTCTCTCCCTTTTATTATCAGCAAAACAGTAATAATGTTAGAAAAATAGAGATAAAGTGATAGAAATTTATACAACATTAAAAACTCAATCGAATATAAATACTAAATTTCAATAAAAAATCAAACAAAAATCATAAATACTCTATTTGACGCATATTCCACTTTAGAATGATAAGAATGATGTAACTATATAAAACCATATAGTTGTGTCTATTTGTGGTATATTTATATCAGGAATTTGAATATCTACTAATCATGCATAACCGTTAGGACTTTTAAATGAGATTAGTAGTATTCCAATTTTTTCTTTAAAAAAAAAACGAATTCAATTATCTTCTAACCATGCATAACCGTGAGGACTTTTAAATGGGATTAGAATCAACTTGTCTATTTAATAAATCAATTTTGATATGCGTTCCATACATGCATAACCGCGAGGACTTTTTAATGAGCATGGAAGCACATAATAAAAAATTCCAAGCAATTCACTCATGCATAACCGTGAGGACTTTTAAATGAGAGTGAATACTTTGGATCCTTTTTAAAAAAAATATAAAATGAAAAACGAATGATTTCCTGTTTAAAATACCATATATTGACAAACTATATTGAATTTTGATGGGTGATGGTCATTAAAAATATGGTAGAAATAGAGATGGTCATGGAATTTTTACCAACAAAAAGTTTTTATAACTCTTGTTCAAATTTCTAAAGAAATTTACTAAATACGAGTATATATGCACGTCCAGGTGGACCTGCATCAGGTTGGCTTGTATTTAATCATAGTGTGTATACGTTAATTCAACAACGTGTGGACTTTTAAAAATGCTGTACATACAAAAATGCCATTGTGTTTAATATTTAACATTAAAAATACTTCTAGCCTTGTAGAATTAGGGAAAAAAATAGTACTAATTTTGGGACATTAACACATTAAGGTGCTAATTTTAAATAGATCTATATAAGTCCATCTCATGACAGAAATGTTTTGTTATGACATACGCTGTTCTAATTTAATTTTCTGTTTACAATTCCTATTGATTTTTTATACTTCACATCTTACTCTAATAAAATTTAAATATTAAAAATTAAATTGTGATTAATTTACAAAAATATTAATTTTGTGGATGGTACCCCTACAAATCTTGGTGGAAAAAGCAAACTTTTTCTTGTATGGATATACCTAACCTATTATCATGTCACATGTGCGCAGGTTCAGGTATACTTAGAATATAAATGTTTAGTCAACGTGGATGTGTATATGTTAATCATGTTATGAACGTGAAAGATGTTGAACGTGTTGCTTATGCGGTACATGTGTACATCACTGTTAATTAGAACACTTTGAAGGTTTTGTTATTCAAAATTCAAGTTAATAAATAATATGTACATCTCCTTATGAAGTTTAAAGAGGTTGTACATTCTTCACAGAGTGTCATTTATAATCATTGGGAATTTCTCAAACTACCCATGTATAATAATCAAAATTTTTATAGATATCATGGCAATTTCATCATTTTCTTAAATTTCATAAATGAATGATTTCCGTTTATAACCAAATTTTATATATAAGATAATTCAAAATATTAATTTGAGTAAAATTTTAAATAAATAAAACAATTGTGGTGAAGATTCTTCCCTAAAGTGAAAGTTAATTTTAACGATCATCCAAGCTTATTTGTGATACACCTATATTAAGGCTTTTGTGGTCTAAAGCATTATAAGCTTGCAGTTATAATGACTATATTTTATGGTATTACGTTAAAAATAAACTACTTTTGGTATTCAAGTAGAAATTTCAAATTTTAACTAAGTAAAAAAATTATAATCCTTTGAGATTTTCATAAAAATGCATATTCTTTTGCAACTCATATGCATGTACATCATCGTCATTTAATCATGGTACAGGGCTTTTTGTACAGGATGCTTGAAAAAAATTCCTTGATGAGAGAAGTATGACATGTAATAGCCAAACCATCACTAATACAATATTTTATTGCATAAATTCCAAACGATCATATGCGGAGTCCGTTAACACAATATACAAATTTAAAAAAAAATTCACACATAATGGAATGAATTAACCAACATACAACATGAAGGAAAACCCAGACTAAAATCAAAAATCTTCAAGATGCAGATGAAATAGGCCTTGCTGAACGGTCGTAAAATCAACAAAGAAAACACCCAAATTTTCAGAACCATGAGTACTAAAGTCAAAGAATAACTCACTATTCAAACCTTCAATTTCACTGATCATCACTGCTCTTCCATCAACATCACATAGCCCATCACCAGCTGCTGCACCGGTGTACCACAAACATTCCTCTACCTCTGTACAACACCACTGTGCACATTGTCTTCTGCTACCAGTGCACAGTGCCTTACGGCCAACAAACTCCACCACACCATCCAAATACATTAACTCCCACTACAGTACACCCCACACAGTACAGTACAGTCATCAATCCCCCTCCAATACCAACCCGCAACCTCTCTAAACCACAGAACTGCCTCTATCCATATACTACCACCAGTTCCGCCACACACCAACATCTTTCATCACCTTTGACCAAACATATACAACATCATCCAGTGCCACATAACCACCATCACAAACCTACACAATCTCCTTATCCTTGCCACTCCTCAACCACATGAACTTCTCACAACCTCTGTGCAGCTCATCACTTCCCTACCAAAACTGAAACACTCCCCTCAAACCATTTGCCTACCGTTCACACGCTTTTGTTCTCCATCCAATTTTCAGAAACTCCATCTATTGAAACAAAAGCTGATTTACAGTAGAAATATGTAATGTAAATTTAAACGATTTGAAGGTAGCTGGATATATAGTTTGCTGCTGTTATAGTAAAGAATCGTTTACACATGACAGAAGTTCTGTGGTCTCCAGAATAAATATGCCTTGCGCTGCTTCCTACACCATCATCAATGCCTTCCCCTGTAGAAGCCTCCTGCAACTGTAGAGCATACTATATCATCAATTCAGACCCTACAATGTTAAATAAATCTATTTCTAAAGCGAAAAATAAACATTATGCAATGTGTATACAGAGATAGAAATAAGTAAAACGTGAAGGAATATTAAATCATAGACAGCTTCTATTACATAATAGAACAAACAAATCAACAACACAATGATAAAATATTAAATCATTACATTTTGTTTCTAATTGACATATTTAAATCTGTGTCGGCTCGGGTGAGCAAGTTATTTTAGGTTGCAACAAATCAAGAGGTATAGTTACTTTGAATATGAAATTCATATATGCAAGCCATTCATATATGCAAGACATTCATCAATTGCAAGCCATTTATAAATTGTTTGTAATATAGTGGCTTAACCACATCTTTTACATGACAACAGAATTTCAGTTGATATCAAATACCAAAAACTGATTATAGGACTACATAACTTTTTTTGCATGACAACAAAATCTATAGAAATGTTCAATTTAGGACTTAACCACATGAGAACCAAACCAAATGAATTAATCAATGATAAACATAGAACAAAAATGGTTATACTTTAATCCTTTGAAAGAACCGCATATCATATATATTGTCGTTTCATATAAAACTTCTTAAAACTTCATATCACATATGAAGAAATCATGAGAACAAAAGCATCAAGGATGATATAATATGAATAAAAAATAAAAATACATTTGAACCCGCTTAATTAATCCTACGGTGGAGGAACTCATTGAATCTAATAGAAATGGCAGTGACCGTTTTCTAAGCATAGTAAAATCAAATCACTCTAAGAGGGAAAAAAGTAACAGAAATGCAACTACATAACAGGTAAAAAAATACCCTTGAGGGACAAAACCAATTACATTGATCTCCCATGGGATTTTTTTTTCATTATTACATGCTCTAAGTTGAGTGATAAATGTTGTTTTCATAATATATATGATTTGTCATGCTCATGTGCTAAGATATAAAGGGGAAGAACGAAAACTAAAATAGATACATGATTAATGGCATAGTGAGTGCATCACTCATATTATAGCATGCAACGTTCAAATATCATAAACTCAAAACATAAGAAGACTTGCCGCCAAGAAAAATATCAAACATTTGAGTAAAATTATCAATTTTGTAGACTTAGTTTGTGTGTAATTTATGTTAATGTGTTCATATTAGCAACTAAATTTAAAGTATTGATTAGATATTAGACAACGGTGTTTTTAAAGCCATTTTAATTGTAAAATGCCAAAATAGCCAATATGCTGATTAAACAACAAATAGAGATACTCATACATTAAGATAATAAACATGTGCTTTCTCTAAAACAATTGATGTAAAACAAAAAATTCAAATTTTTTTCAGTAAAAGAATAATAAACAGAAAAGTATGCTATCAACAGACAACTTTAAATGTTTCTTTTACATGTAATAATAATATTTACCTTGGGCAGTACAGTTCTGTTGATTTTTTTCTTCCATATGTGTAAACTGTTTCCCAAAGATACATTAGTCCTACAACACAAACTTAGGGTAATAAGTAGAAATAACCTTACAAAAGTAGCAAATAGAAGCTAGGTGATAAAAATGTACAAAAGTTTGAGGAAATATGTTCTTACTGGATATTTTGGAGCCTGTGAAAATTCAAATTTGTTAATTACTATTTTGGAGCCTATAGACGCCCATAGAAACAAATTTTTTAACTGCTAATTTGAAAAGAGAAGAAATTCAACCTCATGTAGGAGTAGTCAGCAGAAAAATACAATACTGCAATAGCAAATCCGAATCTGGTGACTGTAGAGAATACTGTAATAGGCTCATTTGATTCCTCATAGGACCCAATTAAAGTTTACCATTTGCATCCTCCAAAGCTGTAACTGCAGAGAATTTAGGTAAGATTTCAATATTACTTAATACGTAATAAACTCATTGCAATGGAAAAGGAATAATTTATACGTTTACTTCTGTACTTAACACAGCTCATCTGAATTAACTCACCTGAAGGCTGCCGCCGAGTTTAATTAAATTCTTTAATTAAATTCGCATAAATTGAACTAATCTAAAGTTTGAAGCCTTAAGTGAGTTCAATAAACTTTGAGTTTGAATTAACTCATGATTTAACTTTTGATTCTAGTCAAATTGAATAAATTTTAAGTTTTATGACTTTTATCCTTCTAGTGATCGAATCATTTTATTATTTTATGAATTATCATCCATGAATTATTTTGCATTATGAATATCGAAGTTATTATATCATCAAGGTTTATATAGACGATGATTTCACTAATAAAATAATTGGTTGTATTTATACATCTTATTATTCAGTGAAAATAAGGACAACAAATATTGAGTAAGGTTGAGAAAGCAAAGCTTTGAGATTTTAGTGGAAAGGTAAAAAACAACATCAAGATGCAATTTCATTGTATAATCCTTGATCAAATGTCTCAACAATAAAATCAGAAATATATATCCACTTGGTAAAGTTATCATAGTGTTGCATAATTAGCATTTGAGAAATATTTTTTTAACAATGTTTCCATGTTTTAAGGAAACATACTTTACTACATTTGTATTACCAAATTAAAACTGATAGTGAAGTGTTTTTGCTTACTGGTAAAAAAGCCGATTCATAGTTCTAAAAAAAGCAAATCACAACAACATCACATAATAAAACAGACATTACCAACACCAAAGTGCAACATCCCAACTTGGCGTGATTAAACATCTAATCTAATCTCTTTCTTCTTTATCCAAGAATTATGGGCTGCAATGAACAGACAAAAAATTAGTTGGCTATAAATAACAACAATCGGGTTTTGAACAACAGAGATGATATATATACCTGCAACTATTGAATATATTGTTTTCAAGACTCTCATGTCCTTTTCATGGTGCTCACTATAAGTACTCCTTAGATGGACATGATCAAGGCTAGCCTTCTCTTCTTCTATCAGGACATGAGGACTACCCATGATCATGATTTTTTTCTAGTGATCGATCTCTACCTTTCCTATCAAGTTTGGGAGTCCCCTCTATTCCTCTCCTTTCAATTTCCAAGTGCTTATCTCTTCCTCTTCCATCAGTCTCTTGGGACCTATCCTTTCCTCTCTTTTTAGTTCCTAGGTACCTATCCCTTCCTCTCCTAGAAAGTTCTAGGGACCCCCCTCTCTCTCTTTTACCAGGTTCTAGAGACATATCCACATATCATGTTATGGAGACTTAGCCCTTCCTTTCATATCAGGTTCTGGCCTTTCTGGAGATATAAACCTTACTTTTTATCAGGCCATGCAGACTTATCCCTCCTTACCTCTCCTATTGGGTTCAGCGGACTTATCCCTACCCCTCCTATCAGATTTAGGGAACCTTTCTGTTCTTTTTCTATCAGAATTTGGGGACTTATCTCTTCTTATTCTATCAATTTCTGGAGACCTACCTCTTCCTCTAGCTAATTTTGAAGACTATTCTCGGCTATCATATTACAGATAGTGACCATTTCTATTTGCATCATCGTCTCTAACTGCATATTCCATTGATACAACTCGGCCATCGACCTACCACACATAGGAAGTGAACATTTTAATCACAGGTAGTTTATTTTAGAAGTGGCTCATCAATGACCGAAGTGTCAAATTAGAGTAAATAGAAACCTAATCACCTCAATGTTGAAAAAGTGGGTTATAGGGTAAATAAGATTGAGTGAAGAATAAAAGGGCAACAAACTATTATGAGTGAAAATCAAATAATTTAATAGCGTAAGTTGTAAAGAATAATTTGAGACAAAATATTATGGCAGTAAATAAAAATATAGTGGTGTAAAAAGAAGAAAGCAGAATCACTTTATATTTGTAGCTTCCAACGCTTTAGCGGCATCTTCTTGGGACTCAAATTGGAAGAATGCAAAAAATTTCTTGATCCTACCATTCAATGCTTTCTTGATCCAATCCTTGAAGGATGTTTATATAACATAAAAGCAATGGGAGCTATCAAAAGATAAAATAGAATAGATGTAGCAATAATAAAAAGTTGGTCTGTCTTATACAAATGTGATAGAAAAATGAATTAATCTTAAGAACGCAAAGGTTTATATAAAGAAGCATTAAGTCAAAAAGCAAGCTAGCCTAATTGTTTTGAATTGATTTGTTAAATTTTTGAGAAGAGTAATCTACATTATGCATTTTTTTTAAATTTCTACTTGGGACCTCTGCTTCATCTTTATCATCAATGTCATTATCAATGTGCACTCATTTGTCCAAACTGCTAGATTTCAAGTTCTTCACAGGGCTAAAAAATGAAGTTAAAGAAACAAACATGCATGTGAAATAATGAACACAAAATTAAACAATACTTGAGTTAAACTTAGCACACAAAACATTTAATGAGAGAACATCAGGCAAATTTTTTTGCATGAGATATAACATGCAATACAAACTACCTCAAATATCAAATTTATTGCATTTTTTCCAGTGTAGGCCAAATCAGTCAAAAAAGCAAGTGTTTTTTTGTCAGAAGATCGTATTTCTACCCGATTGATCATTATTCACATTTCCAACTGAAGTAGTTTGAGCAGCTTTGTTGAAAATTAGATTATATCAGTTGAACAATGAAAATGCTAAATTGCATACAAAATATTGTCATGCAAAATCCAGAATACTTACAATACATTATGAATTCATGCAATCCTATCTTACACATAGTGATCTATTTTTTAATAACATTAAGCAATACAAAGAGAAGGTTATATAATTTTCTATTAAGCTGTAGCTTGTAACATAGGAATTGCATTAGAAAGTACGTTTTGGGTTTTTATAACTATGCCTAAAGCTTGAATTTGAAAGATTGTAAATTATTAGTTTACAAATGTCATTGGCATAACTCTACTTATCATATACTTAAATATGCAGTTTCTAATTAGGAAGCATCATAGAGATTGCTTACATTAAATTAGTTCCTGGCTAGCAACTGGATATAAATTCCAACCGACGTTCACTTGCATCTCTTGATTTTTTTTTTAAAATGCGAATAAAAAATTGTAATGAGTTCCCACATATCATTATAAAAATAAATAAAACCTTAAATAGCTAAAAATCAAAGTCTGTCGAGAAACATGTAAAATAGTATTTGGAGCATTATAATCCCAACTTACATTTTTTTTACTCCCTATATTCAAATAATTAATCAAACATACGCTATGATTTTAGAATTTTGCATAGTAACATACTAAATTTCTAAGGAATCTGGAAGGATGGTGGGGATTAATCTAATCGAGGATTTGAAGAATGAATGTGGGAATCTAGACGAATTAGGGAAGAAACCAAATCAGCGGAAATAGGTGGTACGCATGTATGCATGATAGGGACACGTGTAAGGTATTTTTTGTAACTCAAAAGGACACCATTGAAATTAGTGGATTGAATTTACATAATTAGTAAGTAGAGATAAATAAATGAAACTCACATCTACATGCACGTGTAGTGATAGATCATTGTGATCATGCATATCGTCTATAAAGAAGGATGCTTAAATTATATATATTTTCAATACGTGGAGATGGAGAGGAAAATGATTTGGATTTTGTAATCTCTCTGAAAAATTATACCAAACTGCAAGTGTTTGATTATGTGTATGCATCAACATACATTATTTTTACCTGCTTATATATATATAGTCCAAAAGTGGATAGTAAATTGATTCAGACTTTAACTTCTCAAGCCAATGTGAGCACAATATGGTTAAACTACTATAATTAATGGAACATTAATTAATTTTTAATCAAATGAAGTAAGTTTTAGAAAAAAGAAGGAAAAAAACATAAACTGCTGAGTTTTATCCCACTTGCATCCCTTATCATTAGATACATAACAAAAGAAAGAAAAAACGGAAACAAAAGGAAAATTAGTTATAACAAAAATACAAAACCTATATATATTTGAATGTACATAACGTAAATGAAACAACAATCAGTATATAAAAAGCAAGTAAATTAAAATATATCTTAGCATACGGTAAAATATATATTTAAATGTATATATGGTTAACTACATTCAAGTTTTCTTAACTTTTTTTTAAAAATCTCTTGGGTGGTAAACAAAACAAAAAATATGTAAATTGCAAAATATTACACTAATGTTTAGTGAAAGAGCAAGTCCTAATCTAGGATCTTGTAATAAGCTGTCATCATGGAATCCAAACAACAAATGCTACCATTCTACAATCTAGTACACTATGATAACATGTGAACCATTCAAACACCGAAGAGCATTACCTGAATAGGTAAGAAAAAGAGCATTGCCACATATGTATACATTTAATTTCATTAAAAATATATGGTATAAGTTGACGAACAAAATCAATTCAATTATATATGTACATATATTGTATAAGCTGATGAACAGTCCATGTCTGATAGCAAGATTTGAGGGCAAATAAATATATAGTTTCACTACAAAACAATAGTCCATGAATCTCAATATATATAGTTTATAAGAACAATTACTTTTTGCAAATCGAAAAATATCACAACGGTAAAAAATTCACTCCTTGTATCTTAAACTAAAAATATTTTGAAATGGTAACATTGAAAAAAAATGATGGTAAATAAAATTTGAATTGGCTTTGCATGGTACCTTGAAGGCATCAAGTGGTGCCACCGTGTGGGAGAGTAATTTTGGATTTTTTTGGTGACAGGGGCAACTCAGCAATTAAGGGGTTTTTCACTATTTTAAAATTTTGCTAGGCAACTCAACAATTGGTTGCTATTAATGAAGTTAATACAGCAATTGCTTAAAATATATTATTTCCATTAAATTTTTTTGGAAACACATGTTTAGAGGATTCAATATAAGAAGCAATTAATGATAAAATTCAATAAGGTCCCCATAAGAGTATCTAAAACAATGAAGATAAAACGTTTTACTATAATCATGAATGAACCTTTTACTGTAATTAGAAAGGAAAGTTGATGACATGTCCACAACTTCTCCATTGCATATACTACAGATTCAAAAGGCATAGAAAATTCTAGAAGCTGTGGAAATGTTTAAATGAAATTTCTCTATTCCATACACTATAGATTCACCTGTAGGTAGCATAAAAGAAGAGGTAAATACAGTGAGGATGTACCTTGAAAAGTTGATGATGTATGTAGATGAAGATCAAATTAAGTACCTTTATTACTAACCAGTCAGTAAAACTTCTTTGTAGACGACATTTTTAGTGAAAGTTCCGGTTCGTTCAACAACATGTCCCTTTTCTACCAACACTTTGGTATTAGTGCTTGAAACTCCTCGTGAAAGTGCCATATATAGTTGTCCATGACCAAATACATGCTCAGGTAGAAAAATACCGGTATTTTTTATCGTTTGCCCTTGTGCCTTATTTATAGTGAAGGCAAACCACAAACGATTTGGAAATTGTTTCCGTATTAACACAAATGGTAAATTCAAATTTTCAGGTGGCTTTAGTGGGATTCTTGGAATGAAAACTCTAGTACCAACATAATGTCCAGTGATGATTTCAGCATCAATGCAATTTTTATTGAGTTGCTTACATATAAGCCTCGTTCCATTGCATAATCCAATTTTCGGATTCAAATTTCTTAACAACATTATAGGTGCTCCAAGCTTCAATTTTAAACAATGTGGAGGTAGCCCGCCAGGAGTGATTGAGTTTAGAAATTTTTGTTGGTATAAGTTGCGAGCATCGTCTTCTACAGCATCATATGAATAGTAAATGATTTCATTTCCAGGAAATATATTGAGCACATGTTCATTGAGCTTGTCGACATATTCATTTAGTGGTGTAATTAATGCTCTATTAACTATGTACTCTTTTTCGAATGCATTTTCTGATAAGTTGGGAAAAATTGTATCTATCAACTTTGACAGTGGATTAACATCATTTTTTGATGTTATGACCATATTAGTTGGTAGTTGAATCATTTCTTCATTGGTTGAAGGTTTGGTACCATCTCCAATTTGAATTAGAAATTTTGAATATGCGATATCATTTGCTGCTCGCATGTTTTTTTTAAATGCAAAATTTTCAATTTTTCCCATAAAAGTGATTTAATGACGCATGCATTAATCGCTTCATTTCTTGTAGCTTTAGGCACAACTGGCAATACTTGTCAAAAATCTCCTCCCATAATAAGGATTTTACCTCCAAATGGTTCATCTACATCCATTATATCTCTCATAGTTCTATCAAATGCCTCAAAAGCATAACGATGTACCATTGTAGCTTCATCCCACATAAGAACAGTCGATTGTTTTAAAAGTTTTGCTAATTTTGACTGTTTGCTTATTGAGCATGTTGATGTCGGTTTTGGTTGTAATGGAAGTTTAAATCTTGAATGTGCAGTTCTTCCACCAGGTAGTATAGTTGCAGCGATACCAGATGTAGCTGTTGCAATTGCAATACCACCATCTTTTCTAGCTGTTGACAGAATAGCACAGTATAAATATGTTTTTCCCGTCCCTCCAGGACCATCTATAAAAAACAAACGTTTTTCTTTTTTTACAATTGCATTCATAATTATATTATAGGCCTTCAATTGTTCTTCATTTAATTTTTCAATAGCTAGTAAATCATCCTTGGAAATAGGAATTGCTAACTCTTCTTCTATTAGCTCTGAAATTTTATCACAATCATATGCTCTTGAGATATTTGGTAAATCATAATCCACTGTGCTTTTATTGTGTTGGAGAAGTAACATGTCTAAATCTTTCAAAAGACGATTTGTTAGAAGCATTTGGTTAGTAATACTTGAATTTCGGTAATCTTCTACCATATGATCGAAAAATTCATCCCATAACCTTCGCACACCCTGATGGATTGCAGAAAACCAAGATAGTAACAAATAATGCTCTTAAAGAAACTGACATCTTTGTACTTGAGGCTTCGGTCAAACATTCTTTAATGCTGTCATCGTTTTCTAAAAGCCCTCTTTTCTCAGCAGCTTCTTTAAATGTTCGACTTCTTACTTCGTCAATTGTAAGTAAATTATTAAAAGAAGTCGGTCCTCTAATATGATTCAAAAGTATTCTCAAGAAAAAGCGTTCTCCTTCCGTAGGTAGGACTGTGTATATTCTACCAATCACCCTTACATTAGATACTCTTCTTTTTCATTTTTTTTTCATTTTTAATCCAACAATAGTGCTCTGGAAATTCACGATATAAAAGTTGCCTTGCTTGTTCATCAATTGAATTTGTATAGAAAAACTCTGTCAGCATTGTGTGTAGGTTGCTTTCATCGGCCAAAACTTCATTGATGGTTTGATCATTAGAAAACATAACACTTTGTTTATTTGGAAGATGTATTTGAAGACGTTCAACTGATGGATATATCTTGGTAAGAGAGAACCTAAAAATCTTCCATAATGCTTATGGAGCAGAAATCCACCTTGCATCTATAAATTGTTGTATCTCATCATAGTTAGGTACAGGTCGAACTTGCATTGAAACGCGGTCTGGACCTTTGTAGACATATTTGTAAAGATATTTAACGCTTTTTATGCTACTACATATCTCTACATTAATGTGACAGTTATATTTGCGTAGTAACCAAGGATTGTAAGGGACAACCCATCTGTTATATACCATCAACTTCTCATTTCTATCAATAGGAATAGATTTTCCAGTATCGCATCTTTTGTAAATTGGGTATGAATCTGTGCCTTGAATAGTCACATTTGAAAATTGTTTTGGATACTCTCTTTTGCAACTACCATTTTTCATGCAAGGACAATTTCGATTTTGAGTACCACATGGTCCATGAATCATCCACTTCATTACTGCCACATGTAATTCTGATTCTTCGTTAGAATCGGGTATTTCTGCTCTAACAATTTCATCATATTCATCTGGGTTAGTTAATTTGTCTTCATCTTTGAAGATAATTAGCATATGAACATGTGGTAAACCTCTTTTTTGAAATTCAATTACATGGACATGAGCAGCTACTTTTCCAAGTGCTCCTTCAATAAAAATATCTTTTTTCAATTCCTCGTATTTTGCACGAAATATCCTTGTCGTCAAATCTGGTCTGTCTTGAGGGTCTTGACGGGGTAGCAATTCGCTAACAATTTCATCCCAAAGTGGATTGCATGTCATTGTAATGAATAAATCGAGTTTGCCATACTTATGTACTAAAGCCATTGCATCTTGATATCATTGATACATATCACGTGGACAACCAATATAAGAATAAGGTAGCATTGTTCGTGTTCCAACATTACCTAAATAAGATAATTTGTTAAAAACTTCATAAATATGAAATTTAATTAAGTAAAGGTATAAAAATGTACTTAATATAAGAGCGGGTTTTCAAATTCACAAACTACGCACTTGCATCATTTTCTCCAGCGTTTAAAGCATCTTGTAATCCTTGGTACATTTCAGCTCTGATGGTTTTTTGATTACTCTTATACCATCTTAGCCTGCTGGTATCTATCTTAACATAGTTATCAACCACATATTGTTGAAAGAATCGTCCACCTCGAAGAAAAAGCGATTTATCATTTTCTCGAATCTATAAAAGAACATTACATATTGATGAATATTAAGAAGTAAAAATATAAATATATAAAATGTGTTATATATTAAATTGTATATACCTGTAGAATATTAGCATAATACTCACGACATGAAAATTTATTGCCATTTTCATCCTGACTATTTATATCCCATCCGTAACTTCCATATGGTAATAAAAGTGGGTATTGCAATGGATCATAATAACCAGCTGTTTCAGGAACAGTTATAAGTTGTCCATAGTTTGTCTCAACTACAATATCTCTTTCATGGATTTCTTCATTTTCAGCTCCTTCTACCCAAATTCTAGCAACTTGTGAAGAAGTTGGGAGAGTATATTGTTTTTGATTTGAAGATTGTTCTTTTATGACCAATTTACAATGTTGGATATTTGGTTTTTGTCCAAGTTTTCGAAATACAACTGCAAATCTATTATGTGTACCAAGAGTTTTTTGTAATTTCTCTACGATATCTCGACTCAAAGTATTATTTTCAGCCAATCGGTTATCAATTTCGTTCTCTGTATTGTAAATATAAAGTTGTAGAAATCTTGGACGATTATCAGATGTAGGTACCAAATTGCCTATTTTATGATAGATACTTCCTTTAGCTCGAAATGTGTATACTCCATCTTTACCGGTAGCCAAGTTCTCATCAACATGAACTCCCATCGATGTAAATGCAAACATGTGGTTATAAGCTCGTATTTTTTTTCTGAATTCTTTTCTTTCATTTGATTGGTCATTGAACAAATTGAAGATCTCATCGGGTGAAGAAATTGATTGTAAAATGATTTTTCCATTTAGACAGCAGAAGTTATTTGATTCTCGGTGAAAGAGTTTTGCTTGACAATGTCTGCATATTCTTGATTGTGGCAAATAGAATCTTTGAAAACCAGAATGATCTATAAATTTTCTTGCACAATTATGTCTTACTGTAGCACTTCGACATGGTTGAGTAACTCTATGTATTGTGTTTCTATTGATGTTTCTTTGTTCAAAAGATGGTGTATTAGTGTTTTGTTCATCTTCATTGTTCACTGACCCATCGATATGTTGATCTACACAAATTATTGATAAATAAAATTTATAAGTATTTATTAACATGAAATTCAAATATATTCTTTATTATATTTAATATATATATATATATAATAAAGAATTATAGTAAATTGTTTTCTTAGTAATACCTTCAATATTTCAAGTGCAAGGTAAAGAAAAGGAACTATCTGTGCTTGTTTGTGATTTGTAATCATTGATATTTTTTTCACATCTTCTGGATTTTCTAATATGATAATTGGAGCGAACTTGCTTTCTTTTTGCTTCTTTTTCAGCTTCTGTCATTGAATTTCTTTTCGTTCTCTCATAAATGTTACGACGCTCTAATTGCTGAGCCCTTTGTTCTGTATTTAATTCAGATCGACGTTGTCTTTTTCTTTCTTCCTTGATTTGAGCATCTAATAATGCTTGTCTTTGAGCTTTCTCAATGATTCTAGGGCTTCTACGAAGTACTAAAGATGGTGATTGATTAGATGTTCCTGCTTGACATTGGTTTCTTTCAAGGATTCTTGGACTTCTACGGGGTGGTAACTGAGAACTGCAGTTTGATTCCATTGGGTTGTGTTGAATTCTATTGGTATTTGTTGTCCTTTGTAAGTGAACAACTTCGTTGGCTTCCATTGCTTGAAGTTGAGCTTTTTCGATTATTCTAGGACTTCTACGTGGTTTTGATTCTAAAAGTTGATTAACTTCCATAATTTGGTAGTGAAATGCACAGATTCAAGATTGAAATTGTTTGACCCTAAAAATAGAAAATCTACCATGTTTAATTAATTTAGGATTTAGGAAGAAGTAAAGATTATAACCATTATTGTGCAAGAACTAAGGTATATACAAAAATAATAATAAAATACTTAATTGTTAAGTAAATTATGTTGTTGACTCAATTTGCGATAATAACACAACCATTCCTGGTAAGAAAATATATATTTATATCATGTTTATAAATACAACTTCAAAGTATTTTCAATTTTTTAGCATACAATAGGAGTTAAAATCGGCGTAGAAAAATATCTTTAATAATCTCTCAAATTTCAACCTATTCTACAAATAATACCACTTATGTTTGGTTCAAAAGTTTTTATTCCAATTAGTACGTTATTGAACAAAATTTTTTATTTTATATAAAGTATTTCTAAAGTATTGTTGTGATTATATATTTATGTGAATTTTTTTTAAGGTAATAATCCATGCATAAGTTCGTTGATATTTTTTGTTTTCAGTTACAAATAAATATCCTTTTTAGTGCATGTATTAGTAGATATATCAATGTAAGTACTATCCAAGAGTTTTTAATCTCAGCCCATGTATTATATAGTCGAGTGTAAAAAAGGATGTATGTTAAAATAATTATAGCTGTTTCTAATGAATGAAAAATATTTGGTTGCCTTGTTTGCTGATGTCCAAGCACCTTTGTAAAAATGTGTACAACACCTCACTTCTGTTTATAACAAATTAAAGCATTTTGGGACTAAATGCTTTAATTTCGACAGCACTTCACTTCTTTCTCTTGTACGCATAACTTTGCATCCAAGGGGTGTGTTGTCATTGTATTTTCTAAAATAAATTAAAGCCTTTTGGGTCTAAAGACTTTAATTTGTTGTTGTATTTTTTAAAATAGTATTTAAAGTTTATTTTCAAATAAAAATTATATTTATTTCTTAATTTAACCAAATGCAATTTTCCGTGTTCTTTGTAATTTCTTATACAAATTAGTTTGCAATACTTGTTTCCAACTTTAGAAAATATATCTTATACTTCTCCTCAATATTTACTTCTTTACATTTGTAAGCTTATAAATTCTGGTAGAAAATTAAAATTACTAATCAAATATATATATATATATATATATTATATTCGAAATAAACTTTGAAGAAAAATCCGAAAATATTAAACATATCTCAAAGTTTTAAGAAACAAAACCATGTAATTATTATCTCACACATACACTACATTAATAGAACCAATCGATGTATAAGCATTTAACAAAACTATCAATTGGACCAACAAATTAAACAGTAAAATCATTTTACAACGCTAGTAATATGTCGGTTATCTATTGTTGTAATATAATTAAAATAATTAAATTTAATAAAGCCAGTAAATGACTTTAAGAATTGTACTAAAATTTTGTTCTGATCTGAATTTAGCAATGCTAGTAAAATCCTAACAATTGATGGACATAAAAGCATTCAACACATACATAGCCAAAGCCATATCAGTCCTTAATTCCCCTTTTCAATTAGCTTCCCTTTCCTTGAATGGATATACCATCAGTGCATTCACATATTAACTTTAATAGCAGGAGTATTTGGTGCACCTAAATCTGACAGTCATTTATTTAATCAGCACGTGTAACTAAAGCAGAGTGTTAGGATTAATATTGTATTAGAGTAGAAGACACTGAAAAACGATCCCCTTCAAAATTTAACTCCCCTCAATCCTAAAACTATTTAAATTTGCATATCATACCTACAGTATATTTAATGACAGTTTCAAGACCGTGTACATTTGCCAAACACATGGTAATGTTAGTAACCTAGAGTATATTTAATGATAGTTTCAAAATATGAGTGAGACTTGACTCGCGAATACATGTCTATTATCTTTATTCTTGTCCAAAGGTTAAAATTATGGTCCCAACATTATTTACTGTACACTGATCGCACTTTCCCTATTCTTTGATAAAAAGGGTAAAAGATACAGTAAATATATTATGCACAAATTTAGTGTCAATGATACTAAAATCAAATCAGTATGAATACCTCAACGCAGTTTGGGTTGGAGTATTGTCAAGGCATGTATAACCTCAGGATCAGTTGTAGAAAAACTAAAACAGAACCTATAGTGAACACAATTAGAACTATTAGTGAATGCAAGTATGACAGATATTACGAAAATCCATGTAGGTGAATGAAAATTAACGAAAAATTACCTTTGATGGATGTCTAATGGATAACTGCACAGTGATGGTAGAGCGTAGTTGTCGTTAGTCGCTAGCCATCGTTGCTACTGTGATGGGTAACAGTGGAAGGAAAATGCACAAAATCGTCATTGCTAATCCGGTAGAGGTGATCGAAATCAATGGAAAAAGCACCTGTGGTTGAAGTATGGTGGACATTACTTGAAGAACGGTTGAACGTCGTTGTCGCTAAGTGCTAATCGTTGGTAATTGCAAAACGTTGGTAAGTGCTAACCGGCGTTGTTTCTACATAGGGTTTGGAACCGATTGTTTTTTAGTGTTCGAGTGAGAAGGAATGGGAAAGGGGAATTAGGGTTTTTAGTTTCAGGAACAACATGGAATAATGCAGGAATGAGAAATGGAGTGACAGCGCGCGCAGAGGAAGAGTAAGGGCATATTTGGTATTTTAAAAAGACGCGGTTGAAGCCTACTCAATGAATTTTCATTATTAGTAGTAAAGATAACATCTTAAATTATTATATATGATTAATATCAACACTCATCACTTTTTTTTATCACCATTTATCTTTTCGATAACTAGTGGGGAGTCATATTAGTCAATGTAACCATTTAAGATCAAATCTAAAAATAATTATAAAATCAAATATTTTAAGATGACTAATCTGAAACAAGGTCAACAAAAATATTTTTTGGAAGGGGTTTTTATAAAAAAAACGTCTGCTGCTTGAAAATTATTTGAAGTAAAAAATATACAGATATTTTCTTTGAAAAACGATGCAGTTGCTAAATGTCTCAACATAAATCACGTTCCACTAGTAATTTTTCAATCAACTAGATTACAAGTGTAATCTGCATCTGAATTTCTTTTCACTCAAAATTATTATTAGTTGAATGTTATAGACCAGATCATGAAGTGTGCAACAAAATATCTCAAAAATCATTTTTAACAACTTTTTAAATGAAATTCTCTTGAATTTGAGTCGAAGCCGTGAATAAATAATCAAAAACCGTAAGTATATAGTTAGTCGTAAAATAACCAAATGTATTATCAACCAATAAAACACTATTATTAATCTAAACTAATATATATGAAGTAGTTCAGAGACGCTAGAGAGTTTTACAGTATTCTTGGCATAAGAATATAATTGGCCAATAATTTTGAATAAGTCAAAATCAAAATCAGCATTCATTTCTATATCAATAACTGGCTGAATTAAATTCAATTTATGGTGCAAATTATCACATTTAATAAATCATTCAAGATGAATATATTAATACCTATTTTACCTTAACGGTAATTTTTCGTTGTTGTCCATTGTGATTCTGTCACCTTCATACTAGGCTAAGGAACTTTTAATAGTCTCCCGTTGTGTGTTGGGAACAGCCAGAATCCAGATAACACTTTTGTTGTTCCTTAGCCTACCACCACACCTACACGATAAAAGGTTTTTATGACCTATTTGTTTTTATAGGTCCATGGTTATTGGTGGAAATTTATTTTGAGAAATAATTTTGTGGAGACCCAAAACTATTTATATATGTTCTATTCGGCACCCAAATTTATTTAATTTTGAGGGGTTTTATATTCGTGCCTTTTGGAACCCAAATTGGTATAGTTTTCACATGTTTGGGTCTATACCAAAAATTATTTTGATTGTGTCCATATTTTCTACAAATTGTGCACGTAGAATTGACTTGATTAATTTCATTTCTAACATTTTCGGATGATTATATCCAAGTCCTTGTCTAACTGTATTAACAGATTGTTTCCCTAATAGCATATTCAACGATCTTTCACTTTTGAATTTTTTTCTTAAAATCGTTGATAGTTGTTAGACTTGTGTTTTTAGTGATTCATTTTCGTTCAATAACTGTGTGCATTTTGTAGTAGAGTTTTCCCTCTTAGTATTTTCACTCTTTTTCAAACTCAAAATTTCATTTTCAAGCGATTTAATTTTAATTTCTGATTTTTTAATCTCTTCTTCGAGCGATGGACACTTATCACACTTCGGGATCTTACTTTGATAATTTTTAACTAACTGATCAAGCTGTTTATTTAAATCTATCAAAGTATCCTTTTGTGATTCAAGTTTAGCGTATTTCTCCCTAAGTCTTTCGAAACAACCATTTATTTCGTGGAAATATATAAGTAATTCTGAGTAAGTAAGTTTTGATGCCTTGCTTGGCTCATCATTGTTATCCCGCTTTTTGGCAAAGCCGTGATACCAAAAGATCGATCGAAAACAAAGGACAGTCCATCTCAGAGATTGGTCATACTTCGCTTCACTATGGATATCGCTGAATTTTGTCCAAGTCCAGATTGAGCTACAATTGATAGGACATGACAAGAAAGTTCATAGAAGTCAGCATCTAAAATTTCAAGTCAATCCGAGTTCATACGCTCAAGTTATGATCGATTCAATTTGAAGGGAAAAACACCGGTTTCGTATCGATCACTTTCGTATCGATCAGGCTCCAATGACTTCGTATCCATCGAAGTGTCGCCCTTCGTATCGATCAACTTCGAAACCATCAAAATGTCTCGGTTCGTATCGATCAGTTCGAATCCATAGAAGTACCTCGGTTCGACTTGGTCCCATTCGAATCCATCGGCAGATCACCTACTTCGAATCGGTCAACTTCCATGAGTTCGTATCGATCAGGAGCGGCCGTGCTTGAATCCATCGAGTTCGTATCGATGGACTTCGTACCCATTAGCAGATGATGCACTTCGCAACGATCGACCAATATCTTCTTCGTATCCATCATGGAAGCATCCCTTCGAATCCATCGGGTCAAAGCACTTCGTATCCATCAGGTTACCCTGATTCATATCCACCAACAGTTGCAGTTCGTATCCATGAATACGGCTTCATTCGAACCCATAAAGTCAAGTAGCCTTGGTGATGTTTCATCCCTCGATACGAACAAGCCGAAGTATATGGAGTCGATGCGGTCAACTCGGAGTGAAGACCGGATCGAGTCGAAGTTTGCGCTCCACGTCATCACAAAGGCGCGTGCCACCATCGATTCGAAACCATCGATGCGAAGAGATGGATTCGAACCAAACAGCCACTCGAAGAACCCCATTTCGTATCGACCATATCTCTCAATCTACTGATCCAAATTCCATGAAATTTTCATAGGAGCTTGCATGCATGATGAAGAACGTCTCCACCAAATTTCAGCTCAATTGGACATCATCTTGATCGATACGAAATGACTTCGTATCGATCACAGATCAACTCGAAACTTCCTGATGTTGGTCGCGTGGGCCCACTCACGTGTCAGAAAAAGTCTCCCGAGATTTGAGTGCGATATCAGCCTCCTACGCCTATAAATAGAGCCCCAGAGCCTACAGAAAAAGGATCTTTTGACTCTGAAGCGTCCAGATTCTGCCGGATTGAGATCTCTATCATCCTACATCATATTTTTGCTGTTGATTTCAAATTTCCAGTTGTAACTTGCTGTTGATCGCTGTAACAACCTGTAATCTTTGAAAGACAACAATAAAACTACAAAAAACTTCACAGTGGACGTAGGCAACACGCCGAACCACTATAAATCGCTTGTCTACGCATTTACATTACTGTTGATTGGAGTTTTTGTTAGATAATACTCGTTTTAAATTTACGTTCTTTGTTATTATCTCTTCAACGACTCCCGAAGAGTGTTGTGACCAATTTTGGTGCAAACACTTTAGTGCTTTCACTGAGAAAACCCAAATTTTCTCCTGCTCTTTGGATCTGTCATCGATACCGGATTGAATAAATCTAAGAGTGAGATCCAGAGCATCAAATCCAAGTTCCTTCTCTTCTATTCAGATTTGCATAAAGTCTAGAGAAAGGAATTCAACTTTCAAGATGGTTAGCACAAGGACCACCTCTAACGCTATCAATCAAGAGGAACATGATAGACAGAATCCTGCGCCACTACCTCCATCTAATCAAGATGCTACTGGACATTCGGAACCATCAGGTCTGGTTACCCGACAAGAGCTCTAGTTGCTACTCCAAGAGCTGACCCAGAGTCGGCAACAACTAGCAGAACAGCTACGCGCCAATGCCGAGCTGATCAACCAGCTGGATCGCCAGAAGCGAAAGAGATCCAGGAGAGACCATGCTTCTCGCTCATCCAGCGAAAGTTCTTCATCTTCTGATTATCATAATCGATCTCCACGACCCCGGCTGGATGGAAGTCACATGCCGGCCGCTGGAGATCAACCGACAATGACCGTTGGACAACTAAGAGTTGGCCCATCATCCAGTTTCCAAACCCGACCCTCCTCCCGAGGAGGTGCCGTTCCTCACCACACCGTAGAATACCACACCACTAACATCGCGGCTGAACCAGGGGTCGAAGTCCAAGATCGGTCGAACCCGGACAGTCGCCAGCATGGACATACTCTTGAACCATACATCCCAGAGGACTACGAGCCAAGAAGGCAAGATTTGGACCGCCAACAGCATCCGGTCCAACACCAGGATGTGGGATTCAATCACATTCCGGCATGAGCCGCACAGAACATACAAATGCCGAATCTTCCGACCATCATACGTCAGATGATCCGTGAGAGCCAGGGTCTCACCAATGACGATTGGGGAATTTCCCAAAGTCACACTCCTTTTACGGACGATATTCTTAGTGCTGAACCCCCACGGCGATTCAGGATGCCAACTCTACCCATGTACGAGGGAAACTTCGACCCCAACCAACATATTCTGAAATATGATTGGTCGATGACCGCTGTCAGAGCTGACGATGCAGTGAAGTGTCGTAGTTTCCCCATATCCTTGGGTGGCATCGCTACCATGTGGTTCACTCGACTGCCACCTCGATCCATCTCTTCATTTGACCAGTTGGCCACAAAATTCGTTGAACAATTCCGCATGCACATCACAAGGCCAAAAGATGTCAACACTCTGTCCAGCGTCACCCAAGCTCCTGGAGAGACGCTCAGACACTACTTAGAGAGATTCCATACCGCATGTGCGGAGATCAGCAATCCGAACGATAACTCCATCCTTATGGCGTTGACTAAGGGGATCAACCCCGATTCTTAGTTTGGCAACTGGTTAGCTGGAAAACCACCTGGATCATTGGACCGTTTCCACGCCAAGGCGGCTCAATTCCTGAGAAGGGAAGACGCAAAACAGTCTAGGAAGCAAACTGATGCAGGACCAAGCACGGAAGGGATCCAAAGCAATGTCGCAATAAAACAGTCTGGTGAGAGCTCCGGAAAAGTTCAGTTGAACGTTAAAAACAAACAAATGCGGCGGAGAGAGAGTGTGAATCAAACTAGAAAATGAGATCAAAATCGTGGCCCACAGCGCAAGAATCCTATGTTTGACAGTTATACTCCTTTGAACACTTCACTGGAGAACTTGTATTTACAGACCTGTAATACAATTCAGTATCAAAAACCTGCACCAAAACGTCGTCAGAGAGACAAATCCAGACGGGAAAATTTTGCAGGTTCCATGAAAGCTACGGGCACAATACGAACGAGTGTCGTCACTTACAAGATCTCGATGAAAAATTGATCAGAGAAAGGAAGCTGGAACAGTTTGTGCGAGCACCACAGCCTAGAGAAGCGGGCCCATCAAATCAAAACAATGATCCCGATCGACCGAGACAGGAGGACTCCACTTGTCCCTACGGAAGATTGGTGATAAACGCCATCAGTGGCGGACTAAGTTTTTCAGAAGCCTGGAACGACGAGGATCTTCGTCACTGTTACACATGACAGGCTCTATTCAATCTATGAATACTTTGCAATTTCCTTTACATTTTGAAGTTTGAACTTGTAATAAGGCACTGACTTTGCCATATTTTCTTATTTCAGCAATAAAATACTATCTCTTCAAGCTAGAGCTGTGATTCACCGAATGCAACATTCAACAATCACGACAAACGAAGAGCTAAGTTCCATCAAACAATGGAATTTATTCAAATAACGAGTGACTGTGATACGACCGGCCACTCACTAAGTGAAACCCCAGCTCGGGGGCAAGCCATCACATCAGAGGCCGAACTGGACCAACACACGACAATCCTACAACTAACTCCAAATTCCCAGAGTGCGAACGGACTCCAACTTCCCAGAGTGTGAATTGGAGTATAAACATCCAATAAATCGTTCCCAGAGTGCGAACGGACTCTAACTTCCCAGAGTGTGAATTGGAGTATAAACATCCAATAAATCATTCCCAGAGTGCGAACGGACTCCAAATTCCCAGAGTGTGAATTGGAGTATAAACATCCAATAAATCATTCCCAGAGTGCGAACGGACTCCAACTTCCCAGAGTGTGAATTGGAGTATAAGCATCCAATAAATCGTTCCCAGAGTGTGAACGGACTCCAACTTCCCAGCGTGTGAATTGGAGTATAAACATCCAATAAATCGTTCGCAGAGCGCGAACGGACTCCAAATTCCCAGAGTGCGAATTGGAGTATAAACATCAAATAAATCGTTCCCAGAGCGCGAACGGACTCTAAATTCCCAGAGTGTGAATTGGAGTATAAACATCAAATAAATCGTTCCCAGAGCGCGAACGAGCTCCAAATTCCAAGAGTGCGAATTGGAGTATAAACATCAAATAAATCATTCCCAGAGTGCGAACGGACTCCAAATTCCCAGAGTGCGAATTGGAGTATAAACATCAAATCCATCGTTCCCAGAGTGTGAACGAATTCCTAAAAAAGCCCAAATAGGTGTGACTGACCATCTATCGACCGACTCCAACTTCCCAGAGTGTGAATTGGAGTATAGGCATCTATTCCAGGTTCCCGGAATGCGAACCGACACATCAATGTCAACTCCAACTTTCCAGAGCGTGAGTTGGAGTATAGACATCTATTCCAGGTTCCCAAAGCGCGAACCGAAGCATCAATGCCGACTCCAACTTCTCAAAGCGTGAATTGGAGTATAAACATAAATTACAGGTTCCCGGAGTGCGAACCGAAGCATCCGTGCTGACTCCTAGTTCCCAGAGCGTGAATCGGAGTATAAAATTACAGGTTCCCGGAGTGCGAACCCAAACATACATGCTATCTCCAAATTTCCAGAGTGTGAATTGGAGCATAAATACCAAGTCAAAGTTCCTGGAGTGCGAACCGAAATATCAATACTAACTCCAAGTTTCCAGAGCGTGAAGTGGAGTATAAGCACTAACTCCAAGTTCCCAGAGCGTGAAGTGGAGTATAAACATCAATTCCAGGTTCCCGGAGCGCGAACCATATTAACAAACATGAATAACTCTCAAATTCCCTGAGTGCGAACCAGATTATCGATCGAAAATTATCCTAAGTCCCCAGAGTGTGGACATGTGCTTAAGATTTGCAATAAGTGCGACAACCACTGAAGTACGAACGTTGTTCCCCGAGACTGGGGGACAAAAAGCTAAGTGTTAACCACTAACCGAAGTGAAACGATGACCGAAGTTCAACTTATTCATCAATCACACCATGTGATCGAGATTTTCAGACATAGCGAATAAAACGAACTCTACTTGACGGTAAAAAACACAACAAGTACACCAGACTGAAAGCCAAACACTGCAAATACTTAAGCACAAAAGAAATAATAATTGAAACAAAGAAATTGAATTTTATTTCAACTAACTGTATGTGAAGATTCATGTACAAGTTCTTCCAAAAAATTCCTACTAGCAGGGGGCCAAGCCTGCATCTATACATAGCCTACGAAAGAAAAATAAAAGCGACTTCCTAACTGCCAAAAATGCACCAGAGGGGATCGTCTACTTTTTCTTCTTCGGTTTCCTCTTCAACGTGGAACCACTGGAACCCCCAGCAGTCTTCCGCTTCGACCCCGTACCCTTTGGCGGATCTTCCTCCGACGAAGGCATGATATCGATATACTCCTCCGAACTTGAACTTAAAGGAATATTCTCTTCTCGAGGAGTCGGAGGAGTCGGGTCTACCACCATGGAGGAACGGGCGCGCTGGTTCCGATTAGCGTGTCCCCAGGAGATGTCACCACAAGAGGAGTGGGATCAACCGCCGTCGTAACACATTCAGAATTACTGCTGTGTGCTGCCGCTTCCATCTCTGCTTCGATTTGAGCAAGTATCTCAGCCTCACGAGCAGCACGAGACTCACGGTAGGTAGCGGTGGACTGTGACGATGCAATAGAAGTAGGTGGGAACTTGCCGAGAACAAGTGTCAACAAAAGGGTCACTGTGCTAGCTCAAGAGTTCATTCATCATTTGTTCGTCAAAAGTAATTGAACCCCCCTGTGTCACCTCAGTCGATGCGGCTGTCGTCGTGGCGATCGCTTCATTAGTAATGGCCTCCTGTTCTTGATGTGGCTCTTGGACTGCAGGAGGCGCTGTCGATGTTACTTTACTCACTGGACAAGAAAGAAAAGAAGTTGTCAGAACACGCTTCAATACAAATACTTCAGTTCAGACACACAGTAGATTTGTGCAGAGTACCATCCTCAACTTGACTTGTGGCTGATTGAGCAGCTTCAGAAGAGTGCTCCCTGATGGGAGATAAGCATGGTTGCTCAGGGTCATAGCCTGGGACCAACTGCGGCTCAGTCACTGGCGTCGGCTCCGTTCCAGATGAAGTGATCAACTCTGAACTTGTAGCTGGATGCACAACGCCAGACCCCTCACCAAATTCCAAGTGTTGGGTACCCAGTCTCTCTTTAGCATGAGAGATTGTGAAATCGTGGAGAACCTTCTTCTCGTCATCAGTCAATATACGGTTCTCCAACTCGAATTCATCAAAAACTTCGCCTGGCTTTGATGCTTTCTCTTCTTCAACTAATAAATTCCAGGCGTTGAACAAATGCGTCGGATAATCATCAAGCCATGTCAAATTTCTGTGCCTCAGCACATTAGCATTATAAGTGATGAGAAGCTCTTCTAACTCTGTCTCCAGCTTAGTCTCTGCTTGACGAACTTTCTTATCGACTTCGGCTTCTGTCTCATGGACCTTCTCCAAGGCCGCATCTCTTTCTCTCCGAAATTCCACCGCTTGATCACATGCTTCCTGTGCGGAAACGTTAGCGGTCTCCCTCTCCTTCATAATCTCTGCAACCTTGGCCTTGAGATCGTTTAGCTCCTTCAAGGCCGCATCCCGCTCGGCAGTTACGATGTTATTTCGATGGCCCATGTCCTCCACCGTAGCATAATGCTCACGCTTCATCCTGTCCATCGATGCTTGAGCTTCATCCGCTTTTTTGAGATCTTCGATCTCTGACTTTCGAGAGGACTCGGCCTCACTGCCGAGCGCCTGAATAATGCGGTCCTTTTGACCAAGTTATTTCTCCAACTTCTCGATCGTAGCTGCTTGATCAAAGGCCACTTTTGATACTTTCTTAGCGGTCTTCGACCATTCTTGATACTGAAAGAATACGTCCGAGAGATAGTCATGCATCATAGGTGTAATTGTCGACGGTGTCCTTTTTAGATGCGGGGGAAGACGGACCCGTCAAAGCAAATTTCAGGAAATTCCTTCCTCAGTTGAGCAAGCCTAACCGCTCCTTCCCCCGAAGGCTTCGTCAATGTCTGCTCTGTTGACGGGGAGGCCTCGATTTTCGTTCTGCGATAAGTATCGGACTTCGATGGCTGGGAAGACGGCTTGGGCCATGAAGTTTTCGTAGGCCTCGAAACATGAACCGGAGGCGGTGCAGGAGCTCTAGGAGGTGGCGTGCGTGATCGAGACCGACGTCTATAATCTCTGTCTCTGTTAGAGCGCTCATGACTTGAGCGTCCATAATCATAGTCTCTATCTCCTTTCCTCCTGTGTGATTCATAATATGAAGAAGACTGGCGTTTCTTACGGACACTGCCAAGCATCGAACCTCTACCAGACATAATACCTGCGAAGCAAAAACATAAAGCAAAATTAATAATCTCTCATAGTGAACGTATTACACTTAGAAATTGTGTAGTGCCATGAAGTGTGAATGTGGGTGCAACCCCCCGACCAACCAGATGTGTCAACCGCACTAGTGGGCAGAGACTCGCTCAAGACTAAGGCCTTTGAAAGTTCATCCAATCCAACATCATGCTGCAAGGACACATCATCCGGAATTGGAATATCGGCAAGCCCTTCACAAAAAATTTTAGTTCTCGGAGGAGACATCTTCGAAATTCTAATTCCGGAGGCGGGTCGAGCCGTGACAACCGATTTCCATCTTCTCTTTTTAGATGACTCAACAACGGTTACCTTGTCTTTTCTTTGCTCTTGGGTATCTTGGGCTACATCCGCAGATTCGCCCAACGTTTCCTCATCGGTATGAGTTCTCTCAGAGTCAGCCTCCTCAATCACGACAACTTTGGGTTTTCTTCGTTTAACTCGTTCTTTCGAGGCAGTTCTTAAGACACCGTCAAGCATTATGCTTTGCCTTTGCTCAATCAACCCAAGGGTTCCGAGATTCCTGTCTGTCAATAGCAACTCGATATTCCTCTCTTCACTTGGGATTTCTTGAAATACTCGAACTATCTCTTTGAAACATTCACCTTCGGGTCGCTGAATTACGGCCGAAAAAGAAAAGAGATGTGAGTTCGACTTCAAATACATAGGTTTTATCAACTACCCGAAAAAATAGCAATACTCACGTCTAAGTAGCCATCGCCAAGCAAACCCTGGGGGACATCTGACATAAAACCATTCCGTTCTGAAGTAGCTCAATCTAGTCCAAGTCCCCGTGATCACTTGGAAATTTCTCACCGCCTCCAAGAATGTGAAAGATGGACTATCGGCCCGACTCTTGAAGTTAAACAAGTATCTGATATCCATCGGGAGTGGCGGTCGATGGAGATATTCCATAAATGCAATGAACAAGCTATTGAGTGACGCGTATCCGTTCGGATGCAGTTGAGAGGGGGCGATCCTCAAAAACGATAATACTTCCCTTATATACTGGTTAAACGGAGGGAGTGTCCCAGCTGCGCACACGTGGCGATTGAATGCGGTATATCCCTCCGGTGGATTGTGCGGTCTATCATTTGGCCCCGGCAGTAGCACGTCATCCATCGACAAACCATGCCTTAAGCAAATTCTTCCTAGCATGTCTTTCGAAATGTTGGATGGAACAGAGTCTGATGGGTTACTAATGAAGGATGCGTCAGGTAACTCATCCGGAGCTGGACCAATAACTTCAATCTCAATCTCCGGTACTTCAAGCACAGGAGGGACTGAACTCTGAGTTTCTTGCGGTTGCCAACTTGAAGTTTCCATAACTAGCTAACTTACGAGAAATCATCATTAGATGCTAAAAAGCCCGTGCATTCCCCGGTGTAAAGTGCGTGAATGTGTCATGCAGTGCTGTGCATTACTTGAGCAAATTCTATAGGATAAACTGTAATGTACGAACGACAAAACTTTGAAAATCAAACCGGAAATGACCGTCATCGCTGACCGTCACAACCGTGCCATCCAGATGCAAACGATCGCTCCAAGTTAAAGTTCGTTACGTTTTTGTTAAGTTACAGTTCCATCGACGAGCCTCGAAAGGTAGTCCAATATGCAGTTCTACGGTCAAGTTCAGTCATGCAAGGCAGAAGCTCGTCGGAGTCAATTTTTATGTACAAAAAATTCTCTGAATTCATCTAATTTCAACTTGGAATCGATCGCTGCAGTCCAAATTCGTATCGAGTCAAAGATGTATCATCAACCATGTTCGAATAGATACATTTCGTATCGATCATGTTCGAATCGATACTTTTTGTATCGATCGTGTTCGAATCGATGCGTTTCGTGTCGATCGTGTTCGACTCGATATGTTTCGTATCGATCAGGTTCGACCCGATACATTTCGTATCGATCCAGTTCGAAACGATGCGTTTCGTATCGATCAAAGACACACCCTTTCACATCGATCTGAGAACCTTGGCTTCGCATCGATTGCCGCTCTCATATTCGTATCGATACGAAATCGCGTAATCTCCTTCGATTCGAAAACTCCACAACTCCTTCTTCTCCAAAAAGGACTCAACTCCATGGCCGCGCTCCATCCTCAATCCTGCTCTCACCCATCCAAATCTTGAATTCAACAAAACCGATCGTGAAAGCAAGAAGGATGGATTGAGATTTTTAGTTTCATCGTTCTAAGCATGGTTCTATCCATCAATCACATGATTTTAATGTTTAATTCTGAAGGACAGAAGGATTGAATCGATTCGAAGGCTAACAGTTCTTTCTCTCTATCGATACGAAAGTAAAAAGCGACAGTAAAAGTAAAAAAGGGTGAAAATGGCTAAGTCCACGCTATATATATGGAGCCATAGGAGAACTGGGTCGATTCGTCTCCCGGTCCATGTGACCAGTCACCACCGGTCACCCTGGCGCTCGATTCGAATTGTAGTTTCGAATCCATCACCAAAAATTTCTATCGACTCGAAATAAAAAACGGATCCATCGATACGAAACAAGTAGCAGAGACAGCTGAAGATTGTGAACTCCATCGACTCGAAGCCCTCGTTCACATCAACAAGTTCACAACTCCATCCACTGTATATCGATACAAACAACGATTTCGTATCCATCATTTCCTATCGATACGAACAAATGTTTCGTATCCATCCAAACAAATCGATACGAATGGATGTTTCGTATCCATCCAATCTTATTGATACGAATTATCATTTCGTATTCATCATTTCCTATCGATACGAACAGATGTTTCGTATCCATCCAAGCTCATCGATCCGAACGGATGTTTCGTATCCATCCAATCTCATTGATACGAATTATCATTTCATATTCATCATTTCTCATAGATACGAATGGATGTTTCGTATCCATCCAAGCTCATCGATACGAACTATCATTTCTTATCCATCATTTCGTATCATATCGATATGAAAAACTACTTTTCAACCTTCTACATCGATTCAGGAGAGGATCGATACAAGAGGATAGTCAAAAACAACCATCAAGCGTTGTCTCAACTCAAGTTTCCAAATCGGTTCAGGAGAGAATCGATACGAAATTCACTAACAAACAAAACTGACAACGAATCGTGAACGCACAATGTTAACGAGAGTCAAATTAACATATGTGCATATATGTCGGACTAATATTCGATTTTAAACATTCACAGGGATCGAATACTCATCTTGTTACGAATACAACAACCAACAGCTAAGCACTATTCTACAGCAATCAATCATATCAACGTAAGGTTACAACCTTCGAAAAAAAGCAATGATTGTTCAGAGAGAAATTGCAGCTTTTCAAAGCACGTCATGTTTCCACAAGACGTACTTTGGGGGGCAAATGTTATCCCGCTTTTTGGCAAAGCCGTGATACCAAAGGATCGATCGAAAACAAAGGACAGTCCGTCTCAGAGATTGGTCATACTTCGCTTCACTATGGATATCGCTGAATTTTGTCCGAGTCCAGATTGAGCTACATTTGATAGGACATGACAAGAAAGATCATAGAAGTCAGCATCTCAAATTTCAAGTCAATCCGAGTTCATACGCTCAAGTTATGATCGATTCAATTTGAAGGGAAAAACACCGGTTTCATATCGATCACTTTCGTATCGATCAGGCTCCAATGACTTCGTATCCATCAAATTGTCGCCCTTTGTATTGATCAACTTCGAAACCATCAAAGTGTCTCGGTTCGTATCGATCAGTTCGAATCCATAGAAGTACCTCGGTTCGACTCGGTCCCATTCGAATCCATCGGCAGATCACCTACTTCGAATCGGTCAACACCCATGAGTTCATATCGATCAGGAGCGGCCGTGCTCGAATCCATCGAGTTCATATCGATGGACTTCATACCCATTAGCAGATAATGTACTTCGTAACGATCGACCAATGTCTTCTTCGTATTCATCATGGAAGCATCCCTTCGAATCCATCGGGTCAAAGCACTTCGTATCCATCAGGTTACCCTGATTCGTATCCACCAACAGTTGCATTTCGTATCCATGAATACGGCTTCATTCGAATCCATCAAGTCAACTAGCCTTGGTAACGTGTCATCCCTCGATACGAACAAGCCGAAGTATATAGAGTCGATGTGGTCAACTCGGAGTGAAGACCGGATCGAGTCGAAGTCTGCGTTCCACGTCATCACAAAGGCGCATGCCACTATCGATTCGAAACCATCGATGCGAAGAGATGGATTCGAACCAAACAGCCACTCGAAGAACCCCATTTTGTATCGACCATATCTCTCAATCTACTGATCCAAATTCCATGAAATTTTCACAGGAGGTTGCATGCATGATGAAGAACGTCTCCACCAAATTTCAGCTCAATTGGACATCATCTTGATCGATACGAATGACTTCGTATCGATCACAGATCGACTCAAAACTTCCTGAGGTTGGTCGCGTGGGCCCACTCACGTGCCAAAAAAAGTCTCCCGAGATTTGAGCGCGATCTCAGCCTCCTACGCCTATAAATAGAGCCCCAGAGTTTACAGAAAAAGGATCTTTTGACTGTGAGGCGCCCAGATTCTGCCGGATTGAGATCTCCATCATCCTACATCATATTTTTGCTGTTGATTTCGAATTTCCAGTTGTAACTTGCTGTTGATCGCTGTAACAACTTGTAATCTTTGAAAGACAATCAATAAAACTGCAAAAAACTTCACAGTGGACGTAGAAAACACGCCGAACCACTATAAATCGCTTGTCTACGCATTTACATTATTGTTGATTGGAGTTTTTGTTAGATAATACTCGTTTTGAATATACATTCTTTGTTATTATCTCTTCAACGACTCCCGAAGAGTGTTGTGACCAATTTTGGTGCAAACAATCATCATCGCATTCAGTTATATTACCTCGAAGGCACATATCTGCTTTCTCACTCTTACTGCTAGTGCTTTTATCATCATCGTTACTTTTATTCCATGTGGCTGCAAAACTTCTCCTTTTTGATTTCTTTTCTTCGCCGTGTCGATTTCGAGGACAATTGGACTTGATATGTTCTGGTTTGATGCACTTATGACAGATGATCTTCCATTCTTCTGGGTTGTCTAGTGCTTTGACTATTCTGCTTTTCAATTTTTGATTTAGAGCTGGATTTTTGTATTTGCGATTCCACTTTTTGAATCTCTTAATTAATAATGCCAGTTCAGCTGCTTCATCTTCATCATCATCACCACTGCTGCTTTTTTCAATCCTGTTAAGCATCTTTCTGTGTCGATTATGAAGGATTTCTCATTGCTATTGACTTTTGCACCATATAATGTATCAAAAGTATTCCAGATTTCCTGTGCACTTTCACAATGGGAGATAAAGTTAAAATTATCTTGATTAATATGAGAATATAATATGTGCATAGCAAGAGCATTAATCGAGATAATTTTCTCGTCTGTTATGTTACACCCATTTTTAATAATATCCCAACATTTAACATTAACAGATTTTGAATAAAAATCCATTTTCAATTTCCAATTCAAAAAATACGTTCCATCAAATTAAGAGGGATAATACTAGACCGACTCTCAGCAAAAGTACCCATTTTAAAAATTCAAATTTGTAAAAATATTGGTCTTTGAAAAATCAAAATTTTAAAACAAAAATGGCTTTTGTTCCTAGCTCTAATACCACTTGTAGGATCGATTTCACCCTAGAGGGGGGATGAATAGGGTGATGCTATTAATTATAAAAATTTAATGCGAAAGTTTATAAAATATTTTCAATACAGATTTGTCAGCATTATAGCAGCATAGATAATAACAGAATAACAAATGTAGAAATAGAACAACATAGAATTTACCCAGCTTCGGCAAAACCCTGACTACGTGCTGCCCCCAAGGTTTCTACAAAAAATTTAGCGGTTAGACGCTTAAACACGTAAACTCGCGACACCCGCTATCGACTAGCCTTAAATCTGTGCTCAAAACCCTGCCACAACTCAGCCACTGAGTTGCGAATTCTCGAACTACGCCACCGTAGTTCGTCCCCTAGTCGCACGACTAGAAAATAAAAAAGATTAAAGGAAAAATACAAATTTAAAAACAATTAAAAAATAAGAAACCCTGATTTATAAACTAATTCCTTATATTATTATAAACCCAAAACAAGGCCGGCCCAAATAAAAGTTAAATATGAATCCCTTTTTTGTTTATTTCTTCGGCCCGTCCTTGTTTCCTTTTCCTTTGGTCGATTCGTTCCTCTGTGCGAGTTGAGGCACCGCTTCAATTGATCGTTCGATTATATAATTTTGCTTGGGTTGCTCAGTCGATGATTGTCTCTTCTATTTTTGCACACGGATGCTCCCAGTATTGAGTTCGAATTAACGAATCTGATATGTGAATTATGTCATTTAAATGCACTGTTGTGTTGCCTTGATTCGAACTCGATTCAAGTTGTTGGTTTATTGTTCTCTGTTTAGCTTCAAACTCGAATACTCAACTGCCGACGATGTTAATTGTTTATACAGGGCTCAAACTCCTATATTTTCGTTCGTATACATTTGTTTGAATTCATCAATTGATTTATCTCGGCCATTGATTTTTGTATGGATGAATGTGATGATTTCTGACCCTTTTCAAATTCTTATATTTCTGTGCTTGTTTACTTGATAATCACAGCTTTGATTCTTGGTCACCCGGCTTTGACATTTGCTGGTACGTTGTTGACTTTGGTCACTTTATATTGATTCTGTTCATCTTTGTAACAAGTTGGAATTTGATTTTGATTGTGTTTGTGATTGACTTCGGCCATTTGAAAATATTTTGATTTCTGGATGTTGTTTATGATGAACTGCTGCTTTGATAAATTGCCACATGGATTTGTACTTGGTTATGTGCACGGCTTGGTCTGGTCATTGGTGGTTGTTTTGCATTGCTTTGTCTTTGACATTTCCTGACCATATGCATGCTTCGAGGCAGTTTGCATTTGCTTTTATGTTGCAGTGTTGTAACAGCCCGTAAAATTTTAAGGTTTTATTTATTAAATTAATTGAAATTTTGTGAAATTTTAAACAATAAACTTTGAAAATAAAAATATAATACTTGGAATACGTCTACTTTAACATAGCAACTGATAAATTTTCATTGGATAATATTGAAGTTTATTTTATTGTGCAAATTTATTTCAATTTAAATCAGTTAGAATTTGATAGCAATCGATTATTTTTCTAACCTGAATATTTTTATACAAATTTTTTTTAGATCATCTTCTGAGTGAGGCGACATTTTTTTCTTCAAAATTCAAACTTCTATAGCTCCGTTGATCTTATTTTCTATGATTTTGCTGCATTTTTCGCTTGCAAAAATTCAAATTTTTATAATTCAATCATACCACTGATATCTGTTTGCCGTTTTTACCATCTCGTTGTGCTGATCGACACAGTATATTTATTTCTGGGTTTTGCGGTCCGATACGCAACGGAAACGATGAAACGTTCCATTGTAACGGTACCCAAATTTGTGGCTTTTAACTTTCCAATCCTTTTCAAATCTTTACCATGCAGCTCAAGCAAATTAAAAATTGCATTAAATAGCTTTTCAGCTGAAATCATGGAAATTGAACCGTTACCATTGTTCTGTTTATATATATTTGCATCTCTGTCTCCACCACTGTTCATTTCTTTTTTTCCTCCAAACTTAACCATCACCTTTGCACTGCCTTTCCACCTGTTACTTTCCTTTTCCTCTTATCTCCTCTCCTCCTTATTTCTTCCCAGAGCTTCACAAAAAAAGAAAAAAAAAATTATAACAAGAGAATGTCGCTTGTTCTTATTCCCTCCTCCTTGTCAACTCAAGCTACCCGAGCCAGCTTCCTCCTCGCGGCACGCTCATGCAACAGCCCAGACCGGCGTGTCGACCACCGTGCTATGCCATCAACCCTCCACACTTTCTCCCTTCCTCAAGCCATCGAAGACCAACAACAGCCGCACCAAAGCTACCCCCTGAGCACCTCCTCCCTCTTCCGGCTTCACTTCCTATGCTCCGCACGCCCTTTACCTCTTCAAGCACGCAGCCTACTCCACACCGTCCATGGCCGCTGCCGTACGAGCACGTGCATCTCCTCCACCCCGCCTCCTCCCTGAAACCGAGAACCGTCGCATCACCACCCCTTGTCCTCTTTCCCATAGTTGTGCCACATGCAACCATCACCCTACTCCAACAGTGCCGACCACGACCTTAGGCAATTATTTTCTCACGTGGCCTTCCTTTTGTGATTATATATATATGGGTACGTGTATTACATATACTTGTTATGTGATATGTTGAAAAAATTATAAACAGCAAGGTATTATATTTGGTATATTTTATAACTGTGATATATATATGGTTCTATATCATTAGATAAGCTACGTATATATATTTATTTTGCAATAGAAACATGTGTGCTGTCGTGTGTTGTGTCAGTCTATATAAATTATTTATTTTATACGGTGAGTTTTGAGCCAATTTTATACATACAGCAGTACTACGTGCATAGGTATAGAGTCGCATTTTAAAGTCATATAGCTATATTTGTTTATATAGATTATAAGGGTGTTAGCTATATATGTTAATTTTTTTGATTTTTCACATAAATATATTTTTAAGTACTATACTTTGGAAGCTGCACGTTAATATTTGTCTGCTTCTTTCCCTTCTTTACATTTTTGTTTCGAAGTGTATTATATATATTGGCTTTAGTTTTTATATGGGTATGTATATAGTTATTTTATATTATTTCGGTCTTTTTATATATTTTATTTTACTATGGTATATCATATTGATAGTTTTAACATGTAAGTTCTATTATGTAAAATTATAATAGTTTACATTATAATATATATACTGTTGCATTCTTTTTATATAAAGTCAGCTGAATTGGTTACGAGGTTATAACAGTGTGTATTTATAAGGAACAGAGAAAGATGTGTATGGTTTGTCAATTCTAAGATATGTATGTTTATTTGTTTTGTATAAAAGCTGTATTAAATAGTTACAGGACACACACACACACACACACACATATATGGGCTTGAGTTTTGATAAAGCTCATATATAGATGTTATTGTATAAGTATTTAAATTTAGTATTTATTCCAAAAACTATATATATGTTTAATCTAATTTGTGTTTAAACTTATTTGATTTGAAAATAAATATTTTATATATATATATATATATTGTTTTAAATGTGTGTTTAAATTCGGTTTAGAGAGAAGTTATAACTTACATCCATTTTGGTTATGTCAAAATGGTTCTAATTAGTTATATCGATTCGTGTTATCAGTTTTGTTCATCAATTCGTGCCAATCTAGCTTTGCTTTGGAATTCAAAGTTTTTCTGTTGTATATTCCCTCTAGCCTCGAAAAGTGAGCAATCACTCACGATTAATGTTCATATATTGATTAAATTTGATTTCAATTGAAACGACAATTGAAATATGTTGCTGTAGTTATTTAAATTGTTATATATGTTATTATCTATAACTGTTCACATGTAGGATATGACATGTAACAACCCGCATGTTTGTCGATTTTTATATTTAAATATTTTATCGATACTCGAAATTTAGTCCGAAAAGCTACTTTGTGCATACGGTCGAATTAGGACTCGGGACCACTCCCATTGAGTTTAAAATGCCGTTTGCGACCTTTTCGAGTATAAGCTTCGATATGTTTGGAGAAAGTTGATTTTTTGCTACCTTTTCACTTTGGATTTGGGTTTGGGCTCAGCCCTATGTTTAACTTATACTCAAATCTGAGCCACTCCTCCCCATTCACCCTCACTTACTCCTCTTTTCAGTTTTAAAGCATCAATGGTGGGAGAGATGGGAAATTAAACTCCAAAACCCTAGTTTCCTTTTGCAAATCAAGCTCTAGCTCCAAACTAATAGAAAAACCCATTAGTAAGCTTCTCTTCTTCTTCTCCAACTCTTTCTCTCTTTGATTTCAGAAAATTCCTAAACCTAATTTCGGAAATGTTTCCCTTTTTAGCTTAGAATCAAGCTTCTTAAGTTGGATTTGAAGAGTGGTTGATTCCCCTATTGCTTTCAAGCTTCTTTTTCAATTGCTTGGATTCAAAGGTGAGATTTTTATCTCACATCTATGCTTATAATTATCTTCGAATGCTAGGTATGAATTCCTAACACTTATTCGTGTGCATTAGCGTTTGGTTTGGATTGATTTGGTGAATATTCTAATTTTTGGTGTTTTGGGTTCAATTCTTTAAAAATCATAGCTTTGATGTTCAAATGTGTTTTTGGTGATGCAACAAGGAGCTCATAGGGCCGGGTAGTCGATTGGTATAAATCCTTAGTGCCGATGCTCGAGTGGTTGCAATTTGGTAGTGATTGGCCATTGTATTCAATGGGCTAGGAGGGGACTGAGAACAGGTTCGGCCGACCGAACCCCCGGGCCGGTCGACCGACCTGCTACTAAGGTACATATGCACCTTTCTGTTTCTGGTCCGGTCGACTGCCTACAGGGCTCAGCCGACCGACCTGCTACCCGAGACTTTTTTGGAACAGGGTCCGGTCGACCGAGCCCTGTAGCCGGCCGACCGACCTGATGATATTTTGCCTATTTCGCCTAGTTGCTTGAATTTCCAACTTTAATCGATTCGTGTTGTTTCCTATTTGTTGTTATCATTTATTATGACTTTGATGACTCCTTTTTAGGGATTTTTGAATATCCATTTCAATGGATTCTTTATCGGTTTCGTTGGATTTTTATTCACATCTTCGTATGCGAATTTTAGTGATTGATTGTTCCTGCAATCTTCTTCGTGATTTGTTACTTTAAAAATATAAAGGTTTCTATACTAGTAGTAAATATCAAAACTCTTTCTTCAAATGATTTCAACACTATTTTCGTACAAAGCTCGTTTCTTAAACCGTTTTCCAATCTATTAGTATATACAAACCTTTACCTCACTCGTATGAGAAATCTAATTAAACGACATAGTAAAATGAGTGGTATGAAACGCTTGCGTTTACTTCGTCGGTTAATTCTTGGACTTGTTCGATTGAATCTCTTGTGACAATTTTATAGTGGAGATCTACAGTTTGTTCGTAAATATTTAAGTTAAGCAAGTGGTTATGGGACATGAAGCTAAACTCATATATTTACTAGCTTAGTGTAATTGACACTTCTCGTTGATCATGACGATCATCTTTATGATTTAGACTAGCAATGTGCGATGTCTCTTTGTCTGCGAGGGAGACTAAACCCCGTTTTGTGGAGTTTCGACTCAAATTGGTGGGGTATCAACCCATGGTCTTCGGGCCGTTTGTGGAGCTTCGGCTCAATTTGCGATGGTTAGCAACCATGGAATTAGCATTCCGTTTGTGATACACGTGTTGGTGAGCTTTATGCTCCCGTTTGTGATAGGCCTTCCCCCCCTTTTGTGATTTCTGGATTTCTTGAGATGATTTCTAGAATTTGTGTTTCACCAATTTTCGTGATTTCTATTGATAAGTTTTATCAATATTTGTGCATTAGTGAATTTGTGTGTCATTGACTTTTGTGATTGACATTGATATAATCGTCAATATTTATGGTTTGATGAACGAAATAAGGAGTATGACATTTCTTTGATTCTTGTGTAGATTTTGTGATATT
Organism: Allium cepa; assembly: GCA_030765085.1. Classification (NCBI taxonomy): domain Eukaryota; kingdom Viridiplantae; phylum Streptophyta; class Magnoliopsida; order Asparagales; family Amaryllidaceae; genus Allium; species Allium cepa. The sequence goes on from CM060929.1 coordinate 440,139,659, forward strand.
GATTAATCTCTTGTTGATTTTCAATTACTTATATATATCACAGCTTGGCATTGTGATTATTATGTGTTTAGTCATATCTCTTACTCTATATCGTTCCATCTGATATTTATAGTTAGACTGATCCGTTTATTATTTTCTTATTAAATAATATTTGGGTCAGACCGTGATGTTACAGGTGCTTCTGCTTGACTTTACATCCGGGATTACCTCCTTGACTTTTTGTTAACTACTTAGATTAGTAGTTTTTGTTGTATACATTTGAGATATAGACTCCATAATGTATACTTATTCTTTTGTGTAGTTCGTGTAACTATTCTTTTGTGATATTGTGGATCTTTTTAGACCACTACTCTGATGTACACTTCCTAGTGTAATATTCATATCTATTTCCGCCTTTGTGATATGAATTGTCTGTGACTGATTTATGTTATGTTTATTTCTATATTTGTTTCTGAAGATATTATAGCCACTGTGTAGTAGCTTTGAGTTTGTGTTGGTATGTCGGATTTCCCTCTTGAAAAAGAAATGCATGTTATACTATCTGACATATCGATGCTCGTGCAAAGTAATTACACGGATGGTCGCTCCTCAACAGCCTTATTCTCCGTGCTAGTTGACAGCATTCACCGTAATGTTCTTGGCTAGCATGGGTATAGAGGTGGGGCGTCACAGCTTGGTATCAGAGCCAAACTTCGGAACAATATGGAATATTATAACAAGGATCATCGTCCTAAGTCCATCTTAGGAGTCGTACTTTAGGATTTAATTCGAGTCTTCGTACCGATTCATCCTATTTTCCTTATGATTCCTTGTTTATCTATCAAGATTGCTTGATATTCAATTTGGTGAATAACCTTTTTCTTCTTCTTCTTTCTTTCTAAAGGAAGAGAAATGTCTAGACCAGGCCGCCCTAGAGCCGTACCATCTAGCACTCCACCCCAGGATGGAGTTTTTATGACTGCTCAACAGCTTCTTGATTTAGTGACAAATGCTCAAGCAGCTGGAGCTAACCCGGAACCTACTCACCCAAAGTCGGGATTTGCACGCTTGTGCAGCGATTACACTAATTTGGGTGGGGAGCCATTCAAAGGTTCCAAAACTATTATTGAAGTACAGGCTTGGCTAAGGTCATGCGATCAAATCTTTTCTCGCATGAATCTTATTGACCTTCACCGAGTTCAGGTGGCCTCAAGTATGCTCCGAGAGAGAGCATTGGACTGGTACGAGCTTCTTATTTCTGAGATTAATGAAGCGGATCTCACCTGGGAGCAAATCCGGGAACGCTTCGAGTTGAAATTCGTACCAGAAGCTGAGAAGGTGACTTTGGCTCGCCGTTTTATAGACCTTGTTCAAGGTGAATCTTCCGTGGCAGATTATGTCGCCTCCTTCGAGTCGCTTTCCAAATATGGGGTTGAATACATCAACACCCCTTTAAAGAAAAATCAGAGGTTCGTCTATGGCTTAAACAAAAATCTCAAGAAGCCATTACTTCTAAAATTAGAAGTTTCTTTCGACCAACTCATTGATATCGCTCTTCGTCTTGAAGAGGCGGATAGGGAGAATGATGTTGAAGTGGTGGGCTCCAAACCAAACTTCAACAACAATAAGAAAAGGCCTAATAAATTCAAAGGTCCTTATCCCAATAATAAAGGGAAGCAAGCAATCTCTATGGCAAAGATTTCTTCCTTTGGTCGTGGGGAATGCTATAATTGTGGTTCGAAGGACCATTACGGGAACAAGTGCCCAAAGTCTCTCTCTTATCGCTACTGCAAAGGTCCCGGTCATGTTATATCTTCATGCCCCAAGCTTCAGGGCAAGAAGGAGGGAAAGTTAAATGTTGCTCAAACCCCTGGCAACACATCTCGTGGTCAAGGTATGCCTCATTCTATCCTTGATGGCATTATTTTATTTCGTGATCATCCTATTCGAGTTCTTTTTGATACGGGTGCGTCCCATTCTTTTATATCGAAAGAACTTATTGATACTTTTTCTTTGGATGTTTTGTGTTTAATGACTTCTTTGAGAATTGCGAATTCGGTTGGTGGATCCGCAACAATCAGTTTATTATGTAAAGATGTCGAGATTATTTTGTGTGATTTTTCCTTCCGAGCCGATTTGCATGTCATGCGTTATTTAGGCTTTGGAATGACTTTGGGAATGGATTGGCTTAACCGTTATGAGGCTCATATCCTATGTCCTGAGCGGACTATTCATCTTCGACATCCTCAATCTTTAAAGCAGATTTCTATTAATCTTAAAGATTCGGATTCCAGCTTGGTTGCATCTTTATATTCTTTAAATCCTCGTGATGACAATAATGATGATGAGGAAGATATTATTTCTCTTATTCACGTCGTTCGTAAATTTTCCGACGTATTTGAGCTCGTTTTAGGATTACCACCTAAGCGAGCAATTGAGTTCAGAATTAATCTCATTCCTGGAGCTCAACCTATCACTCATCCTCCTTATCGTATGTCCAATAAAGAAAATGAGGAGATGCGTAAACAATTATCCGAATTGGAGACGAAGCAATTTATTCGCTCTAGTTCCTCGCCTTGGGGAGCTTCGGCTATTTTTGTGAAGAAATCCGATGGAACACTTAGGCTTTGCGTTGACTACCGCAAGCTTAATGATCTTACTATCAAAAATAAATATCCTTTACCTCGGATTGGTGATCTATTCGATCAACTTAGTGGTGCTAGAATCTTTTCACAATTAGACTTAGCTACTGGTTTTCATCAGCTTCGTATTGAAGAGGATAGCATTCCTTTGACATCGTTCCGTACTCGTTATGGATCTTATGAATGGCTTGTTATGCCATTTGGTCTAACGAATGCTCCGGCTTATTTCGTTGACCTTATGAATAGAGTTTTCAAAGACTTCCTCGATCGATTTGTTCTCATCTTTATTGATGATATTCTTGTGTATTCTAAAACCGAGGAGGAGCATGAAAAACATCTTCGGATTATGTTGGAAACTCTTAGGAGTAATCAATTAAAAGCAAAATTTTCTAAATGCCATTTTGGCAATCTCGTGTGAAGTTTCTCGGTCATATTATTTCCGAATCCGGAATTTCCGTGGATCCTTCAAAGATTGAAGCGATTCAAGATTGGAAGAGACCGGAGAGTGTGACGGAGATTCGTAGTTTTCTCGGATTGGCGGGCTATTACCTCCGTTTTATCAAAGACTTTTCTAAGATTGCCGTGTCTCTCACTAGCTTAACGAAGAAAGGTGTTAAATACATTTGGTCGGACAAATGTGAAACTTCTTTCCAAAAATTAAAAGAACTGCTTTCTGATGCTCCTATTCTTGTTATTCCCGAGGGGAATCAGGATTTCGTTGTTTATACCGATGCTAGTCGTGTTGGTTTGGGTGCCGTTCTTATGCAAAGAGAACGTGTTATTACTTATGCTTCTAGGCAATTGAAGCCTGCTGAGACTAGATATGTCACTCATGATTTAGAGCTCGCGGCTATTGTTTTCGCCCTTCGTATTTGGCGTCATTATCTTTTAGGAGAGAAATTTGTTCTTTATACCGATCATAAATCCTTGAAGTATTTATTCTCTCAAAAGGAACTTAATTTGCGTCAACACCGTTGGCTCGAATTTCTTGCACCACATGATCTTGATATTCTTTATACTCCCGGTAAGGGTAATCGTGTCGCCTTTGCTCTTAGCCGTAAACAACAAGCTGTTGTTTCTATGATGATATCCGAATGGAACGACCTCGAGATCTTATCCACTTATGAGATTCGAGACCGCGTATCCGATTTATGCTCATCATTTATTTTATGTAGCCTTGAGGCTCGTCCTTCTCTTTTAGACCGCATTCTTGAAGCTCAAAGGCTAGATCCCGAATTGGCTCTTCTTGGCCAAAATATTAAGGATAAAATTGATATTGAAGGTTTGAAAGACTTTGATATCGATTCTCGTGGCGGCATTCGGAGATTTGGTAAACTTATCGTACCAAATATTAGTGATCTTCGTAAAGATATTTTAGAAGATTCCAATCGCTCTAAATTTACCATTCATCCTGGTAGTAGTAAAATGTACGCGGATATGAAGCGACTTTATTATTGGGAGGGAATGAAACTTGACATCGCTAACTTCGTTAAGCGTTGCATGACTTGCCAACTCGTTAAGGCCGAGCATCAAAGGCTCGGTGGGTTATTGCAACCTTTAGAAATTCCAATTTGGAAGTGGGACCAAATTTCCATGGATTTTATAGATGGCCTTCCCCGTTCTCGTTCGGGTCATGATAGCTTATGGGTGATTGTTGATAGGCTTACTAAATATGCCCATTTTATTCCCGTTCGGTCTAACCGAACCGTTCCTCTTTTGGCCAAACTCTTTGTTAAAGAGATTGTTAAATTACATGGAGTTCCAACTTCTATTGTTAGTGATCGTGATCCATTGTTTACTAGTGGATTTTGGAAGAGTCTTCAAAAAGCTTTAGGAACGAAGCTTAATTTTAGCACCGCGTATCATCCCCAGTCCGATGGACAAACTGAGCGTGTGAATCAAACTCTTGAAGATCTTCTTCGTGCATATGTTCTTGATTTTGGTGGAAGTTGGGAAGATCATATTTCACTTGTTGAATTTTCCTATAATAATAGCTTCCAATCTAGTATTGGTATGGCACCTTTCGAGGCACTCTATGGAAGGCCATGCCGATCTCCTTCTTGTTGGCTTGACGCCGGTGAGAAGCTGGTTTTAGGTCCAGATTTTATTTGTGATTCCACAGAAAAGATTGAACTTATTCGACATAGGATGAAAGAAGCCCAGAGTAGACAAAAATCCTATGCCGATAACCGGAGAAGGAAGTTAGAGTTTTATGTGGGAGATCTTGTGTTCATTCGTGTGTCACCTATGAAAGGTGTTGTGCGTTTCAGCCGATCGGGAAAATTGACGCCTCAATATATTGAGCCATTTCCTATCACTGAACGTATTGGTTCCATGGCTTATCGCCTTTTATTACCGGCTCAATTTTCTGCTCTCCATGACGTGTTTCACGTTTCTCAATTTCGGAAATGTCTTCGTGATTCAGATTCTATTCTTGAGCCCGGTGTTGTGGAAGAAATTGAAGTTTCGTCTAATTTAACTTATGAGCAGCATCCTATTCGAATTATTGCTTCGGAGGTCAAACGTATTCGAAATAAAGATGTTCCTCTTGTGAAAGTTCAATGGTCTTCAAATCCTAAGGATTGTTCTTGGGAGTCTAGAGAGTTCATCGAGCGATCACATCCGGACTTACTTTCCCGTGCTCCTTGAGGTGAACTTCTTATTTCAAACTTCTTTTGTGTTGAATATGCTTTTATGGTTGTTACTATATATCTTCTTCTTAAATATTACGAGGACGCAATTTCTTTAAGGAGGGGAGTCTGTAACAACCCGCATGTTTGTCGATTTTTATATTTAAATATTTTATCGATACTCGGAATTTAGTCCGAAAAGCTACTTTTTGCATACGGTCTAATTAGGACTCGGGACCACTCCCATTGAGTTTAAAATGCCGTTTGCGACCTATTCGAGTATAAGCTTCGATATGTTTGGAGAAAGTTGATTTTTTGCTACCTTTTCACTTTGGGTTTGGGTTTGGGCTCAGCCCTATGTTTAACTTATACTCAAATCTGAGCCACTCCTCCCCATTCACCCTCACTTTCACCTCTTTTCAGTTTTAAAGCATCAATGGTGGGAGTAGGAAATTAAAACTCCAAAACCCTAGTTTCCTTTTGCAAATCAAGCTCTAGCTCCAAACTAATAGAAGAACCCATTAGTAAGCTTCTCTTCTTCTTCTCCAACCCTTTCTCTCTTTGATTTCAGAAAATTCCTAAACCTAATTTGGGAAATGTTTCTCTTTTTAGCTTAGAATCAAGCTTCTTAAGTTGGATTTGAAGAGTGGTTGATTCCCCTTTTGCTTTCAAGCTTCTTTTCAATTGCTTGGATTCAAAGGTGAGATTTTTATCTCACATCTATGCTTATAATTATCTTCGAATGTTAGGTATGAATTCCTAACACTTATTCGTGTGCATTAGCGTTTGGTTTGGATTGATTTGGTGAATATCCTAATTTTTGGTGTTTTGGGTTCAATTCTTTGAAAATCATAGCTTTGATGTTCAAATGTGTTTTTGGTGATGCAACAAGGAGCTCATAGGGCCGGCCAGTCGATTGGCATAAATCCTTAGTGCCGATGCTCGAGTGGTTGCAATTTGGTAGTGATTGGCCATTGTATTCAATGGGCTAGGAGGGGACTGGGAACAGGTTCGGCCGATCGAACCCCTGGGCCGGTCGATCGACCTGCTACTGAGGTGCATAGGCACCTTTCTGTTTCTGGTCCGGTCGACTGCCTACAGGGCTCAGCCGACCGACCTGCTTCCCGAGACTTTTTTGGAACAGGGTCCGGTCGATCGAGCCCTGTAGCCGGCCGACCGACCTGATGATATTTTGCCTATTTCGCCTAGTTGCTTGAATTTCCAACTTTAATCGATTCGTGTTGTTTCCTATTTGTTGTTATCATTTATTATGACTTTGATGACTCCTTTTTAGGGATTTTTGAATATCCATTTCGATGGATTCTTTATCGGTTTCGTTGGATTTTTATTCACATCTTCGTATGCGAATTTTAGTGATTGATTGTTCCTGCAATCTTCTTCGTGATTTGTTACTTTAAAAATATAAAGGTTTCTATACTAGTAGTAAATATCAAAACTCTTTCTTCAAATGATTTCAACACTATTTTCGTACAAAGCTCGTTTCTTAAACCGTTTTCCAATCTATTAGTATATACAAACCTTTACCTCACTCGTATGAGAAATCTAATTAAACGACTTAGTGAAACGAGTGGTATGAAACGCTTGCGTTTACTTCGTCGGTTAATACTTGGACTTGTTCGATTGAATCTCTTGTGACAATTTTATAGTGGAGATCTACAGTTTGTTCGTAAATATTTAAGTTAAGAAAGTGGTTATGGGACATGAAGCTAAACTCATATATTTACTAGCTTAGTGTAATTGACACTTCTCGTTGATCATGACGATCATCTTTGTGATTTAGACAGCAATGTGCGATGTCTCTTTGTCTGTGAGGGAGACTAAACCCCGTTTTGTGGAGTTTCGACTCAAATTGGTGGGGTAGCAACCCATGGTCTTCGGGCCGTTTGTGGAGCTTCGGCTCAATTTGTGATGGTTAGCAACCATGGAATTAGCGTTCCGTTTTTGATACACGTGTTGGTGAGCTTTATGCTCCCGTTTGTGATAGGCCTTCCCCCCTTTTGTGATTTCTGGATTTCTTGAGATGATTTCTAGAATTTGCGTTTCACCAATTTTCGTGATTTCTATTGATAAGTTTTATCAATATTTGTGCATTGGTGAATTTGTGTGTCATTGACTTTTGTGATTGACATTGATATAATCGTCAATATTTGTGGTTTGATGAACGAAATAAGGAGTATGACATTTCTTTGATTCTTGTGTAGATTTTGTGATATTGATTAATCTCTTGTTGATTTTCAATTACTTATATATATCATAGCTTGGCATTGTGATTATTATGTGTTTAGTCATATCTCTTACTCTATATCGTTTCATCTGATATTTATAGTTAGACTGATCCGTTTATTATTTTCTTATTAAATAATACTCGGGTCAGACCGTGATGTTATAGGTGCTTCTGCTTGACTTTACATTCGGGATTACCTCCTTGACTTTTTGTTAACTACTTAGATTAGTAGTTTTTGTTGTATACATTTGAGATATAGACTCCAAAATGTATACTTATTCTTTTGTGTAGTTCATGTAACTATTCTTTTGTGATATTGTGGATCTTTTTAGACCACTACTTTGATGCACACTTCCTAGTGTAATATTCATATCTGTTTCCGCCTTTGTGATATGAATTGTCTGTGACTGATTTATGTTATGTTTATTTCTATATTTGTTTCTGAAGATATTATAGCCACTGTGTAGTAGCTTTGAGTTTGTGTCGGTATGTCGGATTTCCCTCTTGATAAAGAAATGCATGTTATACTATCTGACATATCGATGCTCGTGCAAAGTAATTACACGGATGGTCGCTCCTCAACAACCTTATTCTCCGTGCTAGTTGACAGCATTCACCGTAATGTTCTTGGCTAGCGTGGGTATAGAGGTGGGGCGTCACATGACACCATATCCTATTATTTATATTATATTGTTATTGATGATATATGCATGTTGTTATATTTTGTATTATCTATTATCAGTCTGCATGTTCCTTGTTAGTACAGAATTCACTATGGTTGAAATGATACATACCGAACAGACTTTAGAATAGGAGAAAATCGTTATGGGTTGAAATGATTGACCCAAGCGATTTTCATTTGCATTGAATTTGAGATTGCGGGTTGAAATGATATACATCCGTATATATCAAATTTCGGATTGAAATGATAAATATCCGTATTACTTGACCATATGATAGAGAATTATACAGACACCATTGGTCTATATATAAATATTTTGAAAATGGTTTCTATGGTTTTGAAAGGGAATTCAATATTGAAATATTCTAGGTAAATATGTTTAATTATAAAGTAGACTGAATAATAAGCTTAAATTTAATAAAGTTGATTTAATTAATATATAATAGGTTAAAATATTATATTGTTAAATAGAATTTCAATGATTTATATAAGTTAAGGGAGATAAAGTTGAATTTATTTGAAATTATATTTAATTAAGAATTTTATTAAATCGATATGAAACTATTGAAATTGAGATGTAGTGATATGATTTTATAACTTGATTTTGATTTAGAGTGGTTGGATATTTCAAGCTTTAAATAAATCGAAGAAATATTTAGTTGAATATAATTTAAGGTCATATAAATAATATTGAGTTTATTAAGTGAATATTTTAAAGCTAAATAATAGTGAAGTCAAATTGGGAGATAAATGCAATTATCAAATTAGTCTTTGAAATGTTGAATATTTAAAGTTTCGAAATATATTGACCTTGAATTACATTGAAATTTAAATGGTTTATTTGTGGTTTAAATCTGCATTTGAAATCGATAAAATTTGAATTGGTTTGCTCAGAAACTGAATTGAATGGAAAATAGATATATTTGAAATAAAAATGATATTTTGGTTTTGAAGTATAAACTAATTTGAATTGACTACGGTGTTATAGTATATATTTCTACCTTGTAGATAGTTCTGCGGATCCTTAGAGGATGGTTATCCCAAACATCCTTTAAGTTATTTGTATTTTAGTTGATATTTTACATGAGTTGGATTTATTGATAGAAGAATGTTAATCCTGACTCGAGTGTTTTGTGTTTTGCTTTACGCTTGGGTCAGCCTGAGTGATACAGTATTTGAGACTCACCTTTGGAGTTTGGAGCTTCGCTTGGAGATCCAACTATTGATTCAGCTTTCGTCTTCCCAGTTGATTTGTTCAGAGAAGTCATCTGTTGTACTGGAGACTTCACTGTAATTGAGATATTCTATTGTAGTTTATTTCTAGCTCTGATATTTACATAGTAGCTTCATGAACTACTATTTATCTATTCCACTGCATTATTGTTATATTACTCTGTGTCTGTGATTCTGTGATTGATTTATTTACTGTATATGCTGAGTTTTGCCAAATATAAATTAACAATCTGGTATTTTGGGCAATTCAAGTCCGGCATGTGCGAATGCAAATGGTTGAAAATATCGGGTCGTTACAAGTGTCTTCATGTTACATTATGTAGTCTTCACTTCTGAACTTCACTTGTTTCACTGTTGGTCGTCTCGACTCGAAGTCTGGTTGCTTCATATTGTATTGTGTTGTAGTATTTGTGATATGTTGGGTCTATGAAGCTTGTTGCAAACTCATGTCATTTATGCTCTGGTCTTGTTCACTTGACGGCATTTGGTCCAGACATTGTTGTAGTCTGCACTATGAATCTCCATTCTCTTGTATAGCTGTGCATGTCACTGCTGCATTGTATTTGCATCTGTCTTCATGTTGACAGTATATATGAGGTCTGGCATACTTTGAGTTTGGTTTTTTGTAGTCAAGTTGCTTTACCATTGACTGTTGCACTAATATCACTTCTTTTTACATCTCTTTGTAGTCTTCATTACACATTATATGTTCATTGTTGCATTTGTTCATGTGTCTGTTGTGCATTTGGTTTGTACTTAATGTTGGTCTGGTCTTTGATGTTGAGGCTGCTGTTCCATATTGTTTTCTGTTACTAAAAATAGTCTTGGTCGAGTCTGGTGCTGTTTTGGTCGAGACTGTGTTCTTATTTGGTTGTATTCTGGTTTCTCTGACCACATTATTGAACTTGCACCTGTGTTGAATCCAGCTTAAAGCTCGGGTTTGACCTTGTGCTGATATCGTGACTTGATATTTATTTTACTTGAGTTGAACCCGGCTTTTGATTTGGGTTTGAACTTGTGTTCACCTGTCCCTGTAACATTATCAAGTGTATATCGGTGTACACGGCCTTGTGGCATGTACAATGATACACTGCGCATGTCACAAGTTGTTCATGTGTGATGAGTTCAAAATTAAATGATGACGAACAACCCAAATAACCGAGGCAAATAATTTTTCAAAAATACATTTTATTTTACATTGCAAATTATTTTCTTTTCAATTTTACCGCGTTAGTGCTTATTTTGCAGATTGCTCAGATGCTGGATTCAGTCTGGAATGAAGTTGAAGATCAATTTTGAGTGAACGAGTGATATGTAGTGAGGACAATTATGTAAATTGAATTTTTTTGATGTAATCTGATTTGTGTTGTAATTGAAATTGTATATATATAGTGAGAGCTCAAATTCGTACTATTCAAAATTGTAATAAATATTTGTTTGAATAAATTATCTGTTTGAATTTAAATTCTATGTTATTTACTTTATTCAGCAAATATTTATTTAATTATGTGAAAAATAAAATAGTACATTAACAAATACATTTAAGTGAATATATATATATATATATGTTTATTATCATAAAAAAATATCATATACTCGCATATTCAACATCACCTACATAAGAAAACCCAAGCATAACATCATCTCTCCACCTTATCTTCCTCCTCGCTCCATGAAAACACGAACCGTCGACTCTAATCCACTCCACTTTGCAAGTACTACATCCCCGACCTAAAATCAGTATGCTCGAACTCCTCCTCCAAAATGTGACCTAGACGAGCTCTATTTACTATAGCCGACGTTGAATTCGTCCACGGTGAACCGGGCTCCACCAAATCGATGCTACTGACTCGTCTCCTCAAGAGAAGCTTAACCCATTCAATGCTGAAGCTTATCTCTACCTAATCACCGTCAAGATGAAACCCGGTTCCAACCAAAACTATCGATTATGACCAAACCTCATTGCACACGCCTAGACCTATATGGATTAGAAGCCTTCGACTGTACGAGTTCAATGGAACCAGTTCTATAATTTTTCATTGAGTGATTCATTTGATTTGGAGTTTTATAAGGAGGAGGCCATGATTTTCTTTTACAGGGAAAATAAAAAGAAGAGGAAGAGGGAAAAGTCAAGAATGGAGAATTGTCATGTGTAGGGTATTGTTTATTTTACAAATTTTCAGCACTTTACTATACAGAATTTCATTTGTATTTGAACTACAAATGAAAGAAATAAAAATACAATCGTGCGCAATAATACGATACGATCTTAAAACAGTAATAAAATACACTGGTTATCTTATTTCATGAAATTTCAAAAATATCATCGTTTGCCAAAAAATACATCAAACAATAATTTAAATATTTTCCAAATTAAAAATTATGGAAAACTCCTATAAATTCATTTAAGAATAAGACATTAAAAATAAATTCGTTTTACTAACAATTGATTTTCTTGTTATTTATTCAAACTATTTATTATTACAAATAAATTTACGAAATGAGTTCACCATTATTATTTATTAATTATAAGGATTTAAATAAGACTATTTAATCTATTTAATTAATGTTTAATTCACAATTAAAATATTTAAATAATTTATATATTTGAATACAATTTATTTTTATTTTTTCGAGATGTTACAATTTTCCTTCGCATCATGTCCTCGTATCTTATGTCTCTTCATTATATCGCTTCTGTATCGCTGCAACCTTTCCCTATAACTTTTTGAAAGATTGCTACACTTTATTAAAACTCTCCAACAACTATATAAAGCATTATGATCACAACCAAAGACCCTACCTTGCTGTCTAAACTCTATACGTGGTTATCTTTATTTACTTGCACTCAATTCTCTACTCTATATTGTAAACTTATACTCCTTAACACTGTTCATTCAAATCTTTATCATGCTGAGCTGTTATAGAAGATACTGTAATTGAATTAGCAAAATTAGTGTACAAGTCACATTTATTGTCGAAAATATCTTTATACAAAAGTTAGTCCAGACGTAAGAGGTGCTCAGGCAGAAGAGGTGTAAACATATTCCTCCGGATGAAGCAAAGGCATTGCTAATGAAACTCCTAAGAGTTTCTTAGATATTGGATGTTGGAGAGGTGTTCCAAACCAGTATAAAATCTTTAGTTTTCTTTCTTATTTATTATTGCATTTAATATTACTTAGTTCCACTTTAAAAACTGGCTGGTGCAGCCAGTAGTCATATGTATGCACCCTGCGTTGTGCAAATGTTAGGTCGAATGACTCTTCACCCTGCGTGGTGTTGTGACTGCCTTATGCAGCTTGAAGTCGTTTTGTTATGCTATTTCTAGTTTAGTTTTCTTTTTTTAGTAGTTAGGCAACCTGCCTATCTCCTGTTTCACAAATGTATTTATTACTTGTTATAATAAATGTGGACATTCCACTTTAAAAACTGGCTGGCCATGCCAAAGAAAAAATTACTTAGTTCCATAATATTCAGATCATATTAGCCATATACGATCCTTTACCAGTTTCATTGTTCACAACAACCATTATAACTGAAAATACTCAACAAAGACGTGAGTCCAACACAATTATATATATAATATATACTTAAATGTTCATATACATACATATGTGATAAAAGAAAATCTGACAAAAAATTACAACAAAATTAGTTATCAATCAACATTAATATGCTGAAGAGTTACCTTCAATAAATATATGTACTACGTTATTTTGTAATGTAACAGCCCACACATTTAGCACATTAATTATTGATTTAAAAATAAAAATTTAATGGCGAAGGGCAAAATTTGTGTAGAATTGTCTTTTTGGGGTTTTTATGGTTACGGTGGGTTTAGAAATATCGAAAATGTATATTTTGATATATAGCATGATATATTTTTGTTTGGGTGCAAAAACATGTTTTTCGGGCTTTAGGACTGCTCTGGCCCAACTCACTTCCTTTTTACCTATAAATAGACCACTATAGTGAAAACTTAGCAGCTATCATTCAGTTCTCTTTTTCATTTTATGGTCTCCACTTCCTTTTATGTCCAGTATCTCCTTTCTAATGGAGACTAGATCCTTTAGTCTCAAATTTAATGTCAAATAAATCACGAAGCCAAACCCCCGCATATCATGTACCAAATCGGACTTCTCAATAAGATGAAGAGCCATTGGGAATCATTTTTGCAATTCGATGCGCCATCCGACTGAAAACTGGCAAACAAAATCTACACCATTCCTTTTAGGGTGTCGCGAACAATGATGATTCGATGATCCGAAGGTACAATAAGGGAAAGGAAAATTAAGGGAGTTCATCCATGCCAGCCTATCGACCTAGATCATCACGACCTAGCTGAAATCGACTTTCAAAGTCATGAAATATGGGTTTGGACAACAATTTTTCTCAATGGCGGTGGTACCAAAAAGCAAGGGTGGTCAAGCTAGGCGACGGTCGGGGCCGATCAAGGTTAGCGAACGGTGGGGTCAGGTATTGTGGGGTGGCATAGAGGAGGGAGAATATGTTTCAGTTGTTCAACAGTAGAGGAAGGTAATTTTGCAATAAGGTCCAAATAGTTTAATCAATTATAAAATTAATTATACGTCTTCTATGATTCATATCTTTTTCATACGAACTCTGCTTCATACACGATTTCTTTAATTGGACTCGTGGCTGAATTTCAAACAATATAACACTAGGTTTGTGAGTTTGGAAGTTGTTGGAAAAAACACGTTGGTATGATCTGTTTAATTTAATTAATTGAATTAATATTTAAAATCTATAATTATTGATGAATGATCATATTTATTGATATATGCGGTGTTCTATATGTTGAACTGAGCCAGCTTGCAACGGAATTTATGGATGAATTTCAGAAAAAAATCCCTTATCGGATCATTTTTGGGCCTACGAGGTCTAAATTATTTAGAACATTTCTAAATGGTATCTAAATTAAATCTTTTATTTTATTTGAATTTATAAAATGATATTGTATTATCTTATTTTATTTTATATTAAATATATGTGTATCATATACACGTATATAAGTATGAGCATGTGTAGCATATCAATCCGTGCAAAGTATAACATGTCTGCATATAGATTCTGGAATTTACATCGCAATGGATATGTTAGCTCATTCCACATGTAAATGTATTGTCCAGATAAATGTATATGTACACGCTTTTGCTTTTATAACAATATATATGAGCATTATGGCATGCATTTCGCATGTGGAAGAAGGCTGAATTGTTTTTCTACAAATTGTATTATTTTAATTCATTCAAAAGAAATGATTTTCACATATATTTAGTCATATTTTAGTATTGAGTCGTACGTAGGTAATTTGAATTTTATTTCTAAGTTGCAATATCTACTTTTTTTATGAGTTTATATTTTTATTTATATTATTAATTAATAAAAAAAAAATTTGTAAAGTAGTTCATTTGCTAAGACTTAGTAATTATATGTAGAGAAAATTTTGAATTTGTAAAAGAAGCTTAATTGTGAGATCCAAATTTTAAGCGATGCTAAATTTTTATAATATCTATAGAGAGACATTTTTGGTATTTCATGCTGATATCAAAAAAGTGTGACATCAAATGTATAAAGATATAAAGGGCAATTTTTGAAGTTTGTAGTCGGACCAAAAGTTTGCGCTTTCAAACCAACTATTGATAGAGCGTTACGGAACGCGCTTCGTGCGTAATGAAGGCATCCGAATTTTTTTTCTACAAGTTTTGTTGTTTAATACTTTAAAAGAAAATGATTTTCATAAATATTTAGTCATATTTTTATGTTGAATCAAACGTAGTTAATTTGAATTTTTATTTCTAAGTTGCAATATCTAATTTTTTATTAGTTAATTTTTTTATTTATATTGTTAACTAATAAAAAACGAATTTGTAAAGTAGTTTATTTGTTAGATCCTATTTTTAAATAAAATTAAGACTTGGTAAATATTTGTGTGGGAAATTTTGAATTTGTAAAAAAAGCATAATGGTCAGATCCTAGTTTTAAGTGATGTTGAATTTTAATAATATATGTACAGAGGAATTTTTGATATTTCATACTGACATTAAAAGAGTGTGACGGCAAATATATTATAACTTTTACTAAATGAATACATATAAAGGGCAATTTTGAAACTTCGCGGTCGGACCAAAAGCTCTTCCATGCCAACTGTTAATACGAGCGTTACGGGACGCGCTTCGCACGTGATGAAAAAGGCAGAATTATTTTTCTATAAATTGTATTTACCTAACACGTTTAAAAGAAACCATATACATTTAGTCATATTTTTATGTTGAATCATACGTGGTTAATTTGAAATTTTATTTCTATGTTGTAGTGTCTAATTTTTTGTGAGTTTAAATTTTTATTTATATTATTAATTAATAAAAAAATTTGTAAAGTACTTTATTTGCTAGATTCTATTTTAAGTGATATTAAAACTTGGTAAATATTTGTAAAGAAATTTTGAATTTATAAAAGAA
Source organism: Allium cepa (assembly GCA_030765085.1). NCBI lineage: Eukaryota > Viridiplantae > Streptophyta > Magnoliopsida > Asparagales > Amaryllidaceae > Allium > Allium cepa. The sequence goes on from CM060929.1 coordinate 440,155,554, forward strand.
GCTCCATTGTCAGATCCTAATTTTAAGCGATTCTAAATTTTAATAATATCTGTAGAGAGACATTTTTGGTATTTCATGCTGATAACAAAAGAGCGCGTCAAAAAATATATTAGAACTATTGATAAAGAATTACATATAAACGGTAATTTTGGAAGTTCATGGTCGGAACAAAAGTTTGCGCTTCCAAGCCAACTATTAATAAAGATATATATATATATATATATATAAATCTATATAAATTAAATTTTATTTATTTATACCTTTGTATAAGCATATAAATATTTGTATATTAATATAAATATACAATATTAATAAAAATGTATGTATATATATTAATAACTATATAAATGCGTTTATATTATTTAATATATAATAAATAAATAATTTTTTTGCTGTAATATCGAAAATAATATATATACAAATACATAAAAAAATTATATTTATATATTTATATACACATAAATTAATATGTTAAATACTTATATATAAATATGTATAGTAAAAAATATATTAGTACAAATAAAATTTTACATTAATTTAAATTTTTTAAATATATTTATTGAACTGGTCTTACACATAAATCAAGTTTTTTAATTGTATATATAACTGTATAAAACTATTTGAAACACAAAATGTTATTATTTGAAACTAAATTTAAATTCAAAACTTTTAGCAAATTTTAAGTGAAATTTTATAATTTGAAAATTGAATATATAATTTTTATAATTTAAAATGATTTAAAAATTCAATTTTGAATCACCGGTTTTTTATTTAAATATTTAAATATGAAAAAATGTTTTTTAATTTTTTACCATAAGCTTAATAAGCATCAATAATATTTTATAGTAGACATATGAAGTTATATAATTATTTACATGATAAATTGATTTAAATATTATTTTTAAAAATAATATCTAAATAAAAAATATTTTTTTTATCGATAATATTATATTTGTTAAACATCATATAAGCAATTTTATTTTCATATTTTGCATATGTATAATATAACATTTATATTATAAACTATACAAATATATGCATATATTATATTTTAAATTAATTAAGTAATTAAAAAATGTTTTTTAAATTCCAAGCCATACCATAGATGGATGAATAATCATAATATATGTATATATGAAATCATATATACATATACATACAACCAACTAAATTTGTGACAATATATCCACACATTCGAATCAACTTACTATCAACACAATATATTGATAAATGAACATTGTAGTTCTAAAGTAATGTTTGTAATTAAGTTAAAAATGTATCTTGTAGCCAAGCCCTTAAACATGCCTTAAAACGATGTTATATGCCCCTAGAAATGATTTTGATCCAATAGAGTGATAATCCTTGAACCGTCAATCACCAGCTATCGGATAATTGCTAAATTGATTTGATTTGAACGTGGAAGATTAGAGAGACGAAGGTTGAAAGTTGGCTAGCAAATGAATGAGTTAGAGGAACCAAAAAAATCTTCATCAAATGGAGAAAGAGATGCTTAAATAGAGGATGGAAAAGACAGAAATTAGGATTTTATCTTTTACTATATCTCCTTTAACCTTAGCCATCTGGTAACGACCCAAATTTAATCACTCTAAATATGGATATTTAATATTTTATTTAAATAATTAATAAATGGATTTTATAACCCAAAAATACCCCTTTTAAATATTAAGTAGTAATGGTGAAATGATTTCTAAAATGTGTTTACAAAAATATTTAGTTAAAAAAAAAGCAGAAAATGTGACCGGAAAGCTTTTTCAAAAATCCTAATTTTTTATCATCTAAAAGTTGTTAAAAAATTTGTAAATACCTTAATACACTTAAACACACATTGTTATAAATGATAAATACTTAAATTAAGTTAAGTGTGGAAATAATATGTGTACTTTAAGGAAGTATGAAATGACATTTCCATAAAAATTAAAAAGTAAAATATGAAATGTCAGACTCATCTCTTACATCAGAGTATAAGATCATCCTATTATCCAATTTGTTTTAAATGTTTGGTTAGTAATATAATAAGGTGAAACATATGTTTACTTAAGTAAAAAGTAAGAGATGTGACGCTTTTTCAAATTACAATTAAAATAAAATGTAAAAGAATGATATGTCATTATCATTTCACATCTTAGTACAAAGGGAAGTGTTTTGTATAATGGTTAAGAGGGGTAGCTTCCATGGTGCTTATGTGTGGATCAAGGAGGCTAGGGCGGATGAAGTGAAGTGTTCAAATTTAAGTGGCGGGTAGTTTACTTTAGGGTTATTTAATTAATTTGATTATTTCAATTTATATAAAAACAATTTTGTTATTTTCTCTCTCACTTCCATTTCATTTCTTTTTTTCGAAACTTTATCTTCCTCTTTCTAAAGTTTAAAAACTTGTTAATTGTTTCCATGCCTTTCCAAAGTTTTTAAAATCAATTCTTTTCACTTTAAAAGCTCTTAATTTTGTTTCAAGACCTTTATTCATCTTCCCACTGTATTTCTACTTCGAAGACAAGGCCATACTCACCACCCCATGGCTGAACCCTATCATGCCTAGGCCGAGCCTACTTTTTAAGATCAAGGCTAAAAATCATTTCTTTGAAAGAAAAATTCAAAGATCTAGGCCAATTTCAAGTTTTAGAAAAGATATGTTTGATTTTGATTAGTAAATTATTTGTTTTGGGAAAAGTTTTAGACTTTTTATGTTAGTAAAATTTGTGTATGATATGTTGCTAGAATTTGTTAAATTTGTTTGTGTTAGTTTAATATATACGCTTTTAGTTGGTGATTGGAGGTTAAACTTGATAAATGTAGTCTAAAAAGTTGAGTTTTGCATTGAAGTTGTTATTTTGCTCATGTATGTGATGATGGTATAAATTTGCAGGTGTGAGCTTGTATGTTTGGATATGTGATATGAAAGTTAGCATCTTTATATGCTATTGAGATTTAAGATCACTTAGAAGAGAACCAAAACTTGTTTACTAGTTTTCAAGGTACTAAGAGACCCAATGATTAAAAATTTGTTTAGTTTTCAAAATAAAAACTTTTCCATATGTTTTTTAAAAGAAGTAAAGTTAAAATCAAAGTTTGAAGTGGAGTTTGGAGTAAGATCTAAAATAGATCAAACTTTAACGAGTTGAATTCATAGCGATAGTCGCTATGAATGCAGTTTGGAAAAAGTTAGCGATTAGATCTCAAATTGATTCTTTCTAAAATAGTTTTGAAAATATTTTTTGAAATGTTAATTAAGTATAAAAGTTAATTATTTTGATAATTAAACATAAGTTTAATAATTAATTAATCGATTAATTAATTAGCAATATTATTAATTAATAATTAAGTTAAGTAATTAGTATTTAAGTAATAAACTAAGAAGTTAATTATAATTAATTGATTGATATGGTTTTAATTAACGATTAATTAAGTTAAATTTTAATTAAGAATTAATTTTATTAAGTTTGAGTTATTTATTTAAATAATTATTAATTACTTTATAATTAAGTTATGTTAATTAATTAATTATTATTTAATTAAATTTAATAAATAATTAATTACTAATCAGGCATGGTTTAGTTAATCAATCTAATCAAATTTAATTGAGTTAATTAAGGGTTAATTTAGTTTAATTAAGTCTAAATTATGGTCTAATGTTGATTTTGTAACGATCCGGATTTTCCGTCATTGATTTTGATATTTGATTGTTTTAAATATTGATTTGGAAAGTAATTTGATTTTTGAATATGAATATTTTAGTTAAAATTATAGAATGAATTTAAACTTTCAAATATAGCGATTTATCGTAATACAGAAATGGTGAATAATTGAAATTTAAGTTGAATATGAATCGAAACAATTTTTAATATTGATATAGATTCTATTTGTAATGGAATTGTGTTAATAAGTTTTCAAAACTAAAATTTCAAGTGATTTCGTCAATTTTTGAAGTTGTCGATTTAATCAATGCGTTTAAATAACTATCCGGGACACAGTCTCAGAATTCAACGAAAACAATTCCATTAGATCCCTAATAATGTATTATTATCGAATTTCCAATTTTGTAGCGATTGGATTTACCATTTGTTCATATGGGATAGAAATCTGTTGAAATCAATATCGAAAATTTAATGTTTTAATTGGGTTCAAAAGCTGTCTTCTCCATACGATCAAATTAGACCTCGTGACTTGTTTCGTTGGGTTCGAAATAGGGGTATAACATTATGAACGTCGGGCGGCACACCTCGATAGGGATTCAGGATTTTAAGGTGCCTTAAACGAGATATTTTTAATATTAAAATATATAAATCAAATCAAAATAGGACAACGGCACCCTACAGCCGTCCTACATCTATCTGACCACTCCCTTCAGCTTTAAAATCACGTCTTCTTTCCTCCTTCTTCTGTAAATAAACGAAATTAGTTTATAAAAAAAGGAAAGAACAAATCAAAAGAAAAAAATAGCATACGAGTGACTCGCGTGATAGCCAAGGCTTGCTTGGATTCAAAAGGAAAGGAGGAGCGTAGTCGTGTTGGATGGTAGGACGAAGATGGACGAGGGGAGAGTTGGAGGTATGGGGATTATTGCTAAATTGTGTTTTGGGTTTGGGTTTCTCTCGAATTACAGGTGGCTTCAAACTCGAGAGTGGAAGTCCTTTAGGGTAAAGTCGTGGCTCGAAGTCAATGGGTTTGAGGCACGAGGTTAGGATTTCTCGCGTGCATGGATTGTTGGATGCATGTGTGTAGACGGAGCTATAGGCGAAGCATGGAAGGATGCGATGAGTTCGCATGGCCGAGGCAGCCTTCGACTGACGAGATTCGAGGGAGGCGTCGTTTAGTACGTGCACGACTAAGGCAGGTTCGGTATTGTTCAAATTCGCGGTAGTGGGCTGAGATCAACTTCATCTTCATCGCATCTTTATATGAGTAAATTTTTGCTCACATTTATTAAAGGATTTTGAATGTAAATTTTGAAATAGAATGGTATGGCTTTGGAAATGTTTTAAACTGAAATCCATTGGGGAAATTTGGATAGTTCAAATTTGATATTTGATTGGAAATATAAATTTCCATGCAAAAGTATTGTTTTATATAAATTATCGTTGAAAATAAGAAATAGTCTTGTGTTATATAAGAAGAAACAATGTATGTTTAAAAGGTCAATAATTTTTATGAAATTTTGGAAAAAAAGTGAACTTTGGAAGTTTTAATTAGCATTCGTATAGAAATGATCTAAAAATTTGTATTCCCAAGGTGATGTATTTACTCGGTAGATTTGAATAAACATAAAATTTTGAAAAAAATAGTATTTTCGAAATAACAATAAGTTTGAATGTAAATTATTTATTATAGGGAAAAACACTATTGATGAAGTCTCGTAAATGAGATTTTTTTTATAAACAGGTGAAACTGGAATTTTAAATTAAATTGAACGCCTTTTTAATTTAATTTAGAATTGGAATGGGTTGCAAATTTAATCAAGGTGAGTAAATCTCACTTTTTTTAGATAATTGGTTTAATTTATCTCTACTACTAATAAAGAAAATTCATTGAATTAATTTAGTCGGCGTCTTTTTGAAATTTCAAAAATGCCTTTGCTTTCAGTTTACAATAATATAAACAACCCATGTGCGAAGCACGAATCAATTCTAGTAGTAATTAAAATTAACTATTGGTTGACTGGATGAATTTATACATTCATCAGTTGAATGCTGTATTATATATATATATATATATATATATATATATATATATATATATATATAATAGTAGTTGGGTTTATTTTCCGTCGATTGGAGCAAATGAGACACTATGTGACCTGCATAGTAGAGGATGACCCTATATTACCGCGATATCCTGCCTCGAAGTGGGATTGGTATTTTATGTTATATAACATCTGTGGGTGTAGGAAAACAGATTGGAGGGATCCAACTGGATTTCTCAAAATATATTGATTGTTGTTCATATATATAGTGATATATAATGAAATCGAATAATCTATTATGGATCGCTGTATGATTTGATTGTTCGGATGCTATAGTAGCACTGGCCCTAAATTTGGTAGTTTAAATACAATAAATAATGTTTTTGATTTTTTTTTTTAAATGAAATTTGAAAAATGAAAATATTTATATTGATTTTGGAATTATTTAAAAAGGAATTTAGTTAGATAAAATAAAAAAATAACTTAAATTTTGGATACATATTTAGCTATTTCGTAAAATGGTTTCAAACAGAGAATTTTAAATTGAGATTTTTTTTAAAATAATGGATTTTAAATGAGAATTATTGAAATGGGAAAAGGAAGTTGTAACCAGGATTATGAATGAATTTGGATTATAATTGGAACTTGTTAAGGAATAGATTTCCAATTGGAATTTTAAATAGAAATCGATTTATAAATGGATTTCAGCAACACAGATCTGTTCTAAACTGAAATGAGTTTATAAAGTTTATAAGTGATGTTTATAAATAAAATGAAGTGATTATTATTTAATAAATTGGGAATATAAATTCACAACACGAATTTATAATGAGATAGAGAATCGGTTTTGAAAGAAATAGTGGAATCTATTTTGGATTTTGGAACTAGTTGTAAAATAGGGAATGTAAATCGATTTGTGATAAATCGAGAGAGATTTGTAATATAAAATTGGTTATATTGGAATTTTAAATATATATTTCTATCGAGAAGTTAAGTTGTCTTTTTTTAAAAGTAATTGTTATTTATTAAACTATGCAGTTTAAAGCTATTTTAATATTAAAATATTTCAGAAATTGGTTTTTCAAATATTTAAAATCAATTGCAATAAATTCTAATTTTTATAATAACCTTGTAAAATCGATTAGTATTATTTAAAAATGACTTGGAAATAAGTTGTCGTTGGTTATTTAAAAGTGTTTGATATTTTAAATAATTATCTAAATGTGTTTAGAAAATAAATTATTATACTTTAAAAATTACTTATTATATATATATAGTGTTTTGAAAATGATTGAAATGTGTTTATAAATACTCTCGAGATTTGTAAACCAAGTTATTTAATAGAATGATTTATAAAAGGAATCTTAAATTGAATTCTAGGAACTTAAGAAAATTTCCCAAGCGATCGATACGTGACTTAAAAAAAATGAATCAGAATTCATAAAGAAGTTATAAATTGTTGGATGAGAATTTAAATATTAATATCAATTTTTTAAGTTACAAAGGGGATTATTTTAAAATTCCAAAGATTATGGAACGAGTTATAATGAGTTGAGAATTTACAAAAGAAGTTGTAAATGTTTTATAAGTTGGTAATAAGGGAAATTTCCTTGTTTGGGAATATAACTATAAAATCAATATAAGTTTATGAATATTTCCTAAGTGTTGAGGAGTAAGTGATTTGAAAAGTATATTTATAAATATTTTCCTAAGTATTGGAAAAGAAAAATGTTTTGGGAATGTTGACTATGGAATGGGTAAGTAGAAATATTTCACTAAAGGTTGAAATAAGATATGGTTTGAAAAATATCCTGTTATAGATATAAGTTTTGAAATAGTTTCCAAATATTGGAATACAGAAAGAAATTTGAATATATATCTTCGTAAAGATATTTTGAAAATAAATTTTTGAAAAATTTATAATATGGGCGTAGTGACCGCTTATGTGTGTAATTTGATAGTAAAATAACGGACTTTCAAATCTCGCCAAGTTCGTTAATCGTTTCGAAGAGACCAGGGTCGGATTTAATTATCCAAAAATCACATCGATTCGGTTTGTGCTTTACGAATTGTGATATCGTGAAGATAATGAATACGGTGATTTTGGAGTTTCGGTTTGTTCAAACCCAGAACAAATTGTATGGATGAATGCTATCATTGCATTATTGCCTGAATGGCAGTGTCAGTACTCCAAATATGAATGCTATTCTTAAGGTAATATGTAGCCTCAAGCCTCATCAACCGGGAATGACTAAAACAGGGGAGATGCAGTAAGGCTATTTGGGTCGCTTCCGTTAGAGTATGTTCATCACTCATATAGAGTGGACATTTATCCTCATCACTATCTTTCATTTGTATGCATTTCGAGGCCCATTGGTGTCGATCATATTCGGTACTATCCAGTAAAGGGTGGGCCGATTTTGTGTTGGTAGGGATTGATAGGTACGATCTCAGTACATTTTTCTAAAGGTGGCCCTGCCATTGTATGGAATCCAATATCCACTATGAGCCTGTACGGTTTTAGTTGTATATATATCATGCTGAAATGTGAAATGCAAACATTTCAGCTATTTTATAGCTTATTTTTTTTATAGAAACTATTATAATATCAAATGATTCTGATATAAAATGTTTTGGTTATCGTAAGATAAAACACGTTGTGTTTATGTGTGACGTGATCTTACGAGATACCTTTGTTTCAAAGGATTTTGATAACCGTAATAATTCAAATTGAGTATGTTTTCTCATACTAGTTTTCCAAACTGACTCGGGTGTTATTTTATTATAATACTCAGGTCAGACCGAGTATTGCAGATCCATGTTAGGGTTCTATGGAGCTCAGGAGACGAGTTGGAGGATTTCAGACGTATTACACATACTTGCTTATTTTTCAATTGTGTGTGTTAAACTACATATTCAGTACTTGTAAGGACAAGTTATTATAACTGTCCAGGTTACTATGTTGACTGTTGTACTCTGATGATTGTATGTATATTAATTGTTATAGTTTCTTTTTATACAAATATCTATATTTATCTATTATATATTGTTCCACTGCAATTGTGAGATTCTATGTTATTGTTTATGTCTTCTCCTATCCCTCTTTCTTCTCCACCCATAGCAATCGGTATTTTCGGCACTTGAATATTCGGCATGCTATATAGTGAATGTATGGATGTCGATTTTTGAGGGTCGAAAATTCTGGGTCGCTACAGATTTAGTTATTGGTTAATAGTGATTAATTGAGATTTAGTTAATTCTTAATTAATGATTAAAAGTAATGTTTAATTATTTAGTTAAAGGTTTGTTTCTAAACTCTATCAGTTATATTTCAAGTCAGCTTCCTTATAAGTAAACTAATTTCAAACCAAAGGTTCACTTGTCTGTGCCATTAAGTTAGCCTAGTAAATATGAATGCTTTATTAGATGATATCCGTTTAGTAGAATAAATCCCCATTCTGCTATAAATTAATTGAATATGATTATTTGAATATCTGTTTAGCAGAATAAACTCCATTTTGCTATCATTTAGGTAGTAAAATATAGATGACATTGTTTAGCAGAATAAATCCTCATTCTGCTATAATAAAATTAAGTAGATTATTTGGATATTCAGCTGGTATAGTAAATCCCCATTCTGCTATTATATTGATTTGGACATTGAATTGTATGGTAGATATTCATATTGAATAAGAAATGTTCCCTAATTATTTGTGGTTGTTAATTGCCTTTGTATTTGTGCTCATCCTTGTGTTCTATGATGTTTGAATGGAAATATTATCCCCTTTGAAATATTTTGTTAAATCTTGTGCATGGGTTTTACAAAGATAATTAATAATTTAAATAAAGATGATCTAAAATAAATAAATTATTTCAGTAATAAGGTTTTAAGTTAATTGATTATTTAATAATAAGATTCAAAATCAATAAATTATTTTAATAATGGTGTTTTAAAATTGATTAATTATTCTTATAATGATGTTTTAAAGATAATCAATCATTTAAACTAGGATGTTTTAAAGTTAATTAATCTTTTTGAAATAATGTCGTTTTGTAGAAATTAATCAGGATTAACGCTAATTGTTTATTTTAAATGTTTCGAAAATAATTAATCCTTGATTAAAGTTGATTTATTGTAATGACCCACTTTTATATATAGTTTAAGTTAGCAATAAACCACACATGTCAATTCAAATTGAACAAAAAGGCAGATTGTTAGGGGAAAGAATGAAGATAGAAGAAACTAAGCAAACACGGAATCCAACAGCGCAACGGAAATAAATATACTAATCAACATGATTCTTTATAAAGTAATTTCAAAAAAGATAAATCAGAGTTACACTAATACAATTTCTAACCTAGGACAGTTATAACAGCCTGTCCTTGTACATTATATATAAAATACATAATGTACGGCGGAATGAAGTAATAACTATCTAACGATGAAGCCTCATGCTCCAATCTCCTCCAAATGCATCCGTAGAAAACCTGGACTACTTGGCTGCTCGTAAAAGCATCCAAGAGTTTTAGGGAAAAAAAATTAAACTTTGGGTCAGACATGGGTCTGGTGTGAGTAAACTCAAACAACTTGATTATTACATTTCAAAACCTTTTAAAAATCAAAGGTATCTAGTAAGATCACACTATACATAAACATGGACGGGTTTTTACCTTACGGTAACCAAAATAATTTTACAGAAAATCCAGTGACATTATAATAATATCTAAAGTACAAATACTTATTAATCTTAGTTGAAATTGTTACATTAATTAAATTCCAGCTTACTAGGCTTTACAATCAAAACCACAAAGGCACATATTGGAGAATAGATTCCATACTATGATCAGGTAAGGAACTACCTCCGATGGGTACATCTCTAGATCAATGCAGCCGAATCTGACAAGAACAACTTGTACCCTGCCACACAAAACTGGCCTACCACTTGACTAGTAGTACCGAATATGTTATCATCCCGGCCTACCAACATTAATCGAAATCTCCTATACACAAAAAATTCCATAAAAATAGGGCAATCTAGAAAGATGATGGCATACCCTAATGGAAGCGACCCACTTAGCCCTGCTGCATGCCCTGTTTTCGTCATTTCCCGATTGATAAGGCTTGAGGCTACGTTTTAGCTTTTTGAATTGCAATCATACTTGGAATGCTAACACTGCCCTCCAAGCATCAATGCAATGCTAGCATTCATCCATATAAGTTGTCCAGGATAAGGAAAGACCGAAGGCAGTATTTCTACTACATCCATTTTGGAATCACCCTCGGGACTAGTAGAAAGCAGCTCTTGCACTTCAAAGCTACATCTTTGATTCCATATTCTTCAAGATGCCTTCAATTCGAAATGCATGAGTAGGACCAAAGTGGTTTTTGGGTAACAGATCCGATCCCGGTCTCTTCGAAACAACTTGCGATCATTTTCGGTAAACTCAAACTCGATTCTTTAGAAAATAAGCAGATAAAAGATAAGTGTGGAGTTCAACTCCTAACCGTTAGTGGACGGATTTCCTTATCATTTATCCTAGAAGAACAAAATGAATTTATACGTATACTATAACACCACCAACGGTAACTGTACCATATAATTTTCGTGTTTCTCCTAGATACTTCCAAGTTACGTTTTGGTCTAGATTTGATAGTTGGTTATTTGACTATAAGAAAAAACATTTGTAAAATTCTCTCTTATTACATTCCATATTAAATGGCCAAACCATTCCCTTTCAAAACATAATTTACTATAAAACTCGTTCATTTTATAAAACCCCATTCACTTATTCCTTACAAAAATCTTTAATAAGTTCATTAACATTTCAAAACTCTTTACAATTTTTCAAACTTGATTTAAAACATCTTTTAAAAATGTCTAAAATGATTTATAAAATCTCTTCTATTTTTACAACTATTTAAAAATCTTCCTTCATAATTTCTTTATAGAATCTCCTTTATAAAATATCATTTTCACGATACCATTTGTAAATCACTTTAGGTAAAACCTTTTATTTAATAAATCCCGTTTTAAAAACAAGATATTATTTAAAAATAACTTTATAAAATAATAATAAAGTTTAAAAACCATTTATAACCTTTAAACCCAAATTGATTAAAGAATTAAAGCTAATTCAAAAACATCTTTAGCAATTTGAAAGAGTCTTAGCAATCCTAATGATACTAATTTAAGTTACCATTCAATTTCAAATTGTAACGACCCACCTTTTTGGATGGTTTAAATCGACAATAAACACACATGTCTAATTCAAACCATTCAAAAGGGAGGATCGTTAATGGGTAAAATAAGAAAATAATAGAAAAGAAGGAAAAACAAAACACAGAATCTCACAACAGAATGATAAAATATAATAATCAAATAAACAGTTCATGAAGCTGTTTTACAAATGACATTTGATTACACTTTTACAACTCAAATCAAAGTTATACATACAGCAAAAAATAAAAAATAGTGCAGCAGAACACAGGTAGCAGTGGAATAATATAATAAATAGTAATAATATACGGAATCTTCGTCTTCGTCCTTTGGAAAATAGAACGATCTTCAATACACTGAAAAGCTCAGATTGACCCGAGCGTAATGAAAATACAAAATACTTGAGTCAGAACTAAAAGATCTTATGTAAGTAAAATTAATCTAAAATAAAGGTGACTGCAATGGCTTCAGAGATGTTACGAGATTTCCATCTCCTATCAAGTGTACAACGTGAATATAGTTATTGAAAGAATTCAAATAATTCGAGTATCCATTTAACCACTTTAACAAACAAAAAAATTCGAAGTTTGACTTAAACCTTTTATATAATCCAATTCCAACATATAATCCAAATTCAATAATTTATATGGATATATATCATTTCAACCAGTACCAAAAATCAATATTTTCAAATCAATGAAAACCGTTCGGGTTTATCATTTCAACCCATAACAATTTTCGTAATCTATGAGATCGTTCGGATATGTATCATTTCAACCCATAGTAACTTGCAGTATTATAATAATATAAAATACAACATCCATTCATCCAATATTAACAATCAAATATCCATCACAATAATCATCCAAACCAATCAATAAATATCAATATAGAACTGAAATCAGCAACAGGTATTTAAGTGGCAATTTATATTCAATAATAAATTAAATAACGATTTAATTCAAATAAATTCAAATTAACTAAGTGGAATATTTAAAATATACCAAACAGCCATAAATAAATTTCTATCACATCAAAAATTTAATTTAACAAACATAAGAAGTTTTAGAAGTTGTGAGTGGGGTAAAACACTCACATTTGAATTTAAGTTGAATTTAAATCCAATTTAAACCCAAAATTCAAAACAGTCTCCGAATCATCCAAACCAGCATTAGAATGTTCGAAATTTTAATACGATTCCAGTGGAACAAACTGCGCGTGAATCGAACCTTGTATATAAAAGTTATGCTAGTTAGAACATTTGAAAGATAAAATTTTAAATAAATAAATAAAATAAAACAACCACTCACAAACGTACACGTCGGCCTCCCTCTTCGAACGAAACCCTAGCAGCAATGCGATCCAGAATTTCGGCCACCACCTGATCGATGCTTCAACCAATTATCGCCGCGCCTCCGATCACTATCAACGCGATCAGATATTGCCATCTCCCTTGCCTCGACAAGCCGCCCCTACCACCAAGTCGCGGCCAACCACAGCCTCGTGGAAAGCACAGCGCCGCTGCCGCTTAAAAACGCCGCTCATGGTGAATTTCGGCCACACGTGACCCAACAAATCCCACCGATCGACTTGCCTCGATACCCTCTTTGCTTCTGTGCCCCCGATCGGCTCCACGGCGTAGATCCACCGTCCATAACAACAACCACACACGAACGGCCGTGACTTAATCATCCAATTGTGGCCACACAGCAACCCAAATCAAAAAACTATCACATAATTGACTTGTGCTTATCGAGGGCTTCAAATAGGTATATAATTCGATATATATCGAGGAGTTTAAAATTTTGATTTGGAATTTGATTTGAAATTGAACTAGGATTTGTTTGTCTGCCATTGGAATGAGAGCCACAGAAAATTGTACGGACTGAAATGAGGAATGAGAAACAATTAGGGTTTATAACGAGGTATTTATAGGTAGATCAAAAAAATAGAATGAATGGACAAGATTGATTTGGATTGGAATGATAAACGACCCAAAAAGCCCGTTCTTCTTCTGGAACGAAAATGAGTTAACCCATATATCAAAATTGATGTTTTCAATACTTTTAAACTCAATGGAACATGTTTCAGGTCTTAATTCCATCGTATGAAGAAGTTATGTTAAATCAGCTTATTTCAAATTGATTTCAATTGTTTTTAATTAAATTGATTTCTAGGCATTTTGAGCCCGTACGATCAAACAACAAGTCCGATCGCTACGAAACTTGAAATCCTTTAATAATTCACTATCGATGAAACTAGTTTTGCCAAAATCCAAGTCAGTGTCCAAAATGGCTATTTTCACGCTAATTAAATAAATTAATTAAATCAATTTTTATTCAATGTTTATAAACCAACAAATTTCATCATTTTTGATTCAATAGACATTTACAATAATTTAACATATTAACTCAATGTTGATTATTACACTAATTATAGTGTTCAAATCATTGTAATTAAATCCAATTAATTATAATTTAATTTCAGTAGATTTATTTAATGTGATTTTCAATCTTTTATATTCAACCAAAAATAAATCTAATGACATAGTTAACATTGTTTTACATTTCATTCCGTTAATATATTCTAGTTCCCATCTTTTATTTGTATTAACTATTATATTTCCATTATATTGGACTCTGTCAAATTTACACATTACTTAAAATTTGAAGCCTCAATTAATTTGTTTATCTGGTCTCATTCTCTTATTAAATCAATTATAACCTTACATACATAGTTAACATTGATATATATATTTTATTACATCAATATTTTACCACTTCATCTTACTTTTCATTAACATAATCTTTAATTATATTTAATTGTAATAAATTCATTTATTAAAAATTTTAAATTCCAATAAATTTAAGTAAACTTGATTTCTATCCTTTTTTATCCGAATCAAAGGTCATATTATGATAAATTTTTCATTGGTTACATTATATTGAATCAACATTTCACCATTTTAATCTACATCAACCGTACTAATTAAGTGAACTAAATGCAATTGATTTCCAATTACATTTAATAGGCCAAATAATTAAATAGGTAACATATATTAATTATTACCATTAACATCTCATCACACTTATAAGTTCATCATTAACAAGAAAATGTTACAATTAATTAACTAACACTGATTTTACTCAATTCCCTTAATTATATCATTCCATAAATTCAATATCACATTTGTTTTCCTCTATTCAATTTATAACCAAATCATAACATTTTTATTATTTCAGTTTATTGGATTTTCATTATAATTGTTAACAAATGACTTAAATTAACATTACCAACTTTCATTCTATTAATATTCCCATTATAAATCTTAAATTTTAATTTCTCCCAACTGTACATTACAAAATCTTATTAAATTAACAGATTTTAATTGTCAAAAATTACGGGTCGCTACACTCTCCCCCACTCAAAACTTTTCGTCCCCGAAAAGGAAAAAGAAGGGAAAAGAAGAAATTAAGTAATCAATATATCTTATTCAAAATATTAAATTTATAAACAATTAAATTTACAAAATTAAATAATTTGAATAAAATATATCAATTTATAGCAATTAAATCCTTTTATACTCAAATTAATAAAAGTTTGGAAAACATTTCACAAAATTTTCAGAGTCCAAAATTCATTGAAAATTTTGGCAGTCTCCTTTGTACGGGGAGGTCTGGGAGAAATAATAATATAAAAATATAACAATATATACCAAAATTTTCAAAATAATATATCCCAACATGGGAAAACAATATAATATTGCTAAAAAACGTAATCCAAGAACGTAACTATTTGTCTGGCAAATAACGCTTATTTTATGAAACAAAAGCAGTAGCAATTGCTTCCATAACTTGTATTCCATTTATATAATCCAAAGAGGTTAATAATTATATAGAAGTGAAATGATTATATTGTTTTAAATTAATAACAAACAATCAACATATAATAACAAAAATTACTTTCAACCAAAAGAATACCATCATCACATAAAAATCAAAATAAATCAATACAACATAAGAACAATCCTTTGCAAATAAGCATACAATCTTCACAAGGAATCAAAGTAATCAACCATTTCTGAAGTTATAATTAATATGGTATTTGTAACAGCCCGCAAATCCGTACCCCTTGAGTCAACACTATTCTACAACAATCAACTCAAGTTGCACAGAAATACGAACCGTTTGGGTTAAAGAAGAAGAGGTAGAAGAAGAAAATAGACAACAACAACAGAATCTAACCATCGCAGCGGAATAAAATATAATAAATAATAAATAATTTTTACTCCAAAAATCAAATATATCTGTCTATATATATGACATCATCTGAGTACATCAATCACAGCTCAACATCAATATCATACAAATGGATACACAACAACTCAACACAGCGGAATATATGACAAGTACGAGAGTACGTATCGTCATCCTGCTCGTCTCTTGAGCTCCACAGCATCATATCCTGTATCCTATAATACTCGGTCTGACCCGAGCATTACAGTTACATAATACCCGAGTCAGTTTGGAATACCAGCGTGAGAAAATCACACCCAATTAATTATTAAAGTTTCAAAAATCCTTTGAAAACAAAAGCATCTCGTAAGACCACGCCACAAATAAACATGTCGGGTTTTCACCTTACGATAGCTAAAACAATTTTTATAGAAATCCTCTGATATTATAATAGGGTCTATATACAAATACTTATAAAATAGCCGAAATTGTTACATTCATTAAATTCCAGCTGCTAGCCACAGAGTGGGTAATACAAAAAAAACTCGTACAAGGCTCGTAGGGAGAATGGATTTCCAACTAATGACTAGGCACTGGGGTACCACCTGTCACAGTACGGGGCCTAGATCACCGTACCGAGGAGTACGCCCGCTCCCCTGCAACACAAGGCCGGGACTACCCCTTACTGGATAATCCCGAGTGAGATCACCCCGCAGTTGGGATCAGCAGCCGCCCAATAAGCCGAAATAGAAAGGGACATCTAGACTGGAATGACCTCACCCTGCTTGGGTGCTACCCACTTAGCCTTGCTGCATAACCCCTGATTTTCAGTCATTCCCGGTTGATGAGGCTTGAGGCTAAGCGTTACCTTTTAGAACAATATCCCTTAGAATGCCCATCATCCACCTGACGATGTTTCGCACGCATTCATCCATACAAGTCCGTTCCGGGTCCGAACGGAACCGAAGGCACTATCCCTACTACATCCATTTTGGAAATATCCTCAGGATTAGTAGCGACTAGCCCTTGCACTTTACTACTCCATCTTCGAATCCAAAATCGTTTTCACGAAACGTACAAACCGGATCGAAGTGGTTTTCGAGAAATAAATCTCGATCTCGGTCTCTTCGAAACGATCAACGTATTTGGCCAATATTGATAGTCGGTTATTTAACTATCAATTAATATTCACAAACAACCATCCAACAACAAATAATTTTCCAATTATTTATTACCTTCAAAATATCTTCACAAGACATATTTCTATTTTCAACCTTTTGAAAACAGTTTTCAAACCATTCTTTCTTTCTAGAATAAACTTTCCTAAATATTTTTCTACCTCTATTGAAATTGCCAAGCACAAGCTAGATTTTTAAAATAATTTAAAAATACTTTATTGCAAAATATATTTAACACTTAATTTAGGAAAATTTACGTTAATACTTAATTTATAATAATACTTTAAACAAGAGACCAAATTATTCTTTAGATAATTATTATGATAATAGATTAAACAAAAATACTTACTTGGAATTTACCTTTAAAATAATTAAGTTAAAACTACTTCAATAATCGATTAAAAATATATACTATATGAATATTTGAAAATAAGGTTACTTTATAAATATATAAACTAGATTCTCACCTTTAAAACAGAATTACTAAGTCACCTTTATAAATTATTACTACGGTAATAGATTTGAATAAATATTTACTTTAGAATTTAAACAATTAGAAATAATAAATTTCCAAGAACATACTTTATAAAACAACATTAAAATCTTTATTTTATTTTAAAAATTTACATTGAAAACGTACTTGGCTATCCAGAGAAATATACTTCTCTTCACATCCTTTAAAAATAAATCCCTATTTATTTTTAAACAATTTTTCTCATACCATTAATAAATTCCCACCTTGAATTTGTTCTTCCAAATATCCAATTTCAAACTCTTAAATCAATTTCCAGATTGATTTCCAATTTACTTCTTTTATTCCAAAATCCTTTAATTTCATATTTCATTCCTTACTTATGATTTAAAATACTTTTAACTGAAAATTCAAGTTTTTGATTCCTCAAATTGCTTCTAAATCCTTTTAAATAAATTTAAACTTTGAAATTTAAAATAATTCTTTATTCTTTTAATTGATATCACTTAGATTTACTATTTATTAATTTCTGCTTATTCAAATCCTTTATCCTCCATACTCGACATTATGTATTAGTACTTTAAATTTCATTTCCTTTCCTTTCCAATTCATTCTTAATTTGCTTAAATTCATTGTTATTATTTCACTTACAAATTCTCTTCATTTTATTTCCAAAATTCAATTCTATATATCTTGATAACTTAGTGCACCGGAATGTATTCGGGTAAACCATAACAGCCAATATTCCAATGTAATTCATCATAGGATATCAAATAATTACACAGAGAATATTAAATGATTTAAATTAAATGTTGAGGGGTCCAGTTGGATCCCTCCAACCTGTTTTCCCTGCATCCACAGACATTAGCATCACATAATATGCCAATTCAAATTATACTACACTATATCACATCAATCAATTCTACCATACGATCAATTATTTAAATTTAATCACTTAAATTTAAATTTAAACCGAGTGAGATTAGCTCACCTTTGACTTTTAATTTTCAATCCAAGTCCGTCTCGATCATTATCTCCCAATTTTAACCTTGAATAAACATTGGATGATTTTTATTAACATTCGAATAAATCGACCATAAAATTTTCGTATATGAATTTAATTATCCAATGCTTTTATCCCAGACTAGTAATTTAACTTTAAGCTCATTTCCTTTTTATAAAATATTTTTAGTACCTAAAAGAATTTAATAAGTTAATATCTTCATCATATATTATTAACAATAAACTAGTTAGTGAAGACATGTGTATATATGTATATAAAATTTTAAGTTAGACCAGACATGTTTACCTTTACGGTGTTATATATTTTCTTTACTGTATTTGTAAACATTAATCACTTAATTAAATTAAAACAACTCGATACCTTAAACGCGAACAGGAGTTCACCAACGCCGAGCTTCTGTTCGTATTCCAAAACGTGCTTGACCGAGCTCACTGCACTGCAAAACCCTAGCCTCGCGCCATCATCACCACGTCGCCGTTGAAGAAGTCACACACGAGGTGCTCAGGTCTTCTCAAACTCGTGACGCCTCCATGCAAATCGAAGTGCCGCCCCCATCGATCCCTCATTGCACGCGAAACCCTAACTACTTCCATCCACGATCATGATTCAACCTCGAGTTCGAGCATCCAATTCGCCGTGATTTGAAGAGGAGGAAAGGGACTCGCGTTCGATAAGGAAGAAAGGGGTTTCGAATAGAAGGGGGGTGTCTGCCATTTTCGTTTCCTTCTTTTTTTTTAAATGTTCGGCTATTGATGGAAAAAAAGAAATCCAAAAAAAAGTAGGAAGTGGTTGAGATGGAAGAAGCGTACAAAGGAAGCTTACAGAGAAGGCAAAAAGTTTTTTTTTGACGTAGAAAGGGAGCAGGCTGATGGGAAAGAATTACAGCTGGAGATAATAATTATTATATATATATATATATATATATTTTATCTCAATTCAATTCGTATCAATATCAATGTGTTTATATATCGTATGCTCACACAACAACCTCAATCACAATGAAATTTGAAACCCGATAATAATTCAATATTACGCACCCAATGGAACTGGTTTCATTGAATTCCGAGACTGTGCCTCGGAAAACTATTTTTAGATTCAATTTAAACGATTTAAATTTCAAAACTGAACAAACAACTTTCAAATTCAATTTTAACACTTTTACTATCTTCACTATCATCACTATAAATTTTATAAGCCTTCAAATTATTTTTAAACAGACTTAAAATCTCAGATTTCATATTTTATCCCACTTCAAATTATTTAATTCAATAATTTAACTATCAAATAAATTGTAATATTGAATTCAAGTTAAAATTAAGCTTTTAAATATTTAAAATCAATTAAATATTCCAATTTCAAATGCTCAAAAATTCCGGATCGTCACATTCCTCCCCCTTTAAAAGAATTTCGTCCCCGAAATTACTAACTAGGAAGGATGGTCCAATACCCGTTTACTTACCTCCAAAACCAAACAATTCAACATCTTACTAACTATCTTTTTATAAAAGACCCATTATCATTCTTATTGACTTTTCACCTCTCCCATAGTTTCAAGCCATACTATTTGTTTAATCATTCGAGTTTCAATTTAAAACCAAAATTTGAATTATAAAAATTTTCTCAAAATTTTTCTAACTCCATAAATTCACGAATTTTTTTGCCAACGTCTCCTTTGCGCGGCTAGCTCGGTACAACTACAAAATGGCTCTACGGCCTCCCAAATCCAAAAAGAAAACAAAAAGCCAAGTGGCTCAACAAAATTCCAATCAAATTTCATATAGAAATTTAAACACATACCTTTTTGTCGAGCATTTCAAATTTTATCTTTTGAAATCAAACCCAATTTCTTTTTTCCCTTTTATAATACCTGCATATCCTGCTTAGCACTAATATCCAATCACAACATTCCAAAAACATTTTATCGACTTTCTTATAAATGTCAATATCTATTAATTCAAATACTAACCTAGATTATATTTACAATATCGATTTCCAATTAAGAATTTTCATTTCTTACCTAAGTTTAGTATAAGCATTTTATATGTTTCTTTATTTATTTTCACCGTACCACTTTAGTTTATATCTATGTCTATTCAAATCGATTCTATTCATTTCCATATGAACTCAATTTATCTTTAACTCTACATATATAAACTTTATTTGTCATTTATTTCTGATTCATGTCATTACTTTAAATTGGTTTCATTTACTAACTTATTTTAGTTTCCAATTTGAATTTTGTTTTGTTATTAACAAAAATTCTCCAAAGATTTTCAAAAAAAAATTTCTAACTCCCAAAATTTCCAAATTTTTTTGGCAGAGTCTCCTTTGTACGGAGGAGCTTTTGCAATTTGACAAGAGATATAAATATATATACATCGACCCACACGGTCGGAAAACAGAAAAATAGTTCATATTTCCTATTTTTATTGCGTAGGCGTACCTTATTTAGCATTTTTAAGCAGACAGCTTATTTATTTAGCAGTTAATGCAACCCAAATCCAGCCACACGGCTTCCAAAAACCTGTATTTACTCAATTTAAACATGTAAGTGAAAAATATACAAAGTTTATAGCATTTCACTTAATTTTAGTAGTTAAACACATGTATAATATAAACAATATACACTAAACACTTCCAAAAGCAAATTAATAAGGTTCCGATACAAATTTAGTTGTTTACAACTAAATCACCCACCAATTTCATTAACTAATTTATTATCTAATTAGTCTTTTTCCCAACTTATAATCTAGAACTTGATTTTAATCTCAAAATCTCTTCATTTAAATTTCCTTAAGTTCAAATTTATTTCATAATTCAAGTTTTGATCTTCATTTTATTTTTCAATTCATCAAAAATATTTATTTTGGGTTTCTAACCCATTTTTTCAAATTTTATAAGTCACAACTTATTATTTACACAATTCCATTCACTATAGGCTTGAATAGATTCTTCTTTTATTTTTAACTCAAGCTTTATGCTTCTTTATCTCCCAAGCATATTTTTATTCCATGCATTTTTAATTCTGATTCTTTTATAAGTTATTCTAATTTATTTACTTTAATCCAATTCCTATCCAACTTATTTTCCATTTATTCAGGTAAGAATCTAATTCCATTCAATAATTCAATTTAATTCTTATCCCAATTCAATTTTATCTTAATTCGAATACAACTGGATATTATTTTCAGCCTATCCAATTTATTTTTGGCAACAATCTATCACTCAGAAATTCGGAAATGAATACTGATGATGCGGCCGTCATCATCAGAATTATTTTCCAATAATCCAAGTGATTTCAATGCTATATCACTTTCAAAATCCATTTAAAACAGATTTCCATTTAGAAGTATCTCCAAGACAACAATGCTATTATTTATCTCTAAAACACCTCGATAAACATTTCCAAATCTCTGGGATTTTGAATTTCCAAAGCCTGCTTAAATAAATTTTAACTATAATCCGTTTGCATAGTTTCCCATTTGATTATAATTCAATTTATAATTTACATTTATAAATCATATTTATAAATTTCATTTCATAATTGAATTTATCTTCTCAATCTTTGATTATATTTACAATTTCTAGTTAAATTTTTCACTTAACAATGATAATACTTTAATATCATCATTTCTAACATCCAAAACAACCATATATTAGCTAAATAGTTTTCAAAAGCTATTCTTTATATCAAAATATGTTTTTGGGTAAAATTATTTTATTTACCCATATTTAAAACAATACCATGTCGATTGCTCTATTCAAATGTTTAGAAACCCTTTCGATACAGTTGCGCAGACTGTGTCGACGAAGGTTCATATGCCACTCAATAAACCAATCAACACAATATTAAAACAATTTATATTCACTAACAAATACGCACTCATATTTATTAATACGCTCAAACTCATTATAGAGTACTACAGACTCTAATTTATGAGTAATTCCCACCAGAGCCAAGGTTATTCCCAACCTCGCTCTGATACCAACTGTAACAACCCGCAAATCCGTACCCCTTGAGTCAACACTATTCTACAACAATCAACTCAAGTTGCACAGAAATACGAACCGTTTGGGTTAAAGAAGAAGAGGTAGAAGAAGAAAATAGACAATAACAACAGAATCTAACCATCACAGCGGAATAAAATATAATAGATAATAAATAATATTTACTCCAAAAATAAATATATCTATATATATATATATATGACATCATATGAGTACATCAATCATAGCTCAACATCAATATCATACAAATGGATACATAACAACTCAACACAACGGAATATATATATATATACATAACAAGTACGAGAGTACGTATCGTCATCCTGCTCGTCTCCTGAGCTCCACAACATCATATCTTGTATCCTATAATACTCGGTCTGACCCGAGCATTACAGTTAAATAATACCCGAGTCAGTTTGGAATACCAGCGTGAGAAAATCACACCCAATTAATTATTAAAGTTTCAAAAATCCTTTGAAAACAAAAGCATCTTGTAAGACCACGCCACAAATAAACATGTCGAGTTTTTACCTTACGATAGCTAAAACAATTTTTATAGAAATCCTCTGATATTATAACAGGGTCTATATACAAATACTTATAAAATAGCCGAAATTGTTACATTCATTAAATTCCAGCTACTAGCTACAGAGTGGGTAATACAAACAAAACTCGTACAAGGCTCATAGGGAGAATGGATTTCCAACTAATGACTAGGCACTGGGGTACCACCTGTCAAAGTACGAGGCCTAGATCACCGTACTGAGGAGTACGCCCGCTCCCCTGCAACACAAGGCCGGGACTACCCCTTTCTGGATAATCTCGAGTGAGATCACCCCACGGTTGGGATCAGCAACCGCCCACTAAGCTGAAATAAAAAGGGACATCTAGACTGGAATGACCTCACCCTGCTTGTGTGCTACCCACCTAGCCTTGCTGCATAACCCTTGATTTTCAGTCATTCCCGGTTGATGAGGCTTGAGGCTAAGCGTTACCTTTTAGAACAATATCCCTTAGAATGTCCATCGTCCACCTGACGATGTTTCGCAAGCATTCATCCATACAAGTCCGTTCCGGGTTCGAACGGAACGTAAGGCACTATTCCTACTACATCCATTTTGGAAATATCCTCAGGATTAGTAGCGACTAGCCCTTGCACTTTACTGCTCCATCTTCGAATCCAAAATCGTTTTCACGAAACGTACAAACCGGATCGAAGTGATTTTCGAGAAATAAATCTCGATCCCATTCTCTTCGAAACGATCAACTTATTTGGCCAATATTGATAGTCGGTTATTTAACTATCAATTAATATTCACAAACAACCATCCAACAATAAATAATTTTCCAATTATTTATTACCTTCAAAATATCTTCACAAGATATATTTCTATTTTCAACCTTTTGAAAACAGTTTTCAAACCATTCTTTCTTTCTAGAATAAACTTTCCCAAATATTTTTCTATCTCCACTGAAATTACCAAGCACAAACTAGATTTTTAAAATAATTTAAAAATACTTTATTGTAATTAACACTTAATTTAGAAAAATTTATGTTAATACTTAATTTATAATAATACTTTAAACAAGAGACCAAATCATTCTTTAGATAATTATTACGATAATAGATTAAAAAAATACTTACTTGGAATTTACCTTTAAAATAATTAAGCTAAAACTACTTCAATAATCGATTAAACATATATACTATATGAATATTTGAAAAAAAGGATACTTTATAAATATATAAACTAGATTCTCACCTTTAAAACAGAATTACTAAGTCACTGTTTATAAATTATTACTACGGTAATAGATTTGAATAAATATTTACTTTAGAATTTAAACAATTAGAAATAATAAATTTCCGAGAACATACTTTATAAAACAACATTAAAATCTTTATTTTATTTTAAAAACTTACTTTGAAAACGTACTTGGCTATCCAGAGAAATATATTTCTCTTCACATCCTTTAAAAATAAATCCCTACTTATTTTTAAACAATTTTTCTCATACCATTAATAAATTCCCACCTTGAATTTATTCTTCCAAATATCCAATTTCAAACTCTTAAATCAATTTCTAGATTGATTTCCAATTTACTTCTTTCATTCCAAAATCCTTTAATTTCAGATTTCATTCCTTATGATTTAAAATATTTTTAACTGAAAATTCAAGTTTTTGGTTCCTCAAATTACTTCTAAATCCTTTTAAATAAATTTAAACTTTGAAATTTAAAATAATTCTTTATTCTTTTAATTGATATCACTTAGGTTTACTATTTATTAATTTCTGCTTATTCAAATCCTTTATCCTCCATACTCGACATTATTTATTAGTACTTTAAATTTCATTTCCATTCCTTTCCAATTCATTCTTAATTTGTTTAAATTCATTGTTATTATTTCACTTACAAATTCTCTTCATTTTATTTCCAAAATTCAATTCTATATATCTTGATAACTTAGTGCACCGGAATGTATTCGGGTAAACCATAACAGCCAATATTCCAATGTAATTCATCATAGGATATCAAATAATTACACAGAGAATATTAAATAATTTAAATTAAATGTTGAGGGGTCCAGTTGTTCCCTCCAACCTGTTTTCCCTGCATCCACAGACATTAGCATCACATAATATGCCAATTCAAATTATACTATACTATATCACATCAATCAATTCAACCATACAATCAATTATTTAAATTTAATCACTTAAATTTAAATTTAAACCGAGTGAGATTAACTCACCTTTGACTTTTAATTTTCAATCCAAGTCCGTCTCGATCATTATCTCCCAATTTTAACCTTGAATAAACATTGGATGATTTTTATTAACATTCAAATAAATCGACCATAAAATTTTCGTATATGAATTTAATTATCCAATGCTTTTATCCCAGACTAGTAATTTAATTTTAAGCTCATTTCCTTTTTATAAAATATTTTTAGTACCTAAAAGAATTTAATAAGTTAATATCTTCATCATATATTATTAACAATAAACTAGTTAGTGAAGACATGTGTATATATGTATATAAAATTTTAAGTTAGACCAGACATGTTTACCTTTACGGTGTTATATATTTTCTTTACTGTATTTGTAAACATTAATCACTTAATTAAATTAAAACAACTCGATACCTTAAACGCGAACAGGAGTTCACCAACGCCGAGCTTCTGTTCGTATTCCAAAACGTGCTTGACCGAGCTCACTGCCCTGCAAAACCCTAGCCTCGCGCCATCATCACCACGTCGCCGTTGAAGAAGTCACACACGAGGTGCTTAGGACTTCTCAAACTCGCGACGCCTCCATGCAAATCGAAGTGCCGCCCCCATCGATTCCTCATCGCACGCGAAACCCTAACTACTACCATCCGCGATCATGATTCAACCTCGAGTTCGAGCATCCAGTTCGATGTGATTTGAAGAGGAGGAAAGGGACTCACGTTCGAAAAGGAAGAAAGGGGTTTCGAATAGAAGGGGGGTGTCTGTCATTTTCGTTTCCTTCTTTTTTTTTTAAAATGTTCGGCTGTTGATGGAAAAAAAGAAATCCAAAAAAAAGTAGGAAGTGGTTGAGATGGAAGAAGCGTACAAAGGAAGCCTGTAGAGAAGGCAAAAAGTTTTTTTTTGACGTAGAAAGGGAGCAGGCTGATGGGAAAGAATTACAGTTGGAGATTATTATTATTATATATATATATATTATCTCAATTCAATTCGTATCAATATCAATGTGTTTATATATCGTATGCTCACACAACAACCTCAATCACAATGAAATTTGAAACCCGATAATAATTCAATATTACGCACCCAATGGAACTGGTTTCATTGAATTCCGAGACTGTGCCTCGGAAAACTATTTTTAGATTCAATTTAAATGATTTAAATTTCAAAACTGAACAAACAACTTTCAAATTCAATTTTAACACTTTTACTATCTTCACTATCATCACTATAAATTTTATAAGCCTTCAAATTATTTTTAAACAGACTTAAAATCTAAGATTTCATATTTTATCCCACTTCAAATTATTTAATTCAATAATTTAACTATCAAATAAATTGTAATATTTGAATTCAAGTTAAAATTAAGCCTTTAAATATTTAAAATCAATTAAATATTCCAATTTCAAATGCTCAAAAATTCCGGGTCGTCACATTCCTCCCCCCCTAAAAGAATTTCGTCCCCGAAATTACTAACTAGGAAGGATGGTCCAATACCCGTTTACTTACCTCCTAAACCAAACAATTCAACATCTTACTAACTATCTTTTTATAAAAGACCCATTATCATTCTTATTAACTTTTCACCTCTCCCATAGTTTCAAGCTATACTATTTGTTTAATCATTCGAGTTTCAATTTAAAATCAAAATTTGAATTATCAAAATTGTCTCAAAATTTTTCTAACTCCATAAATTCCCGAAATTTTTTGCCAGCGTCTCCTTTGCGCGGCTAGCTCGGTACAACTACAAAATGGCTCTACGGCCTCCCAAATCCAAAAAGAAAACAAAAAGCCAAGTGGCTTAACAAAATTCCAATCAAATTTCATATAGAAATTTAAACACATACTTTTTTGTCGAGCATTTCAAATTTGATATTTTGAAATCAAACCCAATTTCTTTTTTTCCCTTTTATAATACCTGCATATCCTTCTTAGCACAAATATCCAATCACAACATTCCAAATACGTTTTATCGACTTTCTTATAAATGTCAATATCTACTAATTCAAATACTAACTTAGATTATATTTACAATATCGATTTCCAATTAAGAATTTTCATTTCGTACCTAAGTTTAGTATAAGAATTTTATATGTTTCTTTATTTATTTTCACCGTACCACTTACGTTTACTATTTATTAATTTCTGCTTATTCAAATCCTTTATCCTCCATACTCGACATTATTTATTAGTACTTTAAATTTCATTTCCATTCCTTTCCAATTCGTTCTTAATTTGTTTAAATTCATTGTTATTATTTCACTTACAAATTCTCTTCATTTTATTTCCAAAATTCAATTCTATATATCTTGATAACTTTGTGCACCGGAATGTATTCGGGTAAACCATAACAGCCAATATCCCAATGTAATTCATCATAGGATATCAAATAATTACACAGAGAATATTAAATAATTTAAATTAAATGTTGAAGGGTCCAGTTGGATCCCTCCAACCTGTTTTCCCTTCATCCACAGACATTTGCATCACATAATATGCCAATTCAAATTATACTATACTATATCACATCAATCAATTCAACCATACAATCAATTATTTAAATTTAATCACTTAAATTTAAATTTAAATTGAGTGAGATTAACTCACCTTTGACTTAATTTGCAATCCAAGTCCATCTCGATCATTATCTCCCAATTTTAACCTTGAATAAACATTGGATAATTTTTATTAACATTCGAATAAATCGACCATAAAATTTTCGTATATGAATTTAATTATCCAATGCTTTTATCCCAGACCAGTAATTTAATTTTAAGCTGATTTCCTTTTTATAAAATATTTTTAGTACCTAAAAGAATTTAATAAGTTAATATCTTCATCATATATTATTAACAATAAACTAGTTAATGAAGACATGTGTATATATGTATATAAAATTTTAAGTTAGACTATACATGTTTACCTTTACGGTGTTATATATTTTCTTTACTGTATTTGTAAACATTAATCACTTAATTAAATTAAAACAACTCGATACCTTAAACGCGAACAGGAGTTCACCAACGCCGAGCTTCTGTTCGTATTCCAAAACGTGCATGACCGAGCTCACTGCACTGCAAAACCCTAGCCTCGCGCCATCATCACCACGTCGCCGTTGAAGAAGTCACACACGAGGTGCTCAGGTCTTCTCAAACTCACGACGCCTCCATGCAAATCGAAGTGCCGCCCCCATCGATCCCTCATCGCACGCAAAACCCTAACTACTACCCTCCGTGATCATGATTCGCTCTGACGCCCCACCTCTATACCCACGCTAGCCAAGAACACTACGGTGTAATGCTGTCGACTAGCACGGAGAATAAGGCTGTTGAAGAGCGACCATCCGTGTAATTTCTTTGCGCGAGCACCGATATGTCAGATAGTATAGCATGCATTTCATTTAAGGAGGAAATCCGACATACCGATGCAAACTCAAAGCTATCACGCGGTGGCTATATATAATCTTCGGAAACGAATATAGAAATAAGCATAACATAAATCAGTCACAGATAATTCATATCACAAAGGAGGAAATAGATATGAATATACCACACTTAAAAGTGTTTATCAGAGTAGTGGTCTAACAAGATCCACAATAACACAAAAGAATAGATCACGGAATCTCAAATATATATATATATATATATATATATATATATACATACAATAACAGATGTCAGTTACAATACACGTGGTACAATACATATGATACAACAACAACTGTCGACTCTGGAAGTTACATATAAAGTACATTAACATATATAATATACATGAATACATATCTTCCAATACAATTGCAGACTTCTATAAATGATGTGGACTACTCCAAAAGGTATGAAAGGACTTCATAGCTCTAGCAGCAACCTGAATCAAGATATCTACAACCTGTAAATGCTCGGTCTGACCCGAGTATTAAATTCAAAAGGAAATAATACCCGGGTCAGTCTAATTCAAACTCAGTTATTAGTGCATAGAGGCAGTAATAATCAAATAATAATTAGACGACAGTCACAGAAATAAATTTACCTATCCGATTCTTAAATA
Source organism: Allium cepa (assembly GCA_030765085.1). Classification (NCBI taxonomy): domain Eukaryota; kingdom Viridiplantae; phylum Streptophyta; class Magnoliopsida; order Asparagales; family Amaryllidaceae; genus Allium; species Allium cepa. The sequence goes on from CM060929.1 coordinate 440,185,162, forward strand.
AGAAATCGGATAACAGTAAATATAACGCAAACTAATTCAAAACAATTGGAACATCAATTAAAAGGTCAACACGAGTAGGGCTGCAGTATACGCACGCGTATACTGCCTCGCCACTACAACATCTGGAATACGAAATAGATCCATAAATCAAAAGCAAAAGAGATAACACCAAAACCAATACCGTGTGGCTGCAGTTCACGCTTGCGTGCACTGCCTTGCCACAACAGTGACGATGTACCCAATGATCAACGAACCGAAATCAATGAAGATTCAAATATCAAATATCACGGCCTCAGTGGTCAAGAAGGCAGACATGGAGAATGTGCATGGCAACTAGCACAGAAAGATATACAGTATGAACTAAAAGGAATAAGGACCCAATGCACTAATATGAAGAGCAATGTACAACAGACTGTACACGATGGCAACAGTTAAAACTTCCACCAAATGAAAGAAAAATATGTACACAATTGAATGTACATAACGAACAGCACCTTAACAAAATGGATATAGAAATGGCAACATGGAACTGCATGCTAACCAGGTTAATAAAGCACTGCCATGGTGGCCCAACACGATAAAATGCACCAACATGGCTACTATGTAGTGCAGCAGACACACATGGCCATTACAAGAAACTCAAGACTGCAACATATAAAATAGATAGTCGCAGTACATCTCAAAGACAGGTTCAAAAAGAAAAGAACCGACAACAAATACAATGCACCACTGAGACATAATTACAAGACCAACAATGCAACGGTATGCAATCTGTCTTGAAGAACATGTAATAAAAAGGGGCAATCGAGTGATATGCAAATGAATGCATCAGTGAACTAACTCAATTGGACAGTCCCCAATATATGCAGTACAACAACTGTGACAAATCAAAGGAGTAAAGAATGAATGCCACGTCTCCAGGGAGCATAAGCAAGTTAAAGGGGCAGTAGAGAACTGCAAATACCAAGAAGATGGCAACACAACAAGTATGCAAACACGTACAACGACACTGCAAATTCAAGAAGGCAGCAAACTGAAGTCTAGAAGTAGTTCAAGTGCATAAACACATAAACCAAGTATACAAAAGCAATTGAGAAATGAATAATACAAGCCAACATCAGTGATACGGCCTTAACAATGAAATGGTTACAAACAAGAATACAACACAAGTGTACATAAGCAACAATGCACTGTACATCAAGTGATACAAAATCAAAGCATCACATTTACATAAACAATGGCACAGCAACTAAATGCTGCATATACAACCGAGTAGCCAGTGATGAAACATTTAAAATGACCCAGTGGCTCGTTAACAATAAAATGCATAAATATATTTACATATATGGTGATGAACAAATGAATAGCCACAACCATACTGAGCTCCACCAGGCAAGATGCCAACCCATATATATATACATACAAGAATGCATATATATACATGCCAGCAATCGAGAACATTGAAGCTTCAAATGAAAACATATGTGCCAATGAAACATGTGCAACTCGGTGAATCAGAGGCAACAAGGGTCAGGTAACTGGACAACATCAAGGTCGAGCAAAAATCCACAAAAAAAGAAACAGATATCCCCAAAAATCAAGCAATACCAAAAAGCTACATGAAATGAATGCAACCAGACAGTGGCATCGACAAGTGCAGCAGCTACAAACAAGTACAAAATGATGCATAATAAATGGCACAAAGATGGCCAAAGACTAAGCTCAAAATTAAAGACCGAGAATAAACTTTGTGACAAGTTCGAAATCAATGCAGATGCTCCACAAGGAAATTCAGAGCAAATACACGAATTTAATAAAATCAAAGAAATCATGAACAACGACATCAAAGAAATCATCAAAAAAAACGAAACCAAGTCAAACGCAAGCATATTATTAGGCTGAATTAGATGTGAGTGGTAAAGCACTCACCTTTGCCACGAACGGAAGCGAAGATGAACGAGCGCGAGGGTGAGCAGCCATTAATTGATAAAGCCCTAATTCTCGAACGAAGGAGAACGAATGAAGACGAGCCCCATCGAGCAGCCAGGACGAAGTTGAACTCGAAGTGACGAAGTTGAACTCGAAGTGACGAAGCCGATCCTCCCGAAGCCCTAATTGGTGATGACGATCGATGGAGCACGAGGCCACCACCATTTTTGTTCTCTCGGTGGTTTTAGGTTTCGAACGAATAATCGAAAATCAGAAAGAGGGGATCGGGTTTAAGTCGAAGAAAAAGGAAAGGGTATTGGGTTTTTAAAATTTTCACGGCCCAAAAACAAATGAACCACTATTTAAAAATCAAAGCCCCTCAAACTTTATAACCATTTGTAATTTAAAATTTAAAAACTTCAATTTGAAAATTGACGAAAATATCGGGTTGTTACATTCAACCTCGAGTTCGAGCATCCAATTCGCCGTGATTTGAAGAGGAGGAGAGGGACCTACGTTCGAAAAGGAAGAAAGGGGTTTCGAATAGAAGGGGGGTGTCTGCCATTTTCGTTTCCTTTTCTTTTAAATGTTCGGCTGTTGATGGAAAAAAAGAAATCCAAAAAAAAGTAGGAGGTGGTTGAGATGGAAGAAGCGTACAAAGGAAGCCTATAGAGAAGGAAAAAAGTTTTTTTTTGACGTAGAAAGGGAGCAGGCTGATGGGAAAGAATTACAGCTGGAGATAATTATTATTATTATATATATATTTTTTATCTCAATTCAATTCGTATCAATATCAATGTGTTTATATATCGTATGCTCACATAACAACCTCAATCACAATGAAATTTGAAACCCGATAATAATTCAATATTACGCACCCAATGGAACTGGTTTCATTGAATTCCGAGACTTTGTCTCGGAAAACTATTTTTAGATTCAATTTAAACGATTTAAATTTCAAAACTGAACAAACAACTTTCAAATTCAATTTTAACACTTTTACTATCTTCACTATCATCACTATAAATTTTATAAGCCTTCAAATTATTTTTAAACGGACTTAAAATCTCAGATTTCATATTTTATCCCACTTCAAATTATTTAATTCAATAATTTAACTATCAAATAAATTGTAATATTTGAATTCAAGTTAAAATTAAACCTTTAAATATTTAAAATCAATTAAATATTCCAATTTCAAATGCTCGAAAATTCCGGGTCGTCACAGTATTCATTTTATTATTTACTTTAATTATCAATAGCTTCAAACATTAACTTAAGTTCATAATTCTTTGCTTACAACATTCACTTTCTATTTCATTTTATTTAGTAGCACTACAATCATAACTCAGATTTATAACTATTTTCATCTCAAGTTTTTTATTTGCAGAGGTAAATTTCTTTGACCACTTTCATTATTTAAGTTTTTTTTTGTTTTTATTTTTTTTATTTTTTTTCTTGTATAACATTCCGTTACATATCCTTATTTAACATTACAACTTTTAATATTCTGGTAAGTTATATATATGTTTCTAAGAATGTAGTTGAAAGTTACACAAGTTTATCTTATTTCATTTTAGTAAATAAATTGTGACAACCCGGAAATTTTAACGAATTAAATTGGAATAATTAATCAATTTTAAATATTTAAAAGTTAATTTTAACTTGAATTTCAGATATCAATATTTCCTTGATAATTAAATCATTGAATTATAGAGTTTAAATATTGAATTATAAAATCTTTGGATATGATAACTCTTATAGAAAGAAAAGAAACATATATATATACTCCATCCTTTAAATTAAGATAATATACCCAAAATTATATATAGATGTATACATACAAACTTATGATAGTTGAAGATATATATATATATATATATATATATATATATATAAGTATATGAGCATACAAGTATATGATTGCATACCATATGGAATAATATATATGGAAGTTAAAAAAAAATTGTGAATATATACATGTAATACCAAACTAACATAAGAAATGTTTAGGAGGATATGTATAAGTATGTATATATATATATATATATATATAAGATGGCGATACTAAATCTATAATCTTCTAATCTAATTATTTAAAATTCAAGCTTATCGCATATAGAAAGAAATATAGGCTAGCTATTGACTATTTATTCATATATGCATAAATAGATTTTGAAAAAAAAAAACTATGATTGGAAATTAAAATAGAAATAAAAGTAAAGGTATATGACTAAGAATAGGAAGACCAGAATGTAAGTGATTATATAGTATGTATGAAATATAAAGCAAAGGCATATATGATAACTTTGGTAAAATTGTAATGACCCTAAAATAAAAATAAAATAAAAGATGCATCAAAACAGAAAAGCTTGTTAGTAAATAAAAATGTGCATAGGAGTTTCTGTTTGATAAAGATGCAAGGAGTTAAGGTGATCAAAAATTGGGACTTAAAACAAATATAGTTCCATGTCTAAACAATTATATAAGCACATGTATTTAATATATAGGGAAATTTTCCATTTAATTTAAAAAGCAAAATACAATGGAGTTTTATGAAGTTTCAAATGACTTATATAATCATGCTGCCAGAAAAGAAAATAAATAATCTTGTGTGTGTATAATTTTTATCACATAGATATGTAAAAAGGAGTTGTTGTTTTAAAGGGAGGAATAAAAACAATATAGTATGAATAATTTTTACACCACCTAAATATATATGACAGTGTACCTGAATTGTATAAGAAAAGGAGGCTAAGTAGAAAGTGCAAAAAGATTAAAGTTTCTTTAAAAACTGAGCAGAAAATAAAATAAGCAAAGGTCACATGCATATGGCATGAATAGAATGAGATCATGGAAATAACATGCAATAATTAAAGTACTGGAATCCCGAAATAACTACTAAAGGAAATCAGATGAGTATAATTCCAATTGAGGACCATACATAAGTATGATCTGTGCATGAAAAATAAAGGGGTATCAAAGGAATTACCCATTTCCTTAAACCCTAAAATAGCTTTATAAAACCTGTACACCATCATGACCATCATCATCTCAGAAAAAAAAAAGATAAAATAAAAATAAAATAGGAGAAATATGGGTAAGCAGCTCTGAAGGGATTTGCTGTGTGGAGGAGCAAGATAGTAAAAGAAAATACTAGGTGAGCATTAATCCATTTTATGCAATGACATTAAGTCCTCTGGTAGGCAGCCTAAAGTATTATAAGAATTATTTAAATCTTTGAAATGGTTTGATATGGATGAAATGGATGTTTGTTGTGCATTTCTGTTTGGAGTTTTGTATGACAGTTTTTCCAAGTTAAAATGGTTTGAGCATTTTTTTTATTCTATTCTTATTATTGTCAAGTATGGATTTAAATTATTTAGGACATAGGCAGCAAGATAGAAATCTGGCTCATGTTTATTTTCTAAATAATAAGGCAGGAGGATTTATGAGTTTTTTGGTGAATTTTCTTAACAAACACCTCTGTCCATATTTTTACAATAATATAGTAGGATCATGATGCTTAAATTATTTTGGAAAGCCCACAAACCTGTTGTAAATCTCTATAGTAAGAAAATTAAATGGATAACAAAGGATTGTACTAGAAAGTATTTATGTTTTTCTGAAACATGAATGGGTTGGAGATTTTATGAGTAAACTCATAAACAGGTGCTTAATGAATTAAGCAGAGAACTGGAGGGGGAACTTATTAAATTAATAAACCCTATGAATAAATGAAAGAAAATTAAATTGGTCATTTGGGGTTAGTCAATGATCTGCTTGCTTCAGGTGGGAGGAAGTATATGCATGGTGCAAGTGCACCGTGAGGCCTTTGTGTGTTGGAATAAATAAAACAATCTGGGTGATTCCTTCACAAAGCATACTTGTGTTCTTTTGACATGGGGATTTAGACCATAAAATAAAATGGGGTATGAGATTTAAATCTCTGAGCTATATACATCTGGATAGGGATTTGAATTAAATATGTTTTAATATGATGCCCTGATTAAAAAAAAATGGGAGAAATTAGGAGAACAAAACCTGGGTTTATTTATGAAGTTATGAATAATGCATTGCTTGTTGAATATTTGTTGAATGAATGGTTGTATTCTTGAAGTTATCTGGCAATTTTTACTGATGTGCATAATTCACAAACTGCTAGATTATGCAAGTGTTATAAGTTCAAAAAAAAAAAACTGTAAACATGTGTATAAAATTTATTAATGTTCATACCAGTGTAAACTGACCCTTTTGGTTGCTTTTGCAATCATCTGGGTGTCTCAATTAAATGGGGCAGCTCAGTGAATTGCATGCAGGTAATTAAGGTTGACTTGATGGATGAAGGAAGCATTAGCTGCTAGTATAAATAAGAGAAACTTTGATTTGTATTTGCAGATGCTTGTAGTGAATGATCTGGTTATCATTAGTAGTTAAAGTAAACTGTAAGGAGATTTTTTCTAAGTGCTTGGATTATGACATGTATTTAGCTAAACCTTTGTTGAATGATTTCTGATGGCAAGTAATTAGTTGATGTTCTTATAAATGTCTGGTCATCTTTTTTTTGGAACTGAGAAAACTGGTATAACATATCAGTATGATATGTGTGCATGTTAGCCCCTGTTTTCTTTGGTTTGAAATTATTTTGTGATTTAATGATGGCAATTAAAAACAGTCAAGTATATCTGATTTCCAGAAAATAAAACGAGCTTGTAAATTTTGAATAAAATGGATTATGCATGGCCTGTAATAGATATTGATTGATGCATAATCTCTGAGAAAATGCATGACTCATATTTATGCATTTGATTTCAAAATAAAAAGGGTTATAAAAGAAATGGACTTGGAAATATTTTTGTTTTGTGTTGAAAGCCTGAGAAAGTAAATTCTTAGAAAAACTTTGATATGGTAGAAGCAAACTTGTGATAGGAAAAACATTTGTAGAAATCTTGTTTACATAAAAGATATGGTTTTGAAAGTGGTAAGTATGGGATCATGACCGGCCTAGATGGTTAAGGGTCAAACCCTTATAAGCCTGGAATCACTTCCCTACAAATCCAGGTTGTGCAAGTGCTTCCAGTTCAAAGAAAAAGATAGAAAAACTCCAAGTTTTTGAAATACAAACTCCATGCACACCAGTTTGCATTCCAGCCTGTCTTGAAATGTAGTGAAAACTATAAGTGGTTCAACCTGGAAATAAAAATCAGTTTTATTTGCTTAAGCCTTCAACTAAGTATTTTCAAAGTGTCTTCACCCCAAAACTCTGTTAAACTTTTAGATTAATACTTGAACATTACTTTAGGTGATTATAGGCATATACATGTATAGGCACGAAGTTTAGTAAATAAAAAAAAATATATATACAAAGGTGCACTGTGTATTTCAATCACTTATGCATTGTGCTTGTTGTAAATTTTCATCTCATACAAAACAAAAGAAGCAAACATATCATCAAATATGTAGAGCTATTTTAAGGTGAATCATGAACTGATATAATTATATTGGTCATCCAGGATCTTGGGAAAAGAATCTATGAATTTTCTAAATATTCAAACTTAACATTATGGGATTTAATTATATATTCATTTTGTAAAAAAAAAAATCTATGTGTAAAAATTAAAGGGGTCACCACAGTTGGTATCAGAGCTATGTTTTAAATAACATAGTAAATATTATTGTATGCATATGGATGTTTGAATGCATTGTTTGAATTATTGGGATTGGATGCTTTTGTTTATGTCAAAATAAAATGTATGTTTGTGATACATGCACAGAGTGAACTTAAATAAAATAAACAAAGTAAAGATACTAAAAATAATAGGGGTAAATATAACTAACTTAAAAATTATATCTATAGCATTATGGTAGGACCAAGACATCACACAGGTGCAGGACCATCACGTGAGCCACCTGTGATAAGCATGGAAGATTTTGTAAGAGCTTTGGGAGATGGAATAGCACCAAGGCTTGACAACCCTCATGAGGAGCTCTCCAAACTGCTTAAGACTTGTACCAATTTGGGAGGAAAGGATTTTGAAGGCACTGAAGGAGCTATGGGTGTTCAAATGTGGATAAGGACTATGGAGAGGGTCTTTACAGATATGCAAATCAGTTACCAAAGGAAAAGACAAATAACTTCAAGGAAATTGAAGGGGGTTGCACTGGATTGGTGGGAGGTTGTGATAGTAGGAAGGCCAGAGAATAACATTACTTGGAATGATTTCAAGGACATGCTTGAGGCCAGATTTATCCCAGCATCTGCCAAAGCCACACTGCTTGAAGACTTTATTAGGTTAAGGCAAGGAGGCATGAGTGTAAATGAGTACACTCAGAAGTTTGAAGCATTGTCCAAATATGGAATGGTGTTGATAGGGAATGCAGAAGCAAAGAATGCAAGATACATTCAAGGCTTGAACCCCAATCTATCCAGGGCAATGCTGCCATACAAAGACAAAACCTTTGATCAAGTGATTGATCTAACTCTCTCCTTTGAGCAACATGATACCACAAGAGAGAAATTCAGGAACATGAAGCTCAATAAGAAGAGGGGAGGTCAGAACAAAGTGCAACCTTATGACAAGAGAAATGCAAGTAAAGGAGTTAAGAAAGGGGAAGGAGCAATAGCACCAGAAAGCAAGAAATTTACTCATTGTTTTAATTGTGGAAAAGCTGGACATTATAGTAACCAATGCCCTGACCCTAAAATACCTAAAGGAAGCTGCTATAACTGTGGGAAAATAGGACATTTAAAGAAGGACTGCCCAGAGACTCATAAGAAAACAGCAAGGGTAGGAGCTTTGGCAACAAACACCACTGGAAATGTTGGGCAACTTGAAGGTATAATTCTAATCAATACCCAACCAATATCAGTAGTATATGACACTGGTGCCTCACATTCACTAATATCTTTGGAAATTGTAAAGAAGTTAGCACTTGCTTGTGTTTCTATTGAACAACCCTTAACTGTACACAGCCCCATAGGGAGTCATTGTATATTAGGGATGAAGTGTATGGGTCTGAAATTAATCATAGGGGGTTATGGCTTTGATTCAGATCTATATACTTTAAATTATCCTGGTATTGGGATTATTTTGGGGGTAGATTGGTTAATGAAAAATAAAGCAATTTTAAATTTAGAAAACCTTACTATTTCTTTGGAGACAAATGAAGGCAAAAGAATTACAGTTCTAAGTGAAATAGCAAAGAACACATGTTTTAATAAAATTTGGAGTATAAACGAAATTCAAAAGGAATTAAAAATAGAGGAAATTCCAGTAGTTAATGAATACATAGATGTGTTTGGAGAGGTGAGAGGGATTCCTCAAAATAGACCAGTTGAATTCAAAATTAAGTTAATGCCAGGAACAAATCCAATCATTAAGAAGCCTTATAGGATGGGTCCAAAAGAGTTAGTAGAATTAAAACATCAACTAGAAGAATTAGAAGAGAAAGGATTCATAAGATCAAGTAGTTCCAGTTGGGTTCCCCAGTGCTCTTTGTTAAGAAGCATGATGGAACAATGAGGTTGTGTGTAGACTATAGGGATTTAAACAAGGTAACCATTAAAAATAAGTACCCACTGCCTAGAATAGATGATCTATTTGATCAATTGCATGGAGCTAAAATATTTTCAAGGTTAGATTTAGCCTCTGGATTTCACCAAATGAAAGTTGCAGAGGAAAGCATTGAGTACACAGCCTTTAACACAAGGTATGGCCTATATGAATTTTTAGTAATGCCATTTGGCTTGACCAATGCTCCCTCCTATTTTGTAGATTTGATGAATAGAATTTTTAGAGACTTTTTGGATAAATTTGTTCTAGTATTTATAGATGATATATTAATTTACTCAAAGACAGAAAATGATCATGCTATGCATCTACACCTAGTATTATCCAGACTTAGAGAACATGAATTAAAAGCCAAGTATTCAAAATGTACATTTTGGCAACATGAAGTGAAATTCTTAGGACACATAGTGTCACAGCAAGGGGTAAGTGTGGATCCAAGCAAAGTGATTGCAGTTCAATCATGGAGTAGACCCAGAACAGTGACTGAGGTGAGATCATTCTTGGGATTGGCAGGGTACTATAGAAGGTTCATCAAGGATTTTTCAAGAATAGCCACACCAATGACCAAGTTGACAAAGAAGAACCAACCATATGTGTGGACTGAGCAGTGTGAACAAGCTTTTGAGAAATTGAAACAAGCACCGGTGGAAGCTCCTGTCTTGCAAATCCCAGAAGCAAATGAAGGAATGGTTTTATATACTGATGCTAGTGGGTCTGGGTTAGGTGCAGTGCTTATGCAACATGGCAAGGTAGTGGCATATGCATCAAGACAGCTTAAACCCAATGAAACCAAATATGCAACTCATGATCTAGAATTAGCTGCAATAGTGTTTGCGTTAAAACTTTGGAGGCATTATTTGCTTGGAGCAAAATTTGAATTATTTACAGACCATCAAGCATTGAAGTATTTATTTTTTCAAAAAGATTTGAATATGAGACAAGCAAGGTGGATGGAATTTCTAGCCGCATATGATATAGATATTTTGTACACCCCTGGAAAAGCCAATAGGGTGGCAGATGCCTTGGGTAGGCATCAAGTTAGGTTAGCAAGTCTAATAATTGATGAATTTAAAAACCTTTTAATGCTTGGGGAGGCAGATATATATAGCAAGAATGAAAAGAATTCTAGAGAGCATGATGACATGGTAGAATATGGTACACTAGGATTGATTACAGTAAATCTAATCTAGTGGAGAAAATTGGTGGCATGCAAGACCAAGATAAAAATTTGAAGGAGAAGAAGGAAATGTTACTTAGCAACATTGAGTTGGAAAATTTTAAAATAGATCACAAAGGGTATTTGAGGAAGAATGAGAAGTTGTGTGTACCAGACATTGCAGAATTAAAGGAAGAAATCATGAATGAGCATCACAAAACCAAGTACACCGTACACCCTGGTGGTACTAAAATGTATCATGATTTAAAAAGAAGCTACTGGTGGCCAGGAATGAAACAAGAAGTGGCAAGATATGTGGCAAAGTGTTTCACCTGTCAGCAAATTAAAGCAGATCACCAAAAGCCTTCTGGCATGCTGCAACCTTTGGAGGTACCTCAGTGGAAATGGGAAAGTATTTTCATGGATTTTGTGGATGGTTTGCCTAGAACTAAGAAAGGCAATGATAGTATATGGGTAATTGTTGATAGACTAACCAAATCAGCTCACTTTGTCCTTGTCAAGTCAGATAGAAATGCAACTAGGCTTGCACAATTATTTATTAAGGAAGTGGTAAGGCTACATGGTATACCCAAGACCATTATAAGTGATAGAGACACTTTGTTCACCTCAAGATTTTGGGAAAGCTTCCAAGAAGCAATGGGAACTCAACTATGCTTAAGCACTGCCTACCATCCTCAAAGTGATGGGCAGACAGAGATAGTAAACAAAATATTGGAGGATCTGTTGAGAGCATGTGTGCTTGACTTTGGGGGTAATTGGGAGGATCACATTCACTTGGCAGAGTTCACATATAACAATAGCTACCAGTCAACAATAGGAATGGCTCCCTTTGAAGCCTTGTATGGGAGACCCTGCATATCTCCTGCCTGTTGGTTGGATATGGGAGAGGGTATACTACTAGGACCAGATCATGTTAAAGAAACTTCCAACATGATTGAGTTAATTAGACATAGGATGAAGACAACACAATCAAGACAAAAGTCTTATGCAGATAAAAGGAGAAAGCCAATGGAGTTTAAGGTAGGAGAGTATGTTTTTCTGAAGGTATCACGAATGAGAAAGGTGTTCAGGTTTGGGAAATCTGGTAAGCTATCACCAAGATTTGTAGGACCATATGAAATTATGCAGAGAATTGGTGCTATGGCCTACAAACTTAAGTTACCTGAGGAGTTGAGTGGTGTGCATCCAGTGTTTCATGTTTCTCAATTGAGAAAATGGGTGCATGGTGAAGGAGCAATTCTGGAGTCACCTACTCAAATTCGAATCGAAAAGAATTTGGTCTATGCAAATGAACCAGTAGGGATAATTGCCAAGGAGGAGAAAAAGTTGAGGAACAAGGTGATCAAACTAGTAAAAATTCAATGGAGCTTGGGCACCAATGATTGTACATGGGAGGTGGAGGACAAAATGAGGGCTAAATACCCCAATTTGTTTACTGATGGAGATGTAAGTTTAAGTAGTTTATGATGATTTTCTGAATATTCTTATGCATTACTTGCTTTCATAAAATGTGAGTATGGGGTTATGGAATTAAAACAGACTATGGATTAGTATTTTTATTTGGAGAAATTAAAAGAAATTATGGGGACATAATTCCTTTAAGGGGGAGGGTATGTAATGACCCTAAAATAAAAATAAAATAAAAGATGCATCAAAACAGAAAAGCTTGTTAGTAAATAAAAATGTGCATAGGAGTTTCTGTTTGATAAAGATGCAAGGAGTTAAGGTGATCAAAAATTGGGACTTAAAACAAATATAGTTCCATGTCTAAACAATTATATAAGCACATGTATTTAATATATAGGGAAATTTTCCATTTAATTTAAAAAGCAAAATACAATGGAGTTTTATGAAGTTTCAAATGACTTATATAATCATGCTGCTAGAAAAGAAAATAAATAATCTTGTGTGTGTATAATTTTTATCACATAGATATGTAAAAAGGAGTTGCTGTTTTAAAGGGAGGAATAAAAACAATATAGTATGAATAATTTTTACACCACCTAAATATATATGACAGTGTACCTGAATTGTATAAGAAAAGGAGGCTAAGTAGAAAGTGCAAAAAGATTAAAGTTTCTTTAAAAACTGAGCAGAAAATAAAATAAGCAAAGGTCACATGCATATGGCATGAATAGAATGAGATCATGGAAATAGCATGCAGTAATTAAAGTGCTGGAATCCCGAAATAACTACTAAAGGAAATCAGATGAGTGTAATTCCAATTGAGGACCATACATAAGTATGATCTGTGCATGAAAAATAAAGGGGTATCAAAGGAATTACCCATTTCCTTAAACCCTAAAATAGCTTTATAAAACCTGTACACCATCATGACCATCACCATCTCAGAAAAAAAAAAGATAAAACAAAAACAAAATAGGAGAAATATGGGTAAGCAGCTCTGAAGGGATTTGTTGTGTGGAGGAGCAAGATAGTAAAAGAAAATACTAGGTGAGCATTAATCCATTTTATGCAATGGCATTAAGTCCTCTGGTAGGCAGCCTAAAGTATTATAAGAATTATTTAAATCTTTGAAATGGTTTGATATGGATGAAATGGATGTTTGTTGTGCATTTCTGTTTGGAGTTTTGTATGACAGTTTTTCCAAGTTAAAATGGTTTGAGCATTTTTTTATTCTATTCTTATTATTGTCAAGTATGGATTTAAATTATTTAGGACATAGGCAGCAAGATAGAAATCTGGCTCATGCTTATTTTCTAAATAATAAGGCAGGAGGATTTCTGAGTTTTTTGGTGAATTTTCTTAACAAACACCTCTGTCCATATTTTTACAATAATATAGTAGGATCATGATGCTTAAATTATTTTGGAAAGCCCACAAACCTGTTGTAAATCTCTGTAGTAAGAAAATTAAATGGATAACAAAGGATTGTACTAGAAAGTATTTATGTTTTTCTGAAACATGAATGGGTTGGAGATTTTATGAGTAAACTCATAAACAGGTGCTTAATGAATTAAGCAGAGAACTGGAGGGGGAACTTATTAAATTAATAAACCCTATGAATAAATGAAAGAAAATTAAATTGGTCATTTGGGGTTAGTCAATGATCTGCTTGCTTCAGGTGGGAGGAAGTATATGCATGGTGCAAGTGCACCCTGAGGCCTTTGTGTGTTGGAATAAAGAAAACAATCTGGGTGATTCCTTCACAATGCATATTTGTTTTCATTTGACAGGGGGATTTAGACCATAAAATAAAATGGGGTATGAGATTTAAATCTCTGAGCTATATACATCTGGACAGGGATTTGAATTAAATATGTTTTAATATGATGCCCTGATTAAAAAAAAAAGGGAGAAATTGGGAGAACAAAACCTGGGTTTATTTATGAAGTTATGAATAATGCATTGCTTGTTGAACATTTGTTGAATGAATGGTTGTATTCTTGAAGTTATCTGGCAATTTTTACTGATGTGCATAATTCACAAACTGCTAGATTATGCAAGTGTTATAAGTTCAAAAAAAAAAAACTGTAAACATGTGTATAAAATTTATTAATGTTCATACCAGTGTAAAATGACCCTTTTGGTTGCTTTTGCAATCATCTGGGTGTCTCAATTAAATGGGGCAGCTCAGTGAATTGCATGCAGGTAATTAAGGTTGACTTGATGGATGAAGGAAGCATTAGCTGCTAGTATAAATAAGAGAAACTTTGCTTTGTATTTGCGGATGCTTGTAGTGAATGATCTGGTTATCATTAGTAGTTAAAGTAAACTGTAAGGAGATTTTTTCTGAGTGCTTGGATTATGACATGTATTTAGCTAAACCTTTGTTGAATGATTTCTGATGGCAAGTAATTAGTTGATGTTCTTATAAATGTCTGGTTATCTTTTTTTTGGAACTGAGAAAACTGGTATAACATATCAGTATGATATGTGTGCATGTTAGCCCCTGTTTTCTTTAGTTTGAAATTATTTTGTGATTTAATGATGGCAATTAAAAACAGTCAAGTATACCTGATTTCCAGAAAATAAAACGAGCTTGTAAATTTTGAATAAAATGGATTATGCATGGCCTGTAATAGATATTGATTGATGCATACTCTCTGAGAAAATGCATGACTCATATTTATGCATTTGATTTCAAAATAAAAAGGGTTATAAAAGAAATGGACATGGAAATATTTTTGTTTTGTGTTGAAAGCCTGAGAAAGTAAATTCTCAGAAAAACTTTGATATGGTAGAAGCAAACTTGTGATAGGAAAAACATTTGTAGAAATTTTGTTTACATAAAAGATATGGTTTTGAAAGTGGTAAGTATGGGATCATGACCGGCCTAGATGGTTAAGGGTCAAACCCTTATAAGCCTGGAATCACTTCCCTACAAATCCAGGTTGTGCCAAGTTTTTGAAATACAAACTCCAAGCACACCAGTTTGCATTCCAGCCTGTCTTGAAATGTAGTGAAAACTATAAGTGGTTCGACCTGGAAATAAAAATCAGTTTTATTTGCTTAAGCCTGCAACTAAGTATTTTCAAAGTGTTTTCACCCCAAAACTCTGTTAAACTTTTAGATTAATACTAGATCATTACTTTAAGTGATTACAGGCATATACATGTATAGGCACGAAGTTTAGTAAATAATAATAAAAAAATATACAAAGGTGCACTGTGTATTTCAATCACTTATGCATTGTGCTTGTTGTAAATTTTCATCTCATACAAAACAAAAGAAGCAAACATATCATCAAATATATAGAGCTATTTTAAGGTGAATCATGAACTGATATAATTATGTTGGTCATCCAGGATCTTGGGAAAAGAATCTATGAATTTTCTAAATATTCAAACTTAACATTATGGGATTTAATTATATATTCATTTTGTAAAAAAAAAAATCTATGTGTAAAAATTAAAGGGGTCACCACAAAAATATTTGTGAATATGTATGTGTAAGAACGCAAGTCAAAAGAAAAAATAATATATCTATGAACAGAGATAAGGTGGGATAAGGATGAAAACATGAATGACATTTGCATTAAATGCTAGCACAACATTAGGTCATTTCGAAATGTAGCAAAATCATTTCACTTTGTATACAACCTTGGCTGGTCAAAGAAAATATCTGACCAAAAAAAAAAGGAAGGGAAAGCTTACTGTGTACAACATAGAGCAGCCCATATTTGTTTATCTTTCTCTTCCCTGTCCTCTTTCTTAGTCCTTCGAAAACAAGCTAAGTGAAAGGGAGAAAAAATGAATAAGAGTTCAACTGGAATCAAGCAACAAATTGAAGTCATAATTCAACTCAACAAATCAGAGCTTCTAGATCAAACTCAATAGCATTAACAGGTTCCAGGTCTTCAAGCAATGTGAGTTAGACCTCACAAGACCTATCTTTAAGTTTCTTAATGCTTGCGTTTTATTTTTCAATGAATGGTTGTGAATTAAAATGAAGATTTTGTGTCTTTTGTTTCATCGTTTTCTTGCTCCGCTGCCCTAAATTTGATCAGACGCACCATTGTCAATGGCCTTGCTTTAGTTCGTTTTTATCCCGTGGCCTGAAAATGGTCACAAATCCGTGCTGTTCGAATAAATTTGCGCTATAAATTAATTCTTACATTTCCATTTTAAGCTTGTTTCTTTTACATGTTTGGGAGATGCATGTTCTTAATAATTTTACTTGCCTCTGTCCTTAGTAAATTGGTCACGCTCATGCATTTAGGCTTTATTTCGTACGTCCTTCTTGCTATATTAAACTGTAGTTATCCATGCCTTGCAAATTTAGTCATGGCTATGCCTATACTTAGATTTGCACGTCTTTGCTTATGGGTAATTTGTGGCTTGCATTAATTTGTTTCGTCCTTTATGGCCTTGTAATTTTGGAATTGAACACATCCCATTCCTCTGTTGCTTGGATACGTCATGTCCCTACGTTGTTTTAATGCAGTTGAACATGTTAAGTTAGACTTAAGTGTAAAACCCCTCTTTGTGAATAGTAGCATTGCAATGGAATATAGTTTGCTTTATTTTGCACGTTTCTTGACGTTGAGTAGACATTTGTTATCCTACATATTACACATTGTTAAAACTGGAGTTTGCCTAAATTTAAAAACACGTATAGTTATATTTGTAAGTTTAGATTTAAAATACATAAAGAGACTTAGTTTGTAAACCAATATAAGTGTCAGGTTAGTTTTCAACTAAGTGTAGCTATGTGTGTATGTATGTATGTATGTATGCATGCATTCATGCAACAGCTAATTAAAATGTATTCCGATCTTTAATTGTTTTGAGAATTGAAAAGATGTCACTTAACTTGTCTACTGCTTAAGTGTTTTAGCTTTGCTAATCGTGTCTATTGCCTAACTTAGCTTTGCCTTATTTAATTCACTTACCTGTGTCTTATTTGATGAATTGAAAGTGGACACACATCTTGCTGCTATGTTTATTTCTTGCGTCCTGATGTGGGAAAGTGTTTTGTAAATTTTTTTTTTTTCAAAGCAAGGACAAATTTCATCCTTGCCTGCTTTTAAAATTTTTAGTTGCCTTGACTTTTCAACATGCCTGTTTACTTCTCCTCGTACTATACAAGTTATGTTGCCTTGAAAATATGGAACTTGCTCTTTTGTTTTTCTTCTCATTTCGTATATACCCGGTACTAAAAGTCTGTAGTTTAATAATATTGACTTGTTGAACTTCCTTTGTTTTAATTTACATGTCCTTTGCATGTACTTTAAAAAAAGGCCATCCACTCAAAGCATTTTTGCTTGAATTAATTTCCTGATGCTGAAAGTAATTTGGCCTTAGAATATGTTACTTATTTTTCATGTTGCCTAGGTGAGTCATGCAACCCATGTGCCTAGATTTTTTTTTTCTAGCGAAAGTCTGTAGATTTATTAGTTGTCATATGGTTTAGTTTTCTTCTATTGTTTAGTAAGGTCTGTTGCTTTGTTTACTTGTCTTACTATTTACTTGTCTTATTGTTTCCTTGTACCATTATTTTGTTTATGTATGTAAACTAATGTCTTCATTGTGAATAGTAGTAACAAAATATTTGTTGGTTTTCTACATTCGCACATTGCCTGTTGCATTTACGGTTTGTTCACATATGCATTGCCTTGTTTGAAACCACTTCAAATTATATAAATTGACTTGTGAAATAAATACAATGAAATGAAACGATTTAAGTGAATTGGATTTATTTTATCTAAGTTTGGTACTTAGAAATTTATATATGAAATACGTGTTGTCTATAGCAAATTGCAAAATGGTTAAATTGATATAAGTTACCCGAGTTTATATAAGTTGATTTATTTGGTATTCCATGTTAGTTGGGTTTACTCACGCTGGTTACCAGCCTGACCCGGGCGTTACTTTGATGTAATGCTCGGGTCGGACCGAGTATTACTGATTTTTAGGTTAGAACGTTCTGGAGCCCAGGAGGCGAGTTGGATGACAATAGCGTATAGATTATTTCTGCTGTATAGTATTGTTACTGATCGGGGACATGATAATTGTATATTTTCAGTGATTGTATATATATATATATATATGTGAATCTATGATATATATTAAATGTAATCGATAGATATAGTATTCTTTTGTAAACTGTTATTATTTATTATTATATTTTATCCGCTGTGATTGTGGGATTGTGGGATGTTTGGTGTTTCTGTTCTTCTTCTTCTATCTCTTTATTCTTTTTCATAACTATCTGGAATTTTCGGGTTAGAAAATTTCGGGTCGTTACACTTGGTATCAGAGCTGAAAGGTTAAGCAAGAACCTTGGCTCTGGTGGGAGTTGCTCATTTAATAGAGTCTGTAGTACTCTAGAATGAGTTGAGTGTGTATATATGAGCGCGTACTTGTTATTTTCTTATATAAAGATTTTAAATGATTTTATATAAAAATATATTTTTGATATATAAAGTAATATTTCATTCTAATAAATATTAAGGTGATTGGTTGTTAAATTATTGGAATTAAGTTAAGAAGTAATATAAAATACGACCAAATTGAAACTTATAACCAAAGTTGAAGGATAAACTTATATAACAAAATTGAATTTGAAAAAAAAAAACAAAATTGTAAATGTAATTTATAAATTGAAATAAACTTCATAAATAAATGAGATTATAATTTGAAATAGAATTCCAGAGAATATTTGAAAATAAAGTAAGATGGAAATTTCAGTGTAATGTTTAATATGAATTGGATGGATTGGGAAAATTTAAAATTTCTTTAGATTTGGAAGTGGTTTCCAAAGGTTTTGAAAAAAAAATAATAGTATTATTTCAAAATATTTTTGTATTGAATTTGAAACCTGGGAGATTTGAAATTAAAAATATTTGAAAATGTTTTTAAAGAGATAAAAGCATTGAACTCTTTCGGTAACTGGAAAATAACGTCGGTGATGACTGCAGCATTATCGATGTTCATTTTCGAGTTTCTAGAAGAGAAATTGCTACCAAATTGTTTTACATTGGAATTGTTTGTGAACTGGGTTTGGTTTTGAAATTCAAAGGGGTAATTGAATTTGCCAAAGAATTTCGGGTATAGTTGAATTCTAAGGTGCTACTGAAAATTTTGGGAATTTGTTTAAACTCTGGAATCTCGATTGAAATGTTTATGGAATAATAAAAATATATTGGATAAATAAAATGTATAACTCCAAGTTAAAAGCAAAATGTGAATGTAATTGATTATAAATAGAAATTGTAAAATTGAAATTGAATTTAAAGTTGTACAAGTTTAAAGATCAAACGGAATTTGATTTGTAGTTGGAAGGAAATTGAGAATCAATTCAACTTGAATTGGGATTAAATCAATTTAAATGGGAGTGGAAATTTAAATTGAAATGTTGGGGAAGTGAACAGTTTTGACTCTAGACTATTTTCAATATAAATTGTCTTTATATAAACTTATTTTTCTAAGCTATTAAATATATACAACCTTTCTTTCTTAAAGCCAAATTATTTTATACTTGTTTTATAATTATTTCGGAGCTATTTAACCATTTTTCAGCTGTTTTCTAAACTCATTACTATATTTTAACTATGTTACAAATTAATTACTAATTTACAACTATGTTGCAATTATCTAAAATTTTTGAAACTATTTAACTATTTTACAGCTATTTTGCAAACTAATCATTATTTTTCAACTACTTATCTATTTTTAAATTTTCAAGCTATTTTCTAAATATAAACTGGTCGGAGTTCAAACTGTTATTGATTAAATTCCCAACTAAGGTAAGAATTGAAGTGATAATTCAATGAAATTGAAGCAATTGTCAATATGTGGATAGAAATTAAAGGAAATGTGACTAGAAAGGAAATTGATTTGGCTAATAATCAATGGAAATAAATACGTAGGATGTACCTATACTATTCTATTCGCATAGTGATTTGATCCAGACTCGAGCACAGAATTTCGAGATAGTTTATCGATCCGAGTTGGGTTTTTTCACCCGATTTTCGACGGCGAACCTGGATATGGATTGTTGATTGGTTCTGGATATTCTCTATCATAGTTATAGCTATGCAAGGAGAATAACGGTTTCTGATCAAGAAACCAGATCTGAGTCCGCACTAGGAAGTCGGGTGGACGATACTAGTTCGGAAGTGAAATTGTGTGATCGAGTGAGCGATCAGATTGGTATAGCGTATAGATGATAAATGTACATCGTACGGATTTGGATGAAATTGATATTGAAAAGAGTAATCAAATTGGGATATTTGGTTTTGAATAAATAAGTTATATATCTTTGTTATATGTAAGATGAAAACTCCCCTGGTTAAATTTATTGCTAGAAGAAAATATTTTTGAAAGTGTTTAAAGTATAAAAGGATTTATACAAGTTTGAAAATGATCCAAAGTTTTAAAAATTATATATATCTGTATATATATATATAAAGGATCTTATGAGTATTTTGGAAAAGGGTTTTGGGAACCTTTGGATTTGGAAAGGCTTTTGATTTTTGGGTAAAATCAATATTGAATTTGGAAAGCTAGTTTGAGAATTATCGATTTTGGGATAATCGATTTTGTGTAAAGGAGCTTTGATAAAATTCATACTAGGTGTATGATTTGAAAGATACTATATATGTGTACAGTATAAAATATTTTGATGATGGCTCTGGGGAAAAAGGCGCTCCCTTGAAATGAACTTCTCAGGAGTGCCACCGGGTGGTGCTGCCTTGAGCCCTAAGGGGGGGTTCTAAAGTTGATCCTGTGAGGAGTCCGGACAAAACTAGTTCCTGAGGATTATGAGTTGAGTATACCATAGCGTAAGTCGTGTGTGCCGCTGAGAGCCAACAGTCTGTGTTTGATTTTATATCGGTGGACTGCGACCTATGGTATAACATAGCGAAAGTCGTGTGTGCTGCTGAGAGCCAACAGTCTGCATTTGATTTTATATCGGTAGACTGCGACCTATGTAGGAGTGGAGAAGTTTCATTTCGACAGCGAAAATCAGAGGCCGCTGAGAGCCTACAGTTGCATGGACTTTTGCTGCGACGGCAATGTAACCCTGGATGTAACTGTGATCTGTTGTGTGGGTTCCATGGCTAATCGAGAGGCCGCGGAGAGCCTGCAGTTGCATGGACTTTTGCTGCGACAGCAACGCAACCCTGGAATGTAATTGTGACCATGGATGAGGTGATGATTTTCAGAGAATTGTCACCAAAGATATTTCCTCTATTTTCAATACTAAAAAAAACTGTTTTCTATATTTTCAATAAAATTATTTTTCAAAAGTATTTTCACTGGATGTTGAAAACGAGTTTGCCAAGTACTTATAGATTTTCAGTTCTACGCCTGATCAACGTATGACTGAATTTCTGTGAGAACAAGGATGGACTGTTTGAGACATCGAGTATAAGAAATATTTTTATAAAAAGCTATTTTAATCGTATTATCTGAATTTAAAGGCATTTCTAAATTTTAAATAATTAAAGGGGAAAGCCAAACAGGAATTATAAAATAAAATTTGAACTTGGGAAAAATTTAATGAAGTAATTTTCTTTGTAATAAAGGTTGGAAGTAAGCTAAGAAATAATTATTTGATAAAGTATGTTAATAAAAATTTAACTCGGTTAAATAAATGGATTGTAAGTTAATAGGTGAGTTTGGATATGAACTTGAGTTAAATAAAATAGAGTTGGATCAAATAGTGATGGTTTAAGTTACAAATGAACATTTAAGTGTGTTATAAGTAATATTTAACGCAATGTGCAGGTAACTTAGGTAAAATGGGAGTGTTGTTGAATGAAATGAAAGAGACTATAATAGTAATGGTTTGAGTTGCAAACAAAACCCAAGTGAATAGAAATCAATTGAGAATGACCTTGTATTAATAAAATAAATTTGTAAACAAATTAAGTAAGTAAATTTTAAATTTTAAATGGGTTAATTGAGTTAAATAATAAATGGATGAAGTCTGCTTGAATAGAAATTAAATTAAAGTTTTAATTGAACTTGGGTTATCGGAATGAACTTAAGTTATGAAGTTGAAATAATTTGAAGAAAGTAAATTAACTTAAGTTTAAAATTAATAAGAGTTTGGCTTCGAGCAAAAGTGAAATATTATAAAAATTTTGGGTTAGATTTATTTTTGGGAAATGAGTATTAGTATGAGCATTGAATGTTGTCAAGCCCTTGAAATAGTTTTTAAAATGAAACTAATGCGGAGATGAACTGAAATGCGATGTAGGGTTAGTGAATAAATTGGAAATGAATGAAATTAAGTACAGAATGAGTTGAAATTAATTTGGAAGTAGTTATAGACTGAAATGAATACTTTATCAAGCGAATATTGTCAAACTTGCATGGAATGAATAGTTGTTTGCCGTAAATGAATGTAATTAAAATCCTATGGGTTGAGAGAAGTAAAATAACTTGATTTGGAATCAATTGAATGGAATATGAGCTTGTTTGAATTAAAAATAAATTGAATGTAAGCATTTGAGTTGTAAATTATTAAAATGGAATGAAATGGCATATGAATTGGATAAAAGCATTTGAATTAGCTTTAAGGGTTAAATAAATCGCTTATGGGAAGTGTTTGATACTTGTGTTTAGCTATTGAAAGTGTGTAAATGCTAATAAATTCTCTATATGTGGCACTTACATATTTAAATTGAGTAAGTACAGGGACCTGAAGGCCGTTTGGCTGGATTTGGATTGCACTAATTGCTAAAATAAATAAGCTGCTTGCTTAAAATGCTAAATAAGGTACGCATACGCAATAAAAAATAGGAAATATGAACTGCTTTTGCTTTTTCCGACCGTGTGGGTCGATGTATATATATTTATATCTCTTGTCAAATTGCAAAAGCTCCTCCGTACAAAGGAGACCCTGTCAAAATTTTCTGAAAATTTTGGGAGTTAGAAAATTTTTTGGGAAATTTTTTATTAGCGATAAAACAATTTCAAATTTGAAACTAAAGCAAATTAGTAAATGAAACTAATATGAATCAGATATACTGAAAGATAAATTTCAACATTCAAGATTTGAAGTAAATTGAATCCATATAAAATGGGGAAAACTAATTTATATAGAAATGGATATGAAACTTTTGTAAGGGAAAGTATGTAAAGATTTGAAAGGGCTATGATTGGATATTATTGCTAAATAGGTTATGCAGGTATTAAAGGGAAAAGGGAATTGGATTTGATTCCAAAAGATAAATGTGAATTGCCTGACAAAGAGGTACGTATTTCAAATTTCTGAATGAAATTGGATTGGGTTTTTGATGTAGCCACTTGGCTTTTGTTTTCTTTTGGAATTTGGGAGCCCGTAGAGGCCTTTTGTAGTAGTACCGAGCTAGCCACGCAAAGGAGACGTTGGCAATTTTTTTTTGGAAATTTAGAGAGTTAGAAATTTTTTTTGAGAAAATTTGATAATTTAAAATTGGGATTTAAATTGAAACTTAGATTATTGAACCAAAGAGTAGTATTTGAAACTATAAAAGATTTTGGAAGGTTAATTAAGGTGATAGTGAGTTATTAATAAAAAGTTAGTTGGTAGGGTGTTGGATTGTGAGTTTTGGAAAAAAAAAGTAAACGGGTATCGGGCCATTCTTCCTAACTAGTAATTTCGGGGACGAAATTCTTTTAAAGGGGGAGGGATGTGACAACCCGGAAATTTTAACGAATTAAATTGGAATAATTAATCAATTTTAAATATTTAAAAGTTAATTTTAATTTGAATTTCAGATATCAATATTTACTTGATAATTAAATCATTGAATTATATAGTTTAAATATTGAATTATAAAATCTTTGGATATGATAACTCTTATAGAAAAGAAAAGAAACATCTATATATACTCCATCCTTTAAATTAAGAGATTATACCCAAAATTATATATAGATGTATACATACAAACTTATGATGGTTGAAGATATATATATATATATATATATATATATATATATATATATAAGTAAATGAGCATACAAGTATATGATTGCATACCATATGGAATAATATATATGGAAGTTAAAAAAAATTGTGAATATATACATGTAATACCAAACTAACATAAGAAATGTTTAGGAGGATATGTATAAGTGTGTGTGTGTGTGTGTGTGTGTGTTGTGTGTGTGTGTGTGTGTGTGTGTGAGATGGCGATACTAAATCTATAATCTTCTAATCTAATTATTTAAAATTCAAGCTTATCGCATATAGAAAGAAATATAGGCTAGCTATTGACTATTTATTCATATATGCATAAATAGATTTTGAAAAAAAAAAACTATGATTGGAAATTAAAATAGAAATAAAAGTAAAGGTATATGACTAAGAATAGGAAGACCAGAATGTAAGTGATTATATAGTATGTATGAAATATAAAGCAAAGGCATATATGATAACTTTGGTAAAATATTTGTGAATATGTATGTGTAAGTACGCAAGGCAAGAGAAAAAAATAATATATCTATGAACAGAGATAAGGTGGGATAAGGATGAAAACATGAATGACATTTGCATTAAATGCTAGCACAACATTAGGTCATTTCGAAATGTAGCAAAATCATTTCACTTTGTATACAACCTTGGCTGGTCAAAGAAAATATCTGACCAAAAAAAAAAGGAAGGGAAAGCTTACTGTGTACAACATAGAGCAGCCCATATTTGTTTATCTTTCTCTTCCCTGTCCTCTTTCTTAGTCCTTCGAAAACAAGCTAAGTGAAAGGGAGAAAAAATGAATAAGAGTTTAACTGGAATCAAGCAACAAATTAAAGTCATAATTCAATTCAACAAATCAGAGCTTCTAGATCAAACTCAATAGCATTAACAGGTTCCAGGTCTTCAAGCAGTGTGAGTTAAACCTCACAAGACCCATCTTTAAGTTTCTTAATGCTTGCGTTTTATTTTGCAATGAATGGTTGTGAATTAAAATGAAGATTTTGTGTCTTTTGTTTCATCGTTTTCTTGCTCCGCTGCCCTAAACTTAATCAGACGCACCATTGTCAATGGCCTTGCTTTAGTTCGTTTTTATCCCGTGGCCTGAAAATGGTCACAAATCCGTGCTGTTCGAATAAATTTGTGCTATAAATTAATTCTTACATTTCCATTTTAAGCTTGTTTCTTTTACATGTTTGGGAGATGCATGTTCTTAATAATTTTACTTGCCTCTGTCCTTGGTAAATTGGTCACGCTCATGCATTTAGGCTTTATTTCGTACGTCCTTCTTGCTATATTAAACTGTAGTTATCCATGCCTTGCAAATTTAGTCACATGCCTATGCCTATACTTAGGTTTGCACGTCTTTGCTTATGGGTAATTTGTGGCTTGTATTAATTTGTTTCGTCCTTTTTGGCCTTGTAATTTTGGAATTGAACACATCCCATTCCTCTGTTGCTTGGATACGTCATGTCCCTACGTTGTTTTAATGCAGTTGAACATGTTAAGTTAGACTTAAGTGTAAAACCCCTCTTTGTGAATAGTAGCATTGCAATGGAATATAGTTTGCTTTATTTTGCACGTTTCTTGACGTTGAGTAGACATTTTTTATCCTACATATTACACATTGTTAAAACTGGAGTTTGCCTAAATTTAAAAACACGTATAGTTATATTTGTAAGTTTGGATTTAAAATACATAAAGAGACTTAGTTTGTAAACCAATATAAGTGTCAGGTTAGTTTTCAACTAAGTGTCGCTATGTATGTATGTATGTATGTATGTATGTATGTATGTATGCATGCATTCATGCAACAGCTAATTAAAATGTATTCCGATCTTTAATTGTTTTGAGAATTGAAAAAATTTCACTTAACTTGTCTACTGCTTAAGTGTTTTAGCTTTGCTAATTGTGTCTATTGCCTAACTTAGCTTTGCCTTATTTAATTCACTTACCTGTGTCTTATTTGATGAATTGAAAGTGGACACACATCTTGCTGCTATGTTTATTTCTTGCGTCCTGATGTGGGAAAGTGTTTTATAAATTTTTTCTTTCAAAGCAAGGACAAATTTCATCCTTGCCTGCTTTTAAAATTTTTAGTTGCCTTGACTTTTCAACATGCCTGTTTACTTCTCCTCGTACTATACAAGTTATGTTGCCTTGAAAATATAGAACTTGCTCTTTTGTTTTTCTTCTCATTTCGTATATACCTGGCACTAAAAGTCTGTAGTTTAATAATATTGACTTGTTGAACTTCCTTTGTTTTAATTTACATGTCCTTTGCATGTACTTTAAAAAAAGGCCATCCACTCAAAGCATTTTTGCTTGAATTAATTTCCTGATGCTGAAAGTAATTTGGCCTTAGAATATGTTACTTATTTTTCATGTTGCCTAGGTGAGTCATGCAACCCATGTGCCTAGATTTTTTTTTTCTTCTAGCGAAAGTCTGTAGATTTATTAGTTGTCATATGGTTTAGTTTTTGTAACGGCCCTGAATTTTGAACAATTTAAATTGTGAATATTTAATTAATTTTAAATATTTGAATGATAATTTAAATTGAATTTCCAATATAACAATGAAATTGGTGATTAAATTTTAAAATTTAATCTATAAAGAGTTGAATAAAAATTTAAATTTGACTTCGGAGTTGAGATTGAATATGGAATTTGTAATTGAAATTCAAACTAATAACTTAAGAAGATAATTTGGATTTAAAATTTTTTATTTTTGTAAATTAGTAAATTAATGGTTAAATTTTAATGACATTTTTTCTTTAGCTTAAATAAAAAAAATTAAAATCAATACAAAATAATATAAACAAATACACTTAGTAAAAGAAAAAAATTTAACAACATAATTTAAACAAAAATTAAACAAAACAAACAAAAGTAAATATCTACAAAAACAAAACAAGGTGTTTGTGTACAAAATAAAATTTGATGTTTAAAATAAATTGAATTTAAAATGAAAAATTATATATATATAAATAGAAGAAAATAATAAAACAAAATAAAAATAAAACATAAAGTAAAGAAGAAAAGAACCACTGCCTTTACTTTCAATCCGATACCCGATCCCTTTCATTTCACTTTACCATTTCCATTTTTTAAACCCTAAACAAAGATCACGAAAGAAAAAAAATGGCGGCTTCAGTTCTCATTTTCGTTCCTTTCCGAAAACTAGGGCTTGCGATCTGATGTGGGGCTTCAATCTTCGCTTCAATCTTCGTTCAACTTGGCTCATTACTCTCTTCGGCTGTTTCGATTTTGTTAAGGTGAGTTTTCTCACGATTAATTTTGATTCAAGTTTTTAAATTTGTTTGAATTGGTTGCTTGGTTGCATGATATGAATTGGTGTTATTTGGCTTTCATTTGCTCGGTTAATTTGCAATAAAAAAAAAACTGATAAGAACAGATAAGTCTCTGCATGTATGGTTGTTGGTGTTATTTACTATCGTTTGCTTTGATAATTCAATTTAAAACTGATAAGAACAGATACTATGTGAAATTTTTTTTTCTTTTACTAATAAGAACAGATGCTATTTGTAATTTGTTTTTTTTTTGATGAGAACAGATACTATAATTTTGTTTTAAACTGATGAGAAACAGATGCTATAAAATTTGTTTTTAAACTGTTAAGAACAGACTCTACCCAATCTTTGTTTTTTAAACTGATAAGAACAGATGCTACTTGATAATTTGTTTTAAATTGATAAGAACAGATGCTATATCAAAAACCTTGCTTGTTTGTTGTTGCTGCATGTGATGGATTTTAAATCTAGATGAGGAAAATTTTGTTGCATGTGCTTGTTTGAGCTTCTGTTCATGTGTGTTGAATGTATGTGTCTGTAAAACCCCTATTTCTGCTTGTGGTGTTCTTTGTTGTTGCTGTGTGTTATGTTGCATGCCAAATGTGAATAATTTCAGTTTAAAGGTCTGAGTAACCCAATTTTGAACCCCTGTAAAATATTCTACATTTGAAAAATAACAAAATTTACAAGCTTGAAACTATTCTTTGATGAATCTGATGTGCTACTATAACCCTTGAATCCATTGTGTGATGCTTGAATGTTGTTTAGGTATGGAATTGAAAGTATACATGTGAATATATGTTTATGCATTTACATGTTACTGTGTGTATGAAGTTATCTCTCTGTTGTAAAATGAACAGCAAAGAAAAAGGAGAAAAAAAAAGACTGTTATGGATTGAACTACAGTGTTTCATTTTCTTTTTAAGTAAGATTATCAAACATCTTTAATTATTCAATCAAGTTAAAACTTGATTGCATGATTAAAAAAAAACATGAATATTAAAACAAGTATCACATTTTTTTTTAAATCATCTGAGGAGTTAGTGTTTAAGGTCTGATTTAACAATAAGACCAAATTCCAATTTTTGAAGTTCTTGTTTTGAATTGGTAATCTGGTTCTAAATTGTGAATGATGAATTTTGTAGTTGCATTCCATCCTGTTGCATTTGGTTTATTTTGTTTGCACCCATCTGTAGTCTGCACTTGTATAGTTGGTTCCATATTCATGTAGCTTGATGCTGTATCCACTTTTTATGCTGCTGTGATGCAGTTTCCTTCACTGTTGTATTTTTTTTGGGAGTTTGCACCGTTTGTTCTTGCTGTCATGTTCCATGCATTTGAGCTCTTTGAGTTGCAGTGCTTCATCACTTGATGTCTTTGATTTATTTGGTCTGCACTGTTTGTTGTAGCTGGACTTGTGTACATGTTGTTTGCATTTCATATGCTTGCAACCTTGTTTTCACTATGGTTTCATGCTTAGCTTTGCGGTTTGGTTTCACTTGTGCATTTTATTGCGGTGACACTTGTTCTCTGTTCACCTGTATCATTGGTCATGTAACAGTATTCATTGTTGTTGTTCCCATTCACTGCTGCATATTGTTCATCAGTCCATTTTTATCTGTTCCCTATGTTGTTTGCAACTGTGTTGCACTTGTATCACTGGAATTTGCATTTTGTCTGCATAGTGGTTTGTTAGTACTTTGGTTGTCACTGGTGTACTTGAGTTGGGCTTGCCTGTTTAGTTGAGTTGCAGACTTTGACTTGTTTCATTTTTGAAGTCGAATCTTGTTCCTTTGCTTTTGGTTCCATGTTCGTGGCAATCATCGACAAATGTGCTCTGCATTGTGTCATTGTTTGGTCTGCACTTTGCTTGATTGTTGACACTACATGTAATCTTGTAGACATGCTTCACTACAATTCTTACTTGTCACGGCATACCTATATATGCCTGACCTGTTTCACATCCACTTCATTATTACCTGGTCTTGGTATGTTGCTGTTGGTTTTAGTCTTGTTTCACCTGAGTTGCATTGAGTAGCTGTCGTCTACACTTGCACGCTTTCATCATTGCTACCTGGTCGACTTGATTTTCTGCACTTGCATTGAGGACCTGTTGCTTGAGTCACTTTCATTGGTCCATTGCTTTACTGACTTGATTCACTTCATGTTTGATGCTAGTTTACCTTGTATCACTACTTCCATTCTGTACATGGTGTATGTATTGTGCATTTTCACTTTATGTTGCAGCTGGTTCTTGCAGTTGTAACTGTTATATCACTTCGAATTGCATTCATTTGTTTGTACTTGTGTTCTGGTCATTCCTTCTGTTTGTTACTGCATTCCTATGCAGCTGCTGTTGGTCTGACTTTGTTTCCATTGCTGTTGGCATGTGCATTTGGTTCATTTGAGTTGTCTGCAGTCAATGTTGCATGCATGTTGTCTTCATGTAGTTTGCTAGGTGTAGTGGTTATTGCCAGTTGCCTCTAGTTACTTGATTTTTGCTGTCTGCATGCAGTGGCAGTTCCATATATATATGTCCATGCACTTGAAACAACTATTTGATGCTGCACACTTGTGCTTTGCCTTGATCACTTCTGCTGTGTCACTTTTGCAGTTGGTCCTGCATTTGTTATTGTTTATGCCTTCATGTCTTTGGCATTTCTGAGCCTCTGCCTTGATTGCCTGCTTTGACATTGCTGTTTGTATTGCTTTGTCTGATGTCTTCATGATTCCTTTGTCTGTGCATTGGCCTTGTTTCGATCTGATAGCCGTGTTTTTGTTTGGTGCACACGTGTTGGCGAGGCAGTGCACATGTGTGCAAATATACGTGTGTACTGCAGCCACACAGGATTGACAGATTTAAAAAAAATTTTTTTTTTTGAAGTTGTCAATATGAAAATCCATAGTAAATTTAAATTAAATTATGAGATTCACCATCTCTGTTGCTTGGTTGACACACTGTAGTATTGGGAGTTATTCCAGTTTGATCCTGTTCTTAGTGTGTAAATCTGTACCATTTTATTTCAATTCATTGCAAATTTAATTACTTGAATTAAGATTAATCCTGACTCGAGTGTTTTTGTGTTTTGCAATTAACGCTCGGGTCAGACCGAGTATTTTTGCAGCTTGGAGATTTTCTCGCAGCGAAGTAAGAGAGAGAGGGGAAAGCACTTCATTAAAGTTTTCAGCAAAATTTTTCTTGTACTTAATAAAAATTGTTCCGCTGTATAAAATGTAATTCACTGTATAACTCTGATACTTGTATATAAAAGAAAAGTTTATTTATAAAATATATTATTGTTTCTGTGATTCTGTGACTGATTCTGTTTAAATGTTATAAACTAAATAACAATCCGTCATTCTGAACGTTTCTGGTTGGTTTAATTACCGACTAGAGGCGGTCAGAGCGGCGGGTCGTTACAGTTTTCTTCTATTGTTTAGTAAGGTCCGTTGCTTTGTTTACTTGTCTTACTATTTACTTGTCTTATTGTTTCCATGTACCATTATTTTGTTTATGTATGTAAACTAATGTCTTCATTGTGAACAGTAGTAACAAAATATTTGTTGGTTTTCTACATTCGCACATTGCCTGTTGCATTTACGGTTTGTTCACATATGCATTGCCTTGTTTGAAACCACTTCAAATTTATATAAATTGACTTGTGAAATAAATACGATGAAATGAAACGAATTAAGTGAATTGGAT
The DNA here is from genome assembly GCA_030765085.1 of Allium cepa. NCBI lineage: Eukaryota > Viridiplantae > Streptophyta > Magnoliopsida > Asparagales > Amaryllidaceae > Allium > Allium cepa. The sequence continues at coordinate 440,216,227 of CM060929.1, forward strand.
TTATTTTATCTAAGTTTGGTACTTAGAAATTTATATATGAAATACGTGTTGCCTATAGCAAATTGCAAATTGGTTAAATTGATATAAGTTACCCGAGTTTATGTAAGTCGATTTATTTGGTATTCCATGTTAGTTGGGTTCACTCACGCTGGTTACCAGCCTGACCCGGGTGTTACTTTGATGTAATGCTCGGGTCCGACCGAGTATTACTGATTTTCAGGTTAGAACGTTCTCGAGCCCAGGAGGCGAGTTGGATGACAATAACGTATAGAGTATTTCTGCTGTATGGTATTGTTACTGATCGGGGACATGATAATTGTATATTTTCAGTGATTGTATATATATGTGAATCTCTGATATATATATTAAATGTAATCGATAGATATAGTATTCTTCTGTAAACTGTTATTATTTATTATTATATTTTATCCGCTGCGATTGTGGGATTGTGGGATGTTTGGTGTTTCTGTTCTTCTTCTTCTATCTCTTTATTCTTTTTCATAACTATCTGGAATTTTCGGGTTAGAAAATTTCGGGTCGTTACATAAATGTTCAATAGTTATCATTTCTTATTTTCATATCCTTTTTGTTTACAAGTTGCAGATTTCAAATTCCTTGTATATCTCATTTATAACTTAGCATTTAATTTCTTACTTTCAACTTTAGAAGTTTCAATTATTAAATAGTTAAAATTTTATCCCATTACAATAATTGTAATCTCCACTTTAAATTTACTTAAGTTTATTCTACTAGTTTTTTTTCTTCTCATTATTTACCTTCCCATTCATTTATTTATATAAAGATCAATCACTTACATAATTTGTTTTCCATTAAGGATTTAAGTCATTAATGAACCATTTCATAAAATATTACTTAAGCTCTTACTACCTTACCTAACTGTAATGACCCACCTTTTTAAACGGTTTAAATTGACAATAAATCGCATATGTTTAATTCAAACCATTCAAAAGGGAGGATCGTTAATGGGGTCAATAAGAAAATAATAGAAAAGAAGGAAAAATAAAACACAGAATCTAGCAGCAGAATGACAAAATATAATAATCAAATAAAAGTTCATGAAGCTGTTTTACAAATGACATTTGTTTACACTTTTGAAATTCAAATCAAAGTTATACATACATCAGAAAATAAACAAATAATGCAGCGGAACACAGGAAGTAGTGGAATAATTAAAATAAATAGTAATAATATACCGAACCTTCGTCCTCCAGAAAATAGAATGGTCTTCAATACAACGAAAAATTCAGACTGACCCGAGCGTAATGAAAAGACAAAACACTCGAGTCAGAACTAAAAGATCTTATGTAAGTCAAATTAATCTAAAACAAAGGTGAGTGCAGTGGCTTCAGTGATGTTATGGGATTTCCATATCCTATCAAGTGTACAACGTGAATGCAATTATTAAAAGATTCAAATAATTCGAGGTATCCATTTTAACCACTTTAACAAAAAAAATTTCAAAGTTTAACTTAAACCTTTTATATAATCCAATTCCAACATATAATCCAAATTCAAGAATCTATATGGATATATATCATTTCAACCAGTACCAAAAATCAACATTTTCAAATCAATGAAAACCATTCGGCTTTATCATTTCAACCCATATACGAGATCGTTCGGGTATGTATCATTTCAACCCATAGTGAACTTGCGGTATTATAATGATATAAAATACAACATCCATTTGTAACGACCCGCCGTTCTGACCGCCTCCAGTCGGTAATTAAACCAACTTGAGACGTTCAAAATGACGGATTGTTATTCAGTTTATAGAGTTTAAACAGAAACAGCCACAGAATCACAGAATAATCATAATATTTTACATAAATGAATTTTTATACATATAACAGAGTTTGTACAATGCATTATATTTATACAGCGGAATATTTCTTTTAAGTACAAAAATTCTTCGAAAAGCTAAAGTGAAGCAATTTCCCCAACTCTCTCTAACTTCGCGGCCTGAAAATCTTCAAGCTGTAAAATTACTCGGTCTGACCCGAGTATTATATTCAAAAGAAAATAATACACAGGTCAGTCTAATTCAAACTCAGTTATTAGTGCATAGAGGCAATAATAATCAACAATTAGATGACAGTCAAATATAAATTTACCTATCCGATCCTTTAACAAGAAATCAGATAACGGTAAATATAACACTTAACAGTGTTAAACAACAAATCAGTAGATTCAGATTATCAATGGAGATAGATGAAAGGATTCTTAATGAAGATAATTTAGAAAACAATCAAAATCTGCCTAAACGGCATTTAACAACAAAATCATCAAAATCGATTCAAAATATATTGAATTGGCAACATAAAACAATTTTCCATCAAGTAGAAAACATCAATTAGAACATTAGATTGGGTAGGGCTGCAGTACACACACGCGTATACGGCCTCGCCACATTTTTAACATGTTAACTTCGTGTGGCTGCAGTTCACGTTTGCGTGCACTGCCTCGCCACTATCGTAATGAAATAGAAATCATCACAACAGTAAAAACTAACAGAAATCGAAGCTGCAGAGGTTAAGTCAATGACTCAACACAGCTGCAATACCAAAACCCATGCAACAAGGCAAGGTCGAGATGCAATTGTTTTCATATACTCAAGTAAACTCAAGAAAACAAGTTCCAAACAACTTATTACTGCACATTTCAACAAGTGCAAAATTTTCATAAAAATGAAACTGCGGCCATTACTTAGTGCACAAGGGCAAACTGCAACAATAATGCAGTCACCACAAGATCGCAAGGGCGCAGAAATTACCAAGAAATCAAACAAGCAGCCTCAATATCCAAACAAGTTTGGAAATCACTTACAACTGAACCAAGCACAACTACAGCAAAATAGCTAAAGCTTGGTACAATTCCAACCATATATGTACACAAAACATACATATGTATGCATGTACATATGCAGATTTGAATAACAGGTGACAAAGCAAGGTCACTATTCATCAACAACCGTAACAAGCAACTGAGAGAAACAAATTCAAGTCGAAGTGAAATAGAGATGTACTCAGGGAAGGATATGAAAAGTGCACAGTATTTACTTACTGCAACTACAAATGGTCTAGTGTCAACATGAATACACAGTTCAAATACAACAGGGACTACAACGACTGAAATGAACAGAATGAATGATTCAGTGGGTCTACAACATCAAATTTTCACAAGTAAGGCTACTTGAATCAGACTCGAGCAAGTGCACAAATAAATTATAATGATTTCCCAGTATGAAACTGTAGTTCGATACCACAGCAAAATAATTCAAGCTTGGTACAAGTCCAGCCATATATGTACACAAACTTACACATGTATGCATGTACATATATGCAGTTTTGAATAACAAGTGACAAAGCAACTACAACACATTGCTACAGAAAGTGATACAACTCAAATCAAACTAAAATGAAATCGAGATGTGCTACAGGATGGTCAGCCACCAAAAGTGCAGAGCAACTACAAAATAGAAGGAGGGTGAGGGCACCAGAGGTATGGCACCACAGCACCACATCTATGAGTAAGCGGTACAACCATTCAACGAACAAGCAAAACTCCAAAGCTACAGGTTCGAATTTATCAAAACTGTAAAACGAGATTTACAAAACCCATGCTTCAGTATCAGGCAAGAACAATTTCTTATGTCATGTTTAAATTTACATCCAATTTGCTTTGTTGATACTTTAAGCTTAATCAAGGTTTGATGATAAAATTTTGGGATTTTGATTAAATATTTGACCCTGTAACATCAACAGAGAAGACCAGAATGTTTAATAAAAAAAAAAATTTCTTCTTCACAGAACAACTTACACATATAACACAGACCATATTCAAAATTAAAGCATATACAAACCATATTGTCAATGGATCCCATGCTGTTTTTAATTAAACTTAACTAAAAAAAATTATGCTACTTACTTTCGTAAATACATGATTTATATATAGTGATGATTTACTGCATGTATTAAAGTGGCAAAAAGAAAACTTGCTTGTATTGTAATATGTCAGTTTCCTTGAAGTATGTAGGTGACAGGGAAAAAGTGTTCACTTATTGCTAGAAAGGAATTAAAATGGAAAGCATGCAATGAGAAAGGTCAAAACTTTGAACAAAATCAAGTTAAAGCCAAGGCTATGGAACAGCAAAGTGATCCATCAAGTTCGAACGAAACAAATCAAGCAGCAGTTTTATCAGTGAAAGCTAAATGCAACAAGAAATCCGACCCAGTCAAATAAATTTCCAACATCGGAACAAAGTCGAATGGAATCGACATCGTTCAAATAAAATCAAATGCAACATTTTCAACCCAAAGCCGCTAGTCAATCAAGTGTTCAAAAGCCAACAGAGAATTCAAAGCCGTACTATCTCAAAACCAAACAAGTCAGAATCGAATGAACTATATTATTCAAGTAAAATTGAAAAGTCAATAATAATTCACCAGCATCGAAATCAAATAGCCGAGAGTATCACTCATTCAAACAACAAAACACAGATTTGAACGAGCTAAGCAAATCGACGAAAATGAATTAGATGTGAGTAGTTAATAAGTACTCACCTTAGTTCGAATCGAGGAGCACGCGAGCGAGCGAACCAGAAGCAAAAAAAAACCCTAAGCTTGGGTGCGAAGAGGAACGAAGATGAAGCTGAAGCCCTAATTTTTGAATGACAAAGAGGAGACGAGAGACGCCATTTTTTTTCTTCGGTTTTATTTTTCTTTTTTCGTATGATTTGAAATGGAGGAAAGAGTTTCAAATATAAAAGAGAAAGAGAACGTGATTTTAGCGTGGTTGAAGGCGTGATGAAAGGCAAAATTTTAGGCGTGTTTGTAGCTGATGAAAGTATAAGGCAGTGTACTCTTTTCATTTTTTTTATTTTATGTTATATTATTATTTTTTTTACATTTTTTTTCATTATAAATTCAAATTTGTTTTGTATAATTTTTCTTTAGTAAATATAGAAACGTTTTGCAGTTCAACTATCAATATCAATTTATAAATTTACATAAAAATAATTCGTAAATCCAAACTATTTTTTCTATGTCATTAGTTCAAATTTCAATTACAAATTAAATATTCAATTTCAACTTCAAAGTCGAATTCAAATTTTATTCAATTTAAATAGATTAAATTCTAAAATTTAATCGCCAATTCATAGTTATATTAGGAATTTAATTTAAATTATCATTCAAATATTTAAAATTAATTAAATATTTTCAATTTAAATTGTTCTAAATTCTGGGTTGTTACAATCTTCCCTCCTTAAAAGAATTTCGTCCCGAAATTATAAGTTAGGAAAACGATTGCTAAAATCTCACCGATATTTATACCCTACACAATTTTACCAAGTTTCAAACTCATAAATAATTATAGGATTCATTTCTTTTATATTATCTCATTAGCTTTATTCATTGATTTCTATAATCAAGACGCAAAAGTCTTTTACCAAAATTTTCGACTTACACAACTCAGATTTTTAAACTTGAAATTCTTCATGCTAGATATTTACATATCATATCTTTTCCAAAGCTGTGTGCTTTCAAGATATTTTAAAATTCTTCTTCCTTAATTCATTAGGTTAGAATTATGTAATTCTAATTTCAGACTATTGATTTTCTATTCAAAGTTTGAAAATACTTGCTAACTCGAAGTTTAACAAGTCCATCTTCGTTCTCACAGACTTTAGGCATACGCTAGCCAGGCGCAAGTCTAAAAATCTCCAAGTACTAAATATACTTGCTTCAACTTCCAGTGAAAATACTTTTTTCTTTTAAAAATGGATATGGAAAGCACGTTCCCCCATGGATCACAGTTTACCCGGCGGTTACGCTACTATACTAGTAGAATCGCTTGTAACTGTAGATTTCACATCTCTCTTGAATTTCGCCATGGTTGTCGCCTTAGATCGCGGTTCACACGGCGGTTACGCTACTATCCCAGTAGAATCGCTCGTGACCGTAGGCATCTCGCCCCTCAAATTACGCTTCGGCCTCTAGATCGCAGTTTACACGGCGGTTGCGCCACTATCCCAGTGGAATCGCTTGTAACTGTAGGCATCACGCCCCACGAATTACGCCAGCATCAATTCACATAATCCCAACACGATGATCCATCATGGGGGATCCCAGTCAGTCCCAATGGACATTCCACTAATGGAAATTCTACGCAGCTACGATTTCCAATGGACACTCCACCGAGTTCCAATCACCTTCACAAATAATAAATGGAAGGTACATTTCCATATCCCCAGTTTTTAGAAAACATATGTCATATACATATAGTACTTCATTTCACATTTCGTACATATCATACCTATGTAAACCTACACAGGACTTTTCATAATAATGACTTTCCAAACTGTTGGTTTTCGAATTATTACATTCACATATATAAGTTACGAAAACTCAATTCACATTCATAACAAATAGAGGATTCCAAAATTTTCCATCTCGTTTAAAATTTTCCTCTAAATCGATTTGAAAATTTAAGTTATCTCAAACCCAATTCACATTCACAATCCAATTCATTATCGACTTCACATTCGATTTGGATTTCACGTTACATCGTCAATTCTCAACACATAATTGGTGTCTATCGATATATAACCTCTAAGCTCGTACGTCTCAGAGAAGGGTGTTAAGCTAAAAGAATAAATTCTCCGCCACCAACAGATATATATATTTAATAGAGATCAATTGCTATGTCATCAATTCACAATGCTAGACATATAATCCAAATCGACTATCCAAAATTCATAGCTCAACTTATATTGTTTTTGATGTCGAAGTTAAACTCAATTTAACTCAAGATTCAATCTTTTTGGAAAATATTCAAGTTGAACTGATCGTTCAAATTTTCCAAAAATATCTTTACAAGATATATATAATTTTACAACTTAACCATTTGAAATAAATTTCTCCAATTTATCTTTAAAAGATAAAATTTCAAATCTTTCATTTCATACTGGAAAACATTTCCATACTTATTTAATAAGTAATTCACAAGTTCATTTATTTTCAACACGGAAAATATTTAATATACTTGAATCAAAATTAAGTATATATTACATTCTTTAAGGAAATCATTCTTTTAAACACATTTATTTGAGTCAAAACGAATGTTACGTAAAACATCGTTACGACAACTTAAAATCACTAGTATAGGGATTCAAAATTTAAGATAGATATATAAATCCCAATACTATAAACAACATTTCCTTTCGGAAACCATTTACTATAACAACAATGCTATAGTCCACCATTTCCTTATTTCTTGAAAACGCCTATTTCAACAATGAATGTTGAAATCTATGTATTCGATACTTAATGCATTTTAAAACATCTTTACCATTAACTTTTTCAACTTCAACTTAATTCATAGTTTGAATTCCTCCTACTTTTCACAATATTAATTTTAAACCGATTTCAAACCTTTCAATATTAAGTTTTTCACTTAATTAAATTTTCCGCACGTTTAAATTCAAATTCATCACTGAATTTATTAAACCTATAGTGGATTATCATGTTGACAACTTCAAATTTGAAATCTAAATCTCATTTGAACTTTGCATTTGCTTTCTATTTCAAAAAAATAATCAATTAGTTCTTTAGTAAGTCATTCATCAACTTGGTTCCATTAAATTTATATTTCCACATTAACCTCATTTCATAATATCACTTCCCTAAAACATATCCGTTTTATTCAATAATATATTCACTGTCCAAAATCGTGAATATACTTATCTATTCAATTCAGTGTTTCTACACATTTATTTAAAGGATTATCCACTGTCCAAAATCGTGGATAAAATTCCCAACCACCATTTACTATCACAATATTTAACTTAAAGAATAATTCGCTGTCCAAAATCACGAATATATCTCCTTTAATAACTTCTATTTTTCATTTATCAAATTCAATTGGTTTCGAATTTATAAACAATCTTTACAAATTCCATTTCTATTTATAAACTTCGATTTATAAATCTTCTTTATTAATTTAATTCAATCTATATAACTCAATTATATATCAAAAGTTCATTTATAAGTTAAGTACTTATAATCCATTTATTTACTAAATCATTCTTCAGAACATTTGAAATTAATTTTCAAAAGAATTCAGAATCAAATTTCCAAGTTATAGTTTAATGATCCTCTTGGCTATACTAAATTGACACGTCATTTTATTTCACAATTTATTATTTTGTAGATATTCACAATATTTGATTCAAACCAATTTAAACCAATTTATTAATTCACTTCACTTATATTTTATTTTTCATAAATCTCAATAAATCGATAATGGTTTTCGAATGAGAAACTATCGCAAACCTAAAATTTTAGAGAGGGGAATTTTCGAAAATGATTCTAATATTCAAGATATCTTTTATTTTTTCAAAGAAAACAATTTCATACTTCTTTAGATTTGAAAAACGTTTTCTTTAAAGTGATCCTAGTAACTATTCATATTAAACATCATAAACTGAGCTTTGTGTAAACCAAAGCTCTGATACCACTTTTGTAACGACCCGCCGTTCTGACCGCCTCCAGTCGGTAATTAAACCAACTTGAGACGTTCAAAATGACGGATTGTTATTCAATTTATAGAGTTTAAACAGAAACAGCCACAGAATCACAGAATAATCATAATATTTTACATAAATGAATTTTTATACATATAACAGAGTTTGTACAATGCATTATATTTATACAGCGGAATATTTCTTTTAAGTACAAAAATTCTTCGAAAAGCTAAAGTGAAGCAATTTCCCCAACTCTCTCTAACTTCGCGGCCTGAAAATCTTCAAGCTGTAAAATTACTCGGTCTGACCCGAGTATTATATTCAAAAGAAAATAATACACAGGTCAGTCTAATTCAAACTCAGTTATTAGTGCATAGAGGCAATAATAATCAACAATTAGATGACAGTCAAATATAAATTTACCTATCCGATCCTTTAACAAGAAATCGGATAACGGTAAATATAACACTTAACAGTGTTAAACAACAAATCAGTAGATTCAGATTATCAATGGAGATAGATGAAAGGATTCTTAAGGAAGATAATTTAGAAAACAATCAAAATCTGCCTAAACGGCATTTAACAACAAAATCATCAAAATCGATTCAAAATATATTGAATTGGCAACATAAAACAATTTTTCATCAAGTAGAAAACATCAATTAGAACATTAGATTGGGTAGGGCTGCAGTACACACACGCGTATACGGCCTCACCACATTTTTAAAATGTTAACTTCGTGTGGCTGCAGTTCACGCTTGCGTGCACTGCCTCGCCACTACCGTAATGAAATAGAAATCATCACAACAGTAAAAACTAACAGAAATCGAAGCTCCAGAGGTCAAGTCAGTGACTCAACACAGCTGCAATACCAAAACCCATGCAACAAAGCAAGGTCGAGATGCAATTGTTTTCATATGCTCAAGTAAACTCAAGAAAATAAGTTCCAAACAACTTATTACTGCACATTTCAACAAGTGCAAAATTTTCATAAAAATGAAACTGCGGCCATTACTTAGTGCACAAGGGCAAACTGCAACAATAATGCAGTCACCACAAGATCGCAAGGGAGCAGAAATTACCAAGAAATCAAACAAGCAGCCTCAATATCCAAACAAGTTTGGAAATCACTTACAACTGAACCAAGCACAACTACAGCAAAATAGCTAAAGCTTGGTACAATTCCAACCATATATGTACACAAAACATACATATGTATGCATGTACATATGCAGATTTGAATTACAGGAGACAAAGCAAGGTCACTATTCATCAACAACTGAAACAAGCAACTGAGAGAAACAAATTCAAGTCGAAGTGAAATATAGATGTACTCAGGGAAGGATATGAAAAGTGCACAGTATTTACTTACTGCAACTACAAATGGTCTAGTGTCAACATGAATACACAGTTCAAATACAACAGGGACTACAACAACTGAAATGAACAGAATGAATGATTCAGTGGTTCTACAACATCAAATTTTCACAAGTAAGGCTACTTGAATCAGACTCGAGCAAGTGCACAAATAAATTATAATGATTCCCAGTATGAAACTGTAGTTCGATACCACAGCAAAATAATTCAAGCTTGGTACAAGTCCAGCCATATATGTACACAAACATACACATGTATGCATGTACATATATGCAGTTTTGAATAACAGGTGACAAAGCAACTACAACACATTGCTACAGAAAGTGATACAACTCAAATCAAACTAAAATGAAACCGAGATGTGCTACAGGATGGTCAGCCACCAAAAGTGCAGAGCAACTACAAAATAGAAGGAGGGTGACGGCACCAGAGGTATGGCACCACAGCACCACATATATGAGTAAGCGGTACAACCATTCAACGAACAAGCAAAACTCCAAAGCTACAGGTTCGAATTTATCAAAACTGTAAAACGAGATTTACAAAACCCATGCTTCAGTATCAGGCAAGAACAATTTCTTATGTCATGTTTAAATTTACAACCAATTTGCTTTGTTGATACTTTAAGCTTAATCAAGGTTTGATGATAAAATTTTGGGATTTTGATTAAATATTTGACCCTGTAACATCAACAGAGAAGACCAGAATGTTTAATAAAAAAAAAAATTTCTTCTTCACAGAACAACTTACACATATAACACAGACCATATTCAAAATTAAAGCATATACAAACCATATTGTCAATGGATCCCATGCTGTTTTTAATTAAACTTAACTAAAAAAAATTATGCTACTTACTTTCGTAAATACATGATTTATATATAGTGATGATTTACTGCATGTATTAAAGTGGCAAAAAGAAAACTTGCTTGTATTGTAATATGTCAGTTTCCTTGAAGTATGTAGGTGACAGGGAAAAAGTGTTCACTTATTGCTAGAAAGGAATTAAAATGGAAAGCATGCAATGAGAAAGGTCAAAACTTTGAACAAAATCAAGTTAAAGCCAAGGCTATGGAACAGCAAAGTGATCCATCAAGTTCGAACGAAACAAATCAAGCAGCAGTTTTATCAGTGAAAGCTAAATGCAACAAGAAATCCGACCCAGTCAAATAAATTTCCAACATCGGAACAAAGTCGAATGGAATCGACATCGTTCAAATAAAATCAAATGCAACATTTTCAACCCAAAGCCGCTAGTCAATCAAGTGTTCAAAAGCCAACAGAGAATTCAAAGCCGTACTATCTCAAAACCAAACAAGTCAGAATCGAATGAACTATATTATTCAAGTAAAATTGAAAAGTCAATAATAATTCACCAGCATCGAAATCAAATAGCCGAGAGTATCACTCATTCAAACAACAAAACACAGATTTGAACGAGCTAAGCAAATCGACGAAAATGAATTAGATGTGAGTAGTTAATAAGTACTCACCTTAGTTCGAATCGAGGAGCACGCGAGCGAGCGAACCAGAAGCAAAAAAAAACCCTAAGCTTGGGTGCGAAGAGGAACGAAGATGAAGCTGAAGCCCTAATTTTTGAATGACAAAGAGGAGACGAGAGACGCCATTTTTTTTTCTTCGGTTTTATTTATTTTTTTTCGTATGATTTGAAATGGAGGAAAGGGTTTCGAATATAAAAGAGAAAGAGAACGTGATTTTAGCGTGGTTGAAGGCGTGATGAAAGGCAAAATTTTAGGCGTGTTTGTAGCTGATGAAAGTATAAGGCAGTGTACTCTTTTCATTTTTTTTATTTTATGTTATATTATTATTATTTTTTTCATTTTTTTCATTATAAATTCAAATTTGTTTTGTATAATTTTTCTTTAGTAAATATAGAAACGTTTTGCAGTTCAACTATCAATATCAATTTATAAATTTACATAAAAATAATTCGTAAATCCAAACTATTTTTTCTATGTCATTAGTTCAAATTTCAATTACAAATTAAATATTCAATTTCAACTTCAAAGTCGAATTCAAATTTTATTCAATTTAAATAGATTAAATTCTAAAATTTAATCGCCAATTCATAGTTATATTGGGAATTTAATTTAAATTATCATTCAAATATTTAAAATTAATCAAATATTTTCAATTTAAATTGTTCTAAATTATGGGTTGTTACACCATTCATCAAATATTAACAATCAAACATCCATCATAATAATCATCCAAACCAACCAATAAATATAAATATAGAACAGAAGTCGGCAACAGGTATTTAACTGGAAATATTTATTCAATAATAAATTAAATAATGATTTAATTCAAATAAATTCAAATTAACTGAGATGACGATTTAAAATATACCAAACAGCCATAAATAAATTTCTATCACATCATAAATTTAATTTAACAAACATAAGATGTTTTAGAATTTGTGAGTGGGTTAAAACACTCACCTTTGAATTTAAATCCAATTTAAACTCAAAATTCAAACAGTCTCCAAATTCGTTCAAACCAGCGTCATAATGTCCGGAATTTTAATACAATCCCAACGGAACAAACCGTGCATGAATCGGACCTCGTATATAAAGGTTACACTAGTTAGAACATTTGAAAAATAAAATTTTAAATAAATAAATAAAATAAAACAACCACTCACAAACGTACATGTCGGAATCCCCCTTCGAATGAAACCCCAGCAGCAACGCGATCCAGAATTTCGGCCGCCCCTGATCGAAGCTTCAACCAATTATCACTGCGCCTCCGATCATCATCGACGCGATCAGATATCGCCATTTCCCTCGCCTCCATAAGCCACCCCTACCACCAAATTGCGGCCGACTACAGCCTCGTGGAAAGCATAACACCGCCGCTGCTTAAAAACACCGCTCATGGCGAATTTTGGCCATGTGCGACCCAACAAATCCCACTGATCGTGTGATGACCCGGTATTTTAGCAGTATTATTTTAATAAATATTTAATCCAATTAAAAAAAATGTGAACTCATCATTTTTAAATAAATATGACTTTAAAAAAATTTAAAATAAAATCTCTTAATAATATTTATAATAAATTTATTTTATATAATTGAATTAAAATACATCGTCTTGTTAACATTTGGTATAAAAATATATATAGGTAATAATGTTTAAAATAGAATCAAATTCTATCAATATAAAATATAAGTATTAAATGTAAGTAAACTATATCGAATAAAATTTTAAATAGTTATAGTTATAATAAAAATAAGGATTAAGTTATTAGTGTATGCTTGCAACATAAACTGGGAAATTGGAAGAGCAAAGTATAAAATAAACCTGACACAAACATATACATATGAATTATTTAAGCTAGAAGACAAAATGTTTTCATGCATAATATCTATGTTCATAAAATAAAAGATAAAGCAAAATATCTTCATTTCCAAGCCAAGTGTTTGCCAGCAAAGTGAATATTTACACACAAATATTTATATACAACAAAACATAATAATAATGTGCAAACATATTTGGAAACCAAGGCATTAAATGCCATCATTTCAGCCGATAATAGGTCACTCCAAATATTTAGAAAATCCGATCAAATCTTAACAAAGATGCTTAACTAGTTAAACCTTCCCTGGTCACAAACTGATTCCTTATATATGTGTATATATCTAAGCTATTCCAATTCATTCAAAACCTAAGCAATACCTGATAATAAGGAAATAAGCAACTTCATCTTTTCAAAGTATAAACATCATTCAATTCAAAACAAAATCAGGAAAGAACTCAGGCAGATTCAACTGCAGTTTTCTCAAAAACATCAATCTCTGTTCAAAGAAATTTGCAGGTGAGTAAATCAAGCCTTATTTTGTTACCTAATATTATTTAGATATTAAAATTAATGTTGAGTGAGTCACTTTGATCTGATGTTAAGTATAGCTGTTTGTACCTATATTTGAAATATTCAGTTCTTCTTCCTAAATCCTCTGTCAGTTTTGTAAACGTAAAATAAAATATATCTTTTGATTCATATAATTCTATACTATGATTTCCAATGAAAAATTGTTCAATTGACAGTGTAGTTTATTTCGAAAATTATGTCACTTAGCTATTTCAAAGTATCGACAGTAAAAAGAATACTTTACTACAGGCAAACATACATTGCGAAATTTCAAACATCGTAATTTATAGTTTTTCCTATATAGATAGTTTCGTCATCGCCAATGATGATTTTTGAAGGGGTTTTCGAAATTTTTAATGGGGTATTAGGTTGGGAAATCGGGAATGATCAGATTTGGGCTTTCGACCAAATTCCGGTCGCTTGTTCGATTTCACGGCTTGAGGCTGGGAGGAGGAGCAAAGAAAGGCGCATATGGGAAACATAAGCTTGTATTTTTTTTATGCACGTGGTAGCTCGTCGTGAGAATTTTAGGGTTTAACACGCTCTCTGAGACGTTGATGAATTCGAAGCTAGTGTGGCTTCGACTTTGAGTCGAGCTCGATCTGGAATAAGGGAATGACATCGTGGGTTCTTGGCGAAGTTCTGATCGTGGGTGCCAGGATTTGCAGTCGTCGTGGATGGTCGGAGCGTGAAGCTTTTGTGGTATGGTACTGTTTTCAGGAATGGTGGATATTTGTCGTTTTTGATTTCAGTTGGAGGCATCGGGTTTTGGGTACTGGAAGCATCTTGGAGGGGCGACGCCGTTTGGCTGGAGGAGGAAACTTTGTTCGGAGCGATGGCGAGTGAATGTGCATGTGCACACGTATCATTGTGTGTCTGGGTTCGTTGGATATTAAGACCCAGAAGAAGATGAAGGAGAAAGGATGGAGTATTCGATGATTGTTCGAGAAATCTGTTTGTTGGTTGGGGTTCGATCTCGAGATTTCTGGGAGGGAACTGGAGTGTTGACAAAGGGTTTTATCATAGGCTCGGTCTAGTTTTAATTGATAACGTGATATGTTAGCAGGGTAATTTTAATTAATTATATTTGGGTCAAAAGAGTTTTAACAAAGTTTTTGAGTAAAGGCATCGTTAAACAAGTTTCAAGATTAAAGGTAAAGTTTAAGCTTAACTAAGGAAAAAGGAGAAGAAGAAGGATGCTCGAGTTTTATACGAAGTATTTGATGGTTTGCTCGAGCTATTTGGATGTGACTCGAAGCAATATTGTGTGGTTCGGAAATAGTCTAGTTACAGCTTTTAAAACCTGCTCTGTTTTTAAAGTTTAAAATGAGATTTAAATTATAAAAGCAAGAATTTAAATTAAGTTTTAAAATAAAGATGTTAACAAATATAAGCTTAACAAAAATCAAGCTTTGAAATTTATTTCATGAACTATTTATTTCAAATATTGCTTATTTCCAAAGCTTGGTTGAGCAAAGATATGAAGACTATTTTTAAGAATAAATTAAGTGATAAATTAAGGACAATTAATTGGTAATTAAGTAAGGGTTATAAATTGATCAAGTATAAGTTAATTAATTGTAATTAAGGATTATTTATTTAATATTGTTAATAAATGATCAGTGATTAATTAATTGAAAAATTTAGTAACTAAGAATAAATTAATCAAGTATTAAGCTTAATTAATTTAGCAATTAGAGAGTTGATTAGGTAATCAAGGTTACTTAGAATTAAAATCAAGAAGTACTTAATGTATAATTAAGATTTATTAATTAATAAGTTAGATTTAATTAGTTAAATACTTAAAGAAAAATTAATCTATAATTCAAGATTGATTAAGGATTAATCAATATAAATTAAGGATCAATTACTTTGTATTAAAGAAGATTAATTAATAATTGAGGTATTAATTGATAATTAAAGGATCATCAATATATGATTAGAGATTAATTGATTTATAAGGTACTCAAGGGGTGATGAATTAACTAAATGATTGTCATTAATTAATGATTGTTTAAGCAGGATTTGATGATTAATTATGACACGAATTGATAATGCTTGCTTATGAATGATTGTTGTTGAATGTCTGAATTGAATGATAACTATGGGATGATATGCTGTGACATCCTGTTGATACGATATTGGTTATATCAATGATAAATGGGCAATGTTTAACTATGTTATTGCTGTATAAAAATGACATCCAGTATTTAAATTTAATCACATAAATAACTTGGGTTAAGATAACATTGGATTCGAAGAGACCGGAGTCGGGTATTAGGAAATACATGAAACCACTTCGAATTTTTATACATGGATATGTGAAATCTATAGACTGGAATGAAGTGATTTAAAAGAATTAGAATATTTAAATCTGAATCTTGGTACTTAGGAATTGGATGTGAGGAATAAGTGATATCTAAATAAATTGTGGCTTGTAAATTGAATCGAGTTACCCCGGGTTTCATATGAGTTGTATACTTATCCCTCTCTTTCCCCGTTTCTGGGATCACGCTGGTTTCCAGCCTGACCCGGGTGTTACTTTGATGTAATGCTCGGGTGAGACCGAGTATTACAGATTTTCAGGTTAGGATGTTCTAGAGCTCAGGAGGCGAGCTGGTGGCAATATCGTATAGAGTATATCCGCTGTATTTATATTATTGTTAATCTGAGTCATGATAATTGTAAATTTTCAGTGACTGTATATTATGTGAAACTCTGATGTATATGAAATGTAACCGACAGTTATAATATTCCTTTGTAAACTGTTATTATTTATTATTGTATTTTATCCGCTGCGAATGCGAGATGTTTGGTGTTTCTGTTCTTCTTCTTCTATCTCTTTCTTCTTTTCCATAACTATTCGAAAATTTCGGGTTCGAAAATTTCGGGTCGTTACAGTTGGTATTAGAGCGAGGTTAAGTGAGAACCTTGACTCTGGTAGGATACTTATTAAGGATATGGTCAATAGTACCCTAGAATGAGTTGAGTGTATATATATATGAGAGAGCGTACTTGTTATTTTATCATATAAGGTTTTAAATGATTTTATATAAGATTATATTTTGATATATAAAGCAATATTTCACTTTAATAAATATTAAGCAAATTGACTGTTAAATTATTAGAATAAAATTAAGAAGTAATATAGTACAACCAAAATAAAATTAAATAAAGATAAGTTTGAATCGGATTCGAACTGAAATTGAAATATTGAATTGGAAAAGTATTTCAGAATAAGATGATAATGGATGGTTTAGATATGATAATCTTGTTTATTATCATAAGTGATTATTGTGTGTTTAATATTAAGATGTGATTTAACATTTAAGTAAAGTATGACTTATAAAATTTGAAATTGAAAATACCTAAATTCTGAAATTTTAAATCCGGGTCCAGAAATTGAAACTTGTTTCAAAGTGCTAAAAGAAATAATACATAAGTATTTGTTGAATAAATGAGACTTGCTGTAAACAATGGGTAGTTTGAAAATTTGATTTGAATTTAAACCAAAGGTGGTTTAAAATTTTAAAGCATGGCTGGAAGGGCCAAGAAATAAATATGAATATATGTATGGATATACATGATATCAAAGATAATTTGAAATAAACTCTAAGGTATTGAGTTTTGATTTTCCCTGAAGTGATGTAAAAACCCAAAGTGATATAAGTTTTGAACTTATAAGAGGGAAAGAATTTTGAAATGTGAAGAGTAGAATCTGGAATGGTAATTCAAATTGGGTAAGGTTGACTGGATTGGGTAAATTGAAATTTAACTTGGAGAAGGTTAAATAAGTGTGGAACAAGCAACCTGAACTGGAAATTTCTAGATAAATTAGAATTTAACTTGGAAAGTTAAATGGTTGATTTGAATTGGGAATTTGTGTGATCTCAAATCAGGTTTGAGATTTAAAAATTGAAAATGGATGAATGTTTTAAAATAAATTGGATGATATCATCCTATTGTTAATGAAAATCTTTAAATTGTGAATTAGTTTGGTTTAAATGAAATAGAAATGAACTGTGGTAATATATCCATTATTGAGATAAAAGGGAAAATTTAACTTTAATTTGAAATTAAGGGTATAGAATTACTTTGAATTATAAATTTGAATAATTGAATTGTAAATTAAACTTGTTTAAGAACTGGTTTCAAATTGGAAGATAAAATTTAGTAATAAATTAAAATTTTGAAATAAAATTGTATTGAACTCTTATTTGAACCTTGAAATACATAAGTAAAGATAATTCAAAATGGAATTTGAAATATAGATTGTAAATGTAATTTATAAATTGAAATAAACTTCATAAATAAATGAGATTATAATTTGAAATAGAATTCCAAAGAATATTTGAAAATAAAGTAAGAATAAAATTCCAGAGTAGTGTTTAAATATGAATTGGATGGATTAGGAATTTGGAATTTTTGGGAAAATTTAAAATTTCCTTTGGATTTGAAAGTGGTTCCCAAATGTTTTGGAAAAATAATAGTATTGTTTCAAAAATATTTTTGTGTTGAATTTGAAATCTGGGAGATTTGGAGTTAAAAATATTTGGAAATGTTTTTAAAAGAGATAAAAGCATCGAACTCTTTCGGTCACTGGAAAATAACGTCGGTGATGACTGCAGCATTATCGATGTTCATTTTCGAGTTTCTAGAAGAGAAATTGCTACCAAAATGTTTTAAATTGGAATTCTTTGTGAACTGGGTTTGGTTTTGAAGTTCAAAGGGATAAATGAATTTGCCAAAGAATTTTGTATATAGTTGAATTCTAAGGTGATATTGAAATTTTGGAAATTTGTTTAAACTCTAGAATCTTGATTAAATGTTTATGGAATAATAAAAATATATCGGCTAAATAAAATGTATAATTCCGAGTTAAAAGCAAATGTGAATGTAATTGATTATAAATGGAAGTTGTAAAATTGAAATTATAATTAAAGTTGTACAAGTTTAAAGACTAAATGGAATTTGATTTGAATTTGGAACTAAATTGAGAATCAATTCAACTTGAATTGGGATTAAATCAATTTCAATGGAAATTGAAGTTAGAGTTGAATCAATGTAAATGATAGTGGGAATTTAAATTGAATTGTTGGGGGAAGTGAACAGTTTTGACTCTGGACTATTTTTAATTTAATTGTTTTGATGTAAACTTATTTTTTTCAAGCTCTTAAATATATACAACCTTTCTTTCTTAAAGCCTAATTATTTTATACTTGTTTACAATTATTTTTGGAACTAGTTAACCAATTTTCAATTGCTTACTATCCTCATTACTATATTCCAACAATGCTATAAATTAATTACTATTTTACCACTATTTTGCAATTATCTAAAATTTCTAGAACTATTTAACTATTTTTCAATTATTTTACAATTAGTTAACTATTTTATAGCTATTTTGTAAACTATTAATTATTTATCAACTACTTATCTATTTTTAAAATTTTCAAGCTATTTTCCAAATATAAACTGGTTGGAGTTCAAACTGTTATTGATTTAAATACCCAACTGAGATGAGAATTGAAGTGATAATCCAAATGGGGATTAAGGCAAATGTGAATAAGTGAGTGGAAATTTAAGTGAATGTGAATGGAAAGGAAATTGATTTGGCTAATAATCAATGAAGTTAAATACGTAGGATGCACGTATATTATTCTATTCGCATAGTGGTTTGATCCAGATTCGAGCACAGAATTTCGAGATAATTTATCGGTCCGAGTTGGGATTTTTCACTCGATTTTCGACGGCGAACCTGGATATGGATTATTGATTGGTTCTGGATATTCTCTATCATAGTTATAGCTATGCAAGGAGAATAGCAGTTTCTAATCAAGAAACCAGATCTGAGTCCGCACTAGGAAGTCGGGTGGACGATACTAGTTCGGAAGTGAAATTGTGTGATCGAGTGGGCGATCAGATTGGTATAGCGTACGGATGGTATGTGTACATCGTACGAATTTGAATGAAAATGCTATTTAAAAAAGTAATCAAAATTGGAATATTTGATTTTGAGTAAATGAAGCTATATATCTTTGTTATATAAGATAAATCTTCCCTTTTAGAATCTATTGCCGGAAGAAAAGGATTTTGGAAGTGTTTGAAGTATAAAAGGGATTTTATACAAGTTTGAAATGATCCAAAGTTTTAAAAATTATATATATCTGAATATGTATATAAAGGATCTTA
Source organism: Allium cepa (assembly GCA_030765085.1). Taxonomy (NCBI): domain Eukaryota; kingdom Viridiplantae; phylum Streptophyta; class Magnoliopsida; order Asparagales; family Amaryllidaceae; genus Allium; species Allium cepa. Next base: position 440,236,233 of record CM060929.1, read on the forward strand.
TGAGGCTTTTGGGAAAAAGTGTTGGAAACCTTTGGATTCGGAAAGGCTTTTGATTTTTGGTAAAATCAATATTGAATTCGAAAAGCCTAGTTTGTGAATTATCGATTTTGGGATAATCGATTTTGTTTAAAGGAGCTTTGTATGAGATCATACTAGGTGTTTGATTTGAAGATACTACATGTGTATAGTTGTAACGCCCGCGGAATTTTCGACTCTCGAAAATTCGACATCGACACTCACTTTATCGACTGCCGAATATCGAAGGCCGAAAACCGAGAAGTTATGGGTTTTAAAAAGAATTTTAAGAAAAGAAAAAGAGAGAAGTAGAAGAAGATAACAGAAATAAAAGGGAGAGGAAGATAGAAAAAAAGAGAGAAGAGAGAAAAGAAGGTAGAATATTTTAAGATAGAAGAAATAGAAAGAAAAAGAGAATAGAGGAAAAAGAAAACAACAGAACAACAACAGAATCTCACAATTTCGCAGCGGAACAACATATAATAATAAATGAATAATCTTTAAACAAAGAACTATATCAGTTATTACATTACATACATTTCATTACATCATATCATCAGAGTATACAACATCAACAACATCAAACAGTGCAGCGGAAAAGGAAATACTATATAAACTAGTAATACGCCATGCCATCCAGCTTGCCTCCAGCAACTCCAGAATATCCAGAATATCCTGATAAACCTAACTCTTAACTGCCCGTGTGGAAATTGGTGGGCACCCAGAGTTTAGGAAGGAAAACAATAAACTCCAAGTCAGTCATGTGACTGGTGTGAGAACTCAAAACAGTTTATTTATTTTAAAATCAAAAATAGAGGAATATTTTTAAATCAATTCGCAATGCTTTTAAAAATGAGACTACCATAAGACCTCCTGCCACACACACAATGCAAACGCAGACTTGGAGAAGATTTCTTCTTATGATAGTCAAACATGCTTGATACGCATTTAAAAAGAGCATTTGATATTATTACTAGTGCATAGTGTAGAACAAATCCTTTCGAAAGTAGAATATAAATCTTAGCCAGCATAGGTACCATTATATTATGCCTACTAATAGCTACCATATTAAATGGCAGGTTCTACAACTAAAACCGTACAAGTCTCGTATTGTTTCTTTGGATTTCCAACAAATGGTCAGGCCAAGGAACTTCCCATTGCCACTGAGAATGCCTCTGGAAAGACACCCCCGAGAACCAAACCGGAACTCTGCCAACACAAGGCCGGGTTACCCCTAACTGGGTAACTACTGACACGAGCACGCCATTCCCCGGTCCTTTAGGACCTTTTCAACCGAGCGCTCGATATCCAACATCACACCATAATAAATAGAGTGTTTTCAACATGAGTAAGTATCTGGGCTCCATACCATGATACCACCCCTTTCCAGAAGGAAATGCACATACCCTAAGGGGAGCTACAACAACCCCTAATAACCTTGCCGCATCTTTCCTGTTTTGACCATTTCCGGGATGTGAGGCTCGACGAAGTCACGTCCACAAAAACACACTTTGTACAAAAAGCCGTGCTTTGGGTCAACAAATGATCAACACAATGATCACTAAGATAGACGATCAAATAAATGATCCTATCACAATAATCAACACAATGATCATTTCAGCATCACTCAGCATGTCACATTACCAAATTGGGAATATATCGCTGATAACATTCAACTACATAACCTCTGAGCTCGTACGTCTCAGAGAAGGGTGTTAAGCAAAGAATAAATTCTCCGCCACCAACAGAAATATATTTGAAAGAAATCGGCTTTATATCTCAACTTGTAATGTCAGACATACAATCCATACAAGTCTGTTCCGGGCTCGAACAAAACCGAAGGCACTTCTTACGAAGCCCTTGCAATACGGGTATTCACAATCCCGATCGAATTTCCCATCACTTAAGGAATCTCTATACCAGGAGCTACCCAGTGCAGAGACAATCGATAGGTCATCCTATCGCTTTCACAAATACTCGGTCTTCAACACCGATCTTCAATGCAATTCACAACGACGTATCACATATTCGGAATGGGTTATACGACCCATGGTCCTTTCCCGGTTAACCCGAATAGTGAGCGCTTATTCAAAAATAAGTGTAGCATTCAAATTCAAACAATTCACATCAAATACCCATTCAAAGGGAAATATTGATAGTCGGTTATTGAACTATAAATTGATATGCATACATCACCAGATTCCAAATAATTTTCCAAATTATTTATTTTTCAAAAATATCTTCACTAGATATTAAATTTCAACACTTCAAAAATAAATCAATATTTATTTTTAACAAGTTTCACTTTTCATTCATAAATTCCATAATGAATTTATATTTCAAAATATCCATGCATATATGATTTCAATCATTCATTTCAATTTATCTTCAAAAAGATAAATTCTAATTTTTCACTTCATATTGGAAAACATTCCCATACTTATTAAATAAGTAATTCACAATCTTTTATTTTCAACACTTAGAAAATATTCAATATACTTAAACCGAATTAAGTATATATTTCTTTCTTTAAGGAAATCATTCACTTAACATTTTTATTTGGGCCAAAACGAATGTTGCGTAAAACATCGTTACGACAACCCAAAATCACTAGTATAGGGATTCGGAATTAAAATAGATATATATACATCCCAATACTATTCAAAACATTTCCTTTCGGAAATCATTTACTATAACAACAGTGTTATAGTCCACTATTTCCTTTTATTTCTCGAAAACGTCTATTTCAACAATAAATGTTGAAATCTATGGTTTCGAATCTCAACACATTTTAAAACATCGTTGGATCGTTTTAATTCTATTTAAAACATTCACATTCTAAACAATTTCTTTAACGTGTTATTCACTGTTCAAAAACGTGAATAAACTACGTTAACAAACTTCATCATTTCTATTCACTTTAACTTAAAGGATTATTCACTGTCTAAAACGTGAATATAACTCCATTTATAAGTTATAACAATTAACTTATCAAAATAAGTCGTTTGCGGATTTATAAAACAACGTTTATAAATTCCGTTTCTTTTTATTTATAAAACTTCCTTTTTTATAAATTCCTTTATTAACCTATTCCAGTTTATAACTCAATTATAAACTACAAGTTCATATTATAAGTTAATTACTTATAAAACGATTATTTTACAAAATCGTTCATTTAACTTCCCAAATTATTAATCTTAACTTATAAGATTGTTTATTTATCCAAAATTCATTCTTTCGATAACTTTATAAATTTTATAAACCTATTGCTTATAAAATTTCATTTATAACTTTACAGTTTATAATTTCATAAATTTCATTCATTTAGGAAATTCATTTTCACTACATTCAAACACTTATAAAAACTCGTTTTATAATGTCCATAATTCAATTTATAAATATCCATTTATAAATCTCTTAATATAAATTAATTTATATTATTCTTTTAAACGTCTTTAAATTCCTTTAAAAATTTCACCGTTCTCTTGATTTATAAAATAATCAAATTTTATAAATCTTATATTCAAACTTTTAATAATAAACTCAAAAATCCAGTTTAAACTATTTTATAAAATCATTGGTTCATATTTCTCAAAAATCGACTTTTAATCGTATTTCTAAAAATCAGCTTTTTAACTATATTTCACAACAACCATAATTTTTATAACTTTAAAAATTATAACGTTTTTTTATTTATTTATAATGGATCAATTCCAAAAATATAGTATATTTTCAAAAATCACTTTAAAACCATTTTAAAATCCCAAAATCTGGGTCCAATGATGCTACACACCAAATAGTCAATCGCGACTAACAACGATATCATATATCGATATGATAATCCATCAAATATCAAAATATCTGAAATAAAATAAATACTGTTGAGGAATCCAGTTGGATCCCTCCAACCTGTTTCCTGCATCCAAAAACATTAGCACAATACCAATTTCGCTCCAGTACGAAATTATCGCGGTACATGTTTTTAATAAATATTATCCGCTTAATAACGGCGTAATAAGGTCTCATCCGCTAAACAAAAAATGCGGGAAATCAACAACTGCAATATATACATATGCCAATATATATATATTGATATTATATATAATACCAATTTCACTGTTTATGAAATATTCGCGGTATATGTTTATATTAAATAACATCCGCTTACTAACGGCGCATAATGTCTATTTTAACAATCAATAATTTACAGTCATCATTCAAACATGCATTCAAATATTTTAAATCTAACTATTTAAAATAAAATCGAAATCTATTCGATTGAGTGAGAAATTCTCACCTTGATTTTAATTTCCGTTTAAGCTTTTATTTCGAATAAAATTAAACGCGCGTTTAATTTTACCCGAAATTCTCACTAACTCCAAACGACTCCAAACCAACTCCATCGCGTAGTGCTCGTCCATATGATTCCAACGCAACTGAGTTTGCATTTTTTCGACCTCGTATGAAAAAGTTATGCATTTTATAAGATCGTACACGATTTATATAACTAAATTCACAACTAACTTAATAATTTAAACCTAAACCTATTGAGAGCCATTGGATCCAATATTTTCAAATCTGGGCCGTGCATAGCCCTCTCTCCCTCATCACGTTCTTCTCCAGGAACAAAGCACGGCCATGAGAACCCACTCCATCCATGCTAGGGTTTAATTATGCATCACCTACGACGAGCTAGAGCTCATCACTCCTCCACCAATCGAAGCGCCTTGGCTTCCTCTACACTCGGCCCTAAAGCCATAGAACTCGGTCACCCCCCTAGCACGCACTACGAGGCCGAACGGCCTGCCTTCGTGGCTCCCCCACGACCACCACACAGCTCCAAACATCATCAAATCCGTATGGATTTCAAGATCTTGCGAAGCTCTATAACTTTGTAGTTGATGGCTTCGTGAATCGATGAACGGATTGAGAGATTTTGAGGGAGGAAGCTTGTGAATTTCTGGCCCTTCATAATGTAACTGGCGGCTAGGCAAATGAAATTAGGGTTTTGGTTGTTATTTTTTTTTTATTTGTGAATGGTGCTATTTATAAGAACGAGCAAGCGTAAACACTATTCATCCCGGGAATTCCGAACTCCGATTTAGGCGCCGTAACCAGCGTACCTAGGGTTTACCCCGCGTTCCGGACACAATGGAACAGGTTTCGGAAGCTAATTCGGAAGTATGTGCGAGTTATGGCTGAAAACGTTCAATTTGAATTAAACCGATTTAAGTCGATTTCTAGGCGTTTTAATTTGTACCGGACAAACGGTAAATCCAAACGACTTGAAATTTGAAACCTTACAATAATATCACATTACGGATCCGATGAAACTGGTTTCGTCGAATTTCGAGACTTTTTGAAAAATGGCTATTTTGACTCGCCAAATTTAAATTAAAAACAATTCGATGCGTTTCGAGCTGCCACGATCAAACGATAGCTCCGATTGATACGAAAATTGAAATCCGGTAATAACTAACTATTACGGATCCAATGGAACTGGTTTCGTTCAATTCTGAGACTGTTCAAAAATTGGCTATTTTACAGTCGATTATTAAATATTAAAATATTCAATTTTCACAAATTAACTTTTAATTCGATTTTTAAAAGTTCTAAAATATCGTTCTAACTCTAGTATGATTAAATAAAATTTTACAAATCATTTTCTATCATATTTAACTCGATTTTTAATTATTTCCATAATTTAACATATTAAATTATTAATTTAATTATCCAATTAAATCCAAAAATTCAAATAAAAATTTATTTGACTTATAAATTCACTTATTAATATTTAAAATAAATTAAATATTCAAATTTAAATTATTAAAAATTCTGGGTCGTTACAATCTTTCCCCCTTAAAAGAATTTCGTCCTCGAAATTACAAGTAAGAAAAGTTACAGAATCTATTAATTTTCCAAAATTCATAATTAAACTTCTTATGATAACTTTTACTAAGTTTTCAAATCATACTTAGTTATCTTTTCAAAAACAACTATTATTGTTTAACTTTCAATTCTAAATCAAAGTTTAAAGTTTTCAAAATTTTCCAATTTTCTCAAATTTTTCTAACGCCTTAAATTTTCGGAAAAATTCGCCATAGTCTCCTTTGCGCGGCTCGATCCGAAAAAAAATGACAGTATATATATCACAAATATACATCTCATCAAGTAATGAGGCATCCCGAAGGGAAAAAAGTATAAAAGTGCGATATTTAATCCGAGATATGTACCTTATATTTTATTAGCAAGCATATACGGCTAATATAGCGCAAATGCGAACTCCAAATGCGAAGCAAACGCGATCCGCACCTACTAAACACTCAACAAACAACATGAGAACATGCACATATGCAAATAATCTCAATATACAACATATAGCAACATATCAACTATATATGTCACATATCAAATGCAACTAAACAACAAATGCAATTTATATTCAACCATCAACCAACTAACATCCATATCCAATAAACATTCATTCATATTTAATGAATTGGTTTTCACTCTAAATCACATTTGATTCGTTTACATGGGATTTTCTAACATTCATTCTCAATTCAATTAGTTTACATTTACTAATTAAATCTAATTCACTTTCAATTCTATTCAAATTTATTTACTTCTAATTTGAATTCAATTACATAGCTTTCCATTTCATTAACTACTTAATGAATTATATACAATCAATCAACAATCATATAACAACCAAAATATATTAATTGCAACCAAATTCCTTTGCTTATTTGATTTAACACCATCACTTTGAATTGGTTTAATTAAATTGATATTCATTCATTTTTTTTTTCAACTTCTAATAACATTAGATTTCAATGAATTAACACTTACATTCATTATTTTATATCAACTTAAATTTACATTTAATTGATTAACATTCAATCCATTAATTCAATTCAATTACAAAGTTGAATTCTATTACATAACTCAAGTTCATATTTATTTAATCCACTTGATTATTTACTTCGATACCAAAATCAATTCCATCCAACAACACTTAAGTTATATTCCATTTAACTTTAAAATTCACTTTTATTCACAACTCATATTCATAGATATATCCATAAAGTTTCACTTCTTATGTATATAAGTTTATTTCACAATTGTAATTCACTTTAATTATAACTCAATTCTTATAATTCTTTTGCTTATACAATTATTCTTTTATTTAGATTATCCAAACAACCTAACAATCAACTTACATACACTTTAATAATTCTGAAAAATTATTCCTTATATATAAAATATAATCAAGGTAAAATTATTTCATTCACCCAATTTAAAACAATATTGTGCCGAATTGTTCTATTCAAGTGTTTAGAAACCCCTTCGGCTCAGTTTCGAGGCTGTGCTGACGAAAGTTCATATACCACTCAACAAACCAATCATCACAATATAAAACAATTTTTATATTCACTAACAAATACGCTCTCATAGCTATTATTACACTCAAACTCATTCTAGAGTACTGCTGACTCTATCTCTAATGAATTATACCCAACAGAACCATGGTTGTCGCTTAACCATAAGCTCTGATACCAAATGTAACGCCCGCGGAATTTTCGACTCTCGAAAATTCGACATCGACACTCACTTTATCGACTGCCGAATATCGAAGGCCGAAAACCGAGAAGTTATGGGTTTTAAAAAGAATTTTAAGAAAAGAAAACGAGAGAAGTAGAAGAAGATAACAGAAATAAAAGGGAGAGGAAGATAGAAAAAAAGAGAGAAGAGAGAAAAGAAGGTAGAATATTTTAAGATAGAAGAAATAGAAAGAAAAAGAGAATAGAGGAAAAAGAAAACAACAGAACAACAACAGAATCTCACAATTTCGCAGTGGAACAACATATAATAATAAATGAATAATCTTTAAACAAAGAACTATATCAGTTATTACATTACATACATTTCATTACATCATATCATCAGAGTATACAACATCAACAACATCAAACAGTGCAGCGGAAAAGGAAATACTATATAAACTAGTAATACGCCATGCCATCCAGCTTGCCTCCAGCAACTCCAGAATATCCAGAATATCCTGATAAACCTAACTCTTAACTGCCCGTGTGGAAATTGGTGGGCACCCAGAGTTTAGGAAGGAAAACAATAAACTCCAAGTCAGTCATGTGACTGGTGTGAGAACTCAAAACAGTTTATTTATTTTAAAATCAAAAATAGAGGAATATTTTTAAATCAATTCGCAATGCTTTTAAAAATGAGACTACCATAAGACCTCCTGCCACACACACAATGCAAACGCAGACTTGGAGAAGATTTCTTCTTATGATAGTCAAACATGCTTGATACGCATTTAAAAAGAGCATTTGATATTATTACTAGTGCATAGTGTAGAACAAATCCTTTCGAAAGTAGAATATAAATCTTAGCCAGCATAGGTACCATTATATTATGCCTACTAATAGCTACCATATTAAATGGCAGGTTCTACAACTAAAACCGTACAAGTCTCGTATTGTTTCTTTGGATTTCCAACAAATGGTCAGGCCAAGGAACTTCCCATTGCCACTGAGAATGCCTCTGGAAAGACACCCCCGAGAACCAAACCGGAACTCTGCCAACACAAGGCCGGGTTACCCCTAACTGGGTAACTACTGACACGAGCACGCCATTCCCCGGTCCTTTAGGACCTTTTCAACCGAGCGCTCGATATCCAACATCACACCATAATAAATAGAGTGTTTTCAACATGAGTAAGTATCTGGGCTCCATACCATGATACCACCCCTTTCCAGAAGGAAATGCACATACCCTAAGGGGAGCTACAGTAACCCCTAATAACCTTGCCGCATCTTTCCTGTTTTGACCATTTCCGGGATGTGAGGCTCGACGAAGTCACGTCCACAAAAACACACTTTGTACAAAAAGCCGTGCTTTGGGTCAACAAATGATCAACACAATGATCACTAAGATAGATGATCAAATAAATGATCCTATCACAATAATCAACACAATGATCATTTCAGCATCACTCAGCATGTCACATTACCAAATTGGGAATATATCGCTGATAACATTCAACTACATAACCTCTGAGCTCGTACGTCTCAGAGAAGGGTGTTAAGCAAAGAATAAATTCTCCGCCACCAACAGAAATATATTTGAAAGAAATCGGCTTTATATCTCAACTTGTAATGTCAGACATACAATCCATACAAGTCTGTTCCGGGCTCGAACAAAACCGAAGGCACTTCTTACGAAGCCCTTGCAATACGGGTATTCACAATCCCGATCGAATTTCCCATCACTTAAGGAATCTCTATACCAGGAGCTACCCAGTGCAGAGACAATCGATAGGTCATCCTATCGCTTTCACAAATACTCGGTCTTCAACACCGATCTTCAATGCAATTCACAACGACGTATCACATATTCGGAATGGGTTATACGACCCATGGTCCTTTCCCGGTTAACCCGAATAGTGAGCGCTTATTCAAAAATAAGTGTAGCATTCAAATTCAAACAATTCACATCAAATACCCATTCAAAGGGAAATATTGATAGTCGGTTATTGAACTATAAATTGATATGCATACATCACCAGATTCCAAATAATTTTCCAAATTATTTATTTTTCAAAAATATCTTCACTAGATATTAAATTTCAACACTTCAAAAATAAATCAATATTTATTTTTAACAAGTTTCACTTTTCATTCATAAATTCCATAATGAATTTATATTTCAAAATATCCATGCATATATGATTTCAATCATTCATTTCAATTTATCTTCAAAAAGATAAATTCTAATTTTTCACTTCATATTGGAAAACATTCCCATACTTATTAAATAAGTAATTCACAATCTTTTATTTTCAACACTTAGAAAATATTCAATATACTTAAACCGAATTAAGTATATATTTCTTTCTTTAAGGAAATCATTCACTTAACATTTTTATTTGGGCCAAAACGAATGTTGCGTAAAACATCGTTACGACAACCCAAAATCACTAGTATAGGGATTCGGAATTAAAATAGATATATATACATCCCAATACTATTCAAAACATTTCCTTTCGGAAATCATTTACTATAACAACAGTGTTATAGTCCACTATTTCCTTTTATTTCTCGAAAACGTCTATTTCAACAATAAATGTTGAAATCTATGGTTTCGAATCTCAACACATTTTAAAACATCGTTGGATCGTTTTAATTCTATTTAAAACATTCACATTCTAAACAATTTCTTTAACGTGTTATTCACTGTTCAAAAACGTGAATAAACTACGTTAACAAACTTCATCATTTCTATTCACTTTAACTTAAAGGATTATTCACTGTCTAAAACGTGAATATAACTCCATTTATAAGTTATAACAATTAACTTATCAAAATAAGTCGTTTGCGGATTTATAAAACAACGTTTATAAATTCCGTTTCTTTTTATTTATAAAACTTCCTTTTTTATAAATTCCTTTATTAACCTATTCCAGTTTATAACTCAATTATAAACTACAAGTTCATATTATAAGTTAATTACTTATAAAACGATTATTTTACAAAATCGTTCATTTAACTTCCCAAATTATTAATCTTAACTTATAAGATTGTTTATTTATCCAAAATTCATTCTTTCGATAACTTTATAAATTTTATAAACCTATTGCTTATAAAATTTCATTTATAACTTTACAGTTTATAATTTCATAAATTTCATTCATTTAGGAAATTCATTTTCACTACATTCAAACACTTATAAAAACTCGTTTTATAATGTCCATAATTCAATTTATAAATATCCATTTATAAATCTCTTAATATAAATTAATTTATATTATTCTTTTAAACGTCTTTAAATTCCTTTAAAAATTTCACCGTTCTCTTGATTTATAAAATAATCAAATTTTATAAATCTTATATTCAAACTTTTAATAATAAACTCAAAAATCCAGTTTAAACTATTTTATAAAATCATTGGTTCATATTTCTCAAAAATCGACTTTTAATCGTATTTCTAAAAATCAGCTTTTTAACTATATTTCACAACAACCATAATTTTTATAACTTTAAAAATTATAACGTTTTTTTATTTATTTATAATGGATCAATTCCAAAAATATAGTATATTTTCAAAAATCACTTTAAAACCATTTTAAAATCCCAAAATCTGGGTCCAATGATGCTACACACCAAATAGTCAATCGCGACTAACAACGATATCATATATCGATATGATAATCCATCAAATATCAAAATATCTGAAATAAAATAAATACTGTTGAGGAATCCAGTTGGATCCCTCCAACCTGTTTCCTGCATCCAAAAACATTAGCACAATACCAATTTCGCTCCAGTACGAAATTATCGCGGTACATGTTTTTAATAAATATTATCCGCTTAATAACGGCGTAATAAGGTCTCATCCGCTAAACAAAAAATGCGAGAAATCAACAACTGCAATATATACATATGCCAATATATATATATTGATATTATATATAATACCAATTTCACTGTTTATGAAATATTCGCGGTATATGTTTATATTAAATAACATCCGCTTACTAACGGCGCATAATGTCTATTTTAACAATCAATAATTTACAGTCATCATTCAAACATGCATTCAAATATTTTAAATCTAACTATTTAAAATAAAATCGAAATCTATTCGATTGAGTGAGAAATTCTCACCTTGATTTTAATTTCCGTTTAAGCTTTTATTTCGAATAAAATTAAACGCGCGTTTAATTTTACCCGAAATTCTCACTAACTCCAAACGACTCCAAACCAACTCCATCGCGTAGTGCTCGTCCATACGATTCCAACGCAACTGAGTTTGCATTTTTTCGACCTTGTATGAAAAAGTTATGCATTTTATAAGATCGTACACGATTTATATAACTAAATTCACAACTAACTTAATAATTTAAACCTAAACCTATTGAGAGCCATTGGATCCAATATTTTCAAATCTGGGCCGTGCATAGCCCTCTCTCCCTCATCACGTTCTTCTCCAGGAACAAAGCACGGCCATGAGAACCCACTCCATCCATGCTAGGGTTTAATTATGCATCACCTACGACGAGCTAGAGCTCATCACTCCTCCACCAATCGAAGCGCCTTGGCTTCCTCTACACTCGGCCCTAAAGCCATAGAACTCGGTCACCCCCCTAGAACGCACTACGAGGCCGAACGGCCTGCCTTCGTGGCTCCCCCACGACCACCACACAGCTCCAAACATCATCAAATCCGTATGGATTTCAAGATCTTGCGAAGCTCTATAACTTTGTAGTTGATGGCTTCGTGAATCGATGAACGGATTGAGAGATTTTGAGGGAGGAAGCTTGTGAATTTCTGGCCCTTCATAATGTAACTGGCGGCTAGGCAAATGAAATTAGGGTTTTGGTTGTTATTTTTTTTTTTATTTGTGAATGGTGCTATTTATAAGAACGAGCAAGCGTAAACACTATTCATCCCGGGAATTCCGAACTCCGATTTAGGCGCCGTAACCAGCGTACCTAGGGTTTACCCCGCGTTCCGGACACAATGGAATAGGTTTCGGAAGCTAATTCGGAAGTATGTGCGAGTTATGGCTGAAAACGTTCAATTTGAATTAAACCGATTTAAGTCGATTTCTAGGCGTTTTAATTTGTACCGGACAAACGGTAAATCCAAACGACTTGAAATTTGAAAACTTACAATAATATCACATTACGGATCCGATGAAACTGGTTTCGTCGAATTTCGAGACTTTTTGAAAAATGGCTATTTTGACTCGCCAAATTTAAATTAAAAACAATTCGATGCGTTTCGAGCTGCCACGATCAAACGATAGCTCCGATTGATACGAAAATTGAAATCCGGTAATAACTAACTATTACGGATCCAATGGAACTGGTTTCGTTCAATTCTGAGACTGTTCAAAAATTGGCTATTTTACAGTCGATTATTAAATATTAAAATATTCAATTTTCACAAATTAACTTTTAATTCGATTTTTAAAAGTTCTAAAATATCGTTCTAACTCTAGTATGATTAAATAAAAATTTACAAATCATTTTCTATCATATTTAACTCGATTTTTAATTATTTCCATAATTTAACATATTAAATTATTAATTTAATTATCCAATTAAATCCAAAAATTCAAATAAAAATTTATTTGACTTATAAATTCACTTATTAATATTTAAAATAAATTAAATATTCAAATTTAAATTATTAAAAATTCTGGGTCGTTACAATAGTATAAAATGTTTTGATGATGGCTCTGGGGAAAAAGGGCGCTCCCTTGAAATGAACTTCTCAGGAGTGCCACTGGGTGGTGCTGCCTTGAGCCCCAAGGGGGGGTGTTCTAAAGTTGATCCTATGAGGAGTCCGGACAAAACTAGTTCATGAGGATTATGAGTAGGGTATACCATAGCGAAAGTCGTGTGTGCCGTTGAGAGCCAACAGTCTGCGTTTGATTTTATATCGGTAGACTGCGACCTATGGTATATAACATAGCGAAAGTCGTGTGTGCCGCTGAGAGCCAACAGTCTGCGTTTGATTTTATATCGGTAGACTGCGACCTATGTGGGAGTGGAGAGGTTTCATTTCGACAGCGAAAATCAGAGGCCGCGGAGAGCCTGCAGTTACCTAGACTTTTGCTGCGACGACAACGTAACCCTGGATGTAACTGTGATCTGTTGTGTGGGATCCATGGCGTAATTGAGAGGCCGCAGAGAGCCTGCAGTTACATGGACTTTTGCTGTGACAGCAACGTAACCCTGGGATGTAACTGTGACCATGGATGGGGGTGATGATTTCCAGAGCATTCTCACCAAAGATATTTCCTCTATTTTCAGAAATTGTTTCTATATTTTCAATAAACTTATTTTCGAAATATTTTCACTGGATGTTGGAAACGGGTCTGCCAAACACTTATAGATTTTCAGTCGTACGCCTGATCAACGTATGACCGAATTTCTGTGAGGACAAGGATGGACTTGTCGAAACATCGAGTTATAAAAGTATTGTTATAAAACCTGTTTTTGAAATATTATATAGATTTTTAAAGTAGTTTTAAAAAAAATGATCAAAGAATAATTTAACTGATATTAAGTATTTTAATACATTCTGGCTTCATTCCTTTTCGAGGACGAAAAGTTCTAAAGGGGGGAGGAATGTGATGACCCGGTATTTTAGCAGTATTATTTTAATAAATATTTAATCCAATTAAAAAAAATGTGAACTCATCATTTTTAAATAAATATGACTTTTAAAAAAATTTAAAATAAAATCTCTTAATAATATTTATAATAAATTTATTTTATATAATTGAATTAAAATACATCGTCTTGTTAACATTTGGTATAAAAATATGTATAGGTAATAATGTTTAAAATAGAATCAAATTCTATCAATATAAAATATAAGTATTAAATGTAAGTAAACTATATCGAATAAAATTTTAAATAGTTATAGTTACAATAAAAATAAGGATTAAGTTATTAGTGTATGCTTGCAACATAAACTGGGAAATTGGAAGAGCAAAGTATAAAATAAACCTGACACAAACATAAACATATGAATTATTTAAGCTAGAAGACAAAATGTTTTCATGTATAATATCTATGTTCATAAAATAAAAGATAAAGCAAAATATCTTCATTTGTAAGCCAAGTGTTTGCCTGCAAAGTGAATATTTACACACAAATATTTATATACAACAAAACATAATAATAATGTGCAAACATATTTGGAAACCAAGGCATTAAATGCCATCATCTCAGCCGATAATAGGTCACTCCAAATATTTAGAAAATCTGATCAAATCTTAACAAAGAAGCTTAACTAGTTAAACCTTCCCTAGTTACAAACGGATTCCTTATATATGTGTATATATCTAAACTATTCCAATTCATTCAAAACCTAAGCAATACCTGATAATAAGGAAATAAGCAACTTCATCTTTTCAAAGTATAAACATCATTCAATTCAAAACAAAATCAGGAAAGAACTCAGGCAGATTCAACTGCAGTTTTCTCAAAAACATCAATCTCTGTTCAAAGAAATTTGCAGGTGAGTAAATCAAGCCTTATTTTGTTACCTAATATTATTCAGATAATTAAAAGTAATGTTGAGTGAGTCACTTTGATCTGATGTTAAGTATAGCTGTTTGTACCTGTATTTGAAATATTCAGTTCTTCTTCCTAAATCCTCTGTCAGTTTTGTAAACGTAAAATAAAATATATCTTTTGATTCATATAATTCTATACTATGATTTCCAATAAAAAATTGTTCAATTGACAGTGTAGTTTATTTCGAAAATTATTTCACCTAGCTATTTCAAAGTATTGACAGTAAAAAGAATACTTTACTACAGGCAAACATATGTTGCGAAATTTCAAACATCGTAATTTATAGTTTTTCCTATATAGATAGTTTCGTCATCGCCAATGATGATTTTTGAAGGGGTTTTCGAAATTTTTAATGGGGTATTAGGTTGGGAAATCGGGAATGATCAGATTTGGGCTTTCGACCAAATTCCGGTCGCTAGTTCGATTTCACGGCTTGAGGCTGGGCAGGGAGGAGGAGCAAAGAAAGGCACATATGGGAAACATAAGCTTGTATTTTTTTATGCGCGTGGTAGCTCGTCGTGAGAATTTTAGGGTTTAACACGCTCTCTGAGACGTTGATGAATTCGAAGCTAGTATGGCTTCGTCTTTGAGTCGAGCTCGATCTGGAATAAGGGAATGACATCGTGGGTTCTTGGCGAAGTTCTGATCGTGGTGCCAGGATTTGCAGTCGTCGTGGATGGAAAGAGCGTGAAGCTTTTGTGGTACGATACTGTTTTCAGGAATGGTGGATATTTGTCGTTTTTGATTTCAGTTGGAGGCATCGGGTTTTGGGTACTGGAAGCATCTTGGAGGGGCGACGCCGTTTTGCTGGAGGAGGAAACTTTGGTCGGAACGATGGCGAGTGAATGTGCATGTGCACACGTATCATTGTGTGTCTGGGTTCGCTGGATATTAAGACCCAGAAGAAGATGAAGGAGAAAGGATGGAGTATTCGATGATTGTTCGAGAAATCTGTTTGTTGGTTGGGGTTCGATCTCGAGATTTCTGGGAGGGAATTGGAGTGTTGACAAAGGGTTTTATCATAGGCTCGGTCTAGTTTTAATTGATAACGTGATATGTTAGCAGGGTAATTTTAATTAATTATTTTTCGGTCAAAAGAGTTTTAACAAAGTTTTTGAGTAAAGGCATCGTTAAACAAGTTTCAAGATTAAAGGTAAAGTTTAAGCTTAACTAAGGAAAAAGGAGAAGAAGAAGGATGCTCTAGTTTTATACGAAGTATTTGATGGTTTGCTCGAGCTTATTTGGATGTGACTCGAAGCAATATTGTGTGGTTCGGGAAATAGTCTAGTTACAGCTTTTAAAACCTGCTCTGTTTTTAAAGTTTAAAATGAGATTTAAATTATAAAAGCAAGAATTTAAATTAAGTTTTAAAATAAAGATGTTAACAAATATAAGCTTAAGAAAAATCAAGCTTTGAAATTTATTTCATGAACTATTTATTTCAAATATTGCTTATTTCCAAAGCTTGGTTGAGCAAAGATATGAAGACTATTTTTAAGAATAAATTAAGTGATAAATTAAGGACAATTAATTGGTAATTAAGTAAGGGTTATAAATTGATCAAGTAAAAGTTAATTAATTGTAATTAAGGATTATTTATTTAATATTGTTAATAAATGATCAGTGATTAATTAATTGAAAAATTTAGTAACTAAGAATAAATTAATCAAGTATTAAGCTTAATTAATTTAGCAATTAGAGAGTTGATTAGGTAATCAAGGTTACTTAGAATTAAAATCAAGAAGTACTTAATGTATAATTAAGATTTATTAATTAATAAGTTAGTTTTAATTAGTTAAATACTTAAAGGAAGATTAATCTATAATTCAAGATTGATTAAGGATTAATCAATATAAATTAAGGATCAATTACTTTGTATTAAAGAAGATTAATTAATAATTGAGGTATTAATTGATAATTAAAGGATCATCAATATATGATTAGAGATTGATTGATTGATTTATAAGGTACTCAAGGGGTGATGAATTAACTAAATGATTGTCATTAATTAATGATTGTTTAAGCAGGATTTGATGATTAATTATGACACGAATTGATAATGCTTGCTTATGAATGATTGTTGTTGAATGTCTGAATTGAATGATAACTATGGGATGATATGCTGTGACATCCTGTTGATATGATATTGGTTATATCAATGATAAATGGGCAATGTTTAACTATGTTATTGCTGTATAAAAGTGACATCCAGTATTTAAATTTAATCACATAAATAACTTGGGTTAAGAGAACATTGGATTCGAAGAGACCGGAGTTGGGTATTAGGAAATACACGAAACCACTTCGAATTTTTATACATGGATATGTGAAATCTATAGACTGGAATGAAGTGATTTAAAGGAATTAGAATATTTAAATCTGAATCTTGGTACTTAGGAATTGGATGTGAGGAATAAGTGATATCTAAATAAATTGTGGCTTGTAAATTAAATCGAGTTACCCCGGGTTTCATATGAGTTGTATACTTTTGTATTACATGTTAGATGGGTTTACTCACGCTGGTTTCCAGCCTGACCCGGGTGTTACTTTGATGTAATGCTCGGGTCAGACCGAGTATTACAAATTTTAAGGTTAGGACGTTCTGGAGCTTAGGAGGCGAGCTGGTGGCAATATCGTATAGAGTATATCCGCTGTATTTATATTATTGTTAATCTGAGTCATGATAATTGTAAATTTTCAGTGACTGTATATTATGTGAAACTCTGATGTATATGAAATGTAACCGATAGTTATAATATTCCTTTGTAAACTGTTATTATTTATAATTATATTTTATCCGCTGCGAATGCGAGATGTTTGGTGTTTCTGTTCTTCTTCTTCTATCTCTTTCTTCTTTTCCATAACTATTCGAAATTTTCGGGTTCGAAAATTTCGGGTCGTTACAGATCGACTTGCCTCGACACCCTCTTCGCATTTGTGCCCCCCAATCGGTTCCACGACGTAGATCCACCCTCCATAACAACTACCACACACGAACGGCCATGACTTGATCATCCAATTCCGGCCACTCAACTAGATCAGAAAACGAATCACATAATTGACTTGCGCTCTTCAAGAGATTCAAATCAATATATAATCCGATATATATTGAGGCGTTCAAATTTTTAATTTGGAATTTGATTTGAAATTGAACTGGGATTTGTTTGTCTGCCATTGGAATGAGGAGTCACATAAAATTGTACATACTAAAATGAGGAATGAGAAACAATTAGGGTTTATAAAAAGGTATTTATAGGCAGATCAGAAAAATAGAACGAATGGACAAGATTGATTTGGATTGGAACGATAAACGACCCAAAAAGCTCGTTCTGCCTCCAGAACGAAAATAGGTTAACCCATATATCAAAATAGATGTTTTCAATATTTTTAAATTCAGTGGAACAGGTTTCAGGTCCTAATTCCATCGTATGAAGAAGTTATGTTAAAATCAACTTATTTTAAATTGATTTCAATTGATTTTAATTAAATTGATTTCTAGGCGTTTCGAGCCCATACGATCAAACGACAAGTCCAATCGCCACGAAACTTGAAATCCTACAATAATTTACTATTACGGATTCGATGGAATTAGTTTCGTCGAAATCCGAGTCAGTGGCCAAAATGGCCATTTTCACGCTAATTAAATAAATTAATATTAAATTAATTAAATCACTTTTTAATTCAATGTTTGCAAACCAACAAATTTCATCATTTTTGAATCTGCAGACATTTATAATAATTTAACATATTAACTCAGTGTTGATTATTACACTAATTACAATGTTCAAATTCATTGTAATTAACAATCAATTTATTTAATGTGATTTTCAGTCTTTTATATTCAACCAAAAATAAATCTAATAACATTGTTAACATTGTTTTACATTTCATTACATTATTATATTCTAGTTTCCATCTTTTATTTGTATTAACTATTATATTTCCATTATATTGGACTTTGTCAAATTTACACATTAATTAAAATTTAAAGCCTCAATTAATTTGTTTATCTTGGTCTCATTCCCTTATTAAATCAATTATTACCTTACATACATAGTTAACATTGATATATATTTTATTACATTAATATTTTACCATTTCATCTTACTTTTCATTAACGTAATTTTTAATTATATTTGATTGTAATAAATTCACTTATTAAATTTTTTAAATTCCAATAAATTTAAGTAAACTTGATTTCTATCCTTTTTTTATTCGAATCAAAGGTCATATTATAATAAAATTTTCATTGGTTACAATGTATTGTATCAACATTTCACTATTTCAATTTTAACCTACATCAACTGTACTAATTAAGTGAATTAATTGCAACTGATTTTCAATTAAATTTAATAGACCAAATAATTAAATAGGTAACATATATTAATTGTTACCATTAACTTCTTATCACACTTATAAGTTCATTATTAACAAGCAAATGTTACAATTACTTAACTAACACAGATTTTACTCAATTCCCTTAATTATATTATTTCATAAATTCAATATCACATTTGTTTTCCTCTATTCAATTTATAACCAAATTATAACATTTTTATTAGATTTTTACTATAATTGTTAATAAATGACTTAAATTAACATTATCAACTTTCATTCTATTAATATTCCCACTATAAATCTTAAATTTTAATTTCTCCCAACTTTAACTTATAAATTTTTATTTAATTAACAGATTTTAATCGTCAAAAATTATGGGTTGTTACACAATTTCAATTCACTTAACAGTTATTTACATAGGTCAACGTATATGTAAATATAACTCATATCCAAATCAAGGAATAATATGTCAATATGAACTAACTATCATATACATATCCAAATAACATAATAAAAGGAGGTGATTTGTCCTGCTAAACAGATGTCCAAACAATTCAATCAATTTATAGTAGAACTGATATTTATTCTACTAACACATGTCCACACAAACAACAAGCGAACGAACAATTTACAAAAGAATGGGGATTTATTCTGCTAACACATGTCCATGCAAACAAACAACAATCAATCAATTTATAGCAGAACGAAAATTTATTTTGCTATCACATGTCTAAACAATCCAAAAATTTACATTACAACTCATTCTAAATTATATGGCTTCTTAATGACATCGAAACTTGAATCACTTTTATTCAAACCCATCTTTGAAAAGAAATACCTTTAATCAATTTTACTTTTGGAAACCAAAGGAAAAAAACCTTTTTAAAAGTAGTTAATTATAAGTTAAATCCTTATTTAAATCATAATTAATTTTAATTGAATCTTAATTTAATTAAATAATTAGATAAAAATTAACTATTAGTTAAACCCAAATTAATCCTTTATTAATTATTTAATAATTAATTAAACCTTTATTAATAATTAAATGTTAATTAATCTCAATTAATTAAATAAATAATATTTAACTAAACTTAAACAATAAATTAAACCTTTAATAAATAATTTATTATAAATTAAATCTTTAATCAAATAATTAAACCCTTGATTAATAACTAATCCTATATTTAATTAATGATAAATTAAATATAAATAATTTACTTAACCATACTTAATTAACTTAATTAATAATAATTAAGCTAAATCTTAACTTTAAAAGATAATTAATTAAGAACTAATCTTTATTTAATTAAAGTTCATAAACCTTGTTAACATTTGGTTAATTATCAATTATTAAAACCTAATTAATTAATTACTGAATCCTCATTTATTTTTAAAAACATTATTATTTAGTTTATAAAATATTCACGAAACAATTTGAAGTATGCAAATCAAACTTTGCAAAAATCGAAACTTTAAGCGAACTGCATCCATAGCGACTATCACTATGGATACCTATAATTTCACTTTACTAACTAGTTTACATGCTAACTTGCTTTAACTTCAAGACAAGATTAACACATACAACATATCCAAGTTCAACTATTAATATCATCACCAAACATAACCAACAATCACAATCTTTTTATAACCAACATATCTAAACAATACCACAATTCAAACCAAACAAATATACATAGATACATACATATATAACCAAATAACCATCACATGCATATATATATATATATATATATATATATATATATATATATATATATATTTGAAAACCCAAGGAGAACCCGACGGGCCGGTATATAAGTAAATTCTTCCCAAAAAGTTAAGAAGTTTACTCACCAAAGGTATTGAAAAATTGAAATACTTTGGTGCTTGGAAAGCTTGGAAAACAACAAATTCTTCTCAAAAATGGGTCATTTTGCACTCGAATTTTGGACCCTTCCTCTCGAGTTTTGGAAGATTGGTCAAAAGTTAAGTTTTAGATAATTCTTTCCACTATCAATTAAAAAAATTACTCAAAAAAGTAAATTTTGATGAAGTTATTGCCAAAACAGTGAGGGTATCTTCGGACATCAAAATCTGGTTCAAAAATACTCTTGCAAAAAATGAATTTATGCAGCTTCTAAGATCGAAATCAGTAAAAGTGGTAAACTAAAAAGCTTTAACCACTGGAATTATACAAGGTTTAAAAAAAAGAAAATATGGTTTTGGGGTTGTTTTTAAGAAGTTATGGTCGAAACCATTTCGGGTAATATGGAAGAAATTAACAAGTTTTGAAAACATTTTAAACAAATGAATTTTTGATTTTTAAAACTATTGAAAACTCAAAGGAAGCCATTAAAATTCTTTGGAAAGCTTGAAAAAGAGGATGAAACTTTGGAGTTGAAAATTAAAACGAAATAAGGAGGAAAATAGATTAGGAACACACACACACACACACACATATATATATTTATATAAAGTGAAATGCCTAAATTACTAAAAAGCCCTTAGGGTACCTACCCTCCACAAACTCAATGACACATCACCACCCTTGTCCTCTCCATAGCCTACTTGCCCAATATGAAAAGGCTTCTTTATGTACTCTTGTCCCTCTTAAATTTTCAATGTCACATCATGTCCCTCTGAAGTGACAAATTTCTATTTATTTTTGTATTTAGTTGCCAAAGTGTCACGTCATAATTATCTTAACTCAATTAACTTAATTAACACTTATTATGCTATCTTAAACCATATTTTATAATTAGACTATACATGCATATATGTAAGAAAGTGCGCACACATTTCAAACAATTTTACACGATGAAACATCGAAAAATACAGAAAGCAGTTTCCGTCATATTTTCTGTTTTTCGTCGAACTATACATTTTTGTAAACAAATTTTGAAAACTACTTCACCATTATTATTTATTATTAAAAATAGTTTTATTTTCATTATAAAAGATATATGTTGAATTCTTATAATTAATTAAATATTCACAAATCAAAGCAGTGAAATTCTGGGTCGTTACATTCCACTCCCTAAAAAGAATTCTGTCCCCAAAATTACACCTCATAACCTATTCAGAATGCTTAACACTTTACATCATTCCATAGAATGTATATAGATCATTCTCATGCAAAATCTGATTCGATCACAACTTGAATACATAACTTCACTTCCGTACTAGTATCGCTTACCATATTCCCTTGTGCGGACTCCAATCAGGCTTCTTGATTAGGAACCTTTGTTCTCCTTACATAGTTATAAGTACGATAGAAAATTTGGTCCTAAACAAAAATCCTCATCAAATGCTCGTCGTCAAAAATTGAGTAATGAATCCTTATTTAGAACGGTGCAAATACCTTAATGTCATATACTCGAATCTTAGATCAAAACTCTATGAAAAGGAGAATCAATCTACGTTCACCCTACTCAGTTACCATATTGGTTCTCCCTAGTATCAATTCTATTTCACTAAATCATTTATGAAAACATTTCATAAACAACTCTTAGTTTCAACTTGGATAATACGCCATTATAGCCTAAGAGTATATACCTCTATTTGATCCCACTATTCCATTTGAATATATCTCCCTAAGAAAACTCACGGTCCAAATTCCTGGCTTTTATTTCAATTTTTTTTGAAATGATACTCTATATTTTAAATTATACAAATATAGCCCGAGTAATTCCAAAAGAATACTATAGAACTGGGTACTACCAAATAGTATCATGTATTCTCTTAACAATAAGGGTAATACTCTAGAGAAGCGTTTACCATCTGAACACATCTCTTTTCAAATTTTAAATTATTTACGAGCCACTCGGACTAATTAACTTAATTTTTTTCTTTTATTTAAAAATCTCATTTCTGAAACAAAACTTCACATTTTTCCCACAAAACCTTTATCATTAACTTGCTTTGGGTTCGTCAGGGTCTGAACTTGTTTCGATTGTACAATGATAAAGAGAATAATTTACTAAGTGCACTACAATATTCACCTAGGCAAACATCCGATTGTCACTTAGAAGATTATTCCGATTATCACAAAACAATCAAGACTTATTTTTCGGAACTAATCCAAAGAAAACTCTACTTACTTAAAGTTTTCACTCTCAAACTTTTGTACTCGGACCAAAATATTTTCAAATAATACTGTTATTATTTTCCAAAACCTTAAAAATCATTTTTTCAAAAGCATCGGGATTTAAGGTCTCAAGTTTTTCCATCCTAAATCCTTTCTAAATTAAAGACACATTCTTATTAATCCATTTCCAAATATCCTAACCTTTTTTTTTATTTTTATAAACACCTTTTAATCCAATTTTACCCCCACATTAACATCAAACGCTTTGTAGTCAAATTCTGAAACTTAATTCACAAGGTGTTCGTTTCAATGTTTTTCCTATTTCTACTTACCCAACCCAAATCTTAAAAAGAGAAAGCTACCTATACACACTAACAACAATCAATGCTCAAACTGGATGTGCCTGACTAAACAAACCCTGCATGATAAAATACTATTATCTCTTAGCAAAAACACCTCAAAAATGCCATATTATTTTTGAAAATCATTCTTTTATATATAAAATATATTTTTAGGTAAAATTATTTCACTTATCCAATTTCCAAAATAGTACTATGTCAAACCCCTATTGATACGGGTGTACCTTCCGTATTGACAGAAATTCATATGCCACTTAACCGATAAATAAACATAATACAAAATGTTTTACACCACTAACAAATACGCACTCTTATGTAATACACTCAAACTCATAATAAGGCATTCCATTACCTTATCTCTTAATGAGTTGCCCCGTCAAAGCCAAGATTCTCGCTTAACCTTATGCTCATCCACATTGTGTACAGTTTAAGTTGGCAATAAACCACACATGACAACTCAAATTGAACAAAAAGGCAGATTATTAGAGGCAAGAAAGGAGATAGAAGAAACTAAAAGCAAATGCAGAATCTCACAGCGCAATGGAAATAAATATATTAATCAACATAATTCTTTACAAAGTAATTTCAAAAATGATATATCAGAGTTACACTAATATAATTTTTAACCTAGGACAGTTATAACAGGCTATCCTTATACATCATATATAAAGTACATAATATGCAATGGAATTAAGTGATAGCTATCTATCGATGAAGTCTCATGCTCTAAGATCTTCCAAATGCATCAGTAGAAAACCTGGAGTACTTGGCTGCTCATAAAAATTTGAGCACCCAAGGGTTTTTGGAAAAGAAAATAAAACTCCGGGTCAGACATGGATCTGATGTAAGTAAACTCAAACAACTTGATTATTACATTTCAAAACCTTTTAAAATTCGAAGGTATCTTGTAAGACCATGCCACACATAAACATAGACGGGTTTTACCTTACGACAACCAAAACACTTTTATAGAAAATTCAATGATATTATAATATTGTCCAAAGTACAAATACTTATTAATCTTACCGAAATTGTTACTTCAATTAAATTCCAGCATACCAGGCTTTATAATCAAAACCGTAAAGGCACGTATTGGAGAATGGATTTCATACTATGACCAGTTAAGAAACTACCTCCGATGGGTACATTTCTAGAACAATGTACCCGGGTCTGACAAGAATATTTCGTACCCTGCCATACAGAACCGGCCTACCTCTTGACTAGTAGTACCGAATATGTCATCATCCCTGTCTTCCAACCTTAATCGAGATTTCTCATGCATAACCAAATCCATAAAAATAGGGTAGTCTAGAAAGATGGTGTGTAACAAATTGTAAAATTCGATAATTAAAATAGTCAATTTAATAAAGTTTTGTGATTAAATGTTGGAAGAAATAAAATTTGTGGTTTAATAATAAGAATGTAATTGGAATATAAGTGATAGTATTAATTTAAGGTAATTTATAATTACTTTGAATGTAATTCCAATAAATTGAAATGATTAAAAAGTTGTAATTGGATTAGATTGTAAATAAATTTTAATAACAGGTGTATTAATTGATAATTGGGTAAAAGAGTAATTGATAATTTAAATGTTAATTAATTAATTAATGAAATAGTGTGTAATAGATTGAATTGGATAAAATTTGTGTGATATTGTGACGCCCCACCTCTATACCCACGCTAGCCAAGGACACTACAAGGTAATGCCGTCAACTATCACGGAGAATAAGGTTGGTTGGGAGCGACCATCTATAGCCTTGCTCTAACTATGTATTGAATACATCGACATAGACATAACAATAAGGTCGACATACCCAATGAATACTCAAAACAAAACCATAGGTGGTTGGATCTATCAGAACAGAATATACAACTCAAATGTAATATACATCACAGAACAGTAGATCATCATATACACATATACTGATACATAACAGAGTTTACAAAACAATACATGTCAAGTGGTATAGCAGACCACAATATACAGACGAGTCAATAGAATACATATCAGAGTTACTACAAAATGGGACTACACAAAAAGCTATGACAAAAAGAAGCTAGCGGATTAGTCCACGCGAAAGCAAAATAGGCTAAGTCCAAAAGCACCTAACCTGAAACATCTCGGTCTGACCCGAGTATAAGATACATGGGTCAGTCTAGCTAAACAAATCAGTTAGATAAACCGAACCACAATAAACCTGCAAGGTTACAAAGTATAACAAATATCTCTAAAAGAGATAACACAATCATCAACAAAAAATGAATCATATAGAACAAGCCTCATATCATCGGCGACATAGATAAACAAAGGATACAATTATCCCAAATTAAGCCAAAAGGCAAATAACAAATACCCATAAGGTATACAAGTTCCACAAGGTAATCGCTACACATCATGCGGCTCAAAAAGACCAACACCGAAGGGTGATACCAAGGGAATATACATATCAATGAAACCTCAGAAAATTGCTTGAGCTCAGTACTTTATAAACAAGGATCCATGAGCCCGAAGACTCCAAACCCAATATCACCCATGCGGCTCATAACGACCAACATAGAAAGCGATACTATAGGGCACCCCAATATCACCCATGCGGCTCATAACGACCAACATAGAATGCGATACTATAGGGCAACAAACCCGAAGGCACAAACCCGAAGGTACATACCCGAAGGCAACAAACTGTAGTGGTGAAGGTCATAGACCCAGTACTGGACACCACTAACTGGCGGAATGTGTCACAACTCTCGAAAATGAATCCGAAAAATGTTAACGTATGTCCCATAACCACTCATTCGCACTAAACGGTTTACTATCCGTCAGCCACTTTCACACTCAAAGTAGTACAAAGTTTACCTCATATCATCGATAAACCAAACCCGAAGGTCAAAACGATCAATCGAATAGGTTGGGGACTAATCGGGAAGACAAACGCACAGATTCATGGTCCGTCTTTTACCTAACCATTTAATCTTCCTTCCACTTCGCTCGAAGTGCGAAATTGTGTGTGTTTTAAATAGAATTTATAATCTGGAGAAACGAGCTTTTAAATGGGATTCGAGAGATTATTTTATAAGAACCCGTGAATGAAGTCAAAAAGGAATTATCAAGGTCAAATATGCATAAACAACTAATCGGAATCAACAAGCGTCGATCAAATTTGGAAAACTAAACGAATAAGGCAATTTGAAAAAAAAACAGCATATTCAGACGTCTGAAAGAAGGGATTCAGACGTCTGATTCTGAAAATTAATTTGTTTTTCAAAACAGAATTCAGACGTCTGAATCCATACTTCCAGACGTCTGAAATAGGCATATTTTGGCCTATTTCCTTTCTGGTCGAAAACTAGCCAATTCAGACGTCTGGAATATAAAATTCAGACGTCTGAATCTGGGGATGAAAATGTTCCCTAGAACAATATTCAGACGTCTGAAATAAGGGTTTCAGACGTCTAAAACTCAATGTTCAGGCATTTCCTGAACCTAGGCCAACTATGGCCAAACAAATCGAAAGCTCAGATGCGTGTTGATTATGGGCTTACGTCAAACGACTACCCAACCTTAACGACACACCCAAACACTCCGAACAACATAAACATCATCCATATAAGGATTTTCAAAGATTTGGCTTCAAAAATCATAATTTGGCAATTTCACCGAATCAACCCAAATCAAAAGCAAAAGAACATATGAACAATTGTTAGGAATTCATGCCTAACATCAATGATATCAAAAGAAGTAGACGTGAGTTCAAAACTCACCTTTTACCCAAAAATAAAGAAGATAAAGCTCAATATCAAGGAGAAGACCAACCAAACACTACTTCAACTCAACAAGCTTCAATCTAAGAATAAAACACATATTTCCCAATTTAGGTTTAGGAAATTTTCTGAAATTGAAGAGGAGAAGAGTTGGAGAAGATGAAGAAGAGCTTACCAATAGCTTCTCTTTGATTTTGGAGCAAGAATTTGTAGTTTGCAAATGGAATTAGGGCTTGCAATTTCTATTTCCTCTTCCCTTCCACCATTTCAGTTTTTACTTGAGAAATGAAATGAAATGGAGATGAATGAAGAGAAGGGGCTAAGCTAGAGGGTTAAGTGGAGATTGGGCTGAACCCAAACTCAAGCCCAAGTAGAAAACGTAGCCAAAATTTCACTTACTCCAAACATATCAAAGATTATACTCAAAAAGATCGCAAATGCCATTTTGGAACCAATGGAGGTAGTTTCGAGTTCCAATTCGGCCATTTGCAGAAAGTAACATTTCGGACCTAAATCCGACTAACGATGCTATATTTAAATAAAACATTTAAATATAAAATCGTTAAATATGCGGGTTGTTACAGATCTCCCCTCCTTACAAAATTGCGTCCCCGCAACTCCTAGAGACGATATTTGTAACAACTACATACATACAACATTCAAAAGAAAAGAGAATAAGCTGGAGATGAAAAGATAAACTCACCGTTCTCGAGCTAAGGTAGAAACCCCGGATAAGATCGCTCGATAAACTCTCTGGTTTCCCAAGTATAGTCATTGAGATTAGCGGATCATTGAACCTTAACGAGCGGCACGTCCTTGTTCCGAAGGTGTCGCACCTCCGTGTCAAGTACGCGAATAGGTTGCTGTACAATAGATAAGTTCGGTGAGATCTCAAGATCTTGCAAATCAGGAGAGGTAATAACAGAATCCGACTCCCGAAGACACTTCCGAAGTTGCGAGACGTGAAATACGTCATGAATGCCAGATAAATGAGCTGGAAGTGAAACTCTATAAGCCACAGGGCCAATACGTTCAGTAATAGAAAATGGTCCTATAAAGCGAGGAGCCAATTTCCCAGTCGTACTGAAACGCATAACCCCCTTCAAAGGAGAAACACGAATAAAAACAAGATTACCGATCGAGAACTCGAGAGGCTTCCTACGGTTGTCAGCGTAGGATTTCTGGCGACTCTGTGCCACTTTCATTCTCAACCGAATAAGATCAATCTTCTCGAAAGAATCACGAACAAAATCTGGACCAAAAATAAGCTTCTCTCCAGATTCTAACCAACAAGAAGGTGATCGACATGGCCTTCCGTATAAGGCTTCGAAAGGAGCCATACCGATACTAGACTGAAAACTATTGTTTTAGGAGAACTCTACAAGAGGTAGATGATCCTCCCAATTTCCACCAAAATCAAAAATACAGATACGGAGAAGATCTTCCAAGATACGATTCACCCGTTCAGTCTGTCCGTCAGACTGCGGATGATAAGCTGTAGAAAAATTAAGCTTTGTTCCCAAAGCTTGCTGAAGACTCTTCCAAAAATGACTCGTGAATAAAGGATCACGGTCACTCACAATAGAACTAGGAACACCGTGAAGTCTCACGATTTCCTTGACATATAACTTAGCCAAAAGTGAAGCAGTCCTATTAGACTTAATAGGGACAAAATGATCAGACTTGGTGAGGCGATCAACAATAACCCCAATGCTAGAATGGCCAGATCTCGAACGAGGTAGGCCGTCAATGAAATCCATAGATATCTGATCCCATTTCCACAATGGAATCTCAAGAGGCTGAAGAAGACCAGAAGGACGCTGATGCTCGGCCTTAAAACGCTGACAAGTTATGCAATTACTCACATAACTCGCCACATCGCGCTTCATGCCTTCCCAATAATAAAGACGACGCATATCAGCATACATCTTACTACTACCGGGATGAATAGCATACTTAGAACGGTGACAGTCATCAAGAATATCATGCCTAAGTGCAAGATCAGAAGGCACAAAAAGACGGTTCTTCTTACGAAGACACCCATGAGAATCAATACTAAAATCCCGCAACGCCTCATCACAAGATTCAGACTCACAAAGCTGAATAAGATGCAACAAATCAGGATCACGCCGCTGGACATCGGCAATACGATCCAATAAAATAGGTCGAGCTCCCAAACTAAATAATAGAATAGGAGAATCAGAAGATGAACCTCGATCACGAATTTCACAAAAAGATAGAGTCTCAAGAACATCCCATTCGGCAAGCATCATAGAAATAATAGCCGAATGTTTGCGACTAAGCGCATCTGCAACACGATTACCCTTACCAGGGGTATACTGGATATCAAAGTCATAGGAAGCAAGAAACTCGAGCCAACGCTGTTGTCTCATATTGAGTTCCTTCTGAGTAAACATATACTTCAAAGATTTATGATCGGTATAGAGAATGAAGCGCTCGCCCAATAAATAGTGTCGCCAAATCTTTAAGGCGAAGACAACGGCGGCTAACTCAAGATCATGAGTGGCATAGCGAACTTCATTCGGACGCAGTTGCCTAGAAGCATAAGCAACTACCCGATCTTTCTGCATAAGAACAGCACCGAGACCACTACCACAAGCATCGGTGTAGACAACAAGATCATGATTTCCTTCGGGAACCATAAGAATAGGAGCATTAGTGAGAAGTTCCTTCAACGTCAGAAAGGAAGCTTCACACTTGTCGGACCAATCAAAATGAATGCCTTTCCGAGTAAGGCAAGTGAGAGGAAGCACAACACGAGAAAAATCCTTAATGAACCGACGGTAATAACCCGCCAATCCAAGAAAACTACGAATCTCATGCACATTCTCAGGCCTCTTACAATTCTGGATGGCTTCGATCTTTGAGGGATCGACAGAAATGCCATCGGAAGATATGGCCTAAGAAATTAACCTTATTCTCCCAAAAGTGGCACTTGGAGAATTTGGCTCTAAGCTGATGATGACGAAGAGTAATCAAGACAATTCTCAAGTGATTAGCATGCTCGGCTTCAGACTTAGAATAAATAAGGATATCATCAATAAAGACAAGGACGAACTTATCGAGATAT
The DNA here is from genome assembly GCA_030765085.1 of Allium cepa. Taxonomy (NCBI): domain Eukaryota; kingdom Viridiplantae; phylum Streptophyta; class Magnoliopsida; order Asparagales; family Amaryllidaceae; genus Allium; species Allium cepa. Next base: position 440,267,006 of record CM060929.1, read on the forward strand.
TCCCGGAATACCCGATTCATGAGATCAACAAAGAAAGCAGGAGCGTTCGTCAAACCGAATGGCATAACGAGCCACTCAAAAGAACCATAACGAGTGCGGAAAGTGGTAAGAGGTATGCTATCCTCCGCGACTCGTAACTGATGAAAACCTGTGGCAAGGTCTAGCTGAGAAAAGACCTTAGCACCACTCAATAGATCGAACATATCATCGATCCTAGGCAATGGATACCTATTCCTAATGGTCAACTCGTTAAGTTTGCGATAGTCAATGCAAAGCCTAAGAGTTCCATCAGACTTCCTCACAAAGACAACCGCGGATCCCCACGGAGAAAAACTGGACTGAATCAACTACTTGGACTCAAGCTCTAAAAGCTGCTTCTTGAGTTCCTCATTTTCCCTTGTAGACATCCTCGCGGGAGGACGACTAACTGGCTGCGCACCTGGAATGAGATCAATGCGGAACTCAGTTGCCCACTTGGGTGGCAAACCCAAAACAGGTTCAAAAACATCAGAACAGTCACAAGCAATGGGAATACGAGATATATCCTTATCATCTCGCGAGTCAAGACAATATAAAGCCATTTCGGAATTATCCACATCCCGAAGAATAAGAGATAACTGAGTAGGCGAATTCGGATGTCGAAGATACAAAATTCTCTCCGAACAAATAATCCTGGCATCATATCTCACTAGCTAGTCCATACCCAAAATCATATCAAATTCCAGACAAGCAATAACGTGCAGATTCGCACGAAAAGAAAAGCCACATAAAACAATATCAACATCATCACAAAGCAAGCTAAGGGTCGCGGATCCCCCAATAAGATTCGCAATCCTTAAAGAAGTAACTAAACAAAAAAACATCCAAAGATAAATCATCGACGAGCTTCTTCGATACGAAAGAATGTAAAGCACCCGTATCGAAAAGAACTCGAATACTGTGGTCATGAAATAAAATAGAACCTTCCAAAATAGATGGAGATATACCTTTGGACTGAGAAGGACCTTTAGAAGCCTTGGTAGCATAAAGATTGCTAGACTTAGCACCAGCCGGAACAGTAGGGCAAGCTGAAACATGATGACCTTCCTTCTTGCAATAACGGCAGAAGAGAGGCTTAGGACAAGCTCGAATAACATGATCCGGAGAACCACAATTGAAACACTTTCGAACGAAAGGTGTTCCGGAAGACTGAGGCTGAGAACTAGGACCACCATTCTTCTTCTTCTTAGAAGGAAAAGACCTGGACTTCTGAATTGGAAACGGCCTCTTGTTGGGGTTCTTGGAAACCTCAACCTCAACATCACTATCACACTCCTTCTCGACGGTCTCGAGATGAAGTGCCGAATCAACCAACTCCTCAAAAGAAAGTTTAAGTTGGAGCAACAAAGATTTCTTAAGATATTTCTTAAGACCAGAAACAAACTTCAAATTCTTCTTATAAGAAGTGCTGATGAATTCAAGACCATACTTAGATAAAGCCTCGAATGATGCAACATACTCAGAAACAGAAGATTTCCCTTGCTTCAACTCAAGGAAGCGACGGGTCAATAAAACTTTTTCAGATTCAGGAACGAACTTGAGTTCAAATCGCTCCCGAAACTGAGTCCAAGAAAGAGTAGACTCATTAATCTCCGCTTCAAGAAGCTCATACCAATCAAGAGTATGCTCTTGTAATAAGCTAGAAGTTACAAGAACTCTATCATGGTCAGAAAGATCCATACGAGAGAAGATACGCTCGCACGTGCAAAACCAAGCTTGGACTTCAAGAACGGATTCAGAGCCTTTAAACGGCTTTCCTCCAAGATGAGCAAAATCACTGCACTGACGTGCAAAGGCAGACTTGCGAGGTGGAGACACTCGAGGAGGAACTGGAGGCTGAGTGCTCCTAAACAACTCCAAAAACTGATCAACAGACATATAAACGCCATCCGGATGTGAGCCACTGGATTGCCCAACATCCGAACGTCGTCCCCTGCCTCTTCCAGCCATACGCTGGAGGTAAGATAAGAACAAGATTATTCACAAGGTAGATATTGCAATATGGAATACTATGGAATAAAATGCATTCCAAGACGTATTCCCAAACTCTATCTAACCTTGATGGAATAAAGAGACACAATGATTCAAAGATTTGTATCACTTGTACACTTTGATGTACCATAATATGTGCATATATTCTGTGTTTATCATATTTTGTTCTGAACTCAGCTCCGATACCATGCTGTGACGCCCCACCTCTATACCCACGCTAGCCAAGGACATTACAAGGTAATGTCGTCAACTAACACAGAGAATAAAGCTGGTTGGGAGCGACCATCTATAGCCTTGCTCTAACCATCTATTGAATACATCGACATAGACATAACAATAAGGTCGACATACCCAATGAATACTCAAAACAAAACCATAGGTGGTTGGATCTATCAGAACAGAATATAACAACTCAAATGTAATATACATCACAGAACAGTAGATCATCATATACACATATACTGATGCATAACAGAGTTTACAAAACAATACATGTCAAGTGGTATAGCAGACCATAATATACAGACGAGTCAATAGAATACATAGCAGAGTTACTACAAAATGGGACTACACAAAAAGCTATGACAAAAAGAAGCTAGCGGAGTAGTCCATGCGGAAGCAAAATAGGCTAAATCCAAAAGCACCTAACCTGAAACATCTCGGTCTGACCCGAGTATAAGATACACAGGTCAGTCTAGCTAAACAAATCAGTTAGATAAACTGAACCACAATAAACCTGTAAGGTTACAAAGTATAACAAATATCTCTAAAAGAGATAACACAATCATCAACAAAAAATGAATCATATAGAACAAGCCTCATATCATCGGCGACATAGATAAACAAAGGATACAATTATCCCAAATCAAGCCAAAAGGCAAGTAACAAATACCCATAAGGTATACAAGTTCCACAAGGTAATCGCCACACATCATGCGGCTCAAAAAGACCAACACCGAAGGGTGATACCAAGGGAATATACATATCAATGAAACCTCAGAAAATTGCTCGAGCTCTGTACTATATAAAAAAGGATCCATGAGCCCGAAGATTCCAAACCCAATATCACCCATGCGGCTCATAACGACCAACATAGAAAGCGATACTATAGGGCACCCCAATATCACCCATGCGGCTCATAACGACCAACATAGAAAGCGATACTATAGGGCAACAAACCCGAAGGCACAAACCCGAAGGCACAAACCCGAAGGCACATACCCGAAGGCAACAAACCGTAGTGGTGAAGGTCAGAGACCCAGTACTGGACACCACTAACTGGCGGAATATGTCACAACTCTCGAAAAGGAATTCGAAATGTGTTAACGTATGTCCCATAACCACTCGTTCGCACTAAACGGTTTACTATCCGTCAGCCACTTTCACACTCAAAGCAGTACAAAGTTTACCTCATATCATCGATAAACCAAACCCGAAGGTCAAAACGATCAATCGAATAGGTCGGGGAGTAATCGGGAAGACAAACGCACATATTCATGGTCCGTGTTTTACGTAACCATTTAATCTTCCTTCCACTTCGCTCGAAGTGCGAAATTGTGTGTGTTTTAAATAGAATTTATAATCTGGAGAAACGAGCTTTTAAATGGGATTCGAGAGATTATTTTATAAAAACCCGTGAATGAAGTCAAAAAGGAATTATCAAGGTCAAATATGCATAAACAACTAATCGGAATCAACAAGCGTCGATCAAATTTGGAAAACTAAACGAATAAGGCAATTGAAAAAAAAAACAGCATATTCAGACGTCTGAAAGAAGGAATTCAGACGTCTGATTCTGAAAATTAATTTGTTTTTCAAAACAGAATTCAGACGTCTGAATCCATACTTCCAGACGTCTGAAATAGGCATATTTTGGCCTATTTCCTTTCTGGTCGAAAACTAGCCAATTCAGACGTCTGGAATATAAAATTCAGACGTCTGAATCTGGGGATGAAAATGTTCCCCAGAACAATATTCAGACGTCTGAAATAAGGGTTTCAGACGTCTGAAACTCAATGTTCAGGAATTTCCTGAACCTAGGCCAACTATGGCCGAACAAATCGAAAGCAATCAGATGCGTGTTGATTATGGGCTTACGTCAAACGACTACCCAACCTTAACGACACACCCAAACACTCTGAACAACATAAACATCATCCATATAAGGATTTTCAAAGATTTGGCTTCAAAAATCATAATTTGGCAATTTCACCGAATCAACCCAAATCAAAAGCAAAAGAATATATGAACAATTGTTAGGAATTCATGCCTAACATCAATGATATCAAAAGAAGTAGATGTGAGTTCAAAACTCACCTTTTACCCAAAAACAAAGAAGATGATGCTCAATATCAAGGAGAAGACCAACCAAACACTACTTCAACTCAACAAGCTTCAATCTAAGAATAAAACACATATTTCCCAATTTAGGTTTAGGAAATTTTCTGAAATTGAAGAGGAGAAGAGTTGGAGAAGATGAAGAAGAGCTTACCAATTGCTTCTCTTTGATTTTGGAGCAAGAATTTGTAGTTTGCAAATGGAATTAGGGCTTGCAATTTCTATTTCCTCTTCCCTTCCACCATTTTAGTTTTTACTTGAGAAATGAAATGAAATGGAGATGAATGAAGAGAAGGGGCTAAGCTAGAGGGTTAAGTGGAGATTGGGCTGAACCCAAACTCAAGCCCAAGTAGAAAAAGTAGCCAAAATTTCACTTACTCCAAACATATCAAAGATTATACTCAAAAAGATCGCAAACGCCATTTTGGAACCAATGGAGGTAGTTTCGAGTTACAATTCGGCCATTTGCAGAAAGTAACATTTCGGACCTAAATCCGACCAACGACGCTATATTTAAATAAAACATTTAAATATAAAATCGTTAAATATGCGGGTTGTTACAGATATGAGTTGTTATAACATTTGTATGTAAATAATAAACTTATAAATGTTATTAAATGTAGAAATGGTGATAATTATTATTTATTACCAATTTAATTAATCAATTACAAATAAATGTAAATAAATGTTACATTGATGTGAGTTAAGACAATAACTTCAAATTGGGAATGTAATAAAATATATAGAAATATCGATTACACTCATAAGGCAATAAATTGATTTAATAATAAAAATGAAACCAAGATAAATAAATTTATTGATATTTTAAATTATAAAAAAATTGACCAAATATTCAATATAATTGAAATATAGTAGCTAATACAAATAAAAGATGGAAGTTGTAGCATATTTACATGATAAGATATAAACCAATGTTACTATGTCTATAAAGTAATAATTGATTGAACAAAAAAGATTAAAATCAAATTAAATCAAATCATTAGAATTTAACTATAATTAATCAGATCTAATTACAGTTGAAATTGAACAGCGTAATTAGTGAAATATTTAACATAGAATTGGATATGTAAATTTGCTTTAGATTATTTTAAATGTCTATGTAATCAAAAATGATAAAAATGGTTAGTTAATATAATTGAATATGAAAAGTGATTTAATTAATTTAATATTAATTTATTTAATTAACATAAAATTAGCCATATTGGACACTGTCTTGGATTTTGACGAAACCAATTTCATCGTATTCGTAAAGGTGAATTATTATAGGATTTCAAGTTTCATAGCAATCGGACTAGTCGTTTGATCGTACGGGCTTGAAACGCACAGAAATCAATTTAATTAAATTCAGTTGAAATCAATTTGAAATAAACCAATTTTAAAGCAACTTCTTCATACGATGGAATTAGGACCTGAAATCTATTCCATGAGTTTAAAACAATCCAAAACATCTATTTTGATACATAGGATTGCCCATTCTCGTTTCGGGAATGAAACGAGCTTTTTGGGTCGTTTACCGCTCAACTTTCAACTCGATCTAGCCCATTCATTACTATTTCTGATATACCTATAAATAGACTGTTATAAACCCTAACTATTTCTTATTCCATGTATCTATATGTACAATTCTATCTACTTCTCTCTGTTCAATGGCAGACAAACCAAAACCAATTCCAAATTCAATTGAAAACCAAAATCAAATCGAAAAATCAAACTCTTCCAAACCCTATCAAATTATATATCGATTAAAAGCTCTCGATGAGCATAATTCACTAGTGTGATTATTTTTTCAATTTGAATCACCGTTTGTCCAAAAATTGAAGACGAACCTCGGCCGCTCATTTTGGAGTTGTGACGATCCAACGGTGGATCGTCGTTCGATCGACGATCGGAAGGTGGCACTAGGAAGGTGGCATCGAGAAGGCCATGTAGTGGTGTTCATGCGTCATGATTGTTCCTGGATGTGCCAGAGTTTGCTCGAAAGCATTGGTGGCGGCGGTCGTGGTTTGGTCGATCAGAGTGGATCGCGGGGGGCCTGCGTGGTGTACCTCGGCCTGAGGAGGCGAGCGGTGATCATGGATTAGGTCGAATCGCGACGTGGCGGCGGCTGTAATTAGTTAAACGTGGATACGTGGGCGGCGGTTGTGAACGAGATATGTTCGTTCGCGATCAAGGCTTAAGGTTTCGGTTGCACTTTGTTCAATGGGATGACATGTTACGTCATTTTGTTTATTTATTTTAATTTAAATTTAAATTTTAATGCTCTAACCTTAATTACTTTTACATACGAACTCGGATTTGGACGCGGTTTGTTCCATTGGGAACGAATTGAAATTTCAGACATTTGACGCTGGTTTGGACGAATTATGTGACCGTTAGATTTTGGGACCTAATTAGAGATTTCGAATCGATTTAAAATCAAAGAGAAGTGTTTTTAACCTACTCACAATTACTAAACTATCTTATATTAGTTAAATTTACTTTATGATGTGATTAGAAATTAATTAATTGATGTTTGGTAAGTATAAATTGTCATCCTATTTAAATTTGACTTTTACTGCATTTAATCATAGTTTAATTTAATATTGGATTTAAATTGTCAATTTAATACCTGTTATTGATTATCAGTTATTTATTGATGTTTATTGGTTGATTTGGATGATGATTGGGATGTATGTTTGATTGTTGATATTAGATGACTGGATGTTGTATTTTTATATGTTATAACACTGCAAGTTCCTTATGGGTTGAAATGATACATACCCGAATGATCTATAGATTAAGAAAAATCGTTATGGGTTGAAATGACAGACTCAAGCGATTTTATGGATTTTTGTTTAATTCAGGATTGCAGTTTGAAATGATATATAACTGTAAAATTTTAAATTGTGAATTGAATTGATAAATATCTATATCACTTGACCCTAGGGTAGAAACTTATATACGGACACCAGATTGGTTAAATTAAATGATTTTTGAATTCTTTAAAATTTGAATTTAGTTAACTGGTATTTTGAAATAGAAATCAATTTATATAAACTGAATTATTTTGATAACCCAAGCGTTAATGCTGAAAATTGGAGTTTTATTTAATGAATTGTTCAAAGGATTTAAATTGGAATTTCAAGTTGAAGCGTCAAATATAAATGAATTTATCAAAATTGAGTTATTGGAAATGTTTGGATACAGCTTTGAAATCTATTTTAAACTAATTTAAACTATTTTGATCAAGCTAAAATATTTTAATCCATTCAAACTATTTCAATTTATTTTAATTCATTATAACTTATTTAATCCAATTTAAATCTAACTTACCTATTTTAAATTAATAAATTTTTTTAATCTAATTTTAATCTATTTAATTTAATTTAAATTTATTCAATCTATTTTAAATTTATTTAATCTATTTAAAAGCTATTTAATATAATTTAAATTTATTTAATCTACTTTCAAATCTATTTGAATCATTTTAAATCTAATTTAAAACAACTTTAAATCTATTTAAGACTATTTTTACTCTTTAAACTAGTTTTATCCGTTTAAACTATTTTTAAACAATCAAAACTACATATGACTATCTAAACTATTTTCTAAAATTTCAGACTATGTAAAGCTAAAGTATTCATATTTAAGTCATTGATGATGATACAACCTAAATTAGAATTTGGAATTGATACCTTTTATAAAAAGGACATATTTGTGTAAATTTGATGATTTTATAACAAGGATTTAATCAAACTATCTTATCGATAATTTCAAAAGTAAATATGATTTCGAAAATGATATGGTTTTGAGAATATGATATTTTGATATCAATTGTAAGTTGACCTTTTGTTAAAGAGACCTGGATCAATTATTTTCATACTCTCTGCCTATACCGAAGACCACTTTAACAACTATGTATGTGGTGGAGGTTCTAGGAATGAAGTAGGATGGTTTAGCGAATGATTCTGTATGAGGTATTTACGTGACTCAGACTCCTGTGAGTCAGCTTGATGTGGCTAAAACAGGAGCTACGCCGAGCCTAGTGAGGTCATTCCTCTTATCGGGCACATTTCTTCAATACAATTCTATCACTTTATGATTGATTTGGTGGCCATCCCTTGATTTTGATTTGGGGGCGTGTTCCGAGGTAGGCGGTAGTAGCTGCTATGCTTTACCACCAGTCCGGATCCATAATTGGTATATCTACCCTGGGCATTGCCTTGAGTGCCTTGTCGCATGTCTTATCGTGCCATTTATGAGTTTGTTTTCTATTCCCTCTAGGTAAACCTCACAGAGGAGCGTACGGTACTGTATAGACTATGAGAATATATAAAATGTGTTAAGGGGGATATGAGTAACGCCTTAACGCTATTTTAATACTTTTACTTTACTGTAGACATATTATAATAGCGTATTGTATTACATAGTAGATAGTTTAATGAATCCTTAGGAGATGTAAATCTCGAACATCTCTTAAGTTACCGAACCCATGTTAGACACTGGATATGAGATGTCAAACCCCAAAACATCTCTAACGTCGTTACACTCATATTTATTTACAGTTGATTTAACTTACGTAAGATCTTTTAGTTCTGACTCGAGCGTTTTGTCCTTTTAATTCACTCGGGTTAGTCTGAGCTTTTCACTTTATCAAAGTTTGCTTTCTGAAGGATGAAGATGAAGATTTTGTACTATTCCTAACTATTATACATATTCCACTACACCATGTTGTTCCGTTGCATTTGTTCATTATTTATTCTTGTTTTATGTAACTATGATCTGTATTACAAAGGTTTAATCAATGTTGTTAGTAAACAGCTTCATGAACTGTTTATTTAATTATTATATTTTGTTATTCCTCTACAAGATTCCGTACTTGTTTTCTTTCTTTCTCTTCTTTTTCTTATTTACCCCATAATAATCTGCCCTTTTGAATGGTTTGAGTTTGACGCGTGTGGTTTATCGTCAATTTAAACCGTCCAAAAAGGCAAGTTGTTAAGTTATTTCACTCACGTTGACACTGCATAGGAGATGCCAAATCCCGTAAACATCTCCAACGCCATTGCACTCATATTTTTTTACTGTCGGTTTAACTTACATAAGATCTTTTAGTTCTGAATCGAGTGTTTTGTCTTTTCAATTCGCTCGGGTCAGTCTGAGCTTTTCAGTTTATCGAAGACTGCTTTCTAGAGGACGAAAGCGAAGATTTTGTACTATTTTTATGTATTATATTTATTCTGCTGCATCACGTTGTTCCACTGCATTTATTTATTATTTATTCTTGCTGTATGTAACTCTGATCTGTATTTTAAAAGTATAATCAATTATTTGTAAACAAGTTCACGAACTATTGATTTGATTATTATATTTTTACCACTCCGTTGCGAGATTCTGTATTTGTTTTTTCTTTCTCTGCTTTTTCTTATTTACCCCCAATAACAATCTGGCATTTGTATGGTTTGAGTTGGACGTGTCTGGTTTATCATCGATTTAAACTTTCCAAAAGGGCGGGTCGTTAACATACCCTCGTAGAAGCAACCCACTTAGCCCCGCTTCATGCCCTAGTTTAGTCATTTTTCGGTTGATGAGGCTTGATACTACGTTTTTACTTTTTGAATAACAATACCACTTGGAATGCTAACACTTCCCCTTGGCATTAATGAAATGCTGGCATTCATTCATACAAGTTGTCCAGGATGAGGACAAACTAACGGCACTACTTTACTACATCCATTTTGGAATCACACTCAGGATTAGTAGCAAGCAGCGCTTGCACTTCAATGCTCCACCTTCGATTCCATATTCTTTAAGGTGTCTTCAGTTTGAAATTCTTGAGTTCGATTAAAGTGGTTTTCGGATAACAGATCCAATCCCGGTCTCTTCGAAACAACTTTCGATAATTTCTGGTAAACTCAACCCGGTTCTTTTGGAAATAAGCAGATAAAAGTTAAGAGCGGAGTTCACCTCCTAACCGTTAGTGGACGAATTTCCTTATTATTTTTTCTAGAAGAACGAAACGAATTTATACGTACAGTATAGAACCACCGATGGTAACTGTACCATATAATTTCCATTTTTCTATAATATATTTCCAAAGTTACGTTTTGGTCTAGATATGATAGTTGGTTGTGAAACTGTAAAATAAACAAACGATCAAACATTTATCCAATTCCATATGGGATCGTCTAAGCCTTTATTAAATGACCTTTAATTACTGAAATCACTTTATAAATCTTTATCAAAGGATCTTTTCTAAAACACTTTTCGAAACCCCTTACATTCCTTTTACTTGGAAAACAATATAAACATTTACCAAAAACATTTGGAAAATTCTTTCTTCTTACATTCCATATTAAATGGCTAAACCATTCCCTTTCGAAACATCACTTACTATAAAACTCGTTCACTTTATAAAACCCATTCACTTATTCCTTACAAAAATTCTTCTATAAATTCACTTCACATTTCAAATCTTTTTATAATTTTTCAAACTTGATTTAAAACGTCTTTCAAAAATATCTAAAATGATTTATAAAATCTCTTCTATTTTTACAACTATTTAAAAATATTCCTTCATAATTTCTTTATAGAATCTCCTTTATAAAATTTCATTTTCATGATATCATTTGTAAATCACTTTAGGTAAAACCTTCTATTTAATCAACTCCATTTTATAAACAAGATATTATTTAAAAATAACTTCATAAAATAATAATAAATTTTAAAAATCATTTATAACCTTTAAACCCAAATTGATTAAAATATTAAAGTTAACTCAAAAACATTCTTTAGTAATTTGAAAAGAGGCTTAGCAATCCCAATGGTACTAATTTGAGCTACCATTCAATTTCAATTCACTTAACAGTTATTTACATAGGTCAACAGATATGTAAAAACAACTCATATCCAAATCAAGGAATAACATGCCAATATGAACTAAATATCATATACATATCCAAATAACATAATATAAGGATGGTGATTTGTCCTGCTAAACAGATGTCCAAATAATTCAATCAATTTATAGTAGAATGGGTATTTATTCTGCTAACACATGTCCACACAAACAACAAGCGAACAAACAATTTACAGTAGAACGGGGATTTATTCTGCTAACATATGTCCACACAAACAAACAAACGATCAATTAATCAATTTATAGCCGAACGAAAATTTATTCTACTATTACATGTCTAAACAATCCAAAAATCTACATTATAACTCATTCACAATTATGTGGTTTCTTAATGGTATAGACTCTTGAATCACTTGTATGCGAATAAATCTTTGAAAAGAAGTACCTTTAATCAATTTGACTTCTGGAAACCAAAGTAAAAAAACCTTTTTAAAAATAGTTAATTATAAGTTAAATCCTTATTCAAATCATAATTAATTTAATTGAATCTTAGCTTAATTTAATTAAGTAGTTAAACAATAATTAGCCATTAATTAAACCCAAATTAATCCTTTATTAATTATTGAATAATTAATTTAACCTTTATTAATAATTAAATGTTAATTGATCTCAATTAATTAATTAAACAATATTTAATTAAACTTAACAATAAATTAAACCTTTAATAAATAATTTATTATAAATTAAATCTTTAATCAATAATTATACCCTTGATTAATATTTAATCCTATATTTATTTAATGATAAATTGAATATAAATAACTTACTTAACCCATACTTAATTAAATTAATAATAATTAATTAAAATAAATATTAACTTTAAAAGATAATTAATTAAGAACTAATGTAACGACCTGATTTTTCGACGCCCAAAAAACCGAACCATTAGGGTAAAAAGAAGAAGGAGATAGAAGAAGAAATAGAAACAATATCAGAATCTTACCAACACCGCGGAATAAAATATAATAGATAATAACAGATCTTTACACAAAAGAAATTATATATATTTTATACATATATCATCAAAATACAACATCAGAGTTCAATACAATCAACAACATGCTCAGGATGAATATAATATCCCATCCTTCCAAATCTGAATACACAGTGGAATATTCATCAAATACGTCGGATACGTCTCGCCATCCAGCTCGTCTACTGTACTCCACAGCAATCCATCCAAAATCTGTACTCTATAATACTCGGTCTGACACGAGCATTATAGTTAAATAACACCCGAGTCAGTTTGGAAAACTAGCGTGAGAAATCACACTCAATTGGATTATTAAAGTTTCAAAAATCCTTTGAAAATCAAAAGCATCTCGTAAGACCATGCCACAAATAAACATGTCGGGTTTTTACCTTACGATAGCCAAAACATTTCTTATCAAAATCCTCTGATATTATAATAGTGTCTATATACAAATACTTATTCAAATAGCTGAAATTGTTACATGTTTAAATTCCAGCATACTGTCCACAAAGTGGGTTCTACAAACAAAAATCGTAAAGGCACGTAGGGGGAATGGATTTCCAACTAATGACTAGGCACTGGGGTACCACCTGTCACCGATACGTGGCCTAGATCACCGTACCGAGGATCCCTCCCGATCCTCTGCAACACAAGACCAGGACTACCCCTTACTGGATAATCCCGAGTAAGATCACCCCGCGGTTAGGATCAGCAACCGCCCACACAGTCGAAAAAAAGAGACATCTAGACAGGGATGACCTCACCCTAATTGGGTGCTACCCACTTAGCCTTGCTACATAACCCCTGATTTTCAGTCATTCCTGGTTGATGAGGCTCGAGGCTAAGCGTCACCTTTTTAGAACATTTCACTTAGAATGCTCATCGTCCTCCTGACGATATTCTGAAAGCATTCATCCATACAAGTCCGTCCCAGTTCGAACGGAACCGAAGGCACTACTCCTACTACATCCATTTTGGAATCACACTCAGGATTAGTAGCGATTAGCCTTTACACTTCACTGCTCCATCTTCGACTCCAAGCTCTTGTCTTCCTCATGAAAACGTTCAAAGCGGATCGAAGTGGTTTTCGGGAAATAAATCCCGATTCCCGGTCTCTTCGAAACGATCAGCGCATTGGCCAATATTGATAGTTGGTTATTTAACTATCAAATAACATTCATAAATAAACATCAAGCCATAATAATTTCTCCAAATTATTTATAATCCTCAAAATATCTTCGCAAGATATTTTTCCACTTTTCAACCATTTTGAAAACAGTTTCAAAACATTTTTCTCTTATGGAATAAATTTCCCAAATATTTTCTATTCCCACCGAAATCACTAAGCACAAATACTTTAGATTTTAAAATAATTTAAAACACTTTATTATAAAATATACTTTAAAACATTTAAATTAAAAACTACTTTAATACTTTATTCAAAAATATATACTTTAAAAATATTTAAAATAAAACTTTTTTATAAAATATAAAACTAATTTTTTAAAATAAAAGTCAAGCCAAACTAAATTTAAAAATAAGAGATTACGAAATCCCATACAAGTTTTTAAATAAATCTTTAGCCAAGCTATCTTTAAAATAAAACTACTTATAAAATTTAGATATTAATAATTAATTTTAATAAATATTTTTCTTTTAAAATTTCAGTAACTTATATAATAATTTCTTAAAAACATTAATTTAAATAACTTTAGAACTTTCAACTTATACTTAAAAATCTGCTTTGAAAACGTACTTGGCTTTTAGGGAATCCACTTCTCTTCCACACCTCTTAAAAATAAACCACTATTTATTTTTAAAACAAATTACCCATTCCTCTATAAATTTCCATCGTGAAATTTATACATTCGAATATCTACTGTTATTTTATTTCACTTTATAAACCCAGTTTGTAAATTCCATAGTCTCGCCCTTCTTTCAAACATAGTTTCAAATACTAAATCAATTTCCAGTTTGATTTTCAATATTACTTCATTTTAAAATAAATTCCTTTACTTCTTAATTTATTTCAAAACCCATTAATTTCAGATTTTACTTCTTAATTATGATGTAAAATCTATTAATCAGAAAATACCAATTTCATATTTTCCAAAATCCTTCTTTATCCTTTCCAATAAATTTAAACCTTGAATTTTAAAATAAATTCTTTATCCCTTTAAATAATTTCACTTAAGCTTTAAAATTCATTATTCCCTTTTATTTCAAATCTCCTTCCTATATTCGAAATTTATTTATTAAAATTTAACAGTTAACTTTTATTCTTCCTCCAATCTTTTCTCTAATTTATTTAAATTCTCTAAAATTATTTCACTTTAAAATTCTCTCTTTTATTTCATTTCAAAAATCCATTCTATACATTCAATATATCCAAATATATTAATCAAACATAACATCCATTATTTCCAATTATCAATGTAATCTATCACAGATTATCACACAAACCATATCACATAATATTAGATAATCTAAATGATTTTGAGGAATCCAGTTGGATCCCTCCAACCTATTTCCCTGCATCCGCAGATGTTAGCACAATATAAAATACCAATTCCACTTCGAGGTGGAATATCGCGGTATATGGGATTAAATAATATCATCCGCTATTATGCGGTGCATAGGGTCTCATCCACTATATAATGCGGGAAATCAATCACTCCAAATACGTATATAATACCAATTCCACTTCGAGGCGGAATATCGCGGTATATGGGTTTAATATAATATCATCCGCTATTATGCGACGCATAGGGTCTAATCCAATATAATTGATAATAATTTATCATCCAAGACACAATCAACAATTTTAAATTTAACTATTTAAATTTAAATAAAACCCAGATGAGTGAAATTAACTCAACTTTTATTTTGCTGTTTGCAATCCATTCCAAACTGGCTTGCTTCCGTGATTTAAAACCTTGTATAAATAATTTTTCAATTTATTAATATTCGAAATGATCGAACATTCAATTTCCATTTTAAAATTTTAATTTAACTAATAAATTTTAATTTTAAACTAGTGATTTAGTTTTAAACAAATTTTCCTTTTTAAATAAAATCCTTCAGTAACTAAAAACAAATAAATAAGTTAACTAAACAAATTAACCACCATATCCTTTATTTTAAAATAAAATGGTAAATTAAAATACGTGTATTTACTGTTTTATTAATATAAATTTTTAATATGTATGTGTATTAAATTTAAACAGAATTTTTTTTACTGTAAAATATCCTTTTTTGTTTCTATAATAACAATAAAAATTTTCTTTACTGTATATATAAATCAACTGTTTTATAAACTTACTGTTATATATATATATATATATATATATATATATATATATATATATTTTCCTTTGTTTATGAACATATCCAGTACATTTAAATTAAAAGCAAAATTTTATACCTTACTGTACATATACTTAAGCATATATAAATTAAAAAAAGAATACCTACTCCTCGTAGAACCCTTCTCCGCCTCAAGCTCGTGAACGAACAGAGAGTCACGACCCTCCCTTCACTGCTCGATCAACACACCCCTCTCGGCATCCTAGCATCGAAGCCCTGGGTCAACGAACGAGTCCACCCATTGTCGAACATCGAGGTCGATCGCCACTTCGATTTTGACCGAGACCCCTCTTGAATGCCCCTCTCCATCAACCTTGCAGCTTCATTCCTTGAGCTTGAGATTCGCCTACGAACGCAAGCCCGTTGTTATCCTAAACTAAGCTTGACTTGATCTCATGGATTTTAATTTGGGGATTTTGATTAGGGTTCGAACTCGAATAGGGTTTTGAACTATAGTTTGTTTTTGTTCGATTTCAATTTAAAAATGAAGAAGATAAGGAGCTAGGGTTTTGATTTCAAAAAGGCTCGGCTATTGATTGATTTTTGAAATTCGATTTTCATTCAATTGAGAATAAACTGAAGAGAGGGGAAGAGTGAGTTTTGATTTGAACGGCAAGAGTATTGAGCTTCAGATTTTCCATTTTTTAAACGAGGACGCGTGGTAATCCTTGGGGAACACGCGTTCTCAAGATGGACAAGTGTAGGATGAGTCTACAGTATATTAAAGGAAAATACATATTATATTTAAATTCAAATTCAAATTTAAATTGTCTCGATAAATGCAGCTTTAAAATTTTAACATCTTATCAACGCGTGCCGCTAGGCATTCATAAGGTTATATCCCTATTCCGAACGCGATGAAAAAGGTTTTGAGTCCCAATTCGATCGTGTGGAGAAGTTTGCTATCCCACCTTTTGGTCAAGGCTGGAATATCAAAAAATTGGCAAGGAAGAATGAATATCAAGATTGGAAATCGATCGGAAACAAGGCTGCAATCGACGTCGTTAAAATTTGGCCGAGCTCAGATCAGGACGGAATCGATTAGAGATGATGATCAAGGCTAAGGGAAGCTACATTTAAAATTTCAGGTCAATCAGAGTTCATACGCTCGAGATATGGATGGATTAATGTGCGCAAGGACTGGTTCGTATCGATGCATTTCGCATCGATCAGCAGATGGTGTGTCGAACGATATGGTTTGTGTTGATCCACATGGATGCGAACAGTGCGTTCGTATCGATCAGATGGGAATGCCAGAGGGATTTCGAGTTGATAGCAGTAGACCCAGATTGGTAAGCAAGCCTGCGGTGGTTTGTTCGAATCGATGACGTTCGCGTCGATTAGGTTGGAGGCCGGTAGCACATTTCGAATCCATGCTCTCCTATCGAGCGCAGGTAAGTTTGGTTCGTATCCATCCACTCTATAGCCCTCCTTAGTATCCATGTGGTTCATGGTTGTTCGAATCGATTACATTCGCAAACGATCATGGGATGAATGTTATTCGTATCCATATACGTATGGCCCTTGTTCGTATCCACCTCAAAACAAATCACTTCGTATCGATCGTATCGCAGCGATCGTATCGGAAGACATCTCATCAAGGCGAACATGGGCTGGGTCAAATGGGTACGAATAAAAGGTTACCATTGGGTGCGAAAGAAGGGATGAAGCCTCGGTCAACACGGTGAAGAATATGGATCTCCCCCAGTTTATCGCTTCACGTCACGAGCAAACACGTGCTTTTGATCGATGCGAAGCAGATGGATACGAAACTATTGACACGAACTCGATAGCCTTCGAAGGACACCAGATTGCATCGATCATATCTCCTAAACCACAGATCCAAATGCAATGAAATTTTCACAAAAGCTTACGTGCATGCTAAAGAATGCCTCCGCCAAGTTTCATCTTGATTGGACGATTTCTTGATCGATACGAAATCAATTCGCATCGATCACAGATCGAGTCGAAACTTGGTGGGACCGGTCGCATGGGCCCACTCATGTGCCAGAAGGAGTCTCCCGAAGTTTGAGCGCGATATCAGCCTCCTACGCCTATAAATAGCCCCCTGAAGCCTACAGAAAGAGGATCTTTTGGCTATTCAATGTCCAGACTCTGCCGGATTCAATTCTACACCTTACCATCGCTGTTGTACTCAAATTACTTCATTGTAAACGCTGTAATCATCTGTAACCAGCAAGGATAATCAATAAAAGATAAAACTTTGAAGTGGACGTAGGCCGGTGATAGCCGAACCACTATAAATCTCGTGTCCCTGTTTGTTATTTATGGATTGTTGTTTATTGTTTGCTTAGATCTGAGATTTGTGTTTGAATATTACTGATTTGTATTCATACACTGGTGCTTTCACGATACTTGGGGTTTGTGACCATTTTTGGCGCAAACACTTTGGTGCTTTCATTGAAAGGGACTAGCACCCGCTACATCGGATTGAAGTTTAGATTTAAAAGCTTGAAGGATTCAGATTTAGAGAGAATGACTCGACAAACCAGTAGAAGACAAAGGGCTGAGACGAGCCAACATGAAGGAAGTCAAGAAGCATCCTCCAGAGCCAGGGAAGGACAAGCTTCGATCTACATCACCAGGGATGAAATGGAGCTATGGCCAATTCATTGCAAGAGAGATTGTTGAAAAGTCAACAGGACATGATGCAGACTTTCTTTGAACAGATGAGAGCTGCAGGAACACAAAACCTTAGACCGACTACAGTGACTGCGAACGTGGAACAAAGAACTAGAGTCGCGGAACCCAATGGAGGATAGAATACAGAATCAGAGGGCAATCAACAAAGGCTTGGGGGCGGGCCCGCAGGATCTGACACTGGAAGGCCTTTGGATGGAGCTCAACAGGCTAGAGCGAGCGCTAACATTAGCGAACTGCATGAGAAGTATGTACCGGAATTCCCTCGGGGGCATGGGGGGAAACCTTTGACAGATAATGTCGGATTAGCTGAGATTATTAGGAGAACTATGCGTGGAGGTCTGACCAATAGAGATTTGGAAGGAGTGAACATGAGTCCATTCACACGGAAAATCAGGATAGCTCGAAATCCGCCTGATTTCAAGCTACCTAGCGTGGAAGTGTACAATGACAAGGCTGATCTGACAAATCATCTGATGAGATACACTAGACAAATGGAAGTGCTGGGGGCATCGGAGGAAGTTATGGCCCGATGTTTCCCTCTGTACTTGACGGATATAGCCGCGATGTGGTTTAGGCAGTTGGAAGAAGGGTCTATAAGAACATGGACGGAGTTGGTGGATAGATTTTTGAGGCAATTTCGGGTTCATATTAAGAGGCCTAAGAACGTGATGACGCTAACGTCGGTAAAGCAAAGGACGGATGAATCACTTAGAGCTTTTTTAACTCGATTCAATGCGGCGATTGCTTCGGTGGATCGACCGGATCCATCGATGGTTTTGATGGCGGCGGTATCGTGAGTCAGAGAGGATTCGAATTTCAAAGTATCTCTGATACGGGACCCACCACTAGATCTCGGAGAATTCTTTCACGAAGCTGAGAGATTCCTTCGACAAGAGGATGCACATGCATATTTAAAGTTAAAGGAAGTGAATGCGACTGAAGGTGGAGGACCATCCAGCAGTGGCTTAGATAAAAATAAAGGAAAAAGGAAGCTGGATGACGATTCAGGAAAAGCTAGGAAGCGATGGAAGGATCCAAAGTTTTCCACATGCACAGGACTAAATGAGACGCTGAAGCGGATATACATGGAAACTCGAAATCGCCTTCCCTACCGAAGGCCAGCTAGGAGACAACCTTCTGAACGGGAGAGGGCATCAGGAAGGCACTGTCTCTTCCATGATTTGGATGGGCACGATACCAACAGCTGCAAGCACTTAAAGGACATAATTGAGGAGCATGTGAGGAATGGACAATTGAGGCAGTATGTTGGGGCACGGAATACAGTGGTGGAGTAGGAGCAACCGCCGTCTACCTCAAACCATGATGGTGTGAGGCCCAGGAACGATGGTCGATTGGTTATTAATTGACTGGGATAATATGAGATAAGTAACAAGCTACTGGCAAACGAAAAAGTCATTTACACATGTATGGGGATGGAGATAGCCCCTAGGCATGCTCTAAATGATGATAAACCGCGATGCTATGGTTTGTGAAATCTGTCTTTTGTTTTTGGATTGGACACTCGCTTTTCTCGTTTGGTTTTGGAATTTGGTTTGAACTCCTGGTTTTGTTTGCTTTATGGTATGGATTTTCATTTGGATGATTGTTTTATGTTTTGGACGTTGGTTTGGATTTCTGATTTTCTAATTTGATTTGGATTTTGGATTGGATTTTGATTGGATTTTTATCTGGTTTTTGGTAAATGGTCGTCAGGTATAGATTATATCTAGCAAGGGGTAAGTCTCTTCGTCCGCATGTGGCGAATTGGCTTATTCAGGTCGTTGAGTATGGACTATCCTCAATAAGGGTCTGGAGTGACCTGGATTTGGCCTAGGACTTAGGCCCCATATTATCGATTATTATTTCAAGTCGCTGAGTATGGACTATGCTTAGCAAGGGTCCGGAGAGACCAGGATTCGACTTAGGACTTAAGCCATGGCATTGTACAACGTCCAGGGACACTGGACCACGGTCGTCAAGTGTAGATTGCGCTTGGCAAGAACGGGAGAGGTTAGCTCAACGTCCAGGGACACCGGACCATGGTCGTCGGGTGTGGATTGCGCTTGGTAAGAACCCGGAGAGGTTACGGATTTGGATATCGACCCAGAGAGGTCCTGGATTCGGTTATTGGCTATTGGATAAGGATGGGTTAGGACTTGGTTGTCGGGTTCAGGTGGATATAGAATTGGCTAAGGCTTTGGTTATTGGATTTGGAATTGGGCATCGACTCGGAGCAGTTAAGGATGATGTACTCTGATGATATGGCTATGGGCTTCGGATATCGGATTCGGAATTATTCAAAACACGCCTTATTATCACAAGGCATGTTTTGGGAGGCAAAAAATGTTATCCCACCTTTTGGTCAAGGCTGGAATATCAACAAATTGGCAAGGAAGAATGGATATCAGGATTGGAAATCGATTGGAAACAAGGCTGCAATCGACGTCGTTAAAATTTGGCTGACCTCCGATCAGGACGGAATCAATTGGAGATGATGATTAAGGCTAATGGCAGCTACATTTCAAATTTCAAGTCAATCAGAGTTCGTACGCTCGAGATATGGATGGATTAAGGTGCGCATGGGTTGGTTCGTATCAATGCATTTCGCATCAATCAACAGATGGTGTGTCGAATCGATATGGTTCGTGTCGATCCACATGGATGCAAACAATGCGTTCGTATCGATCATATGGGAAGGCCAGAGGGATTTCGACTCGATAGCAGTAGATCTAGATTGGTAAGCAAGCGTGCGGTGGTTTGTACGATTCGAAGACGTTCGTGTCGATCAGGTTGGAGGCAGGCGACACATTTCGAACCCATGCTCTCGTATCGAGCGCAGGTAAGTTTGGTTTGTATCCATCCACTCTACAGCCCTCCTTAGTATCCAAGCGGTTCATGGTTGTTCGAATCGATTGCATTCGCAAATGATCATGGGATGAATGATATTCGTATCCATATGCATATTGCCCTTGTTCGTATCCACCTCAAAACAAATCACTTGGTATCGATCGTATCGCGGCGATCGATACGGAAGATATCTCATCAAGGCGAACATGGGCTGGGTCAAATGGGTATGAATAGAAGGTTACCGTTGGGTGTGAAAGAAGGGATGAAGCCTTGGTAAACACGGCAAAGAATATGGATCTCCCCCAGTTTATCGCTTCACATCACGAGCAAACACGTGCTTTTGATCGATGCGAAGCAGATGATACGAAACTATCGACACGAACTCGACAGCCTTCGAAGGACACCAGATTGCATCGATCGTATCTCCTAAACCAAGTGCAACAAAATTTTCATAGAAGCTTACGTGCATGCTAAAGAATGTCTCTGCCAAGTTTCAGCTCGATTGGACGATTTCTTGATCGATACGAAATCAATTTGCATCGATTACAGATTGAGTCGAAACTTGGTGCGACCGGTCGTGTAGGCCCACTCACGTGTCAGAAGGAGTCTCTCGAAGTTTGAGCGCGATATCAGCCTCCTACGCCTATAAATAGCCCCCTGAAGCCTACAGAAAGAGGATCTTTTCGCTATTTAACGTCCAGACTCTACCGGATTCAATTCTACACCTTACCATCGTTGTTGTACTCAAATTAATTCATTGTAATCGCTGTAATGATATGTAACCAGCAAGGATAATCAATAAAAGATAAAACTTTGAAGTGGACATAGGCCGGAGATAGCCGAACCACTATAAATCTCGTGTCCCTGTTTGTTATTTCTGGATTGTTGTTTGTTGTAACGACCCATAAATTTTTAATAATTAAAATGTTTAAATTGATAAATTTTTGGTAATTTAATATGAAGAAAAATAATCTTTGTAATAAATTTAGGAAGGAATGTTAAAGTGGAAATACATATTTTATTCATAAGGTAATATAAAAGAATGAAAATTATCTGCATGAATTTATTTGAGGATTCAATCATAATGAATGTACACATTTAACAAATTCAATATAATTAAGAACAACTGTTAATACAAGGGAAAGAAATTAAATCCATCGGGTCATTGCTTGATTTCTTGCCTTTTTTCTACATGGCCTCTTTATTTCTTGCTTTACCCATACAAACTCTTTTCCTAGCCATGTATTTCTCATTTGCAAATCATATACAAGGAGATTTATTTCTTATTTCAAAACTCCTCATTTTCATTTGCATTTAAGAATAAAACATATATACGTTTCTTGAAAAAGAGGTTATGCGGTAGGATCGTGTAATATGGAATAACGGAATAGTCTAGGTAGATAAAGTAGGTAAATGCAACGAGACACCAAGATTTTACACTAGTTCGGACCTCTCGTCCTACGTCCAGTCCCTAAGCTTCACTTAGGAATTTCACTAACTAACACCCTCACTTCACCCGGAGGAATATGTTTACAACTTACCCGAACAACCGAACGGGATTTTTTGCCTCAACTACCGAAGAGGACTTCGACTCAATTACTAAAATACAATATTCGAATTGTTGTGTTCTTGTCAACACTAATGAGTCTAATGTAGTACAATATTCCTATAATCTTATCCTCGAGAATATGCAATGTGTTTGTGAATATTTAGGAAATGTGAATTGCTATGAATCAAAAGAATGTTATAAACAAAAACAATGATTCAAGCAATAGATTAATGAATGCTTTGAGAGTATCTAGAAAATATGAACAAGAGAATAGTTAGATTAAAGCAAGAGAATTCGGTGGATTAAATGATGTTAGAATCATGTATATATACTTGTAGAAGAGATGCATATGTTGTCAAAGGTTGCAAACAAGAGATGCTTCCATTTCCATTGATGAAAGGTTGCAACTCTTGGGAGGAAGAAGGTGTCTTTTCAGAGAAAATTCGCAGGTTCAAATTCAGTCGACTGAGCAGGGAATTCAGTCAACTGAAAATATGAAGTAAAATTTTCGGGACCAAATTCAGTCGATTGTGCAGGAAATTCAGTCGACTGAAACTGTGCATGTGTATAAATTTGTTCCAGTTTCAGTCGACTGACTGTTCCTGTTCAGTCGACTGAACTCATAAAACCTTCATAGTTAAAACTTAATGGAAACATGAAGTTTATAAAAATTTTCTAGTGTTCGTGCAAGCTTCTTGAGGATAGATTTTAACAATATATCTAGACTAAGACACAAGTAAAAACATACTTTAAGTTTGTTTGGTCTTCATCTATCTTCCTTTAGCATTTGCATATATTTCTTTAAAGCACATTGTCATTGATAAAAATCTTCGCGTATCAACATTCTCCCCCTTTTTGATTGATGACAATACTGATTTATTCTAGACGTTTTACTTATTTTCTCCCCCTGAATGTATGCACTATCTTTCCTACAAAACAAAGTTAGTACCATAGATTTTCTCCCCCTTTGTCATCGACAAAAAGGAAGAACTAATAGTAGTAATGATTTATCAGAACAATCACTGAAGCATAGAGAATATTTGCATAAGCATGAATTAAGAGAAATAAAAATGTTGTGACAGACAAGCATAAAATGACTATTTATACAAGCTATTAGAAAGTTAAAAATACACATCAAAACAACAAAATTACTCATCCTTATCCCAGTCATATGAACCTTCTCTTCCTGTTGGTTCACGTATGACGGGTCCTCCTTTTGGTGGTCTATGTGCTCTTCCTCCTTGGCCTCAACTAGCTCCACTAGCGCTGCTACTTGTATGCTCTTCGGATGTCGTCCATGTAAACGTAGGTGCCGCACGTTTGCCGCGAGATGTTGAAGTAGTAGTGGTGCTTGAGCACGATATTGCATCCCAAAGCTTGTTGAAGAATCCTTTGATTTTGTCAAGCTTATGATCTACTTTTTTAAGACTAGTGTCAAGAATTTGTCGATTTCTTGACAATATCCCCAAGGATTGGTTGGTAGTGAAGCTTGGGTCAACAAGACGAATTTCATCATCTTGCTCGAGATGTTCTTCGTGGCGAGGTTGAGGAGGTTGTTGTTGTTGTTGTTCTTGATTCCTTGCTTCCCATTCGGGAAGTGATATTATGCGAGGAGGTCGAGATGGGAGTTGCATTAGGCTTATGGTCCGATGGTTAATTTGATGGACCATTGTATTCTCTGATTCAGGTCATGGCGTATCGACATTTAGGAGAAGTCGCATGATGTACTCTCCAAAGTAAATAGTGCCATTTTTCCATTGTTGAAAGTGAGAAACTCATCAAGAATAAGCTATACCCAATTAACTTGTATATTGCCAAAAATAGCATATAGAGCTCGATAGTTATTTGGGTAGACAATTTCGTACGAGCCCGTACGAGGAGTAATTGTTCTCATTAGGGCTTTATGGAGGATTCTCGCCATAGGTCGAAGAGAGGTGGACTTAAAATCCCTAAAGTTGATATTATCATCCATAAATCGATGGTTTATGTTGTCGCGAATGTGTGGATTGAATTCTATCTCCTCTAGCATTCTCTCGATATTTGGAGACTCTAAAATGTGTGCTATTCTATCCAATGAAAACCAAACTTTCTTTCCACACACCATACTCCAAACACTATTGTTTGGATTTATTGGAGTTTGGTGTCCAAGATTAAGATTAGCATAAAATAATTTTACCATTACATGATTAATGGCATGGTCATTTCTTTTCAAATCTAGAAGTGAAGTTAAACCTGCCGGATCTGTTAACGCTTGAATGTTGTAGGTTTGAAAGCTTTGAAAATCAACGAAAGAATGCTCGAAAATTCGAGAATTCTTCATCTTGTTCCATCGAGTGACAACGGTTCCATCGTAAAGCCATTTGCTATTTGAGCATCAATTGGCTCGGAGGATGAAGAAGATGAAGCTCTTGCTCTTTTTGGTGCCATTTGGGTGAGAATTGATTTGATTTAGAGGAATTTGGGAGCTAGGGTTTCGAAATTAATTTGGGGAAGAAGGTTTGTAGGAGGTAAAAGTGAATTGGTAGGGTAAAATCTGGTGGTTAAAAGGGGAAATTTTGCCTGGGAAGTAGAGTTCAGTCGACTGAATATACTGTTCAGTCGACTGAATCAAAGGCCGAAGTGTTCTGTGATAGATTCAGTCGAATGAGCAGTACATTTAGTCGACTGAACTTTGTTGCTGAATTTTCTGTTGAATTTTTAGTCGACTGTGCAGATGATTTCAGTCGACTGAACTATGTAAATATTGTTTTCTGTTATATTTTCAATGGACTAAGCAGGGGCGTTCGGTCGACTGAAACATGCATTTTTGTTGTTTCAGTTAATTTTTGAAATTAAACAATTTATTTAAAGAAATAGTTACAGAAATATTGATGTAACAACATACAAATATTTCAAAATTTAACTATTTCTTTGGGGATGGACTTGGAGACTTCTTTCCTTCATTCTTCATGTAATTTATATCCTATGAATTCGGACTATATTGAGGAGTCTTAGGAGACGTCTAAGGATTCACAGGATCGAATGGTGTACGATAAGATGAAGACGGATCAAGTGAGCTAACGGCGCGAGGTAGGGGTTCAGCCACTTCGTTTTTCTTTGATCCACAGAAACGTAAACCAATTTGCTCTAGGAAGCTCAAACGTCTTGCCGTAACTTTTTGCTCGAAGTATAGTTCTCTTTGAAGATCTATCTGTTGTTGTTGGAAGTGATGAATTTCATCAATCTTTCTTTTTGTGTCAGGTGAAATAAAGATTCTGCGTTTCGCCTTTTTGGATTCTGGTGCGAAGCCAGTACGATAATTTTCCCATTTGTAAACCGGCTCATGTGTTGGTGTTGGTGTGGGAAGTTTTGGCGACGTTGGAGTGTTATCAACTGACGAGGTGATATTGATTGGAGAGAAGGAGTTGGTGGATGACATTTTATATTGAATTAAGATTTTATTCGTAAAATCAAGATGAAAATAAAAATATTTTTAAGAGTTTATTTATAATAGAATTTTACTAAACAAATAACGGCTATAATTTAATAAGAATTTTTAACCGCATAGAGATTTAGTGGTAAAGAGGATTTTTTTAAAATGTATGTTTCTTATTTAATAATTCATTTTTACAAATGTGTGGTCTATAAATTATATAATGTAACATATAACAAAACTGAAAATATCTAAAATGATTATTCAGTCGGCTGAACAATTTGTTTTAGTCGACTGAAATATGGAAATGTTTCTAATGTATATCTAATTAATATTTTTAAAGGATATTATACCTAATTCTCGTCGAAGTTTTATAAAGGAGTTTTCTAATAGAGGTTTAGTAAATATATCGGCAATTTGATTTTCGGTAGAAATATGTTCTAAATTAATTATTCCTTTTTCGATATTGTCACGTAAAAAATGGTGACGAATATCTATATGTTTTGTACGAGAGTGATTAACCGGATTTTTAGATAAGTTTATTGTACTTGTATTGTCACAGTATATTGTAGAATTTGTTAAATTTATATTAAAATCTTTAAGTGCTTGTTGCATGTATATAACTTGAGTGCAAGCTAAAGCAGCTGCTATATACTCTACTTCGCATGTGGAAAGCGAGACACAATTTTGTTTCTTACTAAACAAAGATACAAGTGATTTTCCAATGAAATGGCAAGTACCACTTGTACTTTTTCTATCCGTTCGAGATCCACCAAAATCAGCATCACTGAATGACACTAACTCAAATGAACATTCCTTCGGATAGAAAAGACCGAAATCTTTAGTGTTGTTAAGATATCGCATAATTCGTTTTACCGCTCTTAAATGTGATTCTTTAGGATTAGATTGAAAACGTGCACATAAACAAACACTCATCATTATGTCAGGTCTACTAGCGGTTAAGTAAAGTAAGGAACCTATCATACTTCTAAACAATTTTTGATCTACACTTTTGCCATTTTCATCTTGATCGAGATGTGTAGTGGTACTCATAGGAGTAGGTTTAGCAGAAGTGTTTTCCATGCCGAATCGTTTAATTAAATTAGCACAATATTTTTCTTGGTTTATAAAAATTCCATTTGTCAATTGTTTGATTTGAAGTCTGAGAAAATATGATAGTTCTCCCATATGAGACATTTCGAACTCATTAGTCATTATATTTGAAAATTCTTTACATAAATTTTCATTTGTTGAACCAAAAATAATACCGTCCACATATATTTGAATTATTAAAATATCTTTGGAAGTATTTTTAATAAAAAGTGTTTGATCTACTTTTCCAATTTTAAATCCCGAGTTTAATAAATAACTTTTAAGTCTTCTATACCAAGCACGAGGTGCTTGTTTAAGACCATATAGAGATTTCTTCAATTTAAATACATGATTCAGATATTTTTCATGTATAAATAAAGGAGGTTGTTCTACATATACATTTTCTTTAATAAAACCATTTAAAAATGCACTTTTAACATCCATTTGATAAAGTTTAAAATTGTGAAAACAAGCAAAGGCTAACAGAATACGTATTGCTTCAAGTCTTGCAACGGGAGCAAAAGTTTCTTCAAAATCAATACCTTCTTCTTGATTATACCCTTGTGCTACTAGGCTTGCTTTATTCCTTGTTATATTACTTTGTTCGTCTACTTTATTTTTGTAAATCCATTTTGTTCCAATTACTGATTGGTTATTAGGACGGGGAACTAATTCCCAAACATCGTTACGTTCAAATTGATTTAATTCTTCTTGCATTGCGATATTCCAATAATCATCTTTTGATGCTTCTTTTGGATTTTTAGGTTCTATTGATGAAATGAAAGCTACATGACCCATTTGATTTAGTTGATTTCTTGTTCTAACTTGAGAATTTATTTCTCCTATTATATTTTGAGTTGGATGATCTCGTAATATTCTAGGAGGAGATCTTAGTTCATTATTTTTATTTTCAAGGTTTGTTTCTTCTATATTTATTAATTCTTCATCATATTTTAAATTTAAATTTTTATTAAAATTTTCATCAAAAGATATATGCAAAGTTTCTTCAATTAAGTTTGTTCGTTTATTAAATACTCGATACACTTTACTTCGTTCTGAGTATCCTATGAAAATTCCTTCATCAGCTTTTGAATCGAATTTTCCTAGTTCATCTTTTGTATTTAAAATGAAACATTTTGATCCAAATATTTTAAAATAAGATATATTTGGTTTTTTATTATTAAATAGTTCATAAGAGGTATTCTTAGTTAATGGTCTAATTGATATTCTATTTAATACATAACATGCAGTAGCTACGGCTTCTGCCCAAAAATGTTTTGGTAGAGAACATCCATTTAACAATGTTCTTGCGCATTCTTGTAATGTTCTATTCTTTCTTTCTACAACTCCATTTTGTTGAGGAGTTCTAGGAAAAGAAAAATTATGATTTATTCCTTTCATTTTACAAAAAGTTTCAAAAACTTCATTTTCGAATTCACCTCCATGATCGCTTCGAATATTTTTAATTTTCAAATCTTTAGTGTTTTGAATTCTTTTGACAAATGTTTTAAAATGCTCAAAAGTGTCACTTTTATTTTTCATAAAAATAGACCATGTATATCTTGAAAAATCATCAACTATTACAAATACGTATCGATTATGATTAATGGATTGAACTTGTGTTGGTCCAAATAAATCCATATGTAGTAATTCTAATGGTTGTAAAGTCGAAATATTTTTCTTAGATTTGAAAGATGATTTCGTTAATTTTCCTTTTTGACAATCATCAGAAAATTATTTATTTTAAAATTTATTTTGGGTAATCCTCTTACTAATTCATTTTTAGAAAGTTTTCTAATAGTTTTAAAATTTATGTGACAAAATCTTTTGTGCCATAACCAAGGATCATTATCTTTGGCAAGTAAACACATACTTGAATTATGATTAATATTCATATTTAAAACATAAATATTTCTCTCTATTTCCTTCAAAAATAAGATTTTTGTTTTGATCAAAAATACTACATTTATTATTCGATAAAGTTATTTTAAAACCTTTGTCACACAGTTGACTTATGCTAAGTAGATTATGTTTTAAATTTTCAACTAATGAAACATTTGTTATAAAAGGTAAATTTGATGTACCGTAATTGTTCACATCTCCTTTGCCAATGATATACCCTTTTGAATTGTCTCCGAAGGTAACCGAGCCACCATCAAAATAAGTGATGTTTGTAAGCATATCCTTGTCTCCGGTCATGTGTTTTGAACAACCACTGTCTAATATCCATTTCTTCTTTTTGAGTGGGACCTGAAAATAAATATGAAATTATTGGTACCCACCTTTTAATAGGGTCCTAAAAAGTTAGAGTTTGGGAAACCAAACCCAATTTGGTTTAGTATCCTTTTTATAAATATAGTTTCCATTATGATGAACATCATCCATAAATGTTTTAATGTATTTATTTCTTATTAATACATTGTTAGTCTTTGGTATCCAAATTTTAACTACCTTGTTTTCTACTTTTGTTTTAATAGGTTTCTTTAGCAATATTTGTTGTTTTGAATCCATATTCCTCTTAAAATTTGTATTTTTCTTTTTAGGAATTTTTGACTCCTTTTTATATCCTAATCCATGTTTACTTGAAGAGGATTGAGAATTTTCTAAAATCTTAGATAAATTTTCTCTTCCTTTGTTAAAGTTAGAAACATTTTTAGTGAAGTTATCTAATCTAGCTTGAAGACTATTATTTTCTAATTCAACTTGTCTAATCTTAGTTTTTAACTCATGATTTTCAGAAACAATTATATCATTCTTTGTTTTTTGAGTTTCAATTTCTTGACTTAAGAGTGATAATTGAGTTTCCGAATTTGAATGAGATTCTTGAACTTTTTCAAGTTCTTCTTCTAAGATTTTATTTTCATCTTTTAACACATCCCTTTCAAATTCAGCTTTGTTTTGATTTTCACGAGTTTCTTTTTAAGAGTTTTTATTGTGCTTAAAAGTTCAGTGTTTACTTCAATTAAATCGCCGAAAGTTAAATTATTTACCTCAGATTGTTGAGCCATGAAGCATACATTTGCCTGTTCATTGTCGCTATCACTATCATTTTCGGATGAAGATGAATCTGAATCGTCCCATGTTAAAGAAAATGCTTTCTTTTTGAATTTATCCTTCTTGTTTTTGTTGAAGTTTTTCTGATTTTCCTTCATTTGTTCTTGACAATCTTTTTGCATGTGTCCTTTCTTATGACAATTGAAGCATTTTATATTTGAGGATGAAGGTTTGTTCAAGAAATTCTTTTTGAATCCGTTTTTGTTTCCTTTTCTATACTTTAAGAATTTCTTGAAATTTTTGGCTATAAATGCTAGATCCTCATCTTCAGACTCCGATTCTTCCTTTTCCGCATGAAAAGCAACATTCTTTCTTTCTTGAGCTTGATCCTTTTTAGCTTGCATATTTACTTCATACGACATAAGATTTCCAATCAATTCTTCTGGTTTCATTGTAGATAGATCATTTGCTTCCTCGATTGCTAGTACTTTTCTCTCCCATTCATCAGTGAGTGAATTTAGAACTTTAGACACAATGTCAAAGTCCGTGTATCTTTCTCCTAGTCCGATTAGAGCATAATGAATATCTTGAAATCTTGAGTACATGTCATTGATGGATTCATTTTGTCGCATTCTAAAATTTTGGAATTGATTCTTTAGCATGGATATCTTTGTTTGCTTAACCTTGTTTGTGCCTTCATGTATGACTTTAAGTGTTTCCCATATCTGATATGCAGTAGTACATATGCTAACACGGTTGAATTCATTTCTATCCAGGGCGCAAAATAGCATATTCATAGCTTTGGCATTTGCACTAGCTTCATTCTTTTGAATTTGTGTCCATGTAGGATAATCGATTGTGGGTACAATGAACTCTGCTTGAGTAGCATTCCAGGCTTCGAAACTTGTTGCTTGCATATAAATCCTCATCCTTGTAGCCCAATAGTTATAGTTTAGTCCACTGAATAGAGGAGGTCTTTGGGTAGATTGTCCTTCCGCTAATGTAGAGCTATAGGCAGATGTTGTGCTTGTACTTGCGTTATTTTCCATATTATCAATATGTCTAATAACAGTGTTATGGTTATAGGACGGCCTTGCGTTATTTTCACATCTACTCTAGTTGGTTTCAGTTATACACGCAATAAGATGTGAAATACTCAGATACTCAGTAAAGATTGGTGGGATTCGACTTGGAATTCCCGATAGGTGTCTCTCAAGCATATTTTCTTGAGGTATCTTTTCGGTAAATGAGGGTGCACCCTCCTAGTCATTTGTTGAAAAATTTCCCTTCTTTTCGTTTTGGTTCCAAAATTTTAAATTTACTACTTTCTTAATTTCATCAGGAAGTGTTGTGAGCACTTCGTGATGTTTAATTATTTATATCCATTGTTTTATTGGATGCTGTTATTGTGAGGGGAAAACTGTTTCGTAGTTGGCGGCGTGGTCTCACATATTATGTTTATTTCCACCCTTTTTTTAAAGATTTACTTCTAGCAGGTTTATTTTCTGACCTGAGTTGTTTATTATTCCTAAACACTTGGGTACTCAATTATATTTGAGTAGTTCGAGAGTAGTAGGTTTCTTTGGACTCTTTGAAGATGATGGATGAGCAAGAAGATCTGTAGCTATCTTGTTATTTATTTTCGCTATTATGTCAATTTTGCATGTATATTTTGTATCAGCATGTGTAAAGGCAAAGTGTATAAATGCTTAGTCTATTAGTCTTAGTACTTTTGTGTAACTCTGATAACTCCAGGTAAGGAGACATCTTTTATACTATATTATTTTGTACTATATATAACCATTCCATCGTAAGGTTTTCAATTTTGTACTTTTTATTATTTTACCCCATGACAACTTGTCTTATAGATGCTTGGGCAACGACATACGAATCCGGTGGATGTATTGAGTGTCATTCCTATGGGTCAGAAAGGTGGGTCATCACACATCCATTTTTAAGCCCTCTAACCGAAATCCTAGTCTCCCTTAGCCCTTTTATTGGCTGATCCTATCAGCCCCATGATTGGCCTTAAACCCATTTGAGCCCGAATGAATTTTTGGATTTTAAATCTAATTTAAAATGCTTATCGATATCGTATATCGATTAATGTGTTTATTGCTTTTATAGATACAATTAATATTCATTTATCAAATCAAAATCAAGTTTATAAATAATATTTCATAAATAATATTTAATTTAATTAATTTATAACAATTATAAATTAATTAAATCATTTGGTCAAAGGAGAATTCACCGTTTTCTATTGCATGACTCGTCAGGTGTAAATTTGGTAAGCGATTAATATCGTGTTATTCGAATATTGACGTTCATACATCAATAGTAGGTGGTGTGACATTTTTAGCCACTTACTAGGTTTCGGTGAATTCCAGTACTAATTTATTAAACATTACTCGGTTATGACTTTTATTTACACCAATAATCTTCATCAAGACTATATCATTTTGGACTTATGGAATTTGGTAATGGTCAAAATCCTAATATCATTCGCACTCAACTTTATATTCCAAACACAAAGTATTTGGTTTAGTAATAATAATTATTTTCGACCAAAATACTCTAGCCAGAGACTTTGACTTCGAGTTGACTTTAGTTGATCATGATACTAACCTCATATAGGAGACAAATCCTCTCTTGATTAGTGCTTCACTTCCACTGGACCCAACTATAATCACTGGATGGATATCATCCCATGATTTGACTATAATCAAAATGAAGCTTTCATACTAAATATCAATAGTGTTCTTAGGTCGAGAGAATTGTGTAAATTAGTCGCATCGATATTCTTTATTTGACCTTAGTTACATTTACCAATATAAAGTATCGAGTGAGTCATTCCATAGTTATCCAATAACTATTAGTATGTAACCCCTAGGTTCCTCAACGGTCACGAGTAATACATCGCTCAACATTTAAAGAGCGTTACATACTCTAGTTTCAAAAGATACTCTAGTATACAATCTCAATGCATCTTAAATATGAACATTTAAAACAAAGTGTTCTATAATATTGTGATACAATACTCATGATTACAATTATTTTTAATTGCTATCACAAACACACCATTTATGTTTTTCTATTGGATATTCTTTTAACTAAATTAATTAATGTAACATATTATATCAAGTATATAATAGAAAGAAAACACCTTTTATTATGAACAAGATTGGTTAATCGAGTTAGATAAATATAAAAAATTACATAATTGCCCGTAGGTCATACCCTTAACTCTATCAATCTTCCATTTGCACTTGGGATCAATTATGGAATCATATTCTCTAATCGATTTTCTCGAAAATCCAATCGAGTCAGTCTCTCGGTGAATGGGTATGCTATCATGTTTCAGTTATACACACAGTCAATTAACCCTCTCCGATGCTGTTAAACTACATTTATCATGTGGGAAAATTTGGAGTATGTCTCTCGATTTCTAGTGAGCTCTAATTTATGTTATGAACTACATCATGACACTGTTATCATCGAACAATGTTATGGGATTCTTAACATTTCGAATTATCCTTCGCTTAATATTTCTCCCACTGACTTCGAAACACTAAGGTTGTTAGGTGAAAACAGACTAGTCTAACTGTATATTTAGAATTTTCTATTTCAACTCATATATAACAAAACACAAAGTCATACTATGCGATAGTTTTATGAGTAAAATCCAAACCAACTTGAGCACGTCAAACGGTAAACCTATAACGTTAATTTCAACAATCGAAATTTACGATTTTAATACTATCAATGTTGCTCATTATATTCCAACTGTATTTGTCTTTATCTTAAAGACACATTTGATGTTAATCGATCATATCCCTTCGGATACAACTATCAAAATCATATTTAATAGTGTACTTGGAATCTATTTTAGATCTACGCATCACACCATACTCTAGAGTCAATACTCTTAATGGTTTAATTAAACAATCAGGGATTATTTATTCCTAACATTGATAAGAAACCCATAGTTTTTCTTAGTGTACAAGAATATTCGTTAGATGTTTTAATGTATTGTGTTCATTTAGGTTTGGTCGATTTTATTTCAACCTTGGAATCTATTTTATCGCTGAATCATATCCAAATTCATTTTATACCAATAATTTCTTAAAGAAATTCCTTCACTATGAAGTTTTGTATTACTTGAAATAAAGTTGTTTCTCTATGCAACAAAATGGGAATCATAAACATTTTACGAATTACTTTATACAAAATTGATTTTACAATATATCAATACACATACACACACACACATATATGTTAACAACGTAAGTTAGTCTTCTAATGACTATCATTTCCAAATTCTCTTGGAATGATTCATACAAGATCTCTTATGTACAATTATTACGTGTAGTCTTTTGACTTGTATAACCTACCAACTTCTTTGGCCTAGGATATGTAGGGGTACCTTATAAACCCTTATCCCATACGGTTTTGTAAAATATTCTTTAGTTGATATTAATTTTTACCTTACGTACCTACACGACCTTATAGAAAGAGGTTAACTCAAATTTACACACAATTAATTATACCTTGTTCAACAAAGTTCGAATACCCCTTATATATCATTATGTATCATAGGGAAGAGTGACTTTTAAGGTTGAATCTTTGTTCATTTTTAGGTATATATGGAACTATTCCTAATATACTCATACATTCAATCAAATCGAACCATTTATGTTGCATGTTATATTATTACTTCCGTTTATATTCTATGAGCTTATCATAGACTTATACACATGTGTCAAATATACATGTTCATGTCTTTGATAACTCATTGCTGAATATGACGAAGTGCATTGAACCATTTTGGTATGAATAGACTTATAATTGCATACGTCTACATGTATCAATCCGAATAGTTCAACTCTTATGATGTTTCCACTAAATGGGTGCACAACCCTTAATTATTTAGATTTAATTAACCAGTATCATATGATTAATAATCATATAATTAAAATTATTTCTCAAAACTATGGCTTAGTATGTACTTCTAAAATAGTTGTAAATAATTTTAGGAACTTTAATATTTTCCAGCGCGTCATTTTTATTGTGAAAACAAACACCACATTATAGTATTATTACATAAGGATATTCATAATATTCACATTAAAATATGACTATGTGTATTTTTGGGTATTTGAAAATAGACATTATTTCATAAATAATGTTCCGTATGTTTTACAGAAACAATTTTTGTAACTTGATGCAATCAATAAGTGTTACATGACACTCTCTAATATTTTCGCTATTATTATAATAGTGTACTGAAATTGGATTTCATCATTCACTTAATATAGATTGTTTATTTTATATATTGCAACTAGTTTACAATAGAGAGTTCTTTGATTAAATATCTTGAACTCAAAGAAAATAATCTCATAGAAAATATTTTTCTATGTAAAAATATATTCTGGAATAGAAATCATATTTCTTGTTCCAATGCTAAGCTTCAATTATTATTACAATTCTCCTTTTTGGCGTTCTTTATGAAGTAGAAGTGACTATTTACTCTCATCATCCCAACTATACCTTAAATCACATCTACTCTTGTACATTCATTATTCTTTCTAAATGGCCGAACCATTCAAAATTTAGTTCCTTACTACAATATCATGACGAACTCTTGACATAAAATGCATTTGATCATCCTTGACATTTAAGGATATCAAATATGATGCACCTTACGTAAAATGATCAAACTAACATTTCAAAGATCAAGTTTTTGATATATGTCTTGAAGTTTGGGTTTAGTGTTTTATTTAACACAATACGATCTTTATTATAATCGATCAAATTGAATAATCAATCTCATAGAACAATTTATTGCTTATTTCGGATGAACTAATATCATTGAAATTTCATATCTACGAACTGTGACCATTCACCATACAACATTCATATGAGATTTTATATGGATCAAATATCCATAATCTTTTTTTGCTTTTAAGTTCGAAACTCATGGAATGCAATACACGACCTCAACCAAATAAATGTGTAAGCGAACAAATTGCGAACGTATTTAGTAGTTGTAGAATCAAGCTCTTGTGTAGGCGTTGAAATTTTAATATGCAATAAACATTTATTTGTAGGTGTATTTTATATTTCTATTCATCAATCTTCAATTCAGTTCATTTGTATATCTTAATTATAAACATTTTACTAATTATAATAAATCCATAAATTTATCAATGTAGATTATTATAACATTATATAGCATATGTTCTTATAATATTAGGAAGGTTAAATGTTATCATTTGATTTTTCTTATTAGGCTCCCACAAGTCTTTTATATTTTAGCAAACTCTAAGTTGAAACATAGAAGTCTTTCGACTTCACTTATGGGTATTAGGACTCGTCCTTCTTGGAATTCTGACCTTGAGTTTTCTCAATAAGTCATAGCTCCATGGATAATAGAAAACTCCTTATCAGTTAAATGGTATACAACTCCTAATCCGTTGTTACTTTGTACTAATCTCACACCGACCTTGAGTTTGCTAGAAAAATCGAAATGAAATTATTCTCTCACACCTACCATATTGTGACGGCCTAAGTATAATACATGTACCTTGAGTTTTCTCAACAAATACATGTAGTTATCTTACCTCATCCATTCAATACATTAATAATACTACACATACCATCACTTGCTTGAGTTTGCTCAACACTAAGGAGTATGCAAGTAATTTATTCGTATAGGTATATAAATTATATATATGGTATTAAATAATATTATATTGAAGATTCATAATCTTCAATATATGTTATATTGAGTGATTTCGAATTATGAAGAAATGTAATTTTTATGAATTACTCCCATGATTCAAATGTCATACAGTTCGAAAATCATGGTATATGTAATAACCCACACCCCCGTGGGCCCAAATCTTTGCTAAATCAAAAACCCAAGTCCAACAAGATACAGATCATTGGTTTGGTATCCTAGAAATAAACAAATAATTGCATACTAGAGCACCATCGATATACCTCACAGTGGAATAGTAAAGTATAATAGAACATATAGTTACTGGCCAAGGTTGACACTTCTAATATCTAGTGTCCTTGCCAATGCCAAGCATGCTTAAGAAAACCTACCATTTCACTGTTCCAACCTTGCACCAGTACGTATACCTCTAAAGATATCACATGGGTTATAATAAGGAAGGGATTAGAATAACATTTTGGTGACCAGTGAATTATACATTTTGCACGTAACACTAGTTTATGCCGATTGTACTCTATTACATGTCATGTCAATTATTTTTTACTTAGTCGTCTCTACTCCACATACGCATACGGTTGCACCATCCACTCAAAGTAGACCATAACTATACACACACACATAATGCCATAGTCCCTGTTTGGACCAAGATACCATCCCCGCTAGTATCTGTAATCTGGCACCACATCAAGATCCATCATCAACACAACATCACATCGATATAGAACTACATCTCGTATTACGACTACCCTTAAAATACGCATTGGTAAGGGGGACCCAAAGCGTCGAATCATCGGTGCATCTCACCATCTTAATCCGTATCTTACTCTCAATGATAGTTTATGCCTTGTCATGTGTCTCGTGGTGCCTAATACGGCTTACGACATCATAATAGCTTAGTCGTATCCTATCTTGCCTTGGGGATTTACCACTTGTCTACTTCCTATTGTGGACTTAGCTCCATTGATTATAGAGAACTCAACTCCTCGAACTACCCCATTTGTTTTTGAAAGAACTCTTGCATGAATTAACTAGCCTTTGCTTAACAAATAAACTAGAAAACAACTATGGTGGTGCAATACCTAACGTGACTTAACCTAGTAGGAGGCGTAGTCAATTAGGTGTAATCCCATCATTTCCATTGACTATATAGGACTGATGATGCACTCAACCTATGTATAGCGATTTGGTACCAATACATATTGACATAGCGTCAAGCCGCTCACCATCTTGTTTAGATTGCTTAACGCAATCAAAGCAATACCATTCCCTTAATTTATTGAAGAAGACTCTACTAAGGTATTCCTTCACCTATACACAAGCATATATACTCCATGGGTCTTACATTTGGTATGTCCCACACTAGTATAATGTATACACAATTGAAGGTGGAACCTTGAAGTGGCCAGACTTCTATTGTGTAATACTGCCGACCTCACATTCTAACACATTCTAATGACTACGTCATTCTGATCCATTTAAGTTATTTACATACTCTTATAATTTACATCCATCATAAATGCATACTTGAAGCTACATATATATATATATATGCATATGCATATGCATATGTATATATGTTTATATATCTATCTACATTCATACTTTTTTAATTACTCTACCTCTATTGTTCACTACTGATAATATTTCTTTATTTATCAATCCGTTTACATCTTAATTAATTTAAGCTCATTTACCGCTTTTTTTTTAAATATCGTTTCTAATTTATTTTCCCTTACCCTCATTATTTAACCTCCTATTTCTATTCCTTTTTAACATTTAATTCCCTATCTTATTTTTGATGACTATCTATGCCTCTTTTATTTTATATTATGACTTATCTATCTTTTCATTTCTTTTTATTTCACTTTTGTTTTACTTATATTATGCATATTCATAGCTTAGACTGTTTTTATCACATTTATAATTCTTTTAATTTGCACTCAGAGTATTTCTGTATTTTAATGCACTTCCAAATGGAATGGTAATGTAACACCCCGTGAAATAAACCAAAAATAAGTAAAGTAAAATGAATTAAAAATGACAAGGTTTGGATATGAGAATTTCATAAAAGTTGGAATTTGACTATCAAAGTTATTCCGCTACATTCATGGCGAAATTCTGATCTATTTTATATATAATATGTTGAAAACCGAGTTCAAACGAAGAAGTTATGAGCATTTGAAGTTCTTAAATTTAAATTAAATTGAATTAAAATCAAAATAAGAAATCAAATTTAGGATTTAAATTTCAAAAATTACCTTAGGGGCTAAGTAAATGATTAATTAAGGCTTAACATTAAAAAGTTGATTAGGGAATAAAATAATTCGTCAATGGAAAATAAAATAAATGCCCCTAAAAAGATAGCAGTCGACTTGAATAGGTTGACCAGTCGCCCAAGGGCGGTCAGCTGCTTGACAACGATAGTTGCCAGTAGCGGCTAGGTTTTATGTTATGTTCTATTCAGTTGTGCACTTTAGATTTACCCGTTTCCTACCTACTTCCATCCTACGGTTCTGGTGCATTTCAACTCCTATAAATAGGACACTATCGTCTCCGCTTTTTTTCATATTATTTTGAGGAATATTACGAAACTCTATCATTGCTATCTCTCTAATAAGATTCAGAAGCTCCATAGAATATTCTGGTAAGGATTCAACTTATTTCCTATTTGTTTCTTCTTCCTATAATATATTCTAATCCTATTCTTCTTTAATTATTCTAAATCTAATGACTATATATATACCTCTTTCCAATTGTGCGTGTATATATATATCAAAAGAGTGAGAATCAAGAAGAGATCGGAAGGTTGCAAATCCATTTGAGTAAAGCTAAGGCTAATATGTGAGTGGAAACCTTAGTATTTCTTTTTAGCAATTGTTTAGTGTAGTTCTTTTGGATTTGGATATTCCTTAGGGATTTTAGGATTTTGAAAATATGATAGATAATATCCCTTAAAATTTCTTTTTATTTTGAAGTGTCAATTCTATGTTGAGATTCTTGATTATTTACATTAGATGGGATTTGTTGTTTATGTAATTTTTGATAATTTCATAGTCTATTCCACTTCTTCTTCTTA
Source organism: Allium cepa (assembly GCA_030765085.1). NCBI lineage: Eukaryota > Viridiplantae > Streptophyta > Magnoliopsida > Asparagales > Amaryllidaceae > Allium > Allium cepa. The sequence continues at coordinate 440,307,008 of CM060929.1, forward strand.
TTCTTCTTTGGGTCAAATTGTGACCCTTCAATAAAATAAGGGTTTTAGATTATGAATTCTATTCGTAGTTTACACCACTTATTCTTACCTATTTCCTTGTAAAAGAGGAGTTGAATAAAATATAGGGTTTAGATTGCAATTCTTGTTGTTTAAGATATTCCATTGAATTGGTGCAATAGATTGAGTTTCTATTTTATTTACAAGTCTATTATTACAATTTTGATTTTGAATATTTATTCCCTGTTTTGGACGTTAAAATTTCATTAGACCTTGGGAAATTGAAGAAAAGAGACTTGTAATAATAATTGGTTGAGGATTTGACATTTAAAGGTAGTTAGGGCATAAAATCCATGCGTTTAGAATTTATTAAGCTCGAACATATATTTATTTCTATTTACGTAATTAACATATAACTATTGCATATTACGCATAGTTAATTAGGCACTTATTTACATTTATTATCCCCATTAGGAAGGTAATTGATTTTGAGGTGAAAATAAGAGAAACCTCTTATATAGCCTAATTATTATTTTAAAGCATAATAAGGAAGATTCCTTATAAGGCTAATTATGAAATGGTGAGATGAGAGAGAGTGTGAATTGAGAGTAATTGATTCGTGGCTAAGTCATAAGGATGCGAGATCCGTAGAGTTACATGACGAAAGTCTGCCCTTCACTTTAAGGCTACCAGCAGCCGTGTACACTTTTATTGATGTGAGATATTCTTATGATAAATATTTGTGATGGTGCGAGGTTAGTTTCAAATTCTATAGGGGAAATCTAACTAGCTAATCAGGCTACCAATTCCTACGAATAGCGAACTAATATGAGACGTCATTATGAGTATAGGAACATAAGACAAATTAAAGGTGTTTAAGAGATGCCAAAGGAGGGGCCATAAAGCTAATGATTGTAGGATGAGTCTAATGAAGGAAGTCTTTAAAGGAAAGTACTTTAACTGCCACGAGGAATGGCATCGCAAGAATCAATGTCCCAAGATGTCTAAGGAAGGACCAAGCGGACAAGCCTACGCTATTGAAGCTGTCCCTATTGCCATTAACCCACCAAGGGACCAAGGAAAAGCAACTCTAGGTGGTATAACTCTTATTTTTGGGGCTACCATTCGTACCATGTTAGATTCGGGGGCATCACATTCCTTTATAGCTTGGGATGTAGTAAATTCCTTAAACCTTAGAACCCATATGGTCAACAGCCTAATAAAGGTTTCCAATCCTATTGGGGGTTCGACCCATCTTTCCCTTATTTGCAAAGACCTAGTGTTAGACATATTCGATGTTGATTACATATGTACAACATATGTTCTATGTTTCGAGGGATATTGACTTATCTTGGGTATGAATTAGTTGTCATATTATGGAGCCATTCTTTATTATGAAAAAAGAGTAATACGATTAAGGGGTTGTCGAGTTCGTGACTTATAATTTCTTTGTACATCAAAGCTTTGGTTGAGTTAAGCCATTTATGCTTACTAAATCTATCTGTTCATCGAGAACCACTACCTACACTCATGGTTTGTGAATTTCTTAATGTCTTTGAGGAGGTCTTGGGTCTCCCACTCCATAGGGATATTGAGTTCTGAATTGATTTAGAAAAGAACGCAAGACCCGTCGCTCTGCCTTTGAGACATATGGCCCCTAAAGAAAGAAGGGAAATAGATAAGCAAATCTCAGAGCTATTAATGAAAGGATTCATCCGTAGGAGTACTTTTGAGTGGGGAGCCCTGTCATTTTTACTACTAAGGTAGATGGTTCTTTAAGACTTTGCATCAGTTATAGGAAGTTGAACAAGTTAATAAAGAAAAATAGGTACCCTCTACCTAGAATAGATGACTTGTTCGACCAACTTATAAGAGCTAAAGTCTTTTCCTAATTAAACTTAGAAACGGGATTCCATCAATTAAGGATTGCAGAGGAAAGAAAGCCAAAGACCGCATTCCATATGCCATGTGGAATCTATGAGTAGGAAGTGATGCCTTTTGGACTAACAAATGCCCCATCATACTTTGTGAATTTGATGAGTAGAATATTTTGAAGGCAACTTAATAAATTTGTCACGGTGTTTGTTGATGATATCTTGGTTTTCTCAAAAGGCAAGAAAGAGCACGTGGACCACCTTAGGGAGGTATTAGAGACCTTGAGAAGAAACTAACTCAAAGCCAAGATTTCTAAATGTCACTTTTGGAAAAATGATGTTAAGTTCCTTTGGCATATTGTTTTGGAGAAAGGATTGACGGTGGACCTTATTAAAGTGGAAGCTATCCAAGGATGGTAGGTTCCTAGTAATGCATTTGAGGTTAGAAGTTTTCTATGGTTGGTAGGTTATTATGTAAATCTCATCAAGAGCTTTGCACAAATAGCAGCCCTTTTAACATGATTGACTTAGAAGAATCTAGTTTTTGTTTGGAATTGTAAATGCACCAAGGCATTTGAGAAGCTTAAGGAGTCATTGACTAGTGCACCCATGCTCACTATTGCATATGGAACTAAACCATTTACAATTTTCATGGATGCATATGGCATAGGATTAGGAGCAGTTCTTATGCAAGAAGGGAAGGTAGTTGCCTATGTTAGTAAACAACTAAAAGATCACGAGAAGAGTTTCCAGTGCATGACTTAGAATTGACAGCCATTATTTTTTCCTTAAAGATGCGGAGGCACTATATCTTAGGGGAAAGGTTTGAGCTATTCACTAATCATACTTCTCTTAAATACCTATTTTCCCAAAAAGATTTGAATCTTAGGCAGTAGAGATGATTAAGTATATAGCATCCTTCGACTTTGGTATTCAATATACCCACGAAAAAGGGAACATAGTCACCGATGCCCTTAGTAGGAGACATGCTACCCTAGGTGCTCTATATGAATGGGGACAGTTGGAGTTTCTCTCAAATTTTAACCTTTATCCATCAGCAAAACCCATCCAAAGTTTTCTATCAGGTATGGAGGTCAAACTGGCCTTGATGGATCATATAAGGCACAATCAAGTAAAAGACAAGAAATTAGCAGAGATTTTGGAAAAATTAAGGAAAGAAGAGCATTTTATGTAACGACCTGCCTTTTTTGATGGTTTAAATCGACGATAAACCACACACGTTAGATTCAAACCATTCAAAAGGGCAGATTGTTATGGGGTAAATAAGAAAAAGCAGAGAAAGAAAGAAAAAAAAAATCCTGCAACAGAATGACAAAATATAATAATCAAATAAATAATTCATGAATCTATTTACAAATAACATTGATTATACTTTTATAATACAGATCAGAGTTGCATACAACAAGAATAAATAATAAATAAATGCAGCGGAACAAAATAATGTAGTGGAATAAATATAATAAACAATAATGGTACAAAATCTTCATCTTCATTCTCCAGAAAGCAGTCTTCGATAAACTGAAAAGCTCAGACTGACCCGAGCGAATTGAAAAGAAAAAACATTCGAGTAACAAATAAAAGATCTTATGTAAGCTAAATTAATAATAAATAAATATGAGTATAACGGCGTCAGAGATGTTTACGGGGTTTGACATCTCCTATCCAGTGTGTAACATGAGTGCAATAACTTAAGGGATGTTTGGGATTTCCATCCTAAGGATCCGTTAAACTATCTGCTATGTAGTATAATACGTTATTATAATAGTGTCTACAGTAAACTGAAATATTAAAATAACGTTAAGGCATTACCCTTATCCCCCTTAACACAATTTATATATTCCCATAGTCTATACAGTACTGTATGCTCCTTTGTGAGGTTTACCAAGAGGGCATTCCATAGGTATGGTACAAAACAAACTCGTAGAAGGTGCGATAGGGCATGTGAACATGACACTTGAGGCAATGCCAGGGTAGATATACCAATTGTACTCCCGAACTGTTGGTAACGCATAGCAGCTACTACCGCCACCTCGGACACACTCTCATAATCAAAATCAAGGGGTGGCCACCAAATCAATCACAAGGTCAAAATATAGTATCGAAGAAATGTGCCCAATAGGAGGAACGACCTCACTTGGCCCTGTATAGCTCCTGTTTTAATCGCATCTAAGCTGACTCACGAAGTCAGGGTCATGTAAATACCTCATACAGAATCGTTCGCTAAACCATCATACTTCATTTGTGGAATATCCACCACGTGCACAGTTGTTAAAGTGGTTTTCGATATTGGCAGAGAGTTTGACAATATCCGATCTCGGTCTCTTTAACAAGCAAATGCTTATTACACACCGGATGGTTCTTTTACATTTTTAAAACCTTTTCATATTGATATCAAAATATCATATTCAATTCAAACCATATCACTTTCGAAATCATAATTACTTTCAAAATCATATTTACTTAAATATGTCATTTCACAGCAAATATCATTTTAAATCCCAACTTATGTTATACATTTTTAAATCTTATTTGCTTTAAAATCAAGGCTTTAATTATAAACATTTAATTCTACACCATTTGAAATTTAGAAAATAATTTAGATAGTTATAAATAGTTTAACATAGTTATAAAATAGGTATAAATTAGGTTAAATGGTTTAAAATAGATCAAATAAATTTAAAATAGATTAAAATACTTTTAATAGATTTTTGAAATAGTTTGAATGGTTTAAAATGGATTAAATAGGTTTATTATGGATTAATTAGATTTAAAATAGATCAAATAAATTTAAAATAGATTAAATAGAATTAAAATAGATTAAATAGTTTAAAATGAATAAAAATAGTTTGATATAGTTTAATAAAGTTTAAATGATTTAAAATAGGTTAAAATATATTAAAATAGTTGAAAATAAATTAAAATAGATTAAATAGGTTAATTAGTTTAAAATAGGTTAAATTAGATTAAACTAAATCAAATAGTTTAAATTGATTACAAGTTTAAAATAGTTTAAATAGATTTCAAAGTTATATCGAAACATTCTCAATAACTCAATTTTGATAAATTCATTTATATTAGACAATTCAACATTGAAATTCCAATTTAGTCCTTTGAACAATTCATTAGGTCAATTCCTATTTCAGCATTAAGGCTTGGATTTTCGAAAATAATTCAGTTTATAAAAATCATTTTCTATTTCAAAATGACAATTAACTGAATTCAAAATTTAAAGAATTAAAAACCATTTAATTTAACCAATCCGGTGTCCGTATATATTTTTCTACCCTATGATCAAGTGATATAGATATTTATCATTTCAATCTGCAATTTATTTTAAATTCACGGATATATATCATTTCAACCTGCAATCTCGAATTTAATTTTCAAATCCATGAAATCGCTCGAGTCTATCATTTCAACTCATAACGATTTCCCTTAATCTATCAGATCGTTCGGGTATGTATCATTTCAACCCATAGGGAACTTGCAGTGTTAAAACAATATAAAATACAACATCCAGTCATCCAATATCAACGATCAAACATCCATCAAAATCATCATTCAAATCAATCAATAAACATCAATATCTAACTTATTATCAATAACAAATGTAAATGGACGAATTAAAATTTAATATCAAATTAAATGGCAATAAAAATCAACGAAAGTCAGATTTGACAATTTAAATATACCAAACATCAATCAATCAGTTTCTAATCACATCATAAATTTAATTTAACTAACATAAGATAATTTAGTAATTGTGAGTGGGTTAAAACACTCACTTTTGATTTCAAATCGATTTGAAATCCAAAATAAGTCCCAAAATTCAACAGTTCTAGAATTCATCCAAACTAGTTCCAAAATGTCCGAAATTTCGATATGATCGAAATGGAGAAAATCGCGTCCAAAACCAAGCTAGTAAGAGAAAGTTATGCACGTTAGAAGTTATAAGACTAAATTTAAATAAAAAACAAAAACAAAACAATAGCGAGATTACCACGTCACCTTTTATTCAACGAAACCCTATAGGAAAAACACATTCAAACCCACGAACAACCGCCACGCTAACCCGCTGCCGCATGCTCCATTGACCATCGCCGCTCCGATCAGAGGCTGCCACTGCAACCACGCCCTCCTGTCGACCCTATGAACTATGCACACAACCCTTAGATGGCCAAAAATAGTGCGTCACCTCCAGCAACTAACGGCCATATTGTGGCGAATTCTGCCCACTTCGAGATAAATGAATACCATCCCTCAGACCTGCTCGACACCACCTTCCCAACGCCACCTCCCAATCGTCGATCGGGCAACGATCCACCGTTGGATCGTCAAAAATATAGAATGGATAGTTGAGGTTCATCCTCTATTTTTAATCAAATGCTGAGTCAATTGCAAAAACAAATTGTACTAGTGGATTATGCTTGTCGAGGGCTTCGAAACAGTATAACATATGATAGGGTTTGAGGAGTTTTAAATTTTAAAATTGATTTGGAGATTGAATTTCGGGTTTGAATGTAAAAGGGTTTTTCTATTGAAGAAGAGAGAAGGAACAGTTAGATAGAACTGTATGTACATGAATAAGAAATAAAAAGGCTGCTACGGCTAGAACAGAACAATTTATATCAACCAAGCACGATAAGAAAATAAACGCATATCGAATCGGTACGAACGACAATAATGACCCGAAAAGCTCGTTTCGTCCCCGGAATGAATGTACGTCGGCCCATATATTAAAATATATGTTTTTGATATTTATAAACTCAATGGAACAAGCCTCAAGTACTAATTCCATCGTATGAAGAATTTAGCCTTTAAAATCACTTGTTCCAATTGAATTCAATTAAATTGATTTCTACGCGTTTCAAACTCGTACGATCAAATGAAAAGTCCGATCGCTACGAAACTTGAAATCCTATAATAATTCGCCTTTATAGATCCGATGAAACTGGTTTCGTCGAAATCTGAGACAGCGGCCAAAATGACTATTTTCGTGTTAACTAGATAAATTAACATTAAATCAATTAAATTAATTTTTAATTTCAATTTTAATAACTAACAATTTTCATCATTTTTGATCACTTGGGCATTTACAATAATTTAAAACAAATTTACATGCCAATTCAATGTTAATTACTTTACTAATTATAGCGTTTAATTTCCATTGAAAATAAAATCCAATTAATTATATTTTAGTTCCAATAAATTGATTTAATTTGACTTCAATCCTTTTTATTCAATCAATCATTACTCTAAGGGCATAGTTAACATTGGTTTATATCTTATTACATTAATATCCTCTAATTTCTTCTTAATTTCCTTTAACGTAATATTTAATTACATTTAATTGCAATTGATTTCCAATTTGATTTAACAGACTAAATAAATAGGTAACATGCAATAATTGTCACCATTAACTTTTAATCACATTTACAAGTTTGTTATATACAAAAAATGTTATAGAACTTATGCAATACTAATTCTATCCAATTGCAATTTTTTACACGTTATTTCATTAATTAACACAACATTTAAATTATCAATTACTCTTTTAGTCTAATTATCAATTAATACAAACACTATTACAATTAATTTACAATCTATAACCAATTATAACTTTTAAACCATTTAAATTAAATGGGAAATATATTTAAAGCAATTATCAATTGCCTTAAATTAATACTATTACATTTTATTCTTGTTATATTCTTATTATTAAATCATAAATTTTTATTTTTTCCAACATTAAGCTTCAAAACTTATTTAATTTAAATATTTTAATTTATTGAAAATTATGGATCGTTACTAGGATATGGGAAGGGAAATTTGTGAAAAGATAGACGCCTTTGCTTCCTAATGATTGATGACTTGATGAGAGAAGTGCTTATGGAGTGTCACCACTCAAGGATGACCATTTATTCCAGAGGAGATAAGATGTACTAGGACAGGAATAGAATTTTCTTTTGGAATGGAATGAAGAAGAGCATAGCTGAGTTTGTTGCTAGGTGTTTGATATGTTAAAAGATAAAAGCTAAGCAAGGAAAGCCCAATGGGTTATTATTACCTTTGAAAATTCCGACTTGGAAGTGGGACATATTTCAATGGATTTTGTGGAAGGATTGCCTAAAAGTCAAAAGGGCAATGAGGCTATTTAGTTGTTGTAGATAGACTCACCAAGAGTGCTTATTTTGTTAACTACGAGAAATAGGACTAGCGCCTCTCTCGCCTAGATTTGTATTAAAGAGATAGTTCGTCTATATGGAATTCCTATAAGCATAGTCAGTGATAAGGACCCTTTGTTCACCAGTGTGTTCTGGAGGAGCTTACAGACAACTTTGGGAACTTCTTTGAACCTTAGCATGGCATATCACTCACAAACCAATAGAAAAACAAAGAGAGTGAATAGAATTTTCGAAGATTTGTTGAGAGCTTGTGTTTTGGATTTCGAAGGACATTGGGAGCAGCATCTACCTTTGGTTGAGTTTGCATATAATAATAACTATCAAATTACGATTGGTATGGCCCCTTTTGAAGCACTTTATGGTTGGACATGCTAACTAATTGTTAGTAGGAAACCACCGACAAAGTGTTTCTCAAACCCGATTTGGTCTATGTTACCACAAAAAAAGTTGAGTTGATCAGGCAACGGATAAATGCACAAGACCGCCAAAAATCTTATGCACATAAAAGAAGGAAAGAGCTTGAATCTGAGGTTGGAGATATAGTATTGTTTAAAATATCTCCTCTTAAGAAAGTTGTTAGATTTGGCAAGTCTGGAAAGTTGGCACCTAGATTTATTGGGCTATTTAGAATTCTAGAAAGAATAGGAAAATTGGCATATCGTGTGAACCTTCTTGACAAATTGGCAGGATCCAAAATATTTTCCTCGTTTCTTACCTCAGGAAATACCTTCATGACACGCTAGAAGAGTAGAGGCCGATCAGTTGAGGGTTTTGAGATAGAGCCGATAGTGCCCTGTTCCACCGCATGCATTATGGAGCATGGTACTAGAAGACTACGTAGTAAAGTAATTAGGTTGGTCCGTGCACTATGGGGGACAATCCGGTGGAAAGCACATGGAAGGCCGAGGAGAAGATGAAGAACACTCACCCAAAGCTTTTCACTAGTAATTTTTCTCTCCAAAATAAGGATTTTTGTAGCATCACGGTTGCTAGATTGGATGGTAGGAGATGATTGTTACACTTTTCACAATAACTTTACACTTGTACATAAATTTTTATGCATGTTTGTGATATTTGCATACATACTTACATAACTTGATTACAAACTCATGCTAGGATTAAGCTCATTTTAGCATATTTATAGTACATAATCATATTAGACTAATGGTTGAGTAAATGGTCAGGCTAAGGAACTTCCTATTGCCACATGGGTACGCCTCTGGAGGGACGCCCCGAGAACCTACCCGGCTCTCTGCCAGCACAAGGCCAGTCTACCCCCTTCCCGGGGGTAAAACCTAAGATATGCCACCCCCGTCGTTTGCGACCTTTATCCGAGGATCCTCTACACCAACAACGTCACACAATAATAAATATATAGCATCCACATGAGTAAGTATCTGGGCTCCATACCATAATACCACCCTTTTCTAGAAGGAATAGACATACCCTAGGGGCGCTACCCCTGAACCTTGCCGCATTTTTCCTGTTTCGACCATTACCGGTTTGTGAATCTCGATGAGGTCTCGTACACAAAGCTACACTTTTTCACAAAGTCATGCTTTGATCAACAAATGATCAGCAGCACTTCGTATGCCACATTACCAAATTGGGAATGTATCTCTAGTAACCATCAACTACATAACCTCTGAATTCATACGTCTCAGAGAAGGGTGTTAAGCTAAGAGAATAAATCTCTGCCACCAAATAGAAATGTATTTGGTAGAAACCAGCTTTACATCTCAAGGTGTAATGTCGGACACACATCCATACAAGTCTGCTCCGGGCTCGAACATAACCGAAGGCGCTTTCGAAGAAGCCCTTCCAAATCCGGATAATCCCTAATCACGTCCGAACTTCCCATCACATATGGAGTCTTTATACCGGGGACCAGTCGATGCAAAGACATTCGACGAGTTATCCTTTCGTTTTCGAAAATATCCGGTCTTCACCACCGGTCTTCAAATGCTATCCATAACGTCATATTATTATTCGGAATGGGTTATATGACACAAAGGTACTCCCCTGGCTAAATCGAATAATGAGCGCAATATTTAAAAACATATGGATAATGGGATTTCAGTTAAGTCACAACTTTAAAACCCAAACTTTTCTTTCAAATGGTTTAAACAAATTACCATTTCAATCTTTTAAACAAAAAGATTTACTTCACAATGTTCACCAATATTTCACAAAGATTAATTCACAGCCTTTCAAAACAATTCCCGTTTCAATTTGGATTAACTCATTCAATGTTTAAATCGAAGATTTAATAGCTTTAAAACCCGTTTCCAATTCAAATCTTTTATAAAAGATACACCTTTTAAAAATCCTTTTTGATTTCAAAACAAGGTTTAACAATCTTTTACAAAGGTTCATTCATAGCTTTCAAAGTAATTCACAATTTCATTTCAAACTTGAAACTTTTCAATACAAATTGGAAATCCTTTCCTTTTATGAAAGCTTCTATTGTTTGAAAACAAATAGTTTTCTTTTTTAGGAAAAACTGATTACATTTACATAAATTAAAGCCATTCAAGTATAAAACTTGGGTTTAAATTTAAATTTCCAACACAATTTTTTTAATGGTTAAAACCCATTTAAACACCTTTATAACTTGTATAATCTTTTTAAACCATAATTTCCAAATCATTGAATTCAATTTCAAATATTGAATTCAAATTCAAATCAAATTATTTAAATTTCAAAACCTTATCAAGTTATTCAAAATAACTTTTATCTTTGAAACTCATTTTCAAAAGCTTTCAATTTTAATTCCAAAACTATTTTGGATTCAAAAATTCATTCTTTAAAATCATTAAAAATCTTTGACTTAACCAATTTTCTCGTGCAATCCATATTTGTGTGTGTATGGTCCAGGGGTTTTTACCCAATAGTGCAACAATATCAATCATCATAAATTCAATCATATAAATATCGATAAGCGGTATATTCTATAACGCTTACATTCACAGATACATAGATAAATAATATAAATCTATCACAGGTAAATAAGTTGCATTCGTCACTGATAAATTACATTCGTCACAGCTTGAATCAAAATGATTCAAAATCATAAAGCATCACACAACAGAGATATCAAACAATGCACAACATTCAATAGAATATAGTCATCCATAAGTAAGATTAATTAATTATCTGGTTAGTAAATCAGATTAATTACTTATGAATAAACTACAAATCCTAATTAATTACTTATGAATAATAATTTCAAACGCAATGGAACGGGTTTTGTGATGACCCTCCATTCATCTCCATAGAATGATGCATCATCTTGAAGAAAGAAAGGGATAGAAAAGAGAAAAGAAAGAAGAGAAAGAAGAAACAACATCAGAATCTCAACAGCGGAACGAATAAATTATATTAATAACATAAATAATACATAGTATACAACAATTATCAGAGTTACACAGATAATACATCACCTACTAGACAGTTATAAATACCTGTCTAGTTATTACAATTCAATACAATACAAAGAAACCACTCAGAGATACCAACACAGCGGAACACTATATAACTACAACGCAGAAGTCTCCTGCTCCATTTTCTCCTCCATAATTCGTCAAAGCTATCCTGAATCCCATGGGTACTCATAAAAATTTGAGTACCCAAGAGTTTAAGAAAAACAGAAATAAACTCCGGGTCAGACATGGGTCAGGTGTGAGTAACAGATTAAAGTTGCTTAACTTTTGCAAAACCTTTGAAAACAAAAGGTATCACGTAAGACTTCCCACACATAAACATGGAAAAGTTTTTAACTTACGCTAACCACAAACATTTGACAGGAAATTCGATGATATTATAATAGTGTCTAGGGTTTTCAAGTAAAATACAGAAATAGCTGGAATGCTTACATCTCACGTTCCAACATAGTTGGGCACAACTAATACGTACGACACTTATTGGATTTTGGATTCCATACAATGGTAGGGCTACCAGGGTACTGCCTGTCACAGTACATGGCCTAGATCACCGTACCGAGGATCACTCCCAATCCCATGCAACACAAAGCCGGAACCATTCCTTACTGAACGGTTCCGAACAAGACCACCCCGCAGTTGTGATCAGCAACCGCACCACACAGCCGAAATAAAAGGGACATCTAGACAGGGGTAAATCTCGTCCTACTTAGGCATGACCCACTTAGCCTTGCTGCACCACCTCTATTTTAGCCATTCCCGGTTGATGAGGCTTGAGGCTACGATTACCTTTATAGGACATATCACTTAGAATGCTCATCGTCCACCTGACGATGTTCTGAAAGCATTCAATCCATACAAGTTCGTTCCGGGTTCGAACGAAACCGAAGGCATTATCTCATTACAATCATTTTGGAATCACCCTTAGAGCTAACGACGATAACCCTTGCACTCTGAATCTTCACCTTCACTTCAGATTCACGACCTATCGTTAATTTGGATCGATGTGGTTTTCGGATTTCCAAATATGGAAACCCGATCCCGGTCTCACCGAATCCAAAATGTGTCTTTTAAGGCCAAGTTGTTTTAGAGTTTAAAACAATTTCAATTCATTATCTACATACACACAGATAGATAATTCACAACATCATAGTAGATAATCAACATTATCATCACCAACAGATAAACCATACCATCATTATAAACAGATAATCCATATTATCATTCTAATGCAACCAAAGCATCCATATCAGACATCATTACTAATCTCATAGCTAAGATTACAAACCATTTAAGGCAACCAATATCATCCATTCATACATAAGCAATTCATACATAAGCAATGATTTAATGATCACACCATCTATAATTAATTTAAAGTGAATTAAATTAATTATCTTATCTCTAATTAATTTAAAATAAATTAAATTAATTACTGCATCATTATAATCCTGCTTAACATAACCATTAATTAATTACAAATCAATTAATAAATCACCATCTCACTATTCATTTCAATTAATCATTCCTGATTAACAATTTTCTAATTACAATAAGTAATTAGCCTTTAAATTAATTACACAAGTTAATTATACTTAACCCTTTGCAATAATTAACTTGTAATTACTCAATCAATTAATTAACTAAAATTAATTACATTAATCCTTTATTAATTAATTACTTCATTTATTAATTATTCCTTAATTAATCAATTCATCATTAATTTTATTAATTAATGATTTCTAATTACATTTTTAATTAATCTCTCTATTTAGATTAATTATATTAAGTAATTAATCTTCAATTAAATCACATATATTAATCACCCTCGATTAATAACATCCAGTAGTTAACTTCCCTTAATTACTTCATTGAATAAATTAATCCTTAATTTATTCTTTAATTAATCCCTTGATTAATTACAAAGTAATTTAATCCAAATTAATTCCATAAATAAAACCACTTTAATTACATCCTGTAATTATCAGTTAATTACTTCTCTAAGTAATTACAATCCCATTAATTACATAAAGTAATTATTCCTCAAGTCATCAAGTGTTTAAATTAATTAAACTTAATTAATTAACCTAAACAAATCACATTAACCCAATTAATCACATTAAGTAATTAATTCATTAATTACTTGTAACGACCTGGGATTTTGGGCAATAAGAATTTAATAATCTGTGTTAATAATTTAACTGGTTTCATAATTTTCTTTATAATTTTAGTTTAAATTGATAAATTTATTCTTTCTAAGGTTAATAAATATTTAATCTGTTAATGGTAATCAATATCTTTCTGACAATTTAAATTTGATAAGAATTGTTTTTCAAAACTAATTAAATTTTTATTCTGTTTATAATATATACATTTGATATATATATTGTGAATAGGATATCTTCTGTTTTAAATAAAGATTAATTTTCAAATTGTAATATATATGTATGTATATGTTATAATTTGAGTTGTTTTGAAATTTAATTTATTCTATTAATAATTTATATATGTACTGTAATTTAAAGCTTTGTTTTAAAACCAAATATTTTTCAAAAGTTAATTCAAAGATTAATTCATTTGTTTAAAATATAAGATAATTAGTTGTTTTTGAATATGATAATTTATAAAGGAAATTAATCAATATTTTATTCTGTTTCCATTTAAAGTATTTAATTTTAAATGGTTAAAAATGTATATGTATAAGTTTTAGATTTTAAATATATGTATAAGAATTGTTTGCATTTTTATTAATATTAGAATATTTCTTTTAAAGCTAAAACTTGTATTTATTTATAAAGTAAATTATATTACATTTAAAATAAATGAAAATTTTAATTAAAAATATTTAAGAACATTTGTAAACATGTTAACTTCCTTAATAAACACATGTTAATCAATTTAGAGGGTTATGTGACAAGTGTCTTCATTTCAAATTTTTACTCTCTTTAATTTTTAATAAGCCTAACTTATGAGAAAATTGTTTTCCTCTTTTTATGGCAATCAAAAATTTATTCTCCAAAACAGAAATCTTTCTTAAAATATGAAATTAAAAGCAAAATTAAAACCTGAACTATTTGTCAAATCTGAATCCAAAGTAGGATAAAATATGCAAATCTGTAATCTGCATATGCAAGAACAACCTGCACTTTCTTTTGAGAGCATCTGCAAAACCAATCTGCATTTCAAAGATGAAGAATCAACCTGCAATTCAAACTAAAGCTGCAATATCAATCTGTAATTTCAACAACAACTAATTGCATACATGCAGTAGGATTTCAACAAGCAAATAAATCAAAGGCAATTTGAAACTCCTGTTCACTGCTGTGCTCTGCATATATATACAGGTGAGTAAATCTTATTTTAAAAACAGGTTTTGATTTAATCTTTGTTTGAATGTTGCATGCTAAAGTATTTGATTTAGATGATGCATATTTGTTTTCCTGCATGTAAGTTTATAAAAAATAATAATAATAAATACAGTGAATGCCTGCATATGAATCCTGTGTTACACAGGTTTGTGTTTTTTTTTCTTTTTAATCAATAACTTGATTTTGAATACGATTTGGACTGTGATTTGTAAATGAAAGTTGTTTGTATTCAAGTGATTGATCATCTAAAAATAGTTTATAGAATTTTAAATTGAATAATTTGCTCAGAAATTTCAAAATACAGTGAAAAACCAAACTTGGGCAAAATTTTATGATTTTAATTTTTAGTTTTGAATTTATAATTGAATTACATTTGGAAAAATATGATTTTTAGAGTTTGCATGATAATTTTTAATTGAGTAATCATGTTGAAATTGGGGTTTATATGAAATTGGGGATTTTGTGAATTGTTGATTATCTGTGCATTAATTTGAGTTGATTTATGAATCATAGCTAGATTGTAAGCTATAGATTTAGGGAAAAATATAATTAAAATTTTTGAATGATTGAACTGTTCGAATTGATCCAAAATAGGGTTTAGGCTTGCATAATCGTTCGGCTTGAATTGTCGTGACATTACGACTGGGTTTGTTGATCGAGTTCGTTGGCGTTTGGAGGTATTGATATTCATGGTGGTGGCGTCCTGATGGTGGAGTTGGCGAGTTTAACGGCGGCGAGTTCGTCGGTCGAGGGTGGGTTTTTGGACAGTGACCTGCAGTTGCTTTTGAGCGTGATGACCATATTTTGATACGATCGAGTTTTCATGTTTCTAGGTTCGATTCTTGGCTCGCGAGTGGTTTTGGGATTATGGAGGATCGTCGCGATGGACGATGGAGGTCGACGGCATGGGTGCAGGTGCACCGTGTCTTACGTGCACGGTTTTGAATGGGGGAAATCATTTTGAGGAAGATGAGTACTGGAGAAGACGAGGTCGACTCGGGTGGGAACTCGCGTATGACTCGGGGGTAACCCGAAGTTGGGCGACTGGGATTTGATTCGTGTAAGACTCGGTGGGTTCTCGCGTTAAGCTGGGGAATGACTCGAAGTGGTGAGATGGAGGGATTGTCTCGTGTTTTGGTGTTTTAGTTCGGTAGTGTAACTGCAGATTAACTTGTATAAGAATGATTTAGGATTAGGTTTAAATTTAAACAAGTTTTATAAAATATATAAATTTACAAAGTTGACAGTAGTTGTTTTGTAGTTAAGAAATAAATCAAGCTTTTAAATATATTAATTAAATTAATTTTAATTTAAGTTGTTAAGATGTTGGTTTTTTTTTTGAAAATGATTACCTTAAATTTGAAATTCAATTAAAAAGAGTGTTTTGAATTTAATATTTATCAAAGTTTAAGTAAATGGTTAAGTAATGTTTTCAAATTTATTTGAAAATTAATAAGTTTAATTTAGGTAATTTATAATGTATTAAATTTCAAATTTATTTATTTCCAAATAAGGTTATTATGATTTTGAAATTCAAGAAGAATAATTTGATTTTAAGTTATTAAAAATTTGATTAATTAAAATATTTTAATTTATGAAGATAAATAGTGTTAATTTATCTCGTTATTAACTTGAGAATACTTGATTTAATATGATTTGTAATTAAGAAAAGGATTAATTAAGATAAATGATTTCTTAATTAATTAAGGATTTTTAAATATAAGTTGAATAATTAATTATTTAATTAATAATTAGTTAAATTTTAAATAATCACTTAATTATGAATTAATTAAGTGTAATTACTTAATAAAGTAATTAATGATTAATAATTGAATGTAGTTAAGGAAGTTAAATACTTATGGAAGTAATTAATGGTAATTACACATGGAGTAATTAGTTGAAGTGGTTATTGGTTAATCACTTAATGATATTGATCAAGAATTAATTAAGAGATTAATTAAGGTTTATTAATAAAAGTAATTAGAGATAATTACTTATGTAAGTAATTAAGAGTTAATTACTTAATTTATTTTAGTTAATTTATCAATATAATTAATTAATTAATTAATGTGATTAATTTAAGATTAATTACCAAGTGTAATTAATTAAAATGTAATTAATTAATTAAGTAATTATATAAGGATTAATTGTTAATTTAAATTGATTAATAATTACTTAGTGAAGTAATTAAGGATTAATTAATTGAATTAATTAATCAACGATTAATTTAATTAAATTAGAAATTAATTAATTAAGAAGTTAATTAATTAAGATAAGTAATTACAACTTGTTAATTACTGTTTATGAATTAATGAGATGATTTATTAATAAATTAATTATTAATTAATTAAAGTAGTTATTAATTAATAAGGATCACTAATTAATGTGATTTAGTATATTAATCAAGGTTGATTAATATAAGTAATTAAATTAAATGTGATTAATTAATTGTAATTAATTAAGAATTAATGTTAATTAATTATAGTTAATTAATTAATGTATGATCATTAATTATTGTAATTAATGATAGTAATTAAGGATAATTCCTGAATATGGATAGGATAATTACTTGAATGTAATTAAAGATAATTAATCAAAGAAAGATTAATTAGTGAAGATCATTAGAGATGATTAATTTATTTATCTGGGATAAATAAATGAAGAATGATTTAAGTAATCCAATTGATTAGAGTTAATCAATTCTGTTATGGATGAATGATTAATATTGGATGATTGATTGATATTGGATGTTGAATGATATTGGATGATTGGTTGATATTGGATGTTGATTGATATTGGTTGATACTGGATATCTCTGTTATGTGATATGCTGCTTTGTGAAGATGAATGTTAGTATGAATTATCTGTTATGATAATATAATTCATCTATCTGTTTATATATCGTCCTAAATATAAGTTTAACTGTTTAAACCCTTAAGTATAACTTGGACATTAAAATGGCGTTTGGTTTCGGTGAGACCGGGATCGGGATTCCATATTTGGATATCCGAAAACCACATCGATTCCAATTAAACGTTAGGTCGTTAATCCAAGTGGAGCAAGTGAAGACTCGAGGTGTAAAGGCTATACGTCAGTATAACTCTGTGGGTGATTCCGTAATGAGTTTGACGGAATAGTGCTTATAGATTCGAGATGGTGAATCAGAGTGCAAGGGCTATGGTCGTTGACTCTGAGGGTGATTCCAATAATGAGTGCAACGAGATAGTGCCTTCGGTTTCGTTCGAACCTGGAATGAACTTGTATGGATTGAATGCTTTCAGCACATCGTCAGGCGGACGATGAGCATTCTAAGTGATATGTCCTATAAAGGTAATCGTAGTCTCAAGCCTCATTAACCGGGAATGGCTAAAACAGGGGAGGTGCAGCAAGGCTTCGTGGGTAGCTCCCACTGGAGAGCAAGATTGATCCCTGTCTAGAGGTCCCTTTATATTCGGCTGTGTGGGCGGTTGATTCGCGACAACTGCCGGGGTTGTCTTGCTCGGAGCTGTTCAGTAAGGAACGGGTCCGGCCTTGTGTTGCAGAGTGGGAGTACTCCTCGGTACGTTGATCTAGGCCACGTACTGTGACGGGCGGTACCCCAATAGCCCTGCCATTGATGGAATCCAAAATCCAATAAGTGCCTGTACGGTTTTGATTGTGCCCAACTATGTTGGAACGTGAGATGTAAGCATTCCAGCTATTTCTGTATTTTATTTTGAAAACCCTAGACACTATTATAATATCACTGGATTTCCTATCAAATGTTTTGGTTAGCGTAAGGTAAAAACTTTTCCATGTTTATGTGTGGGAAGTCTTACGTGATACCTTTTCTTTTCAAAGGTTTTTCTAAAGTTAAGAAATTTTAACCCGTTTACTCACACCAGACCCCTGTCTGACCCGAGTGTTTATTTTCTGTTTTATTAAACTCTTGGGTACTCATATTACGTATGAGTAGTCAAGTGATTTAGGTTAGCTTGACGAATTCTGGAGGAGATATGGAGCAGGAGGCTTCGACGTGTAGATATATATATTGATTTCCGCTGTGTTTGTTTGTACCTATATATGTTGTTCTTGAGTTGTATAGTTAGACAGAAGTTTATAACTGTCTATTATCTGTTGTTTAAGTTGTGTACTCTGATGTAATGAGATACTATGTAATATTTTATGTTATATATTATATTTTATTCGTTCCGCTGTGAGTTCTCTGATGTTGTTCTGTTCTTCTTTCTCTTTCTTTTCTTCTTCTATCCCTTTCTTTCTTTAAGATGATGCGATTTTCTGGGAGTAGAAAGTCGGGTCGTCTCACTTAGTATCAGAGCATTAGGCTGAGCGAATACCTAAGCTCTGAAGTGTGTCTTTCTGTATGGAGCATTAGGCTGAGTGAATACCTAGGCTCTGTAGTGGTGTCTTTCTTGAGAGAGCGTACTTGTAATTTTTATATATATCTATATATTTATATATATGTCTACCTAATAGGTTGGGTTATCTGTTCGGATTTTCCAACATAAGTTTTAGAGGTAGGTGGAGTAGTGGTAGTGTGTGTAACACGACTACCACTGATGGAAGAGATTCCATATGTTTGAGGTTGGAAGTATTTGTCGAGACTGTAGACCTAATACTGTCTCGAGTAAGATTTGTAGTTTGAAGTGAGGATTTCTCCGACATCCGAAGGAAATCTTTTTGAAGATTCGGAGTTCATCTTTGTAGTACAAGTTTGGATTTCGCTCAGGTAAGCGAATTTTTCTTGTGTTTGGATTTGTTGGAAGTGCTGGAGTAAGTAATGATATCTTGATAACTGCGTGATGAGATGCAGTATCCTTGGATATTTTCTGATGGTGTTTTCTCTTGAAGCAGTCTTAGTAGAGGTTGAGGAGCAATCTTTACCTGCTGCAGGGAAGACACGTCTGTGTATAAGTTGTTTGGATCTTTAGCATGGAGTTTGGCTGTTTTGGAATATGAGACTAAGGTCTATGAGTTGTTTCTCTTCAGGCATGGTCTCATTGTTATTCCTTAAGGAAAGCGAGATATGGATGCTTGGTTTGGAGTCCGAGATTCTTGAGAGGTTGTCTGCCATCTCGGAGGTCTGTTGCGTGGTTTGTTGGTGGTTTTGGTTTTGAAGAAGCCTTTGGATTTGAAGTTTTTGGTTAGCTGTGGAAGCAGTGCAACTCGAAGTGTTCGATGTGTTGTCAAGGAGATCTTTAGCTTTGCAGTATCATCGAGATAGAGTTTGGAAACAATAGCGTTGGTTGTTTCTTTGGTGGTTCTTCTATCAGCAGCCCGGGCAGTTGGTGGTGTTTTCTTGAAGGTTAACCTTGTTTGGAAAAAGTTAAAGCTGTTCTAATGGGTAAAGAGGGGACAGTTTTATTTGGAATCCGAACTAGGTAGGATCGCAAAAGTGACTTGTGATTAGTCGGAAATTTTCCTTGAGCAATCTTTTGTTTGAGTCTGAGGGTTCTCTTATGGAAGTAGGAGCTACTGAAGTAATCAGGAGTTTTTTTCAGCATCTGAAGTTGAGTTCCATATTTGTTTTGGTTCTAGAAGAGATTTTGGTAGTTAGCGTGATAGTTGGGTGGTTCTTGGAGAGAGGAGAGTTGGTATAGCAGTTCAGATATTTTTTGAATTGGAATTGGACTGATCTAGCTCTTGAGTCTAGATTTCTGTTATAAGGTTGTGTGACTAAGTCAGAGGAGTCACTCAGATTTTCATGGATTTGATGAACAAGGTTTCCGGATATAGTGGATAAGTTTGTATTCGTGTTCATCAACAGTATTCTTATCTATTTTAGAATCAGAGTTGTGCAGCGGAAGCAAGGTAGCTGCTGTGCAAGGAAGGAAGCAAGTTCTATTTGACATTGCTTGAGTAGTAGAGCTTAAGTTCTGGATTTCAACGGATTTTGGAAGGCTTTCCTGTTGAATAGGATCCAGGAAGTGTTTGTTTTGGTCATGTTGTTTCTGGAAGTATCAGCATAGGTTGAGATGATCAGGAAGAATATTGGCAGCCCAGGAATATCTGTTGAGTTATACAGATATGAGATGAGGAGTTTGGAATTTGAAGTTGGAGACTTCGGTGTTGTTAGAATTCTCTGGTTAAGAGAACAGTTATTGGATAAGATTGGTTGGTTAGTGCTGTAGCATTTGAAGATTTCTTATCTGTGTTTTTGATAGGATAAGATTGAATTGCCAGTTTGGATAGCTGGAATTCATTTTGTAACACGTGTCTCTGAGGGAGTACGTGTATGATTCATCATTGGTTGTTGAATCTATAGTTCAGTTGGAGTTGGAAGTTGAGCTGGATTTGAGAGTAATCTGATGTTCTGTTCAGATTGAAGGATCTAAAGATGAGTGGAGCTATGAATTTTGGTTGTGTAGTTAGTTTGTTGGCTTTTGTAGAGCGAGTCTCCCAGTGATTTATATTTGGGAAACTCGAGATAGTATTAGAGAATTATTCTGATTTGTGTCAGAATAATTAGTTAAGTTTGTTTGTATGATTGTTAGTAATTGATTGTTAGGAATGCTATGCTAATTTAAATTAAAATCTGTACTAGATTATTAAATTACCTTTGCTTTTAAATTTCGGGGATGAAATTCTTTCAAGGGGGAAGGATTGTAACGACCCGGGATTTTGGGCAATAAGAATTTAATAATCCGTGTTAATAATTTAACTGGTTTCATAATTTTCTTTATAATTTTAATTTAAATTGATAAATTTACTCCTTTTAAGGTTAATAAATATTTAATCTGTTAATGGTAATCAATATCTTTCTGACAATTTAAATTTGATAAGGATTGTTTTTCAAAACTAATTAAATTTTTATTCTGTTTATAATATATACATTTGATATATATATTGTGAATAGGATATCTTCTGTTTTAAATAAAGATTAATTTTCAAATTGTAATATATATGTATGTATATGTTATAATTTGAGTTGTTTTGAAATTTAATTTATTCTATTAATAATTTATATATGTACTGTAATTTAAAGCTTTGTTTTAAAACCAAATATTTTTCAAAAGTTAATTCAAAGATTAATTCATTTGTTTAAAAATATAAGATAATTAGTTTTTTTTGAATATGATAATTTATAAAGGAAATTAATCAATATTTTATTCTATTTCCATTTAAAGTATTTAATTTTAAATGCTTAAAAATGTATATGTATAAGTTTTAGATTTTAAATATATGTATAAGAATTGTTTGCATTTTTATTAATATTAGAATATTTCTTTTAAAGCTAAAACTTGTATTTATTTATAAAGTAAATTATATTACATTTAAATTAAATGAAAATTTTAATTAAAAATATTCAAGAACATGTGTAAACATTTTAACTTCCTTAATAAACACATGTTAATCAATTTAGAGGGTTATGTGACAAGTGTCTTCATTTCAAATTTTTACTCTCTTTAATTTTTAATAAGCGTAACTTATGAGAAAATTGTTTTCCTCTTTTTATGGCAATCAAAAATTTATTCTCCAAAACAGAAATCTTTCTTAAAATCTGAAATTAAAAGCAAAATTAAAACCTGAACTATTTGTCAAATCTGAATCCAAAGTAGGATAAAATATGCAAATCTGTAACCTGCATATGCAAGAACAACCTGCACTTTCTTTTGAGAGCATCTGCAAAACCAATCTGCATTTCAAAGATGAAGAATCAACCTGCAATTCAAACTAAAGCTGCAATATCAATTTGTAATTTCAACAACAACTAATTGCATACATGCAGTAGGATTTCAACAAGCAAATAAATCAAAGGCAATTTGAAACTCCTGTTCACTGCTGTGCTCTGCATATATATACAGGTGAGTAAATCTTATTTTAAAAACAGGTTTTGATTTAATCTTTGTTTGAATGTTGCATGCTAAAGTATTTGATTTAGATGATGCATATTTGTTTTCCTGCATGTAAGTTTATAAAAAATAATAATAATAAATACAGTGAATGCCTGCATATGAATCCTGTGTTATACAGGTTTGTGTTTTTTTTCTTTTTAATCAATAACTTGATTTTGAATATGATTTGGACTGTGATTTGTAAATGAAAGTTGTTTGTATTCAAGTGATTGATCATCTAAAAATAGTTTATAGAATTTTAAATTGAATAATTTGCTCAGGAATTTCAAAATACAGTGAAAAACCAAACTTGGGTAAAATTTTATGATTTCAATTTTTAGTTTTGAATTTATAATTGAATTACATTTGGAAAAATATGATTTTTAGAGTTTGCATGATAATTTTTAATTGAGTAATCATGTTGAAATTGGGGTTTATACGAAATTGGGGATTTTGTGAATTGTTGATTATCTATGCATTAATTTGAGTTGATTTTTGAATCATAGCTAGATTGTAAGCTATAGATTTAGGGAAAATATAATTAAATTTTTTAAATGATTGAACTGTTTGAATTGATCCAAAATAGGGTTTAGGCTTGCTTAATCGTTCGGCTTGAATTGTCGTGACATTACGACTGGGTTTGTTGATCGAGTTCGTTGGCGTTTGGAGGTATTGATATTCATGGTGGTGGCGTCCTGATGGTGGAGTTGGCGAGTTCAACGGCGGTGAGTTGGTCGGCCGAGGGTTGGTTTTTGGACAGTGACCTGCAGTTGATTTCGAGCGTGATGACCATATTTTGATACGATCGAGTTTTCATGTTTCTGGGTTCGATTCTTGGCTCGCGAGTGGTTTTGGGATTATGGAGGATCGTCGCGATGGACGATGGAGGTCGGCGGTATGTGTGCAGATGCACCGTGTCTTACGTGCACGGTTTGGAATGGGGGAAATCATTTTGAGGAAGACGAGTACTAGAGAAGACGAGGTCGACTCGGGTGGGAACTCGCGTATGACTCGGGGGTAACACGAAGTTGGGCGACTGGGATTTGATTCGTGTAAGACTCGGTGGGTTCTCGCGTTAGGCTGGGGAATGACTCGAAGTGGTGAGATGGAGGGATTGTCTCGTGTTTTGGTGTTTTGGTTCGGTAGTGTAACTGCAGATTAACTTGTATAAGAATAATTTAGGATTAGGTTTAAATTTAAACAAGTTTTATAAAATATATAAATTTACAAAGTTGACAGTAGTTGTTTTGTAGTAAAGAAATAAATCAAGCTTTTAAAAATATTAATTAAATTTATTTTAATTTAAGTAGTTAAGATGTTGGGTTTTTTTTTGAAAATGATTACCTTAAATTTGAATTTCAATTAAAAAGTGTGTTTTGAATTTAATATTTATCAAAGTTTAAGTAAATGGTTAAATAATGTTTTCAATTTATTTGAAAATTAATAAGTTTAATTTAGGTAATTTATAATGTATTAAATTTCAAATTTATTTATTTCCAAATAAGGTTATTATGATTTTGAAATTCAAGAAGAATAATTTGATTTTAAGTTATTAAAAATTTGATTAATTAAAATATTTTAATTTATGAAGATAAATAGTGTTAATTTATCTCATTATTAACTTGAGAATACTTGATTTAATATGATTTGTAATTAATAAAAGGATTAATTAAGATAAATGTTTTCTTAATTAATTAAGGATTTTTAAGTATAAGTTGAATAATTAATTGTTTAATTAATAATTAGTTAAATTTTAAATAATCACTTAATTATGAATTAATTAAGTGTAATTACTTAATAAAGTAATCAATGATTAATAATTGAATGTAGTTAAGGAAGTTAAATACTTATGGAAGTAATTAATGGTAATTACACATGGAGTAATTAGTTGAAGTGATTATTGGTTAATCACTTAGTGATATTGATCAAGAATTAATTAAGAGATTAATTAAGGTTTATTAATAAAAGTAATTAGAGATAATTACTTATGTAAGTAATTAAGAGTTAATTACTTAATTTATTTTAGTTAATTTATTAATATAATTAATTAATTAATGAATGTGATTAATTTAAGGTTAATTACCAAGTGTAATTAATTAAAATGTAATTAATTAATTAAGTAATTAAATAAGGATTATTTGTTAATTTAAATTGATTAATAATTACTTAGTGAAGTAATTAAGGATTAATTAATTGAATTAATTAATCAGGGATTAATTTAATTAAATTAGAAATTAATTAATTAAGAAGTTAATTAATTAAGATAAGTAATTACAACTTGTTTATTACTGTTTATGAATTAATGAGATGATTTATTTATAAATTAATTATTAATTAATTAAAGTAATTATTAATTAATAAGGATCACTAATTAATGTGATTTAGTATATTAATCAAGGTTGATTAATATAAGTAATTAAATTAAATGTGATTAATTAATTGTAATTAATTAAGAATTAATGTTAATTAATTATGGTTAATTAATGTATGATCAATAATTGTTGTAATTAATGATAGTAATTAAGGATAATTACTGAATATGGATAGGATAATTACTTGAATGTAATTAAAGATAATTACTCAAAGAAAGATTAATTAGTGAAGATCATTAGAGATGATTAATTTATTTATCTGGGATAAATAAATGAAGAATGATTTAAGTAATCCAATTGATTAGAGTTAATCAATTCTGTTATGGATGAATGATTAATATTGGATGACTGATTGATATTGGATGTTGAATGATATTGGGTGATTGGTTGATATTGGATGTTGATTGATATTGGTTGATACTGGATATCTCTGTTATGTGACATGCTGCTTTGTGAAGATGAATGTTAGTATGAATTATCTGTTATGATAATATAATTCATCTATCTGTTTATATATCATCCTAAATATAAGTTTAAACTGTTTAAACCCTTAAGTATAACTTGGACATTAAAATAGCGTTTGGTTTCGGTGAGACCGGGATTCCATATTTGGATATACGAAAACCACATCGATTCCAATTAAACGTTAGGTCGTTAATCCAAGTGGAGCAAGTGAAGACTCGAGGTGTAAGGGCTATACGTCAGTATAACTCTGTAGG
Source organism: Allium cepa (assembly GCA_030765085.1). Lineage (NCBI taxonomy): Eukaryota > Viridiplantae > Streptophyta > Magnoliopsida > Asparagales > Amaryllidaceae > Allium > Allium cepa. The sequence goes on from CM060929.1 coordinate 440,332,819, forward strand.
TGATTCCGTAATGAGTTTGACGGAATAGTGCTTATAGATTCGAGATGGTGAATCAGAGTGCAAGGGCTATGGTCGTTGACTCTGAGGGTGATTCCAATAATGAGTGCAATGAGATAGCGCCTTCGGTTTCGTTCGAACCCGGAACGAACTTGTATGGATTGAATGCTTTCAGCACATCGTCAGGCGGACGGTGAGCATTCTAAGTGGTGTGTCCTATAAAGGTAATCGTAGCCTCAAGCCTCATCAACCGGGAATGGCTAAAACAGGGGAGGTGCAGCAAGGCTTCGTGGGTAGCTCCCACTGGATAGCAAGATTGATCCCTGTCTAGAGGTCCCTTTATATTCGGCTGTGTGGGCGGTTGATTCGCGACAACTGCCAGGGTTGTCTTGCTCGGAACTGTTCAGTAAGGAACGGGTCCGGCCTTGTGTTGCAGGGGAGTGGGAGTACTCCTCGGTACGTTGATCTAGGCCACGTACTGTGACGGGCGGTACCCCAGTAGCCCTGCCATTGATGGAATCCAAAATCCAATAAGTGCCTGTACGGTTTTGATTGTGCCCAACTATGTTGGAACATGAGATGTAAGCATTCCAGCTATTTCTGTATTTTATTTTGAAAACCCTAGACACTATTATAATATCACTGGATTTCCTATCAAATGTTTTGGTTAGCGTAAGGTATAAACTTTTCCATGTTTATGTGTGGGAAGTCTTACGTGATACCTTTTCTTTTCAAAGGTTTTTCTAAAGTTAAGCAATTTTAACCCGTTTACTCACACCAGACCCCTGTCTGACCCGAGTGTTTATTTTCTGTTCTATGAAACTCTTGGGTACTCATATTATGTATGAGTAGTTAAGTGATTCAGGTTAGCTTGACGAATTCTGGAGGAGATATGGAGCAGGAGGCTTCGACGTGTAGATATATATATTGATTTCCGCTGTGTTTGTTTGTACCTGTATCTGTTGTTCTTGAGTTGTATAGTTAGACAGAAGTTTATAACTGTCTATTATCTGTTGTTTAAGTTGTGTACTCGGATGTAATGAGATACTATGTAATATTTTATGTTATATATTATATTTTATTCGTTCCGCTGTGAGTTCTCTGATGTTGTTCTGTTCTTCTTTCTATTTCTTTTCTTCTTCTATCCCTTTCTTTCTTCAAGATGATGCGATTTTCTGGGAGTAGAAAGTCGGGTCGTCTCATTACTTCCATTAAGTAATTAACTTAAACAATTCCACAAATGATTATCATTAATCTAATTAATTATTAAAAATTAATCACATTAATTGTTAAATAATCTTAAGTTAATGACCTTCATTAACAAATCTTTAATTACATTATTAAGAAATTAACTCAGATTAATCATTATTAATTACAAATTAATTAATATTTAATTACCAATTAATTAATCTATAATTATTAACTGCAACTTAATCAATCCTTAATTAATTGATTAATAAATCTTTAGTCATTAATTAAAATATAATTAATAATCCTTAATTACACATTAATTTACCCTAATTAATTAATCTTAAATCTTAATTAATCAAATTTAAAAATTCCTAATTATTTAATTAATCATCCATATTATTAATTAATTTAATAATTAACTATCCAACTTAATAATTTAATGAATCCAAATCATTAAATTTTATTTATCTTTAAGATAAACACTTCTTACTTAATTAAGCATTTAAAAACAATTTATTTTCAAATTTACTTTAAATTCCATTTAAACTTCTTTTTTAAACTTAAGATACAAATTTAACTTAAACAAGGTTTTAAAGCAATTCAAAACCTTTTTATCTCATATGTTAAAAGAAACATCCATTTTAGAAAGAAGTTTTTTAAATAATTTAAACCAAATTCATCTTTAAATTCAAATTAGTTCAAAATACACATTAAACATTCCAAGTTATTTAAAAACAAATTCAATTTAAAAATTTCTTTTAATTTCAAATCTGAAATACAGCTTTAAACCTCATTCTAGTTTTAACTTAAATTTTAAAAGCTTTACTTACATTTTACATCTTTATTTTAAAATTCAAATCATTTAACCATATTTTTAAAGTGATTAAACAATTTAAATTTAAAACTTATTTTATTTTAAAAACTGAAATTCAAACCAAATCCCAGATTTTAAATCTCAGGTTCAAACTTGTTTTAAAGCTTATATTTTACAATTAAAACTTCTAGTTTAAATTCAAACCAATATTCTTTTATACCTTAAAAATTGTTAAAACCAAATTTAAATTTCAAAATTTAAATTATTTCAAATTCAGATTCAAACTCCTTGAATTCAGATTCAAATTCAGATTTTTAAATCTTAGTTTAAATTTTAGTTTACAATTTAAAACCTTACTTTTTATTTATAAAACAGAAACAGGATTCTGTTTTTAATAAAACCTGGAACAACATCAATACCCGAGCAAATCTAATTTTAGTTCGAGTCAGATCCTACCTTGCTTCGAGTTAAAACTCGAATTCCCCCAAGACCATCGCGAGGCCACCAAAAACACAATCCAACATTTCATCTGCATATCCACCATCCCCTGTGCACCTGTACAGTGCCTCCGGCCACCGCTGACCAACTACGCGACCTCCCCACAGTCGCTGATCAACAACTCAGACCAACCATACACCCATCCCATCGACCAATGCTCGAAATCAAAATCGAGATAAGAATCCCAACCTGGAACAAAACCTGAAACAGGCAATACCCATTTCCACCAAAACCTGTTAACGCCTCACCAAAACGCCTCCGACCACCGTTGTCTCTGCAACTCCCGCGAAGACCTCGTCAACTCATCAATTTCCAGTACCCAAGAGCCCAAACAACTTGATCAACTATACTGACCGAAATGATCGATTCTTCCTAGCCCAGTAAAACTAGGGTCCAAATCTTCAATCACAATCCATCATCACCAGAATGCAATGCATCCCAATCTGATAATTTTCCAATCATCCATGATAACTCCCCCTCCTCCAGAAACAAACTCGACACCTCTAATCACTTGTGGCAACAGAGATGCCCCAAAATACAACATACAGTAAAACTAGAACTGCTCACTGGTTCTAACTCTAAAATTTGTAATTTTTGGTTTAAAATTCATGATTTTGTATGAAGTTTTGATTTATAACCCTAAAACTTCAAATCATTGTACTTGGAATTTCACTAATTAATGTTTGTTCATCTGTTTATACATCCCAAAGATATTCAGCTATCATTTTGACTTAAGTACAAATTTTAAAATGAAGTTTATAATTAAACAAACAAGTTTGATTTGTATGTTAAGCTTCAACAGAGACAAGATCAACAGATTTGAATTTTTAAATCAAAATTGGAAAACTGGAAAGTAAAAATAGAGAATACTATGATGGATACAACTTGCAGGCTATACATGCATGTAATCACAATAGATACCATACAATATACATTCATCCAAATTAACTATCTTGCAACCAAATTTTACCTACTAAATTTTTGAAAAGGAAAGTTACTCACCTTTTTTTTTAAACATGCAGAACAAAGCACCGGTTTTTGAATAACCCTTTGAATCCTTTAAAACTTGTTTGAATTCTTTTAAAACTTAAACTTGAATGTTGCTTGCTGAAAGATTGTTGCATGCAGGTAGCTAAACTTCCAGATTTTAGAAGAATGCAGGTCTTCTTTTGTTTGGAAATGATAGCTTTAGTTTTGAGAAGAATGTGTTATAGGGATTGATATGCAATTTTGAAGATGAGCAGTTTGTTTTACAGGTTGAAGAAAAAACAGGTTTTAAAGGAAACAAAAATCTGCATTTTGAAATATGTTACAAGGAAATGATTTGCATGCAGACAATGTTACAGGGATTGATTACAGATTTGCATGTGTTTGGATATGAGGATGAAGAGTTTTGATTTCAGTTTTGAAAGTGGTTCCAGGGATTGATTTTGTATTTTGAAGATAAATTCAGATTTGCAGCTTTTTTTGTTAAAAAGGAATGTTTCAGCTGAAAGAATTTCTTAGTTATAAAATTGAAAATGAGGAAAGAAAAAGAATGGAAGATGGTAAGTGTTTATATAACTTATTTATGATTTAATTAAAATCAAAGAAAAATAAAAATACAAATTTGACACTTGTATAAAATATGAACACTTGTTAATATCTTGTGTGTTTAAATTACACATGTTAATTATGTTCTAAGATGCTTACACTTGTCCTTTAAGTGATTTGTATTTATAATTAAGTGTTAATAAAGGTTTTTAACTAAATTAATTAGTTTTTAATACTTAGTTATATATAGATAATAATTAAAGAATAAACCAAGTATAATTATAAATAAAAACAATATACAAATCAATCATTTGAAAATAATATTTTTAATCATTTAAAATAAATTTATAAAAGAGATTATAAATTACTTATTATTTAATGAATTAATGTTTCTTATTTTAAATTTGTATTTTAAACTTTCATATCTAATGTACAAATCATATTTATAAATCAATATTTCAAAAAGAAATAAAACAAACATTTTTATAACTTTATTTTAATATTCAAACTTAAGTCAAAATATATTTTAAACAAATAAAACATTTATCTTATGTATTTAAAATCATATAGTTATTTATAAAATAGTTTTGAAAAGCTTAATCGTTAAATAAAACCATAATTTCCCAATTTCAAAATATTAGAAAATATGCCATATTAATTAAATTTTAAACCAAACTCATCTATTTTAAATAAATATATATATATATATATATATATATATATATATATATATATATTATAAATAGAAAACAGTTTATTAACTTTTTAAAAGATAAATTCACTAATTAAATATTTATTAACGAAGATTATTAAATCAATTTAATTTCAAATATAGATTATTAAATTTATATTGCCAGAAATTCCGGGATATCACAGATTTCAAATCCAAATTCCATTGTATGAAGAAGTTATGCAAAAATCACGTTATTTCAAATTGATTTCAATTGAATTGATTTCAAGGCGTTTCCCGTTCGTACGATCAAACGACAAGTCCAATCGCTATGAAACTTGAAATCCTACAATAATTCACCGTTACGGATCTGATGAAACTAGTTTCGTGTCAGTGGCCAAAATTCCTAATTTTACATTAATTAAACAAATTAATAAATTAACTAATTAACTAATTAAATCAAATTTTCAATTTCAATTCTTTAGTTTACAAATTTTATCACTTGATTTATTTAGCCATTTACAACAATTTAAAAAAATTCATGTTGATTCAATGTTAATTATTTCAATAATTACTATCTTTGCTTTCAATTTCAATGTTACCTGAAGGTTTGACCAGGCAACTAAGTACTCGGAATTTGCATACTATTCGGCATTTATGAATCGTTCGGCATCCAGAATGCTCGGCACTGAGGAACGTTCGGCATTTAGGAGCGTTCAACATTAGAGAAAGCTCGGCTTCAAGAGTCGTTCGGCACAACTGATTCGTTCGGCACTCAAGTTCGTTCGGCATCTATGAGATGGTCGGCATGCAAGAGCGTTCGGCATTAAGTGCCGTTCGGTATTGTATACCGTTCGGCATCTATGGATGTTCGGCATGGCAGAGCCATTCGGCATTCCATACCGCTCAACATCAAAACTTTGTTCGGCACAAATCTCGTTCGGCATCCGGGATCGCTCGACATCCAAAGTTCGTTCGGCTTAACGCACTGGGTCGGCTTCCAGTGTCGTTTGGCATAAATCTCGTTCGGTATTCGGGAACGATCGGCTTCCAGTGTCATTCGGCACAAATACTTTGTTCGGCATTCAGAGTGTTCGACATCACTTGTTCGGCATTCAGAATGTTCGACATGAAGATATCGTTCGGCATTCATACCTTGTTCGGCATTTTGCCGTTCGAAATCTATGGATCGGCACACAGAGATCACTTTTTTTGGGCCGAGCTACTTAGCTACCTGGACCACCAGGGAATTCCAACCCATCTTCACCTATAAATAGAGAGGCAGGGGCATAGTGAAATGGACCTTTTTTCGGGAACACCGGGGAGACTCTGCCGCATTCAAGACTTAATCTTTTTTGTTTAGCAATCGTATTTGAGTGATTGACATACGCATTGTATCTGTAATCGATTATCGATAAAAGCAATAAAGATCTCCCCCAAAGTGGACGTAGGCAATTATGCCGGACCATTATATATCTAGTGTTCATTTTTTCTGCATTTAAATTTATGTACTATCCTCCATTTAACTTTACTTTCTTCATTAATCTCTCTACACAATCTCTCTTAAGGGTGTTAGTGACCAATTTTGGTGCCACCATTTTGGTGCTTTCACTGAGAATCGAATTCTCAGGACGATATGATTTACTTTGCAGCTACTGGATTGAAGAATCCCCCGAAGGAGATCCAAATCATTCACAAGACATCCGTTGATTCTACTCAGAGTTACAACCAACAACTCTACCATGGGGAGACCATGAACTAGATCAGCCTCTCACAATGCAGATGTCAATGAAACTACTAGTGTAGAACAGATAGGACCTAGCAACCAACCAACAATTCAAGGTGCAGGAACCTCCACCCAGAACCAAGCGGAGGTCGTTTCCCGAACACAGTTCAACGACTTGATAAGAGAACTCAGAAAGTAGAAGGCAACTTGCTGAGCAGATTCAAGCCAACACTAATCTCATGACCCAGCTTGCCCAGCAGCAACATCAGAATGCTGGAATAGTCCTGCTCCTTATTCTGAATCTGATAGCTCGACCTCAGCTGATGAACCTCCTAGCGTAGACGCCGTAGGGATGAAGCTGCACAAGCAGGTGCCACTGATCGATCCGCTAGGGATCAGGCACGTTACGAGACCGGACGCCCGGATCACCAAGACCCAAATCAAGCGGGACATCAACCCGCACGGTCCTGTGGAACGGAACCTAACCTCCCACCCTCCATACAAACTCCGGATTTATCAGCCATGGTGAGGAAGATAATGAGAGAAAACCAAGGCCTAACCAATGAAGATTGGGGAGTGTCCAGGAGTCGTACTCCCTTCACAGATGTTATCCTACAGGCTGAGTACCCCAAGAAATTCAATATGCCGACTATCCCAGCCTACGAAGGGAAGACTGACCCTAGGCAACACATGATGAGGTACGAATGGATGATGGATTCGGCAAGGGCGAATGACGCGACTAAGTGTAGATGCTTCCCAATCACTTTGTCCGGAATCGCCACTATGTGGTTTACTCGACTTCCTCCGCGATCTATATTCAGCTTTGATTAGTTAGCGATGAAATTTGTTGAACAATTCAGGATAATGCTACCCGTCCAAAGGAAGTAATGTCATTATAAAGCGTAATCCAGGCTCCGGGAGAGTCTTTGAAAGCATACTTACAAAGGTTTCATGTTGCTGCCACTGAAGTTAGCAATCCTAACGACCACGCAATTTTGATGGCGGTAATGCGAGGTGTAGATCCAGACTCAAAGTTTGGAGATTGGTTGGCGGGAAAGCCTCCAGCTACATTGGAACGATTCTATTTCAAAGCTCATCAGTTCATACGGAGGGAGGAGGCTCGATGGACGAGACGAGATAAGGCACCAGGGCCAGTTCAGGAGACTGTGAAAAGTAACATCGCCGTGAAGCAGTCCGGCGATAGTTTGGGAAAAGTTCAAGTCAACGTCCAGAACAAGCCTGGGCAGTCCAAAGGATCTGGAGATGAAAATCCCAGAAAGAAAAGAGAAACAGGGAAATGGAAGCCAAGGATTCCGACCTACAATGAATACACCCCGTTGAATACTTCTCTTGAAAACATATATCTATCTACCTATAACACCTTTGAATACAGAAAGCCATGCCCAAAGGAGTCCACTGAAGAACATAAACGGACAGGGAAGTACTGTCGCTTCCATGAGACGCATGGGCACAATACTGAGGAGTGTAGACACCTCCATGACACCATAGAAAAGTTGATCAGACAGAAAAAACTACAAGGATTTGTCAAGAACCGGCAAGATGGAAGGCAAGGAACGTCAGATCGCAGACGCGGGCCGGCTCCATGCCAACCAGAACAACATGCTCAGAATGTGGGTAGATTGATCACAAAAATTATTGTCGGGGGACCTCATCCTACTGACAAGAATGGCAGGAGATGGAACGATATGCTACCTCCTTGAGGCATGCGGATTACGAATGTTGTTCAAATATGGAAGATGGAACCCCCACAAAACAACAACGCATGATGATTGACGATATAGTGTTTAGGAGTCGAGACGCGGACAAGGTGGAGGCTCCAACTATCGACTCGATGGTTATATCTACAACAATTGGTGTAACGACCCAGAATTTCTGGTCGTAAATTTTAAACATTTATTTCATTTTAAATGTTAAATGTGGATTTTGAATTGATTTTGAAGTAAAAAGATTTTGTTTAAATTAATAGAATTAGCTAAATTTCAAACACGGCAATTCAATTGAAATTTGAATAATAATAATTTAATATTGGAATTGGGACAATTGGTGAATCTGGGTGTAAATAAATATAAAAATGGTTTCTAAAATTTATTTTAAGTCTATTTAAATTTAAATAGCAATGATGGACCTTTGGATGGAGTCAAAAGTCGATAAATTAAGATTTGGAATTTTATGTTAATTTATTAATGGAAATTTAATAATGTAATAATGCAAATAATCAGATTTTGGTTCGAAGTAAATCAGAATAGTTTCTAATGTAATTATAAATTCTATACAATTTAAAATAGAGTTAATAAAATTTTAAAAGTGAAATTTTACGTGATTTCGACGATTTTGAGAATCGCTCGAATTAATCGACGAGTTAAAATAGCCTTCCGAGGCGCAGTCTCGGAATTCGACGAAACCAGTTCCATTGGATCCGTAATAGTTAGTTATTATCGGATTTCAATTTTCGTAGCAATCGGAGTTGTCATTTGACCCTAGCAGCTCAAAACGCATAGAAACTATTTTAATCGATTTAATATAAATTTGACCGACGCATACGACCAAAATAGCCTCCAAAACAGGTTCCATTATGTTCGGGACGTAGGTAAAACCTTAGAAACGCCCGTCGGCACACGTCGTTTGGAGATCGTGTGAAAAGTTGCTTTAAAGTGAATTAAATATTAAAATAATATGTTATACGTATATATACACGCGAGGCCGAAAACCCTAGTCGTTTCTTGAGCAACCATCTTCATCCTTTTCAATGGCCGTAGTTGCTCGACATTCATCCCTCAATTTCTCCTCATCCACGCAATTATTTCGAAATCCTCCAACATGAAAAGTGTCGAGCTCTAGCCATCTAACGGTGGATCGTGAGCGTCATCGTCGTTTGGAGGAGATAGGAGCCCGCGTTCGTGGGTTTTCTGCACACGGTTTGTGATGAAAGGGGGAGGCCGAGTTCGTCAAGGCTCTGGGTGGAGGTGGTGTTGGCGTTGGGCTTCGTGGTGGTGGCCTTCGATCAAGGTGGATGGCTCCATGGCGGTCGTGATATTTAACCCTAAATCGCGAATTGGGTTCGGTTTCATCAGGGTTGCGTGCGTAGAAGAAGAAGATGATGCGGCCATGTTCATTTTTGGTAATATATATATATATATAAGGAAATTTATTTAAATTTGAAATTGAAACTTATAAATTTAATAACTATTACATACTTTATCAGATTTCGACGAAACTGGCGATGACAAAATCATAGAGACGTGTACCACGCAGTGGATTAATTCTGGGATCGTTTGGAACAAGTAAAAATTTAGGTTAAATCGAACGCCATTCAATTTAATTTAAATTTGAACGCTCGTCGAAAACCCAAGGTGAGTAATTTCACTCAAATTTGGATACCAGTTGATTTAAATAGCCAATATTTAAATGTTTGATTGGTTGTTTGGCTGAATATGATAATTATTATCTGATTGAATCGATATTTATTGGCTGTGCTAATATTTGTGGATGCAGGGAAACAGTTTGGAGGGATCCAACTGGATTCCTCACAAATAGTAATTTTATTTATATTCCGTGATATATCTTATTGATAAATTTGTTATATCTATGAATCTGTGTACAGATAAGTGTTATGGGTTATACCGCTTATCGATGTTAATGTGATCGAATCTGTAATGGTTGATGTTGTGCACTATTGTGTTAAACCCCTGGACTGCACTATACACACACAAATATGGATTGCACATGGAAATTGGTTAAGTCGCAGTTTTTGAAATAATTTTTGAATTGAATTTTTGAATCCAAATGGTTTTGGAAATAAATCGGATTTAAAGTGGAAAAACTTTTGTAAAGGAATTTTGAAATAAAAAGTTATTTTTGAATAAATTAATTTGGCTTTGAAATTTGTTTTAAATTTGAATAAAAATTTGAAATTAAATTCTATGTTGTAAGAGTATGATTTCAAAAAGATTATACAGGCTTACATGAACTTGAACCATTTTATAAAGTGTTGTTTTGGGGATTTAAATTAACCCAAAGATTTTAACTTGTATAAATGAAATCGGATTTTTTCGATATAAAAACTATTTGTTTTCGAACGATATAAGTTTTTATATAAGAAATGAATTTCCAATTGGTATTAAAGAAATTTCAAGTTGAATTGGAAATGGTTTTCCAAGTTAGGAATGATTCGGAAAGTATAGTCTTAAAAGATTATACAAGTTATAAAGATGTTTATATAGTTTTTAACCATTTAAAAAGTATAATTTGGAAATTTAGACGTAAACCCAAGTTTTATACATGGATGGCTTTAACTATGTAAATTGTAATCAGTTTTCCCAAAACGAAGAGTATTTGTTTCAAATAGTTATAGCTTTCATAAAAAGAAAGGATTTCCAATTTGTATCGAAAGATTTCAATTTGAAATGAAATTGTAAATAGTTTGGAAAAACTATGAATTAACCTTGGTGAAGATGACTAAATCTTGTTTTGAAATCAAGGAGGATTTTTAACTGGTGAATCCTTTAAATACAAGATTTGAATTGGAAAGGATTTGAGAGTAACGAATTAAATCTTAGATTGAAAGATTGGATAGTTAATCCAATTTGAAATGGAACTGTTTCGAAAGCTATAAATTGAATCTTTGTGAAATTGGGTGAACTATGTGGAATAAATCTTTTTGTTTAAAAGATTTGAAATGGTAATTTGTTTAAACCATTTGAAAGAATTTTTTTGGATATTAAGTTGTGACTTAATTGAAATCCCATATCCATATGTTTTAAATTTACGCTCATTATTCGGTTTAGCCGAGAGAGGACTCTGTCATATAACCCATTCTGAATAATGATACGTCGATATGGATAGCATTTGAAGATCGGTGGTGAAGACCGGGTATTTTCGAGAATGAAAGGGTAACCCGTCGATTGTCTCCGCACTGAGTCGCGTCGGTATAGAGATTCCCTAAGTGATGGGAAGTCCGATCGGGATTGTGAATACCCAGAAATTGCAAGGGCTTCTTCGGAAGTGCCTTCGGCTCTGTTCGAACCCGGAACAGACTTGTATGGTTGTATGTCTCACATTACACTTTGAGATGTAAAGCTGTTTCTATCAAATACATTTCTGTTGGTGGTGGAGATTTATTCTCTTAGCTTAACACCCTTCTCTGAGACGTACGAGCTCAGAGGTTACGTAGTTGATGGTTACTAGTGATACATTCCCAATTTGGTAATGTGGCATGCTAAGTGCTGCTGTGCGTTGATGATCATTGATTGATCATTTGTGATCGAAGCATGGCTTTGTGAAAAAGCATAGCTTTGTGGATGAGACTTCGTCGAGCCTCACAACCCGGTAATGATCGAAACAGGAATCGTGGCAGCAAGGTTATTTGGAGGTAGCTCCTCCTGGGGGTATGACCATTTCCTTCTGGATAAAGAGTGATATCATGGTATGGAGCCCAGATATTTACTTATGTTGACTTTTTATAAAAAGTGGTACCATGGTATAGAGCCCAGATACTTTACTATGTGGTTGTTGGATTGGGGGCCCTCGGATAAAGGTCGGTAACGACCGGGGGATGGCATGCTCGTGTCAGTTGTTACCTAGTTATAGAGGTAACCCGACCTTGTGTAGCAGAGAGCTGGTTAAGTTCTCGAGGATGTCCCTCCAGAGGCGCTCCATTTTATGTGGGAAGTTCCTTTGCCTGACCATTTGTTGGAAAATCCAAAGAAACAATACGAGCTCTGTACGGTTTTAGTTGTATAACCTGCCATGGAATGTGGTGGTAACCTGCTATTGAACATGGTAGCTATAGTAGGCATAAGTGCGAAATGCCTATGCTGGCTAAGATTAATATTATACTTTCGAAATGTTTTCCACACTATACACTAATAATAATAATATCGAAAAGATTTTCGCGTATCAAGCATGTTTGACTATCATAAGGAGAAATCTCCTCCAATTCTGCGTTTGCATTTTGTGTGTGGCGGGAGGCCTTATGGTAGTTTCATTTTTCCAAAAGCATAGCGAATTTCTTTCCTTTTGTTTTCTTTAGGAAAATAATTATTTTTGAGATCTCACACCAGTCTCATGACTGACCTGGAGTTTATTGTTCCCTTCCTAAACTCTGGGTGCCCACAATTTTCCACACATGCAGCCTAGAGTCAGGTTAGCATTATTCGGGAGCAATAATCGAAAAAGAGATGCTGTGGAGATCAGGAGCAAGCTGGACGACAAAGCGTATCACTAGTATTTGTAATATTTCTTTCTGTTGTTTGTTGTTGTACACTCTGATAATGTAATGTGATGTGATATAATATTTCTTCTTCTTTAAACCCTAACGGTTCGGTTTTCCGACATCCGACTGTGTGGCATTCGATACAGTGGACATATTGATGTCGACTTTCGGACGTTGAGAAATCAGACATGTTACATGTGGTATCAGAGCATTTGGTTTAGCGACAACCTTGGCTCTGTTGGGTGTTACTCATTAGAGATAGAGTCAGTAGTACTCTAGAATGAGTTTGAGTGTAATAATAGATATGAGCACGTATTTGTTAGTGAATATAAAATTGTTTTTATACTGTGTTGACTTATCTGTTGAGTGTTTGTGAATCCTGGTCGGTACGGGAAGTACAACCGTATCGATAGGGGTTTCTGAACTCTTAAACAAGATAAACCGACATAGTGTTGTTTATAAAATGGGTAAATGAAACAATTTTATCCAAAATTATATTTTGATATAAAAGGAATAATTTTTCTGAATTTGTTATATGTATTTGGATGTTTGGTTGTTGATATTATAATCAAATATAAGAATCTAAAGTTTGAAAAGGTTTATAACCAAATAAAGTTCTATAAGTATGATTTATCCAAAGGAAGAATAACTAAATTTGAATTAAACCAGAATTTAAATCCCAGAATTTTGAAAAGTGTTTAAAATGAGTTTAAAACAAAAGTTTGGAAATTTAAAATCTTAGGAATGTTTGAAATGTTTCCAAAGTGTTTGAAGGCAATGATAGGAGTATCATTTTGGGAAAATATTTTTGAAATGAATTTGTGGAAGTAAGAAAGCACTGAACTCACTTTAGTCGCTGGTAAATAATCCTGATGATGGTGGCCACATCATTAGAATTCATTTTCGAGTTTCTTAAGTGATGGATTGCTTCCATAGTACTGGGTATGATATCTGTTTAGATTTGTTTGATATACAAGGGGTTTTAGAAATTTCAAAAGGGAAATTTGTTTTGGTAAAACCAAGTGTTTTGGGATCTGGAAATTTGATTTGATACGCCAATTAGGTATGAGTTGATTATTATTTCAAAATGGTTTTGAAATAAAACCGGGCAATTGAATTCTGGAAACACTATTTAAATAATGTGAAAGTTAAGATAAATCAGCAATTGAACCTATTAATTGAAATTGATATTAATAAGAAAGAAAAAAAATGAAAATTTCACTCCTAGAATTAAAAATTTAATTTGAGTAAATGGAGATGAATAGAATATATTTGCATTTAACTCAGGATAAGTTAAATATAAACTGAATTTGAAATTGAATTAAATTGGATATAAAGTTGGAATGTAAAATGACTATAATTGAGTATTGAAAGTTTATATCCTTCAGCTATTAAGTGTTATATGGATAATCTGGAATTGTGATTATAAGATGAAAATAACTCAAATGAGAAATACCAGTTTTTAAGTAAATAAGTTGGTGAACTTATAAATAGAAAATGGAATTATAATCGCAAATGAGAAATAGTTAAATGGTACGGTGAATTCAAACTTAATGTCAAATGAAATATGAATTGAAATAAGGTGAAGTAAATATAAAATATAAAGGATAAAAGGGTGAATGAACTTAAGTTAGTAAAGAAGTTTTGAACTTGTATATGGAGAATTAAAATTGGACTGAATTAGATTTAACTTCAATTAAATGGAATTGAGTTGTGTTACAAATAATTTTGAATATAATTAAATTTTTATTTAAAATAGTAAAGGTAATAGCATGAATTTAAGTTGGCTAAATAAATTTAGTTAAAACTTGAATTAGAATTGGAAAAGAATTGAATTGAAAGAAAATTTAGTTAAGTTGAAAGGATATTGTATGAATAGAATTTTAACTTAACTAAATTTAAAAGAATAGGATGAAGATGAATTTAGTGTAAACTAAATTGAAAGGATTTGTATTGAAATGAATAATGGAATTAGATTATAATAGTGATGGTTTGAATTATAAATAAATTCAAATGAGTGAAATGATTTAAAGTGGTCTCATTGTTTATAAAATAAGTTTTAAATGGATTGAATAAGTGAATAAATTGAGTTAAAATTTGTAGTGGATTGGAATTTGATGGGATAAGAATCAAATTTAAAATAAATATGATGCGAGAAAAAATTGAGAAATTTTGTTATTGAAATAACTTAAGGAAATTGTGGAATGTGGTTGCGAAACTTATGAAATGGTCTTTAATGAAATTTATTTAGATAATAAAATTTTAATGCAAGCAAAAGAATTTTAATTTCTTATCGTGATGAAATAAGAATGTATGAGTTGTATATAACCCAGAATTGAATGATATTAATATAAACCTATATGGATAAGGAATTGGAAATGTAAGAATAAGAATTTAAATTGATAATGGAACAAAAATGAGGATGTTTGGGTTGTAAATAATTTCAAATGAAGTAAAATTAATATAGTTTGGTTTGGAATTTATTTAAAATGATTATAGACTTCAGTAATTGTTGTTTGCTTAAATGATATCGAATTTGCATTGAGATTAATCGTTTTGTTATAAACAAAGCTAATGAATTAAGAAAAGCAAACAAAGTTGATTTTTAAATCAATTGAAATGGGTCGGAATTTAATTTAATGGATTTGCATATAAATAAAGTGAGTTATGAATATGTTGACCATGTTGTGGTGATTTTGGAGTTGGTCGTGATAAATATGTATTGAATGAAGCAAACTTGGTTGTAAATCCTTTTTGAGTAAAGTAAAATGAAATTTGGATGTATTAGGGAAATTTAATGGTGTTAAAACCTCGAAATTGCTTATAAAATATGGTATACTTGTAGGATTTCAAAAAAAATATTATTGTGTGGGCTTTGAAAATTGATATGATTGGTTTAGATTAATATATGAAATCTTGTTGAAAATCTCATATTATGGAAAACTGATGTGTTGGTTGAGTAAGTACAGGTATGGGAGGCAATTGATAGAGTTGGAGCGTGTATATGCAATATAAATTAGCCGCATGCTTTTAAAATGCTAATAAAAGGTACGCCTACGCAATAAAAATAGGAAATATGAACTGTTTTTGGTTTTCCGACTGTGTGGGTCGACGTATATATATTTATATCTATTGTGATATTGCAAAAGCTCCTCCGTACAGAGGAGATTCTGCAAAAAAATTTCAGAAATTTTGGGAGTTAGAATTTTTTTTGAAAATTTTGAAATGTTTCATTAACGACATATTGATTTCAAATTAAAATTGAAGTAAAAGGATTTTGGAATAGAAATCGAAACTAGCAGTTTTGATTTGAAACTGAAGAATTTAGGCAAAGTGAAATTTGAGATTTTCACTAAGTGGGTTTTGCTATTGAGTTTGGAGCATTCTTTCTACCTTAGTAATTTCGGGGACGAAATTCTTTTAAGGGGGGAAGGATGTAACGACCAAGAATTTCTAGTTGTAAATTTTAAAAATTTAATTCATTTTAAATGTTAAATGTGGATTTTGAATTGATTTTGAAGTAAAAAGATTTTGGTTAAATTAATAGAATTTTCTAAATTTCGAATACGGCAATTCAATTGAAATTTGAATAATAATAATTTAACATTGGAATTGGGATAATTGGTGAATCTGGGTGTAAATAAATATAAAAATGGTTTCTAAAATTTATTTTAAGTCTATTTGAAATTAAATAGCGATGTTGGACCTTTGGATGGAGTCAAAAGTCGATAAATTAAGATTTGGAATTTTATATTAATTTAATAATGGAAATTTAATAATATAATAATGCAAATAATCAGATTTTGGTTCGAAGTAAATAAGAATAGTTTCTAATGTAATTATAAATTCCATACGAATTAAAATAGAGTTAATAAAATTTTAAAAGTGAAATTTTACGTGATTTCGACGATTTTGAGAATCGCTCGAATTAATCGACGAGTTAAAATAGCCTTCCGGGGCACAACCTCGGAATTCGACGAAACTAGTTCCATTGGATCCGTAATAGTTAGTTATTATCGGATTTCAGTTTTCGTAGCAATCGGAGTTGTCGTTTGACCCTGGCAGCTCAAAACGCATAGAAACTATTTTAATCGATTTAATTTAAATTTGATCGTTTATTTCCGTAACTCGCGCATACGACCAAATTAGGCTCCGAAACACGTTCCATTATGTTCGGGACGTAGGTAAAACCTTGGAAACGCCTGTCGGCACGCGTCGTTAGGAGATCGTGTGAAAAGTTGCTTTAAAGTGAATTAAATATTAAAATAATATGTTATACGTATATATACACGCGAGGCCGAAAACCCTAGTCGTTTCTTGAGCCGCCGTCTTCATCCTTTTCAATGGCCGTGGTCACTCGACATTCATCCCTCAATTTCTCCTCATCCACGCAATTATTTCGAAAGCCTCCAACATGAAAAGCGTCGAGCTCTCCGAGCTCTAGCCATCCAACAGTGGATCGTGAGCGTTGTCGTCGTTTGGAGGAGATAGGGGCCCGCGTTCGTGGGTTTTTCGCGCACGGTTTCTGGTCAAAGGGGGAGGCTAATTTCATCGAGGCTCTGGGTGGAGGTGGTGTTGGCGTTGGGCTTCGTGGTGGTGGCCTTCGATCGAGGTGGATGGCCCCACGGCGGTCGCGATATTTAACCCTAAATCGCGAATTTGGTTCGGTTTCATCAGGGTCGCGTGCGTAGAAGAAGAAGATGATGCAGCCGTGTTCATTTTTGGTAATATATATAAAAAAGGAAATTTGTTTAAATTTGAAATTAAAACTTATAAATTTCATATCTATTACATACGTTATCAAATTTCGACGAAACTGGCGACGACGGAATCGCAGACGTGTACTACGCAATGGAGTAATTCTGGGATCGTTCGGAGCAAGTAAAAATTTAGGTTAAATCGAATACCGTTCGATTTAATTTAAATTTGAACGCTAGTCGAAAACCCAAGGTGAGTAATTTCACTCAAATTTGGATACTAGTTGATTTAAATAGCCAATATTTAAATGTTTGATTGGTTGTTTGGATGAATATGATAATTATTATCAGATTGAATCGATATTTATTGGCTGTGCTAATATTTATGGATGCAGGGAAACAGATTGGAGGGATCCAACTGAATTCCTCACAAATAATAATTTTATTTATATTCTACGATATATCTCATTGATAAATTTGTTATATCAATGAATCATGTATAGATAAGCGTTATGGGTTATACTGCTTATCGATGTTAATATGATCGAATCTGTGATGGTTGATGTAGTGCACTATTGTGTTAAACCCTTGGACTACATTACACACACAAATATGGATTGCACGTGGAAATTGGTTATGTCACAGTTTTTGAAATAATTTTTGAATTGAATTTTTGAATCCAAATGGTTTTGGAAATAAATCGGATTTAAAGTGGAAAAACTTTTGAAATGGAATTTTGAAATAAAAAGTTATTTTTGAATAAATTAATTTGGCTTTGAAATTTGTTTTAAATTTGAATAAACATTTGAAATTAAATTCTATGTTGTAAGCTTATGATTTCAAAAAGATTATATAGGCTTACATGAACTGAACCATTTTATGAAGTGTTGTTTTGGGGATTTAAATTAAGCCAAAGATTTTAACTTGTATAAACGAAATCGGATTTTTCCGAAATAAAAACTATTTGTTTTCGAACGATATAAGTTTTTATATAAGAAATGAATTTCCAATTGGTATTAAAGGAATTTCAAGTTGAATTGGAAATGGTTTTCCAAGTTAGGAATGATTTGGAAAGTATGGTCAAAAAAGATTATACAAGCTATACATATGTTTATATAGTTTTTAACCATTTAAAAAGTATGGTTTTAGAAATTTAAATGTAAACCCAAGTTTTATATTTAGTTGGCTTTAATTGTGTAAATTGTATTCAGTTTTCCCAAAACGAAAAGTATTTGTTTCAAATAGTTATAGCTTTCATAAAACGAAAGGATTTCCAATTTGTATCGAAAGATTTCAATTTGAAATGAAATTGTAAGTAGTTTGGAAAAACTATGAATTAACCATGGTGAAGACGACTAAATCTTGTTTTGAAATCAAGGAGGATTTTTAAATGGCGAATCCTTTAAATACAAGATTTGACTTGGAAAGGATTTGAGAGTTACGAATTAAATCTTAGATTGAAAGATTGGATAGTTAATCCAATTTGAAATGGAACTGTTTCGAAAGTTATAAATTGAATCTTTGTGTAACTGGGTGAACTTTGTGGAATAAATCTTTTTGTTTAAAAGATTTGAAATGGTAATTTGTTTAAACCATTTGAAAGATTTTTTTTGGATATTAAATTGTGAATTAATAGAAATCCCATATCCATGTGTTTTAAATTTACGCTCATTATCCAGTTTACTCGGGAGAGGACTCTGTGTCATATAACCCATTCCGAATAATGATACGTCGATATGGATAGCATTTGAAGACCGGTGGTGAAGACCGGGTATTTTCGAGAACGAAAGGGTAACTTGTCGATTGTCTCTGCACTGAGTCATGCCAGTATAGAGATTCCCTAAGTGATGCGAAGTCGGATCGGGATTGTGAATACCCGGAAATTGCAAGGGCTTCTTTGGAAGTGCCTTCGGCTCTGTTCGAACCCGGAACAGACTTGTATGGTTGTATGTCTCACATTACACTTTGAGATGTAAAGCTGTTTCTATCAAATACATTTCTGTTGGTAGTGGAGATTTATTCTCTTAGCTTAACACCCTTCTCTGAGACGTACGAGCTCAGAGGTTACGTAGTTGATGGTTACTAGTGATACATTCCCAATTTGGTAATGTGGCATGCTAAGTGCTGCTGTGCGTTGATGATCATT
The DNA here is from genome assembly GCA_030765085.1 of Allium cepa. NCBI lineage: Eukaryota > Viridiplantae > Streptophyta > Magnoliopsida > Asparagales > Amaryllidaceae > Allium > Allium cepa. Next base: position 440,352,323 of record CM060929.1, read on the forward strand.
GATTGATCATTTGTGATCGAAGCATGGCTTTGTGAAAAAGCATAGCTTTGTGGATGATACTTCGTCGAGCCTCACAACCCGGTAATGATCGAAACAGGAATCGTGGCAGCAAGGTTATTTGGAGGTAGCTCCTCCTGGGGGTATGACCATTTCCTTCTGGATAAAGAGTGATATCATGGTATGGATCCCAGATATTTACTTATGTTGACTTTTTATAAAAAGTGGTACCATGGTATAGAGCCCAGATACTTTACTATGTGGTTGTTGGATTGGGGGCCCTCGGATGAAGGTCGGTAACGACCGGGGGATGGCATGCTCGTGTCAGTTGTTACCTTGTTACAGAGGTAACCCGGCCTTGTGTAGCAGAGAGCTGGTTAAGTTCTCGGGGACGTCCCTCCAGAGGCATTCCATTTTATGTGGGAAGTTCCTTTGCCTGACCATTTGTTAAAAATCCAAAGAAACAATACGAGCTCTGTACGGTTTTAGTTGTATAACCTGCCATGGAATGTGGTGGTAACCTGCTATTGAACATGGTAGCTATAGTAGGCATAAGTGCGAAATTCCTACGCTGGATAAGATTAATATTATACTTTCCAAATGTTTTCCACACTATGCACTAATAATAATAATATTGAAAAGATTTTCACGTATCAAGCATGTTTGACTATCATAAGGAGAAATCTCCTCCAATTCTGTGTTTGCATTGTGTGTGTGGTGGGAGGCCTATGGTAGTTTCATTTTTCCAAACGCATAGTGGATTTCTTTCCTTTTATTTTATTTGGGAAAATAATTGTTTTTGAGATCTCACACCAGTCCCATGACTGACCTGGAGTTTATTGTTTCCTTCCTAAACTCTGGGTGCCTACAATTTTCCACACGGGCAGCCTAGAGTCAGGTTAGCATTTTTCGGGAGCAATAATCGAAGAGATGCTGTGGAGATCAGGAGCAAGATGGACGGCGAAGCGTATCACTAGTATATGTAAATTTCTTTCCGCTATTTGTTGTTGTACACTCTGATAATGTAATGTGATGTAATGATATAGTTCTTTGTTTTAAAGATATTTATTTATCTATTATATGTTGACCACCGCAATATGTGAGATTCTGTTATTGCTTCTGTTTCTTCTTCTATCTTCTTCTTCTATAAGCCTAACGGTTCGGTTTTCCGACATCCGACTGTGTGGCATTCGATACAGTGGACGTATTGATGTCGACTTTTGGACGTCGAGAAATCGGACATTTTACAATTCGGCCAACTTACGTGAAAAGAATCTTGATTGATTGTGGAAGCTCTGTCAACATCATCTTCAAGAAGGCTTATGACCAAATGAAGATGGAAATGAAACATTTGAAACCATGCAAAGCCCGTATCCACGGCTTTAACGGTGCTGCAACCGACGCGATGGGGTATATAGAGCTACCAGTTGAACTGGGGGAAGGTGAGCATAGGAGAGTGGGAGTCCTACCGTTCATATTAATGGATGTTGACTCTCCATACAATGTCTTTTTGGGTCGCCTATGCCTTGGCAGAATTTAGGGCTGCTTTGGCCTCATGGTGTTTGACATTAAAATTTCCGACGAACAAAGGAGTCGGTGTTGTACATGGCGATCAGGCGACCGGTCGTGCATGTTATGTGGTGGAACTGAGAGAAGCTCATCGAAGAGAAAAGGGAAAGGTTGCGGACAGCTCCGTTCGCATCCTAAAGACTGATGATTGACAAGTAGTGCCCGAGCCCTGGCTCGGGCAGCATTCTCGGATCTTTAGAGACATAGATCCGTGAGATGATGATAGGGAACCAAGGGAAACAAACGAAGCACCGACTGAGCTGACGATCGACATTCCAGTCAGCCGAGATGACCCATCACGAGTTCTTAAGATTGGATCACCATTCGACCCCTTAGTGGATGAGTATCTTACTGATTTCCACCGGGCGAATCTAGACGTTTTCACTTGGACACACTCTGATATGTGCGGGATTTCACCAACAATTGCGAGTCATATGTTGAACATAGACCCGAAACACGTTCCCATAAAACTAGAGAAGGAGAGGCATGGACCCGGAGAGGTCTACGGCTCTCAAAGAGGACGTGGACAAACTCAAAGCCAATGGGTTCATCCGCGACGCCCTCTATCCTGAATGGGCATCTAACCCAGTGCTAGTGAAGAAGGCAAATGGGAAGTGGAGAACTTGTATTGATTACTCCGACCTGAATAAAGCATGCCCGAAGGATAGTTTCGCTTTACCTAGAATCGACCAGCTCGTCAACTCTACCGCCGGACATGAATTGTTGTCATTTATGGATGCGTGCTCAGGATCCAATCAGATCCCGATGCACATTCCAGACCAAGAGCACACCGGTTTTGTCTCAAATATGGGGCTATATTTCTATGTGGTAATGCCCTTCGGATTGAAAAATGCGGGAGCAACTTATCAGCGTCTGGCGAATCGAATGTTTAAGGACCACATCGGTAAGACGATGGACGTCTATATGGATGACATGCTCTTGAAGTCACGGCAGTCAAACGATCACATCCGAGACTTAGCAGAAATGTTTGATATACTCAGACAATACGGTATGAAGATCAAGCCCTTGAAGTGCTCTTTTGGCGTGGCATCAGGAAAGTTTTTGGGTTTCATTGTGAATGCACGTGGAATTGAAGCTAACCCGAAAAAGATTCAGGCTATTCGGGACATACAAGTGCCCAGAACTATAAAGCAAGTACAAAGCTTGAACGGAAAGGTGGCAGCGCTAAGCCGATTCATATTCAGAGCCACAGATAAGTGCATTCCTTTCTTTGATGTGATAAAGAAGGGAAAAAGGAATTTGAGTGGACATCCGACTGTGAGGAAGCATTCCAAGCTCTGGTAAGGCAATTGGAAAGCCCTCCGGTGCTATCAAAACCGATTGACCATGAAATGCTGTATGTATACTTGGCAGTATCCCAATATGCTATTAGTACGGCTCTGTTTGGTGAAGAGGACCGAGTTTAAAAGCCAGTTTACTATGTTAGTAAACGTTTGACGGGGGAAGAAAGAAACTATCCCAAGATCGAGAAATTAGCCTATTGCTTGGTGATTGCATCACGCAAGCTTCGCCCATATTTTTAGGCACACCCAATCAGTGTTTACACTGATCAACCCTTGCATCAGATACTCCAACGACCGGAAACTTCTGGAAGAATGTTGAAATGGAATATTGAATTGAGTCAGTTCGATATTACTTACCTTCCGCGAAAGGCCATACAAGGGTAAGCGCTAGCAGATTTCATCGCTGAATTCACCATGACAGACGAATCGAACGGCCGCAATGTCATACCTCCCGTCCGATGGAAGATGTACATAGATGGGGCATCTAACGACCGTTGTTCGGGGGTTGGCATAGTTCTTGTAACTCCTGAAAACCGATCAATTTGCTATGCTTTGAAGCTCGAATTCACAGCAACGAATAACGCAGCTGAGTATGAAGCATTGATCGCCGGCTTAAGACTCGTCAAAGAACTAGGAATAAGATCGGTTGAAATTTTTTGCGACTCGCAACTGGTGGTGTATCAAGTGCGTGGAGACTACCAAGCAAGGGGCGGAGACTTGCCCCGTATTTCGCCTAAGTTCGGAAGCTGCTAGCGAATCTCGAGTATTATGATATTTCACATGTTCCGCGTGAACAAAACAGAGCAGCTGATTCATTAGCAAAATTTGCAAGCACTGGCGATGCGCAGCAGATGGGATTGTTTCTCGTTGAATCCTTACATGTTCCGAGCATAAATATAATGGAGGTATATTTCATGTTAGAAACAGAAATCGAGAAGGAGTCATGGATGACCCCATTCAAGCAGTACTTGTTACATGGGGCCGTGCCCGAAAGAAGGAGCAAAAGACGACAAGTCATTCGTAAGGCTTCTCGTTATGTATTATAGGATGAAATAATGTATCGAAGGGGATTCTCAACCCCATTGCTCCGGTGCATTGCCCATGATGAGATAAAACGAGTCCTGACGGAAGTCCATGAAGGTGAATGTGGCGACCATACCGGGGGGCAGATGTTAGCAAAGAAAATCCTCCGCTATGGATACTATTGGCCAACTGTAAATCGGGATGCCGCAGACTACGTAAGAAGATGTGGCAAATGCCAGAAGTATGCAAAAATCCCAAGATCTTCGCTGACGAAACTCACACAAATGGTTAGTCCTTGGCCATTTGCAATGTGGGGAATCGACATAGTCAGTTCCTTACCTCTATCCAAAGGTGGTGCAAAATACGCGATAATTGCGGTCGATTACTTTACCAAGTAGGCAGAAGCAGAACCTTTGGCTACTATCACCACCAAAAAGGTCATTAATTTCGTTGTACGAAATTTTATATGCCGCTTTGGCCTGCCATGAACCATCGTTACAGACAATGAACTCAGTTTGAAAGCAAAGAGTTCAGGGAATTTTTCCAAAAATATGGTATTGAAAAAAAGTTTGCAGCAGTTGCTCATCCGAAGGCTAATGGACAAGTGGAGGCCGTAAACAAGATAATCAAATCCATATTGAAAAAACGTTTGGAAAAAGCTAGAGGCAAGTGGATGGATGAGCTTCCGACAGCACTTTGGGCTTACAGAACCACCCACAAGACTGCGATTGGCCACACTCCGTTCGCATTAGCATATGACATGGAAGCTGTCATACCCGTGGAACTTGAAGTTCCATCACATCGGGTAACTTATTATGACCCTGAGTCAAATCAAGATCTCTTGTTGGAATTGTTGGACTTCATTGATGAAAAACGCGAAGAAGCTAATTTAAGAGCGGCCGCGTACAGGCACCGAGTTGCTCGATATTATAATGAAAAAGTCTGACCGAGAATCTTTGGCGTGGGTGATCTCGTTTTGAAATGAATTTTCCCAGTTCCATCACACATGAGCCCCGCATGGGAAGGTCCATACGTCATTGAACGGAAGCTTGGAAAAGGAACTTTCAAGCTAGCGACCGTCGATGGTGCGACACTCCCCCGATCATGGAATGGTGAACATTTGTGGCATTATTACACTTAGTTCATTTCTATCATATTTTAGTTGCATTTATTTTCGACATGTTTTTATTCCTAGTTTACGGCATGCAAAAAGATAATTTAGCTTATTTGCATTAATAAAGGCTTGAAGCCATTTCTTTTTCCCATGAATTGTCGATGTTCCTGTATATAATAACGCTGTAACGAATGACTAAGAGATATATTACTCCGTCTGACATACGGACGAGTATAAACGACTCAAACTGTCCAAGTCCCCGGAGTGCGGACTGGAGTACTCTAAGTCCCCAGAGCGCGGACTCGAATATAAACGATTCGAAATCTCCAAGTCCCCGGAGTGCGGGCTGGAGTACTCTAAGTCCCCAGAGTACGGACTCGAGTATAAACGACTCGAATCTCCAAGTCCCCGGAGTGCAGGCTGGAGTACTCTAAGTCCCCAGAATGCAGGCTCGGGTATAAACGACTCGAAATCTCCAAGTCCCTGGAGTGTAGACTGGAGTACTCTAAGTTCCTAGAGTGCAGACTCGAGTATAAACGAATCAAAATCTCCAAGTCCCCGAAGTGCATACTGGAGTACTTGGAGTCCCTAGAGTGCGGACCGGATTATAAACGACTCAAAATCTCCAAGTCCCCGGAGTGCGGACTGGAGTACTCCGAGTCCCCAGAGTGCGGACCGGAGTATAAACGACTCAAAATCTCCAAGTCTCCAGCGATAACTTCTTTCCCTTTCGTTGAGGGAGAGCCTTTGCAATAAAGGGCTTTAGCCGCTGATAGGTCCGAAGGCTCGTTCCCCTTAAGGAATTCTTTTATCAAAGCCCCCTTGTCAACCTCCTCGATACCGTGTTTGGCCTTCTTGATTTCAATTAAGGTCTCCCATGCCTCGGGCAATGATTCGAGATAGCCCTCGTCCAGAAAAGTTAAGTCTCGGTGCATGAGAACGCGGGCATTGAATTCTGCAATAAGCGGGTCGAACATGGTTTTGAATTCTTCTCTACCTTCTTCCTTGGCCGCCTCAAGAAGGGAGTCGATTTCCGCAGATGCTATCCTTTTGCCCTCTTCGCGGGCTTCATTCTTTAGTCCCTCAACTTTAGAAAGCTCGCCCTCAAGCTTCGCCTTTAGGAGTCGCGTTGCAACGATCTCGTCGCAATATCGTTGTGACTCTTCTTGGGCAGCAATCTTCTCCTCTTGTTCTTTGCGGAGTCGCTCCTCAAGTTCTTTAACTCGGAGACAGAATGCATCCCTCTCCTTTTGCACCGAGTCTTTCACCAAAGCCAAAGCCCCACAGCGTTGTACCGCCTCGTCGATTTCTTTTTTGTGAGTCGATTCCAGATAAGTTACGGCTTTGGCGGTATCCTTGGTGCTCTGCTGGGCGGTCTCAAGTTGAGATTTGTTAGACGCAATCTCTTTGTCCTGAGCTTTGATAATGTTTTTGTCATGAATAGCCTCAAGATTTAGGCGATCAATCTCATGTTGGCGTTCTATGGAGACTTCTGACACTTCTCAGCAAGCTGAACGAACGCGTCATGATGAACATAGACGTCATTGGTACAGGCGATAGCGCTCTGCTTAACATCTCTAGGTATATGGTGGATCGCCGGGAGGAACTTCAGACCATTAAAGCAGATCTTTGGGAATTTAACTTTAAGCTCGGCCAGTCTCCCTGATACTGATGGATCTGTTATAGGAGCAGGAGAAGACGGCTTCAAAAGTTCAGCTCTTCTGTGAGGATCCTGGGACTATCGGGTGGAGGAGGAATTGGAGTGTTGATCACGGCGAACATCAGATTGCGACCCCTTATGGCCGTGCTTATCTTTGCTTTGCCTCGAGTGAGAAGAGGGATGTTGGTGGTATTTAGGCTGATAATATGTTTTCTTCCGAGATGATGAATCCTGGGAATGATAATCCCTATCGCCATCACCGTCTCTATGCCGATGTTTTCCAAAACCTGAGTCCCATCCAGAATGATGGAAGATAGACGACACGCGGAGACGATCAATTCCGTGTGCATGCCCCATATCACCTACACAGAATTTAAATAACAACGAATTAGCAAAGAGTAGTGTGACGACTGAAATTTAAGTGCAAGGTGAAGTGCATGTATTTGTGTCCTAGTGTTTTCCCCCGACGGACCAGTTTCTTTACTAATGGGAGTTTTTTCTCCCTGAGTTTGGGTTTGAACACCTGCATCGCCTCTGATAGGCGAGGGAAGTTCAAGTGCCTCCGGATCATCAAAATCATAATTAAGTAGGTCATCGGGTATGGAGAGGTTCGAGAGGCCCTTTGAAGAACTTTCTAAACATTGTGGGGAAGCCTCTTTCTCTGTCGGAATACGGGTAACTTTAGAGGTTGTGCCAACTTTTTCCCTCCTTATCTTGTACGTCAGTCTCTTTTTCCTCTTCGAAGGGGAAAATGACGTTTCGATGTCGTGAACTTCGACTATCGGGTCCTGAGTAGGACCAATGTTCTCATCTTGAGCTTTGGGTGTTTCGGTTTCCTTGATTTCTCCTTCTTCTAGTGCTCCAGGAGCATTACATGCTGAAGACTCAGCTTGTTTTTCCCTTTACCAGAGGCGGGCTTGGGAATGGTAATGCCCTGAGGGAGGCTTATCCGACGGCCTTCTGCCAACAGTCCAAACGTTGTAAGTGACTTATTCGAAATGAGAGTTCGGATGTCCCGTTCTTCGACATGAAGGGCTCTAATAGCTTCGAAGGCTTTAGAATATCCGCGGCCGTCAGGACGTGGGTTGATATCTGAAAAGATGGAAAAAAGAGTTAGAAAAGGCACGACTTTGACCAAGAATGAATATCGATCCATAGAAAAGACTAACTTCCTTCCACCCATCTCCTCGCGAAACCAGGAGGGCAACGCACATAAAACCATTCCTGTTTGTACAGGGCAAACTTGCTACATGCCCCAGTCAAGATCTAGCATTTGTGGCATGGCTCAAGAAACTTGAAGGAGGGGCTATCTCTCTGCTTCTTGATCATATATATATATATATATATATATATATATATATATATATATATGATGTCACCCGGGGTTGAGGCCTAGAGAAGACATTCGTGACGAGGATGTAGGTAGCATAGATGAAGGCGTGACCGTTCGGGTGCAGTTGTGATGGGTCAATGTTGATGTATTGCAGCACGTTCCGAAGAAATGAGTTGAACAGTGGCACGCTGCCGACCCAGCACATAAACTTATTACAAGCTGTGTATCCGACTAGGGGCAAGTGTGGACGATCGTGCCCCGATGGAACTAATACGTTGTCGAAGGGGATTCCGTGGACAGAGCATATCCGATGGAGAGCACTTTCATTATTCTTCGAGGCATGTGCATCGACCGGGTTGTCCAATAAAATTGATGCCTCCAGGGCGTCGGGAGCTAAGTTATGAGCAGGGGAAGTCGACGGGTTTGAAGTATCTACGACTCCTTGTTTAGAAGACGGCCCAGGTCTATCTGAGATCGTGGTGGAACTAGATTTCCTAGACATCTTTGATAGAAACTGAATCTAGCAGAGCACCAGTTTTAACTATACTTGAAAAAACAGTCGACGTTAGACTTAACAACATGAGTATTCCCCCTGTGTGGTGTGTGAACTAGTGTGATAATTCAAATATAAGTGCTGAGAAATTAAAAGTCACAGAGTTGATGGTATAAAGTTGAGCTTTGAATTGTCGCCTTCGAAGACCGTCATCACTGACCGTCTCCAAAAGCCTGCCCTACGATGCTTTCAATTTCGGGCTTAGACATTGGCGCTATATGTTAAAGGAAATTATCTGTTTTTGTCGATTTAAGTTCAGGCTTGTGATTACTGAAATTAGGAAGTTATCAGCCCATATTAATTCGATATGCTAGTCTGCTTGGGTCCTTGTCCTCGTTTTCGTCATAAGATTAGGCAAAGTGAATACTGTTCGGCCTAAATATCGTTCGGCCATAATGTTGTTCGGCCTAAGTATCTTTCGGTCAAAATATTGGTAGGTCTAAATATCGTTCGGCCAACATGTCGTTCGACCTAAGTATCGTTTGGGCAAGATGCTGTTTAGCCAGAATATTGTTCGGCCTAACTATCGATCGGCATTCATGACCGTTCGGCCTGCACGCTGTTCGGCCCAAATATCGATCGGCATCCTATCCAATTCGTAATTCCTTCCTATTTTTCCACTTTGCTGCTCGGCATGTCGCGAATCATGCCGAGCCGAAGTTATGCCGAGCCCCAACGCTTGGCACTCCATCCAACACTCCATCCTTAACAATTGTTTTATCTTTCTCTCCCATCCATGCCGAACGACGTGGCCAAGTCGTTCGGCAAGTCACACCGGACCGTGTTGCTCGACACTCTAGCCGATTCTTTCTCCTTCTCTACTCTTCCCTTCAATCTCGTTCGACATGAGAAAACTATATTGAACCACAGTACATCTTCCAATAACTCCCTCATGTGCTTGCCTCTGACCACTTCCCCTTTTCTCTACATCATCTAGCCCTAGAACATACCATAATCGCAGTTCGATCCTTTCATCCACGAAGTACATATGGGTTGCTGTTCTGATTTACGAACTTAAGCCTCGTATTAAAACTCTTTAGTCAGGAAAAGCATTTAAATAGAAGGGGTCGATACCTAGCAAATAGATTGAAGCTCGGGAGAATTTTGGAGTTAAGGGCACAGTTTAATTAATTCCGAATGACTCGGGAAAGGAGTGATGCAGGGTATGATGCTAGAGAAAGGAAAGGCAGTTAAATCCTTGGAGTTTGTTAAAAGGCGAGGTTCGTAAGTACAAGATAGATGAGGAGAAAGTGAAAAGAGAAGAAGATGGAAAATGCCGAACTTTATAGGAGAAGAGGGGAAGTCGAAGGGACAATGACCGGCAAAACCGGTCAAGGCATCGGCTTTTGAATTCGTTCGGCATACATGGAACGTTTGGCTTCGGTTGTACCGTTCGGCATTTACATGGAACGTTCGGCTTCGGTTGTACCATTCGGCATTTGCATGACGTTCGGCACACATCGCCACAACTAGTGATCAAGGGAAGTCACCATCGAAAGCATAGTGGACTCATGGTTCAAAGCACATCACGTTTGACCACGTGATGCACTTTGTGGGGCAAGTGTTACCTGAAGGTTTGACCAGGCAACTAAGTACTCGACATTTGCGCACTGTTCGGCATTTATGAATGCTCGGCATCCAGAACGCTCGGCATTCATGAACATTCGACATTTAGGAGCATTCGACATTAGAGAGCGCTCGGCTTCCAGAGTCGTCCGGCACAACTGATTCGTTCGGCACTCCAGTTCGTTCGGCATCTATGGGACAATCGGCATGCAAGAGCGTTCGGCATTGAGTTTCGTTCGGTATTGTATATCGTTCGGCATCTATGGATGTTCGGCATGGCATAGCCATTCGGCATTCCATACTGCTCGGCATCAAAACTTTGTTCGGCAAATATTTCGTTCAGCATCGGGATCGCTCGGCATCCAAAGTTCGTTCGGCACAACGCAGTGGGTCGAATTCTAGTGTCGTTCGGCATAAATCTCGTTCGGCATTCCGAAACGATCGGCTTCCAGTCTCGTTCGACACAAATACTTCGTTCGGCATTCAGAGTGTTCGACATCACTTCGTTCGGCATACAGAGTGTTCGGCATCACTTCGTTCGACATTCAGAGTGTTCGGCATCACTTTGTTCGGCATGAAGATATCGTTCGGCATTCATGCCTTGTTCGACATTTTGCCGTTCTGCATCTATGGATCGGCACACAGAAATCACTCTTTTTGGGCCAAGCTACTTAGCTACCTGGCCCACCAGGGAAGTCCAACCCATCTTCGCCTATAAATAGAGAGGCAGGGGCACAGTGAAATAGACCTTTTTTGGAGAACACCGGGGAGACTCTGTCGCATTCAAGACTCATTCAAGACTTAATATTTTTTGTTTAGCAATTGTATTTGAGTGATTGACATACGGATTGTATCTGTAATCGATTATCGAGAAAAGCAATAAAGATTTACCTCAAAGTGGACGTAGGTAATTACGCCAGACGACTATAAATCCGGTGTTCGTTTTTTCTGCATTTAAATTTACGTACTGTCCTCCGTTTAACTTTACTTTCTTCATTAATCTCTCTACACAATCTCTCTTAAGGGTGTTAGTGACCAATTTTGGTGCTAACATTCAATAATTTAGAAATTACCAATTTTAATTTCAATAATTCCATTTAATTGACTTTTCATTCTATTATTCAATCTATCATTATCAATTGGATGAAATTTTCACTGGTTCGTAGTTATTGCATCAGTATTCACAAATTTCATCCTAATTTCCATTAACGTAAAATTTTAATATTAAATTCGACTTATTTGCAAAATTTCAAATAAATTAATAAATCTTGATTTTCACTACTTAAATCAACCAATGGCCATATTATAAATAAAATTAACATTGGTTGCCAATTATTTCCTTAATTTATACTAATATAACTTTAAATTTAGATTTATTGCAATTGATTACCGGTTAAAATTTAATATACTATATAAATGGTTAACTTATACTAATCGTTACCATTAACGTTTAGTTTCACTTAAAAGCTATTATTAACAAACAAATGTTGCCATTGATTTAGATCTAATTCAATAAATTAAATGAATGGGTAAATAATTAATAATTATTACTATTGCCCAATTTACTTACATTCATACTTAATTATCAACTAACAATTATTATATTTACTTATCTAGCATTGATTCTATCAAACTGCAATTTATTACGCATTATTTCATTAATTAATATAACTTTTGAATTTATTCCCCAATTCCCTAATTTCAATCAATTATAACCTTATAGTTTGTTTCAATTAATAGGTATTGCACAAATTTAGTTACTCATCAACTTGCATCAACCTTATTACATTAATTCACATTCAGTTACTGTTAATCAATATATTATTCCATTGGTTGATTCAATACTCTTACTCTTATTCATACTTTTATAAGTTTTTATTTCCAAACAATATTATAATTACTTATAGGACATTGATTTTATTCAGTTACTATTTATTATTATTAATTAATTAATTCACTATTTACCTTTGTTTTCTTATATCCAATTCTTAGCCTAGTATAACAATTTACATTACTTCAATTAATCGTAATTTCATTTCAATTGTTAATACTCAGCTTTAATTTCCAAGGTTACATTTCGTTTTTAACATTTGCTTCATTATAAATTATAAATTTTTATTTCTTTCTAAATTTAATTACAAAATTCTTATTAATTTAACAAATTTTAATCATTGAAATTTATGGGTCGTTACACTCTCCCCTACTTAAAACTTTTCGCCCCCGAAAAGAAAAAGAAGGGAAGAGGAACTTATAAATCAATATATATTATTCAAAACATTATATTCATAACAATAAATTTACAGAATAGGATAATTTAAATAAAATATATAGATTTATAAATAATTAAATCTTTTATATTCAAATTAATAAGCTTTGGAAAACATTTTCAAAATATTTTCTAAGTCCAAAATTCACGAATTTTTTTAGCAGAGTCTCCTTCGTACGGAGAGGCTCGGGAGAAAATATAATATCAAATATAACAATATACAGCATATATTTTCCAAAATAATATATCCTAACACCGGAAAATAATATAATAACGCTATAAACCGTAATCCGAGAACGTACCTATTAGTCGGGCAATTTACGCTTATTTTATGAAACCAAATGCAGTAGCAATTGCTTCCATAACCTGCATTCCACTTATATAATCTAAAAGAGTTAATAATTATATAGAATGAAATATTTAACTAGTTTCAACCACTAACAACCAACTCAATATAAACAACCATAATTTGCAATCAATATACAGTCATCATATGAAATTAAAAAAAATCAATTATCCATTTATATCATCCAACACAAATAGTTGTTCGGGTTCAAAACTTTAGTTTGTATAGAATGAAAAATAAACTACTAAGTGCACCATTCACTCAACGGTCTTAGGTGGAACTAAATAGATTGTTCATTCATCCAAACAATTGTAAGGTGTCCTTGCCCAAACAACCCTAAACCAAACAAACAACATTTTCAAATAGTAGATCAAATTCATACTTATTAATTTTATTTCATACATTTGTTGTTTGATTTCCTTTTCCTTCATATAATGATTTATCCTTCAATTTACATTTATTTCTTACAAACTTTTATTTTTATTTGCTCATTCTGTGTTTATTCATTTATTTTCATTTATTACTTACATTTATTCATTTTCAGGTCATGTCAGTTTCTTTTAATTGCATTATATTTATTCATTCATTCAATCTCATTTGTTACTTAATTTCATTTATTTTCATTCATTTATCCATAATATTTGTGTTTATTATATTTCTTAGCATTTCAACTCATTGGCTTAAGTTTATAATCATTTATGTATAATACTTACCTTCTATTATATTTTCTTATAGTAACATTCAATTATAACTTAAGTTTATAATAATATATCCTTCATTCTTATTTATTGAAGGACTTCATTGAATACCTGCATTACTTTAAGTTTTATTTATATAATTTCCATTACATTTTCTTATTAGACATTTCAACTTTTAATATTTGGTAAGTTATCTATATGCTTTAAGAATGTGATTGAAAGTTACACAAGTTTATTTTATTTCTTTTAAATTAATTTAATTTCAAAAATCATATCTTTTGTTTATATAGGTTACAAATTTCAACTTTCTTGAAATTTCATTTATAACCTAGCATTTAATCTCTTATTTCATTTAGAAGTTCCAATTATAAGTTAAATTCCATTTCACTACAATAATTGAAACAATTGACTTTCAGAAACTTAAGAACTAAATACCGGGTTTAATTTCAAATCATTTTAAAATAATAGATAAATGTATATACTTACAGTTTATATATCCAATTATATTTAAAACAATTTGAAATTTATATTTGTTTATCAAAATAAATCTGTAGTAAAACTACTACAGTGGCCTTCCCACTTAGAAACTCGAAAATGAACGTCGATGATGCGTGCACTCATCACCGAAATTATTTCCCAACGACAAAGAAGGGAGTACATAGCTTATTTCTTACCAAAATTTCTTTAAAACAATCCTCCAAAACATATTGAAATATTTATAAAAGAAAATACTTCTAAAATATTATTATTATATTCCCTAAATCTTTTGAAAGAAATTTTCAAAACCCCCGGGACTTAGATTCTAAATTCCTAATTTCCATTTATCTTAATTCAAATCTTATTTCAACTATTATTTATAAATTTCATTACCTAACAACCAATATATTGCAACCAAATATATATCATTTTAAAAAAATTATTTTATATATAGAAAATATAACAGGCAAAATTATTTCGTTCACCTATATTCAAAGCAAATATTGTGTCGGTCTGTCCTATTAAGTGTTTAGAAATCCCTATTGATGTCATAGCGTCCTATGCACCAACCAGAATCTATAAATAAAAAACGGAACAAAGTAACACAATATTAAAACCTTTTTATAATACTAACAAATATGCTCCTCATATATATACACTCAGCGACTCATCATAGGGTATTGCTACCCTATTAATAAAGAGTCAAACCCCACAAATCTAAGGTTTATCGCTAAACCTGGCTCTGATACCAGATGTAACATCCCGCCTTTTTGTACGTTTAAGCAGGCACATGTGCCAACTCAAACCATACAGAAGGGCGGATTGTTATGGGGTAAATAAGAAAAAGCAGAGAAAGAAAAAACAAAACAGAATCTTGCAGCGGAACGATAAAATATAATAATCGAATATACGGTTTATGAAGCCGTCTTACATAATATTTTATTATACTTATACAATATATATCAGAGTTACATATACCAGAGAACAATAAATAATGCAGCGGAACAGTATGAAGTAGTGCAATACTATAATAAATAATAATAAATCTTCGTCTTCCTCCTCCAGAATATGGTCTTCCAAATCCTGAAATTCTCAGGCTAACCCGAGCGAATTGAAAAGACAAAACACTCGATTCAGAACTAAAAGATCTTATGTAAGTTAAATCAACAGTAAAATATGAGTGGAACGGCATCAGAGATGTTTATGGGATTTGACATCTCCTATCCAGTATCTTACGTGAGTGTAGCAACTTAAGAGGTGCTCGGGATTCACATCTCCTAAGGATCCGTTGAACTATTTACTATGTAGTAATATACGCTATTATAGTAATGTCTAAAGTAAAGTATAATATATTGAAAATAGCATTAAGGCTTTACATTTTCCACCTTAACACACACTTTTATATTCCCATAGTCTGTACAGTACCGTAATCTCCCCTGTACTGGGCGTCATCAGAGGGCACTCCATAGGTATGGTACAAAACAAAATCGTATAAGGCACACTAGGGTAGGTGACACGGCATAACTAGGTAATGCCATGGTAGATATACCAATTACGCTTCCAGGCCGGTGGTAACGCGTAGCAGCTACTATCGCCCACCTCGAGCCACACCCCCAAATCAAAAATCAAAAGTGGCCACCAAATCAATCCAAAGTCATAGTATAATATCGAAGGGATGTGTCCGATAAAAGGTGCTACCTTCTTAGCCCATCAATCGCTCCTGTTTTAGCCACCTTATGCCAACTCACGGTAGTCGGGTCCACGTATATACCTTAATAGAATGTCGCCACCATCCTACTTCATTCTGGAATCTCCACAGCGTACACGGTTGTCAAAGTTGTTTTCGGTATCGACAGAAAGTATGCCCATATCCGATCCCAGTCTCTTTGCCAACCAATCGTTATTATAACACCGCGGTCATTTCAAATTAATTATACTTCAAAACCAGTATATAATATTCATTTCAAAACCATATAAATACGATATCATTTTCGTTTAAAAACTAAATCAATATGATATCATTTATAAAACCCAAATCAATATAATATCATTTTTATTTCAAATATATCCCTCTTCCAAAATCATAGCATTTTCAAATCATTATACCTTGAAACCCATAACTTTGAAACATAACTTCCAATACTTAAATGGTTTAATGTTAAATTACTTTATATAATAAATTAGCTTCTTTAATTTCACAAATCAATTCCAAATACAGATTTAAATCCCCAAATAAACTATTTCAATTTCCATATATTTCAAAGCTTTAAATATTCCACCATTTCAAAACTAACTCTTTGATAATCCCATATACATCAAATTCAATTACTATTATTTAGATTTGAAATGTTTGCCTAATAAATCCAATATCATTTAAGAAAACTTTTAACTTCACATAACTGGCTTTCAATTTATTTAACTTGATATATTCATTTACATCAACTTTATATTCATTTAAATCACTCTAAGCCAACTCAAGTTATAAGAATCATACCCTTTAAAATCTCAATTTTGTTTAAATTTCAAATCAAATTTATTCGAGTATAATTCTTAAATAATTCAATTCAAACCAATTTCATATTTATCTTCCAACTTAATTTTTATTTAAGTCATTAAAAACTCTATATATACAATATCTTAAACAGGTACTTAACCATATAATATAAAACAATCAAACTCCATTATTAAACTTATTTTTATTAAACAAATTTATACATAGCTTAAATTCAAGAATTTAACTATATATATGAAATAATATTTATATAATATCAAAAATTTATATTTATTAAACCGTATATTTCTTTTCAAAACCATAGAAATCAATTTCAAATTATTTTTATATATATAGACCACGGTGTCTGTATATAATTTTCTATCCTATGGTCAAGTGATACGGATATTTATCATTTCAATCCGTAATTTAAAACATAAATATGGTTATATATAATATCAAACCGCAATCCCAAAACAAATAAAAATGCATAACAACTTGCAGTTTATAACAATATAAAGTACAACATCCATTCATCCAATATCAATCATCAACCATTTATCACAATCATCATCCAATTCAAACAATAACATCAATGTATAACAGATAATAAATAACAGGTATTTACTGGCAGTTTATATTCAATAATAATAAATTAAATAATAATTTAACTGGTAGTTTATATGCAATAATAAATTAAATAACAATTTAATTCAATAAATTCAATTTAACTGGGATGATGATTGAATATATGCCAAACAGTCATAAATAAATTTCTAATCACATCAAAAATTAATTTAATACAAATAAGAAATTTTAGAAGTTGTGAGTGGGTTAAAACACTCACATTTTGAATTTAAATCGAATTTAAATCCAATTTAAACCCAAAAATTGAACAGTCACAGAATCATTCCAAACCAGCGCCAAAATGTCCGGAATTCCAATACGAATCTAGCGGAGAAAACCGCGCGTGAATTGGACCTCATATGCGAATGTTACAGTGATTAGATCAATTTAAAGAAAATCAAAATTTAATTAGAATAAATAACAGGCCACTACCAAATAGTTGCCACGTCACCTTTCATCCACTTTCCTAGGCACACGAGCGCATGCAGAACCCTAGCAGAACGCAACTGTTCATCGCGTTTGAACCACAGCCGCCACTCCTTCTTCGATCGCACACGCACGGACCATGACTGATCCCCAGACGACGCCGTGCACCTCTGCGTGCTTGGCCAACCTCCCCAGACGTACGCGTGCGACCACCATTGCCCATGGATGAAGCCGCCGCCATTTTATGATAACCTTAATCGAAAAAATCCTCCACATCCAACCGTCAATTCACGAAACGAAGCATACCGATGAACTCCCCATCGTCCATTCTACAAAACCCAGAAATGTGTAACGACCCGTAAATTTTAACGGTTTTAGTAACGTATTTAATTAAAATTTTGTGAAATTTAAACGATAAAATTTTGAAATATAAATTTGATATTTGAAATACGTCTCGTTAAACATAGCAACTGGTAAATCGTTCGAAAATACGAAAGTTTATTTCGTGCGTAAATTCACTTCAATTTAATCAGTTAAAAAGCGATGAAAATAAAATGTTTTCGGAACCTAAAATATTTTTACATAGAAAAATTCTAAACCATCTTTTGAGCAAGTTGTCAGTTTGTCATTTTTCCAAATTCGGTCATCTTTAGCTCCGTCGATCTTATTTTCTGCGATTTTTATGCATTTTCCGCTATTATAAAATTTCGTAATTTTATAATTCAATCGAACCACTAATATCCGTATACCGTTTTGATCATCTCGTCGCGCTGATCTTTACGGTATATTTGTTTGTGTATTTTGAAATCTGGTGTGCGTCGAAATCTGCAGAACAATTTCCTTGTCGGTTTAGCATTTTGATTTTTGGTTTACTGGAACCTTTCAAATACACCACCATGATAACCAATAGTCATTTGCCTTTAATTTTCTTGAATTCAACTCAAAAGACCATTGATATTTCCAAGTTCTCGATTTTATTTAGTATTTCATTTTATTATCGGTTCGTTCACTCTACCAATATTCTTCTTATCTTCTCTGGTTATTCATGGCTTTGAAAGAATACCATATCTCTTTTGAATAGGATGCGTGCCTCCTCCACTACATGTAGATCCACTTCCCACTTTCTCTTTCACTCTTCCCTTCATCACATCCCATCCAACGCCCCTCCTACCTGACCCGCTCGGCCTCCCTTCGTCTCGCATCACCACCAATCTTTCACTAGCCGCACCACTCTCCAGTCCGACCTCTCCATCATGGTGCAGCCAACACGCATGGCCGACTTCATCGGAGCGAACGCCTTCCACCTCCGCCTTTACTTTACCACCACTTCACGCCACCGCTCCACCTTTTCACGAGAACCACCTCCTACTGCCAAACCCCTTGCTGGCCTTGGCTCACGAATCCACCTCTGCCTCTCTCATCCTCCTCCACCGGCCAACGACAACCTCACCGCCGCGCCCTGCCTGTTGACTCGGAGCCGAGGTAGACTTCCTTTTATGGTCTGTTATGTACATGAATACTATCAGGAAATAAATAAACAAAATATTTTATATTATATCTAAATTTTTGTTTTCTTTACTGTCATGGCTTTATCTTATATAAATTAGTACCTTGTCCTAT
This sequence comes from Allium cepa, assembly GCA_030765085.1. NCBI lineage: Eukaryota > Viridiplantae > Streptophyta > Magnoliopsida > Asparagales > Amaryllidaceae > Allium > Allium cepa. The sequence continues at coordinate 440,371,393 of CM060929.1, forward strand.
GTTACAAAAGTAATATGAGTATTGTCTACATAAGTTTATATATATATATAGTAGTGTTGCTGGTACACAGTAAACTCAGACGTTTATATGAAATGTTTATCTTAGTTATATGTTATATGAGCTAAAATCTGTCTGTGTTGTATTCACATATTTATTATACATAAGAAGTGTATATGTATTGGTTAAATAAAAATAGATATTTTGAATATAAAGTTTTCGCATGCTATATATGCATTTATTTTATATATGCCGTTTATATAAATTTTTCTAAATTGACAGTATAATGACAGTTTATAAAAAAGGTGATATTTGTTTACTTTTATTTTTTTCTGAACAGCAGTTAGACCTCATGTTCACGATATAATATCTCATTCATGTTTTATCGGAATGGGTTGATTCTATTTTTAAAAAAGAGTCGAAGTTACCTAGTTTATGCATGTCAAATTTCAGCAAAATCCGACATCGTTTGATTAGTGGTCGAGGATCTAGAAGTTTGACCCAGGCAGCTGTTCTTTTGTACTTGGAATTATTTTACACTGCTGAAAACACGACCGGTGTTCATGTTTGATGCATCGTATCTCTTCCGTCTTACGTCGGAATACAGTGATTCCCTTTTTGTTTAAAAGATAAAGTTTTCTACTTTCTGTATATAAAATTTTAGCTTCATACGAGGTGGTTCAGTCATCTGTTTCTTACCTGAAAGTCAGACCCAGAGAGGTTTTCAGACTTGAACATTTGACAGTCGCAACATGGCCTGAGTCTATGTTCGTGACATCGTAACTTTTCTCGTCTCTTGTCCAAATCAAGTGATTTTTTTTGCAGTTTGAAATACAAGTTTTGATCTTTATTCATACCAAATTTCAGACCATTTCGATCTCGGTAGCACATAGAATTATATTGTTAAACTTTAACGCAGGACATGTTTTGTAATTATTGCTATGTTGAATGTTTTGATTTGATTTCTTTTAAATGTTGTATTTAAGAAAGATGATTTTGGATATTGTTGTTAATAAAATAATAATAATAATAATAATAATAATAATAATAATAAATAAACGATAATGTGTTTGAATTTAAATATATGTGATTTAATTGTAAAATGGCGTTAGAAATGCATATCTATGGAATTTTATCTGTGTTAAATTAAATACCGATTTGAAAATATATGTTTAGAATTGATTTTTTTTAATATATTTTATGTGTTTAATTCTGGAATATAGTTATGTATATATGTTCACTCATACCATTTACTTTCATCGCTCCTATTCTGATTTGATTTCGACGATTCATATTTAACAGCTTTGCTAGTCGATTCGTGCCAATCTAGTTATTCCGAAAGTCGTGCTTACGATCCGTGACTCAACTTCGTTGTCTATTCATCTCTCTAGCCTCGAAAGGTGAGCAATCACTCACGATTAATATTCTTTTATTGATTAAATTTGATTTCAATTGAAACAACAATTGAAATATACCTGTTGTTAGTTATGTACAATGTTATTACCTGTATCTGTTCACCTATGACATCTGACACCATTATCTGTTAATTATTATGCGATGATAATACAGTTTGGTTGAAATTGATTGATTGTTGTTGTTTATATTGGATGTTAAATTGAAATTTAAAAAGTGATGAATAGTATGCAATTGAATTTGACATAGGATAGTTATAAATTTGAATCGACATATGTGTTGAATTTGATTAGTTAATTTGGATAATATGACCCCTCGAAATTGTTAAGTTAATTGACTCGTAGAATTTGATAAATTACACTTTGAACCTTGAACGTATATTGAATAAATTGTGTAGAATTGAAATTGAACGACAAGTGAAAAAAAACCGAAATGTAATAATCTTTAATCTCCATGAAATGATAGTGTAGATTCTAGAGATAATTATATTAATTCGCACAAATAACAATGCGAATTAATACGATTATTTCGAGATTATTTGAATTGATTATTAAATTGTGTTTGATTGTATTGCTTCTTTATTTACTTTGACATCATCACAGTTATCACACTGCAAGTTCTCTTTTTTATGTTTTGATTTGGAATTGGAATCGGGTTGAAGTGATAAATACCCAAAATGAACTTGACTTAGGATAGAGAATTAAATAAAATCCGATTGGTCAATAAATTGATTTAAAATAAAATAATGAGTTTATTCGAGCAAAGAATAAGTTATGAAATGAAGTTGGAATTTGAATTTTTTTTTTAGAAAATGTAAAGATTGAAATCTGAAACAAATGTTAACGTAGTAATTGATGAAACCACGTTGTTTGAAATTTAATTATTTAATAATTAAATTTGGAATTATTAATAAATAATTTGGAATTAGTAATAACCGAGTTTTGAAATTATTAAGTTTGAAATCATTTAATAATTGAATTTGAAATTATAATTAAGTTTGAAATTATTAAGTTGAATTAATAATTAAGTTGAAATGATTTGATAATTAAGTTTGAATTCATAATTAAGTGGAAATGAATTAATAATTAAGTTTGAATTTATAATCAAGTTTGTAATTATTAAGTTTTGAAATTATTAATAATTAAGATTGAAATTATTTAATAATTGAATGAGATTTAATTATTTGATAATTGAATAAAAATTTGAATTCTTTGATAAGAGAAAATCGAACTTTCGTTTAAGTGAATTTGATCTTCGTTAACAAATGAAATGGAGTTGCTTTATTTATGAAGTTTGGAAAAATATTTAAATAAGTAAATAAGCGAAATTGAACTTCTCGAACATGTGAAAGTTAGTTTTGTTAATTGAGTTTGGGATTTGTAACTAAGTAAGTAAATGAATGAAATTGAATTTCTTTAACAAGAAATAAAATGTGATTTATTGAAATTAATGTAAGACTTGTAATTTTGAGAATTGATTTGACAAATCTAATTTAGTTAATTTGAAGTTCTGATAAAATGAAGATGAACTTAAGTAATTGACTTAATGAGTTGGGAATTAAGTGAAATTGTTTTAAATAATAAAGTAACTTAACGAATGAAGTCGATAAATAAATTTAAATTAATTTGAATGTTGAATTTAATCATTTAAATGATTTTCAGAATAAAACTTATATATGAACTTGAATCAATATTGGAATGGTTTAAATAAAATTGAAATTGAATGGCAAGACCTTGAAATGATAATTTGGGAGTTTTGAAACATAGATTTTTGGAAATTGATTTTGAAAGACAAATGAAATGTTGATTTATAAATTCTAACTGAAATTGGATTTGATTTGGTTTTGAAATTTATTAAACGACCAATCGGTATAAAAAAAATTACAAAAGTTATTAAAGAAACCGGAATCAGTTTTGGATATACTCTCTATCTAAACCGAAAACCACTTTAATAACTATACGCGGAGTGATGATCCAGAATAAAGTGGTTGGAATGATGTACGTGATGACTGAAGAAAGAGAACGATAATGGATAGCCTTGACACTTGTGTCAAATTGGAAATGACTAAAATCAGGAGCCGTGCCGGGCCAAATGGGGTTAGCCACCTCGAGCGAACACACTTCTTCCTAACTACTACTCATTACTTGTGATTGATTGGTGCACCCTCGTACTTTTCGGGAGTGTTGTTTCGCGATGTTGCGATCGCTGCGGCGATGCGTTCTCACCAGTCTGGATCAGGCGAACGGTAGTTTCACTACCTTGGGTATTGCCTCATGTGTCTTGTCATACTTGTATCCCTATATACGCGACCACTACGAATTTGTTTTGTGTTATACCTATGGTGTACTCCCTGATATCCCACCAGTTTACGGTGGAGTTTACAGTGCTGTATAGACTATGATGCTTATAAAAATGTGTTAAGGGGGATAATGGTAACGCCTTAACACTATTTTGATATTTTATATTACTGATAGACCTTATCTATTTTGCGTACACTACTACATAGTAGATAGTTTAACGGATCCTTAGAGGATGGTGATTCCAACATCCTTTGAGTTACTTGTATTTCAATTGCTATTTCACTTGAGTTGGATTTATTGATATAAGAATGTTAATCCTGACTCGAGTGTTTTGTGTTTTGCTTTACGCTCGGGTCAGACTGAGAGTACCAGCTTTCGAGGCTCACCTTTGGAGTTGTAGCTTCGCTTGGAGATCCAGCTATCTTTCCAGCCTTCAGATATTCAGTTGATTCCAGTGATGTATTCTGATTATTGTATTCGACTATTGTATTCGAAACTTCTGTTGTAAACTCTGATGTATCTTATATATTTATATAGTAGCTTCATGAACTACTATCTCTTTTACTTCCGCTGCATATTATTACTCTGTGTCTGTGATTCTGTGATTATTTATTTATTGTATATCTGAGTTTTGCCAAATTTAAATTAACAATTCGGTATTTTGAATTATTCATGTCCGACATGCGCGGATGCGAATAGTCCAAAATAGCGTGTCGTTACAGTTGGTATCAGAGCTTTTGGTAGCTCTAGGCAAAACTTAGCATATATGGTAAATGTATTTACAGAATCACCCTCATTCGAGTTTCAATCTCTTCCTTTTGACTCAAGTTCTTTGAATTTTGGAACGTTCCAGCGGTTTCGAAATTCATTCGTGTCCCTCACTATTCGTCTTCTTTCAATACTGGAGCATCCCATAACTCCATTTCGAATGATCTTTAAAATGAATTGGCGGTCTCGCCAATCTTTGAATTATTTGTAAATGGGTGGAACTTCTTTACAATAGGCATTGATATACCGGAGATTTCTGTATCCTCGGTTTACAATGCTATCTATCTCCTGCTATACTTAAATTCTATTTCTTGAGATCGGATGTTGATTTACCTCGGAATTCAACATCGATCTTATTCTTGAAAGTTACAGTCGATTCGGTTAAGATTGCCCGTGAATTAAATAAGCTTATCCATCTCCCGATTCTGTTAATTGAATCATCTTATCTTTTCTTTCGAACTTGTATTCGAATCAGAATTCTCTTTAATTTGAGTCCATCAAGTTTGAATCTCTATCATTGCTTTGAAATCCATTATTGTATCGTCAAGCGAGGAAGTGTATTTGTAAATTAATATTAAAATGTTTTTTTTATATATTATGTTGTTTGAGTTGTTGATGTTGATTTGGGTTTTCGATCGATTCGTCTGATCAACGCTATCGATTGAATTTTCAAAACACTTGAACAGAACAAACCAACACGATATTGTTTTCAAATTTGGTAAACAAAATAGTTTTGAATGATTATATTATATATAAGTAAAAAAATTTCTGAAATTAAACTGTTAATAAATTTGTTGTCTGAAATGATAATATGTAATTATCATTTATTGTTTGTAAACCATTGACTATTGTAATATAAATAAATGAATTTATAGATTTGGTTATAATTTGATTTGGAAGTTAGAATTGAGAATTTAATTTTCCGGTGACTTCAAACTTTGGTTTAAACGTAGATTATTTAAAGTATTTTCAAATAGAAATCATTTCGAAGAATTTAAAAGTTTAAATCGGTGCTCTTCTCTTTGTCACTGGAAAATAATTTCGGTGATGACGGCCGCATCATCGACGTTCATTTTCGAGTTTCGAAGTGGAGAGACTATTCTGTAGTTTGGCTACGGTTTGTTTTGAAAAATGAATTGATTTGAATTTCTAAACATGACTTGATTTGTAATATATATTGTAGATTTTAAATTTGATTTGATATAGTATGAATATATATATATATATATATATATATATATATATATATCCCTAAGTCGCTTGAAGCTAATCGGAAATTAAATTCTTAATTTTTTGTTGTTAAAGGATGATTTTCAATTTTAAATATTGAAGCCAAATTCTTTTTATAAATACTTAGCTTGAAATAAGCGAATTGTAAAATTTTATTTGGATAATACTTAATTGCATTCAATATAACTTACCTAAATTTTTAAAAGTTAACTATGTAATTGAATATTATACAGTAGAAACTGATATCAAAGGAATTTTTTTTAAATAAATATTAGTAGTTATAATAAGTGATAGGATATATTAAGTAAAATAAATTTAATAATAATTTGCAATAAAGAAAAATTAAATTTGTCGAATAAAATACGATTATAATAAATGACTATTCAAATTTATGATCTTTGAAATTGTTAATTTAAGATAATTGGATAATATACAATACAAGTTGTCTTTATAAATAAAATTTGAGTGCGTATGAAAATGTTATACACTTAAGTTTAATTTTAAAATGGTTAATGGAGATAAATAGAATACTAGGCTAGTTGAATAGTAAATGGGTTAATAAAATAAATTGTTGTTTGAAATAAATTTTGTGACCAACAATGATAAATTGAAAATAAACCAAGTCAATGAAATTCCTTGAGTTTAAAATCAATTGTTGAATATAAATGATTTAAAATTGAAATTTATATGGTTTAAATTAATTGTTTATGATGTAATTCAAGCTTATTTTCTTTTGGTTGTGTCTATTCTCCTACTTACTTCCATTTCGGGGAAGAAAAGTTTTGAGTGGGGGAGAATGCAACGACCCGTAAATTTTAACGGTTTTAGTAACGTATTTAATTAAAATTTTGTGAAATTTAAACGATAAAATTTTGAAATATAAATTTGATATTTGAAATACGTCTCGTTAAACATAGCAAATGGTAAATTTTCGTCCGAAAATACGAAAGTTTATTTCGTGCGTAAATTCGCTTCAATTTAATCAGTTAAAAAGCGATGAAAATAAAATGTTTTCGGAACCTAAAATACTTTTACGTAGAAAAATTCTAAACCATTTTTTGAGAAAGTTGTCAGTTTGTCATTTTTTCAAATTCGGACATCTTTAGCTCCGTCGATCTTATTTTCTGCGATTTTTATGCATTTTCCGCTATTATAAAATTTTGGAATTTTATAATTCAATCGAACCACTAATATCCGTATACCGTTTTGATCATCTCGTCGCGCTGATCTTTACAGTATATTTGTTTGTGTATTTTGGAATCTGGTGTGCGTCGAAATCTGCAGAACGATTTCCATGTCGGTTTAGCATTTTGATTTTTGGTTTACTGGAACCTTTCAAATACACCACCATGATAACCAATAGTCATTTGCCTTTAATTTTCTTGAATTCAACTCAAAAGACCATTGATATTTCCAAGTTCTCGATTTTATTTAGTATTTCATTTTATTATCGGTTCGTTCACTCTACCGATATTCTTCTTATCTTCTCTGGTTATTCATGGCTTTGAAAGAATACCATATCTCTTTTGAATAGGATGCGTGCCTCCTCCACTACATGCAGATCCACTTTCCACTTTCTCTTTCACTCTTCCCTTCATCAAACCCCATCCAACGCCCCTCCTACCTGACCCGCTCGGCCTCCCTCCGTCTCGCATCACCACCAATCTTTCACTAGCTGCACCACTCTCCAACCCGACCTCTCCATCATGGTGCAGCCAACACGCATGGCCGACTTCATCGGAGCCAACGCCTTCCACCTCCGCCTTTACTTCACCACCACTTCACGCCACCGCTCCACCTTTTCACGAGAACCACCTCCTACTGCCAAACCCCTTGCTGGCCTTGGCTCACGAATCCACCTCTGCCTCCCTCATCCTCCTCCACCGGCCAAACGACAACCTCACCGCCGCGCCCTGCCTGTTGACTCGGAGCCGAGGTAGACTTCCTTTTATGGTCTGTTATGTACGTGAATACTATCAGGAAATAAATAAACAAAATATTTTATATTATATCTAAATTTTTGTTTTCTTTATTGTCATGGCTTTATCTTATATAAATTAGTACCTTGTCCTATGTTACAAAAGTAATATGAGTATTGTCTACATAAGTTTATATATATATAGTAGAGTTGCTGGTACACAGTAAACTCAGACGTTTATATGAAATGTTTATCTTAGTTATATGTTATATGAGTTAAAATTTGTCTGTGTTGTATTCACATATTTATTATACATAAGAAGTATATATGTATTGGTTAAATTAAAATAGATATTTTGAATATAAAGTTTTCGCATGCTATATATGCATTTTTTTTATATATGCCGTTTAAATAGATTTTTCTAATTTGACAGTATAATGACAGTTTATGAAAAAGGTGATATTTGTTTACTTTTATTTTTTTCTGAACAGCAGTTAGACCTCATGTTCACGATATCATATCTCACTCATGTTTTATCGGAATGGGTTGATTCTATATTTAAAAAAGAGTCGAAATTACCTAGTTTATGCATGTCAAATTTCAACAAAATCCGACATCGTTTGATTAGTGGTCGAGGATCTAGAAGTTTGACCCAGGCAGCTGTTCTTTTGTACTTGAATTATTTTACACTGCTGAAAACACGACCTGTGTTCATGTTTGACGCATCGTATCTCTTCCGTCTTACGACGGAATACAGTGATTCCCTTTTTGTTTAAAAGATAAAGTTTTCTACTTTCTGTATATAAAATTTTAGCTTCATACGAGGTTGTTTCAGTCATCTGTTTCTTACCTGAAAGTCAGACCCAGAGAGGTTTTCAGACTTGAACATTTGACAGTCGCAACATGGCCTGAGTCTATGTTCGTGACATCGTAACTTTTCTCGTCTCTTGTCCAAATCAAGTGATTTTTTTTGCAGTTTAAAATACAAGTTTTGATCTTTATTCATACCAAATTTCAGACAATTTCGATCTCGGTAGCACATAGAATTATATTGTTAAACTTCGACGCAGGACATGTTTTGTAATTATTGCTATGTTGAATGTTTTGATTTGATTTCTTTTAAATGTTGTATTTAAGAAAGATGATTTGGGATATTGTTGTTAATATAATAATAATAATAATAATAATAATAATAATAATAATAATAATAATAATAAATGATAATGTTTTGAATTTAAATATATGTGATTTAATTGTAAAATGGCGTTAGAAATGCATATCTATGGAATTTTATCTGTGTTAAATTAAATATCGATTTGAAAATATATGTTTAGAATTGATTTTTATTTATTTATATTTGATGTGTTTTATTCTGGAATATAGTTATGTATATATGTTCACTGATACCATTTACTTTCGTCGCTTCTATTCTGATTCGATTTCGACGATTCATATTTAACAGCTTTGCTAGTCGATTCGTGCCAATCTAGTTATTCCGAAAGTCGTGCTTATGATCCGTGACTCAACTTCGTTGTCTATTCATCTCTCTAGCCTCGAAAGGTGAGCAATCACTCACGATTAATATTCTTTTATTGATTAAATTTGATTTCAGTTGAAACAACAATTGAAATATACCTGTTGTTAGTTATGTACAATGTTATTACCTGTATCTGTTCACCTATGACATCTGACACCATTATCTGTTAATTATTATGCGATGATAATACAGTTTGGTTGAAATTGATTGATTGTTGTTGTTTATATTGGATGTTAAATTGAAATGTAAAAAGTGATGAATAGTATGCAATTGAATTTGGCATAGGATAGTTATAAATTTGAATCGACGTATGTGTTGAATTTGATTAGTTAATTTGAATAATATGACCCCTCGAAATTGTTATGTTAATTGACTCATAGAATTTGATAAATTACACTTTGAACCTTGAACGTATATTGAATAAATTGTGTAGAATTGAAATTGAACGACAAGTGAAAAAAACCCGAAATGTAATAATCTTTAATCTCCATGAAATGATAGTGTAGACTCTAGAGATAATTATATTAATTCGCACAAATAACAATGCGAATTAATACGATTATTTCGGGATTATTTGAATTGATTATTAAATTGTGTTTGATTGTATTGCTTGTTTATTTACTTTGACACCATCCCAGTTATCACACTGCAAGTTCCTTTTGTTATGTTTTGATTTGGAATTGGAATCGGGTTGAAATGATAAATACCCAAAATGAACTTGACTTAGGATAGAGAATTAAATAAAATGCGATTGGTCAATAATTTGATTTAAAATAAAATAATGAGTTTATTCGAGCAAAGAATAAGTTATGAAATGAAGTTGGAATTTGAATTTTTTTTTTAGAAAATGTAAAGATTGAAATCTGAAACAAATGTTAACGTAGTAATTGATGAAACCACGTTGTTTGAAATTTAATTATTTAATAATCAAATTTGGAATTATTAATAAATAATTTGGAATTAGTAATAACTGAGTTTTGAAATTATTAAGTTTGAAATCATTTAATAATTGAATTTGAAATTATAATTAAGTTTGAAATTATAATTAAGTTTGAAATTATAATTAAGTTTGAAATTATTAAGTTGAATTTATAATTAAGTTGAAATGATTTGATAATTAAGTTTGAATTCATAATTAAGTGGAAATGAATTAATAATTAAGTTTGAATTTATAATCAAGTTTGTAATTATTAAGTTTTGAAATTATTAATAATTAAGATTGAAATTATTTAATAATTGAATGAGATTTAATTATTTGATAATTGAATAAAAATTTGAATTCTTTGATAAGAGAAAATCGAACTTTCGTTTAAGTGAATTTGATCTTCGTTAACAAATGAAATAGAGTTGCTTTATTTATGAAGTTTGGAAAAATATTTAAATAAGTAAATAAGCAAAATTGAACTTCTCGAACATGTGAAAGTTAGTTTTGTTAATTGAGTTTGGGATTTGTAACTAAGTAAGTAAACGAACGAAATTGAATTTCTTTAACAAGAAATAAAATGTGATTTATTGAAATTAATGTAAGACTTGTAATTTTGAGAATTGATTTGACAAATCTAATTTAGTTAATTTGAAGTTCAGATAAAATGAAGATGAACTTAAGTAATTGACTTAATGAGTTGGGAATTAAGTGAAATTGTTTTGAATAATAAAGTAACTTAACGAATGAAGTCGATAAATAAATTTAAATTAGTTTGAATGTTGAATTTAATCATTTAAATGATTTTCGGAATAAAACTTATATAAGAACTTGAATCAATATTGGAATGGTTTAAATAAAATTGAAATTGAATGGTAAGACCTTGAAATGATAATTTGGGAGTTTTGAAACATAGATTTTTGGAAATTGATTTTGAAAGACAAATGAAATGTTGATTTATAAATTCTAATTGAAATTGGATTTGATTTGGTTTTGAAATTTATTAAACGACCAATCGGTATAAAAAAATTACGAAAGTTATTAAAGAAACCGGAATCGGTTTTGGATATACTCTCTATCTAAACCGAAAACCACTTTAATAACTATACGCGGAGTGATGATCCAGAAGTAAGTGGTTGGAATGATGTACGTGATGACTGAAGAAAGAGAACGATAATGGATAGCCTTGACACTTGTGTCAAATTGGAAATGACTAAATTCAGGAGCCGTGCCGGGCCAAATGGTGTTAGCCACCTCGAGCGAACACACTTCTTCGTAACTACTACTCATTACTTGTGATTGATTGGTGCAACCTCGTACTTTTCAGGAGTGTTGTTTTGCGGTGTTGCGATCGCTGCGGCGATGCGTTCTCACCAGTCCGGATCAGGCGAACGGTAGTTTCACTACCTTGGGTATTGCCTCATGTGCCTTGTCATACTTGTATCCCTATATACGCGACCACTACGAATTTGTTTTGTGTTATACCTATGGAGTACTCCCTGATATCCCACCAGTTTATGGTGGAGTTTACAGTGCTGTATAGACTATGGTGCTTATAAAAATGTGTTAAGGGGGATAATGGTAACGCCTTAACACTATTTTGATATTTTATATTACCGATAGACCTTATCTATTTAGCGTACACTACTACATAGTAGATAGTTTAACGGATCCTTAGAGGATGGTGATTCCAACATCCTTTGAGTTACTTGTATTTCAATTGCTATTTCACTTGAGTTGGATTTATTGATATAAGAATGTTAATCCTGACTCGAGTGTTTTGTGTTTTGCTTTACGCTCGGGTCAGACTGAGAGTACCAGCTTTCGAGGCTCACCTTTGGAGTTGGAGCTTCGCTTGGAGATCCAGCTATCTTCCCAGCTTTCAGATATTCAATTGATTCCAGTGATGTATTCTGATTATTGTATTCGACTATTGTATTCGAAACTTCTGTTGTAAACTCTGATGTATCTTATATATTTATATAGTAGCTTCATGAACTACTATCTCTTTTACTTCTGCTGCATATTATTACTCTGTGTCTGTGATTCTGTGATTATTTATTTATTGTATATCTGAGTTTTGCCAAATTTAAATTAACAATTCGGTATTTTGAATTATTCAAGTCCGACATGTGCGGATGCGAATAGTCCAAAATAGCGGGTCGTTACAAAATGGTTCGTTGATCAGTCGATGTTCATCGACGCGCGATGAACGGCCGAAAATGGTTCTACGATTTCTGGCTAAACAGTGCATCGAATTGGAAAACGGATCACAGAATTGAGATGCGCTCTTCGAGAGCTTTTCGACGATATATAATTTGATATTGTTTGTGGAGTTTGAATTTTTGATTTGATTTTTGAATTGCAATTGGATCTAGAATTGTCTGCCATTGAAATGAGGAGGTGAAGAGAAATTGTACGTACAGACAATTTACAATGAGGAACAATTAGGATTTGTAACAGGGTATTTATAGAAAAAGCTGAAGGTAGTAGAATAGATGAACCAGATTGATAAATGCGTTGAACGATAAAATGGTCCAAAAAGCCCGTTCTGACTCCAGAACGAAATTGGGTCAACCCATTTATCAAAATAGATGTTTTTAAATATTTTAAACGCAATGGAATAGGTTTCAGATCCAAATTCCATTGTATGAAGAAGTTATGAAAAAATCACTTATTTCAAATTGATTTCAATTGAATTGATTTCAAGGCGTTTTCCGTTCGTACGATCAAACGACATGTCTGATCGCTACGAAACTTGTAATCCTATAATAATTCACCATTACGGATTCGATGAAACTGGTTTCGTTAAAATCCGAGTCAGCGGCCAAAATGGCTATTTTTACATCAATTAAATAAATTACTAAATTAACTAATTAAATCAAAATTTCCATTTCAATTCTTTAGTTTACAAATTTTGTCACTTGATTTATTTAGCCATTCATAACAATTTAAAACAAATTTTCATGTTGATTAAATGTTAATTATTTCAATAATTACTATCTTTGCTTTCAATTTCAATAATTCAGAAATTACCAATTTTAATTTCAATAATTTCATTTAATTGACTTTTCATTCTATTATTCAATCTATCATTATCAATTGGATGAAATTTTCACTTGGTTCGTAGTTATTGCATTACTATTCACAAATTTCATCCTAATTTCCATTAACGTAATATTTTAGTATTAAATTCCACTTATTTGCAGTTAATCCACTTATTGAATTTTAAATTTCAAATAAATTATTAAATCTTGATTTTCACTCCTTAAATCAACCAATGGTCATATTATAAATAAAATTAACATTGGTTACCAATTATTTCCTTAATTTATACTAACATAACTTTAAATTTAGATTTATTGCAGTTGATTACCGGTTAAAATTTAATATACTATATAAATGGTTAACTTATACTAATCATTACCATTAACGTTTAGTTTCACTTAAAAGCTATTATTAACAAACAAATGTTGCCATTGATTTAGAACTAATTCAATAAATTAAATGTGTGGGTAAACAATTAATAATTATTACTATTGCCCAATTTACTTACATTCATACTTAATTATCAACTAATAATTATTATAATTACTTATCTAGCATTTATTCTATCCAATTGCAATTCATTACGCATTATTTCATTAATTAATATAACTTTTGAATTTATTCTCCAATTCCCTAATTTCATTCAATTATGACCTTACAATTTGTTTCAATTTATAGGTATTGCACAAATTTAGTTACTCATCAACTTGCATCAACCTTATTACATTAATTTACATTCAGTTACTATTAATCAATATATTATTCCATTGGTTGGTTCAATACTCTTACTCTTATTCACACTTTTATAAGTTTTCATTTCCAAACAATATTATAATTACTTGCAGGGCATTGATTTTATTCAATTACTATTTATTATTATTAACTCATTAATTAATTCACTATTTACCTTCGTTTTCTTATATCCAATTCTTAGCCTAGTATAACAATTTACATTACTTCAATTAATCGTAATTTCATTTCAATTGTTAATACTCAGCTTTGATTTCCAAGGTTGCATTTCATTTTTAACATTTGCTTCATTGTAAATCATAATTTTTTTATTTCTTTCTAAATTTAATTACCAAAATTTTATTAATTTAACAAATTTTAATCATTGAAATTTACGGGTTGTTACAAAAGGATTTTATTTAAATATTGATATATGACATTGTCATTTATTATTGAGTTTTTCTCACGATTCTCAAGCCTGATCCGAGTATTTTCAGTACTTGGGTCAGATCCAAGTAATTTCAGGTTTAGTTGAAGATGGTTGAAGTTTCCAAAGGAGAGCTAAAGATATTCATCTACGTATGGACATATTCTATTATCCATTGCTATCTGTTTATCTTCATTTAATGTATGTCAGCAATTGTAAGGACAGATATTTATAGCTGTCCAAGCTAAATATAGGTTGGAGTCTGATAAATGTATTTATACAGTTTTCCACTGTAAAGATATTGTTCAATATTATATGTTATCCCATTCATGTGAGATTCTATTCTGCCTATTTTTTCTTTATCACCCTTCACGTTCTACCATTTCGTGCTATTTAAGTTGGACATGTGTGGTTTATTGTCGATTCAAAAGGTACGAAAAAACGGGCCATGATATTTGGTATCCGAGCTTTTGGTTAAACAAGAACCGAAGCCTGATTGGGGTATGTCTCAACAGAGATAGGATTTGTAATAACCTAGGTTGAGTAACTCATTAGAATAAGGTTAGTAACACCCTAGAATGAGTTATGAGAGTATTATATATATGAGCCCGTATTTGTTAATTTTATAAAAATAGTTTTGTTTTAAAAGATGGTAAATGAAATAACTTTACCTAGGTTTATATTTTAAATATTAAAGGGGATATTATTATTTATGGGTTAGAAATTAAGGATTGTTTTTAATTTGGCATAGTAAAACCAAAATATGAATGTTTTGTGATTAGAATTGCATAATTTGACTATAAGATATTCCATACAGAATCAAATAGTTGGAAGCTAGAGTTTAGAACTTTAATCATACACCCTTAGAGATTTGGTTATTAAAAAATAATGATTTAATGATCATCAAAATTGATGGATTTAAAAGCAAAGTACAAATATCATATGAAGTAAAATTCACGATTTGATTATGAGATATATGATGATAATATTGAAGCTAGAAGTTGTAATTAGAGAAAGCAAAAGGAAAATGCACACTTAGAAAAATATCTTATCAATATGCTAGAAAAAGATAAGACGAAATTTAGACTTTGGGTAAATACTATATGAAATGGCAAGTTCTATAACTTATAAAGGAGATAAGATAATTTGAAATTTAGACTCTTTGATTACGTTAAAATCAAAGTCAAATTTAGGAATAAGAGATATAAGAAATGTTATCCTAATATAAAACTTTGAATTCGTGATATATTTAGGATAACATTTGTAATTAAAAATGAAGTAAGATTGGAAGTGGATAAGTTAAAAAAAGGGGGAAGTTTTGAATAATATGGTTAGCAGGTTGATTGTTGGATGAAAAGGTTAATAAAAAATACCATGTGAATTAAATTTCACAATTTGACTATAAGGTATTTGATGGGTTAAGAATTTTTGTTTAGAAAATTAATAAGTAAATAAGTTAAGTAGACAATCATAAGATTAGTAAGAAAATGATGTACCATTAATAAAGTTGTCATATTAATATATGGATAAGATAAATAATATTAGCTATATTGAGACTTTAGGTAAATAAAACTAAGGACTACGTTTTACAACTTATTAATTTGAGATAATAGAAAAATTCCACATTTGTTAAACACCCTAATTGAAATAATAACAGTGTGAAGTTTGGGGATATGTATATATACGCTTAGGAAGTAAAGGTATATTGTACAAGTTTAAATCATATTTGTATGCTTAAGTAATAATGGATTTAGTAGAAAGTAAATGGTTGTGAAATAAACTTGGATTAATAGAAATTTTGAAGATATATATTAGATAAAAATAAATGTGAATAAATACATAAGTTATAAATAAATCATTTTGGCACATAAATTTTTTATCTAAGATTTGAGTACAGAACTTTGAGGTGTTTACACCAATCCGAAAAAGAATTTATTGATTCTTGATGGTAAACATTGATGAGGGTTTGTGATTATGTACTCAAGTTTTCTATCATAGTTGAGAGCTATGAAAGGAAAGCAATGATTGTGATCAGAAAGTCTGATCAAAGTCCGCACTAGAAAATCGAAGAATCGATACTAGTTCGGAAGTAAAGTAGTGGATTCAAATAATAGATCGAATCAAGTATCACATATAGTTTGATGTTTGGGGTCTATCTACATAGTAGTTGGATAGTTATCTTAAATAGTAGACACTAAGATATAGAGGTTAGACTTATGTTTTGATATGTGTATGAATATAGACCTCAGGTATAGTTCATACGCAAGTTAGTGGATGGGTTATATATGATGTATTCTTATGTTGATATAGTATCAGTTTAATTGTTTTTGGATGTATAGTCTTATTTGGTTGTTATATATATATATATATATATATAATCTTAAGAGTGCAATATGCACTAGGATGGATAGGATGGAAGTCTGACTTGATGTATATATAACCTTAAGTAAGTGACAAGTACTCAGGTTAGTGTGGGGAATCTCTGTATATATGATTGGTATCATTTGTTTCAGTACTATTATGATATCGACCTTCTTCTTTTTATGTATGCATTTTATTTCTATCATCAGTATAGATAAGCTAGGATGTTTGAGGATACGAGTACGAGAAAGATTCCTTTATCTAGCTTTCATTTCGAGGACGAAATGCTTTTAAGTAGGGAAGAATGTAATGACCCGTAACTTCGCTACTTTGAAAATGAGATATTTTATTTATTTTAAATTTAAAAGAATTTAAAACTTAAATAAATATGTTATATTTAATAAACAATAATATAGAAATTATTTATTCTTGTAGTTAATAATTAAAAAGTATAAATTTGGATTTTAGAACAATCGACAAAAGTTAAGTTTTGTTAAAAATAAATAAATGCTTAAATAAATAGGTTTAAATATTTGTTTTAAAAGTTGTCTTATTTAAAACATCTAATAAAGATCATAAAAGTATATTAAAAGATTTAAAAGTATATTAATAATCGTTTTACCAAAATATCCAAAATTTATCGTATTTTGTCAATTTCACATACACTGTAAATTAGAGATTTTGATATTATTTAAATATGATTTTAAAATATGAATAGACATGTTTTAAATTTATTTAAAGAAGTAAAAATGTTCATTTCTAAGTTTGGTTCACTTGAATATATAGTTTAACAAAAATTTCAAATTTTGACAGTAAAATTTGTCAACAAAAACACTTTTTTCAACCAAAATAAGTTGTCGTCAAGTTGTTGCAACATGATATGTTTTCTAACATATATTCACAACTTTACATACTATGCACACTTTATATTTTCATTTAAAAATACAAATTCACTTTCAAAAGTCAAAGTTTATAAATAATTCAAAAAGTAACATGATTTGACAATTTATAATTAAAATTAACTTATTAAACATAATTGTTACAAAAAGGAATTGACCTCTCTTTTCTCATTAATGCGATTACATCCTAAGTCATATCCATGTATGGAAAAGGAGCAAAATGGTTTTTTTGTAGTTTAAAAAGTAAAGAAAAATGGCAAAATCATTACATAAAGACATAAATCAAATCGCAACATCATTTCACATTTAATAAACTTCTTATCATGCCTTGGAAAGAGTTTTTAAAATGGTTTAAAAGTCAAAAAGTAGTAAAGGGTATTTTAATCATTTCCCCTTCCAACTCAAGTATAAATAAGCATGCATAACTTCCATTCTTTTACACTTCATTCTCTACTTTCTCTTCACTTTCTTCATCCTCTCCACTTCTATTTCCATAGCTTCCTATCTTAATAAAATTATGCCATAATTATCCAAAAATAATATAAAAAGAAATATGCAATAAGCCACTTCAAATCCCTTTCTTCCTCCTCCTCCTTTAACCCACGACCACCACCGACCCAACGCCGTACCCTCCATCTAAAACTCACAGCCAAAATAAAAAGAAAAAAAAGAAAAGAGAGCAACGTGCGCTAGTTCGTAATCCGTAAACATGCCAATTCGCCTAAAGATTAACGGAGCAGAAATAAAGGTGGGAAAAATTCTCACCGCTTTTAATAGATCGCATTTTGATTTTTTATTTATAATAATCATATTATTACATATGCAAGTATAAACTCCTTTGAAATGTTGTTATAGATGTTTAGTTATGTTTGTGATATGTTTGAATAGTTGCAAGTGTTTATGGTTATGATTATTTATCATAATAGTTGTGTATGGACCATAATTATGTTAGTGATAAATGTTAAACTTAGTTATGCTCATTTTGATTATGTATTCTCTTTGTTAAATAAGACCAATTTTGGTGATATGATATACTTTGGAAAAATACGTCTTTTTTCAATTGAAATTGAAATTAAAGTAGGAATAAAAGAGAATTTGAAATTTGAAGTGAAACGGGATTAAAAAGAATAGTTAAAGTGAAATTGAAATTTAGATGAATAATGAAATTGAAATTGAAATTGATTTTGAAAATTGAAAATGAGATTAAGGTTGAAATTGAAATTAGAATTGGAATTAGATTTAAAATCCAAGTTTTAATTGAGTTTAGCTTGAAGTAAGAATTGAAATTGAACTGAAATTTAAAATTTAATATTAAAATAATTAGAATAAAATAATATTATAATATGGAAATATTAAAAGTACATTTTAAGTACTTTAGAAAGTGAAAACATTAATTTAAAATGATTTGTAATGGTTTTATAAGTAATAAAGTTCAATTTGAATAAATTATTAGTGTTGAAAAATAAGTTAAAACTAGGCGCATCGCGCAACGGTAGTTCACGATTTCGCGTCGAAAAGTTCAAATGAATGTACAAAGTGGAATTTAGCTCGGAATTCTTCGAGATAAGAAAATTCCGGACTATTATATCCATATCTTCTAAAAAAAGAAAGAAAATAAAATTTTCATGGAGTAGATTTTGAATTAAGACAAAATCAATCTTCTAGAAAAATCGCGCTAGTGTAATTAAGTGACCATAACAGGAAACTATTTAAATGAACGTTTTTAATTATGGAAAATGTGGAATAAATTTAATAAATCCAGTTAAATAATTTATAAGAGATTTGGATTGGAAAATATGAATTATCAAATGTTTAAAAGTTGTTCAAACCAAATAAGCTTATATAGCACTTTTCATGGCACTTTTATGCTGCAAATTTTGTAGCTTTTTGAATATGAGTTTAAACGTAACGATTTTTCCTAGAATCTTTTGTGAATGTTTTTGAAAGGAAAATTAAGCGTTTAAAAGGTAATTTGGATTCTTTATAATCAACTCTAAAATAAAGTTGATAACTGAATATGCGGAAACAACTAGTACATTTGTTCGCTTGTGAGATATGGGAAGATAAAACTAGGCGTTTAATTAAGGTTAGGGATGGAGCAACCAGTGCCATGAACTTACCTGGCCTTTGTTTTCTTTTCTTAGGCGAGGGGTGGAATATATCTAAAGGAAAGCTCGAATACTAAATTAAAAAGATTATATTGATTTTTTCAAAATAAAAGAAGATTGAGATATTATCCGAAGCAAAAGAATGAATTAACTTAGAATTTCTCTAAGACAAAAGGGATAGATTTTGAAATCATCCGAGAAAAATTAAAGTAAAAAGTGACTTAATAAATCCTATATACTCATATTCATTTTTCATCGATAATTAGATTTCGAAGAAACCGGGGACAGATTTGGGCGATTCCTATCCGAAAGCCACTTCGAACCAATTTACATGTTCAAAAAATGAAGATGTTTGAAGACAGAGATATTGGGACGAATAATAACGAGGAACAACTTGTTGATTTATTGAGGAAAAACACCCGATTCACTATATTATAGCAGTGGTCTCTTTGTTATGAAAAACATCAAAACCACAAGGGATTCTCACCTATTAATGGCCGAGGAAAGTACCTTAGGTTTCGTTCAGTCCCGGAATGAACTTGTATGGAAGAATGTATGACCTTGCATTCCAAATCATAATGAGTGATCTCTATAAAAGTATATCTTCCGGTGGTGGAGAAGACACCTTTTCTTATCTTAACACCCTTTCCCGTGACATAAGAGCTTAGGAAGTTATACGTTTGTAGAAGTCAATCATGTGAATGTGGAATGGCAATGTGGAATTCAAAGTGAAAGAAGATGTGCTATGTGAAAAGGTAATCGTTGCCTCGAGGCTCATCAATCGAAAATGACCGAAACAGGGTTAGATGCGACAAGGCTAAGTAGGTCATTCCCAGTTAGGGTATGATCATCTCATTCTAGATATAATTCTTCCCACTATGACGTTCAAGATGTAAATTAATGTGGTTTGCATGCTAGAGTGCGCTCGGTTAAAGGTCGGTAATGACGGGGGGATGAAATATTCTGTACTATCTAGTTATAGAGGTAGGCCGGTCTTGTGTTAGTAGAGGGCAAATGTTTTGTGACTTACTACATCTATCTAGAGATGTACCCATTGGAAGGTAGTCCCTTTACATGGTCATTTGTATTGAAATCCATTCTCCAAAAAGAACCTACGGTTTTGTTTGTATTGGCGTAATGAATAGCCTCGAAATGCTATATAGGTAACCATTTCGGCTAAGATTAATAAGTTTATTTGCAAATGTTTCCAAAGAGATGTCATTAGAAATAATATCAAATGTTTTGATATAAAAGTATTTTGGTTATTATATGGTAAAAACCCATTCGTGTTTATGTGTAGGCGTAGTCTTTTATGATAATTTTTATTTTCCAAGGATTTTATTTTAAAGGCTGAAATATGACACTGTCATTTATTATTGAGTTTTTCTCATGCTGGTTTATCAAGCCTGACCCAGGTATTTTCAATATTCGGGTTAGATCAGAGTAGTTTCAGGTGTAGTTGTAGACGGTTAAAGTTTCCAAAGAAGAGCTGGTGATATTCATCTACGTATGGACATATTCTATTATCCGCTGTTGTCTATTGTTTAATGTTTGTCAGTAATTGTAAGGACAGATGTTTTTAACTGTCCAAGCTGAATTTAGGTTAGACTCTGATATATGTATCTATAAATTTTTCTACTGTAAAGAAATTGTTCAATATTATGTTATTTCATTCGTGTGAGATTTTGTTCTGTCTATTTTTTCTTTATTACCCTTCATGTTCCCTCCAATTTGAGTTGAACATGTATGGTTTATTGTCGATTCAAAGGATACGGAAAAACGTGCCATGATAATAGGCTTAACGGAATAACCTTTCCACCCTCTATCTTACCTTCCTCAACTTTGAGTGTACCGATGCCTCTATGTCTGTTTTCCACCTCATTGACCTCCATTACCATCTTCTTTTAATCCGAGTCTTGATATTTACTTTCTTTATCTCTGATCCTTTGTACGAGCACACCCTAATGCTCATAGAAATGTACTTTAATTCTACTTATCATTCCTTTATAGGTTCTTCTTAGGTTCTTCTTATAGCTTGCACTCATGTAACCAAATTCTTAGGTTCTCGCCAATATTTCTTACACTCTACCGGGATTCCTTATTACTACTCTATGAGTAGTCATCGATATCTTCTTCATAGCCTAACCTTTTATATCATCTTACCTAGGCAATCATCCCTGTCTACTACATATTAAATTTTGGTTGGTTTCTCGCCACTTTTTTTTTCAAAAACTAAAATTCGAAAATTCAAAGTATTTAATCCCTAAGCCTTTTATCTTTGGAAGTTCAACTCAGAAACTTTTTAGCAAATTCAAAAATTACATAGTTTCTTAACTTTTAAAACTACAATTAATTTTTTAAAAGTTCTCCTTTTAAATATTTTTTATCGAATTTTTTCTTCTTAAAAATTGGGATTTTCAACCTCAACCATTTACTAAGCTTTCTTGTTTTAAAACAATAAAAACTGCAGTAGATAAGAACAACTCTCAATCTATCATTTCTTATCACTCATGTTATATTCATTTCCAATTCTTGGTGGAGTCTCTAATATCATGTGAGGGGGACTTTTAAAAGATACTTAAAATTAATAAATGCATAGAACAACAAAAAATGTCTATTTCCTTTGTTTTGCCTTTAATTTCCTATGTTGCTTCTAGTTAGATTACTAGCATTATTTTTAATATAATCTCCTAATGTTATTTCTAATTACTAATATTATTTCTTAATGTTACTACTACTTAACTTTTTTCTACCTAAACTGCTCTTACTTAAGTGGCTTATATTTATGTAGTTCTGCTCTCAACTAACTAGCACCTTAATAAAACTATCGTGATGCATTCATCTATGGTTTTATTTTTAGGTTCTGATCTTCTTTCCGATTCTTTTTACCCTCTTTCAAACTTGTACCACTTTCTATTATCCACCCTTAAAAGGAATTTATCAACTTAAAGTTTTCTTTTTATCTCAGAAAAATCAATGAGCTATATATACTCCACTATTTTCATTTCAAAAGAAATATCTTTTTATAAATTTTCCTTTACTAAAATTTTAGATTTAATAACTTTTAATTTCTACTAGAACTTTATATTTAAATAAAAAATAGATATTTTACTTTTCTTGAAAATTCAACATTTACTTACTCTTCAAAAGTAAAGTTTCTCTATTTTAAATAAACACTTTGAAAATCATTTCAAATATAACACTTACGTATTTTCTCTAACTTTTATATTTAAATCATTTCAAATTTTATATTAAATTCTTATATATGGGGTCGGACTCATAGTGGATTTTTATTCATTCATTCTTTTGAACTTTTCCTCTTTTATACTTACTTTCTGATTTATCTCTTTTTCCTAAATATTAAAACCCGGCTGCATCTTGGATGACTAATTCACACCTTCCTTCGGGAACTCCATTGCTTCTGGGTATCTACAATATATGAACTTTTATTTTCCCATTATCTAGACCTTCTGTACATCATCACTCGGCATCATATGAGGATCTACAATCTTTGGCTATCAGGGGCCCAACTATGGGTCATGTACTATCCAACTTCAGGGTGCTTCCATACATTGTACTCATGCTCTTCTTAAGTCAATGCCTTTCCACACTTTATACTATATAAAGGGTAATCAAGGTATGTGCACATCTTCAACTCCTTCCATTTTCGGCTCATAATCCACTTATCCATATTTTGGTGTATGATTGCAACAACATTATAGTCTGAATTTATAGGATTTTTTGTATAATATATTTATATTCATAGGCAAAATAAAAATACTTTCATTCAACGTTTCTTAATTTTTCAAGATAGACTAACTTAAGCTCTGATGTAAAATGTAACAATCCATAACCCAATGAGCCCGAATTTTAGCTAAATCAAAAACCCAAGTCCACTAAATTGTGGATCATTAGTTTGGTATCCTGCAAATAAATAAATAACAAAACACTATCGATATATCTCACAACAGAGTAGTAAAGTATAATAGACCATATAATTACCGACCAAGGTTAACACTTCTAATGTTTAGTGTCCTTGTCAGTGTCGAGCATGCTTAAGGGAACCTGTCATTCCATTGTTCCCATCTTGCACTAGTACCTGTACCTCTAAAGCTATTGCAATGACCCTAAATTTTGGACACTTCTTATTTTAATATTTGAATCTTGGATTAAAAGTGATTAATAAGCTTTTTAATCCCCTTTTAAATCATATCTAATGATGGTAAACTTGTTTTGAAAAAATGTTTATAAAAATATACGCTTTGAAGAAATATCGATAATGTGACCGAAAATCATTTTATCGATAAACAACTTTTTAACTATCAAAAGTTGTTCAGATTATTTATATATACACTTGTTTGCTTGGGAAATTTATAAAATGAAATAAAAACTTTTTACCATTTATGGAAATATTTTTGGATGATGTTATGGGTGATGCCATCAAAGATATTATGAAAATAATCTTTTAAGAAAAGATTTAACTCTTACATTGTAACGACCTTGGATTTTGGCGCCGGTCATTTTAATAAATATTTAATCTAATTAGATGAAAAGTAAACTGACCTTCTTAAAATGAACATGATTTTGGAGATATTTATCATTTGTTTATATGAATTTGTAATTCAAAAAGGAGAGTGATTTGGGAATCTAAAATAAAATCTCTTAATAATATTTACAATCAAATTTGTCTTATATATTTTAATTAAAATACTTTACTTTGTTTATATTTAGTATAAAATAATACATATAGATAATAATGTTTGAAAATTTTAAAATATAAGATTCTTAACAATATTTTTGATAAAATTTACCTTACATAATGAAATTAAAATGTTTTACATTGCTAACATTTGATAAATAAATACATATGGATGATAGTGCTTAAAATAAGATCAAAGTCTAAAAATAAAAAAAATAAAAAAATAGATGATAATGTTCAATATAAAATATTAATATTAATGTAAGTCAACAATATAAATATAAATAAATAAGTAAACTCATGAATATAACTTAATAATTGATAGTTAAAATACAAATGGGAATGAATATAAAAAAATATAAAATGAGCACAAGGAATATAAGTAAACCATATAACATTGATAGTCAAAATATAAAATACAAATGTAAAATTTAAAGCAAGGATTAGGTAATTTTGTTAAACATACAACATCAACTGTAAATTTGAAAGCATAAAAATAAGTTTAAGTATAAAACAAAAATTATATAGAATAGAATGAAATCTAGGCTAAAGTATAAATAAAATAATAAAACAAAGAAATATACACAAGAACAAAGCATAAAATAAGATAAAATAAAGTCAAATGTAAAGTGAAAACATGATACATATGTATGAACATTTTGCAAGCTAGAAAATAACATAATAACAAAACTAATATTTACTTACAAAATATCTTCATATATATATATATATATATTTGATCAAGTGTTGCTGTGTAATCATGTGTGCAAGGAGTCAAAGTTTACAAATCAACTACAAAATGTCCTTATTCATATGCAAAAAGATTTTGTACTGAGAAAACAAAGTATTCATAACATTTAAATACAAATATCTTTATACATGATGTCTTCATTCACAAGCCATTGACCTGCAATGTATATGTCTGCAAATAAACATTTTATACATAGTACACTATAATTATAATTGTGTAAACATAATTAGAAACCTAAGCATTTAATTTCCATCATCTCAGCACATTATTTTGTCTGATCCTAATATTTATAAAATCTGTTCATGTCAAAGCCAAGTAGAAAACAACTGCACTAGTCACTACCTTCCTTCACACACCTATTATCTTCTATATATATGTGTATTCATCATTTATTTAGTTCGTTCAGTAACATAAGAAAACCTGAGAAAAATTAAAGCAAGAAAGAAAAAGAAGAGAGAATTGTTTTCTGTTCAACAAAAGTTTCAGGTGTTCAACATCAAATTTACACTTTGTTCAGGGATTGTGCAGGTGAGTAAACAAGTTAGTTAAAGTTTTAAGTTCAATTTTAAAACAGTTCATGATTCAATCATCATATGATATGGTGTATGCTTGATCTTGTATACAATTCTATGTACTCTGTGTTTTCTATTATTGTTACAGTTTGCATATTTTTGAGCAAAACTCAAATTATCCTCATCAAACGTTGTTAATCTATAAGTACTCAACGAAAACAATATGTTATAACTTAAATTTAGAAGCTGATTAAATCTTAAGGTAAAATATAAGCACTGTAATGATTTACAGGCATTAAACGATAATCTGATAAAAATAGGTTGTTGTAAAATATTAATTCAAGATCATAGATTGAATCCATACTGGAATTCATGATTTTTAAAAATAAACGATGATTTTTAACTTCATTTTCCAAGCGCAGTTTGCAATTGAATTAAGTTTGCATTTATTCCATTTTCAAACAATCAATCCAATTATAAATGGTGAAATTTGGGTTGAAGCACGTATAACCATCACCGATTTTGAGAAAATTGTTGAATAAATTTTTCATTACATAAACTAGGGAAATGAATTAAATTTAGGGTTTAGTTCGAGTTTTTAGGACCTGTTTTTAAATGAGGCGAGTGGGACTTCTTCACGCGACCGAGTGTCACGAATTCATGGTGGAGGGTTGGTTGTCGCGTCATCGTGGTGTGGCCGAAGATTTGAGGTCTCCAGTGGTGTTTGCGATGGTGGCGAGAAGATTATAATGATGGGTCGGTTTTCAGTTTCGAGTAGAGGACCAATTTTTGATTTTAAATCAGATAAAGACGAATTGAATTTAGATTTCGAGTTTCTGAATGATTTCTGAGTTGTGGGCAATATTGGTGGTGGCCGGAGATCGGCCGTGCCGCCGTGCACGTGTACGGCGGCGTATCGTGTCAACGTCGTCGTCGAGTTCAACGGACGCGGGTCGTACTCGAGCGAAAGTGGAGGAAGCTTCGGGTTACTTTGCTGAGTTCGAATGTAATCTCCTGATGTTCAATTTGTGTTTAAATTTTTAACTGGCTTACTGTATAAAAAAAATTTAAAAGAAGAAGTAGGGGTTTCAGGGGACGACTCGGGGGAGATTGTGTGCAAACCGAAGTTACACTCGAGATTTGTTAAGGGGAGACCCGGGTTTTTTTGTAAATTGCAGTAATGAACTTTCAAGATGAAGCTAAATGAAAATCTTTTTCATCAAGATTAATATTGCAATCTAAATAACTGTTAAATGGTTTAAGGTTAGAAGCTGGTGACATGTTTTAATTATTTTCGTTGATACTTAACTTTGTTTAAGCTTTATTATTATTATTTTAATCAAGTAATTACAGTATAAGTTAAGTAATTACTTTAAGCTAGAAGTGTAACCGATTAACATTTAAGTTTGCAGTTAGTAGTAATTTGAGTTTCAAAATTTTAAAGAAATTTCTTTTAATTACATGCAGGAAGTAATTAAGGATGTTTAAGCGATTGATAAATGAGTAATTAACAACTTAAGTCAATAAATAAAGAATTAATAGTTAACTAATCAAACAATTTAACTATGAATTAATAGTTGATTAATTAATTTAATTAAGGATTGAGGATTTATAATTGATTAATTAAGTAATTAGTAGTTAAATAATTAAGTTTCATTAATAAACAATTAAAGATATTAATTAATGGATAAGGAATAGTAATTAAAATTAAACAACTTGATTTTAAAGAAATGAAATAAATAAATGAAATAAATGATTAATTGAATAATTAAGATTTAATAGTTGATTAAGAGATCATTAATTAGATAACTAGAAATGAAATAAGTAATTAATTTTTAATTAATGATTAATTAAACAGATTTAGGTGGTTAACTCTCAAGTAATTAATTCTAAATTGAATTAATTACAAATAAGACTTAAAGGTGACTACTTACGGACTGTTATGTAAGTAGGATATCTGATTGTGATATTTATTTGATGATATTCTATGTTGCTCTGTGATATGCTATGTTATATCTATGATGCTCGTATATGTTCATCTGTGATGATTCTATGTTAAACCAATCATTGAATTTAAATTATTTAAATTGTTTAAGTTAATTAGACAACTTGGCCTTTAAAATGGCGTTTGGATTTCGATGAGACCGGGATCGGGTATCCAATTGATATTCCAAAAACCACATCGATCCAATTTAAACGTTAGGTCGTGAATTCTGAAGTGAAAATCAAGATTTTATTTTCAGAATGCAAGGGTTATCGTCGTTGACTCTGAGGGTGATTCCAAAATGAGTGTGACGAGATAATGCCTTCGGTTTCGTTCGAACCCGGAACGAACTTGTATGGATTGAATGCTTTCAGCACATCGTCAGGCGGACGATGAGCATTCTAAGTGATATGTTGTAACGACCCAAGATTTAATTTAATTTAAATTGATAATTAAATGAAATTTTGAATTAAAATTGTAAAATTGATTTAAATGAAAGCGAGTTTCCCTGAATTCGACTAGAAAATGTATAAAGTCATATGGATTTGACAATTTGCATATATGTGAATATATATTTAAATTGGATTTGAAATAAAATTTTAAATAAATGATTTTAAAAATAAATATAGAGATATATATGTGTATACATTAGATATGAATTGTAAATGAATGGTTTAATAATAATTGATAATAATAAGTATTACAATTGATGGTTAATAATAATTTGAATTTATAAATTTAATATAAAACAATGAATATTAAAGTAAAATAAACAATTTAAGTTAAAATAAAATAGGAATAAAAATACAACATAATAAGTATTTAAGTTGAAAATTAATATGTAAGTCATAAGAAAAGAAAAGAAATGACATTTAAATATGAAACAAAGTTGAAAATAAATATGCAAAATAAACGAAACAAAAGTATAAAATGATAACAAATAAAATACATTCACTTATGTATGTTATAAAAAGATCATATGGTTATAAAAATGACCTAGAAATACATATAAACTTATATGAAACTTTTATAAAACAAGGAGACAATAAAAATAAATATGTGATGAATTCAATGTTAAAAGAAAACACAAAGCAAGCAGCATATCTATATAAGTGTATGCATAATGTACTTGCAAGATTAAAATAAGATGGCTGTTACATTGAAGCATGAAGCATTTAATGCTTTCAAACCAGCCCATAATACAAAAGAAATCATCAGCCGAAGTACATACAACAACTTCAACCATACCTATTGTGTACAAACCAATATAATACCCTGTACAAAGTTTGTACATCACACAGTCAACTTCTCTTTATATATCCACCCTCTTTATCATCAGTTTGATCAGTTCAAAGCTAAGAAGAAAAAAATCTAATCAAAGCCTGTGCATATTTTTCTTCAATCTGGAAATTTGTTTCTACAGACAAACTTGAGTTTTGAAGCAATACCATCTAAATCTTAAACAAATTCAACTGAAACAACAATTAGCTCAATTCAAACAAGGCTCATTCATTCCTCTTCAAGAATGAAACTTGGTGATTGAAACTCAAAAACAAAAGCATGCAAGATCAACATCAAAACTTTCAAACTTCAGATCAAAAACAAAATGCAGGTTTCCACATTCAAATCATTTTCCAGGATTTAAGAAAGAAAAGTTTCTAAACCTGAGCCTCTGTTCTTTTTGACAGGTGAGTAACTTATATTTTTTTAATATGGTTAAGTATTCTTTTTGACTGGTTGCTTGGATTAGTTATGAAGATAAACCAGTAGTTATGTTTTATTAAAATACTGTGTTTGTGTGAATATAGGTAGATGGTCCTGTATACATATATGTTTGTATATAGTTGTGTGCATGTGCTATGAATCAGTGTTGCTCTGTTTAGATTCCAGGCTCCAGTGCTTGATTCAAAAATCAATATCCCTCAGCCCCATATATGTTTGGATTTAAGATTTAAATAAAACTTGTATGTTTTGTCGTAAAGAAGGTTTTAAAAATTTGTTTAAGTTAAATAAAGATTGAAATGTCTCTGGAAAAGCCAAGAACTGAGAAACATCATCATATATACAAAAATTCGAATATCTTAATTCTCGAATTCAAACATATAATTTGAATTCTTATACCTAGGCTTGATTTTTAAGGCAAGAATTGGAATTTTTAGATCACGAATTCAAGAGGGGTTGGGTTTTGTTCAAATTTCATTGTTTGGGGAAATTCCGGTGAACACGGCAAGGAGGAGGGTCGGGGTTGTTCGAGGTGGTGGAGAAGCCTACAGTGGTGGTAGGAAAAATGGCCAGAGGTGATGGAAGCAACGGTGGCGTCGGCGGTGAGGGATCAAATTTTTTAAACCTAGTTTTAATGAGGGGTCGCAAGTTGATTCGTTCTTCCTCCATGATGCGTCGAGTTTGTCGTGGTTAGAGGGAAAGGTAGAGGGGACATGGATGGATTTGTTGTCGGAGTTTCACGTTTTCTGGTGATGGGTGTCGCGAGTACGGCGCGTTGACAGGTGGAAGGGGTGTTCGCTGTGTGTTTCCAGGTTTCGAGAATAAACTCGGTTTCGTTTTTCGAGGTGACTAGGTGGTTTGGATGATCGTGGTGGGATGCGAGGGTGGTTTGTGACTTGCAGTGATCATCGGTGATGATCGACGTCGTCGATCGCGACTGTGCAGGTGCACAGGCAAGTGGAGTTGAGCTTGTGGGGTTTAAAGTGTCTGGTTTGATTGTCTCGGGAAGAAGCTCGAAGCGATTGAGTGTGTGACTCGAAGCGAGATGTCAATACGAAGTAAAACACTTAGAAAATTTTTGAATTGAAATTTTGGTATACTGGGGTAAGAATTTGGGAAATCTCGAAGCAGAGCTCGAGTTTGTGAGGGTTTGGCTCGGGGAAATCATGATGGGACTCGGATATAAGGTGTGGTACAGGTTTCAAACCCTGTTTCTGTTTTAAACTAAAAAAAAAAAATGTTCAAGTAGATTCTATAAAATGGTTTGGAAATAAATAATTGAGTTTAAACTATTTTGAATTCCTTTCAGATGATTAATATTACTTTAACATGAGATCTTAAAAGCAAATTTAAAATGAATGTTTTCAAACTTAAGGAAGTAATAAATAAAATCATTAATAAGAATAAATTATCTTTATAGTTAATGAAACATATTAATTTGTAATTTATAAATTATTAAGTTGATTTGAATGAGTAATTATGAAATTGTTTAAAGGTTAATTTAATTAATATGGAAATTAAAGAATAATTTATTTGATTTTAAATTTATAATTTAGATTAATTTATAATCAGGGATGATTTATAATAATTAACCTAAGAAAATTTCTTAAGAAAGTAATTAAGAAATGTAATTAGTTAATGAAGATAATTAACTAAGGATCATTAAGTATTAATTAAGGCGATTAATTTTAATAATAAATTGGATTGATTAGTTTAGATAATCAATTGTAAATGGTGTAAGTGTAATTACTTTATGGTAAGTAATTAAAGGTTAAATTTCTTTAACTAATTAATTAGAGTTAATTAATTAGGAAATTGGTTTAAAGATTGATTTAATTAATATGATGAATTGAGAATAATTTAATTAATTAAAAATGTTTGATAAATTAATTGATATTAAAAGATTTGAAATTAGTTAATCGGAATTTGATAATTAATTCATAAGAAATTAATTTGACTGGAAATTAATTGAATTAATCCGGATAAAATGATTAATTAAACCTTACTTATATATGATTATTGAATGCTAGACGTTACTTATGAATAATTATATTGTATGAGATGCCTTGAATTGATTATCTTATCTGATTTGTGATATTTTGTTCTGTAGATTGAGTAGTGTATATTTATTTGCATTTGTATATTATCTGTGAATGGACGATGAGCGTTATAAGTTTTATATCGCTTATCAACTATATTTCTGTATTCTGATCTGTGATGATTGTATGATGTTGCACTAGTGTGTTAAACCCCTGGACCACACTTTTATACACACCAATATGGATTTCACGAGGAAATCGATTAAGTCACAGATTTTTGAAATAGTTTTAAATTTGAATATTTGAATTCAACTGCTTTTGAAATTGAAATTTTAATTTCAACTGATTTTGAAATTAGAAATTTGGGTTTAAAGTGAAAAACTTTTGAAATGGGATTTCAAAGATAAAAGTTATTTTGAATAACTTAATTAAGTTTTGAAAATTTAAATAATTTGATTTAAATTTAAATTCAAGTTTGAAATTGAATTCTATGATTCGAAACTAGGAATTTAAGATGTTGTATAAGTTATATGAATTTAAACCACTTTTAAAAGTATTAAGTGAGAATTTGGATTTAACCCAAGGATTTCAACTCGTATAAATGAATCAGATTTCCAAAATGGAAACTGTTATTTTCAAATGATAAACACTGTTAGATAAGAACTGAGACCCCAGTTAATTAGGGGAATTTCAAGATTGAATAGAGAAATGATTTTCCTAAGTTATGAATGAATTCTTTTTGAAAGCTATGAATTAAATCTGTTTATTTTTAACAGATTTAAATTGATGATTTGTTTAAATCAAATTGAAATGAAATTGTTTTGAAGGGTATAAGTTAAATCTTTGATTTAAAGATTTAACGAGTTAATCAAATTGAAATGAAAATTGATTTGGAAAATCTGTGAATGAATATTTTGTTTAAAAGATTAAAAACGTGAAAATTGTTTTAAACCGTTAAAGGTTATGAAAATGAATCTTTTTGTTTAAAGATTGAAAATGGTAATTTGTTAAGCCATTTGAAAGAAAAGTTTTGGATTATTAAGTTGTGACTTAATTGAAATTCCTTACCCATATGTTTTAAATACCGCGCTCACTATTCGGTTTAGCCGGGAGAGGACCTTTGTGTCATATATCCCATTCCGAATATGTGATATGTCCTTATAGATAGCATTTGAAGACCGGTGGTGAAGACCGGATATTTTCGAAAACGTAAGGACAACTCGTCGAATGTCTTTGCATCGAATGGTCCCCGGTATAGAGACTCCATATGTGATGGGAAGTCTGAACGTGATTAGTGAATATCCGGATTGCAAGGACTTCTTTGTAAGTGCCTTCGGTTCTGTTCGAGCCCGGACCAGACTTGCTAAGCTTTGGGCTATGTGATGGGGGGTTCTCGCTTCGCGGTTTGGTGGCGAACGGGAGACTCTTACCCCCACACGTCCTCTTTTAGGGGGTTGGTTAGGTGTAACCTGAGACAGTCGAGAGGCTGGCCGTAAAAGCAAGTTTGGGATATCAGTGTAAGCCACGGTGGGGCTGGGATGGTTGAAAAGCCTACCGGTTGTGACCGCTACCTCCGAGTCGTTGCAATTGGTATCAGAGCTAAGGTTGAACTTTAGCTCAGGAGTGTAATACATTAAGTAGCTCATTAGAGATGGGATGAAGTATCCTAGAATGAGTATATCCCTAAGATATCTGTTTGAAAGTCTCAGTAAATTCTCTTGCTATCCACTGATAGTGAGTATGAGTACAAGAAGAGAACGAGATAGGGGACAGGAGAATACGACTATAAATGGTCGATGCCCTGCAACAGTGGAAACATCTTTCTCTATCAATCTCTCTCGATTCATCTTTTCAAATTCTTTTGATTTGCTTCGTGGCAGTCGCAAGAAGAAGTTTCGATGCGGTGATGCCCTACGAATCGTTATAGAAAATCCTTACTTCGTATCATCATCGGTTTCTTATTAGTTTTTGATTTAAACCTTAATGAATATGAATTGGAAATTTGAAATTGGGAATTTTGAATAAATTGGGAATTTTTTTAAATTGAGTTAAATTGATTAAGAGAATATGAAGGATAAATTTGAATCATATCGATACCACGATTTTGTTTAAAACTAAATTTGAAATTCTATTATAATTTCTTGTATCTATTGTTGATATTCTGATTTGGTGAGCCAAATGCAAAACTTATATCCAGTTTGATTCGAAAAGATATTTCTCTATCTTTCATCTATCTTTGTTGTTTTCGTGCCTGCGAATTTCGAGGACGAAATTCTTTTAAGGGGGGAAGTTTGTAACGACCCTAGATATTAATTTAATTTAAATTGATAATTAAATGAAATTTTGAATTTAAATTGTAAAATTGATTTAAATGAAAGCGAGTTTCCCCGAATTCGACTAGAAAATATATAAAGTCATATGGATTTGACAATTTGTATATATGTGAATATATATTTAAATTGGATTCGAAATAAAATTTTAAATAAATGATTTTAAAAATAAATATAGAGATATATATGTGTATACATTAGATATGAATTGTAAATGAATGGTTTAATAATAATTGATAATAATAAGTATTACAATTGATGGTTAATAATAATTTGAATTTATAAATTTAATATAAAACAATAAATATTAAAGTAAAATACACAATTTAAGTTAAAATAAAATAGGAATAAAAATACAACATAATAAGTATTTAAGTTGAAAATTAATATGTAAGTCATAAGAAAAGAAAAGAAATGACATTTAAATATGAAACAAAGTTGAAAATAAATATGCAAAATAAACGAAACAAAAGTATAAAATGATAACAAATAAAATACATTCACTTATGTATGTTATAAAAAGATCATATGGTTATAAAAATGACCTAGAAATACATATAAACTCATATGAAACTTTTATAAAACAAGGAGACAATAAAAATAAATATGTGATGAATTCAATGTTAAAAGCAAACACAAAGCAAGCAGCATATCTATATAAGTGTATGCATAATGTACTTGCAAGATTAAAATAAGATGGCTGTTACATTGAAGCATGAAGCATTTAATGCTTTCAAACCAGCCCATAATACAAAAGAAATCATCAGCCGAAGTACATACAACAACTTCAACCATACCTATTGTGTACAAACCAATATAATACCCTGTACAAAGTTTGTACATCACACAGTCAACTTCTCTTTATATATCCACCCTCTTTATCATCAGTTTGATCAGTTTAAAGCTAAGAAAAAAAAATCTGATCAAAGCCTGTGCATATTTTTTTTTCAATCTGGAAATTTGTTTCTGCATACAAACTTGAGTTTTGAAGCAATACCATCTAAATCTTAAACAAATTCAACTGAAACAACAATTAGCTCAATTCAAACAAGGCTCATTCATTCCTCTTCAAGAATGAAACCTGGTGATTGAAACTCAAAAACAAAAGCATGCAAGATCAACATCAAAACTTTCAAACTTCAGATCAAAAACAAAATGCAGGTTTCCACATTCAAATCATTTTCCAGGATTTAAGAAAGAAAAGTTTCTAAACCTGAGCCTCTGTTCTTTTTGACAGGTGAGTAACTCATATTTTTTTAATATGGTTAAGTATTCTTTTTGACTGGTTGCTTGGATTAGTTATGAAGATAAACCAGTAGTTATGTTTTATTAAAATACTGTGTTTGTGTGAATATAGGTAGATGGTCCTGTATACATATATGTTTGTATATAGTTGTGTGCATGTGCTATGAATCAGTGTTGCTCTGTTTAGATTCCAGGCTCCAGTGCTTGATTCAAAAATCAATATCCCTCAGCCCCATATATGTTTGGATTTAAGATTTAAATAAAACTTGTATGTTTTGTCGTAAAGAAGGTTTTAAAAATTTGTTTAAGTTAAATAAAGATTGAAATGTCTCTGGAAAAGCCAAGAACTGAGAAACATCATCATATATACAAAAATTCGAATATCTTAATTCTCGAATTCAAACATATAATTTGAATTCTTATACCTAGGCTTGATTTTTAAGGCAAGAATTGGAATTTTTAGATCACGAATTCAAGAGGGGTTGGGTTTTGTTCAAATTTCATTGTTTGGGGAAATTCCGGTGAACACGGCAAGGAGGAGGGTCGGGGTTGTTCGAGGTGGTGGAGAAGCCTACGGTGGTGGTAGGAAAAATGGCCAGAGGTGATGGAAGCAACGGTGGCGTCGGCGGTGAGGGATCAAATTTTTTAAACCTAGTTCTAATGAGGGGTCGCAAGTTGATTCGTTCTTCCTCCATGATGCGTCGAGTTTGTCGTGGTTAGAGGGAAAGGTAGAGGGGACATGGATGGATTTGTTGCCGGAGTTTCACGTTTTCTGGTAATGGGTGTCGCGAGTACGGCGCGTTGACAGGTGGAAGGGGTGTTCGCTGTGTGTTTCCAGGTTTCGAGAATAAACTCGGTTTCGTTTTTCGAGGTGACTAGGTGGTTTGGATGATCGTGGTGGGATGCGAGGGTGGTTTGTGACTTGCAGTGATCATCGGTGATGATCGACGTCGTCGATCGCGACTGTGCAGGTGCACAGGCAAGTGGAGTTGAGCTTGTGGGGTTTTAAGTGTCTGGTTTGATTGTCTCGGGAAGAAGCTCGAAGCGATTGAGTGTGTGACTCGAAGCGAGATGTCAATACGAAGTAAAACACTTAGAAAATTTTTGAATTGAAATTTTGGTATACTGGGGTAAGAATTTGGGAAATCTCGAAGCAGAGCTCGAGTTTGTGAGGGTTTGGCTCGGGGAAATCATGATGGGACTCGGGTATAAGGTGTGGTACAGGTTTCAAACCCTGTTTCTGTTTTAAACTAAAAAAAAAATGTTCAAGTAGATTCTATAAAATGGTTTGGAAATAAATAATTGAGTTTAAACTATTTTGAATTCCTTTCAGATGATTAATATTACTTTACCATGAGATCTTAAAAGCAAATTTAAAATGAATGTTTTCAAACTTAAGGAAGTAATAAATAAAATCATTAATAAGAATAAATTATCTTTATAGTTAATGAAACATATTAATTTGTAATTTATAAATTATTAAGTTGATTTGAATGAGTAATTATGAAATTGGTTTAAAGGTTAATTTAATTAATATGGAAATTAAAGAATAATTTATTTGATTTTAAATTTATAATTTAGATTAATTTATAATCAGGGATGATTTATAATAATTAACCTAAGAAAATTTCTTAAGAAAGTAATTAAGAAATGTAATTAGTTGATGAAGATAATTAACTAAGGATCATTAAGTATTAATTAAGGCGATTAATTTTAATAATAAATTGGATTGATTAGTTTAGATAATCAATTGTAAATGGTGTAAGTGTAATTACTTTATGGTAAGTAATTAAAGGTTAAATTTCTTTAACTAATTAATTAGAGTTAATTAATTAGGAAATTGGTTTAAAGATTGATTTAATTAATATGATGAATTGAGAATAATTTAATTAATTAAAAATGTTTGATAAATTAATTGATATTAAAAGATTTGAAATTAGCTAATCGGAATTTGATAATTAATTCATAAGAAATTAATTTGACTGGAAATTAATTGAATTAATCCGGATAAAATGATTAATTAAACCTTACTTATATATGATTATTGAATGCTAGACGTTACTTATGAATAATTATATTGTATGAGATGCCTTGAATTGATTATCTTATCTGATTTGTGATATTTTGTTCTGTAGATTGAGTAGTGTATATTTATTTGCATTTGTATATTATCTGTGAATCTGTGAATGGACGATGAGCGTTATAAGTTTTATATCGCTTATCAACTATATTTCTGTATTCTGATCTGTGATGATTGTATGATGTTGCACTAGTGTGTTAAACCCCTGGACCACACTTTTATACACACCAATATGGATTTCACGAGGAAATCGATTAAGTCACAGATTTTTGAAATAGTTTTAAATTTGAATATTTGAATTCAACTGTTTTTGAAATTGAAATTTTAATTTCAACTGATTTTGAAATTAGAAATTTGGGTATAAAGTGAAAAACTTTTGAAATGGGATTTCAAAGATAAAAGTTATTTTGAATAACTTAATTAAGTTTTGAAAATTTAAATAATTTGATTTAAATTTAAATTCAAGTTTGAAATTGAATTCTATGATTCGAAACTAGGAATTTAAGATGCTGTATAAGTTATATGAATTTAAACCACTTTTAAAAGTATTATGTGAGAATTTGGATTTAACCCAAGGATTTCAACTCGTATAAATGAATCAGATTTCCAAAATGGAAACTGTTGTTTTCAAATGATAAACACTGTTAGATAAGAACTGAGACCCCAGTTAATTAGGGGAATTTCAAGATTGAAGAGAGAAATGATTTTCCTAAGTTATGAATGAATTCTTTTTGAAAGCTATGAATTAAATCTGTTTATTTTTAACAGATTTAAATTGATGATTTGTTTAAATCAAATTGAAATGAAATTGTTTTGAAGGGTATAAGTTAAATCTTTGATTTAAAGATTTAACGAGTTAATCAAATTGAAATGAAAATTGATTTGGAAAATCTGTGAATGAATCTTTTGTTTTAAAAACGTGAAAATTGTTTTAAACCGTTAAAGGTTGTGAAAATGAATCTTTTTGTTTAAAGATTGAAAATGGTAATTTGTTAAGCCATTTGAAAGAAAAGTTTTGGATTATTAAGTTGTGACTTAATTGAAATTCCTTACCCATATGTTTTAAATACTGCGCTCACTATTCGGTTTAGCCGGGAGAGGACCTTTGTGTCATATATCCCATTCCGAATATGTGATATGTCGTTATGGATAGCATTTGAAGACCGGTGGTGAAGACCGGATATTTTCGAAAACGTAAGGACAACTCGTCGAATGTCTTTGCATCGAATGGTCCCCGGTATAGAGACTCCATATGTGATGGGAAGTCCGAACGTGATTAGTGAATATCCGGATTGCAAGGACTTCTTTGTAAGTGCCTTCGGTTCTGTTCGAGCCCGGAACAGACTTGTATGGATTGTATGTCTGACAATACAAATTGAGATATAAAGCCGATTTCATTCAAATATATTTCTATTGGTGGCGGAGAATTTATTCTTTTAGCTTAACACCCTTCTCTGAGACGTACGAGCTCAGAGGTTATATAGTTGAAGTTATCAGCGATATATTCCCAATTTGGTAATGTGACATGCTGAGTGTTGCTGTGAAATGATCATTGTGTTGATCATTTGTGATAGGATCATTTGTTTGATCGTTTATCTTGGTGATCGTTCCTATGATCATTTGTTGACCCAAAGCACGGCTTTTGTATAAAGTGTGTTTTGTGGACGTGACTTCGTCGAGCCTCACAAACCGGTAATGGTCGAAACAGGAATTGTGCGGCAAGGTTTTCAGGGATAACTTCCCTAGGGTATGACCATTCCTTCTGGAAAAGGGTAGTATCATGGTATGGAGCCCAGATACTTACTCATGTTGAAACACTTATTATTATGGTGTGATGTTGGTTAGAGAGCGCTCTCGTTTAAAGGTCCCAAAGGACCGGGGGTGGCATATCTGAGGGTTTGTAATATTCCTTGGGAAAAGGGATTCCCGGCTTTGTTTAGCAGAGAACGGTTTGGTTCTCGGGGCGTCCATCCAGAGGCGTTTCCATGTGGCAATGGGAAGTTCCTTGGCCTGACCATTTCTTAGAAATCCATTCTGCAAATACGTACCTTGTACGGTTTTAGTTGTAGAACTTATCATTCACTTATGGTGGCGCCCCACTGTTTGGATGGTAGCTATAGTAGGCATAGTTCGAAATGTCTATGTTGGCTAAGATTTATATCTTTACTTTCGAAATGATTTTTTTCTACACTATGCACTAGTAATAATATCAAATGTTTCTTTTTAATGCGTATCAAGCATCTTTGACTACCATAAGGAGAAATCTCCTCCGATTCTGCGTTTGCATTGGTGTGTGTGCGGGAGGCCTTATGGTAGTCTCATTTTTAAAAAGCATTGCGAATTGACTTTGAAAATCTTTTGTTGAATGTTTTAAAAAGATAAACTGTTTTTTTTGCTCACACCAGTCCCACGACTGATCCGAAGTTTATTATTTCTTTCCTAAACTCTGGGTGCTCATTATTTTCTACACGAGCAGTCTAGAGTTGGGTTTTTCAGATAGTTAGATTTAGTAGGTTATTTGGAGTTAGTTCAGTCCTTGGATCACACCAGTCTTGCTAAGCTTGGTGCATCGTTATGGGGAGTTCGAGCTATTGCTGGATTAGTTCTTGGAGGTGGAAGTTGCGGTTTTGGAGTTCTTCCTTGAAGACTATCTTTGAGTTATATTGTTCCGCTGCTAGATGTTATCTATTTTTCTTTTCCGCTGCTATTTGTTGTATCATATCTCTGATGTATATTGATATTCATTGTACCATTCTGTTGTACCAGATGTTGTATCAGTATTGTATATCAATGTATTATTCTTTTATTCCGCTGTGTTATTTACTTAATGTTGTTATAAGCTCCGGCGAATCGGATTTGAACGATCGAATCTATGGCATTCGAATACGATTTGAAGTATGGATGTCGATTTTCGAGCGGGCAAAATCCGTGTCGTTACATATGTCCTGTAAAGGTCATCGCAGCCTCAAGCCTCATCAACCGGGAATGGCTTAAACAGGGGAGATGCAGCAAGGTTAGGTGGGTCATGCCCAAGTAGGACAAGATATTTCCCCTGTCTAGATGTCCCTTTTTATTTCGGCTGTGTGGGCGGGTTGCTAGCTACAACCGTGGGGTTTATCTTGTTCGGGACTGTTCAGTAAGGAATGGTTCCGGCCTTGTGTTGTACGGGGCCGGGAGTGATCCTCGGTACGGTGATCTAGGCCCCGTACTGTGACGGGCGGTACCCCAGTAGCCCTGCCATTGTTGGAAATCCATTTTTCCTACGAGACCCTACGGTTTTGATTTGTATTACCCACTTTTGTGGCTAGTAGTTGGAATTTAATAGATGTAACAATTTCGGCTATTTTCTATTTACTTGAAAACCCTAGACACTATTATAATATCACATGATTTCCTATGAAATGTTTTGGTTAGCGTAAGGTAAAAACTTACCCGTATTTATTTGTGGGGAGTCTTACGTGATACCTTTATTTTCAAATATTTTTTCAAAGTTAAACAATTTAAACCGTTTACTCATACCAGACCCATGTCTGACCCGGAGTTTGTATTTTGTTTTTCATAAACTCTTGGGCACTCAAATTTTTATGAGTAACCAAGCGATAGGTTTTGGACTTTGATTTCTGGAGGAGCTTGGAGCAGGAGTTTCCAGACGTATGTAGCTATTTACCTAGTTCCGCTGTGTCAGTAGTTGATGTATTCTATATCTCTGATGTATGTAGTGACAGATGTATGTATGATTGTCATGTGTATTGATATAGTATAACTCTGATATATGTAAAAATATGTAATATTTATGTGATATATTATATTTTGTTCCGTTCCGCTGTGAGATTCTAATATTGTTGTTCTTTCTTTCTCTTTCTTTTCTATTTCTATCCCTTTCTTTCTTAATGATGATACGTCTTTCTGATAATAGAAAGGCGGGTCGTCACAGTTGGTATCAGAGCATGGGTTGGTGATAACCTTGGCTCTGATAGGAATTACTCATAAAATAGAGTTTGTAGAACTCTAAAATGAGTCTGAGTGTATTAATAGATATGAGAGCGCGTATTTGTTAGTGGATATAAATTGTTCTTATATTGTGTTGACTTATCTGTTGAGTGTTTATGGATTCTGGTCGATGTATGGGACGCCATTTCATCGATAGGGATTTCTAAACTCTTAAACAAGGTAGACCGGCACAGTATTGTTTTAAAGTTGGGTAAATGAAATAATTTTACCCAAAATTATATTTTGACATAAAAGAAATATTTTTCTGAAATAATTATATATATTTGGATGTTTGGTTGTTAATACTATAGTTGAATAAAAATTTAAAATTTGAGTGGTTTATAACCAAATAAAATTGTTTAAGTATGATTTAAATAAAAAGGAATATAACTAAAATTTGATTAAACTAGAATTTAAGTCCTGGAAATTTGAAGGGTGTTTAAATGAATTTAAACAAAAGGAATTTGGGAATTTAAAATCTTGGGAATGTTTGAAATGTTTTTTTCCAATGATTTGAAGGCAATATTGGAGTATTGTTTTAGAAAATATTGTTGAATGGAAATTGTTTTGGGAGGAAATTGTGGAAGTAGGGAAGCACTGAATTCACTTCAGTCGTTGGAAAATAATCCTGATGATGATGGCCACATCATCAGTATTCATTTTCGAGTTTCTAAAGTGATGGATTGCTACCAGGATAGTTGGTCATGATATTGTTTGGGCTTGTTAGGTATACAAGTTGTTTTAGAAATTTTTAAAAGAGAAAATTTGTTTTGGTAAAAACAAGTGTTTGGAATTTTAAAATTTGATTGGATATACCAAGTGGATATGTGTAGTTATCATTTCAAAATGGTTTTGGAAATGGAAACTGGGCAATTGAATTATAAAAATCTCTATTTAATAATGTGAAAAGTTTAAATGAATCAACTATGGGACTTATAAAGTAAAGTTGATATTAACAAGAAGGAATTGGGAATTTTAATCTGGGAATTAAAATTTAACTTAAGTAAATGAACATGAAGAAAATATATTTAAGTTTAACCTGAGATAAGTTAAGTAAAATCGAAATTGAACATTGGATTAAATTGAACTAAATTGAAAGGTGAAATGAAAATTTATACCTTAAGATAGTAAGTGTTATATATAATCTGAAATTGTGGTTATAAGATGAAATGACTCAAATAAGCAATATAAGCTTTTAAGTAAATGAATAAGCTTTGAACTCATATATTGAGAAATAAAATTTAAAAGTATGGTAAGTAGCTAGATTTAACTGAAATTGAGTTGGAATAAAACTGAATTTAAATGAATTCAATCGAGTTATAAATATATTGAATGAAATAAAATTCTTAAGTAAATAAGTAAGTATTGAATCGAATTAAAATAAAATTGGGGTAAGTTGTAAACAAATCTAACTCAAGCATAAATTGAATGACCTTATTATTCAATAATGAATTGTTAATGTAAATTAAAATTTAAGAATGGATAAAAGAATAAACTAATCGAATAAATTGTAAATAGTTGGGATTTGATTAAAGAAAAATCAAATCAAAGATTTAAATAGAAATTGGTGGAATGGAATAAACTGAAGTTATTGGGAGGAACAGTTTAAAGAAAATAAATAATTTAAGTAAAATTATGAAATGATTATTTAAAATATTGGTTGTCAAGTTTAATAAAATGGTTTGGAATCAAACTTGTAGAAATGAAAGAAAATGCAATGAAAGGATTGTGAATAAATTAAATGGGATGGAATCAAGTGTAAATTGAATTAGAATCAATTTAAAATTGTTATAAAGCTTAAGTAATTATTTATTCGCAATAGTATTGTTGAATTGCATAA
The DNA here is from genome assembly GCA_030765085.1 of Allium cepa. Lineage (NCBI taxonomy): Eukaryota > Viridiplantae > Streptophyta > Magnoliopsida > Asparagales > Amaryllidaceae > Allium > Allium cepa. The sequence continues at coordinate 440,414,242 of CM060929.1, forward strand.
GAAAATGGGTTGTTTTGAAGTAAAAGAGATTAGATAAATTGCCATGAATTATTGGAAGCAAAATAGGATGATTTTGAAATCAATTGGAATGAATATGAGTTTGTTTTGCCTAAATGAATTAAATATAAGCAGGTAAGTTGTAAATCACTTTAACTGAAAGGAACGATTTGAGAATTGGTTGGAAATAATTGTAATAAGTGTTGAAACTATACATATGTGCTTATGAAAATATGTAATGCTAAACAAAAGAATCTCTGCTAAAACTTTTCAAAATTTTGGGAGTTAGAATTAAAAACTTTAGGAACAAACCGATTTCAACTTGGAAATTGAAATAAATTAGTGGATGAAACCAAATTTAGAAATAATGATAAAAATCAGTTATAAATGGAAGATAGTCAATAAAATTCAATATTCAGATTTGAAGATAAATTGAATTCACATGAAATTGGAAATTCAGGTTTAAAATAAGAGGATATAAAGGTTAAGTGGTAGAGTAATAAAATAAGAGTATATATATAATGCTTAAATTAAACTTAGGAAATGAACGGTAAAATTCTTAAGTAAATTTGATATTGAGAGAATTATTTCAAGTGAATAGAAATCAAAATAATGTGAATAAAAGAAATTGTTATAGTTGACAATCAATGGATATAAATACGTAGGATGAACGTATATTATTTTATTCAAATGACAATTTGATCCAGATTCGAGCACAGAATTTCGAGATAGTATTATCGATCCGAGTTGGGATTTTTCACTCGATTTTCAACGACGAACCATGGATATGGATTTTGATTGATTCTAGAAATTCTCTATCATAGTTATGGCTATGCAAGGGAAATGACAGTTTCTGGTCAAGAAACCAGATCTGAGTCCGCACTAGGAAGTCGGGTGGACGATACTAGTTCGGAAGTGAAACTGTGTGATCTAGCGAGCGATCGAATTTTATATTGCGTACAAAATGGTATATGTAAATCGTACGGGCTTGATTGAATAGATATTGAAATTCTGTAAAGAAACCAATAAAATTTGGAAAGAGTTAATACTGTAGATTTCAGAATTGAATTGCCAGAGTGGATATCTGGAATTCATTGTGTATTCCGTATATCATATCTAAGGAAATTTGTTCATGATCCATCATTTGTTGTAAAACCAGTAGTTCAGGAATTTGGAAGTCGAATCAAATTTGATTGTGGTTATGAATCCAATTCGGATTGTTGATCATCGAGAAACAACTCTCGATAATTTTAGGAAAGCTTATCCGAACTTGTGTTCAGATAGCTAGTGTTGTTTGTTAGGATAGACTGTTGGTTGTTTGTTAAAATATGAATGATATCTATGTTTGAATGATTGGCATAACAGCTTTTAAATTATCTTTGTTTTAAATTTCGAGGACAAAATTCTTTTAAGGGGGGAGGAATGTAACGACCCTGGATTTTAGCCCCGGTTATTTTAATAAATAGTTAATCTGATTAGATGAAAAGTAAACTGACCTTCTTAAAATGAACATGATTTTGGAGATATTTATCATTTGTTTATATAAATTTGTAATTTAAAAAGGAGAGTGATTTGGGAATCTAAAATAAAATCACTTAATAATATTTACAATCAAATTTGTCTTATATATTTTAATTAAAATACTTTACATTGTTTATATTTAGTATAAAATAATACATATAGATAATAATGTTTGAAAATTTTAAAATAAAAGATTCTTAACAATATTTTTGATAAAATTTACCTTACATAATGAAATTAAAATGTTTTACATTGCTAACATTTGATAAATAAATACATATGGATGATAGTGTTTAAAATAAGATCAAAGTCTAAAAATATAAAATATAAAAAAAAATAGATGATAACGTTCAATATAAAATATTAATATTAATGTAAGTCAACAGTATAAATATAAATAAATAAGTAAACTCATGAATATAACTTAATAATTGATAGTTAAAATACAAATGGGTATGAATAAAAAAAATATAAAATGAGCACAAGGAATATAAGTAAACCATATAATATTGATAGTCAAAATATAAAATACAAATGTAAAATATAAAGCAAGGATTAGATAATTTTGTTAAACATACAACAACAACTGTAAATTTGAAAGCATAAAAATAAGTTTAAGTATAAAACAAAAGTTATATAGAATAGAATGAAATCTAGGCCAAAGTATAAATAAAATAATAAAACAAATAAATATACACAAGAACAAAGCATAAAATAAGATAAAATATAGTCAAATGTAAATTGAAAACATGACACATATGTATGAACATTTTGCAAGCTAGAAAATAACACAATAACAAAACTAATATTTACTTACAAAATATCTTCATATATATATATATATATATTTGATCAAGTGTTGCTGTGTAATCATGTGTGCAAGGAGTCAAAGTTTACAAATCAACTACAAAATGTCCTTATTCATATGCAAAAAGATTTTGTACTGAGAAAACAAAGTATTCATAACATTTAAATACAAATATCTTTATACATGATGTCTTCATTCACAAGCCATTGACCTGCAATGTATATTTCTGCAAATAAACATCTTTATACATAGTACACTATAATTATAATTGTGTAAACATAATTAGAAACCTAAGCATTTAATTTCCATCATCTCAGCACATTATTTTGTCAGATCCTAATATTTATAAAATCTGTTCATGTCAAAGCCAAGTAGAAAACAACTGCACTAGTCACTACCTTCCTTCACACACCTATTATCTTCTATATATATGTGTATTCATCGTTTATTTAGTTCGTTCAGTAACATAAGAAAACCTGAGAAAAATTAAAGCAAGAAAGAAAAAGAAGAGATTTGTTTTCTATTCAACAAAAGTTTTAGGTGTTCAACATCAAATTTACACTTTGTTCAGGGATTGTGCAGGTGAGTAAACAAGTTAGTTAAAACTTTAAGTTCAATTTTAAAACAGTTCATGATTCAATCATCATATGATATGGTGTATGCTTGTTCTTGTATACAATTCTATGTACTCTGTTTTTTTTGTTATTATTACAGTTTGCATATTTTTGAGCAAAACTCAGATTATCCTCATCAAACGTTGTTAATCTATAAGTACTCAACTAAAACAATATGTTATAACTTAAATTTAGAAGCTGATTAAATCTTAAGGTAAAATATAAGCACTGTAATGATTTACAGGCATTAACCGATAATCTGATAAAAATAGGTTGTTGTAAAATATTAATTCAAGATCATAGATTGAATCCATACTGGAATTCATGATTTTTAAAACTAAAACGAAGATTTTTTAACTTCATTTTCAAAGCGCTGTTTGCAATTGAATTAAGTTTGCATTTATTCCATTTTCAAACAATCAATCCAATTATAAATGGTGAAATTTGGGTTGAAGCGCGTATAACCATCACCGATTTTGAGAAAATTGTTGTATAAATTTTTCATTGCATAAACTAGGGAAATGAATTAAATTTAGGGTTTAGTTCGAGTTTTCAGGACCTGTTTTTAAGTGAGGCGAGTGGGACTTCTTCACGCGACCGAGTGTCACGAATTCATGGTGGAGGGTTGGTTGTCGCGTCATTGTGGTGTGGCCAAAGATTTGAGGTCTCCAGTGGTGTTTGCGATGGTGGCGAGAAGATTATGATGATGGGTCGGTTTGCAGTTTCGAGCAGAGGACCAATTTTTGATTTCAATCAGATGAAGACGAATTGAATTTCGATTTCGAGTTTCTGAATAATTTCTGAGTTGTGGGCAATATTGGTGGTGGCCGGAGATCGGCCGTGCCGCCGTGCACGTGTATGGCGGCGTATCGTGTCAACGTCGCCGTCGAGTTCAACGGACGCGAGTCGTACTCGAGCGAAAGTGGAGGAAGCTTCGGGTTACTTTGCTGAGTTTGAATGTAATTTCCCGATGTTCAATTTGTGTTTAAATTTTTAACTGGCTTACTGTATAAAAAAAATTTAAAAGAAGAAGTAGGGGTTTCAGGGGACGGCTCGGGGAAGATTGTGTGCAAACCGAAGTTACACTCGAGACTTGTTAAGGGGAGACCCGGGTTTTTTTGTAAATTGCAGTAATGAACTTTCAAGATGAAGCTAAATGAAAATCTTTTTCATCAAGATTAGTATTGAAATCTAAATAACTGTTAAATGGTTTTAAGTTAGAAGCCTGTTACATGTTTTAATTATTTTTCGTTGATACTTAACGATGTTTAAGCCTTTATTATTATTATTTTAATCAAGTAATTACAGTATAAGTTAAGTAATTACTTTAAGCTAGAAGTGTAACCGATTAACATTTAAGTTTGCAGTTAGTAGTAATTTGAGTTTCAAAATTTTAAAGAAATTTCTTTTAATTACTTGCAGGAAGTAATTAAGGATGTTTAAGTTATTGATAAATGAGTAATTAACAACTTAAGTCAATAATTGAAGAATTAATAGTTAACTACTCAAATAATTTAACTATGAATTAATAGTTGATTAATTAATTTAATTAAGGATTAAGGATTTATAATTGATTAATTAAGTAATTAGTAGTTAAATAATTAAGTTTCATTAGTAAACAATTAAAGATATTAATTAATGGATAAGGAGTAGTAATTAAAATTAAACAACTTGATTTTAAAGAAATTAATTAAATAAATGAAATAGACGATTAATTGAATAATTAAGATTTAATAGTTGATTAATAAATCATTAATTAGACAATTTGAAATGAAATAAGTAATTAATTGTTAATTAATGATTAATTAAACAGAGTTAGGTGGTTAACTCTCAGGTAATTAATTCTAAATTGAATTAATTACAAATAAGACTTAAAGGTGACTGCTTACGGACTGTTATGTAAGTAGGATATCTGATTGTGATATTTATTTGATGATATTCTATGTTGCTCTGTGATATGCTGTGTTATATCTATGATGCTCGTATATGTTCATCCGTGATGATGCTATGTTAAACCAATCATTGAATTTAAATTATTTAAACCGTTCAAGTTAATTAGACAACTTGGCCTTTAAAATGGCGTTTGAATTTCGATGAGACCGGGATCGGGTATCCAATTGATATTCCGAAAACCACATCGATCCAATTTAAACGTTAGGTCATGAATTCTGAAGTGAAAATCAAGATGGTGTTTTCAGAATGCAAGGGTTATCGTCGTTGACTCTGAGGGTGATTCCAAAATGAGTGTGACGAGATAATGCCTTCGGTTTCGTTCGAACCTGGAACGAATTTGTATGGATTGAATGCTTTCATCACATTGTCAGGCGGACGATGAGCATTCTAAGTGATATGTCCTGTAAAGGTAATCGCAGCCTCAAGCCTCATCAACCGGGAATGGCTAAAACAGGGGAGATGCAACAAGTTTAGGTGGGTCATGCCCAAGCAGGACAAGATATTTCCGCTGTCTAGATGTCCCTTTTTATTTCGGCTGTGTGGGCGGTTGCTAGCTACAACCGCGGGGTTTATCTTGTTCGGGACTGTTCAGTAAGGGATGTGTAACGTACGCCATTTTTCGTTGCCGAAAAACCGAATAGTTAGGGTTTTAAGAAGAAGAAAAAGTAGAAAAGAACAGAAGAAGGTAGAAAAAGATAGGGAAAAAGAGAGAGGAGAGAAAAGAGAATAGAAAAAAAATAGAACGGAACAGAAAACAACAGAACAACAACAGAATCTCACAATTCGCAGCGGAACAACATATAATAATAAATGAATAATCTTTAAACAAAGAACTATATCAGTTATTACATTTTATACTTTACATCATATCATCAGAGTGTACAACAACAACAACAAACAGTGCAGCGGAAAAAGAAATACTATATAATTAGTAATACGCCATGCCATCCATCTTGCCTCCAGCAACTCCAGAATATCCAGAATATCCTGATAAACCTAACTCTTAACTGCCCGTGTGGAAAATTGGTGGGCACCCAGAGTTTAGGAAGGAAAACAATAAACTCCAAGTCAGTCATGTGACTGGTGTGAGAACTCAAAACAGTTTATTTATCTTTAAAATCAAAATAGAGGAATATTTTTAAAGTCAATTCGCAATGCTTTTAAAAATGAGACTACCATAAGGCCTCCCGCACACACACACAATGCAAACGCAGAATCGGAGGAGATTTCTCCTTATGATAGTCAAAGATGCTTGATACGCATTTAAAAGAACATTTTATATTATTACTAGTGCATAGTGTAGGAAAAATTCATTTCGAAAGTAGAATATAAATCTTAGCCAACATAGACATTTCGAACTATGCCTACTATAGCTAACTATGTTCAATAGCAGGTTACCGCCACATTCCATAGCAGGTTATACAACTAAAACCGTACAAGTCTCGTATTGTTTCTTTGGATTTCCAACGAATGATCAGGCCAAGGAACTTCCCATTGCCACATGAGAATGCCTCTGGATGGACATCCCCGAGAACCAAACCGGATCTCTACCAACACAAGGCCGGGTTACCCCTAACTGAGTAACAACTGACCGAATATGCCATCCCCCGGTCCTTTGGGACCTTTTCACCGAGCGCTCGTAATCAATTCACACAATCATAACAAAGTGTTTTCAACATGAGTAAGTATCTGGGCTCCATACCATGATACCACCCTTTTCCAGAAGGAAATGCACACATCCTAAAGGGCGCTACCCCTCATAACCTTGCTGCTTCTTTCCTGTTTTGACCATTCACGGGGTGTGAGGCTCGACGAAGTCACGTCCTCAAAAACATACTTTATACAAAAGCCATGCTTTGGGTCAACAAATGATCATAGAAATGATCACCAAGATAGACGATCAAACAAATGATCCTATCACAAATAATCAACACAATGATCATTTCACAGCAACACTCAGCATGTCACATTACCAAATTGGGAATATATCGCTGATAACATTCAACTACATAACCTCTAAGCTCGTACGTCTCAGAGAAGGGTGTTAAGCTAAAAGAATGAATTCTTCGCCACCAACAGAAATATATTTGAAAGAAATCTGCTTTATATCTCAATTTGTAATGTCAGACATACAATCCATACAAGTCTGTTCCGGGCTCGAACAAAACCGAAGGCACTTACAAAGAAGTCCTTGCAATCCGGATATTCACAATCCTGATCGGATTTCCCATCACTTAGGGAGTCTCTATACCGTTGCAACTCAGTGCAGAGACAATCGATAGGTCATCCTATCGCTTTCGCAAATACCGGGTCTTCAACACCGATCTTCAATGCAATTCACAACGACGTATCACATATTCGGAATGGGTTATACGACCCCATGGTCTTTTCCCGGTTAACCCGCATAGTGAGCGCTTATTCAAAAATAAGTGTGGCATTCAAATTCAAACAAATCACATCAATTACCCATTCAAAGGGAAATATTGATAGTCGGTTATTGAACTATCAATGGATATGCACACATCACCAGATTTCCAAATAATTTTCCAAATTATTTCTTTTCCAAAATAATCTTTACAAGATATATTATTTCACACTTCAAAAATAAATCAATATTTATTTTCATACAAATTCCACTTTCCTTTATAAATTCCTTAGTGAATTTATAATCCAAAATATCTATGAATATTCGATTCCAATTATTCATTTCAATATTCCTTTTCAATTTATCTTCAAAAAGATAAATTCTCAAAATATTCGCTTTATATTGGAAAACATTTCCATACTTATTTATTCATAAGTAATTCACAAATTTTATTTATTTTCAACACTTGGAAAATATTCAATATACTTAAATCGAAATTAAGTACATATTTCATTCTTTAAGGAAATCATTCCCTTAAAAATATTTATTTGGGCCAAAACGAATGTTGCGTAAAACATCGTTACGACAACCCAAAATCACTAGTATAGGGATTCGAAATTAAAATAGATATATAAATCCCAATACTATACAAAACATTTCCTTTCGGAAATCATTTACTATAACAACAGTGTTATCGTCCACTATTTCCTTTTATTTCTCGAAAACGTCTATTTCAACAATAAATGTTGAAATCTATGGTTTCGAATCTCAACACAATTAAAAACATCGTTAGATCGTTTTAATTCAATTTAAAACATCAAATCTAAACATTTTCTTTAACATATTATTCACTATTCAAAAACGTGAATATACTACGTTAACACATTTCATCCTTTTATATATTTCATTTCAAAGGATTATTCACAGTTCAAAAACTTGAATATAACTCCATTCATAGGTTTCAACAATTAACTTATCAAAATAAGTCGTTTGCGAATTTATAAAACAACGTTTATAAATTCTATTTCTATTTGTTTTATAACAGCTTCCTTTTATAAATTCCTTTATTAATCTATTCGATTTATAACTCAATTATAAACTAAAAGTTCATATTATAAGTGAAATACTTATAATTTATTTGTTTGCAAAAATCGTTCCTTTGAACTTCATAATTATAAATCTTATAACTTATAAGATTCGATGATTTATTCTAAACTATTCTTATAATGACTTTATAAATTTTATAAACCTATTGTTTATAAAATTCCATTTATAATTTCACCTTTTATAATTTCTATAAATTTCATTCAATTTATGAAATTCATTTTCACTTCATTCAAACACTTATAAAAACTCGTTTTATAAATTCAATATTTCAATTTATAAATATCCGTTTATAAATCTCTTAATATAATTCAATTTATATTATCCTTTTAAAACTTCTTTAATCTCCTTTATTATTTCACCATTTTGATTCGTAAAATAATTAAATTTTATAAATCCTAGATTTAAACTTTTCACAACAAATTCTAAAATCCCGATGAAACTATTTTATAAAATCAATAGCATCATATTCTCAAAAATCAGTTTTTAACTATATTTCTCAAAAATCATAATTTTTATAACTTTAAAAATTATAACGTTTATTTATTTAAAATAGATCAAATTCCAAACATATAGTATATTTTCAAAAATCACTTTATAAATCTTTTTAAAATTTCAAAACTTGGTCCAATGATGCTACACACCAAAATAGTCAATCACGACTCTAACGATATCATATATCGTATATGATAATCAACGAATATCAAAATATCCAAAATCAAATAAATACTGTTGAGGAATCCAGTTGGATCCCTCCAACCTGTTTCCTGCATCCAAAATCATTAGCACAATACCAATTTCGCTCCAGTACGAAATTATCGCGGTATATGTTTTTATTAAATATTATCCGCTTAATAGACGGCGCAATAGGGTCTCATCCGCTAAACAAATGCGGGAAATCAATAACTCCAATATATACATATGCCAATATATATATATATTGCTATTATATATAATACCAATTTCACTGTTTATGAAATATTCGCGGTATATGTTTTTAATAAATAACATCCGCTTACTAACGGCGTATAATGTCTATTTTAACAATCAATAGATAACAATCATCATTCAAACATGCATTCAAATATTTTAAATCTAACTATTTAAAATAAAATCGAAACTGATTCGATTGAGTGAGAAGTTCTCCCTTGGTTTCAATTCCGTTTTAGCGATTTATTTCGAATAAAATTAAACGGACGTTTAATTTTACCCGAAATTCTCACTAACTCCAAACGACTCCAATCCAATTCCATCGCATAGTGCTCGTCCATACGATTCCAACGCAACTGGTTTCGCGCGTTTTCGACCTCGTATGAAAAAGATATGAATATTTGAAGTTTAAACACGATTTTAACTATAATTTACAACATAAATTTTAATATTTAAACCTAACAAAAATCTGGCCGTAGGATCTTCAAATGCAAATCGTGGCCGCTTGTTCCTTTTCTCCTTCCCTCTCACGCAAATGCCCAGGTAGATGAAACACGGCCGAACCCATATCCAATACTAGGGTTGATTTTTGCCACCACCTCGCTCGACTAGGACTCGATCAGGAAACACCATCTCGAAGCCTTCACCTCCCTCCATGTTCGGCCTGAAGCACATGAAGCTCGGCCCTCTATTTCTCCTCGATTTTTGTGCGCAGCTGACCACAAACGGCTTCCCCTAGCTCCCTCCACGCGACACTATATTCGATCATAGCCGTTCACATCGAAGCTCTCATCGTGCTTAACGATATTGTAGTTGATACTTTCACGAATCGATTAATGGATTGAAAGATAAATGAAGGGGAAAGTTGGAGTTTTTCGGCCGTTCGTTTCTAGGGTGGCGGCTGCGTTATTATTAGTGTTAGGTTTCTTTTTTTTTTTAATTGTGAATGGTGTATTTATAGAAAAAAATCGAACACTATTCATCCGGAAATTCCGAACTCCGATTCACGCGCCGTAACCAGCGTTTCTAGGGTTTACCCCGCGTTCCGGACACAATGGAACAGGTTTCGAAAGCTAATTCGGACATCTGTGTGAGTTATGGCAACAAACGTTCAATTTAAATTAAACCGATTTAAACGATTTTCTAGGCGTTTTAATTTGTACCGGACAAACGGTAAATCCAATTGACACGAAATTTGAAACCTTACAATAATATCACATTACGGATCCGATGAAACTGGTTTCATCGAAATCCGAGACTTTTTGAAAAATGGCTATTTTAACTCGCTAAATTAAAATTAAAAATAATTCGATGCGTTTCGAGCTGCCACGATCAAACGATAGCTCCGATTGACACGAAAATTGAAATCCGGTAATAACTAACTATTACGGATCAAATGGAACTGGTATCGTTCAATTCTGAGAATGTTCCAAAAATTGACTATTTTCACTAGTCGATTTTAATATTAAAATATTCAATTTTCACAGATTAACTTTAAATTCGATTTTAAAAGTTCTAAAATATCGTTCTAACTCCAATATGATAAAACAAAATTTTACAAATCATTTTCAATCATATTTAACCCTATTTTCAATTATTTCCATAATTTAACATATTAAATTATCGATTTAATTATTCAATTAAATTCAATAATTCAAATTAAAATTTATTTGACTTAAAAATTCACTCATTAATATTTAAAATTAATTAAATATTAAAATTTTAATTACTAAAAATCCTGGGTCGTTACAATCTTCCCCCTTAAAAGAATTTCGTCCTCGAAATTAACAAGTAAGAAAAGTTACAGAATTTATTAATTTTCCAAAATCCATAGTTAAACTCCTTATAATAACTTACTAAGTTTTCAAATCATACTTAGTTATCCATTCAAAAACAACTACTATTGTTTAACTTTCAATTTCAAATCAAAGTCTAAGTTTTCAAAATTTTCCAATTTTTTCCCACATTTTTTCTAACGCCTTAAATTTCCGGAAAAATTCGCCATAGTCTCCTTTGCACGGCTCGATCCAAAAAAAAATGACAGTATATATATCACAAATATACATCTCATCAAGTAATGAGGCATCCCGAAGGGAAAAAAGTATAAAAGTACGGTATGTAATCCGAGATATGTACCTTATATTTTATTAGCAAGCATATACGGCTAATATAGCGCGAAAGCGAGCTCCAAATGCGAAGCAAGCGCGATCCGCACCTACTAAACACTCAACAAACAACATGAGAACCATGCATGTAGATAATAGTATCAATATACATCATATAGCAAATGCAACTAAACAACAAATGCAATATATATTCAACCATCAACCAACTAGTATTCAACAAATTCATAACCAATATATATTCATTCATATTCTCATTAATATTCAATGAAATGGTTTTCAATTTAATCACATTTGATTCATTAACAGTGGATGTTCTTACTAACATTCATTTTCAATTAGTTTATATTCACTAATTCCTATTCAAGTTGGTTCACTTCCAAATCAAATTCAATTCTATTTAAGATTCACTTAACTTCCAATTGAATTTTTTATTACTTTAGCTTTCAATTTCATTAACACTTAATGAATTATATACAATCAACTAACAATCATATAACAATCAATGTATATTAATTACAACCAAATTCCTTTGCTTTCAATTGGTTTAATTAATTTAATTTTCATTCAACTATTCAACTTTCAATACCATTAGAATTTAATGAATTAACACTTACATTCATTATTTCATATCAATTTAATTTAATTGATTAACATTCCATTCACTCATTCAATTCAATTTCTAAAGTTGAATTTCATTCACTTAACTTAAGTTCACATTTATCAATCAATTCAGCTTCCAAATTCTAAAGTAAATTTCCATTTAACTTTAAATTCACTTTTATTTACAACTCATATTCATAAATATATTCATATAATTTCACTTCTCATATACATATAAGTTTATTTCACAATTGTCAATCACTTTAATTATAATTCAATTCTTATAATTCTTTTTACTTACACAATTATTCTTTTATTTAGGTTATTCAAACATCTAAACAATCAATTTATATACACTTTAATAATTTTGAAAAATTATTATTTCTTTATATATAAAAATATAATCAAGGTAAAATTATTTCATTTACCCAATTTAAAACAATATCGTGTCGGTTTACCTTGTTTAAGAGTTTAGAAACCCCTATCTACGATAGTTAGCTAGACTACATCGACTGGAATCTATAAACAATCAACCGATAAGTCAACACAATATAAAACAATTTATATTCACTAACAAATACGCTCTCATAGCTATTATTACACTCAAACTCATTCTAGAGTACTACTGACTCTATCTCTAATGAGTAATACCCAACAGAACCATGGTTGTCGCTTAACCATATGCTCTGATACCAAATGTAACGTACGCGATTTTTCATTATCGAAAAACCGAATAGTTAGGGTTTTAAGAAGAAGAAAAAGTAGAAAAGAACAGAAGAAGGTAGAAAAAGATAGGGAAAAAGAGAGAGGAGAGAAAAGAGAATAGAAAAAAAATAGAACGGAACAGAAAACAACAGAATCTCACAATTCGCAGCGGAACAGCATATAATAATAAATGAATAATCTTTAAACAAAGAACTATATCAGTTATTACATTTTATACTTTACATCATATCATCAGAGTGTACAACAACAACAACAAACAGTCCAGCGGAAAAAGAAATACTATATAATTAGTAATACGCCATGCCATCCATCTTGCCTCCAGCAACTCCAGAATATCCAGAATATCCTGATAAACCTAACTCTTAACTGCCCGTGTGGAAAATTGGTGGGCACCCAGAGTTTAGGAAGGAAAACAATAAACTCCAAGTCAGTCATGTGACTGGTGTGAGAACTCAAAACAGTTTATTTATCTTTAAAATCAAAGTAGAGGAATATTTTTAAAGTCAATTCGCAATGCTTTTAAAAATGAGACTACCATAAGGCCTCCCGCACACACACACAATGCAAACGCAGAATCGGAGGAGATTTCTCCTTATGATAGTCAAAGATGCTTGATACGCATTTAAAAGAACATTTTATATTATTACTAGTGCATAGTTTAGGAAAAATTCATTTCGAAAGTAGAATATAAATCTTAGCCAACATAGACATTTCGAACTATGCCTACTATAGCTAACTATGTTCAATAGCAGGTTACCGCCACATTGCATAGCAGGTTATACAACTAAAACCGTACAAGTCTCGTATTGTTTCTTTGGATTTCCAACGAATGATCAGACCAAGGAACTTCCCATTGCCACATGAGAATGCCTCTGGATGGACATCCCCGAGAACCAAACCGGATCTCTACCAACACAAGGCCGGGTTACCCCTAACTGAGTAACAACTGACCGAATATGCCATCCCCCGGTCCTTTGGGACCTTTTCACCGAGCGCTCGTAATCAATTCACACAATCATAACAAAGTGTTTTCAACATGAGTAAGTATCTGGGCTCCATACCATGATACCACCCTTTTTCATAAGGAAATGCACACATCCTAAAGGGCGCTACCCCTCATAACCTTGCTGCTTCTTTCCTGTTTTGACCATTCACGGGGTGTGAGGCTCGACGAAGTCACGTCCTCAAAAACATACTTTATACAAAAGCCATGCTTTGGGTCAACAAATGATCATAGAAATGATCACCAAGATAGACGATCAAACAAATGATCCTATCACAAATAATCAACACAATGATCATTTCACAGCAACACTCAGCATGTCACATTACCAAATTGGGAATATATCGCTGATAACATTCAACTACATAACCTCTAAGCTCGTACGTCTCAGAGAAGGGTGTTAAGCTAAAAGAATGAATTCTTAGCCACCAACAGAAATATATTTGAAAGAAATATGCTTTATATCTCAATTTGTAATGTCAGACATACAATCCATACAAGTCTGTTCCGGGCTCGAACAAAACCGAAGGCACTTACAAAGAAGTCCTTTGCAATCCGGATATTCACAATCCTGATCGGATTTCCCATCACTTAGGGAGTCTCTATACCGTTGCAACTCAGTGCAGAGACAATCGATAGGTCATCCTATCGCTTTCGCAAATACCGGGTCTTCAACACCGATCTTCAATGCAATTCACAACGACGTATCACATATTCGGAATGGGTTATACGACCCCATGGTCTTTTCCCGGTTAACCCGCATAGTGAGCGCTTATTCAAAAATAAGTGTGGCATTCAAATTCAAACAAATCACATCAATTACCTATTCAAAGGGAAATATTGATAGTCGGTTATTGAACTATCAATGGATATGCACACATCACCAGATTTCCAAATAATTTTCCAACTTATTTCTTTTCCAAAATAATCTTTACAAGATATATTATTTCACACTTCAAAAATAAATCAATATTTATTTTCATACAAATTCCACTTTCCTTTATAAATTCCTTAGTGAATTTATAATCCAAAATATCTATGAATATTCGATTCCAATTATTCATTTCAATATTCCTTTTCAATTTATCTTCAAAAAGATAAATTCTCAAAATATTCGCTTTATATTGGAAAACATTTCCATACTTATTTATTCATAAGTAGTTCACAAATTTTATTTATTTTCAACACTTGGAAAATATTCAATATACTTAAATCGAAATTAAGTACATATTTCATTCTTTAAGGAAATCATTCCCTTAAACATATTTATTTGGGCCAAAATGAATGTTGCGTAAAACATCGTTACGACAACCCAAAATCACTAGTATAGGGATTCAAAATTAAAATAGATATATAAATCCCAATACTATACAAAACATTTCCTTTCGGCAATCATTTACTATAACAACAGTGTTATAGTCCACTATTTCCTTTTATTTCTCGAAAACGTCTATTTCAACAATAAATGTTGAAACCTATGGTTTCGAATCTCAACACAATTAAAAACATCGTTAGATCGTTTTAATTCAATTTAAAACATCAAATCTAAACATTTTCTTTAACATATTATTCACTATTCAAAAACGTGAATATACTACGTTAACACATTTCATCCTTTTATATATTTCATTTCAAAGGATTATTCACAGTTCAAAAACGTGAATATAACTCCATTCATAGGTTTCAACAATTAACTTATCAAAATAAGTCGTTTGCGAATTTATAAAACAACGTTTATAAATTCTATTTCTATTTGTTTTATAACAGCTTCCTTTTATAAATTCCTTTATTAATCTATTCGATTTATAACTCAATTATAAACTAAAAGTTCATATTATAAGTGAAATACTTATAATTTATTTGTTTGCAAAAATCGTTGAACTTCTTAATTATAAATCTTATAACTTATAAGATTCGATGATTTATTCTAAACTATTCTTATAATGACTTTATAAATTTTATAAACCTATTGTTTATAAAATTCCATTTATAATTTCACCGTTTATAATTTCTATAAATTTCATTCAATTTATGAAATTCATTTTCACTTCATTCAAACACTTATAAAAACTCGTTTTATAAATTCAATATTTCAATTTATAAATATCCGTTTATAAATCTCTTAATATAATTCAATTTATATTATCCTTTTAAAACTTCTTTAATCTCCTTTATTATTTCACCATTTTGATTCGTAAAATAATTAAATTTTATAAATCCTATATTTAAATTTTTCACAATAAATTCTAAAATCCCGATGAAACTATTTTATAAAATCAATAGCATCATATTCTCAAAAATCAGTTTTTAACTATATTTCTCAAAAATCATAATTTTTATAACTTTAAAAATTATAACGTTTATTTATTTAAAATAGATCAAATTCCAAACATACAGTATATTTTCAAAAATCACTTTATAAATCATTTTAAAATTTCAAAACTTGGTCCAATGATGCTACACACCAAAATAGTCAATCACGACTCTAACGATATCATATATCGTATATGATAATCATCGAATATCAAAATATCCAAAATCAAATAAATACTGTTGAGGAATCCAGTTGGATCCCTCCAACTTGTTTCCTGCATCCAAAATCATTAGCACAATACCAATTTCGCTCCAGTACGAAATTATCGCGGTATATGTTTTTATTAAATATTATCCGCTTAATAGACGGCGCAATAGGGTCTCATCCGCTAAACAAATGCGGGAAATCAATAACTCCAATATATACATATGCCAATATATATATATTGCTATTATATATAATACCAATTTCACTGTTTATGAAATATTCGCGGTATATGTTTTTAATAAATAACATCCGCTTACTAACGGCGTATAATGTCTATTTTAACAATCAATAGATAACAATCATCATTCAAACATGCATTCAAATATTTTAAATCTAACTATTTAAAATAAAATCGAAACTGATTCGATTGAGTGAGAAGTTCTCACCTTGGTTTCAATTCCGTTTTAGCGATTTATTTCGAATAAAATTAAACGGACGTTTAATTTTACCCAAAATTCTCACTAACTCCAAACGACTCCAATCCAATTCCATCGCGTAGTGCTCGTCCATACGATTCCAACGCAACTGGTTTCGCGCGTTTTCGACCTCGTATGAAAAAGATATGAATATTTGAAGTTTAAACACGATTTTAACTATAATTTACAACATAAATTTTAATATTTAAACCTAACAAAAATCTGGCCGTAGGATCTTCAAATGCAAATCATGGCCGCTTGTTCCTTTTCTCCTTCCCTCTAACGCAAATGCCCAGGTAGATGAAACACGGCCGAACCCATATCCAATACTAGGGTTGATTTTTGCCACCACCTCGCTCGACTAGGACTCGATCAGGAAACGCCATCTCGAAGCCTTCACCTCCCTCCATGTTCGGCCTGAAGCACATGAAGCTCGGCCCTCTATTTCTCCTCGATTTTTGTGCGCAGCTGACCACAAACGTCTTCCCCTAGCTCCCTCCACGCGACACTATATTCGATCATAGCCGTTCACATCGAAGCTCTCATCGTGCTTAACGATATTGTAGTTGATACTTTCACGAATCGATTAAGGGATTGAAAGATAAATGAAGGGGAAAGTTGGAGTTTTTCGGCCGTTCATTTCTAGGGTGGCGGCTGCGTTATTATTAGTGTTAGGTTTCTTTTTTTTTTAATTGTGAATGGTGTATTTATAGAAAAAAAATCGAACACTATTCATCCGGAAATTCCGAACTCCGATTCACGCGCCGTAACCAGCGTTTCTAGGGTTTAGCCCGCGTTCCGGACACAATGGAACAGGTTTCGAAAGCTAATTCGGACATCTGTGCGAGTTATGGCAACAAACGTTCAATTTAAATTAAACCGATTTAAACGATTTTCTAGGCGTTTTAATTTGTACCGGACAAACGGTAAATCCAATTGACACGAAATTTGAAACCTTACAATAATATCACATTACGGATCCGATGAAACTGGTTTCATCGAAATCCGAGACTTTTTGAAAAATGGCTATTTTAACTCGCTAAATTAAAATTAAAAATAATTCGATGCGTTTCGAGCTGCCACGATCAAACGATAGCTCCGATTGACACGAAAATTGAAATCCGGTAATAACTAACTATTATGGATCAAATGGAACTGGTTTCGTTCAATTCTGAGACTGGTCCAAAAATTGACTATTTTTACTAGTCGATTTTAATATTAAAATATTCAATTTTCACAGATTAACTTTAAATTCGATTTTAAAAGTTCTAAAATATCGTTCTAACTCCAATATGATAAAACAAAATTTTACAAATCATTTTCAATCATATTTAACCCTATTTTCAGTTATTTCCATAATTTAACATATTAAATTATCGATTTAATTATTCAATTAAATTCAATAATTCAAATTAAAATTTATTTGACTTAAAAATTCACTCATTAATATTTAAAATTAATTAAATATTAAAATTTTAATTACTAAAAATCCTGGGTCGTTACAGGATGGTTCCGGCCTTGTGTTGTAGGGGGTCGGAGTGATCCTCGGTACGTTGACCTAGGCCCCGTACTGTGACGGGCGGTACCCGAGTAGCCCTGCCATTGTTGGAAATCCATTTTTCCTACGAGACTCTACGGTTTTGATTTGTATTACCCACTTTTGTGGCTAGTAGCTGGAATTTAATAGATGTTACAATTTTGGCTATTTCTATTTACTTGAAAACCCTAAACACTATTATAATATCACATGATTTCCTATGAAATGTTTTGGTTAGCGTAAGGTAAAAACTTACCCGTATTTATTTGTGGGGATTTTTACGTGATACCTTTATTTTCAAATGTTTTTTCAAAGTTAAACAATTTAAACCGTTTACTCATACCAGACCCATGTCTGACCTGGAGTTTATATTTTGTATTTCATAAACTCTTGGGTACTCAAATTTTTATGAGTAGCCAAGTGATAGATTTTGGACTTTGATTTCTGGAGGAGCTTGGAGCAGGAGTTTCCAGACGTATGTAGCTATTTACCTAGTTCCGCTGTGTCAGTAGTTGATGTATTCTATATCTCTGATGTATGTAGTGACAGATGTATGTATGATTGTCATGTGTATTGATATAGTATAACTCTGATATATGTAAAACTATGTAATATTTATGTGATATATTATATTTTGTTCCGTTCCGCTGTGAGATTCTGATATTGTTGTTCTTTCTTTCTCTTTCTTTTCTATTTCTATCCCTTTCTTTCTTAATGATGATACGTCTTTCTGGTAATAGAAGGGCGGGTCGTCACATAAATGTTATGTAAAGGAGATGAGATGGGAAGTGAGCCTTACATAACATGAGGGCGGGGGGAATGAGAACAAGCTCATGCAACACTATTTGAATATGGTGGAAGGAGGGGCACACCCTCGATAATAAATAACAAATTCACAAAGCCTGGAATGAAGTAAGGGAATAAAAAAGGTGGAAGTGCTTAAGCACTAATCCACTAATTCTTCTCTAAGTTTTGTTAATCTAAACCAAATCATCTTCATTCTCTTCTAAACTTAGGCTGTAGGCTTAAAACATCATGGGAAGCATAGATATAAAGTCAACATGGAAGGAAAGTGAAGGAGTAGGGGGGATCTTGAATGGGCCATAGGCAAAGAAAGTGGAGGGGAGGTGTTACCTTGGTTTGGAAGTGCTAAAGGTTGGATCTTTAGGAGTTTGGTGATGATTGGAAGTGTTCTAGAGTTGGGCTGTTCTTGAGCGTGTGCTTGGTTTAGATCTAAGTAAGTTATCTCACTATCTTGTTTGTATATAATGTGTATATATATGTTGCATTTGAATTATAAAGTTATAGTGACACTAACTAAGTAAAGATATCAATGTTGGACCCCTCTTGCTTTTGAAAGTAAATGACAACTTTATACCGTATAACTTCACTTCTATTACCCTCTTAAACATGTGGCATGACCTTAGCTTAATTTTAAATGATTGTTTAGGATGTGCGTTGAATTAAAGTATTTTTTGAAAGTGTTTGAAGCGAGAATAGTCGTTATAAGTGCATTTCGATATTTCTTAACTTTAACTTGTGTGAATTAGATATTTATGATTTTAACTAAGAATAATTTGATTTAGTTGTTTTCTACACATGTTTCGATATGTATGACAATAAAAAATTAGTTGGAAAGTTATAGAAATTATGAACAATAGTTGAAGTTAGAACAAAAATGCGGTTATAAATACACTTAATAATAATTGCGTGTTTTAAGTGCATTTCAATGCTGTTTTTAACAAAGACTATTAATTTAAAATGTTGTGCTAAGTCACCTATGGTTTTAAATGTTTAAAAAGGATATTTAAATTTGGTATTTTTCTATAATTTTTTTAAAGATGGTTTTAACTCAATTATGAATAATTTCAAAGTTGGTTTGAAGTTTAAATATATTTTTAGTAATTATATATGTATTTTCAAAGTAAAGAGGTTTTATAATATGAAACACGTTTTTCATCAAACTATAAATTATTTATTTTCATGTAACATTTTACATAGATATTTAAAACATAATTACTGGTATTTTAAAGTATATATAAGTTTTGAAAAAGGTAATTGATTAGGCTTAACACTAAAAGCCTATGAGGTAGACTTCTTTATTTTTTAGAGTTAATATTAATATCGAGTAGGGATGTGAGCAATAGAGCTCTACATACCAATTTCCTCTCTGTCGAGGTATAGTTAAGTTAAAATGTTGAAAAAGTGTTAAACTTGTTATTTACTTACTTGTTTAAAAGGTAATTAACTTTTCTTAACGCTAAAAACTGATGATATCGACTTATCTATTTGTGAGAGTTAAGATTGATGTTGAGTAGAGACGGAGCAATATAGTTCTTACCTACCGGCTTCCCTTTTGAATGAGGAATAGTTAAGTCGGAAATGTTGGAAATTGGTTAATCACATTGTTCGTTACCTTTTTATGGAAATCACTAAAACTATACTTAACGCTAAAAGCCAACGAATAAACTTGTTTATTTGTGAGATTCATGAATGAAGTGTCTAGGCAAGCCTTTATTGCAACTAGTGCTCTAACTTACATGGCTTCACTCTTGAGCGAGGAATAGTATATGTTGAAATGTCAAAAATGAGTTAAGTATAGAACATTAATTTTTATAAGCAATTGTTTTAACTGGATAGTCGATTAGTCGACCATCGAACTTAACCAAATATTATTATCTTAGATCTTTGAAAAGAATGTTTTAAAGATAATATAAGTATGGAATGGTTTTGGGTTTGTTTTGATAATGTGTTAATAACATTCATCTTTAACCCTTTTTTATTATACTTATGAATGCAAATAGATCTTTAAAATCATGTTTTAAAGATAAGCATAAGTGAAATGGTTTTAGGTTTATGGTGACAATGTTTGAATAACATTAGTTTTAGACCTTTTGAACGGATTTGTGAAAGTATTTAGATCCTTAAAATGGATATTATATGTAAGGAATATTTTGGAAAAAGCTAGAAAAAGAAAAGGTTTAAAGTAAGAAATCTTATTAATGATTTGCGAATACACTTTGACCATTCGAGATACGTATATGAATACTTTTTGAGGTATTGAAATATTATAAATGAATAGTAGAAATTAATAAAATATATTTTACTAGATAAAATAAATTTTACAAGATAAAAGTCGCTTGTGTGTATTAGTCGTGCTTTGTATGGATTGATCATGCTTTATATGTTTACTCATTTATAGAAAGCATTTAGTCGTATGTTTTGCACTAAAAGTCGATGAAGTAGGCTTGTAAATTTATGGGAATTTCTTGTGTGGGGATATGAGCAATAGAGCTCTAACCTACCAGCTTCACTCTTGATCGAGGAATAGAGTGAGACGAAAATATCGAAAACGCAATAAGTATATGAGACTTGGTTTTCATATGCGGTCGTCCTCATTATTGTTGAATATGACCAAATTCGTCGATTCAGCCTTGAAGAGATCGGGATTGGTAAATGTTTTACTTATCAAAAACAACATCAAGGCTGAAATAGGTATTCTATTTGTTGGAAGTGGATTTGTTCGAGACGCTGGTATCCATGTGTGGTTTCTAGATCTGTTCGAGATATGGGGATCCAATTAGGGATTCACATTCTGTTCTAGCGATGACTCGTGTGTAAGATGTTGAACATGACCTTGGCATCGAAAATGGTTAGGATGCATAATATGGGGTTTTGCAGTCCCACTATTGGTTATAACAACTTTATATCTAGAATATGCTTATTGATGTTGCACGTGGGAGTTGATGGTATTTGGTACCACGTGGTTCTTGTTTATATTCTGGCATGGGCCTTTGTATTTACTTTATGGTATATTTTATCTAGCGATATACGATGCTCGGAAAGCAGTTTCTAATCCTTGTGCACAGAGTTTAAATTCGACTTATCCAAGAAGATCCCCATGAAAAATTCATTACGTGAACATATGTTAACGGGTTTGATTGAACCCCCTAATATGCTCTTGAATGTAACCAATGTAACTATTTCAGATATGTTATATATTTGTATTCTTACCCTAGACATTATCTAATATACCACCTTACGTACTTATTAGCTGAGTGGTTCTTTTGATGGGATAACCGTTATGGCATTCCATGCAGTCTTAAATGTAATTTTATATGTTGTACACATATTTCTTGAGTTTCTCATACCAGATTTATGTTTGACGCTTGGTTTTTGTTTTTCCTAAATTCCTCGCGTGCTCTTTCGAGTAGTTTGAGAAAGGCAGGTTTTCGTTGATGTTCATTGGAACTCATGAAGACGAACTGAATATTTCACCTACCGTATTATCAACGGCCTACCTTTTTGGACGGTTTAAATTGACACACATACCGACTCAAACCATTCAAAGAAGAGGATTGTTATGGGGTAAATAAAAAAAAGATAAAACGATGAAAAACAAAACATAGAATCTCATAGCGGAATAACAAAATATAATAATCAAGTAAATAGTTCATGAAGCTGTTTTACAAATAACATTTGATTACACTTTCTAAATATATCAAAGTATACATATAGCAAGAATAAATAAAAATGCAACGGAACAACATGATGTAGTGGAATATATATAAAATAAACAGCATACAAATCTACGTCTTCGTCCTCCAGAAATAAAGTCTTCAATACACTAAAAAGCTCAAACTGACCCAAGTGTAATGAAAAGACAGAACACTCGAGTAAGAACTAAAAGATCTTATGTAAGTTAAATCAACAATAAATAAATATGAGTGTAGCGGCTTTAGAGATGTTTGCGGGGTTTTACTCTCCTATGTAGTGTCTAACGTGCGTGCAATAACTTAAGAGATGTTTGGATTCCATCTCTTAAGGATCCGTTAAACTACTTACTATGCAGTAATATATGCAATTATAATATGTCTATCAGTAAAGTGAAATATTAAAATAGCGTTAAGGCATTACCCATACCCCCCTTAGCATATTTTTTATATATTCCCGTAGACTATAAAGATACTGTAAGCTCTACCAAACCAGTGGTTAACTCAATGAGCACTCCCTATGTACGGTATAAACCGAACTCATAAAGGGCATGATAAGGCATGTGACAAGGCACGGGAGGTAATGCCCAGGGTAGGATACTACCGTTTTATAGATCTGGACTGGTGGTAATGCATAACAGCTACTACCTCCAACCTTGAGACACACTTCCAAAATCAAATCAGGGGGTGGCCACCAAATCAATCACAAAGTAATAATATGGTATTGAAGAAATGTGTCCGATAGGGAGTGCGACCCGACTTGGCCCAACAAGGCTCTTGTTTTAGTTACATCAAGCTAACCCGAGGGAGTCAGGGTTGCGTTAATACCTCATACAAAATCGTTCGCCAAACCATCCAACTACATTATGGATTCTCCACCACGTACACAGTTGTTAAAGTGGTTTTCAGTATTGGCAAAGAGTATGATAATATACGATCCTAGTCTCTTTAACAACCAAACCCTTATTTCACACCGGATGGTTCTTTTACATTTCTAAAACCAATTCATAATTGATATCAAAATATCATATTCACTTAAAATCATATTACTTTCGAAATCATATTCACTTTCAAAATCATTACCACTTTCGAATTCATATTCAAGGTTAAACCCTCATTTCGAAATCATCATATTTACTTAAAATATGTCATTTCACTAGAAGATATCATTTCAAATTCCAACGTAAGTTATAACATAATTTAACCATATTCGCTTTTAAAGCAAGGATTTAAATATAACCAATTCAACCTTGCACCGTTTGGATTTTTGAAAATAGTTTAGATAGTCATAAATAGTTTAAATAGTTTAAAATAGTCTTATTAGTTAAATTAGTTTTTAAAATACTTTTAATAATTTAAACAGTTTGAGGATTTTAAAATAGTTAAAATAGTTTAATATAAAATGTTTTAATTATTGGAGATGGTTTATATAGTAAATAGTTTTGAAATTCTAAATAGTCTGAATTTTAAATAATAGATTCTTAAATAGTTTATATTAAATAACTTAGTTTGGAATAGTATCAAATCAACTGTTTCTTCCATTTCAACAAATTTGGACCACATCAAGATTTCAAATCAACAAAACTCAATTTTTATCTTTCAATTCAAATTCTCATTTAAATCATTTCAATTTATATCGATTGCAAATCCGTGTTGAGATACAAATTTAAACCACTTCAAATTTGATAGATTTCAAAATTTAAATATTCAATGTTTACAATAACTCAATTTGATAAATTTCATTTATATTTCAAAATTCAACTTTAATATTTCAATTTAAATTCTAAAATAATTCATTAAACCAATTCCAATTTCAACATTTAAAAGCTTGGATTTCAAAATAATTCATCTCATATAAATCAAATTTTATTTCATATTATCATTTAACTAGAATCAAAATTTAAGGATTTAAAATTATTTAATTTAACCAATCAGGTGTCCGTATATAATTTTCTTCCATATGGTCAAGTGATACGGATATATATCATTTTAAACCACAATAATTTAAATTTATGTGTATATATCATTTCAACATGTAATCTTGAGTTAAAATTCAAAATCCATAAAATCGCTCAATTATATCATTTCAACCTGTAGCGATTTTTCCCTAATCTATAAGATCATTCTGGTGTGTATCATTCAACCCATAGTGATTTACTAACAATAAACTAAGGGAACTTGCAATGTGATAACATCATATGAATAAACATACATCCAATCATGCAAATATCAATAATTAAACATCCATCACAATCATCATTCAAATCAACCAACAAATTACAACAAATAAACAGGTTATCATTATCAGGCATTCAATTGGAAATTTAAAATTCAATATTAAATTAAATGGTAATTAAATTCAATAAAAGTCAGATCTAACTAAAATGACAATTTAAATATACTAAACTGCAATCAATCAATTTCTAATCACATCATAAATTTAATTTAATTAACACAAGATAGTTTAGTAGTCGTGAGTGGGTTAAAACACTTACCTTTGATTTCAAATCGATTTAGAATCTAATTTTAGTCCAAAAATCTAACAACCTTAGAATCCAATCAAACTAGTTCCGTAATGTCCGGAATTTTGATACGATCGCAACAGAGAAAACCGCATGTGAATCCGAACTCGTATGCAAAAGATATGCTAATTAGAAGTCATACGATTTATAATATAAAAAATCATTATAAATAAAAGGTAGAAGCCATGTCACCATCAGAACCCTAGACGCAACAGATAAGATCATGCTCGAAGCCCTTGTAGTCGCCATCGTTCACCAAACTTTTTCCACCAAACCACGTCAAGCTACCCAGATCAGGAAGCGCCGCCGCCTCTGGCAATTCTGGCAGCACCTATGCCTAGGGTTGCGCGAACTCTGGCCACCCCAGAAAGATGTACCGCTGCTCCTTTTCCCCAACCAATTCTAGCGATCTCCGACCAGCATACAACAAACGAGCGCCACCAATATGACTTGCTCTCTGTTCTCTCCCCAATGTCGCCCCCGATCGTCAATTGGATAAAGATCCACCATTGGAACGGAAACCCTAGAAATGGAAAACCAAGGTTTATCCTCGAATTCTGGTCAAACGATGCACCAAAACAAAAAACAAATTGCTCAATAGATTGCGTTCATCGAGGGCTTTCCAGCGATACATAATATGACATAGTTTTGAGGAGTTTGATTTTCGATTTGAATTTGAAATTGAAGTAAGGTTTTGGACCTACAACCATTGAAGAAGGAAGAAGTAGCAGATAATTGTATAGATAGATACATACAGAAATAAGAAATGAGAAGCAAATAGGGTTTATAATAGCCTATATATAGGCAGAGCTGAATTAGGAAAGGATGGACCAGATGGATTTGGATTGAAATGATAACAAGGACCCGAAAAGCCCATTTTTGTTCCCGAAACGAAAATGGGTCATCCAATGTGATGATCCAGAATTTTTAGGCATTTGAAATTGGAATATTTAATTAATTTTAAATATTTAAAAGTTAATTTTTAACTTGAATTCAAGTATCACCATTCATTTGGGTAATTTAATTATTAAATTAAAAAGTTGGGTAAAATGTTGAATCTAGAGTTTTAAGCCTTTAAAAAAATAATTTGAAGGCTTGTAAAATTTATATTGATAATACTGAAGATAGTTAATGTGTTAAAATTGATTTAAAGGGTAATTGGTTCAGTTTTAAAATTTTATTGTTTAAATTGAATTTAAAAATAGCTTTCCGAGGCACAGTCTCGGAATTCGACGAAACCAGTCCCACTGGATCCCTAATATTGTGTTATTATCGGATTTCAATTTTCGTAGCGTTTGGAGTTGTTGTGTGGCCGTACGGTAGGTAAATGCGCTGAATTTATATCGGGATTCAATATTATAACCAGGTTTCAAAAAGCTATCTTCTCCATACGATCAAATTAGGACTCTAAAACTTTTCCATTATGTTCAGAATAGGGATTTAACATTATGAACGCTTGAGGGTACGCCGCGGTAGGATGTCAGGATTTTAAGTTACGAATTCAAATCAATTTAAATTTGAATTTAAAATTTAAAATATATATTTATATCCTGGTCACCTTCAGTTGAAATTATTTCACTTCATAACTTTTTCCTTTCAATTCAAAACCATTGTATCTCTTCCCAGCATGCAGCCTTCTTTCTTAAATGACGCTTTCTTTTTCAAATCACATCGTTCCCATTTTTTTCAATATCTCGTCCTTCCCTTTTCTTTATTTACAAGTCTAGAATCAGGAAAAAATAAAAATAAATAGCCGGCGAATCAAATCGCGCATCCCCCTTTCTCCTCAATGAAACTTTTTTCCCTCTGTTCTAAATAAAAAGCGAATCAAATCGAGTTCAGTAATCATTAATGGCAGAGGCCTTTCGACGCACTGAAGCTCACGAGATCGAATTCGCAAAAGGGGGCGGTTTTCACTCCAAGATGCGATGTCTCGCAATCGATAACATGGGGGTCGATGACTTCAGTTTCGCTTTGGGTCGAGGCATTTAGGGCGCACTGGAGTTGGGGCGACTCGAACCATGGCAACGCGAGCACGGTTTGGGGGCAGCGATGAGTTGGGTGGTGGCCGACGTGTTCTTGAGCGCGCATAGGAGGATGGGTCAGGGCCGATGTAGGGAAGTAGTGGAAGGCGAGGGTATTGCGATGTTGGGTTGGTCGCCGTGTTCTAGCTGTAGGGAGGACGTGGTCGAAGCAGCTGCAAGCACTGTGGGTTTGGTCGTGATCTTCGGTGTCGCGATAGGGTAAGGTTACAGCATCACTCGTGAAGCTCGGTGATGCAGGCTGGGATCGATGAAGGTGTCACCGTGCATTTTTCGATTGTGATTCGCGTGCCGGTCGTGTGAGTGTTGGGAAGCAGGTATGGGTCTTTCTATATTTTGTTAATTTAATTTGAATTTGTATTTTAGATTTAATAGGAAATGAATTTACGTAAAATAAGGTTGTTGTGTTAAACTTATGTAAATAAAAAAAAGGAGTTTTAGAAATTGAAATATCTATATAAAGTTAGTTTAAAAATTTAAGTTTTAGATAAATTTAATTTTAGTTTAAATTAGATAAATAAATGGAAATTTATTTTCTGATTTAGTTGGAATATTAATAAACTGTAAATGGTCATACAAGGTTGAGAAATCATGGAATCAAATCGAGAATGAAGTGCAAATTTTAAAAGCAAAGGTGAGTTAATCTCACTTATCTGGGTTATTTAAATTTAAATGGTTAAATTTAAATAATTGGTTGAATGATTGAATTGATTTGATGTGCTATATTATATATAGTAGTACATAGTATATATTAGAGTGATTGATTTCCCGCATTATATAGCGGATGAGACCCTATGCGCCGCACAATAGCGGATGATATTATATTAATCTCATATACAGCGATATCCCACCTCGAAGTGGAATTGGTATTTTATGTTGTGCTAACATCTGTGGATGCAGGGAAACAGGTTGGAGGGATCCAATTGGATTCCTCAACATTTATTTAGATTATTTAATATTCTCTGTCATGATTATTAGATATCCTGGGATGAATTATATTGATAATTAGAAATGTTGGACAATATGGTTGATTTAAAATATTTCGGTGAACCGAGTTATCAAAATCTATAGAAATGGGATTTCTGAAAAGAAAATAAAAGAGTGAATTTTGAGTAAAATAATCATAGAAATTTGAATAAATTAAAAATGAATTGGAAAAGAATAAAAATTGATTTTTGAATTCTAATAAATATAATTCCAAGTGCGAGAAATGAGATTTTGAATAAATGGGAATAAGTGATTTTATTTTTAAACTCAAGTGATATTATTTCAAGAAATAAAGAATTTATTTTGAAATTCAAGGTTTAAATTTAATGAAAAAGATAAAGAAGAAATTTGAGAAATATGAAATTGGTATTTTCAGTTAAAATATTTCAAAGTAAAAGTAAGAATTAAAATTTATTTCAAAATGGAGTAATTTGGAAATCAATTTGGAAATTGATTTAAGTGTTTGAAATTGGAATTTTAACAAAGATGGGACTGAGAAATTTATAAACGGGGTTTGTAAAAGTGAAGTAATATGTATCAGTGGATATTTGGAAGAATAAATTCACGATGGGAATTTATTAAACGAATGGGAAAATTTTGTTTAAAAATAAATAGTGATTTATTTTAAAAAGATGTGGAAGGAAAGCGTATTTCCCTAATTAGCCAAGTACGTTTCAAGCAAAATTTTAAAATATAAGTATAAAGTTTTAAGTTGTTTAAAGTATGTTTTAGTTAACTTATTATTTCTAAATTTTTAAATCCTAAAGTAAGTATTTTCTTTAAACCTATTATAGCAGTAATTATTTAAAGGTGGCTTGGAATTATGTTTTAAAAGTTAGAAATTCAGTTTTATATTGTACAAAGTAGTTTTATTTTAAATATTCTTAAAGTATATATTTTGAATAAGTATTAAAGTAATTTTTAATTTAAATGTTTTAAAGGATATTTCATAATAAAATGTTTTAAATTATTTTAAAAATCTAAAGTTTTTATGCTTGGTTGTTTTCAGTGGAAATAAATATTTGGAAATTTATTTCATGTGAAAAATGTGGCTTGAAAACTATTTTCAAAGGGTTGAAAATGGAAATATATATTGCGAAGATATATTTGAGGTTAATAAATAATTCAGAAGAAATTATTTATGTTTGATGGATATTTGTGAATGTTAATTGATAGTTAAATAACCGACTATCAATATTGGCCAATGCGCTGATCATTTTGAAGAGACCGGGATCGGGTTTGCTATATTACAATATGATATGGGGTTCTTGCTTCGCGTTTGGTGGCGAACGGGAGACTCTTACCCCTACATGTCCCCGGGAGTAGTATAAGGCCTTTTGGGGTTGGTTGCGAGTCAAGAGGCTGGCCGTAAAAGCAAACCCGAGGTACCAATGTAAGCCACGGTGGGGCTGGGATGGTTGAAAAGCCTACCAGTTGTGGCCGCTGTCGATGGTTGAAAAGCCTAGACCGTTACATTTGGTATCAGAGCTGAAGGTTAAGCGAGAACCTTGGCTCTGGTGGGGATTACTCATTAAATAGAGTTTGTAAGTACTCTATAAGGAGTTTGAGTGTATTAATAAATATGAGCGCGTATTTGTTAGTGAATATAATATTGTTTTTATATTGTGTTGACTTATCGGTTGAGTGTTTATGGATTCCGGTCGATATGTGGGACGCCATGTCATCGATAGGGATTTCTTATCTCTTAAACAAGATAAACCGACACAGTATTGTTTAAAAATAGGGTAAATGAAATAATTTTACCCAAATTATTTTTGTATATAAAGGAAATGATTTTTCGTAAATTATTATAGTTATATGTGGATGCTTGGTTGTTAGGAATAATAATATTAAATTATTATCATTAATGTGTAAAATTGAATAAGAAATTGAAATAATAACCAAAGATTGAGGAATAAATTAATAAAATAAATAGGATTAGCAAATGTGAATTATAAATGTGATTTATAATTTTGAAATAGAATTCCAGAGAAATATTGAAAATGTTTCTGAAAGAATTTAGGATTTGAAATTTTTTAGAAATTTAAATTCCTTTGAATTTGGAAATGGTTTTCAAAAGTTTTGGAGAAGTAATAGTGGTAGTATTTCGGAGATATTATTGAATTGGATTTGAAATCTGGTGAGATTTGGGATTTAAAAATATTTGAAGGGATTTTAAAAAGATAAAAGCATTGAACTCTTTTCGATCGCTGGAAAATAATTCTGATGATGATTGCGACATCATCGGTGTTCATTTTCGAGTTTCCAAAAAGGAGGATTGCTACCTGAATGTTTTGGATTAATGTTTGTTTGCGAAATTTGGTTTGATTTTGAAAATGCAGAGGAATAGTTTGATTTAGATATATATATTTTCAAAATTGAATTTGGAACATTATAGTAATGGTTTAAACTCTGGAGTTGGTTTGAAATGTTTTGGTATGTTTAAGCAATTGCTTAAAACTCCGGAAGTAAATTGGAAATGCTTAAAGAATAAATTTGGGAACTTATATAAGTTTGAAATTTGTTTAGAATAGAAATTTAACTTAAGAAGAGTTCGATTAAAATAAGTGGGAAAGCTTACAAAAGTTAAAATTTGAATAAAAATATATACTTGGCTAAATTAAACGTATAATCCCAAGTTAAAAAGTAAAATGTTAACGGGATAGATTGTAATGGATGAAAGTATGTATATAAATAAGTTGTGACTTATAAAACTTAGAAGTAGAATAAATAAGCCAAAATAAAATAGTTTTGAATTTTGGGAAATGAATAAAAATCCAAAACTTGAATTATAAAATAGATTGGACTCAAGAAAATTAAGTTAAGCGATTTTTGGAAGGTAAAAATCAAATATTGAATTAAAAGTGGGAAATGAGGTAATTTGAATAAAACTTGAATTATGAGTTAAAAATGGATTTTGAGAAGTTAAACCTGAGTTATAAATTAAATTCAACTTAGAAGTGCTAAGTGAATTGAATATGATTCAAATATAGTGAAATGAAAATGTGAAATAATGTTTAAAATGGATTGAATGAATATACTAATTGAATTAAATAGAATGGAATTTAATTGGAAATGGAGATGAACTTAAGTTGTTAACTTAAGCAAATTATTAAATGGTTGTTAGTGAGCTTTATGAAATGGTTTTGAATAGAACCTGTTTGAATGATGAAATAGAATGCAAGTAAATAGATAAAATTAAAAATGAAGTGAAAATGAGAATGCATGGATTGTGAATAAATTTGAAATGGAATGGAATTTATTATAAAATGTATTGGAATCAATTTAAAATGATTATAAGCTTAAGTAATTGTTTATTCACATAAATATCGTCAAGTTTGCATAGAAATAGTTGTCATTTGACGAAAATGAGATTAAATAAAATTCTACGAATTAATACAATTAAATAAAATTGATTTTTGAATCAATTGAAATGAATATAAGTTCGTTTGGTTTAAAAATGAACCGTATGCAAGCAAGTGAGTTGTAAATCACTTAAATTGAATAGTATGGGTTGAGAGTTGATTGAGAGCAATTGAAATAAGTGTCGAAACCTTACATATGTGCTTATGAAAGTATATAACATGCATTGTTATAGAATCCATGTTTTAGCTATTTAAATATAAGTGAAATGCTATAAACTTCTTATATATAGTGCTTATATGTTTAAATTGAGTAAGTACAGGTACCGGAAGGCCGTTTGGCAGGATTTTGGTCGCGCTAATTGCTAAAATAATAAGCCGCTTGATTAAAAATACTAAATAGAGGTACGCCTAGCAATAAAAATAGGAAATATGAACTGTTTTTGTTTTTCCGACCGGGTGGGTTGTTGTATATATATTTATATCTCTTGTCAAATTGCAAAAGCTCCTCCATACAAAGGAGACTCTGCCAAAAATTTTTGAAAATTTTGGGAGTTAGAAAAAATTTTGGGAAAATTTTTGTTAGCGACAAAATGATTTCAAATTGGAAATTGAAATAAATTAGTGGATGAAACTATTTTAAAATAATGATATGAATCAGTTATAAATGAAAGATAAAATTCAATATTCAGAGTTGAAGATAAATTGAATTCATATGAAATTGGAAATCCAGTGTAAAAATAAAGTGGATGAAAAGGGCTAAAGTGGTAAAATAATAATACGAGAGTATATAAAATGCTTATATTAAACTTAAGAAATGAATGGTGAAATTCTTAAGTAAATTTAGTATTGAAAAAAAATTTATTCTAGAAGAATGACGGTTTTTGATCAAGAAACCAGATCTGAGTCCACACCAGGAAGTCGAGGGGACGATACTAGTTCGGAAGTGAAATTGTGTGATTGAGTAAGCGATCGGATTCGGTATTGCGTACGAATGATATAGGTACATCGTACGGGCTTAAATGGAATGGATATTGAATTTTTTTTTAAGGAAGTCAATAAAATGTTTTTGAATGTTGTGACTGGATATTATTGTTATGTAGGATATACAGGTATTATAAAGGAAAAGGAAAATTGGTTTCGATTTCAGAAGATAAATTTGAATTGCTCGACAAAAAGGTATGTGTTTAAATTTCTGTATGAAATTTGATTGGGATTTTGATCTAGCCACTTGGTTTTTTGTTTTCTTTTGGAATTTGGGAGCCCGTAGAGGCATTTTGTAGTTGTACCGAGCTAGCCGCGCAAAGGAGACGCTTGCGAAATTTTTCAAAAATTTAGGGAGTTAGAAAATTTTTGAGAAAATTTTGATAATTCAAAATTTGGTTTAAATTGAAATTTGAATGATTGAGCAAATAGTATTGTTTGAAAACTATGGGAGAGTTTGGGGAGTTAGTTAGAGTGATAATGTGTCTTTAATAAAACGATTGTTTTGGGAAGTGTTTGAAATTGAATGGTTTTAGGGAAAATGGTTAACGGGTTGTGGACCATTCTTCCTAACTAGTAATTTCGGGGACGAAATTCTTTTAAGAAGGGAGGAATGTGACGACCCGGAATTTTTAGGCATTTGATATTGTAATATTTAATTAATTTTAAACAATTGAAAGTTAATTTTTAACTTGAATTTAAGTATCACCATTTATTTGGGTAATTTAATTATTAAATTAAATTAGTTGAAGTTGGGTAAAATGTTGAATCTGGAGTTTTAAGCCTGTAAAAAAATAATTTGAAGTCTTGTAAAATTTATATTGATAATACTAAAGATAGTTAATGTGTTAAAATTGATTTAAAGAATAATTGGTTCAGTTTTAAAATTTTATTGTTTAAATTGAATTTAAAAATAGCTTTCCAAAGCATTATCTCGAAATTCGACGAAACCAGTCCTATTGGATCCGTATATTTTGTTATTATCGGATTTCAATTTTTGTAGCGTTTGGAGTTGTTGTGTGGCCGTACGGTAGGTAAACGCGCTGAATTTGTATCAGGATTCAATATTATAACTGGGTTCCAAAAGCTATCTTCTCCATACGATCGAATTAGGACTTGAAACCTTTTCCATTGCGTTCAGAATAGGGGTTTAACATTATGAACGCTCGACGGTACGCCGCGGTAGGATATTAGGATTTTAAGTTACGAATTCAAATCAATTTAAATTTGAATTTAAAATTTAAAATATATATTTATATCCTAGTCACCTTCAGTTAAAATTATTTCACTTCATAACTTTTTCCTTTCAATTTAAAACCACTGCAGCTCTTCCCAGCACGCAAACTTCTTTTTGAAATGACGTTTTCTTTTTCAAATCACATCGTTCCCATTTTTTTCACTATCTCATCCCTCCCCTTTCTTCATTTACAAGTCTAGAATCAGGCAAAAATAAAAATAAATGACCGAGCGAATCAAATCGCGCATCCCCCTTTCTCCTCAACGAAACATTTATCCCTCTGTTCGAAATAAAAGGCGAATCAAATCGAGTTTAGTAATCGTTTATGGCAGAGGCCTTTCGACGCACTGAAGCTCACGAGATCAAATTCGCAAAAGGGGGCGGTTTTCACTCCAAGATGCGATGTCTCACGATCGATAATCTAGGGGTCGATGACTCCAGTTTCGCTTTGGGTCGAGGCAGTTAGAGCGCGTTCGAGTTGGGGGGAATCGAGCCATGGCAATGCGAGCACGGTTTGGAGGCAGCGACGAGTTGGGTGGTGGCCGACGTGTTCTTGAGCGTGCATAGGAGGATGGGTCAGGGCTGATGTGGGGAAGCAGTGGAAGGCGAGGGTATTGCAATGTTGGGTTGGTCGCCGTGTTCTCGCTGTAGGGAGGGCGTGGTCGAAGAAGCTGCAAGCGCTGTGGGTTTGGTCGCGATCTTCGGTGTCGCGATAAGGTAGGGATACAACAGCACTCGTGAAGCTCGACGATGGAGGCAAGGATCGATGAAGGTGTCGCCGTGCATTTGTCAATTGTGATTCGCGTGCCGATCATGTGAGTGTTTTGGGAAACAGGTATGGGTCTTCCTATATTTTGTTAATTTAATTTGAATTTGTATTTTAGATTTAATAGGAAATTAATTTATATAAAATAAGGTTGTTGTGTTAAACTTATGTAAATTAGAAAAAAATATAGGAGTTTTAGACATTGAAATTGCAATGACCCAAAAATTTCAAACTTGAAAATTCCTGATAGTTAGAAAAAAAAGAAAAGAGAAAGAAGAAAAGAAGAACAGAAACACCAACATCTCACGTTCACAGCGGACTATATATATATATATCAAATAAAATAACAGTTTACAAAGAAGAACTGTATCAGTACATTTACAGAAATATCTATATAAAGTTAGTTTAAAATTTTAACTTTTAGGTAAATTAAATTTTAGTTTAAATTAGATAAATAAATGGAAATTTATTTTCTGATTTATTTGGAATATTAATAAACTGTAAATGGTCATACAAGGTTGAGAAATCATGGAATCAAATCGAGAATGAAGTGGATTGCAAATTTTAAAAGCAAAGGTGAGTTAATCTCACTCATCCGGGTTATTTAAATTTAAACGGTTAAATTTAAATAATTGGTTGAATGATTGAATTGATTTGATGTGCTATATTATATATAGTAGTATATAGTATATATTGGAGTGATTGATTTCCCGCATTATATAGCGGATGAGACCCTATGCACCGCACAATAGCGGATGATATTATATTAATCTCATATACAGCGATATCCCACCTCGAAGTGGAATTGGTATTTTATGTTGTGCTAACATCTGTGGATGTAGGGAAACAGGTTGGAGGGATCCAACTGGATTCCTCAACATTTATTTAGATTATTTAATATTCTCTGTTATGATTATTAGATATCCTGGGATGAATTATATTGATAATTAGAAATGTTGGATAATATGGTTGATTTAAAATATTTCGGTGAACCGAGTTATCAAAATCTATAGAAATGGGATTTCTGAAAAGAAAATAAAAGAGTGAATTTTGAGTAAAATAATCATAGAAATTTGAATAAATTAAAAATGAATTGGAAAAGAATAAAAATTGATTTTTGAATTCTAATAAATATAATTCCAAGTGCGGGAAATGAGATTTTTGATAAATGGGAATAAGTGATTTTATTTTTAAACCTAAGTGATATTATTTCAAGAAATAAAGAATTTATTTTGAAATTCAAGGTTTAAATTTAATGAAAGAGATAAAGAAGAAATTTGAGAAATATGAAATTGGTATTTTCAGTTAAAAGATTTCAAAGTACAAGTAAGATTTAACATTTATTTCAAAATGGAGTAATTTGGAAATCAATTTGGAAATTGATTTAAGTGTTTGAAATTGGAATTTTAAGATAGACGAGACTATGAAATTTATAAATGGGGTTTATAAAAGTGAAGTAATATATATCAGTGGATATTTGGAAGAATAAATTCACGATGGAAATTTATTAAAGGAATGGGAAAATTTTGTTTAAAAATAAATAGTGATTTATCTTAAAAAGACGTGGAAGGAAAGCGTATTTCCCTAAATAGCCAATTACGTTTCAAGCAAATTTCTAAACTATAAGTAAAAAGTTTTAAGTTGTTTAAAGTATGTTTTAGAAAACTTATTATTTCTAAATGTTTAAATCCTAAAGTAAATATTTTCTTTAAATCTATTATAGCAGTAATTATTTAAAGGTGGCTTGGTATTATGTTTTAAAAGTTAGAAATTCAGTTTTATATTGTACAAAGTAGTTTTATTTTAAATATTCTTAAAGTGTACATTTTGAATAAGTATTAAAGTAATTTTTAATTTAAATGTTTTAAAGGATATTTCATAATAAAGTCTTTTAAATTATTTTAAAATTCTAAAGTTTTTATGCTTGGTTGTTTTCAATAGAAATAAATATTTGGAAATTTATTTCATGTGAAAAGTGAGGTTTGAAAACTATTTTCAAAGGGTTGAAAATGGAAATATATCTTGCAAAGATATATTTGAGGTTAATAAATAATTCAGAAGAAATTATTTATGTTTGATTGATATTTGTGAATGTTAATTGATAGTTAAATAACCGACTATCAATATTGGCCAATGCACTGATCGTTTCGAATAGACGGGGATCGGGATTTATTTCTTGAAAACCACTTCGATCCGATTTTAACGTTTTTGTGAGGAAGACAAGAGTTTGGATTCGAGGTGGAGCAGTGAAGTGCAAGAGCTAGTCTCTAATAATCCTGAGGTGATTCCAAATGGATGTAGTAGGAATAGTGCCTTCGGTTCCGTTCGAACCCGGGGCGGACTTGTATGGATGAATGTTTTAGAACATCGTCAGGTGGGCGATAAGCAATCTAAGTGAAACGATCTAAAAAGGTAACGCTTAGCCTCAAGCCTCATCAACTAGGAATGACTGAAAATCAGGGGTTATGCAACAAGGCTAGGTGGGTAGTGTCCATTGAGGTGAGGTCGTCCCTGCCTAGATGTCTCTTTTTATTCGGCTTAGTGGTGCGGTTGCTGATCCCAACCGTGGGGTAATCTTACTCGGGATTATCTAGTAAGGGGTAGTCCCGGTCTTGTGTTGCAGGGAATTGGTAGTAATCCTCGGTACGGTGATCCAGGCCATAAACTGTGACAGGTGGTACCCCAATGCCTAGTCATTAGTTGGAAATTCATTCTCCCTACGCGCCCGTACAGTTTTGATTGTGCCCAACTATTACTGAAACGTGAGATGCAAGCATTTTAGATAGATTCTATTTACTTTCTCTGGACACTATTATAATATCAGAGAATTTTGACAAAAAGTGTTTTGGCTATCATAAGGTAAAAACCCGACATGTTTATTTGTGGCGTGGTCTTACGAGATGCTTTTGTTTTCAAAAGAATTTTGAAATTTTAATAATCAATTTGAGTGTGGTTTTCTCACGTGGTATTCCAAACTGACTCGGGTGTTATTTAACTATAATGCTCGGGTCAGACCGAGTATTATTGGATACAGGAAAGGATGCTGTGGAGCTCAGGAGACGAGCTCGATGGCGATACGTACTTCCGTAATTGTTTTAAATATTCCGTTGTGTTGATTAGCTGTGTATTTAGTTTTGTGAGAACATGTCATGATTACTGTTAAGTTGGATGTGATGTGTACTCTGATGATGTAATGTATAAACAAATTTTCTTTTGTGTAAAGATCAGCTATTATCTATTATATTTTATTTCGCTGCGATGGTTAGATTCTGATGTTGTTTTGTTTCTCTTCTTCTACATCTTCTTCTTTAACCCAAATGGTTCGTATTTCCGTTCATCTTGAGTTGATTGATGGAGAATGGTGTCGACTCAAGGGGTACAGAACCGCGGTACGTTACATCCAATATATTAAAATATAGGTTTTCGATATTTTAATTCTCAATGGAACTAGTTTCAAGCCCCAATTCCACTGTTTATAGAAGTTATCTTTTAAAATCAGCTTATTTAAATTGAATTCATTAAATCGATTTCTACGCGTTTCGAGCCCGCACGATCAAATGACAAGTCCGATTGCTATGAAACTTGAAATCCTACAATAATTCATGGTTACGGATCTGATGAAATGGGTTTCGTCGAAATCCGAGATAGTGGCGAAAATGGCGATTTTCACGTTAG
The DNA here is from genome assembly GCA_030765085.1 of Allium cepa. Classification (NCBI taxonomy): domain Eukaryota; kingdom Viridiplantae; phylum Streptophyta; class Magnoliopsida; order Asparagales; family Amaryllidaceae; genus Allium; species Allium cepa. The sequence goes on from CM060929.1 coordinate 440,452,591, forward strand.
ATAAATAAATTATTATTAAATAAATTTAATCACTTTTAAATTCAAATTTAATAACTAACACTTCTCATCATTTTTGATTACTAGAAATTAACAACCTGCTAATATAAATTTCCATGTCTAATTTAATATCCAGATATCGCACTAATTATGGCATTTAATATCAATTGCGATAAATTCATTAATTATAATTTAAATTTGTAACATCCCAATATTTTCAACCATTCGCATCCACACATGTCGGACTTAAATTGTTCAAAATATCAAATTGTTAATTTGTATTTGGCAAAACTCAGCTTATACATTAAATAAAATAATCACAGAATCATAGACACATAGTATTACAATAATAAGCAACGGAGACAAATGAAAAGTATATAACAGAGTTAAACAAGACACAACAGAATTCTTGAATACATAGAAGCCTCAATACAATAGTCAAATACCAGATAAGAATATATCACAGGAGTTAACTGAATAATTGCATGCTGAATAGATAGATGGATCTCCAAGCGAAGCTCCAACTCCAAAGGTGAGTCTTAAATGCTGTGATACTCAGTCTGACCCGAGCGTAAAGAAAAACACAAAACACTCGAGTCAGGGTTAACATTCTTATATCAATAAATCCAACTCAAGTGAAATATCAACTGAAATACAAGTAACTTAAAGGATGTTTGGGATAACCATCCTCTAAGGATCCGTGGAACTATCTCCTATGTAGTAATATACACTATTATAATAATGTCTATAGTAAAGTAAACTATTAAAATAGCGTTAAGGCATTACCCATATCCCCCTTAACGCATTTTATAGTGCCAATAGTCTATACAGTACCATGATACCTCCTGATCGGGAGGCTACCCGAGGATACTCCATAGGTACGACACAAAACAAACTCGTAGTGGTCTCGATATGGTAGGTGACACCGCACAACTAGGCAATGCCAGGGTAGACATATCAATTACAACCAATTACACTTTCAGGCTATTGGTGACGTAGAGCCGCAGGAATCACCCAACTCGATCCGCACTCCTAAATCAATGGTGCGCACCAAATCAATCACAAAGTAATAGCATGGCAATCGAAGGAATGTGTCTGATCGGAGGAGCTACCTCACTTGGTTCTTCAATTGCTCTGTTTTAGCTACCTTATGCTAACCCACGGGAGTTAGGTCCACGTATATACCTCATATAGGATCGTCGCCATCATCCTACTTCATTCTGGAGTCCCCATCGCGTACATGGTTGTTAAAGTGGTTTTCGGCATTGGCAGAGAGTATGACAACAACCGATCCCGGTCTATTTAACAACCAATCGCTATTATAACCCCTTGGTCATTTCAAAATATCATACTTCAAAACCAAAATATCATTTTCATTTCAAAACCATACCAATACTATATCATTTTTCACTTGAAATATATATCCATTTCCAAAATCATAGCACTTCCAAAGTTATAATACTTTCGAAATTATAAAGCTTAGAAATTATACACTTTGGAAATCATAACACTTGATAACATAATACTTTGAAATTCATAACTTTGAAATCATAATTTCCCACTTGAACAGTTTAGATATTAATAATAGTACATAAAATAAAATAGTTATAAAATAAAATAGTTTATATAATAAAATAGTTTATAAGATAAATTAGTGATAAATTAACTAGTTTATATTTTAAAATAATTAGTATATTAAAATAGTTATATATTAAAAAAAGTTTGAATTAAAATAGTTATATATATTAAAATAGTTTATATTAAATAATTTATATTAAATAACTTATAAAGTAAAATATTTATATATATAGTAAAATATTTTATATAATAAAATAGTTTCCTTGAATTTCACAAATCTATTCAAATTAACACGAGTTCCAAATTCGAATTTAATTCAGTCTCCATTCATCAATTTCAATTCAATTCAGTTTGTCAGTTAACCATTTCAAATTTTATCGATTTCAAATACAAATTTGAACCCCAAAATAATCCATTTCAATTTTAATATATTTCAAAGCTTTAAATATTTAACATTTTCAAAACTAAGTTTTCTAGTTTCATTCATATCTCAAATTCACTTATATTATTTAGTTTTGAAATATTACTTAATTATTTCAATAATATTTAAATAAACTTCAAATTACAAATTTAAGTAAACTAAATATCCTATTTCAATTTATGTAAATTTGAAAATATTCGTTTAAATCACTTTTAATCAAAATCAAGTTATAAAATCATATCTTTAAAATCTCAAATTTAATAATTTCAAATCAAACTTATTTAAGTATAATTCTTAAACAAATATAATTTCAAATTTATCTTTCAAACCTCAATTTATTAAAAAATATTATAGAATCTATCCTTGAAATATATTTTAAATAATTATCTAAACATATTATTAAATTTATTTATATATAAAATCTATTTATATATTTTAAAAATAGTAAAATTTAAGTTCTTAAAATTTAAAATTCAAAAATTAACCTGTAACTATAAAATTTACAAAACATAAAATTTTAAAAATCTAAAATTTAAATCTTTATAGAAATACGTTTGTATTTAATATCTTAAAATCAATATTTATTAAAACCAAATATTTCTTTCCAAAACCATAGAATCATTTTCAAAATATTTATATATATACCAATGGTGTCTGCATATAATTTTCTATCTTATGGTCAAGTGATAGGGATATTTATCATTTCAATCCGCAATTTAAATATATACGGGTATATATCATTTCAACCCGCAATCCCAAATTCAATGTCAATGAAAATCGCTTGGGTTTATCATTTCAACCATAATGATTTTCTCCTATTCTACAAGATCATTCAGTTATGTATCATTTCAACCTATAGGGAATTCTATACTAATAGGGAATTTGCAGAGTGAGAACAGATATGATAATAATATAACAGGCATATATCATCAATATAAATAACAGATAATGGTGTCAGATGTCACAGGTGAACAGATACAGATAATAGCATATATATATAGAAATTTAAATAACTAACAGCAACATATTTCAATTATCGTTTCAATTGAAATCAAATTTAATGAATATAAGAAAGTTAATCGTGGGCGATTGCTCACTTTTGGAGGCTAGAGATGGACGAGAATGAGATGAGTAATGAATCCAAAGCAAAGCAAGATTGGCACGAGTTTGACGGGCAAAGCTGATAAGTGGGAATCGATGAGAACTAATCAGAATCAGCTTGATAATTGAATGGAATATGTATTATTATTTTATATTCTTTTTTTTCAATATTCAAATCAAAATACGTATATTAAAGCTATTACAAAATCAAATAAAATTTTAAGTATACTTTTAAACATATCATATACCCTATCTTTATTATAAATATATAAATAGAAATAACCATCCCAAAACTTTATAATCCCATATATATATATATATATATAACAGTAAATAAGAAAATATTAAACTAAGAACCTAAATAATAGCAACTTATGATAATTACATATATTACATTACAAAACCCATTGTTTGTTTAAACACGTATACTAAAAAAATCAAGATGTACTAGTATATACATATTTTTAGGCCATATGTATATTTCATAACATACAGTACTCACAAATTTCATATGTATAAAATTCTCAGATATCTGGAAACAGTAAAAGAAAGATGTAAACATGGCAACATATAAATATAAAACGAGAAACCCAAAATAAAATACTTATATATATATATATATGTATATAACGCATAGTATATATACTACACGTAAGATATTATTATACATATACTAATATATATGCCCCCAAAGCGGACTAACATTACTTTATAATTAATATATATATATATATATATATATATATATATATATATATATATATATATATATATATTAAATCTACACAGACTCATTTAACTTATATATCACAATCACAGTACCTACCTATTGTACATAAAAAACATATATATATATATATATATAATAATTTGTTATATACTTACAACAAACTGAGCACGTCAAAATACATATAGACTGCATATATACATACTCCCAACCGATAATATAACAGATTATAATATATATATATAACTTATAAAAATTTAATATATAAAATCAAACAGATAAAAATACATAAACTTACATATACAATATAGTGTTATACCATATACTAATCTTGCGCATGATATATATATAACAAAATATAAAACAAAATGTAAGCTTTGTATATACTTGTATAGATATAAACTACGTAGCTGACATACACACACACACACACACACACACACTAATATAACTAGTATACAAACTTATACAAAAACAAACAAATATATAATACCGACTCAAATAAATATATGATTTGTATAAACTAACCCATAGATATGAAGTTAGAGAAGCATGGAGGTCGGCTGTAGCGCACGGCTGAAGGAATGTGGGGGGCGATGTCGAGTGCAACTGGAGGAGAGGTCAGCGAGGGGACATGAGAGGCGATGTTCGGTAGAGGGGAAGCAGTGATGGTGGAAAGTCTTGGAGATTTCCTAGGTGGTGGAGGACAGCTTGGTGGCTGAAGGGTCGGAGGCGGAAACAGAATGAGGTAAGAGAGTGGGATCTCGGGCAGCACGCGCGTTTTGGATCTTGGATAGGCAGGTGATGAGCTGGGTTCGAGTAGGCGAGTATGGGCAGGGACGGTGAGTGGAGATGGTGACAGGGTGTAGGCTGGTTGATCGGAGGCAGGGCTGATGGGTTCGTGTGGTGTGAAGGAGATCGACCGACTGGGTTCGGCCATGAGCCTGAGGAGTTTGGTGAAAGCAAACCAATATATTTTATTTCTTTCATATATAAGGTTTCTAAATTAAACAGACGGAAAATGAGGGCCGAAAGAAATCAACCGAACCAACATATAATAAATCGAACGTTGGGAATAGTAATTATTAACCCTTAAATTATGGAAAAATAAAAGCAACGACTATTTGATTTATACGGTAGATAATGAACGGACACAAGGAATTCAAAAGGCTCAAAATATACCGATATAGTGAACCGTTCCACAGATTTCACCGCATATCGGAACTCCAAAACACAAAAATGAATGTACCGTAGAGATCAGCATGAGGAGACGATCAAAACGGCATACAGAAATCAGTGATATGACCCTCTTATCAAAAGTCGATATTCGGTACCGAAAATGCTACTAATTTGCCGAGAATAAGAAAAACGGAGCAATAGCAGTCCAAATTTAACGAAATGAATATGACGTTTCACTCAGAAAATGTTTTACAAATTTATTATATAAAAATATTCAGGTTTAGAAATCATTTTATTTTCATCAAATATTAACTGATTTAAGTTTAAGTAAAATTACAAAGGAAAATAAACCTTCATATTAACAGATGAAAACTTACCATTTATATGTTTAAATGGACGTAATCCAAATATCAAATTTTCATCAACAAATTCAATTATTTAAAATTTCACAAAGTTCCAATTAATTACGTTATTAAAAACTATTAAAATTTATGGGTCGTTACAAAATTTCGATAAATTCATTTATTCCGATTTACATCTTATTATTAAATCAATTATTGCTTTATGAATATAACTAACATTAGTTTACATCTTGTTGTATTCTTATTCTACAGTTATCATCTTTTACCATATTAACTGCAATAATTAATTACATTAATTTTTGTTGATTTCCAAATCAATTTTAACGAATTAAATAATGAAATGATAATTAAACAATCACTATACATTAATAATTCAACACATTTCTATGTTTATTATTTACAAACAAGATAATAAATTCACATACTGATTAATTATTCTATATTAACCGATTTCAATTAATTACATGTGATTTCATCATTAAATAAACATTTAATTTATTTTCCTATTTACAATTTATAACCAATTTTAACTTTACAATTATTTCAATTGCTTAGAATTACATTAACATAGTTATCAATTACTTTGAATTAACATTATCAAATTATATTCAAATTGTTTTCTCTTTAATAAAACATAATTTTTTTTCTTACAATATTAAATTGTAAAGTCTTGATTAATTCAATATTTTAACTTCAAAAATTATGGGTCGTTACAGTATCATTCTTCTTTCCCCTTCATTATTCGTTATATACATCCGCATTTGTGAGGATAAGTTGTTATATCTGTCCAGGCTAACGATAGTACTTAGGTATTGTAACCCTAAAATTTCTGTATCGAAGTAACCCTGTGTACTACTGTTTCAATATTATATATTACTATTCTGCCAATGAGATTCTGATGTTATATTCTCTTCTTTTCTATTTTTTATTTTACCTAAACAATTCATCTTTCCGACACTTGAGTACTCGACACATGAATATCGTGGATGTATTAGTGTTGACATTCAGTGGTCGAAAAAGCATATCATTACCGCTATCCCTTGGGTTGTAATAAGGAGGGGGTTAGAACAACATTCTGGTGACTGGTGAATTATACATGTTACGCATAACATTAGTTTATGCCGATTGTCGTTCACTACATGTTATGTCTTTGTATATTTTTACTTAGTTGTCTTGACTCCACGTACGCTTACGATATGCCCCATCTACTCAAAGTAAACCAGAACTATATATGTATATATATAAAAATATATAAGTACCATGGCTCCCCTTTGGACTAAGATACCATCCCCGCTAGTATCCGTAATCTAGCACCACATCAAGATCCATCATCAACACAACATCACATCTTTATGGAACTACATTTTATCTTACGACTATCCGTATGGAATTTGCAAACAACTATAATGGTGCATTGCCTAACATGACCTAACCTAGTAGGAGGCATAGTCCTTTAGGTGTAACCCCTATCTTTCCTATTGTCTGTGCACGGTTGATGATGCACTCAACCTATGTACAACTCCTACTCCTGATTTGGTACCAACGCATAGCATCGAGCCGCTCGCTATCCTATTTAGATTTTCTAACGCAATCAAGATAATACCGTTTCCTTAATTTATTGAAGTAGACTCCACTAAGGGTATTCCTTCACCTATATGCAAGTGTATATACTCCACGGGTTCAACGGTTAGATATGTCCTACATTAGCATAATGTATATACTGCTGTTGGTAGCCATTTGCGGTGGACAGACTTCTATTATATGACACTACTGACCTCGCATTCCAATCCATTTAATGATTACATCATTCTGATCCATTTAAGTTATTTACATACTTATATAATTCACACCCATCATAAAAGCACACTTGAAAATACGTGCGTGTCTATGTGTGTATATGTATGTATGTATGTCATTGTACACACACATATATGTTTATATATATATATATATGTATATGTATATATTCATTCTTGTTTAATTACTGTGCCTCTACCATTCATTGTTGACAATATTTCTTTACTTTTCAATGCATTTACATCTTATTTAATTTAAGCTCAATTACTTCTTTGTTTAAATATTACTGCTCATTTATTTTCCCTTGCTCTCGTTACTTAATTACATATTTCTATTCCTTTCTAACCTTTAATTTCCTACATTTTTTTGGAGGATGATCTGTACACTTTTTACTTTAAATTATGACTTGTCTATCCTTTCATTTCTTTTTATTTCATTTTTGATTTACATATATTGTGCATATTCTTTTCTCAGACTATTTTTTATCATAATTATAATTCTTTTAGTTTATACTTAGAGATTTTTTTGTATTTTAGTGCACTACCAAACGAATGGTTAAAGTGTAAATTTCTATATATTATCCAAAAAGAGAATTTATGTTACATTTGGAATTACAAGAAATTATCTTTTCATAGTTATTAAAATAGATAGTACAAATATAGTAAATCTCCCTATTTTATACATCTCTTTCTTTTTAGGTGTATTCCATGTTATTTCAACCACTACACTTTTTATTTATAAATATGAAACTTGATAATGTACATAAATTCACATTGCAATACGCTATATAATCCAATTAATTAAAATACTACTTAAATCCCTATATTTAACTGTAATAACTCAACCTACCATTTTATTTGCACAAGTTATATTAAATTTAGAAATCTAGAACTATCACATATTCCATAAATTTCAAAGCCTAAATCCAGGGAGTATTAATACCCAATATTTTCCGAATACATGCAATATATAACGTGAAGACCCAGATTTTCGAACTAGTCAAAATCGTCGAAAACTCCATCTGTTCTAAAACTACGAATGGAAACTACCAATTTAACATATCATAATCTGATAAATATACAAAACAACTAAATGTATAAGATATAATTGTAATAATAAAACTTATCGGAGTAATCATTTATTCTACGAGGTGTACTTTAATACATAACAAAACTCAATTACTATAAATACACCGCTGCACAACACTAATGTGATAGATAGCCATAGTCATTCCTACAAAATCAATAAACACGTCAATGTAAAACAAAATGGCGAGTAGGAAAGATATATCAACACAAGATAAAATGGCAAACAATAACCAAAAAATATTATGTTATTATTGGGGCTACGTCACTACCACTTGTGACCCAATTGGGTACCTAATTAGATACCGAATCAAGCCAATATAGTTCTCCTAATCACAAATAGGACTTAAAAGGAGCCTACGATGCAATATATATTAAATAAATGTAACTTCTGAAAATTACCCAGTTGGGCTTATATCCTTAGATTTAGATTTCCGAAATCTAATTACCTTTATTATTTCAAAAATAATTTCTTCGAACTAAATTCCCAGTTTCATTTTAAATCCTTTTGAAATAAAAATATATATCTTTTGTAACAAATCATGTTTTCGAGTTTAAATCAAAAACCTATAATTTATATAAATGAATTTCCCAAATAATCTATATCAAAATACAAATATAAAAGTATATCAAAATAGATTGGGTAATACCAATCAAGGTAAATGCCGCCAAAGACAAATGCTCACTTAAATAATAAACGTCCCTGAAAACAATACCCTTTTGGATATATAATCATGACAATTGCCAATCGCTGCATGAAAGCTGAAAAATCACAGATACCAACTGATGATAGATCCTATTGAATGGACAATAATCAAAAATCCAAATCAATAAATATGAATGTACTCTCATTAACAAATTTATATTTCATAATAATAATATATCATAAATACTTTTAATCATACTATCATTATTCTTTCCAAAATATTTTCAAATCAATTTCAAAACCACTGGGATTTAAATTCTCCAAATAATAGCTTTTAAATCCTTTTTGATCCATAATATTTAAAACAACATTTATTCCCAAAATATCCATTATATCAAAATATGGAAAAACACTCTTATAAATATTTATTTCCAAAAATATCCATATATCTCTTTAGGAAAAATATTTCATTTAAAAGATAAATATCTTTAAAATAACAATAAACGTCTTTTATTATAACTATTTCTTAATCAAATATTTTCATCGAGCACCTTATAGTCAGAACATGAAATTCTAATCACAGGGTGTTCACTTACAATTATTTTCTACCCAACCCATGCCAAATAAAAATGGGTAATTAATTGCTAATAAACTAGCCAATCACAATCCAAAAAACCAAAAAAACAGTAATTGTTATCCCGCTTTTTGGCAAAGCCGTGATACCAAAAGATCAATCGAAAACAAAGGATAGTTCGTATCAGAGATTGGTCATACTTCGTTTTCGCTATGGATATCGCTGAATTTTGTCCGAGTCCAGATTGAGCTACAATTGATAGGACACGACAAGAAAGGTCATAGAAGCCTTCATCTCAAATTTCGAGTCAATCCGAGTTCATACGCTCAAGTTATGATCGATTCAACTTGAAGGGGAAAGCACTGGTTTCGAACCCATCGTGGTAGGTGTCTTCGAACCCATCGTCAAACACCATTCGAACCAATCACCTTCGAATCGATGGACTTCGAACCCATCGGAGTGCCTCGGTTCGACTCCATCAACCTCGAACCCATCTAGTTCGTATCGGTGGACCTCGTGTCCATGGAGGGGTTGCAAAGCTCGTATCCATCCAAAGAATCCTTGTTCGAATCCACCAAGCATCAGTTGTTCGAACCCATTATTGGAGCCTTGTTCGAACCCATCTGTTAAGCTTCATTCGAACCCACTGGGTCAACTAGCCACGATGACGTGTCATCCATCGGTTCGAATGCGCCGAGATACATGGAGTCGAAGCGGTCAACTCAGAGTGTAGACCGGATCGGTTCGAAGTTTGCGCTCCACGTCACCACGAAGGCGCGTGCCACCATCGGTTCGAAACCATCGGTTCGAATGGATGGTTTCGAACCAAACAGCCACGCAATGAACCCCATCTCGAATCCATCATATCTCTCAATCCATCGATCCAAATGCCACGAAATTTTCACAGAAGCTTGCATTCATGTTGAAGAATGTCCACACCAAATTTCACATCGATTGGATGATTTTATCATCGATTCGAATGGAGTTCGAATCGATGCCAAAGTTGGCCTAAATTTCCTGAGGTCGGGCGCATGGGCCCCCTCACGTGCCGGAGTTGGTCTCCTAAGTTTTCGGCGAAATATCAGCATCCTACGCCTATAAATAGAGCCCCAGAGCCAACAGAAAAGGGAGCTGGGAACTCTCAAGCGCCCAGACTCTGCCGGATCGAGATCTCCATCATCCTACATCATAACTAGCTGTTGATTTCAAATTTCCAGTTGTAACTTGCTGTTGATCGCTGCAACAACTTGTAACTATTGAAAGAGAATCGATAAAACATCAAAAAACTTTACAGTGGACGTAGGCAACAAGCCGAACAACTATAAATCGCTTGTCTGCGCATTTACTTTACTGTTGATTGGAGTTCTTGTTAGATAATATTTGTTTTGAATTTACATTCTTCACTATTATCTCTTTAACGACTCCCGAAGAGTGTTGTGACCAATTTTGGTGCAAACACTTTGGTGCTTTCACTGAGAAAACTCAGATTTTCTCCTGCTCTTTGGATCTGTCATCGATACCGGATTGAATAAATCTAAGAGAGAGATCCAGATCATCAAATCCAACTTCCTTCCCTTTTATTCAGATTTGCACAAAGTCTAGGAAAGGAATTCAGCTTTCGAGATGGTTAGCACAAGAACCACCTCAAACGCTGTCAACCAACAAGAGCAGGATAGACAGAATCCTGCCCCACTACCTTCATCTAATCAAGATGTTGCTAGGCACTCGGAACCGTCAGGTCCGGTTACCCGACAAGAGTTGCAGTTGCTACTCCAAGAGCTGACCCAGAGTCGGCAACAACTAGAAGAACAGCTACGCGCTAACGCTGAGCTAATCAACAAGCTGGATCGCCAAAAACGGAAGAGATCCACGAGAGACCATGCTTCTCGCTTCTCCAGCGAAAGTTCTTCATCCTCTGATTATCATAACCGGCCTCCATGACCCCGGCTAGATGGGAGTCGTATGCCACCCGTTGGAAATCAACCGGCACTGACCGTTGGACAACTCAGAGTTGGTCCGTCAGCCAGTTTCCAAACCGGACCCTCCTCCCGAGGAGGTGTCGTTCCTCACCACACCGCAAAATACCGCACCACTAACGTTGCGGCTGAACCAGGGGTCGACGCCCAAGGTCAGTCGGACCTGGACCGTCGTCATAGCGGACGTACTCCTGAACCGTACGTCCCAGAGGACTATGAGCCAAGGAGGCAAGACTTGGACCATCGACGATATCCGGTTCAAACCCAAAGCATGGAACGTGATCATACTCCGGCGCAAATGCCGGATCTTTCAACTATGATACGTCAGATGATCCGTGAAAGCCAGGAATTCACAAATGACGATTGGGGAGTCTCCCGAAGCCACACTCCTTTTAGGACGATATCCTTACTGCCGAACCCCCACGGCGATTCCGAATGCCAACTCTACCCATGTACGAGGGAAACTCCGACCCCAACCAACATATTCTAAAATATGAATGGTCGATGACTGCTGCCAGGGCTGACGATGCAGTGAAATGTCGTAGTTTCACCATATCCTTGGAGGGCATCGCTACCATGTGGTTCACCCGACTGCCACCTCGATCCATCTCTTCATTCGACCAGTTAGCCACAAAATTCGTTGAGCAATTCCGCATGCATGTCGCAAGGCCAAAAGATGTCAACACTCTGTCCAGCGTCACCCAAGCTCCTGGAGAGACGCTCAGGAAATACTTGGAGAGATTCCATACTGCATGTACGAAGATCAGCAATCCAAACGATAACTCCATCCTTATGGCGTTGACTAAAGGGATCGACCCCGATTCTGAGTTTGACAATTGGTTAGCTGGAAAACCACCCGCATCGTTGGACCGTTTCCATGCCAAAGCGGCTCAATTCCTGAGACGAGAAGATGCGAAACAGTCTAGGAAGCAAACCGATGCCAGGCCAAGTATGGAAGGGATCCAAAGCAATGTTGTAATCAAACAGTCCGGTGAGAGCTCCGGAAAAGTTCAGTTGAACGTTTGAAACAAACAAGCTCGACGAAGAGAGAGCGTGAATCAAACCAGGAAACGAGATCAAAATCCTGGCCCGCAGCGCAAGAATCCAATGTTTGACAGTTACACTCCTCTGAATACATCACTGGAGGACTTGTACTTACAAACCTTTGATACGATTCAATATCAAAAACCTGCACCAAGACCGTCGTCAGAGAGACAAATCCAGACGGGAAAGTTTTGCAGGTTCCATGAAAGCTACGGGTACAATACGAATGAGTGTCGTCACTTACAGGATCTTGTTGAAAAACTGATCAGAGAAAGGAAGCTGGAACAATTTGTGCGGACGCCGCAGCCCAGGGAAGCGGGCCCATCAAATCAAAACAATGAACCCGATCGACCGAGACAGGAGGACTCGACTTGTCCCCGTGGAAGATTGGTGATAAACGCCATCAGTGGCAGACCAGCTTACTCAGGAGCCTGGAACGACGAAGACCTTCGTCACTGTCACACATGACAGGCTCATTCAATCTATGAATACTTTGCAATTACCTTTACATTCTGAAATTTGAATTTGTAATAAGGCATTGACTTTTCCATATTTTCTTATTTCAGCAATAAAATACTATCTCTTCAAGCTAGAGCTATGATTCATCGAATACAACATTCAACAATCACGACACACGAAGAGCTAAGTTCCATCAAACAATGGAATTTATTCAAATAGTGAGTGACTGTGATACGACCGACCACTCACTGAGTGAAACCCCAGCTCGGGGCCAAGCCAACACATCAAAGGCTGAACTGGACCAACACACGACAGTCCATTCAACAACTCGTTCCCGGAGCGCGAACGGACTCCAATTTCCGAGAGCATGAATTGGAGTATAAACATTCAACAACTCGTTCCCAGAGCGCGAACGGACTCCAAATTCCCAGAGCGTGAATTGGAGTATAAACATTCAAAAATTCGTTCCCAGAGCGCGAACGGACTCCAACTTCCAAGAGCGTGAATTGGAGTATAAACATTCAACAACTCGTTCCCAGAGCGCGAACGGACTCCAACTTCCCCGAGCATGAATTGGAGTATAAACATTTAATAACTCGTTCCCAGAGCGCGAACGGACTCCAAATTCCCTGAGCGTGAATTGGAGTATAAACATTCAACAATTCATTCCCGGAGTGCGAACGGACTCCAACTTCCTAGAGTGTGAATTGGAGTATAAACACTCAACAATCCATCGTGCCCAGAGTGTGAACGGACTCCTAAAAATCCCACATAGATGTGACTGACCATCCAGCGGCTAACTCCAACTTCGCAGAACGTGAATGGAGTATATACATAAATTACAGGTTCCCGAAGCGCGAACCCAAACATACATGCTATCTCCAAATTCCCGGAGTGTGATTTGGGGCACAAATACCAAGTCAGAGTTCCCGGAGTGTGAACTGAAGTATCAATACTAACTCCAAGTTCCCAGAGCGTGAAGTGGAGCATAAACATCAATTCCAGGTCCCCGGAGTGCGATCCATGTTACAAACATCGATAACTCTTGAATTTACGGAGTGCGAACCGGATTATCGATCTCAAATTATCTTAAGTCCCCAGAATATGGACATGTGCTTAAGGTTTGCAATAAACGCACTCAACCACCAGAACACAAATGTTATTCCCCAAGACTAGGGGGAAAAAAAGCTAAGTGTTAATCGCTAACCAAAGTGATACAATGTCAGAAGTTCAATTATTCATCGATCACAACTTGTGACCAAGATTCTCAGGCTTGGCAAATGAAACGAACCCTACTTGACGGTAAAAACACCACAAGTGCACCAGACTGAAAACACTACAAACACTTAAGCACAAATAATACGAGAATTGAAACAAAGAAACTGAATTTTATTTCAACTAACTAGAGACAAAGACTTACATGCAAATAAGTTCTTCCAAAAAGAATTCCTACTTGCAGGGGCCGAACCTGCATCTATACACGGCCTACTAACAAAAAACGAAAACAAGTTCCTATCTACCAAAACATCTGCTTGAGAAGCTGATCTATTTTTTCTTTTTCGACCTTCTTACAAGTGGTTCGTCGTCGGAATCGCTAGGAACAGAAATCCTTCGTTTGGAGGGTCTCCTCTCCGGTGGTCGCTCTTCGGCCGGAGGCATAATGTCCACGTCCTCCTCGGAACTTGAACTTAAATGAAGGCTTCCTGCTGGAGGAGTTGAAGGGACTGGACCCGCAACGGAAGGTGGGATAGTGCCACCTGATGATACTACCCTTACAGGTGCTGGACTCTGCGCCGTCGTGCTGCCACCGATACTACCACTTTTCCCCGCAGCCTCTATTTCGGCATTGACCTCGGCCAGAATCTCCTCGTCACGAGTCGCTTGGTCCTGGCTGGGGGCATCCACAGTCTACATTGAAGAGCTAGAGGTTGGAGGGAGGTCACTAATGATGAATGGCAGGTCTGTGGAGAAGCCACCCTGCACACTAAGCAGCTCGCTCACCATTTGTTCATCGAGAGATAATCCGCTCCCCTGCGCCGCCTCAGTTGGTACTGCTGTTACGACAATAGTCTCAATGGTGATGGCCTTACCCCCTTTACTTGATTCTTGGGTCGCGGCAATCGTCGCAATTCCAGTCACTAAGCAAAGATAAGAAGAAATTACTAGTAATCACTTCAAAACAAATGCTTTAATAGAAACACACTTGAGATATGTTCAACGTACCTTCCTCAGGTTGACTCGTTGACGGTTGGACGGCCTCAGAGACGTGCTCCCGACTGGGAGATAACCGCGGTTGTTTTAGGTCATAAGCAGGAACAGATTGTGAACCAACCACAGATACAGGCCCTAACGAAGGTGGAGCGGTGATTTCAGTAACAGTGGTGTGATGCTCAACACCTGATCCCTCTCCAACCTCCAGAGGTCGACCACCAATCATCTCCTTCTCATGAGCAATAATAGCGTCATGGAGGATTTTCTTCTCGTCATTTGTCAGCAACCGGTTTTCAAGTTCTAATCGGTTGACTGATTCATTCGGATGCACTTCCTCTTCTTCCTCGACCAATCGACTCCAAGCGCTGCAGAGGTGTACCGAGTAATCTTGGATCCAGGCCAAATTTCGATGTCTCGGCACATTGGCATTGTAAGTGATGAGCAAATCTTCAATATCGGCCTCCAGCCTGGCCTCCGGTTGATGAGCTCTCTCCTCAACCTCCATCTCGACCGCCTGGACCTTGGTTACTGCCGCATCCCGTTCAGTCCAGAGAATCACGGCTTGTTCACACGCCTCCTGGGCTGTGTTATTCGCATCATCCCTAACCTTGGCGATTTCGGCAAATTTGGACTTAAGCTCGTTCAACTCCTTCAGGGCTGCATCCCTCTCGGCAGTGACCAGGGTATTTCGATGGCCCATATCCTCTACCATGGCATAATGCTCACGTTTCATCCTATCCATCGTTGCCTGGGCTTCGTCGGCTTTTTTGATAGCCTCCATCTCAGATTTCCGAGAAGATTCGGCTTCAGTGTTCAGCACCTCAATAATACGGCTCTTCTGAGCTAACTCAGCCTGCAACCTCTCGATGGTGGCCCCTCGCTCAAAAGCCAATGCCGACGCTTTGTCAGCCGCTTTTGACCACGCTTTGTACTGAGCGTAAAAATCGTGTACGTAGTCATGTACCAATTGCTCAGCTTCCTCCGGGATTTTCTTCAAATGTGGAGGAAAGATATAGTTGTCGAAGCAGATGTTTGGGAAATCTCTCTTCAGCTGAGCAAGCTTGATTGCTCCCTCCCCTGAAATTTCCACGGAGGGTTGTTCTGTAACGGCAATAGTTATTGTTTCGCTCCTAGAATGGTGGGATTCATGCCTAGAAGATTGAGAGGCAGACATGTGGTGTGAAGATTAATGGGATCTCTGGGAGGAGGAGGAGTACGCGATCGAGATCGACACTTATAACCTCTGTCTGTATCATATCTCTCCTGACAAGAATACCCAGAGCGTCCCTGGTCATAATCTCTGTCCCCTTCTCGCCTGCGTGAATCATGATATGAAGACTTGCGGACATGTCGAAGACTCCCTAACATCGAGCCCCGCCTAGACATAGTATCTGCAGAACAAAATAAAATAGAATTAACCACCTTCCGAAGCATGTAGTTTATAGTCAAAGGTTATGCAGTGTTGTGAAATATGTATGGATGTGCAACCCCCCGACCAACCGGATGTGTCTGCCACACCAGTGGGAAAAGACTCGCTCAAAACTAGAGTTTCTGAAAGCTCTTCCAATCCGGCATCGTGCTGCAGGGACACATCGTCCGGAATTGGAATATCGACGAGCCCTTCATAAATATTTTCGGTTCTCGGAGGAGACATCTACGAAATTCTAACTCCGGAAGAGGATCGGGCCGTGACAACCGATTTCCTTCTCCCCTTCTTAGTCGACGTGACGACGGCTGCCTTACCTTTTGTCTGCTCCGCGACATCCTGAACTACATCCGTAGGCTCGGTCAGCGGCTCATCATCGGTATGGGTTCTTTCAGAATCAGCCTCCTCGGCTATAATGACTTTGGGCTTCTTGTGTTGGACTCATTTTTTCGAGACAGTCCTTAGTGCCCCATCAAACTGTATGCTCTGCCCTCGTTCAATCAACCCGTAAGTCCGGAGAGTCCTATCCGTCAAGAGCAGCTCGATATCCCTATCTTCACCCGGGACTCCCTGGAGTATTCTTACTACCTCCCTATATCGTTCACCTTCAGGTCGCTGAATCATTGCTGTAAAAAGAAAAAATATAAGTTTCACTTTGACTGCAATTGCCTTAGTAATTACTTGATAACTCAAGCTACACTCACGTCTGAATAACCATCGCCGGGCAAACCCCGGAGGACACCTGACATAGAACCATTCCGTCCTGTAATAGCTCAACCTGGTCCAGGACCCAGTGACCACTTGGCAGTTCCTCATCGCTTCCAGAAATGTGAAGGAAGGGTAATCCCCTCGAGTTTTGAAATTAAATAGATATCTGATCTCGGTCGGGATCGGTGGTCTATGAAGGTACTCCATGAAGACGATGAATAAACTATTCACGGAGGCGTATCCGTTTGAGTGTAGTTGAGATGGAGCAATCCTCAAAAAAGACAACACTTCCCTTATGTACTCGTTGAACGGAGGAAGCGTCCTAGCCGCGCAAGCGTGGCGATTAAATGCTGTATATCCCTCCGGCGGGTTGTGTGGTCTGTCATTCGGCCCCGGCAATAACACGTCATCCAGTGACAGGCCGTGCCTCAAGCATATTCTCCCCAACATATCTTCAAAAATATTGGATTGAATGGAATCCGACGGATTGGCAATGAAAGACGCATTAGGAAGTTCGTCCGGAGCTGGACCGATGATCTTAGGTTCAATATCTGGAACCTCTAGTCTCGGAGCAGCTGTGCTTTGAACCTCCTGCTATTGCGAACTTGAAGGCTCCATGACTAGCTAACTCATGAGAAACCATCGTTAGACGACAAAGGACCCGTGCGTTCCCCAGTGTAAAGTGTATGAATGTATGTTGTACAGTGCCATGCATTACTTGAATAAGTGTCACAGAGTTAAAGGAAATATGCAAACGACAAAGCTAATTTCCCCAGTTATGATGACCGTCATCGCTGACCGTCATCACTAAACCGTTTGTATGATGGAATTTGATTTGGATAGATGTTGTTATGGTTCCATCGACGAGCTTCGAAAGGTGGTCAAGTATGCAGTGTGATTGTCAAGTCCAAATATGCAAGGATGAAGCTCGCCGGAATTATGCTTAGAAAATGTCAAACTTTGGTATCCATCATAGAGGGTTCGAACCGAACAAAGGGAACTCATTCGAACCCATCCTACCGTCACTTCGAATCGATGCAGAAAGGCGCGCTTCGAATCGATGATCAGGTGTTAAGTTCGAATCGATCCTTGGTTAACTTGTTCGAACCGATAAGGAAAGCCTCAACTTAACATCGACCACGTTCGAGTCGATACCCTCCGTATCGATGCAAAGTTGAGAACTTCAAACCGATAGCCGATGGATTCGAAACCATCGATTCGAATGGACCCATCAAAGATGGTCAATCGGTGCGAACTATGTCACCCTCATAAAGTCATTCCAGGAATTAATGCGAAATCCAACAAAGAATGACGCCGCCATCATCGATTCGAACTCGAATCCACGCATCGGTTCGAAGCCTTCCCAAACCAGATCTGGTTTTGCCAATCTCGAGACTGAGCAATCGATGAAGAAGAGATAGGTTCGAAGTAACTTTGCCGTTTGGGTTCGAGGCTAATTACCTAGTTTAAGTGATGGATTCGAGGAGTTAAAGTCTTGGATCTTGAATGGTTCAAATACGCTGCACGGTGTTGTCTTCTCAGAAACTTCGAAACGATGCGAAACACGGTAAAAGCAAGGCGAGAGTAAAAAGTGAAAAGTGATAAGGTGGCAAGCCCACTGCTATTTATATGGAGCTTTGGGGGCGACCGAGACGATTCCCCTTCCGGTAAACATGACCGGTCGCAACCAGTCAAGGCGTGAATCGTTTCGAAGTCTCCATTTGAAACCGTTTGCCTAATGCCTTGTGGATTCGAAGTTAACCTCATATTTCATTGATACGAAGCACACGGCAAAACATCGAGTCGCATCGATGCGAAACGCACAGTGGGCACATCAGTTCGAAGCCCCTGTTCACAACTCCATCCACAACCTATCGATACGAACGACGAATTTCGTATCCATCATTTCCTATCGATACGAACTACTATTTCGTATCCATCCTTTCACATCGGTTCGAATGTCAGTTTCGTACCCATCATAGCGCAAGCGTACTTCATCCATACGAATGTAGATTTCGAACCCATCTATGCTCCAACACATCGGTTCGAAGTATTACATTCACACAACCCAAAGTCGTTTCCTTCGACCTTCTATATCGGTTCAGGAGAGGATCAATACGAAGGGACTTTTCAAAACAACCATCATGCGTTGTCTCAACTTAAATTTCCAAATCGGTTCAGGAGAGAATCGATAAGAAATTCAATAGCAAACCAAACTAACAACGACTCGTGGACGCACGACACTAACAAGGGTCAAGCTAACATATGTGCATATATGTCAAACTAACATTCGATTTTAAACATTTATAGGGATCGAGTACTCATCTTGTTACAAATGCAACAGCCAACGGCTAAGCGCTATTATACAGCAATCAATCATATCAACGCAAGGTTATAGCGATACGGAGTACAAGTCTCAACAAAAAAAAGGAGAGCAATGATTGTTCAGAGAGAAATTGCAGCTATTCAAAGCACGTCATGTTCCCACAAGACGTACTGGGGGGCAAAATGTTATCCCGCTTTTTGGCAAAGCCGTGATACCAAAAGATCGATCGAAAACAAAGGATAGTTCGTATCAGAGATTGGTCATACTTCGTTTCGCTATGGATATCGCTGAATTTTGTCCGAGTCCAGATTGAGCTATAATTGATAGGACACGACAAGAAAGGTCATATAAGCCTTCATCTCAAATTTCGAGTCAATCCGAGTTCATACGCTCAAGTTATGATCGATTCAACTTGAAGGGGAAAGCACTGGTTTCGAACCCATCGTGGTAGGTGTCTTCGAACCCATCGTCAAACACCATTTGAATCAATCACCTTCGAATCGATGGACTTTGAACCCATCGGAGTGCCTTGGTTCGACTCCATCAACCTCGAACCCATCTAGTTCGTATCGGTGGACCTCGTGTCCATGGAGGGGTTGCAAAGCTCGTATCCATCCGAAGAATCCTTGTTCAAATCCACCAAGCATCAGTTGTTCGAACCCATTATTGGAGCCATGTTCGAACCCATCTGTGAAGCTTCATTCGAACCCACTGGGTCAACTAGCCACGATGACGTGTCATCCATCGGTTCGAATGCGCCGAGATACATGGAGTCGAAGCGGTCAACTCGGAGTGTAGAACGGATCGGTTCGAAGTTTGCGCTCCACGTCACCACGAAGGCGCGTGCCACGATCGGTTCGAAACCATCGGTTCGAATGGATGGTTTCGAACCAAACATCCACGCAATGAACCCCATCTTGAATCCATCATATCTCTCAATCCACCGATCCAAATGCCACGAAATTTTCACAGAAGCTTGCATTCATGTTGAAGAATGTCCACACCAAATTTCACATCGATTGGATAATTTTATGAATGATTCGAATGGAGTTCGAATCGATGCCAAAGTGGGCCCAAATTTCCTGAGGCCGGGCGCATGGGCCCCCCTCACGTGCCAGGGTTGGTCTCCCGAGTTTTCAGCGAAATATCAGCATCCTACGCCTATAAATAGAGCCCCAGAGCCAACAGAAAAGGGAGCTGGGAACTCTCAAGCGCCCAGACTCTGCCGGATCGAGATCTCCATCATCCTACATCATAATTAGCTGTTGATTTCGAATTTCCAGTTGTAACTTGCTGTTGATCGCTGTAACAACTTGTAACTATTGAAAGATAATCAATAAAACATCAAAAAAACTTCACGGTGGATGTAGGCAACACGCCGAACCACTATAAATCGCTTGTCTGCGCATTTACTTTACTGTTGATTGGAGTTCTTGTTAGATAATATCTGTTTTGAATTTACATTCTTCACTATTATCTCTTCAACGACTCCCGAAGAGTGTTGTGACCAATTTTGGTGCAAACAGTAATAACAAGACATTATTATCTACAATTTATAATCAATAGCTAACACATCAATTTTCGAATAACAATTAATCTACATATTTAATTAATGTTAAAAATATATTTTTTACTTCACAAGCACATAATGGGGATTTATTTTGCTCAATAGATGACATCAATGAAGTATAATAATTTAACTATGATTAAATGTAATTAAGTTTAACTACTAATTTTTATCAATATGTAATGCTTCTAAACATGTATCAAACAATTAAGTCATCATGTTTTATATATCATTATGAACTCAATGCAAAAATCTATAGGTGAAAAGGATTTCGAACAAGTGGGTTTTGGATTTTTAAAGTCCACCACCTAAACTTGTTATTAAATTTTAAATAACAAAACAATCTCACCCAAAACCCAAATGGCCCAAGCCCAAACCCATTAGCAATAGTACCTCCTCCCTAAAACCCACTTCTCCATTGTCAAATCCTGTACATGCACAACCCACTTTCTCCCACACACGTTTGTGATACAGAGCTATACTCAACCATTCGGAAAACCATGACCGCCGATCAACTTCACTTCACAAAATCGACTCGACCGACCCTCGCTATCAGCTCCAGCCATCCCCACTGAAAAGTGATGCCTCCGCCTCCTTTATGGCCATCACAAGACCCAATCGCCATCCTACAACAGCACATCCCAAATTTAGCCAATCGACTTCCTTTTCCACCTCGAGTCCAATGCCATACTCCATTTCCTCCATTGATGCCTATATCTCTGTCAATGCCAAATCTTGGCTTTCCATCACTATCATCAACCATCACCAAACGCCTTGTGATTTCATGAAAAATATTATGCCTCCCGACGATGCCACACAACTGACGGCGTCGTCTAATTCTACACGGATCGAGGGAATTTAAATTTTTAATGTTCACAAGAAAACTTCCTCTTTTACCGTCTTTAGGCAATATCTACCTCTACGCTCGACGAAACCATATCTGACTATTCTTAAAATTAATTAGACACACAAACGAACAAATTTCCACTTGATCGCTTGGCATAATTC
The DNA here is from genome assembly GCA_030765085.1 of Allium cepa. Lineage (NCBI taxonomy): Eukaryota > Viridiplantae > Streptophyta > Magnoliopsida > Asparagales > Amaryllidaceae > Allium > Allium cepa. Next base: position 440,474,783 of record CM060929.1, read on the forward strand.
CCTTGGTTTTGTGGATATTAGTTTTTGAATGTTGGAGATGGAGTATATTTGGTTATAAGAAATCAAAATGAACTAAAAGCAAGAAAACTCATCTCCTCCCCGTGTATCCATGCCGTCTCTCCCTTATGTGATCAAGTGAATATATAAGCAAGCAAATGCTTCCTTAACCATGAAGTAAAGGGGAGACAACACCCATGAATGAATCCATGGATCAAGGGAAGAGAATTGGTAAGCATGGGTTAAAAGATATGGGAAAAGAAAGTAAGGTATAGGAAAAATATTGTGTGGGTGTGTAAATATTGATTTAATGAAAATAAAATTTTACGGCATCCCGCTACACAATATCACTTTTACGCATGAGCCGCGAACGACGGAAATAAAAATAGGTCATGCATAATAATGTGAGACGGTCATAAAACAACAATAAAATACACCAGTTATCTTATTTTATGATGTTTCAAAAATAAAAACTTTTTCCGCAAAACACGTCAAACGAAAAATTCGATTATTTTTCAATTAAAAATTATGGAAAAAATCTTATAAATTAAATAAAAAAATACGTCATCAAAAATCAAGTCTAAATTTGAAACATATATTATGTTGTAATTAAATTCAAATTAAAATTAAAATATTCAAATAAATTACATAGTCAAATTTGAAGACTGAAAAATTATGTGTCATTATATACAATTTCAGGTTATCAATAACAGAATATGTAGGTAGTGTTTATATTTTATTTCGTTTATACAATTTTTAGGCTACAACTCCGCTTTACATTTCAAGCATACAAGGAAAGATTTACAACAATATAACACAATATTATATAAAAATATATAATTCCCACTCATTTTTTAGCTTTTCAAATCTTCAGATCTAATCCATGTGTTTTCGTTTCACTCCTTTTTCTCACTATTTGGATTTATACATCGCAAACATACATAGATTTATCGGAGATCTTGATGAGAAAAGAGTTTGGAATTTGATTTATATTTTTGATTCGAATTTACAATTTACCTTGGCTTTGATGATTTGATTTAAATATATTCTCTTCCTCAATCATGTTCAATTTGTATATACATATAATCTATAACATTTATAAGAATTTTGGAATTTAAATGAGAAAAGAAATTGCATCACTTTGGCATCGCTCCGAAAATATGAGTTTAGAAGTATGGGTTTAGGTCTATATTTATAGAGGTTCAAATCAATGCTAGCCGTTAGATTAAACTGTATAAAATCCAGGTCATTTGGCTATGTATTATTAACGCGTTTACACAAGCAATAGTCGGCCGCTCCGGTTGATCTGAAGGCATTTTTGGTCAATCTTGCTTGTGTTTCTAGCCGTGATTAATAAACATTGATGATTTGTTTAGTTTTATTCCTTTTTAAAACCGATTGTATAATTTAATTTTTACTTTTATATATTTATAAAATTTGATTTAACATAAACATTTCTTAATGTCTAATTTTTCACTAGCATTATTAATCAATGCCAATCAACTTTTATTATCATAATTACGTATATAATTATTTTTCGGTTCAAAATCTTCAATTGTTTGTAGCCTTTTCGTTTGAACTCTGATCAGAAAATGTTATATATGAAAATTAATCAGAAAATTGTCACGAAACCAAAGGTGCAAGTTTCATAGCCAAATTCTCACATTTATAAAAATTCTATATTTTGGCATTACTAATTATTCCCTTTTTGATTAATATCGTAAATTACAGAGTGTAATAGTCTATGTACATTTACGTATGTATTTATTCTTTAAGTCTAGTTAGGGTTTCTTTGATATTCCACGTTTAATTTATACATTCATATTATATAATTATTATTATTATTTAACTTTTATATTTCATATTACTTATATAATAATCTTATGTATAATATTGTATTAATTAAATTTTATTTAATTAATAATTTTATATTGATGTAACATTTATATTTAATATTTTATTATATACTATAACCTTTATTGTATAACACATAAAGTATATACATGTATATATTATTTAATTAATTAACCTATTAATTAATTAATTTAATTAAACTATTTTAATTAAATTATAAATTTCAAAATTTATTTGATATACATACATGTATACTTATGTCATTTCAAATATTTTTAAAATAGCATATATCATAATATATAATACATGTACTTATCTGTTTATTAACTTATTTGATTAGTTGAATTTGTTATTGTTATTAATAAATTTTTAAATTTCAAAATTAATTTGTTTTATTCTTCAAACATGTAACGTCCCGCCTTTTTGCACGTTTTAAATCGACGATAAACCACACACGTCAGACTTAAACCATACAGAAGGGTGGATTGTTATGGGATAAATAAGAAAAAGCAGAGAAAGAAAAAAACAAAATAGAATCTTGCAGCAGAACGATAAAATATAAAAATCAAATATACAGTTCATGAAGCTGTTTTACAAATGTTCGATTATACTTATACAATACATATTAGAGTTACACATACCAGAAACAATAAATACCGCAGCGAAACAGTATAAATGTAGTGGAATACTATAATAAATAATGATAAATCTTCATCTTCATCCTCCAGTGGTAAGGTCTTCTAATCTTGAAATGCTCAGGTTGACCCAAGCAAATTGAAAAGACAAAACACTCGAGTCAGAACTAAAAGATCTTATGTAAGTTAAATCAACGGTAAATAATATGAGTGTAACGGCGTCAGAGATGTTTACGGGATTTGACATCTCCTATCCAGTGTCTAACGTGAGTGCAGTAACTCAAGAGATGCTCGGATTCACATCTCCTAAGGATCCGTTAAACTATTTACTATGTAGTAATATACGCTATTATAATAGTGTCTAAGGTAAAGTGTAATATACTGAAAATAGCGTTAAGGCTTAACATTTTCCACCATCACACACTTTTATATTCCCATAGTCTATATAGTACCATAATCTCCCCGTACTGGGAGTCGTCAGAGGGCACTCTATAGGTATGGTACAAAACAAAATCGTATAAGGCGCGCTAGGGTAGGTGACACGGCACAACTAGGCAATGCCAGGGTAGATATACCAATTGCGATCCGGGCTGGTAGTAACGCATAGCTGCAGCTACCGCCCATCTCGAGCCACGCCCCCAAATAAAAAAAAATCAAAAGTGGCCACCAAATCAATCCAAAAGTCAAAATATAATATCGAAGGGATGTGTCCGATCAAAGGTGCTACCTCATTGGCCCGAGAATCGCTCTTGTTTTAGCCACTTTATGCCAACTCACGGGATTCGAGTCCACGTATTTACCTCAAAGGAAACGCCGCCACCATCCTACTTCATTCTGGAATCTCCACCGCGTATACGGTTATTAAAGTGGTTTTCGGAGTTGGCAGAGAGTATGACAACTTCCGATCCCGATCTCTTCAACAACCAAAAGTTATTACAACACCGCGGTCATTTCAAAATAATTATATTTCAAACTAAAATACAATATCCATTTTAAACCATATAATTACGATAGCATTTTCCCTTTTAAAACCAAATCAATATGATATCATTTTCAAATATATCCTTTTCTAAAAACATAACATTTTCAAAGTTATAATATTTCGAAACCAAACGCTTGAAATATAGCCTTCTAAAACAAAAAACTTTGAAATATAACTACACCACTTAAATGGTTTAAATATTAAATTACTTTATAAACTAAAATGGCTTCTTTAATTTCACAAATAAATTCCAAATACCGATTTGAACCTCCAAATAAACCTTTTCAAATCCAATATATTCCAAAGCTTAAATGTTTAATATTTCAAACTAAATTTTATAATTCACATATATATATACCAATTTCACTTTTTCTATATTTTTAGTTTGGAAGTATTTGCTTGCTAAATCCAATATCCTTTAAATAAATCTCCAATTTTCAATAACGAAATATTCCTCAGTTTATTCACTCAAATCACCTTAAACCCGAATTAAGTTGTAAAACCATATTCTTTTAAAATCTCAATTTCAATAAGTTCCAAAAGGATCTTATTAAATATAATTCTTTAATTAAATAAAATCTCCAATCAATTTCAACACTATCTTATCAACCTTGATTTATAAAAATCAATATAAACTCTATACAAAAATGTACTTCAAGTAAATACTTAACAATGTTATATTTTAATAATATCCAACTTTGTTATTTAACTTATTTATACTTTAAACAAATCTTATTCATAGCATAAACCCAAGAATATAACTATATATAAAATACATTTATACAATATCCAAATCCATACCTCATAAAACCGTATATTTCTTTACAAACCATAAAAAATCATTTCAAAATATTATATATATATATAGAGACCGCGGTGCCTGTATATAATTTTCTATCCTATGGTCAAGTAATACGGATATTTATCATTTCAATCCGTAATTTAAATAAAATTACGGATATATATCATTTCAAAGCGCAATCCCGAATGAAATAAAATGCATAACAACTTGCAGTTTAAAATAATATATAATACAACATCCATTCATCCATCAACAGATCACACATCCATCACAATCATCATCCAAAAAAATCAATTAATACCAGTAGATAACTGATAATATATATAACAGGTAATTGACTGGCAGTTGTATTCAATAACAAATGAAATAACGATTTAATTTAAATAAATACAATAACTGAGACGATGATTAAAAATATACGAAAAATTCATAATAAATGCATAATCACAACAAAAATTAAATTTAACGAACATAAGAAATTCTAGAAGTTGTAAGTGGGTTAAAACACTCACCTTTTGAATTCAAATTGAATTCAAATCCAATTTAAACCCAAAAATTGACCAATCTCAGAATCCATCCAAACCAGTGCCAAAATGTCCGAAATTCCAATACGAACCTAGCAGAGAAAACCGCGTGTGAATCTGAGTCCGTATGTGAAAGTTATTCGAGTTAAATCGTTTGAAACAAAATTAAATTAAAACAAAACAATAGAAGAATAAATAAATAAACAATACTAACCACGTTAACACGTCATCACCTTCTTTGAACAACAACAGGAACGTACGCACGAAAATCTTCAACCCACACGTGCAACCAAACCCTACTAGGCAACCGACACACACGACACCAAACGCCACCTCGACTCGTTCAACGTGCACCGCCTCCACCATGCTAGGCCGACCACCCTGGACGTACGTGCACGACCCCTTCGCCCCCTGGATGCAGCCGCCACCACTAAATGATAACCCTAATCGAATTTTATACGACGATTTGACCGTCCAACCATCGAACGAACAACGCCGATGCACTCCCCATCGTCCACTCTACAATACCCAGAAATGACTCGTCGATCCGACAACACTCATCGATGCGCGATGGACGGTCATGAATTAAACCTCAATTTCTGGTCATCCAAAAACTCAGATCGAGAAACGAACTGCAGATCTGACTTGCGCTCTTTGAGAGCTTCGATATATAATTTTTCTGAATTTTTTTGAGGAGTTCGAAATTTCATTTTGATTTTGAATTGCAGTTGGAATTAGGTGTTTGTCTGCCATTGAACTGAGGAGGTGAGAGAAATTGTACGCGCAGACAAATGAGAAATAGAGGTAGGCTAGGGTTTATAACAAGGTATTTATAGACAAGGTTCAAAAGAATAGATGGACCTGATTTATAAACGCGTTGAACGATGAATGGCCCGAAAAGCCCGTTCTGACTCTGGAATGAAATTGGGTCAACCAGTATATCAAAATAGATGTTTTAAAATATTTTAAACTCGATGGAACAAGTTTCAAGTCCAAATTCCATCGTATGGGGAAGTTATGCTAAAATCAAATTATTTCAAATTGATTTCAATTTCATTGATTTCAAAGCGTTTCGAGTCCGTACGATCAAACAACAAGCCCGATCGCTACGAAACTTGAAATCCTACAATAATTCACTGTTACGAATCCGATGAAACTGGTTTCGTCAAAATCCGAGTCAATGGCCAAAATGCCTATTTTACATTTAATTAAATAAATTAAAAATTAATTAGTTAAATCCAACTTTTCAATTTCAATTCTTAAATTGACAAATTTCATCATTTTTAATTTCTCAATCATTCACAATGATTTAAACAAATTTAAAATGTCAATTTTTTTGAGTTGATTAATTCATCAATTCCAATGTTAACCTAAATTTCAATATTTAATTTCAATTTCATTAAATTTAGAAATTATAAAATAAAACTCCAGAATTCATTTATTAAATTCTTAATCCTTGTTATTCGAGTCTTATTACAATAAGAATATAGCTAACATTGCTTTTAAATCTTGGTTCTTAATATCCTCCCATTTTAACTTAACTCCAATTAACGTACTATTTAATTACCTTTAATTGCAATTAATCCAATTATCATACATTAAATTCCCATACTGACAAAAGTTTATTTTGCATTCCTTTTTATTCAACCAACTGTCATTTTATAAATAAACTTAACATTGGATTCATACTTTATTACATAAATATCTTCAATTTCATCTAACTTAATATTTACGTAATATTTAAATATTTAATTTCAATTGATTGCAATTACTCCAATCATTGAATGTTTATTCAAATAAATTGTTTTTATTTGATTTAAATCTTTATATCACATCCACCAATTTCAAATAATATAGTTAATGCTGTTTTTTTACATTATATTGGATAAATATACTCAACTTACTTTCTTTATTGTGTATTAACTATAATTTCCATTAGTATTGAAATCTTTGCCAAATATAACGTTTGCATTACCTCCTTTATTGGGATTTCATTCAACTTGTTTATAGTCAACTTATTTTAACAACACTACCTTTAATTTTAATTATCAATTCATTCATAAACCACAACAATACATTATTACCAAATATTACCTTAAATCCACCCTAACGTAATATTTAATTCCATTTATTGCAATAGATTTCAATTAATAGTGATTGCGCTAAATTAGTTTGCATTAACGTTATTCCATTAATCTACATCCAATCACGTTTTATATTCCCGATAAATTTACTTACTTCGTTTCATGCTTCTATTACACCAATTACTACATTATAATAAGTTTACGTTTCTAATTTAAATTTACATTCACCCTTTCTGCTATTTTATTAATTATCATTAAAGTATATTTGATTATCTTTATTGGTACTATTATCCCGCTTTTGGGCGAAGCCATGATACCAAAAGGCCGATCGAAAACAAAGGACAATTCGTCTCGGAGATTGGTCATACTTCGTTTCACCATGATATCGCTGAATTTTTTCCGAGTCCAGATTGAGCTACAATTGATAGGACATGACAAGAAAGATCATAGAAGTTAGCATCTCAAATTTCAAGTCAATCCGAGTTCATACGCTCGAGTTATGATCGATTCAATTTGAAGGGAAAAGCCCAGATTTCGTATCCATCACGATGGGTGTTTTCGTATCCATCACCGAACAATGGTTCGAACCGATCACCTTCGTATCGATCAACTTCAAATCCATCGAAGTGTCTCGGATTCGAGTCCATCAACTTCGAATCCATCGAGTTCGTATCGATGGACCTCGTACCCATCAGCAGATGAAGCACTTCGTATCCATCAACCAGTGTCTGCTTCGTATCCATCAGATCATCGTCCTTCGAATCCATCAAAGGGTGCAAGTTCGCATCGATTGACTTCTTATCCATGAAGAAGCTATAGGGATCGTATCCATCAAAGAAAGGCTTGTTCGTATCCATCAGCAATCAGTTGTTCGACTCCATCAGCAACTACTGTTCGAACCCATCGGCGAAGCTTCATTCGAATCCATCAAGCCAGCATGCCAAGGTGACATGTCATCCATCGATACGTACGCGCCGAGATATATGGAATCGACGCGGTCAACTCGAAGTGAAGACCAGATCGATTCGAGGTTTGCGCTCCACGTCATCGCAAAGGCGCGTGCCACCATCGATTCGAAACCATCGGTTCGAAGGGATGGTTTCGAACCAAACAGACGCAAGAAGAACATCATCTCGTATCCACGATAACTCGAGATCTACTGATCCAAATGCCATGAAATTTTCACACAAGCTTGCATACATGTTGAAGAATGTCCACACCAAATTTCACCTCGATTGGATGATTTTCTGATCGATTCGAATGGAGTTCGAATCGATGCCAAAGTGGGCCCAAATTTCCTAAGACCGGGCGCGTGGGCCCCCTCACATGCCAGAAGTGGTCTCCCGAATTTTCAGCGAAATATCAGCATCCTACGCCTATAAATAGAGCCCCAGGGCCAACAGAAAATGGATCTTTTGACTCTCAAGCGCCCAGACTCTGTCGAATTGAGATCTCCATCATCCTACATCATATTTTTGCTGTTGATTTTGGATTTCCAGTTGTAACTTGCTATTTATTGCTGTAACAACTTGTAATCATTGAAAGAGAATCAATAAAACACCAAAAAACTTCACAGTGGACATACGCAACACGCCTAACCACTATAAATCGCTTGTCTACCCATTTACTTTACTGTTGATTGTAGTTTTTGTTAGATAATATCCGTTTTGAATTTACATCCTTCATTATTATCTCTTCAACGACTCCCGAAGAGTGTTGTGACCAATTTTGGTGCAAACACTTTGGTGCTTTCACTGAGAAAACCCAGCTTTTGTCCTGCTCTTTGGATCTATCATCGATACCGGATTGAAAAAATCTAAGAGAGAGATCCAAATCGTCAAATCCAAGTTCCTTCCCTTCTATTCAGATTTGCATAAAGTCTAGGAAAGGAATTCAACCTTCAAAGATGGTTAGCACAAGAACTACCTCTAACGCTGTCAATCAAGAGGAACGGGATCAACATAATCCTGCGCCACTACCTCCGTCTAATCAAGACGCTACTGGACACTCGGAACCATCGGGTCCGGTTACCCGACAAGAGTTACAGTTGCTACTCCAAGAGCTGACCCAGATTCAGCAACAACTAGCAGAACAGCTACACGCTAACGCCGAGTTGATCAACAAGCTGGATCGCCAGAAGCGAAAGAGATCCAAGAGAGACCATGCTTCTCGCTCATCCAGCGAGAGATCTTCATCTTCTGATTATCATAACCGATCTCCACGACCTCGGCTAGATGGAAGTCACATGCCAGCCGCCGGAGATCAACCGGCACTGACCGTTGGACAACTGAGAGTTGGTCCATCAGCCAGTTTCCAAACCGGACCCTCCTCCCGAGGAGGTGCCGTTCCTCACCATACCACGGAATATCGCGCCACTAACGCCGTGGTTGAACCAGGAGTCGATGCTCAAGATCAGTCGAACCTGGACCATCGTCATCATGGACATACTCCTGAACCGTACGTCCCAGAGGACTATGAGCCAAGAAGGAAAGATTTGGACCGTCAACAACATCCGGTCCATCTCCAGGATGTGGAATTCAATCACACTCCGGCGCAAGCCGCACAAAACGCGCAAATGCTGGATCTTTTAACTATGATACGTCAGATGATCCGTGAGAGCCAGGGACTCACGAATGATGATTGGGGAACTTCCCGAAGTCACACCCCTTTTACAGACAATATTCTTACTGCTGAACCCCCACGGCGATTCAGGATGCCAACTCTACCCACGTACGAGGGAAACTCCGACCCCAACCAACATATTCTGAAATATGAGTGGTCAATGACCGCTGCCAGAGCTGACGATGCAGTGAAATGTCGTAGTTTCCTTATATCCTTGGGGGGCATCGCTACCATGTGGTTCACTCGACTGCCACCTCGATCCATCTCTTCATTCGACCAGTTGGCCACAAAATTTGTTGAACAATTCCGCATGCACGTCGCAAGGCCAAAAGATGTCAACACTCTGTCCAGCGTCACCCAAGCTCCTGGAGAGACGCTCAGACACTATTTAGAGAGATTCCATACTGCATGTGTGGAGATCAGCCGTCCGAACGATAACTCCATCCTTATGGCGTTGACTAAGGGGATCGACCCCAATTCTGAGTTTGGCAACTGGTTAGCTGGAAAACCACCGGCATCATTGGACCGTTTCCACGCCAAGGCGGCTCAATTCCTGGGAAGAGAAGACGCGAAACAATTTAGGAAGCAAACTGATGCAGGACCAAGCACGGAAGGGATCCAAAGCAAAGTTGCGATCAAACAGTCCGGCGAGAGCTCCGAAAAAGTTCAGTTGAACGTTAAAAACAAACAAGCTCGACGAAGGGAGAGCGTCAATCAAACTAGAAAACGAGATCAAAATCGTGTCCCGCAGCGCAAGAATTCAACGTTTGACAGTTACACTCCTCTGAATACATCACTAGAGGACTTGTACTTACAAACCTGTAATACAATTCAGTACCAAAAACCTGCACCAAAACCGTCGTCAGAAAGGCAAATCCAAACGGGAAAGTTTTGCAGGTTCTATGAAAGCCACGGGCACAATACGAACAAGTGTCATCACTTACAAGATCTCGTTGAGAAACTGATCCGAGAAAGGAAGCTGGAACAGTTTGTGCGGGCACCGCAGCCCAGAGAAGCGGGCCCATCAAATCAAAACAATGACCCTGACCGACCGAGACAGGAGAACTCTACTTATCCCCGTGGAAGATTGGTGATAAACACCATCAGTGGCGGACCAACTTTGTTAGGAGCCTGGAACGACGAAGATCTTTGTCACTGAATATACATGACAGGCTCATTCAATCTATGAATACTTTGCAATTTCCTTTACGTTCTGAAATTTGAATTTGTAATAAGGCACTAACTTTGCCATATTTTCTTATTTCAGCAATAAAATACTTTCTCTTCAAGCTAGAGTTGTGATTCACCGAATGCAACATTCAACAATCACGACACACGAAGAGCTAAATTCCATCAGACAATGGAATTTATTCAAATAGCGACTGACTGTGATACGACCGGCCACTCACTAAGTGAAACCCCAGCTCGGGGGCAAGCCATCACATTAAAGGCTGAACTGGACCAACACGCGACTGTCCTTCAACTAACTCCAAATTCCCAGATTGTGAATCGAAGTATAAACATCAAATAACTCGTTCTCGGAGTGCGAACGGACTCCAACTTCCCAGAGTGTGAATTGGAGTATAAACATCCAATAACTCGTTCCCAGAGCGCGAACGGACTCCAACTTCCCAGAGTGTGAATTGGAGTATAAACATCCAATAACTCGTTCCCAGAGCGCGAATGGACTCCAACTTCCCAGAGTGTGAATTGGAGTATAAACATCCAATAACTCGTTCCCAGAGTGCGAACGGACTCCAAATTCCCAGAGTGCGAATTGGAGAATAAACATCAAATAACTCGTTCCCAGAGCGCGAACGGACTCCAACTTCATAGAGTGTGAATTGGAGTATAAATATCCAATAACTCGTTCCCAGAGTGCGAACGGACTCCAAATTCCCAAAGTGCAAATTGGAGTATAAACATCAAATAACTCGTTCCCGGAGTGTGAACGGACTCCAACCTCCCAGAGTGTGAATTGGGGTATAAACATCCAATAAATCGTTCCAGAGTGTGAATGGACTCCAACTTCCCAGAGTGCGAATCGGAGTATAAACATCAAATCCATCGTTCCCAGAGTGTGAACGAATTTCTAAAAAGCCCAAACAAGTGTGACTGACCTTCTATCGGCCAACTCCAACTTCCCAGAGCATGAATTGGAGCATAAATATAGATTACAGGTTCAAGGAGCGCGAACCGAAGCATCCGTGCTAACTCCAACTTCCCAGAGCATGAATTGGAGTATAAATATAGATTACAGGTTCCCGGAGCGCGAACCGAAGCATCCGTGCTAACTCCAACTTCTCAGAGCGTGAATTGGAGTATAAATATAGATTGCAGTTCCCGGAGCGCGAACCGAAGCATGCGTGCTAACTCCAATTTCTCAGAGCGTGAATGGAGTATAAACATAAATTACAGGTTCCCGGAGCGCGAACCCAAACATACATGCTATCTCCAAGTTCCCAGAGTGTGAATTGGAGCACAAATACCAAGTCAAAGTTCTCGGAGTGCGAACCGAAATATCAATACTAACTCCAAGTTCCCAGAGCGTGAAGTGGAGTATAAACATCAATTCCAGGTTCCCGGAGCGCGACCCGTGTTACAAACATCGATAACTCTCAAATTCCTGGAGTGCGAACCAGATTATCGATCTCAAACTATTCTAAGTCCCCAGAATGTGGACATGTGCTTAAGATTTGCAATAAGTGTGATCAACCACCAAAATACAAATGTTGTTCCCCGAAACTGGGGGCAAAAAAGCTAAGTGTTAATCACTAACCAAAGTGATACAATGTCCGAAGTTCAACTTATTCATCGATCACAACTTGTGACCAAGATTTTCAGACTTGGCAAATAAAACAAACTCTGCTTGACGGTAAAAACACCACAAGTACACCGGACTGAAAACCAAACACTACAAACACTTAAGCACAAAAGAAATGAGAATTGAAACAAAGAAATTGAATTTTATTTCAACTAACTAAAGACAAGGATGCAAGTAAGTTCTTCAAAAATAGAATTCCTACTAGCAGGGGCCGAACCTGCGTCTATACACGGCCTACTAGCGGAAAACAAACACAAGTTCCTATCTATAAAAAATTCCGCTTAAACGGCCCATATATTTCTTCTTTTTCAGTCTCCTTATCAGCGGTTTGTCCTCGGACTCGCTAGAAACATAGATCCTTCGTTTGGAGTGCTCCCTCTTCGGTGGCTACTCTTCGGCTGAGGGCATAATGTCGACATCCTCCTCAGAGCTTGAATATACATGAAGGCTTCCCACCGGAGGAGTAGGAGGGACTGGATCTGCGATAGAAGACGGGGCGGACACCCGGGTATCAACCACAGTGCCACTCGGCGATATTACATTTAGAGGTGCTGGACCGTGCATCGTAGTCCTAATTCCAGCGCTGCCACCTTGCCCTGCAGCCTCTAATTCTGCATTAATCTCGGGCAGAATTTCTTCATCACGAATCGCTTGGGCCTGGCTGGGGCATCTGCAGTCTGCATTGAAAAGCTAGAGGTTCACGGGAGGTCACTAATGATGAACGGCAAGTTTGTGGAGAAGCCACCCTGCTGGCCGAGCAGCTCGCTCACCATTTGCTCATCAAGAGATAGTGCGCCCCCCTGAGCCAACTCAGTTGACACTACTGTCACGACGGTCGTCTCAGCGGTGATGGCCTTCTCCCATCTACTTGATTCTTGAGTCACGGCAATCGGCGCAACTCCAGTCACTGAGCAAAGATAAGAAGTTATTAATAACTGCTTCAAAACAAACTCCCTATTTGGAATACACTTGAGATGAGTTCGGAATACCTTCCTCAACGTGGCCTGCTGACGACGGAGAAGCTTCAGAAACGTGCTCCTGGATAGGAGATAGCTGCGGTTGCTCTGGATTATAGGCAGGGACTGACTGTGAGTCAACCGCAGATGTGGGTTCTAACGGAAGTGGAGCGGTGATCTCAAGAACTGAAGCCCGATGCTCAACACCAGAACCTTCCCCGACTTCCAAATGACGGGCGCCGACCATCTCCTTCTCATGAGAAATTATGGCGTCATGAAGGGTTTTCTTTTCGTCTTCCGTCAGCAACCGGTTTTCAAGCTCAAACTGGTCAGTTGATTCATCCGGATGCGCCGCTTTCTCCTCCTCAATCAACCGACTCCAAGCGCTGTGAAGACGTACCGGATAATTCTCGAGCCAAGCCAAATTCCTATACCTTAACACGTTGGCATTGTAAGTGATAAGGAGGTCTTCAATGTCGGCCTCCAGCTCGGACTCGGTAATTTCAATTTTTCTATCAACATCGGCCTCGATCTCCATTACTTTAGCCATCGCAGCATCACGCTCGGTCCGGAATTCTATCGCCTGATCACATGCCTCCTGTGTAGAAATATTGGCGGTATCCCTTTCCTTCATAATTTCAGAAACTTTAGCCTTAAGCTCATTAAGCTCTTTCAAAGCCGCATCTCGCTTGGCGGTGACGATGGTGTTCTGGTGGCCCATGTCTTCCACCGTGACATAGTGCTCTTTTTTCATCCAATCCATAGTCGCTTGAGCTTCATCGGCCTTCGCAAGAGCCTCCATCTCTGATTTTCGAGATGATTCGGCTTCTGTGTTCAGCACTTGTATAATGCGATCTTTTTGAGCCAGCTCGGCTTGAAGCTTTTCGATGGTAGCCGCTCGTTCGAAGGCTAATGACGACGCTTTCTCGGGAGCCTTATACCATGCCTTGTATTGGGCATAAAAGTCGTGCACATAATCGTGCGCCACCTGCTCGGCCTTCGGCGGGATTCTTTTCAAGTGAAGAGGAAAAATGTAGTTATCAAAGCAAATATTCGGGAAGTCTTTCTTTAATTGCGCAAGCCTGATTTCTCCTTCCCCCGAAATTTCAGTAGGAGGCCGTTCTGCAACTATTGGAGACATTACCTCAGATCTGGGATGGTGGGGCTCAGATCTAGAAGATTGAGAAGCTGACTTGTATCGAAAAGATTCGGAAGGACGAGAAACATAGGCAGGAGGTTGTATAGGAGATCTGGGAGGAGGAGTGCGAGATCGAGACCGACGTCTATAGTCCCTGTCTCTTTCATACCGTTCTTGGCTAGAATACCCGGAGTACCTACGATCGTAATCCCTATCTCCTTGTCTTCGTTGTGACTTGTAATACGAGGAAGATTTACGAGCATGTCGCAGACTTTCTAACATCGAGCCGCGTCCAGTCATAATATCTGCAAAGCGAAATGAGAATAAAGTTAGTGGTTTTTCAAAACCGATGACCTAAGACTAAGGGTTATGTAGTGTCGTGAAATGTGTATGAATATGCACTCCCCCTGACCAACCAGAAGTGTCGACCATGCTAGTAATAAAAGGCTCGCTCAATTATAGAGTACGATGGAATTCCTCCAACCCAGCATCATGTTAAAAAGACACATCATCCAGGATTGGAAGATCGACAAGCCCTTAAAAGAGACTTTCTGTTCTTGGGGGAGACCTCTCCGAAATTCTAATTCCGGGGGTGAGCCGGGACATGACGACCGACTTCCGTCTTCCCTTTTCAGGCGACTTAAAAACGGCTGGCTTGCCTTTTCTCTGCTCTGCGACATCCTGAACTACATCTGTAGGCCCGGCCAACGGCTCATCATCGGTATGGGTTCTTTCAGAATCAGCTTCCTCGGCTATAATAACTTTGGGCTTCTTGCGCTTGACTCATTTTTTCAAGACGGTCCTTAGTGCCCCGTCAAACTTTATACTCTGCTCTCGTTCGATCAACCCAAAAGTCCGGAGATTCCTATCCGTCAAAAGCAATTTGATATCCCTATCTTCGCTCGGGACTTCTCGGAGTACTCGCACTATCTCCTTAAAATGTTCACCATCGGGTTGCTGAATCGTTGCTGTAAAAAGGAAAAAATATAAGTTTCACTTCGACTGCAATTGCCTTAGTAATTATTTGAGAACTCAGCTATACTCACGTCTGAATAACCATCACCGGGCAAACCCTGGAGGACATCTGACGTAAAACCATTCCGTCCTATAATAGCTTAGCCTGGTCCAGGACCCGGTGACCACTTGACAATTCCTCACTGCTTCCAAAAATGTGAAGGAGGGGTAATCACTTCGGGTTTTGAAACTGAACAGATATCTGATCTCGGTCGGGATCGGTGGTCGATGAAGGTACTCCATGAAGACAATGAACAAGCTATTCACGGAAGCATATCCGTTCGGGTGTAGTTGAGATGGGGCGATCCCTAAAAAAGACAGTACTTCTCTTATGTACTCATTGCACGAAGGAAGCGTCCCGGCCGCGCACGCGCGGCGGTTGAATGCGATGTATCCCTCCGGCGGATTGTGTGGTCTGTCATTCGGTCCCGGTAATAACACGTTGTCCATTGACAGGCCATGCCTTAAGCATATCCTCCCCAACATATCTTCAGAAATATTGGATCGAACGGAGTCCGATGGATTGGCAATAAAAGACGCATTGGGAAATTCGTCCGAGGATGGACCAATGATCTCAGGTTCAATATCCGGAACCTCTAGTCTCGAAGTAACTGTACTTTGAATCTCCTGCTCCTGCGAACTTGAAGGTTCCATGACTAGCTAACTCATGAGAAACCATCGTTAGACGATAAAGGACCCGTGCATTCCCCAATGTAAAGCGTATGAATGTGTGTTGTGCAGTGCTGTGCATTACTTGTATAAATGTCGCAGAGTTAATGGAAATATGCAAACGACGAAGCTACAGAGTCCAGTTATAATGACCGTCATCGCTGACCGTCATCACTAAACTATTTATATGATGGAAATTGATTCGGATAGAAGTTGTTATGGTTCCATCGACGAGCTTCGAAAGGTGGTCAAGTATGCAGTTTAATTATCAAATCCAAATATGCAGGAATGAAGGGCGTCGGAATTATGCTAAGAAGATGTCAAACTTTCGTATCCATCATAGAGGGTTTCGAATCGATCGCAGGAAGCTCTTTCGAAACCATCATGATACCACTTCGAATCGATACAGAGGGGCGCGCTTCGAATCGATGATCAAGGGCCGAGTTCGTATCGATCATTGTAGGATGACTTCGAATTGATCCTTGGTTAACTGGTTCGTACCGATCAGGAAAACCTCAACTTAACATCGATCACATTCGAATCGATACCTTTCGTATCGGTCATAAAGATGTAATTTGTATCGATGTAAAGTTAAGGACTTCGAATCGACCAATAGCTGTTTCTCGTATCGATCATTTCGTATCGATACGACCCATCACGATAGTCAATCGGTGCGAACTGCGTCACCTCCATGAGGGCATCCCAGGGATCGATGCGAAATCCAAAGAAAATTGATGCCGCCCTCATCGATTCGAACACGAGTCCCTTGATCGATTCAATTCTTCTCCAAACCAGATCCGGCTTTACCAATCACCAGAGTGGTTAGTCGATGAAGAAGAGGTAGATCTGAAATAGCTTCGCCGCTTGGTTTCGTGGTTAATTACCTAATTTGAGTGGAATTCGAGGAATTAAAGATTTGGATCTTGATTGATTCGAAGACGTGACACAGTGCTTTTCTCTCTGAATCTTCGAGTCGATGCAGAACACAGTAAACACAAGGCAACAGTGAAAAGTGAAAAAGTGAAAAATGGTAAAGCCCCTGCTATTTATATGGAACCTAGAAAGTGACCGGGTCGTTTCGCATCCCAGTCAACTCGATCGGTCGTAACAAGTCAAACCACAAATCGGTTCAAAAGCTCAATTCGAGTCCATACGCTTGAAGCTTCATCGATACGAAACACACAACTAAGGATGTGATGAAGAGCATTAAGTCGCACCGATGCGAAACAAACAGTGGACACATCGATTCGAAGCCCCTATTCACATCAACAACTTCACAACTCCATCCACAACCTACGGATACGAACAGAAATTTCGTATCCATCATTTCTCATCAATACGAACCGCAATTTCGTATCCATCAAAACCGATCGATACGAACAACAATTTCATATCCATCCTTTCTCATCGGTACGAATGGGTGATTCGTACTCATCTAAGCCATCGATACGAATGTCGATTTCGTACCCGTCATAGCATAAGCATACTTCATCAATATGAATGTTGATCTCGTATCCATCGATGCTCATACCCATTGATTCGAAATATTACATTCGCGCAACACAAAGTCGATTCCTTCAACCTTCTATATCGGTTCAGGAGAGGATCGATACGAAGGGAATTTTCAAAAAAACCATCAATCGTTGTCTCAACTCAACTTTCCAAATCGACTCAGGAGAGAATCGATACGAAATTCAATAGCAAAAAAAACTGACAACGACTCATGGACGCACGACGTTAACGAGGGTCGAACTAACATATATGCATATACGTCGGACTAATATTCGATTTTAAACATTTACAGGGATCGAATACTCATCTTGTTACGAATACAACAACCAACAGCTAAGCACTATTATACAGCGATCAATCATATCAACGCAAGGTTACAGCAATACAGATTACGAATCTCAACAAAAGAGAGCAATGATTGTTCAGAGAGAAATTGCAGCTCTTCAAAGCACGTCATGTTTCCACAAGACGTACTTTGGGGGGCAAATTTTATCCCGCTTTTAAGCAAAGCCGTGATACCAAAAGGTCGATCGAAAACAAAGGACAATTCGTCTCGGAGATTGGTCATACTTCGTTTCACCATGGATATCGCTGAATTTTGTCCGAGTCCAGATTGAGCTACAATTGATAGGACATGACAAGAAAGATCATAGAAGTCAGCAACTCAAATTTCAAGTCAATTCGAGTTCATATGCTCGATTTATGATCGATTCAATTTGAAGGGAAAAGCCCAGATTGCGTACCCATCACGATGAGTGTTTTCGTATCCATCACCGAACAATGGTTCGAACCGATCACCTTCGTATCGATCAACTTCGAATCCATCGAAGTGTCTCGAATTCGACTCCATCAACTGACGGCATCGTCTAATTCTACACGGATCGAGGGAATTTAAATTTTTAATGTTCACAAGAAAACTTCCCCCTTTACCGTCTTTAGGCAATATCTACCTCTACGCTCGACGAAACCATATCTGACTATTCTTGAAAATAATTAGACACACAAACGAACAAATTTCCACTTGATCTCTTGGCATAATTCCCTCGGTTTTGTGGATATTAGTTTTTGAATGTTGGAGATGGAGTATATTTAGTTATAAGAAATCAAAATGAACTAAAAGCAAGAAAACTCATCTCCTCCCCGTGTATCCATGCCGTCTCTCCCTTATGTGATCAAGTGAATATATAAGCAAGCAATGCTTCCTTAACCATGAAGTAAAGGGGAGACAACACCCATGAATGAATCCATGGATCAAGGGAAGAGATTTGGTAAGCATGGGTTAAAAGATATGGGAAAAGAAAGTAAGGCATAGGAAAAATATTGTGTGGGTGTGTAAATATTGATTTAATGAAAATAAAATTTTACGGCATCCCGCTACACAATATCACTTTTACGCATGAGCCGCGAACGACAGAAATAAAAATAGGTCATGCATAATAATGTGAGACGGTCATAAAACAACAATAAAATACACCAGTTATCTTATTTTATGATGTTTCAAAAATAAAAACTTTTGCCGCAAAACACGTCAAACGAAAATTCGATTATTTTTCAATTAAAAATTATGGAAAAATCTTATAAATTAAATAAAAAAATACGTCATCAAAAATCAAGTCTAAATTTGAAACACATATTATGTTGTAATTAAATTCAAATTAAAATTAAAATATTCAAATAAATTACATAGTCAAATTTGAAGACTGAAAAATTATGGGTCATTATATACAATTTCAGGTTATCAATAACAGAATATGTAGGCAGTGTTTATATTTTATTTCGTGTATACAATTTTTAGGCTACAACTCCACTTTACATTTCAAGCGTACAAGGAAAGATTTACAACAATATAAACACAATATTATATAAAAATATATAATTCCCACTCATTTTTTTAGCTTTTCAAATCTTTAGATCTAATCCATGTGTTTTCGTTTCACTCCTTTTTCTCACTATTTGGATTTATACATCGCAAACATACATAGATTTATCGGAGATCTTAATGAGAAAAGAGTTTGGAATTTGATTTATATTTTTGATTCGAATTTACAATTTACCTTGGCTTTGATGATTTGATTTAACTATATTCTCTTCCTCAATCATCTTCAGCAATTTTCCAATTGTATATACATATAATCTATAACTATTTATAAGAATTTTGGAATTTAAATGAGAAAAGAAAACGCATCACTTCGGCATCGCTCCGAAAATATGAGTTTAGAAGTAAGGGTTTAGGTCTATATTTATAGAGGTTCAAATCAATGCTAGCCATTAGATTAAATTGTGTAAAATTGATGCAAACCAGAGAGACGAAGTCATAGGTCGGCTCCGACCTAACTTGTTTTCTAGACAAGCACGACCTAAGAAATCACAAGGTGAAGAGTTCCGACCTAACGAGCCTCGATCTAATGAGCTCCGACCTAAGGGGTTACAGGAGGAAGACACACGAGTTAGTAAAGAAAGATTGAGTCGTTTCCGACCTAACTGGAATCCAGGATGTGAAGGCCTAGGTCGGCTCCGATCTAAGGAACCATGTGGGGAAAAGATGCGAGTTAATGTAGATGAGTTAAGTCGTTTCCGACCTAACGAAGAGGCAACACGAGTTAACGAAGTTTCGGTTTTTGGTCGTTCTGATGTTTTAGGTCGGCAACGACCTAAGGAAGAAGACTTAGTCGGCCACGACCTAATGATAATGTTGGAGAACGCTCACGACCTATGGAAGGAATGTTAGGTGGTCTACGACCTAAAGAAACATGTGGAAAGAAGCTACGAGCTAACAGACCCTTAGGTCGTATGGAGGAAGCCGTGTTTTTAGGTCGCGTACGACCTAACTCCTTTAGGTCACGGAATGATTTCTGAAGTCGCTCCTTTAGGTCGCGAACGACCTAAATCATAAGCCGTTGATGTGCTAGGTCGCAGACAAGTGTGAGCCGTTGGTCTTTAGGTCGTTATGTGTGAAGCGCCTACTGTTTTGTAATCAATTAGGTCGGCAACGACCTAGTAAAGTCGTAGGTCGTAGGAGGGTTGAGTTACCGTTGTTTTAGGTCGCTGGAAGGGTGCTGTGTGTCTGTTAAGTCGGCAACGACCTAATATAGGTCGTGTGATGGGTTGTTTGTAAGTGTGTGTTGTAATAAGTCGTGCGCGACCTAAGTGTTGTCCAATGTTGAGTTGTGTGTGTGTTGTAAACTCTATAAATAGCAGAGTTGAGTCATATGTAAAGTTGTTGATATTTGAATAAAATTCTCTTTTGTTAGCTTTGTGCTTTCATACAAATTGGTCGTTGAGTGTGATCTCCTATCTCCTCTTTCGGTTAATCGAGTGCGCTCGATTCAACGATCGTAGAAGCCGATTCACGGTATCTAGTGCGCTAGATTAACGTGCGAAGAATCGTAGATCTTCTTTCTCGGTATCGTGTGCGATCAACGAGACGAAGATAGCTAGAATCCGGTATCTTTGGATCAACGGATTTGGGCCTTGCAGTATTCTCAACTCACCGATTGCTACATTCCATCAATTGAAGTTTGTTTCGATTTATCCGCTGCGTCAGTTTTGGTATCAGAGCCATACTTAGCCAATCATAGCTAAGTTGATTCTTGGAGCCAAGTATTTGGAGTTTATCGTGTTCATCTTGAAGTTGCAACGAGTTTGAAGATTCCGATCCATTCCATTTTGGATCTAGAGTGGAGATTTGTTTGAATTTGATTTGTGTTGAAGTACTTAAGCTTGAGCCGAGTTAAGTTGTGTAGTGGTATAGGCCGAGTCAAGAGAAGTTTAAGGCCGAGCCTTGTGAAGTTGTGTGGAAGCTTGTGAAGCCGTGACTTGAAGATTTTGTTGTTCAATCATGCCGCCTAGAAGAGCTAACCGACATCAAAACGTTGAAGCTTTGTATCGAAGAGAAGAAGCCGATCAAATGGAGCAACGTATGCATGAGAAGATTGATGAAGGCATTGGTAGGTTGGAGAAGCTTATGATTGATATGAATCAAAGTAGAAGAAGAAATTCACCTGAATCCATCCGTGGGGGTAGTAGAGTGTCATCACATTCAGAACGGGAGAGGAGAAAAAGTCAAGAGCATAGGAGTGTTGACAATCGAAGTAGTAGGAATGTTGATGATCATGATAGACGAGATGTTGGTAGTAGGGGTGGTGGTGGTAGAGATGTTGGAGGACGTGAAAGACAACGATATACATCAGACTTTGATGAGGAGTTTGACGGTGAGAGGGGAAGTATTCATTTCAGAGACCGAGATCAGGGACAACGTCAGTATCGGGTTATTGATGATGATCGACGTTGGGAATCGGGAATGAAGATGGAAATTCCGGAGTTTAAAGGAGGGATGGTAGCTGAAGAATTCTTGGATTGGTTATCTAATGTGGAGGAAATTTTTGACTTTAAGGAAGTTTCGGAGAATCGACGGGTGAAGTTAGTTGCTACTAGGTTGAGGGGAAGAGCATTGGCATGGTGGCAGCAAGCTAAACTTACCAGAGAACGGATGGGGAAGTCAAAGGTTGAGTCTTGGGATAAGATGAAGAAGATGATGAGAGCTACATTTTTACCATACAACTATCAATCACTTATGTACCAGAGATTGCAGAATCTACGGCAGGGGACAAAATCAGTAAATGACTATACAGATGAATTTTACCAACTCATTGCCAGGAACGATATAATGGAGACAGAAGAACAGCTGACTGCTAGGTTTGTTGGAGGGTTGAGAATGCAGATCCAGGATATGGTTAATATGTTCGATCCCAGATCTGTAGCGGAGGCACATCAAAAGGCGTTAGCTTGGGAAAAGCAAGGAAGGCGTGGAGGTGGTGTGTTTACTAATTCTAACAATCAAGCAAAGGGTGTCGGTGGAAGTTCTAATGTTACTAAAGCTGTTGCCAAACCAGTTGTGAAGGAGGGTGAGAAGGCGAAGGTTGGCAGTGGATTCAAATGTTACAACTGCCAGGAAATGGGTCATAAAAGCAATGAATGTCCGAAGCCGAAGAAGAGAACTATGATAGTTGAAGCTGAGGATGAGGAGGAAGAAGCTGAATGTTCTAATTCACCTTATGTTGAGGAGGAAGAAGAAGTGTCGGGAGACGAAGGTTGTAATCTGATGATGAGGAGGTCTTGTTTGACGCCAAAACAAGAGGAGGAAGATAGTTGGTTGAGGAATAACATATTTCAATCTACTTGCACTATTCTTGGGAAAGTTTGTAAATTTGTCATTGATGCTGGGAGTTGCGATAATATTATCTCTACAGAGGCAGTGAGGAAATTGGAGTTGAAAATCGAGAAGCATCCTAAACCATACAAGTTAGCTTGGTTAAGGAAGGGTGGTGAAGTGAAAGTTGGGAGAAGAGCTTGCGTGAAATTTTCTATTGGGAAGAAATACAAAGATGAAATCTGGTGCGATGTAGTGGACATGGATGTGTGTCATCTGTTGTTGGGCAGGCCATGGTAGTTTGATCGAGCAGTACAACACGATGGTCGGGCCAATAGCTATAGTTTCATGTTCGAAGGTACTAAAATCACTTTGGTTCCCAAGAAGCAACAACAGAAGGAGAGCAAGCTGGAGGAGATTGAGGAATTGAAAACTCTGTTGACTTTGAAGGAGTTTGTTAAGGAGGTTGAAGAGGAGCCTGAAGTATACTTGTTGATTGGGCGTGAGAGCAGTGAAGAGGTTGAAATTGCCGAAGAAGCAAAGCCAGTTTTGAAAGAGTTTGAAGATGTATTTCCAGAAGAGTTGCCAAAGGAGTTACCGCCACTGAGAGACATTCAACATCAAATCGATCTTGTTCCGGGAGCAGTATTACCGCATAGACCACATTATCGAATGAGTCCGAAGGAACATGAAGAGTTGAGAAGGCAGGTGGAAGAGTTGCTTGAACAGGGACGTGTGCAGGAGAGTCTGAGTCCATGTGCTGTGCCAGCTTTATTGGTACCCAAAAAGGACGGGACGTGGAGGATGTGCACTGACAGTCGAGCATTGAACAAGATTACCGTGAGATATAGATTTCCAATGCCGAGGTTGGATGACTTGCTGGATCAGTTGAGTGGGGCAACTATCTTTTCGAAGATTGATTTAAAGAGTGGTTACCACCAGATTCGGATTAGACCTGGAGACGAATGGAAGACAGCGTTCAAGACGAGAGAGGCGTTATACGAATGGTTGGTTATGCCATTTGGTTTATCAAACGCACCTAGTACATTCATGCGGGTGATGAATCAAATCTTTAGACCATTCATTGGGAAGTTCATGGTAGTTTATTTCGATGATATTCTGATATATAGCAGGAGTATGGAGGAGCATGTTCTACATTTGAGGGAAGTGTTGATTATTCTTCGCGAGGAACAATTTTATGCTGCTACGAAGAAATGTGTGTTCATGGCAAGAAGTGTTTTATTTCTGGGGTGTATTGTTTCGGAAGCAGGAATTCAAGTTGACCAGAATAAAGTGGAAGCAGTCAGGAATTGGCCACAGCCGAGGACGATTATAGAGGTGAGAAGTTTTCATGGGCTAGCATCATTCTACCGAAGATTCATTCCGCACTTCAGTAGCGTGATGGCTCCAGTTACTGATTGCATGAAGGGGAAACAGTTTGTATGGTCAGAGGAAGCGGGGGTTGCTTTTGAGAAGATCAAGGAATTATTGACGTCTGCACCAATTCTTGTTTTACCGAATTTTCAGTTATTGTTTGAATTGCATACTGATGCATCGAAGGTCGGTATTGGAGGAGTTCTGAGTCAGAATGGGAAGCCAGTTGCTTATTTCAGTGAAAAGTTATCAGGAGCAAAGATGAGATACAGTACATATGACGTTGAATTCTATGCTGTGGTACAAGCTGTTAAGCACTGGAGGCACTATCTATTTCAGAAAGAATTTGTTCTGTACACTGATCATGAGGCATTGAAGCATTTACAGGGGCAAGACAAGATTTCAGCGAGACATGCATCATGGATTGCTTATTTACAACAGTTTACTTTTGTCGTGAAACATAAGTCAGGGGTGACGAATCGTGTAGCAGATGCATTAAGCAGGAGGAGTCATTTATTAACGACATTGAAGGTTGAGGTGACAGGGTTTGAAATGTTGCCAGATCTGATTGAAGAAGATCCTTACTTTGTGAAATGTGTAGAGAAAGTCAAGGAAGGAAATAATGAATTTGTGATGGTTGATGGATTCTTGTTCAAGGGGAATCAATTATGTATTCCAGATTGTAGTTTGAGATTGAAAATTATCAAGGAGTTACACGTGGAAGGGCATGTGGGCCGTGATCGTACTTTGCAATTGATTTCACAGTCTTACTTTTGGCCGTCGATGAGGAAAGAAGTGGGAAGGTTTGTGGAGCGATGTCAAATTTGCCAAGTTTCGAAAGGAACCGCGACCAATGCTGGGTTGTATATGCCGTTGCCTGTACCGGCTAAACCATGGGTTGATGTGGGTATGGACTTTGTATTGGGATTGCCGAGAACGCAGCGTGGTAATGATTCTATATATGTAGTGGTTGACAGATTTTCTAAAATGCCACATTTTATTGCTTGCAAGAAGACGGCGGATGCTGTTCGTGTTGCTCAGTTATTTTTCAAGGAGATCTATCGACTTCATGGATTGCCAGAGTCTATTGTGTCGGATAGAGATACTCGTTTTCTGAGTCACTTTTGGTTAAGTTTGTGGAAGATGGTGGGAACGAAGTTGAATTTTAGCAGTGCTTATCATCCACAAACAGACGGACAGACCGAAGTTGTTAACAGATCGTTGAGAAATTTGTTGCGATGTCTTGTGAAGGACAATCTGAAGAGTTGGGACATGAAGTTATGCCAAGCTGAGTTTGCACATAATCATGCAGTGAATCGTAGCACGGGATTCAGTCAATTTCAGATTGTATATTCAAATTTACCCAGGGGACCGTTGGACTTAGCGGTGGTACCACAACCGAAGGGGACAGTTAAACGAGCTGCTGATTTTGTTGAAGGATTGACGGAATGTCATAGAATCGTTCAAGAACGATTAGAAAAGTCAAATGAGAAGTATAAGCGGGCTGCTGATTTGAAACGACGGAGTGTTGAATTTAAGGAAGGTGATTTGGTTTATGCTGTATTGACGAAGGATCGTTTTCCGGTGGGTGCTTATAACAAGTTGAAAGCTAGAAAAATTGGTCCTGTGGAAGTTGTGAAACGGATTAATGAAAACGCTTATAAGTTGAAGCTGCCGGAGGATGTATACACTTCTGACGTGTTCAATGTTAAACATCTTGTGCCATATTATGAAGATGAACAATCAGATATAGGAAAATTTACAAATTCGAGGACGAATTTTTCTCAACCTGGGAAGGATGATGCAAACCAGAGAGACGAAGTCATAGGTCGGCTCCGACCTAACTTGTTTTTAAGACGAGCATGACCTAAGAAATCACAAGGTGAAGAGTTCCGACCTAACGAGCCTCGATCTAATGAGCTCCGACCTAAGGGGTTACAGGAGGAAGACACACGAGTTAGTAAAGAAAGATTGAGTCGTTTCCGACCTAACTAGAATCCAGGATGTGAAGGCCTAGGTCGGCTCCGATCTAAGGAACCATGTGGGGAAAAGATGCGAGTTAATGTAGAGGAGTTAAGTCGTTTCCGACCTAACGAAGAGGCAACACGAGTTAACGAAGTTTCGGTTTTTGGTCGTTCTGATGTTTTAGGTCGGCAACGACCTAAGGAAGAAGACTTAGGTCGGCCACGACCTAATGATAATGTTGAAGAACGCTCACGACCTATGGAAGGAATGTTAGGTGGTCTACGACCTAAAGAAACATGTGGAAAGAAGCTACGAGCTAACAGACCCTTAGGTCGTATGGAGGAAGCCGTGTTTTTAGGTCGCGTACGACCTAACTCCTTTAGGTCACGGAATGATTTCTGAAGCCGCTCCTTTAGGTCGCGAACGACCTAAATCATAAGCCGTTGATGTGCTAGGTCGCAGACAAGTGTGAGCCGTTTGTCTTTAGGTCGTTATGTGTGAAGCGCCTACTGTTTTGTAATCAATTAGGTCGGCAACGACCTAGTAAAGTCGTAGGTCATAGGAGGGTTGAGTTACCGTTGTTTTAGGTCGCTGGAAGGGTGCTGTGTGTCTGTTAAGTCGGCAACGACCTAATATAGGTCGTGTGATGGGTTGTTTGTAAGTGTATGTTGTAATAAGTCGTGCGCGACCTAAGTGTTGTCCAATGTTGAGTTGTGTGTGTGTTGTAAACTCTATAAATAGCAGGGTTGAGTCATTTGTAAAGTTGTTGATATTTGAATAAAATTCTCTTTTGTTAGCTTTGTGCTTTCATACAAATTGGTAGTTGAGTGTGATCTCCTATCTCCTCTTTCGGTTAATCGAGTGCGCTCGATTCAACGATCGTAGAAGCCGATTCACGGTATCTAGTGCGCTAGATCAACGTGCGAAGAATCGTAGATCTTCTTTCTCGGCATCGTGCGCGATCAACGAGACGAAGATAGCTAGAATCCGGTATCTTTGGATCAACGGATTTGGGCCTTGCAGTATTCTCAACTCACCATTTGCTACATTCCATCAATTGAAGTTTGTTTCGATTTATCCGCTGCGTCAAAAATCCAGGTCATTTGGCTATGTATTATTAACGCATTTACACAAGCAATAGTCGGCCGCTCCGGTTGATCAGAAGTCATTTTTGGTCAATCTTGCTTGTGTTTCTAGCCGTGATTAATAAAAATTGATGATTTGTTTAGTTTCGTTCCTTTTTAAAACCGATTGTATAATTTAATTTTTACTTTTATATATTTATCAAATTTGATTTAACGTAAACATTTCTTATTGTCTAATTTTTCACTAGCGTTATTAATCAATGCCAATCAACTTTTATTATCATAATTACGTATATAATTATTTTCGGTTCAAAATCTTCAATTGTTTGTAGCCTTTTCGTTTGAACTCTGATCAGAAAACGTTATATATGAAAATTAATCAGAAAATTGTCACGAACCCAAAGGTGCAAGTTGCATAGCCAAATTCTCACATTTATAAAAATTCTATATTTTGGCATTACTAATTATTCCCTTTTTAATTGATATCGTAAATTACAGAGTGTAATAGTCTATGTACATTTACGTATGTATTTATTCTTTAAGTCTAGTTAGGGTTTCTTTAATATTCCACGTTTAATTTATACATTCATATTACATAATTATTATTATTATTTAACTTTTATATTTCATATTACTTATATAATAATCTTATGTATAATATTGTATTAATTAAATTTTATTTAATTAATTAATTTTATATTGATGTAACATTTGTATTCAATATTTCATTATATACTATAACCTTTATTGTATAACACATAAAGTATATACATGTATATATTATTTAATTAATTAACCTATTAATTAATTAATTTAATTTAACTATTTTAATTAAATTATAAATTTCAAAATTTATTTGATATACATACATGTATACTTATGTCATTTCAAACATTTTTAAAATAGCATATATCATAATATATAATACATGTACTTATCTGTTTATTAACTTATTTGATTAGTTAAATTTATTATTGTTATTAATAAATTTTTAAATTTCAAAATTAATTTGTTTTATTCTTCAAACATGTAACGTCCCACCTTTTTGCACGTTTTAAATCGACGATAAACCACACACGTCAGACTTAAACCATACAGAAGGACGGATTGTTATGGGGTAAATAAGAAAAAGCAGAGAAAGAAAAAAACAAAATTGAATCTTGTAGCGGAACGATAACATATAAAAATCAAATATACAGTTCATGAAGCTGTTTTACAAATGTTCGATTATACTTATACAATACATATTAGAGTTACACATACCAGAAACAATAAATACCGCAGCGGAACAGTATAAATGTAGTGGAATACTATAATAAATAATGATAAATCTTCGTCTTCATCCTCCAGATGTAAGGTCTTCAAATCTTGAAATGCTCAGGATGACCCAAGCAACTTGAAAAGACAAAACACCGAGTCAGAACTAAAAGATCTTATGTAAGTTAAATCAACGGTAAATAATATGAGTGTAACGGCGTCAGAAATGTTTACGGGATTTGACATCTCCTATCCAGTGTCTAACGTGAGTGCAGTAACTCAAGAGATGCTCGGATTCACATCTCCGAAGGATCCGTTAAACTATTTACTATGTAGTAATATACGCTATTATAATAGTGTCTAAGATAAAATATAATATACTGAAAATAGCGTTAAGGCTTTACATTTTCCACCATAACACACTTTTATATTCCCATAGTCTATATAGTACCATAATCTCCCCCGTACTGGGCGTCGTCAGAGGGCACTCTATAGGTATTGTACAAAACAAAATCGTATAAGGCGCGCTAGGGTAGGTGACACGGCACAACTAGGCAATGCCAGGGTAGATATACCAATTGCGATCCGGGCTGGTAGTAACGCATAGCCGCAGCTACCGCCCACCTCGAGCCACGCCCCCAAATAAAAAAAATCAAAAGTGGCCATCAAATCAATCCAAAAGTCAAAGTATAATATCGAAGGGATGTGTCCGATCAAAGGTGCTACCTCATTGGCCCGAGAATCGCTTTTGTTTTAGCCACCTTATGACAACTCACGGGAGTCGAGTCCACGTATTTACCTCAAAGGAAACGTCGTCACCATCCTACTTCATTCTGGAATCTCCACCGCGTATACGGTTATTAAAGTGGTTTTTGGAGTTGGCAGGGAGTATGACAACTTCCGATCCCGGTCTCTTCAACAACCAAAAGTTATTATAACACCGCGGTCATTTCAAAATAATTTATATTTCAAACTAAAATATAATATCCATTTTAAACCATATAATTACGATATCATTTCCTCTTTTAAAACCAAATCAATATGATATCATTTTCAAATATATCCTTTTCTAAAAACATAACATTTTCATAGTTATAATATTTCGAAACCAAACGCTTGAAATATAGCCTTCCAAAACATAAAACTTTGAATTTTATAACATTGAAATATAACTACACCACTTAAATGGTTTAAATATTAAATTACTTTATAAACTAAAATGTCTTCTTTAATTTCACAAATAAATTCCAAATACTGATTTGAACCTCCAAATAAACCTTTTCAAATCCAATATATTCCAAAGCTTAAATGTTTAATATTTCAAACTAAATTTTATAATTCATATGTATATACCAATTTCACTTTTTCTATATTTTTAGTTTGGAAGTATTTGCTTGCTAAATCCAATATCCTTTGAATAAAACTCCAATTTTCAATAATGAAATATTCCTCAGTTTATTCACTCAAATCACCTTAAACCCGAATTAAGTTATAAAACCATATTCTTTTAAAATCTCAATTTCAATAAGTTCCCAAAGGATTCTTATTAAATATAATTCTTTAATTAAATAAAATCTCCAATCAATTTCAACACTATCTTCTCAACCTTGATTTATAAAAATCAATATAAACTCTATAAAAAAATGTACTTTAAATAAATACTTAACAATGTTATATTTTAATAATATCCAACTTTGTTATTTAACTTATTTATACTTTAAACAAATCTTATTCATAGCATAAACCTAAGAATTTAACTATATATAAAATACATTTATACAATATCCAAATCCATACCTCATAAAACCGTATATTTCTTTACAAACCATAAAAAATCATTTCAAAATATTATATATATATATAGACCGCGGTGCCTGCATATAATTTTCTATCCTATGGTCAAGTAATACGGATATTTATCATTTCAATCCGTAATTTAAATAAAATTACGGATATATATCATTTCAAAGCACAATCCCGAATGAAATAAAATGCATAACAACTTGCAGTTTAAAATAATATATAATACAACATCCATTCATCCATCAACAGATCACACATCCATCACAATCATCATCCAAAAAAATCAATCAATACCAATAGATAACTGATAATATATATATAACAGGTAATTGACTGGCAGTTGTATTCAATAACAAATGAAATAACGATGTAATTTAAATAAATACAATAACTGAGACGATGATTAAAAATATACGAAAAAGTCATAAATAAATGCATAATCACAACAAAAATTAAATTTAACGAACATAAGAAATTCTAGAAGTTGTGAGTGGGTTAAAAGACTCACCTTTTGAATTTAAATTGAATTCAAATCCAATTTAAACCCAAAAATTGACCAATCTCAGAATCCATCCAAACCAGTGCCAAAATGTCCGAAATTCCAATACGAACCTAGCAGAGAAAACCGCGTGTGAATCTGAGTCCGTATGTGAAAGTTATTCAAGTTAAATCGTTTGAAACAAAATTAAATTAAAACAAAACAATAGAAGAATAAATAAATAAACAATACTAACCACGTTAACACGTCATCACCTTCTTTGAACAACAACAGGAATGTACGCACGAAAATCTTCAACCCACACGTGCAACCAAACCCTACCACGCAACCGACACACACGACACCAAACGCCACCTCGACTCGTTCAACGTGCGCCGCCTCCACCATGCCAGGCCGACCACCCTGGACGTACGTGCACGACCCCTTCGCCCCCTGGATGCAGCCGCCGCCACTAAATGATAACCCTAATCGAATTTTATACGACGATTTGACCGTCCAACCATCGAACGAACAACGCCGATGTGACGACCCAAACTCGATGTCCGATAAACGACATCAAATTCGCATCGCCGGAGCTTATAACAACAATTAGATGAATATAAAATAGCGGAACAGAATCAATATCATAAATATCATCACAGTTACAACATCAACATAATATCCATACTACAATAGAGTATATACTACATACACCACAACTCTAAATACAACATCATGATAATACAACAGTGATCATATATCTAAAAGTCCTCAAATGAGAGAGATGATAACGAACTCCCAAAAGCTAAACACCAGAAATCTCCAATAGCTCCTAAGATATCTCCAAGATAAGAGCTCCAAAATACAGAAACCTGCTACTAGGCTGTCCATGTGGAAATAATGGGCACCCAGAGTTTAGGAAAGAAAACAATAAACTCTGGATCAGTCATGGGACTGGTATGAGTAAACAAAAAAAACAGTTATCTTTAAAGAAACTAGATTTATAAAAGAATTTTCGGTATGCTTTTAAAAATGGAACTGCCATAAGACCTCCCGCCACACACACAATGCAAACGCAGAATTGGAGGAGATTTCTTCTTATGATAGTTAAATATGCTTGGTACGAGAAAAAAATTCTTTGATATTATACTAGTGCATAGTGAGGTAAATCATTTCGAAAATAGAATATTAATCTTAGCCAGCATAGGTACCATTATACTATGCCTACTATAGCTGTCACCTGAGGTGACAGGTTATACAACTAAAATCGTACAAGGCTCGTATTGTTTCTTTGGATTTCCAACAAATGGTCAGGCCAAGGAACTTCCCATTGCCACATGAGAACGTCTCTGGAAGTACGTTCCCGAGAACCAAACCGGATCTCTGCCAACACAAGGCCGGGTTACCCTTCAAACTGGGTAACAACTGACACGAGTATGTCATCTCCCGGTTGTAACCAACCTTTAACCGGGGGCCCAGCAACAAATCACAAAGTAATATATATATATATATATATATATATATATATATATATATATCTGCGATATCAACATAAGTTAAGTATCTGGGCTCCATACCATGATACCACTTCTATCCAAAAGGAAATGCACATACCCTAAGGGGTGCTACCCCCAATAACCTTGCTGCATCGTTCCTGTTTCGACCATTTCGGGGTGTGAGGTCCGACGAAGTCTCGTCCACAAAACTACGCTTTGGTTCAAAGCCATGCTTTGGGTCAACAAATGATCAAAGTAATGATCACAAAGATAAATAATCAAACAAATGATCATATCACAAATGATCAAACAATGATCATTACACAGCAACGCTTAGCATGTCACATTACCAAATTGGGAATATATCGCTGATAACCTTCAACTACATAACCTCTGAGCTCGTACGTCTCAGAGAAGGGTGTTAAGCTAAGAGAATAAATTCTCCGCCGCCAAGAAATATATTTGAAAGAAATCTGCTTTATATCTCAAAGTGTAGTGTCAGACACACAATCCATACAAGTCTGTTCTGGGTTCGAACAGAACCGAAGGCACTTCCAAAGAAGTCCTTGCAATCCGGATATCCACAATCCCGATCGGACTTCCTATGACTTAGGAAATCTCTATACCTAAGCTACTCGGTGCAGAGACAATCGATAGGTCATCCTATCGCTTTCGCAAATACCGGGTCTTCAACACCGGTCTTCAAATGCTATCCATAACGTCGAATCACATATTCGAAATGGGTTATACGACACAAAGGTCCTTTCCCGGCTAATTCGAATAGTGAGTGTCAAATTTTAAAACATGTGGATGTCATTCACAAATATTCACAGGTTCGATGTGGGTTTCGGATAACCAACTGAAATCTGATTCCCTGTCGCATCGAAGTTTAAATGCCGTTTTACGGGCAACAAGGTTTTCTCACAAATACAGAACAAATCAGAATCATAGGACAGTACATAGCAATCTACATCACACAGTATCACAACAGAGCAGAAATATCAATACATTGCACAACAATAGTTAATTATTTTCCAATGGGGTTTAAATAAATTCATGATTAAATTTTGATAATTTAATAAATCAACTCAATTAATTATTTCTTAATTACAAATTAATTTAAATACTTAACTGTTTATTTATCAATCTTAATTACAAAATTGTATATCGTTCTTAATTTCTTTTCAAAATCATTAAAAATTATTTACCTTAATTATTATTTGAAAATCTTCTTTATATTTTGGAAACCAATTTATTATAGTTATAAAAACTTTAATGTTCACAAACTTTAATATTAACTTAAATTAAATTATTTAGTTAAAGAATTAATTAAATTATAAAACATTGTTAAGTAAGTTTCTAATTTATCATAAATCAATATTGGCTACATTGTAAATGCAAGAATTTACTTAACATTGTAAAATTCAAACTTTATTGGTCCTAACCCCAGTTTTAACCAAAACCCGAGTAAACCCAGGTTTGTACTCGAGTCAAACTCGAGTTTCCTCCGTGCCTTCCCCGAGTTCTTCCTCTTCTCTGTTCGTTCGCGTATCCATCTTCTCTGTTTCATTTTTTTTAACTACTAAGACAAAATTCACTTAAACGCGAGCACCACTGACAAGCGGCTGCCCCTGTGCACGTGTACACCACCGCGCCTCCGCTCCAGTGGCCGCTGCGACCCCCAACACGTCACGATTCTTCCCCACACTCGAGAGTGATCTCCAGTTCGACGCAAAATTTACAAAATAAAAAAAAACCCGTAGCTCGAAAGAAGTTGGAACGAACCCTCTCTTGCAAAACGCCACGCCACCCCCAACGACGACCACCTGACACCATGAAACTCCGGCCACACGTCGACCACACTCCAAGCCATCATCCCCCAAGTCCTCGTGGAGCTCGATCAACTCAAAAGGGCGCCATCAAAATTTTACAGAACTCGAAAAAAAATGGAACTAAAACCCTAATGTGACCTCGAATCCAAATCTCACGCAATAAAAAAATTCTTTGACAATTTTCGTGAAGTCTCTGATGTTCAAACTTGCTACAAACCAAATTTTAGGATTTTCTATTGATTCGATTGTCTGAAATTCGAAAAAATGAAAATTTTGTTCATATACAAATTTTTCCGAGAATACAAAACTAAAAATCCAAATTTTTATTTTAAAATTCATGCTTTGCAGTATCGATTCAATAAATATTCTCGAATTAATATTTTACAACAATTTATTTTTATCAAATTTTTACCTGGAAACTGTAAAACAAGATTACAGTGATGCTTGATAAAGAAGATCTTAAATCAACCTTTAAAAATCTTACTTTTAAGTTTAACAACTGGTTTAGTTGAGAACCAAAGTTTACAAAATATTTTAAACAACATGGTTTGAATGTTTGAACAGAAAAATGAAGTCTGTAACACTTTTCAAAGAACAGAGCATGTTAAAATCATATGCCTACTGAAGTATATGCAAACAGTTTAAAGATGAAGTTTGAACTAGTTTAAAATAAACTTAAAATTCTTTACAAAATTATGCTTACTCACAATGAATACTAGTTTTGAGACAGAGCCTAAAAACTCATATTTTCCAGATCTGTACATAACACATTCACATACAATATCTACTTGTACAAGCATTTTTCTTTTCCAGACATAACTTCAAACAATAAGTTTAAAAATCCAAATCCAAAGAGGTTTACTTACCTGGCAAATATTTGAAAACAGAGAATACTTTTGTATTTAAAAGTTGCAGTTTTGATCTTTCTTCCTTCAGTAGATTGTTTTCACCTTGAATATAAGGTAATGTTTCCATTTTCTTTTTAATTTTCGATCTTTGCTTTTTTTTTTCTTTCTTTCTTCAATAAAAAGTTTTGAACGAGATGATTCTTATATATATATATATATATATGTATATATATGTATATGTATATAGAAGTGTACAAAAGTAGGCAAGTACAATGTTTTATGGTATAAAGGAAAATCAAACTTTGTCTATGGCTGTGCAATAATAACATTAAATGAAAGTATGTTGCTTTGTATATTTATAGCATGTCGTGTTTCATGCTTTCCTGTTTGCTTCAAGGTGCTGATGTGCTTTGTGGAGGCTTGCATTTAATGCAAGCATGTTTTGTGATGCTACTATCTTGTATACTTTCAGCACATGTTGATATGTATATTCTTTTGCAAAGTGCTGTTTTGTTTATAAATACTTTCTTACATAGATTTTGATTCTATGCTATCTTCTTGTATACTTACAACAAGTTTTATTACAAGTATATATATTTTCTTAGTCCTTTATTTTGTTTATATTGCTAATTGAAAGAGCTTGGTTTTCTTATGTCTTATTTTACTTTGTTAAAATAAATGTGTTTTGTTTTAGTTATTGCTTTCTTTTGTTTAATAATATTTTATTTCTGCTAAAATTTCACAAATTAAATTCAAAAGTTCAAACAATTTAACGAATTTAATTTAACAAAATTCCGGGATGTTACAACCGATGCACTCCCCATCGTCCACTCTACAATACCCAGAAATGACTCGTCGATCCGACAACACTCATCGATGCGCGATGGACGGTCATGAATTAAACCTCAATTTCTGGTCATCCAAAAACTCAGATCGAGAAACGGACTGCAGATCTGACTTGCGCTCTTCGAGAGCTTCGATATATAATTTTTCTGAATTTTTTTGAGGAGTTTGAAATTTCATTTTGGTTTTGAATTGCAATTGGAATTAGGTGTTTGTCTGCCATTGAACTGAGGAGGTGAGAGAAATTATACGCGCAAAAAAATGAGAAATAGAGGTAGGCTAGGGTTTATAACAAGGTATTTATGGACAAGGTTCAAAAGAATAGATGGACCTGATTTATAAACGCGCTGAACAATGAATGGCCCGAAAAGCCCATTCTGACTCCGGAACGAAATTGGGTCAACCTGTATATCAAAATAGATGTTTTAAAATATTTTAAACTCGATGGAACAAGTTTCAAGTCCAAATTCCATCGTATGGAGAATTTATGCTAAAATCAAATTATTTCAAATTGATTTCAATTTCATTGATATCAAGGCGTTTCGAGTCCGTACGATCAAACAACAAGCCCGATCGCTACGAAACTTGAAATACTAAAATAATTCACTGTTACGAATCCGATGAAACTAGTTTCGTCAAAATCCGAGTCAGTGGCCAAAATGGTTATTTTTACATTTAATTAAATAAATTTAAAATTAATTAGTTAAATCCAACTTTTCAATTTCAATTCTTAAATTGACAAATTTCATCATTTTTAATTTCTCAATCATTCACAATGATTTAAACAGATTTAAAATGTCAATTTTTTTGAGTTGATTAATTCATCAATTCCAATGTTAACCTCAATTTCAATATTTAATTTCAATTTCATTAAATTTAGAAATTATAAAATAAAACTCCAGAATTCATTTATTAAATTCTTAATCTTGTTATTCGAGTCTTATTACAATAAGAATATAACTAACATTGCTTTTAAATCTTGGTTCTTAATATTCTCCCATTTTAACTTAATTCCAATTAACGTACTATTTAATTACCTTTAATTGCAATTAATCCAATTATCATACATTAAATTCCCATATTGACAAAACATTATTTTGCATTCCTTTTTATTCAACCAACTGTCATTTTATAAATAAACTTAACATTGGATTCATACTTTATTACATAAATATCTTCAATTTCATCCAACTTAATATTTACGTAATATTTAAATATTTAATTTCAATTGATTGCAATTACTCCAATCATTGAATGTTTATTTAAATAAATTTTTTTTATTTGATTTAAATCTTTACATCACATCCACCAATTTCAAATAATATAGTTAATGCTGGTTTTTTACATTATATTGGATAAATATACTCATCTTACTTTCTTTATTGTGTATTAACT
Organism: Allium cepa; assembly: GCA_030765085.1. Lineage (NCBI taxonomy): Eukaryota > Viridiplantae > Streptophyta > Magnoliopsida > Asparagales > Amaryllidaceae > Allium > Allium cepa. The sequence goes on from CM060929.1 coordinate 440,511,921, forward strand.
ATAATTTCCATTAGTATTGAAATCTTTGCCAAATATAACGTTTGCATTACCTCCTTTATTGGGATTTCATTCAACTTATTTATAGTCAACTTATTTTAACAACACTACCTTTAATTTTAATTATCAATTCATTCATAAACCACAACAATACATTATTACCAAATATTACCTTAAATCCACCCTAACGTAATATTTAATTCCATTTATTGCAATAGGTTTCAATTAATAGTGATTGCGCTAAATTAGTTTGCATTAACGTTATTCCATTAATCTACATCCAATTACATTTTATATTCCCGATAAATTTACTTACTGGTTTCATGCTTCTATTACACCAATTACTACCTTATAATAGTTTTACGTTTCTAATTTAAATTTACATTCACCCTTTCCGCTATTTTATTAATTATCATTAAAGTACATTTGATTATCTTTATTGGTACTGTTATCCCACTTTTTGGTAAATCCATGACACCAAAAGGTCGATCGAAAACAAAGGACAATTCGTCTCGGAGATTGGTCATACTTCGTTTCACCATGGATATCGCTGAATTTTGTCCGAGTCCAGATTGAGCTACAATTAATAGGACATGACAAGAAAGATCATAGAAGTCAGCATCTCAAATTTCAAGTCAATCCGAGTTCATACGCTCGAGTTATGATCGATTCAATTTGAAGGGAAAAGCCCAGATTTCGTATCCATCACGATGGGTGTTTTCGTATCCATCACCGAACAATGGTTCGAACCGATCACCTTCATATCGATCAACTTCGAATCCATCGAAGTGTCTCGGATTCGACTCCATCAACTTTGAATCCATCGAGTTCGTATCGACGGACCTCGTACCCATCAGCAGATGAAGCGCTTCGTATCCATCAACCAGTGTCTGCTTCGTATCCATCAGATCATCGTCCTTCGAATCCATCGAAGGGTGAAAGTTCACATCGATTGACTTCGTATCCATGAAGAAGCTATAGGGCTCGTATCCATCAAAGAAAGGCTTGTTCGTATCCATCGGCAATCAGTTGTTCGACTCCATCAGCAACTACTGTTCGAACCCAATGGCGAAGCTTCATTCGAATCCATCAAGCTAGCATGCCAAGGTGACATGTCATCCATCGATACGTATGCGTCGAGATATATGGAGTCGAACGCGGTCAACTCGGAGTGAAGACCGGATCGATTCGAGGTTTGCGCTCCACGTCATCGCAAAGGCGCGTGCCACCATCGATTCGAAACCATCGGTTCGAAGGGATGGTTTCGAACCAAACAGCCGCAAGAAGAACATCATCTCGTATCCACGATAACTCAAGATCTACTGATCCAAATGCCATGAAATTTTCACAGAAGCTTGCATACATGTTGAAGAATGTCCACACCAAATTTCACCTCGATTGGATGATTTTCTGATCGATTCGAATGGAGTTCGAATCGATGCCAAAGTGGGCCCAAATTTCCTAAGGCCGGGCGCGTGGGTCCCCTCACGTGCCAGAAGTGGTCTACCGAATTTTCAGCGAAATATCAGCATCCTACGCCTATAAATAGAGCCCCAGGACCAACAGAAAAGGGATCTTTCGACTCCCAAGCGCCTAGACTCTGCCGAATTGAGATCTCCATCATCCTACATAATATTTTTGCTGTTGATTTCGAATTTCCAGTTGTAACTTGCTGTTTATTGCTGTAACAACTTGTAATCATTGAAAGAGAATCAATAAAACACCAAAAAACTTCACAGTGGACGTAGGCAACACGCCGAACCACTATAAATCGCTTGTCTACGCATTTACTTTACTGTTGATTCGAGTTTTTGTTAGATAATATTCGTTTTGAATTTACATTCTTCATTATTATCTCTTCAACGACTCCCGAAGAGTGTTATGACCAATTTTGGTGCAAACAGGTACTTGGTGAATTAACTGGTAACACAACCATTATATCCTTTATACTACTTGTATATTTATTCTTCATAAACAACTACTATCTATAATAATATTTCACAAATTTATTCAATAATTACACTTGTTTTTCTCATATTCCCATTATACTAAGTCATAACATTTACACTATTTCATTTATTGTAGTTTCATTCAATCTATCAAAGTTTTAGCTTTAATAACCATTATTATACTTCACCCTAGTTATTATTCATTATTCATCTACAAATTTTATTTATTTCAATATTATTCCATTTATAAATTATAAGGTTTTATTTCTTTCTAAATAAATTACAAAATCTTATTAATTTAATTAATTTTTTTCATTTCTTAAATATTAAATTATCAAAACTTAATCAAATTAACAAATTTAAATCATTGAAATTTCCGGGTCATTACAAAACATTTTCAAAAACTTTATTATATTATAACTTTTATAATATATGTATATATTATTTGAATTTAACTTCTAAATTTAAATCTTATATTTTTAAATTTTCAAACAATATTGAAAATTAGTTTAAGCCAAATTCAAATGGAGCTTCTTCTATTGGGGACAACCTTTTGGGCTTACTTTACCTTTCTGGTCAGGTTGGTAATCAGGTGGGACATCGTAGTTAATTGCCAAATTTCAATCCTAGACATTACCTTTCTAGACACCATATTAGGTGGGTTGTGAGCTTAATTATTTAACCGTAATATGATTAACTTAGACCACATAACCTATTGGGGTCTGATATCATTATTGAAACTAGGTCAGCCCGGGCCGTAAGGAATGTTATGGATGAATTTCCAAAAGTTTGCCTTAATAGATCTCTACTGGACCTACAAAGTCTAATTTATTTAGAATATTTCTAAATTTTATATAAATAAAATCATTTATTTTATTTAAATTTTAAAATGATATTATATTATTTAACTTTATTTTATATTAAATATATATATATATATATGTTATATATGCATATTTAAGTGTGTGCATGTGCAACATATCAATGAGTGCAAGATATAACATGCCTGTATATAAACGTTGGGATTTACATCGCAACAGTCACATTAACTCATTCAAAAGACTTATTTAAAATGTATTAAATAAATGAAACTTTTTACTATGCTCTTGAAAATATTATTTATACAAATATATGTATAAATATATATATAAATATGTTAAATACATATATATAAATATGTATAGTGATATATATACACGCATACACACACACATTAAGATAAATAAAATAATAAAATAAATTTTTTAAATAAATTTATTGAATTGGTATGGTGTATAAATCGGACGTTTTTTTTTTAATTTTAATTTTTTAGTGTATATATATTAACATAATCGTATAAAATTATTTGAGATAAAAAATTATTTTTCAAACCATAATTTAAATTTAAATTTTCCAATAAATTCTACATAAAATTTTAAATTTTGAAATTTTAATATATGATTTTCATAATATAAATGATTTTAAAATTCAATTTTAAATTTTATTTTTTAATTTAAATATATAAAAATAAAAAAATGTTTATTTTACTTTCTATCGTGAGCTTAATATGCATCAATAAAATTTTGTAAAATATAAAATATATTTTATAAAGATATATGAATTTATATAATTATTTATCATATAAATTAATTTAAATATTATTTGAAAATAATATATAACAAATAAAATATATTCGTTCTATTGAACATATTATATTCATTAAACATCACATATGCAATTTTATTTTCATATTTTACACATGTATAATATAGTATTTAAATATATACCACACAGATATATGTATATATTAGATATTAAATTAATCAAATAATAAAAAAAGTTTCTTTAAAATTGGAACTATGCTACACATAGACGAATTATTACAATATATTATATTATAAGCATATATACGTATATATAGAACCAACTAAATTTATGACAATATATCTACATATTCAAATTGTTACCTAACTAACAATATTATAAGTAGACAAATGAACATTATAATTATAAAATAATGTTTGTAATTAAATTATAAATGTACATTGTAGCCAAAGCCCTTATGCATACCTTGAAACAATGTTATATGCTTCTAGAAATAATTTTCGATCCAACAGAGTGCTAGTCCTTGAACTGTCAGCCATCAGCCATCGGATAGCAGCTAAATTGATTTGATTTGAACTTTAAAGACCAGAGAGATGGAGGATGAAAGTCGGCCAGCAAATGAATGGGATGGAGGCACCAAAAAAGATCTTTATAGGAAGAGATGCTTAAATAGATGATGGAAATGAAAGAATATAGAATCTCATCCTTTACTCTATCTCCTTTAATCTTGGCCATCAATTTTCAAGGTGAAACATCCCATACCCCTTAATATGACCAAAAGGAAACATTAAAAGGTATGGTGCGTTGTAGGTATAACTGAAACTAATAGATACTAAGATTCACAAGATGAAAATAATAAAACCAGCGGAAACTAAATTAATAACTTAATTAAAACAAAGCTTTATAATTGCTTCATAAGTAAGTCAAATACCAAATACAACATCCACATCTCAAAACTCATCATGTATTATGAAATAAAAATTCATAGTCTCTAAACTAGAGTACAAAATATCCCACAAAATAAGCCAGTACATAGAAAGAACAAAAGCTGAAATAAAAGAAATACATAGAAGAAATCTCCTTAAAGAGAACTCCAACCTGTAGCAATCTATTGACATTTCCCTTGATTGCCTAAAGGGGGAAAGGGGAAAATAGAGGAGTAGGTCAGACTAAAAGTCTAGTGAATGATAGTAATTACTAGACTCTTTAAGCAAGATAAGGTAATAGACTATACAACAGTTCAAGCATAAACAAGGGTAATAGAGGAAACAGGAAAGAGATAAATCAGAAATAAATATGATTAAATGTTGTTCAATTTATAAGATAGGTTAACTTTCATTGCTTGCACATATCCTTTATTTCTGTTTTAATTAGGCTGAATTCCTAATCCTGTAATTAGGATGTGACCCTAATTCTACCCTTTTTGATCGGCCTGCTACTCCATAGACCTTACTGCGGACCAGCCACTATATAACTCCCAACACAACAGCCAATTGTATCTATGAAAGATGCATAGAGATACTACTGTGGATCAGGATGACATATATAGCTCCCTACATAGAAGGCAATGATGTCTACAAAAGATACTCATACTAAGCACTTGGAACTCATAGCTACTACTGAGCACCCGAATGGAAGTCGCATGCGTAACTACCACCATACCCATGCTACCTTTTGCTCCACCTATTGGGTCTTCTTATTACCTCAACATCCAGCATAAACGTGCCCCTCATCTCACTTCAGACTAATGTGAGATCGCCAGGTTTCCATTCAATCTATAGGAGAAATGCTGTTGGTACTGGCCCTTCATCCAAATAATAACTAGTTGCGCCCCTTATCTGAATTCCCCATGATTTGGACTTTTATTTGACCAATTACTACCATTCTTAGCATAAGTGTGCCCTAGGAAATGCTATTTGGTACGGGTCCCACTTTTATCTTTGCTAATTAACATAGATAAATTATTTTAAATAAGCCTTTACAATTTATCCCTACTACCTTTGCTTATTAATTTATCCTAAGTCTTAAAATAAGTGTCATTCCGTTCCAATTCTTATTATAACCTATGTTATAATCATGATTATTACAAAACCCAAGGTCTAAGTGTGAAAATAAGCTTCTTTCTTCTTTTACTCCATTTAGTCATAATTCTAAGTTATAATTTTGCCAATTACCTTTAATTAGTCCAATTCTAATTATAACTAGGCATAGTTTCAGTCCAATTCTATTATTTATTACAGTCTAATCCCATTATTTACTACACTCTTTATAATTTAAATCTTATTTTCTTCATTCAATATTCTTACTTATATAACTCATATTCGCATTTAATTTATTCTAATCCATACACAAAGAAAAGGGGGATGAAGAGAATAGAAACTTACATAAAATCCAAAACGTTGAAAAAGATGTAAATGACAATAAATAAACTTAAATACTGTAAATAAACCATAGATCAATGAAAATCTATGCTTAACAGAAATAAACCAAAACTACTTAAAAGAATAGCTGAAAGTAAATAGACTGAAAATAATTCTAAAAACTGTAAATAAATTACTAAAAAGGCTATTCCAAAAATCGTAGTAAAACTACGACTATTGGAAACCCTATTATTTTAAATTACTTAAAGAAATCTTAAAATAATTACAATCACTCACCTCCGGTCCTAAGCATTTCCTTTGGTCTTCCCAGATCCACTTGGAGTTGTAAAATAATTTAATGTATAATAATTTTCCCCTTTGGAAAAATTATTCCGTTTAGGGTCCTTTCTAGAAAAGTGAACCCAATTAGAGAAAACCAAGAATGAGAAAATGTTTTAGGTCTAGGGGTCTATTTATAGGTGTAGAAGTGGATCTCGGACCATTGTATTTGGAGATTGAATAGGATGTAACCACGTCAAAGGCTGAATAGGGGCCATCGGATGTAAAAACGAAGGTACCATATCGGTTTAAACTAGGCAAAACATGTGTTTACTCGTCTCTGAATCGTTCGAATGAACAAACGTTCGTTCGCTTCCAAATAAGTAAGGCAGGTCGACCGGGCGATCGACCGCCCCTTTGCCTAGGTCGACCGGTTGATCGAGCCATGTATGTGTGTATATATATATGTATGTATATATATATATGCTTATTTTGATTGTTTTATAACTTGGTCATATTAGCTCAATTTCTGACGTTCTATATATGGAAATTGATCAGAGAATACCACGGACACAATATGCAATTTCCATAGCTTGATTCTGATAATTTCATAAAGTTGTTTTATTATTTAATTAATTAATAAATAAATTATTATGGATTAAATTTCAGTTTGTTACATTCTTCCCTCCTTAAGGGATTTCGTCCCGGAAATCTCTGAGGATAAAAGAATGTACTAAATGTTTTCATCCAATTCTACAACCAACTACTCGATCATCAACCATTCATCCATTGTCCTTAAGCTTTTCTAATGCAATTTATGATACTTATGCAATTAGTGTAGTGTAAATGTTCCTAACTAATGCAAAAGATTAAGTGATGTACTAATTCAGTTGACCTCCTTTTATGCAATCATGTCCATAACATGTATCCAAATGAATGCAAAAATTTCCTAATGATAAGTGATAGTTCTATATGCGTGCTACAGACATCAGCCAAGTGCAACCATCAAGTGATAAACATCCATTTATAACAACCATGAAAATAAAATAAAAATGCGCACACATCCATATGCATATGCTCTAGTGTCCTAGTTAGGCCAATCCCTAAGGAATAATAGTTCCTAGTGTATCTATATGCGTCCATAACATCCACTAGCATATACTTGCAACCACTAGCATACATTATCCATAACATGTTCTATTAACATGTTTACATCAAATCCTACCATCCATAGGTTAAATCCTAAGCTCTACCCACCCAAAGGATAATAAAGGAAAGAACCTATTCAAATATAAAGATAGAAAAAGAATTCCAAAGCTTACCATCAAAAATATGAGGATAGGAAGTACGAATCTTCTCTTCTGCTTCCCAAGTGGCATCTGTAACATCGTCTCCCCATTGCGCCTTCACCAGTGGAACCTCCTTATTCCTTCGTCGTTTGATGTCTCTTCCAACAATCTTCTTGGGGATACATCGAACAAAAGCTTCCCTTTCTACCTCCACCTCCTTCGATTGACTAGATTCGACAACCTTCACCGAGTCATGTAAGCACTTACGCAAGTGCAAACATGAAAAACGTTGTACACTCCTACGAGCCTCTCTAGTAGCTTTACTTGGCAAGCCAACTTCCCAACTCTCTTTGTGATAGGAAATGGTCCAACAAATCTAAGGGCTAACTTTCGATTAGATCTGAATCTTACCACCTCCCTAAGCAGGGATACTTTAATAAAAACTAAGTCTCCAACCTCAAACTCTAAGTCTCTCCTCCTCTTATCCACATACGACTTTAGTCTATCTTGAGCCATCTTCATCCTTCGCTGAATCAAATCCACCCTCTCAAAGGTCTCCCTAACCATATCGGGTCCAAGTAATAACTTCTCCGTAGATTCTACCCAACATGATGGGGACTTACAAGGTCTCCCATACAAAGCATCAAATGGTGTCATTCCTATACTTGTTTGGTAACTATTATTGTAAGCAAATTCAACCAGTGGAAGATGCTCCTCCCAAGTACCTCCAAAGTCCAAAATGCACATCCGTAGCAAATCCTCAAGCACCCTATTTACCCTCTCCGTTTGGCCATCGGTTTGGGGGTGATAGGCTGTACTCAACCTAAGTAGCATCCCTAGCGCCTCCTACAAGCTTCTCCAAAACTCACTAGTGAAAATGAGATCTCTATCACTAATAAAGCTAAAAGGAACTCTTTGTAAACGGACTATCTCCCGAATATACAAGGATGCCAAATATGAACCCGTACGCTTACTCTTAACTGGGATGAAGTGAGCACTCCTAGTCAATCTATCAACAATCATCCAGATGCTTGTGTTCCACATCCTAGAACGGGGTAAACCATCAATGAAATCCATAGAAATACTATCCCACTTCCACTCCAGCACATCTTAGGGCTGAAATAATCCACCGAGCTTCTGCTGCTCGGCTTTTACCCTTTGACATATGAGACACTTAGCTACGAGTTCCGCCACGTCATTCTTCATATCACCCCAATAGAACATCCTCTTCATATCCTGATATATTTTGTCACCACCCGGATGAATAGTCATATGGGAATGATGCGCTTCCTCTAAAAATGCTCTTAACAAGTCATTGGCACGTGGAACACAAAGCCTCCCATCTCTCCTAAGCCATCCTCTGCTATCAATGAAATAGCATGGGAGATGTTTCGAGACCTCTCCTTAGCTAATCCTATCCATAATGTCTATGAGCTCCGGATCCTCTTGCTGCTTCGAGCCAATCTGATCCATAAGGTTAGGCCTCTCCTCTAATGTCGCCAACAATCCAAGAGTGATGCCCATAGAGGACTTAAAATCAAAGGTAAAAATAAACTCTATGTTCCTCCACTCCATGAGAAAAGGACTAAGGGTTGCTTTCTTTCTACTCAATGCATCCGCAACCACATTACCCTTGCCAGGCATATAAGCTACCTCAAAATCATATGAGGCTTAAAAATCCATCCATCTCTGTTGCCTCAAGTTCAATTCCTTCTGCGAAAACAGGTACTTCAAAGACTTATGGTCGGTAAAAAGCTCAAACCTCTTTCTAAGGAAATAGTGCCTCCAAGCCTTATGTGAAAAAACTATGGCAACCAACTCCAAATCGAGGGTAGGCAGTTCTTCTCATGCGTCCTCAACTGCCTACTACCATAACACACTACCCTCCCTTCTTGCATCAACACTGCTCCTAGACCCATTCCGCATGCATCAGTTTATACTATGAAGGCTTAGCTCCATCGGGTAAAACTAACACTGATGCACTAGTAAGGGCTCTCTTAAGCTTCGTAAAGGAATCCTCATAATCCGCGTCCCACAAGAAAGCTTTATTCTTCTTAGTAAGGCGCACGAGTGGCGACCAAAATCTTTGCAAAGTCTCTAGCGAATTTCCTATGGTAGCCTGCCAATCCTAGGAAGCTCCTAACCTCGGTAACGTTCTTAGGGGCCTTCCAATCTTGCACTGCAATAACCTTAGCAGGGTCAATAGCTAAATCTTCTTTCGAGACTACGTACCCTAAGAAATGAACTTCCTCTCTCCAAAAATGACACTTCAAAAACTTAGCTCTTAAATGATGACTACGAATTATGTGAAGAACTTCTTCAAAATGAACATCATGCTCTTCCATATTCTTGGAAAATACCAAGATATCATCCATGAATACCATTACAATCTTATTTACGACATCCCTAAAGACACGGCTCAACAAATCAACGAAATAGACTGGAGCATTGGTTAGCCCAAAAGGCATAACCAACCACTCGAAGAATCCGTCCAGTGCCCTAAAGGCAGTCTTATCTATGCTGCCATCAGCGAATCTAAGCTGAAGGAATCCCACGGCTAAATCAAGCTGAGAGAAAATCGAAGAACCTATCAACTGGTCAAAAAGATCGTCAATCTTAGGGGTTGGATATCGGTTCTACTTCGTGAGCTTATTTAATTCCCTATAGTCCACACAAAGTCGGAGAGAACCATCCGCCTTAGTGGCGAAGACGATTGGCTCTCCCCACTCCGATGTGCTCCTTCTTATGAATCCTTTCTCCAAAAGCTCACGAATTTTCTTGCTTAATTCTTTCCTCTCCCTAGGTGCCATGTGCCTCACAAGTAATGCTACTGGCTTGGCATTCTTGGTCAAATAAGTCCTGAAGTCAATCTCTCTCTTAGGGCGTAGTCCCCTAACCTCCTCAAAGACGTCTGTAAAATCTTTGATGACAGGAACCGAATGTAACTCCGATGACGATGAATCGAGGGAATAGAGAAAACTCAACATGACTGACCCTTGTGGGTCGCAACATACCTATAGAGGCCTACCGATGCAAGTCTCAAGTCTAATGACTCTTCTCTTGCAGTTGAAGATAACTCCATATGTGGATAGCCAATCCATCCCTAAGATCATCTCGTATCATGAGAATCCCAAAACATAGGCATCGCAGTCAAACTCTATGCTTAGGATAAAGATTTTCAAACCCCTACAAATCATAGATAAGTGTTCCAATTCTCCTATTGGGTTTGAAACAATAATGGGGTATACTAATAATGATATTCCATATGAAAATAATATGCTAGAGAACTAGAGATAAAAGAGTGTGATGCTCTAGAATCAAATAAAGTCCGAATGGAAAAATCAGATATAGAAATCAAACCTTCAATTGTGACTTTCCTAACTCTATCTAGAATGCCACCGGAAGGTGCTATGTCTAATGCCTGATCTGCGCAGTTGATGCACTCGTTCCATGAGGACAAATCCTACTCATATGACAGGGCTGCCTGCAAGTATAGCACTAACCCTTCATCTTCTCCTTCCAACAAACCTTGACCATATGTCCAACCTTCCCACAACCATGGCACTTTATTCCCTTCTTAATTTTCTTCTAAGGACCATCACCTTTCTCATTTTCTTATTCTTTTCCCACCACTTCTTCTTTGGACTTTCTGACTTAACCTCCTCTTTAGACTCTCCCTCCTTGACCGTATTCGACATAAGCGCCATCTCGACCAAGGACACATAAGTAGCTCCCATCGGTACATGAGTCAGCAATAACACCTGAAGGGGTTGATTCAATCCCTTTGTAAACTTCATTGCTTTCTTATGTTGTGTGTTCATCAAATCCATACCAAACTGCGACGACTCATTGAATTTATTGATGTATTCCTTAACAGACAAACTCTCTTGCTTCAAACTGATAAACCTCTCTAACCGAACACTCTCTTCTGCTTGAGATAGAAACTTCCTATTGAATCGCTCTCTGAATCCATCCCAATTAATATTCCTTCCCTCTAACTCGATCACCTCCCACTAATAAGATGCCTCCACCTTCAGCGGCCAACTGAACTCGCTGTTGTCCATCCAATCCCAAAAGACAAAAAACCATCTCTTGAATAACAAACTTTGAAATATTCAATTGAATAACAAACTTTGGAGGTGTTTGTTACAAATGTATTTTATTAGAGAGACGTTTTATCACGATCCAAATTTCAAAGTTTGAAAATCGACACCCGTACTTCACTTGTACTCAAATGACGCAGATTCAACCGTTGAAATCCGATTCGTGCCGGAGCTTATAACACATTAAGTACAACAACACAGTGGAAGAAAATGGATATCATTGATACATAACAGTTGATTACAACAATGATACAAATGATATCAACATCTAAGATACAAGATAACAAAGGAAAATAACACAACTAGATGGTCTAGACTTTGCAGCCATCGACAGTGTAAAGATAACTCCAATAGAATGCATCTCCAAAAGAATCCAGCACCAAAGATAGCTTGAACCAAAAGCTCGAACCACCATCATTGATGCATTAAGCAAGGTCAGTCAAAATTTTGAATAGAAACAAATGTTGTCGCCAAAACCAAAGACTGGATGCTATCGAATCTACTCCTACTATTTGACTATCTGAAAAACCCAACTCTAGACTGCGCGTGTGGAAAATTATGGGCACCCAAAGTTTAGGAAGGGAAAAATATACTCCGGGTCAGTCATGGGACTGGTATGAGCAAATAAAAACAGTTTATCTTTAAAGTAAACAAAAAAAAAATTAAATTGAAATCCGCAATGCATTTTGGAAATGAAACTACCATAAGGTCTCTCACCGCACACACAATGCAAACACAGAATTGGAGGAGATTTCTCCTTATGATAGTCAAACATGCTTGATACAAAAAAAACCTTTTGATATTATTATTAGTGCATAGTGAAGAAAACCTTTCGAAAGTATAATATAAATCTGAGCCAGCATAGACATTTCCCACTTATGCCTACTATAGCTACCATGTTCAATAGCAGGTTACCGCCCATTCCATGGCAGGTTGTACAACTAAAACCGTACAGGGATCGTATTGTTTTGTTTGGATTTCCAACAAATGGTCAGGCAGAGGAACTTCCTACACCAAATGGAATGCCTCTGGAGGGACTTCCCTGAGAACCTAACCGGATCTCTGCTACACAAGGTCGGGTTACCTCTGTAACTAGGTAACTACCGACATGAGTATGCCATCCCCCGGCTGTTACCAACCTTTATCCAAGGCGCCTATCAACCAACAACCACAAAGCAATAAGTTATGCAGCAACCACAAAGTTAAGTATCTGGGATCCATACCATGATACCACTTATAATCCAAAAGGAAATGGATACCCTCAGGGGGCGCTACCCCCAAATAACCTTGCTGCAATGATTCTTGTTTCGACCATTACCGGATTGTGAGGCTTGACGAAGTCTCATCCATAAAGCTACACTTTTCATAAAGCCATGCTTCGATCAACAAATGACCAGCATCACTTCGTATGCCATATTACCAAATTGGGAAAGTATCACTAGTAACCATCAACTTCATAACCTCTAAGTCCGTACGTCACAGAGAAGGGTTTTAAGCTAAGAGAACAAATTCTTTGCCAACAAACAGAAATGTATTTGATAGAAACCAGCTTTACATCTCAAAGTGTAATGTCAGACATACATCCATACAAGTATGTTCCGGGTTCGAACAGAACCGGAGGCACTTCACAAAGAAGCCCTTGCAATCCGGATAATCCCTAATCACATCCAGACTTCCCATCACAAAGGGTGATCAAATCTCTATACCAGGTCATTCGATGCAGAGACATTCGACAGGTTGTCCTTTCGCTTTCGAAAATATCTGGTCATCACCACCGATCTTCAAATGCTATCCATAATGTCATATCATTATTCGGAATGGGTTATATGACACAAAGTCCTCTCCTGGCTAAACCGAATAATGAGCGCAATATTTAAAAATATATGGATAAAGGGATCTCAGTTAAGTCACAACTTTAACCCAAACCTTTCTTTCAAATGGTTTAAACAAATTACCATTTTCAAATCTTTAAACAAAAAGATTTACTTCACAAAGTTCACCAATCTTTCACAAAGATTCATTCATAGCCTTCAAAACAATTTCCTTTTCAAATTGGATTAGCTCATCCAATCATTAAATCAAAGACCCAATTCATAGCTTTCAAAACCATTTCCAAAGAATCGTTCATAACTTTCCAAACAATTCACATTTCAAATCTTCTATACAAAAGACATACCGTTTAAAATCCTCTTCAGTTTCTAAACAAAGTTCAATAATCTTTCACAAAGATTAATTCACAGCTTTCCAAACTATTTACAATTCAAATCCTTTAAGTAAAAGATCTATTTCAGTTTAACAACAAGATTTACTAAATCTTGAAGAAAGATAGCTTTCAAAACTATTTCCTTTTGAAAAAACTTGGAATTCTTTCTTTTATATGAAAGCCATTATTATCTGAAAACAAATACGTTTTGTCTCGGGAAAATCCGATTATATTTGCTCAAGTTAAAGCCTTTCAAGTATAAAATAGACTTGGGTTGAATTTAAATTCTCAAAAATAATACTTTTAAAATGGTTTAAAAACCCATATAAATACATTTTATAACATGTTAAACCATAATTCAAATTTTGAATTCAAATTCAAATCAAACTATTTAAATTTCAAAACTTAATCAAGTTATTCAAAATAACTTTTAAAACTCCTTTTCGAAAGGCTTTTCATATTCAACCCAGTTATATTTCCAAACCATTTGAATTCAAAATTCATCTTTAAAACAAATAATATTTAATTTCAAAATATCCGTGACTTAACCGATTTCCCATGAAATCCATATTTGTGTGTGTATGGTGCTGTCCAGGGGTTTTACACAATAGTGCCACAGCATCAATCATCACAGATTCAATCATATCAATATCGATAAGCGGTATAATCTATAACGCTTATCTTCATTCACAAATTCACAGATAATATAAATTTATCACAGATAAATAAATTACATTCATACAGATAATTACATTCATCACAGCTCAAAATTAAAACAGAGCATCACACATCAGGGATATCAAACAATACAAGCAATCAATACAATTCAAACATCCATAAGTAAGGTCAATTAATTATCTAATTAAGTTAAATCAGATTAATTACTTATGAATAAACTACTAATCCTGGTTAATTAATATTAATTAATTACAAACCATCTTAATTGATTAACCTTCAACCATTTATTAATTAACCTCAAATGATGAATCAATCAATCGTTAATTGTTAATTAATTAACCTTAATTAATAATTTAATCAACCTTTAATCATTAAATAATTAACTTTTAATTACTTGATTATTCTTTAATTAATTATACTTGATAAATTAATCACTAATCACTTGATTAATTAATTTTGAATCATAAATTTATTATCCTTAATTATAAATTAATTAATCTTCAATTATAAATTAATTATCCCTTAATCATTTAATTGATAAATCCTTAATCAATAATTAATTAGTCTTAATTATGTAATTAAAAATCTTTAATCGTGATGTTAATTAACCTTAATTCATTCCTTAAATATTAATCAATAAATCTTAATTATTAATTAAATAAACCTTTAATTAATCACATAATTAGATTAGTCACCTTGATTAATTTAACTTTAAGTAATTCATAATTAATCCTTTTAATTACATTGCGTAATTATCCTTCTAAATTACTTTCATTAAGCAATTATCATTTAATTGCTTTCATTTAAATAATAAATCTTTAACCACTTAAGGCTCAAGTTAATTAAAAGATAATCTATTTATCTTAATAAATTACTTTGATTATCAATAAAAACCTTTATTTAATAAGCCTTGTAATTTATTATTATTAACAAATAATTCACTTAGATTTTAAACTTAATTAACAATTAAAACATTTTTTCTTTCTCTTAATTAACTTCTTAATAATTATTAAGTTTATTCAAGATAAACTTTAAAATAAGGGATATATTTATGTTCAAAACATTTTAAACTAAATTAATTAAAAATATTTTTATTTAAAAACCTTTTTAACCAACTCAAAACTCGGATAACTTTTAACATTACAAAAGAGTTGGTTTTAACCAAAATTGATTTAAATAAAAGTAGGTTTGTTTTAAAAGTTAAAACTACATTTAAATCGAATTCCCAGACCCGAGACACTCACGGGTAAAACATGATAACGCACTCGAGTCTCCCCACCTTACTTCACTGCTCCGAGCCAATTTACCGAATACCCGAGATCAACACCGAGACATCCTTCTTCTCCCTCAAAAACCAAAACATCACCTGATACCATATTCATGTGTGCACATGCACTGGTCAATTCATGCTCTCCGGCCATTTCCAAGACTGTCGACCAGTCGCAGATGAACTCATCGACAACCCTGACCAACCAAATCCCTCAAACTCGCCGTAGTTTAGATTTGAGAAATTTGCTCATATACAGGAACCCATCGATCATTGAAAAAATCTTCTCGTCCGACCACTCAAGATCACCAGAAGCCACGAAATTATAACCAGAGCTTCGCCACGACGCCACCCTTTCTTTCCTCCAGGTGCGATCGACCCTAAACCCCTAATGACGTCGCAGCAATTTCATCTTTGCCATCGTCCAAGACAAACCTTTAAATTCTAGAAACTCACCGCGTTACTTTTCTAGTGATCGAAAAATCACTAAACATTTTTCCCAGCCTCTACACCCACCAAGGTCCCTTCAGCACAAAGCACGAGTCACCGATCCTCGTCGACTATCGGAATCCGGCAAATATGTATTTGCCGTTCAACCCTTAATATCACAATAATCCCGATCTTAAAATTCAAGATATCTGTATCAAAATTCGTCATTTGATAGCACGAATAAACTTATGAAATCGAATTATAAAATTATGATGATTGATTTTCCTGGTTATAAAGGTCTTCACTGTGATTTCCATAAATTTAAGGTATTTTCTAAATTTAAATACTTGAAATTATTTTTAAAAATGATATGATATTCTTATGATCATTTTTCATACAGAAATCTTGGCCATAAAATGTTGAGACAAGGAAATATTGATTTGTTTTTTATGAGAGTGAACCTATAACTTAAGAATAGGCTTAACTTATTCACACGGACATGCATATCAACATATATCTGTATATTCAACATGCAGGCAAAAATAAACAACGTTTTCATATCACACTTCAAACATCAATCACCATATCAAAGGTTATAGGCAAGGATAAGTGAGTTTGCTCACCTGATTTGTTGAGACAGAGAAGAATAGAGAATAGCATGGAAATGATTTTTGATTCTTGAAATTCTTCTGAAGCTTCATGTTTGAGTTGTTGGATTTACTTTAATCTGAGACTTGATTTTAATTCATCTTGCTTTTGTTTTACTGCTCTGATCCTTGTATTGCTTTAATTTTGTTTCCCAGCCTTGATCTGTTTTTTGTTTTAAATTTGTTGAGTTGCTTCCATATTTTTCTTTGATCCTCTTTTTCTAGGTTTGAAGATTTTGAAAACAAGTTTTGATTTGTTTATGTTTTGATCTAGTTGCATTGATCAGGTTCTGATCACCTTTTGATCTCTGGTTTTGACGTTTGAGAAGAATTTGGTTTTCAATTTTGAACCTGGTTTAGATTTTCTTTTTCTTTTTCTGTATTGTAGTTTCAGGTTTGAGAATTATGAACTGAGAATAGTAGTTTCCTCTATTTTTTCTTTTAATACATCTTATAATTTTCAAATTAAAAGAGACATCTATCTTGCCACTTGTATTTACTTGTTTACACTTGAAGTATATGATATAAATCCTCTTACACTTGTAAAATATAAGCTATTCTATGTCTAAATCCTTGTTTTAAATTAATTTATAAATCGTGTTCAAGTCCTTTATGTAAATTTTATTTAGTTCTTATATTTTATATTTAGATCTTATATTTTCAATATATATATATATATTCATATCAAAGCCTTATATTCATTTACTAACAATATTTATTTCCAAATGTATAAAAGAAAAGTAATTTAAATCTTTTATCAAATCTTATTCAATCTCAAAAGATTCGTATATTAGAACCTTTATTCATTCTTGTTTTAAAACATATACATTATACATACATTTTCAATTATTTTTACTTACATGACTTTTTAAAGGAAATGTTTTGAAATCTAATTATACACTAATAAAATCACATATACATTTGTATAAATTTAAAATATAATGTTTTACAAATCCAATTTGTATCTCAATACATTTATATTTGAAATTCAATTCCAAACTTCAATCTAAAATCTATATATATATATATATATATATATATATATATATATATATATATATATATATATATATATAAAACCCTACTCCGGAGAGTAGAGCTAGAAGTAGGGTTTTAGAAATATATATATATATATATATAAACAAATATCTTATTTAATTTGGAAAAGATTCAAATTTATCGATAATTTTATTCAAAAATTATTTTAATTACCAATTAAATTTGACTCAAAAATTGGGATCGTTACATGTTTTATATGGAAATTTTAACCAAGAACTATAAAACTGAACTCTGTAGCATGTGATATAAGATGATGGGGCAAGATGAATTTGAATTTGCTAGACACCAATTATTACAGTGTTAGTTTTATGACCATCGTGTGTGAATTTACCTAATAAGCTGTAGGGACATCTTGTTATTGCCTTCCATGGAGAGAATTGGGATATGAAGAAGGGACTACTCGTTTCGATGCTTAGGGTAGTCAACTTGTTGGTTAAATTCATTTAGTTTGAATGAATTGTTTGTATTGCATTATTGTTTGTTATACTAATTGCAATTAAGAAAATTTAGCTGCTTATTAACTTATGTTTACTTATCAATTTATGTTGGGCTCATTTGAATTAATTTCTTATGATTGTATCATGTTGTTGATTTATTGTTTTACCATGGTTGATTTTAATTATTTGTTTGCTATCTTTTTTGATTGACGTTCACTTTTCAATTCATGCCATTCTTGCTTGTAGTTGATTATTGTTTGCTTATCGCTTGTTTGTTTGTTTTGATTGATTTTTATTCATTTGGTTATTTACTTGTTGATTTGGTTTCTTATGACATATTATAATTTATTCACCTTGTTTGACCAAGAAATGTGAAGAGGTTTCATGAATATGAGCAATTGTGGTTGGAGGATTTTAGTAACTAAAAGCTTGAAGGATACCATTAAGGAACCATGGATAGGAAGAAGGCCCATTATACAGAATTTTAAAAATATATGTATTTCGAGACCTATTTTTGGTTTTCATGAATATTTTAAAACAAAGAATTTCTATATCACAGGATGATTTAATTTCATATCTAAGATGATGCATTTTCTCTAAATCGTTTTCTGTTGGTTTAAAATGATGGAAATATTTTACGAAATAGGTTATAAATTAATGCCACATTTTTAGAAAAAAATTGTTTTAATGGGAAATGGAAGCTTTGATTTGAAAATAAAATTGTTTTGCTTTCATAAAAGGATAATACTTGCTAGTAGGTACCTTGGGTATTTTAGGTGAGTTATTATAGTCACTAGATGAAGGAATCACTATGAAAAGTGGAACGATGATAAATGACAAGGCAAAGGTGTGCCACTTCGACGTGGTGGCTTTAGAAATGTGATATGTTGATTCTACGAACGATGTAGACTTATGGAAGTGTTCAGATGATGGCAACTCAATCGATGTAGTTGTGATGATTATAATCCACCGGGCAAACATAACTCGTGGATAGAAAGTTGAAGGGTTATATCATGGAATAATGAAGGGTTCCATAATTATAAATGGAAATTGATGGAGTGAAGAAGGGCCATATACGTGTGCAAAGGGATCGTTGATACTCGGAGTGTTTTCTAGTGTACTCATAAGTAGAGGTATTGTGAGGAAACTCATTGGGTACTTCAATGGCTACCTTGAATTATTTAAGGGATCTGTATACCCTAGATCAAGGAAGGGATCTAGTGTTTGCTTTGGGGAGGTGTTCAGCTACTATAACACCTCATAAATTTAATGATAATTAATAAATAATTGATAAGGCTTCAAAAATGAAATTTGAGCAAACATCGCAATTTGGCCACGAAACTTGCACCATTGCGTTTGTGGCGATTTTTGAAGAAACTATCATATTTGAAGTCTCATGGTTGGAGCTCAAATGAAAAAATTATTAGCATTTGGAATTTTCGAAGTGAAAACAATTAAAAACAAAAATGGAAATAAATAATAATAAATGTGGGACCCGTGGTTGACCCCCTTTTATAGGTCGGTCAAGCGCTAGTAGTCGACCACTTATAGGTAGGCGGTCGACCGATTGGGATGTCATGGCTATGGTTTGAACCTTGGTTAGTGGCCTGGATTTAATTATTTTAATCTAAAAGTTAAGGTTGATTAGAATGCCTATAAATACAGGCCTAACCCCTCACTTTCCTTCTCATATTTTCGGATCAAAGCAGCGAAGGTCTCTGCCATTTTCCCTCTTTACTATTTCTAAAAATAATTAAATATTATACACACACACATAAACACAAATCAGAGAAGGGCAGAAAATAAAATAGAAGAAGAGTAGAAGCAAATCGGCATTGCGAAAGTAAAATGTAAGATTTTATAGCTATACATTTATATTCCCCTTAACTTTAAATCTCTTTTTAGATCTGCAATTCTAATAGTATGTATATGCCCTATTATATGTATTCTATTGGTTTCAGATTTGAGAGATTTAGAAAGCTGGAAATGTGAGCGGAAATTATATAATTTATTTATAACATTAAAATTTATATAGTTGAATTTTTATTTAATTATTATGTCTGTATAAGATCTGATGAGTTGTAGGTTTAAAACCAATATATATAATTATTTCCTACAAATTCTATAAAAAAGGTAACTAGAATAGGAATAGTATGTACAACCTAATTTGAAAGTTTGAAATCAGTCCCAAGTAATTATTTTTGAAGCATATTTGTAAAGTGGCAGAGTTTACTCCATATTTATAATTGGATTGTAAATTAGGTTGCCCTAGTTGATTTAGAATGTGAAATTCTATATTTTATTTATTTAAAGTAGGGGTATAATTTAATTATACCTATTTCCATGTAATTTCCATAAGTTATCTAACTCCACAAATGTATAAAAGCTCTTCATTTAGATTAATAAGGAATATACCAAAAAGGAAAGAGACTAGTAAGTATGGATATTATTCTCTGTAGTTACACTATCTATTTCAATAAAAGAAAAGAGATAGTTCCATGTAATTTCAAACGGAACAAAAGTTTCATGTTAGGTAATTTGTGGAAAATTATAACAATAATCCTTCTTTGAAGGATGGCTCTAATAAATTGAGACACGAAAAAGGATATTCTAGTTTAGTAATTAATAGTTAGAAATAGGAAAATATATACATACACATAAACTTAACTTAACGATTAAAAATAAAAATATATACACATAGTGTAATTTAGTACAATATTCATATTTGTTATTAATAATGTAATAATTATAGGACTAGGAGGTTGAAAAAGGAAGGAATAAAAATTCCAAAATTTATGGACAATAAGTATAAATTTAACAGGCAATAAATTTATAGTTAAAAGAATCAAATGGGTACCTATTAGAGAATTTAATATGAAATTTATGGAAAAATTGAATATGAATAATATATGGATTTTGAAATGAGTAAATAAATATCATTAGAGATTATCCAATTTGAACATTAATGACTAATTATTACGGACAATGAACATTCATTCGACATAAAGAAGTAAACGAGGAAACTAAAGCGTAAGCGTATAAAATATGAATAATTATGTAGCAAACAAGTAAGTATCAATGCTATTAAATACACATAGAAGGCAATATAATTTCATAGTAGGAAATTATATAATTTCAATTATACGTTTAAAACGAGCGTGAATTAGCGGGCCTAGTCCAACACTTAGACCTTGGGTAATACGTTTGGTTTAGTAGGTTGGGATGCGAGGTTAGTAGAGTTACAAAACAGGTGCGTCATTCACCTATAAGCTACCAGTAGTTGTATATGCTTAATAATGATGTGAGACCTCGCCAACTGTAGGACCCGTGGGAACAGATATGCTTGTAAATAGGTGGATGAAAATATATCAAGGGTTCACCTCAGATTTGAAGTATCAAATGGCCCAATACTTTTGAGGAAATGGACTATGATTCACTTTCAATAAGAGGAATTAAGTAACCGAAAGAGGCATTTTTCCTTAACTTACTCAGGTAAGTCTTAACAGGAGGTCAACCATGGAATGTCGGCAGGCCATGTTAGTATTTTGTATCGGTATTTATTAGCCAGTATGGTGTATAGGCTACAACCATCAATGGCCCCTAACAAAGACTTGGGTTATGCAATGATGGATTTAACTTCCTACTAGTATAAAATCTATATGAGAGATGCATAGATCTCAAAGTAGATGATTAGACGAAATTTTGTTTATCGAAGGTGGCTAGTTAATCCTTTGATGAGTCTTTGAGATGTTGGTAGTACGACAATTAAATTATAAATTATAAAGCCGTATATAAAGGTCATCGGTTAATGTAGCCAAAACCGATTGACTAGCACTTACATTGCGAAGGGTTCGAGTTGGGACCAAGGTATTAAATAGCCATTGGATTTGCCTCCTCCTTACATAAGAAATATTAACTGGCTAGGGTTTTTGGACAGTGAAAAGGTTAGACATATATGTGGATAGGCATATACATATACAGCTATACCATGGAGGAGGTTAGGCATATCATACGTGCATACATAGGAGTTGACGGATCAGCCATATGTAATAGACTAACATATAAATGGAAATCAATCGGCATAAATTAATGATATGGGCAAAGCACGTTATTTTTCAATCACTAGAACGTTTTTCTGGCCCCCGTCTCTATTACAACCCACATGATAGATTTAGAGAGATAATAGTGGAGAAAAACGGGAATAGTAGATGGAGAAGTCTATTTATTCATGCTCGACGCTGACAAGGCATTTAAACATCCAAGGAATAATATTGATTCCAAGGTAATAGCCTTAGTTAGTACATATGTTCTATTACATTTTTCTATTCCGCTGTGAGTTTATATTGTTCACTCTCTAATATGCTTGTGTTTGTTATAGGTTACCAAAACCAATGATCCGTTCCTCAATGGATTTGTGTTCGATTTAGTCGAAATTCAAACCCATTAAGGTGTAGGTTGTTACATTTGGTATAAGAGCTTAGATTAGTAGATCATAGGAATTTGGGTATGCTCAGAGAATGTGTTAGTATTTTTGCCTATAATTATATTATTATATGCCAAACTATATAAATTCCGACTATAGAAGTAGTTGCGAACATATTCCAAAATGATGGACGAGGCAACTATGAGTTGGTTAACAAATAAAGTTAAATTTATACTCCTACCTTGATTACTCCACGGGCTGAAGGTCGTATCATAAGAAGTAGACCATGAAGATCATGAGCATGACATATAGGACAACCCCGAAAGCTGGATAATACTTGACTCATTTGCTGGGTCTAGGCTACCTTATGATTGTGGATTTTGATGGATTGTCAATTGAAGATGCACCTTTCCTCTAGACAAATGGGAAGTAAGAACCTATGTTGTAAGCATTTGAAGGCAAGGTGTAAAAAAGTAGTGGAGCACGTTCTCTCAAGAAGGTGTACCCTAATCACCATAAGAAGATAAACCAGATTTTTGATGAAGATGAGTTAAGGATGGGGGGAAAGAAGGAAAGTTAAAAAGAAAGGCCGACTAAAGTCCATTTCTGTATCCAAGGCCATTTGAAAGAATTTGAACAATGATTTTTGAAAATTCTTGGAAATATTTTGAATGGGTTTTTCAAATGATTTGTTGAGAAGTTATAGTTTTGAAAAGTAGGTAAAATTTGAAATTCTTAGTTTAAAAGTGGTCGAGTCAAAAGTTCAATTTGAAATTAGAAAAAGGGTTTTTTGGTTTTAAAATGAATGAAAAATAAAGCATAGGTGCAACAACCCCACTAGAAGACCCAAGAATCAACGCAATACAATACATAGCTCATAATGCTAATCTAAAATAAATAACCCGGGGTTGGTCCTCCTAACCTTGTCCTCTATTTCCCATATGCAGTCCTCTAGATCTGCACTTCCCCGAACATAGACTAGCTTCCTTACCTTGTTCTGAAGTTGTTTCTCATCCCGATCCACTATCCAAACTGGTCTTCTCATATAGGTCATGTTTGTCTCTATAATCAGATCTTCTACAACCCTTGAATTAACTACCATGTCTGGTTCTTTAACGCATATCTATAAATGTGATATGTGAAACACGTTACGGATCCCCCTAAAACATTAGGCAGTTCCACCTTATATGCTACCTTCCCAATCCTTTCAGTGATCGTAAATGGCCCTACATATCTGGTTGCTAACTTCTCAGCTTTCCCAAATCACATCCCTCCTCTCATCCAAGGAACCTTCATGAGTGCATGCTCATCTGCTGCAAACTCTAGTTCTCTTCTCCTAGTATCAGCATAGATCTTTTGCCTTAACCGCGCTGCTCTTGTCCTAGCTCGGGTCAACTCTATCTTCTCAATAGCCTCTTTGACTACTTCTGGACCCAGTACGATTCTGTCTCCCACCTCCAACCAACATGCAGGCGACTTACATGGTCTTTTATACAACGCTTCAAATGAAGCCATCCCAATACTACTCTGGTAGATATGTTGCATGCGAATTCTACCATGCATGAACAATCTTTTTGGGATCCGTCGAAGTTTAAAATGTAAGCTCTAAGAAAATCTTCTAGGACCTTGTTAACTCTCTTGGACTGCCCATTGTTTGTGGATGGTACACAGTACTCATACGTAGTTCTAACTCCATTGCACTCTGCAAGCTACACCAAAACTCACTAGTGAATAATGGATCATGGTCACTAACAATAGTGCTAGGCACCCCATGCAATATCACTATTGCCCTCATATATATCTTTGCTAACGTAGGCGCAGTTCTAGAGGCTTTTATGGAATGAAATATGCATATAATCTATCTGCTATGACCCATATGCTTTCATTCACTGCCCTCGATCTTGGCAACTCATCTACGAAATCCAAAGATACCGTATCCCATTTCCAAACTAGAACATTTAAAGGCTGCAGGAGCCCATTTGGCTTCTAATGCTCTTCCTTCATTTATTGGCATGTAAGAGTCTTCTCGCATACCCT
This sequence comes from Allium cepa, assembly GCA_030765085.1. NCBI lineage: Eukaryota > Viridiplantae > Streptophyta > Magnoliopsida > Asparagales > Amaryllidaceae > Allium > Allium cepa. Next base: position 440,536,662 of record CM060929.1, read on the forward strand.
CCTACATCTTTCTTCATCCCTACCTAGAAGAAACTCTCTTTTTTTTCTTTTTGTACATTTTTGTACCTCTAAGGTATATGACAAACTTTAAACGATGACATTCATCGAATACGTTCCTCCGTAGTCCTTCTACACTCTGAACATACAATGATAAAAATACGAGCCAAGCGTAAAGTTTGGGTGAATAATACTTACTTGAAAATACGACATAATTACATAGCGAGACCACGCCATATAACCCGAAATGTATTTTCCCATCACTGCTTACAAAAAAGCATACATAATACTACACATAAGTAAAGGTAATAATTACTTACCATGGAAACTCCTCGAGTTTCACTTAATACTGCTTACTACTGTGTCCCTACATAGTTACTATCTAGTTCCTTAGCGACCATACTTATGATTTGATGCTACATGGAACCACCCCCAACAACATCCCTTCAATTCATTCTTTGTTTTATATATAGTGCACTGACCACAGTCCCCGTAATATTCTTTATTTATTTTCTTATTTCTTATTAGATTGCACAGAATCACTTCCCTCGGTATTTGACTTGTCAAACCCTGGACTATTACGCGACACCACCCGCAGTTCACATCCTTGTAAATTCGTTAAATTCCAATCTGCTATGAAACAACCACCCAAAGATTCTCTTTTTTTCCTCTTTTTATTTAATTAGATCTGGCACCACTATGAAATAGCCACCCAAAGTCCCATGTCCGTTATTATCCATTTATTTCTAACCTGCTATAAATCAACCATCCATAGGTCTTATTTAATTATTTTTTAATTTTGGACTATAAAGAAACTGCCGCATGTAGTCCCTTACTGCATAGAATTAGCCCACTATAGTTATACTTAATTTGAGGTTGCAATGAATCAACCACTTACAAACCTCCAGAAGTTGAATGCCTCTTATCATTTGAAGTTGCTTTAGGTGTGCATTCAAGCAAGCGTCCTTACTTGATGCCAATAACCCTTCCAATCTCCACTTTCTCTAGAAAGCCCCTAGATTCCTTTGGCAAATCACTCCCCTACTATGAGCACATTTGAGCAAGAATCTTGTTGCGGTGCTCTTTATCTTTCACAAAAATAGCGTGCATAACTACTTTCTCAAGAAAGTCCTTGATTCCTTTGGCAAATCATTAGCACACTACCCAGTGTAATTTTATTTGGCACAATTCACCTTTGATGCATTTGGCCACCACCTTCTTAGCTTAGTACATGACAATATCTGACACTTTTGACAAAGCATGATACCTCCTTTATACATGTCGCCTCCTGATACATTACCTTACCGTTTTTTACATTTACAGTGTCCTTGGTTTATCTTTTCAGCTATTTTCATGGATCTTTCCCCTTACATAAATTTTTTAATATACATCATTTCCATCAATTCTTAGTGTAGATCTCCTTCCACCAGCACCTTAGTATTTCATCCATTGTAGTTTGTTTTTCATATAGAAAGCCATACAAAATTCTAGAAAATTCATGGATAACTCCTTTATTCCGAACTTTGAATTACAAGTTGATTTGCTTGTACGTTTTCTAAGTGTTTACTTCATAAATTCATAACAAATAATTTCTAAGTCATGAGCTTCTCAAATTAATAACCCATTTATAGAACAATGGTTAGAACACCTTATCATGTTCTCACTTTTGACGTAAATCTATAGGAACACCAACAAATAACATAATCTGAATCTACCAAAATGAAACTAATAAAAGATTATCGCTTACCTAGGTATTTCGAAAATCTTAATTAGATCTTCTTTTCTTCTTCTTAGCTCGTATATGCTTTTTTCCTCTTTATTTCTGTTTCTCGAAACTACCACCATTAACGTATCTTTTTAGCTTTTATTTTACTTTTAGTAGAATGGAATGAATGAATGGAAAAGAGTCGTGCTTATTGTTCCACAATTATTTAGGCTTTAGCCCATATACTCATTTTCATTAATTCATTGCCCTTTTTCTAATCTTACTTAGCCCCTTTTGGCCCTTTAATTAATTAAATTAATTGTAAGTTAGGGGTTATACTCCTTGAAGGAATTTCACCCCTGAAATACAATTAAGGCTTGGTAATGATTTTCCAACTATCCTATGCTTACCCTAAGCATATCCATGAATTACCAATCCATAATAAAAATGCACTAGTGCTTGATGCTAATACAATAATCAACCATAATATCCGTGTATATATATACACGTTTCATAATCAACGCAATACAATACATAGCTCGTACACTAATCTGAAACAATCAACCTTGGATAATTCCCCCAAACTTGTACTCTGTTTCCTATGTCCAGTCCTCCCGATCTATGCCCTACTGAACATAGACTAGCTTCACCACTTTCTTCTGAAGCAGTTTCTCATCCTGGCCCACTATCCGAACTGGTCTTCACAAATAGGTCATGTTCGTCTCTGTAATCAGATCTTCAACCGTCCTTAAATTAACTACTGCGTTTAGATCTTTAACGCATTTCAACAAATGTGATATGTAAAACACATTATGGATCCTTGCAAAACATTAGGCAGTTCCACCTCATATGCTACTTTCTCAATCCTTTCTGTGATCGAAAACGGCCCTACACCTCTAGATGTTAAATTCCTAGATTTCCTAAAGCACATCACTCCTTTCATTTGAGAAACCTTCATGAATGCCAGGTCGCCTGATGTAAACTCTAGTTCTCTTCTCCTTGTATAAGAATGACTCTTTTCCCTTAACTATGCTGCTCTCGTCCTAGCTCAGGCTAACTCTATCTTCTCAGTACCTCTTTTGACTATTTCTAGACCCAGTAATCCCATCTCCCACCTTCAATCAACACGTAGGTGACTTACATGGTCTTTCATACAATGCTAAAATGGAGGCATCCCAATACTGCTCTGGTAGATACTGTTGTATGAAAAATCTACCATGCATAAATAATTTTCCCAAGCTCCACCGAAGTCTAAAATAAAAGCTCTAAGCAAATCTTCAAGAACCTTGTTAACTCTCTCTGACCGTCCATCTGTTTGTGGATGGTACGCGGTACTCATACGCAGTTTTAACCGCATAGCATTCTATATGTTACACCAAAAATTACTAGTGAATAATGGATCACGGTCACTAAATAGTGGTGTTAGGCACTCTACGCAATCGCATTGCCGCCCTCATATATATCTCTGCTAACTTCGACGTAGTTCTTGTTGCTTTTAGTAGAATGAAATGTGCACATTTTATTAGTCTATCCATTATAACACATATGCTTCCATTCATTACCTCAACCTTGGTAACCTATCTACGAAATCCATAGATACTGAATCTCTTTTCCTTATTGGTGAATCCAAAGGCTGCAGGAGCCTACTTGGCTTCTGATGGTCCTCCTTCACTTATTGGCATGTAAGACATCTTCTCGCTTACTCTCCCACATCTTTCTTCATCCCTACCTAGAAGAAACACCTCTTCATGTATTTGTACATTTTTGTACATCCAGGGTATATGACAAACTTTGAATGATGACATTCATCCAATACTTTCCTTTGCAGTCTTACTGCACTATGAACATAAACCTTCTATTCTTCCATTGTCTGCCCTCTCTATCAGCACTGAATCCATTCAGCTCTACTTCCTCGACTCTTGAGTCCAATTTCCTTACTATGTCTACATAGAACTCATCTCCCTTCTACAGTTCATCTATTCTTTCTACTAGTGCAGGTCTGACTTCTAAGCATGCTAGCAATCTGAATGCACTGCTCAAACCTACACAAGACCAAAACTGCACAACACACGTAGACAATGTTTCTAAAACGGTCATTCCTCTATCATAGCCAAAACACAACTTTTTTGTTTTCGGCTCAAGGCATCGGCTACTTAATTGCCTGTTCCTAGAGTATATTCTATCTTAAAATCATACGATGGAAGAAATTGTACCCAGCTTTATTGCCTCATGTTCAACTCCTTCCGAGAGAACAAATATCTCGTGCAGTAAGTGTATAACTCAAACCTCTCTCTTAAGAGATAATATCTCCAAATCGTCAATGCAAAGACAACTGCTGCCAACTTCAAATCATGAGTTGGATATCGAGCTTCATGCAGTTGCAACGGCCTGGATGTTGATAATCACCATGCCTTCTACATCAATACTGCACCCAATCCTTCTCCTAAAGCATTAGTATACACGGTCATACCATTATTCCTTCAAGTATCACTAACATGGGTACAACTATCAATCGACGCTTTAATTCCCAAAATGCCTTCTCACACTCCTACGCCCAACCAAACTGCTTGATCTTTCTAGCCAGCCTTGTCATTGGTGCAGCTTTACGAGAGAAGTCCTTAATGAATCTTTGGTAGTAGGAAGTTAATCCCAAGAAACTTCACACCTCGGTAACAGTTTCAGGCCTCTTCCACCCATTTACTATGTCAACTTTCGAAGAATCTAGGGCTAACCCTTCTTTTGAAATTACATAGTCTAGGAACTAACTTCCCTTCCCAAAAAATGACACTTCAAACATTTCACCATTAACTTATATTACCCCATCGTCTCTAGTACAAGCCTTAAGTGAACTGCATGCTCATCCACATCCTTAGAGTACACTAAGATGTCATTTAAGAATACTAGTACGAACTTATCTAGCCGATCTTGAAAAATTCTATTCATCGAATCAACAAAGAACGCCAGTGCATTCGTTAGTCCAAATGGCTTCACTTGCCACTCATATGTACCATACCTTGACCTAAATGCATTCAAAGGAACACTGTCCTCTGCAACCCTCAACTGATGGAACCCCATAGCTAAAGCGTGCTAAGGAAAATACCTCGGTTATGTTCAGTTGATTAAAAAGGTCATCAATTCTCGATAAAGGAAATATATATTCTTTACTGTCCTTTTTTTCAACTTTCGATAGCCTATACATAACCTTAATGACCCATCAGACTTCTTCATAAATAATGCCGCTGGTCCTAATGGTAAGCTACTTGGCCAAACGAAGCTCTTACTTTCAAGCTCTACCAACTACTTCCACAACTCCTTCATCTCATTCGAAGGAATTCTACTAGGTGGTCGATTAAACGGTTCAGCTCCTGGTAGTAAATCTATACAAAATTTTGTTGCCCTTAGGAGTGGAAACCCCGAAACTAGTTTAAATACATCTCAGAACTCCACTGCCCATACTGCTCCCAGATCTTCTTTTATTTCTGAAGCTAAAGCAAACAAAACACTTTTACGCCTACCTCTGCACTCCTCTAAATTCATGTACACTCTATCTTTGTAGTCTGAATGGATTAGAGTAATAATTCTCTTAGCATAATACCTCTCTAACCAATCTATCCCTAAAATAACTCCAAAACCTATAAAGTCAAATACACAGGGATCACAAGAAAACTTTCACTCGCTTAACTCAATACCTAGGTTAGTGCATTTCAATTTTAGAGTGGCATGTCCCCTTATCGGATTAGCTACACGTAAAGAGATGACTAAATAGAATCTTTAACCCTAGTCGGTTAACCAAATCTCTTGCTATAAATGAATGCGTAGCACTAGTATCATACAGTTCTCTAATTGAAATACTAGAAAGTAGAGCCACACCTTCAAAGACCTTTCCTTTTCTCTTTCTTTGGCAGATGGTCCTGCCCTTGGTTTCTCTGAAGCACAAACCTATGTCCTAAGCTTTGGGCAGTCCTTATTAAAATGCCCCATTTTGTTACAGTTGAATCATTTAGTCCTCTAAAGACTCCTCAGCGCTGGACACTTGGTAGCATAGTGTCCCTTTTGTCCGTGTTGTAACAAACAATGTCCGCAGTAGCAACCTCTCCGCTCTCCCCTTCGATACTCCTTTCTTGTCTTTGGTATAAGGAACAAATTTCTTCTTCATCTCAGCTGTGGGCTTTGTCTCTACTCTCATCTACCCTTGATACATCCCATCGTACCTCCTAGCTATGTCAACCACAAATTCAAAAGGAGATGCCAAGTGAGCCATCACCTTATGACTGAACCCTTAGTTCAAGCCCATGATGAACTTCTCGTTCTTCTTCATTAGAGTGTTAAAGATTTCCCTACCATACTTAGCTAGAGAATTAAACTTCTGAACGTACGCTTTCATAGTAAGGTCTCTCTGCTTCAGATCTATTAACTCCTGAAATAACAAGCTTTGTTATGGCTTGTGATACAAATCAAGCTTTGAATCTTTCTTTGAACTGCACCTAGATAATCTCTTCCTTAGTTGTTCCAGCAATAACTATTTCCTACCAATCCAGTGTATCTTTCTGCAACTATCTCGATGTCAGCCTCCTCTTCTACGTATCGTTTAACCCTAGGTCTTTAAATATCCACTACAATTCTTAGTTAGTTCAGTACTTCAATCGCGGGCTCTCTCTCCCTATAAACACTTTCCCTCCTAAACTCTTATAGTCTTTACACGTCTTTGGAAAATCTCTATGACAAAATTGGGCCCTGTCTCAATCATTCCAGCCATATTTTCCCTTATGATCTGAGCCATGGACTCTCTAAACAAGCGTTCACATCCATGCCTGCCGCATTTACTGGCTGCGCATCTTCCACCCCTACTGGTCTTGGGACTTCTCCCTTGCTTCCTTTATTGGTCTCCACATTTCTACATCTCTTCTTGTACTTTCCTCTCCTAATGCAACTCGCCTATTCCTCAAATCCTTTTTGCATTTTCTATTAGCAAATCTTCGTTAGAAACAAAAGGAAAGAGCAAAATAACAATAAAAGGGTAGGTATGTTTCCTATGTATTTATACATCAATTTGCAAATACGTTGTATATATAATAGCCCACCCTATCCTTAGGGTGTTCTTTTCATTCTAAGTTCTTACTCCTACTTCTAACACTATTTCACTTAGATTATCCTAACCCTAGGCTCAGATACCGATTCTAGCTTCCACCACTGGGAGACCCGAAAATGAATATTGACGATGATGCAGTCATCACCTTAATTATTTTCAAGCAACCAATAGTGAGTTTCATATATTCAAAATAGTCTAAGCAAACAGAACAAACAATATTTTCCTTTCGTCGAATTTGTCTTGATATTTATTACATACCTTTTCAATGTTAACCCTAAGTCGTACCCACTCAAGGGTCAAGATATAACATATAAATACATAATAGAGCGTGGGTTCAACATTGGATGATGCCATCTAGACACTTATAACAGTGGAATTAAGCATACATTTAAAAAATAGCTAGGGCTTCAACACCGTCTCCAATCTTCGTCTTGTGCTAAAAATAACCTGCTTATCCCATAAACTCAGCATACTTAAACGAGTACTCATGAGTTTATAGTGAAAATAATGATAAAAATACGAGTTAGATATAAAATTGGGTATGAATTATACTTACTTGTAAAAAAATAACATAATTACGTAATGAGACCATGTCGTATAACACAGAATGAGTTTTCCCTTCACTACTTACAAAACAACATACATAATATTGCACATAAGTAAAAGTAATAATTACTTATTGTTGGAACTCCTTGAGTTTCACTTAATACTACTTACTACTACGTCCCTTCGCTGTTTGATGTGCACATAAATGTGCATATTTTTACCAACATATTTAATTTATTTGAATTAAATAAATGATCATATCGGGTATTTTAACTTGTTTAAACCAAAAATTCAAATTATTCCAAATTGTCACATATTCATCTTCATATATGGGGGAAACGGTCATTTGTGTGCATATATTTGTTTGAGAAAAATTAATTGAAAATTTGTATATATTTTTGTAGGAAATTGACCTCAAATAGAAGTGGTTTCATGAAGATATGCATGCACAAAATTAATACAAAGGAATGAATATGGAAATAATTCAAAGTGAAGAACATGGAGGATCCCACCTACCCACCTACCTTAATGTACAAATTAAAGGCTAATGCACATGCTTTTGGAGTTCATGGCTTCATGTACACTTAATGGGGGATTAAGACATGTTAATAATTACTTGGCCTCCACACTTCCTAAGAGGCATTTTGGGCATTCCCCAAAAAGTGAATTAGGGTTTTAAAACTTGTATATATACCCCTTATGTTTCATGTAGCCATCTTCCTCTTAGTTAGTTAGTTTTAGTTTAGAAAATAAAAGAAAGCTCTCTTTCTCTTTTCATGGCTACTTAGCCATTTCTTCTCTTATGTAATTCTTTTCTTTTATGCAATGTTAATTATTGTTTCTTTTTAATTACATGTTCATTTCCTTTTATGCAAGTAGTGTAGATTTTCCTTTATGCAATTAGAATAGTTGTCTTTTCCATTAGCTTTCATTTTCCTTTAGCTTTCATTTTCCTTTCTTTTTTCTTTCATGTTGCTTTCTACATTTGTTGATTTGATAACAAATATGAGAGTTTAATCCCTACAATTTAAGGGTAATGAAGCTCTCTAGTATGTAGATGCAACATTTTGATGTTTATACTCTCTTTTTGTGCTTTAATGGAAACACTTGAAGTGGTTTAATGATGTTGTTTAGCTTTGAATTTGATAGTCTATGTTGTTCATAACAAATAGGCTATGCTTAAACAAACATAACACAAATTGCCTCTTCATTTAAATATGATTATGGAAAAGAAGTGAATGTTGAAATTGAAATTTGATAGCCTATATTTCTAAACAATAGTTAATAGGCTATGCTTAAAGTAGATTTTTATTTCAACTTTGTTGTCATATATCATGAGAGTTAAAAGTGTATTGGTGGTTGTGTTGTAGTTTGATGGTTTATATTGAGCTAATTAATAGCACAAATATACCATACTTATGATAAGCACATCAACTAATTCACTAATGACAAGAAAAGAGAGATCATAACTTCATTTTGTTGATTTATGTGATCTAGAGAGTGGAAATTGCCTCTAAATTGTCTTAACACTCTCATATTTTTATCTATTTTCTTTTGTCATTTTTCTTCTTCTTCTTTTAGTTAATCACTCTTCCAACTTTGGTTAATTTGATTGAGTAGAATTTTAAAATCATCAATTCCCTACGGATCGACCCGTATTCGCCGCGTGCTACGTTCGTGCACCGTGCGCTTGCGGTTATTTTTAATTTAAATTCGTTCGACGGTTTTCTAAACCGATAGAATTTCCGTCGACGAACAAGTTTTTGGCGCCGTTGCCAGGGAGTTGCTTTGATTTTTGTTTTCTATTCTTCGGATTATTTTAGTTTGATTTTTTTTTTTTGTGTGTGTGTGTTTGCATTTGAAAAAGAAAACGTGTGTTCATTTGGTTTTTGTGTGCATTTGTTTGTGTGCTTGTTTCTAGTTTCCTTTTCCATTTGCATTTTCATTTATTTAAAAAAAATCACATTGCATTTCATTTTTTCAGTTTGCATTTCTGTTGTGTGCATTTCTTCGTTCAATCTGTACATTTCATATTCTGTTTTCTCAGTTTGTTTTTTTTCTATTGCACTGCAATTTCATTGCACTATTTCAAAAAAAAAACTGCATTTCATTCCCTTGCATTTACATTCAACAACTTGTTTTACATTTCATATCAAAAAAAGGCTGTTACATCTTTTACTCTCTCTTACGTTTTACCCTCGTCTATTCCTTCCTCCTCGCTGCCTCTTCAGCTTCACAGTTCAACCAGCACCATCCCTCTGCCAAACATAATCCTACCAGAGCCAATACAACTGCACAACATTTCCATACTTCCCATAACCATTGAAGTTACATCCTCACTTCAGTACTTCAATATTTCCAAAACCACTTCAATACCTCCACTTCAGTTTTGACCATCATCCCTCAACCTTACATCCCTTCACTACTGCTATCCATTTACCCAGTCATTCCACTGCTTCCAAACCACATTACTACATACACTACCTCACTGCCTTCCATTTACAACTCCAACAAGTTCCACCAGCCTTGCCAATACTGCAGTCACCACACAACAAACACTACCCGGACCATCAATTTCCATCCATAAACTCAGAACAACTTCCCTGTTACACATTCCTCCCAAACCAATCAGTGTACACAAGCTACTGCCACTGCCTAGAAACAACTCACATAGCCAACGACACTGCACACAGCTCCATCTTCCACCACTTAACACTGTCGAACACTGAACATTCAAACTCATCAACAAACACTCCTACAGTCTGCAACTCTCTTGCCGTCTACTTCAACATCCACCTGCAAATACCCCCACCACACAAAACAATTCACCTTTCTGACAATTTCCAAAACACCACTATCCTAACTGCTGCAGCCAACCTCCATTTCGTCCCCACTTTGCACTTCTCACCATCCTTCTCTGACTACCAAACATCACCATTCTCTGCCAATATCATCTCCTACAACTCCCATCACCTACACTATTGAACTGTCAGACCACCATTCACCTACTTTCTTCACCCTTCACAACATCAACCAGTGCTAACATCTCCTTCATCACCATCTATACAAAACTGTGCATGTGACAGTGCACATTTCCTCTGCTAACCACTTCAGCCCACTGTCGAAACACAAACCACTTCCAGTTGTACAACACCATTGCAACAACCACTACCATACCATACCACAACCACAACATCAACCTTCATTCACTTATACTCCCACTGACAATCTCCTTTAAACCACTCCCCAAAACTTCATCTGCTGCCACCAATCACTGCACTGCATCTGCTGCCATACATAGCCTGAAGCATTTCAGTCATACACCAAGACCAGTACCATCTCATAACAGCCTCTACAACCACTATTCAACTCACAACAACCCTCTCTGTCAAAACATCGATAATCACTGCCTTGTTCTCTCCACCATATCGCCTTCTTCCTACTGCACACAACAGTGACCAATTCACACTACCTCATACTCACCAACTCCATCCCCTCCTTTCTTGCTACTTCACTACATGACACTTCTGCACAAGCAAAGCATCAGCCTTCACCAATATCATACACCTCCCACCCTCCACCAAAGCCACGAATCCCCTAAATCGAACTCACCAATCTCCTGCAATCCACCTTCATCCCGGTTCAACCGCCTACATAACAACTCCTCAACAACAACCTCGAATAGCTGCTCGCAAAACCCCAAATCAAACTCCACTCCGACATCGACCTGCAACTTCATCGTTTCTCACTCATCAACAGCCACAACTTCATCCCTGATTCACTTCCTTCTCCATAAACTTCACACTGCTCTGGCCATACCCACTCCTCATTTCAACTAGAACCGCGACCAATTCAACCCTCTGCCGCAACTTCCTCAATTCCACAGCCCTACTACCCAATTTCAATTGAAAGCCATCACCTGACATCGTGACTTCCCTCACCGCAATCAACACAACGCTGCAGTTCGACCATCCTCACGCAACACACGGCATTCACCACCCATAAGCGACCGCGACAACCTCCACGAGCATCGGACCGCCGAACCAACCTCAAAGCGAACCAATCGAACACACCCTCCTCCAACCCGAAACCAATTGAATCAACCCAATCGAACAACGAAAGAATTCGCACCAGGAAATTTAACCGAATTCGAGTGGAGTTTCAACGAGAAATTGGGTTTTGAAGGGAATTGTGTTTTTGAAGGGAACTGGAAATTTAATTTAAAAATTCTAGTTGATTTTGTGTCGGCAAGTTGATTATTTGAAAGGAATTGTGAAGTATTTTTGCTTGATAAAGGTATGGGTCAAGAATTATTTTTGGGCCAGGTTGGCTAGAATTGCTTTGTTGGATTTGTTTTAATCGGTTTTATCTAGTTTCTTTTAGTTCCTTAAGTTGTTTCTTGAACTTTTTTTTTAATTGTTTCGTTTCCTTTTGTTATAAAAAAAACCTTTGGACTTGTTTTATTTCTTTTGTTTCGATCTTGCTTTGTTTTAGTTACTTCTTTCATAATAATAAAAAAAAAGAATTTTTTTTTCTAAGTAAAACCCTACTTTTAAATTTCCTTTCAAAAAAAAACAAAAAAAAATTGTATATATCTTAGTTTTTAATTTTCAGGTTGCCAAAGCAGGAAATAAAGGAAGAATAGCTTGCTGAAAATTGCTTCATTCGCTAGCCAAAATCAATTGCTCTGCTTGCTAAAAATTCCGCTTTCATTTCTAGTTTTATTTGAATTGCATTGTAGATTGCTTGCATTCGCATTTTAAAAAATAAAAAAATTCATTCGTAGTTGCATTGTTAATACACGTTTAATTTATGTTATGCATTTCATCTTAGATTTTGATTAATAATAACGGTTAGACATCGATAACACTTAATTGTATATTGACAATTTGTCTTTTTTTTGAACAATTTAATTTCTTGGTGTCTAGGCTACGGCAGAGTAATAACCATTTATAAATATTACGGTGATTCGTAAATATTATAGTGGTTGTTCCTCTGAAGGTACTTAAACCTTCGGCTGCATTGCTACGGTGATTCGTGGTGCACCGATAAATCCTGCCCGTTACCTGGCTGAGAACTATCTTGTTTATCTAAGACAATTTGTGAGTATACAATTTTGGGTTAACTTAGGATAAATCATTTGTAATTAGACCCTTGCATTCATTTAGTTGCATTAGCTCATGCATATTTAAAAAAGAAACAAAAACAAATTTCAAAAATCCAAAACAAAAAAAATTGTAAATATTCCTTTTCCATTGAAATTTTTAAATCCTTTTTCTTTGAAATTTCAAAAATCCAAAAAAATTTAGAAAAACAAAAATTTTAAAAAATTCAAAAAAAAACAAAATAATTGAAAAATGAAAAAAAAACAAAAATCAATTTCCCTTTTTAAAAATAAATTTGTAAATATTTTTTCTTTATAAAAAAAAACCAAAAAAAAAAACATTCTTGAAAATGTCCGAGTTTCCCCACTTACGTGAATTTTACAATAGTTGTGAAAATCAATATAATCCATATGATTTCACTCCAGATTCATATGGATATTTTAACAACAACTATTCTTTAAACAATTCGAATTTTGAACAACAAAGTTTTCAAAATTACGAGCAACCCTCAAATCTTGAAAATAGCATTTTATCTCTACTTGAAGTCTCTACACAACAAAATCAAGAGATAAATGAGTTATGCAATTCATGTTTGTGCTATAACTCGAATCAAAGTTTTCAAAATAATCAAAATTTGAATTCAATTCAAAATTCAAATGATTTCGAGTGTAACCCATGCCAATTCAATTTCGAGCTTCAAAATGAATTTCAAACTCAACAAGAAAATGGGAACAACTTTTCAAACGAATTTGGCAATGGGAATAATCTTGACTACGATACGAGTGAAATTTTTTGTTCTCAACAAATCCAAATCGAAAATTCTCATGTTAATAACTATAAATTGGATTTTTTTGAGCAAATGAATGAAATTTACGATGATCACACGAATTCGTTGTTTGAAACATATATGAAACAACGTGATAAACAAAATCAAATTCCAACGTGTGATGAGTCAAGTTATAATCCATCTTTTACCACAATTGACGATTTTCAAACAACAACTTTTGAAACTGAAAATAACAATCTCAATGAAGTTGTTGAAAACACGGTAAGTGAGTTGGATTTCAATTCTTTTGAGGGTGAAAAACTCGATTTAAAGTTCGTTCTTCCTTTTTCTGAAAATTTGAATACAACAACTTTGGATTTTGAAATGGATATATGCGATGAAGTTGTTGATAATTCAACAAAGGAAAATGAATTTAACGGACATGAGTTTTACAGAATTTACGAAAATGAGTCATTAAATTTTGATGGGGAAGATTTCGATCACCATTTTGACTTTGAAATCAATAATTTGGAAGAAGTTTTCAATGATAAACTTGAATTTCAATTTGGTGAAAATAAATGTGAATTTCAATCAATTGTTTTATCAACCCCAAAAATCATTGAAAACAAAACAACTCATAAGATTTTCAATAAAACGACATTCGTTTTTCCAAATCAACATTCAATTTCAAAATCTTTGATGGTTTGGTTTTTCGAGCTTAAGCTGTGTCTCGTATACTCGACGAGACAAATGAATCGGTCTTTAGAAGACCGTTTCATTTACTTTTTGATTGTATGCTTTCTCATCTCTTGTAAATAATAATCTTTCATGTAAATATTAGATTTTTATTTTATTTTTACCTTCCACTTGGGCTGACTATGGGGACACAGTCAAAATCAAGTGTGGGGGGAGACTCATATTCATTCTTTTTTTTTCATGGTTTATTTTTACTTTATAATCACAAAAACAAAACAAAAAATTTTAAAAAAAAATCCCAAAAACAAATTTTCTTTTGATTTATTTTTGAAAGAAACACTATAAGATAAATATATGGCTTTGGTTTATTAAATTGAAATTTTTGGAAATTTATTTGTCTAAACAAAAATAAAAATGAAATTTGATTACAAATAATAATGGTTTAACTAGTATATAGAAAGATTCATAGTGTTAATTATGAAGTATATCCTAATTGAAAATCTTTGTTTTAAAAAGTGGTTAATTTAAAGTAAAGGATATAACATTTTTTTGTCTTCTTAGTTAAATGGTGCTAAGATGATTTTGCAAAACTCTCTCTCTCTTAAAAAAATAAAAAAAAATAATAAAAAAATAATAACATCCAAGTATTCACTCTCATTTAAAAGTCCTCACGGTTATGCATGGGTGAAATACTTGGAATCTTTGAGTATGTGCTTTCATACTCATTTAAAAGTCCTCACGGTTATGCATGTATGGAACACATGTAAAAAAAGAACATAATAAAAACCACCTACGGTCGATAGGTGTATGCACGAAAGTGTGTGCACTCGCCATGCTCTGTACTCCCCTCACATAAGCCCGAAAGGCAGTGCATGGTTGGTATATCTGGCCTCAGTTTACCTGAGCTAGGTGTGTAATTTTTCTTGCAAATAATGAGTGAGCAAGCAATTGAAATCCTAGCACTATTTTTACTTATTTGATTTGATTTGTTATTGAAAAGAAATGAAAATACCTCTTTGATAAACTTTGATAATCAAATAAGGATACATTTTATAATTACACTTTGTTATCAACCGAAACAACAAGTTAAACTATTGTCTATTTGTTATGATAACTTGATTTTTGTTGGAAATTTTGACCAGTAAATGACATAAATTTTCAAGAGAATAACCAAAACTTATATTTAACTTATTCGTGTCAATTTAAAAATAAATCCTTCATTTGTAAATATTTTCAAAATTTTGCATTCATCTCTTTGTAAATAAATCTTGCATTTTGTAAATATTTTCATCCCGCACTTGGATTTTGTGGTTAGTATCCGCTGAAAACCCTCACGAGATAACACTCATCCTACTGGGGACACCCAGAGGTTTAACGGCTTGTTGCATACGCTCAATGCAATCGTGCTTCCTACGAAAACGGATTTATCTTAGTTTTTCTTTATTCGAGGACGAATAAAAATATAAGTGTGGGGGTATTTGATGTGCACATAAATGTGCATATTTTTACCAACATATTTAATCTATTTGAATTAAATAAATGATCATATCGGGTATTTTAACTTGTTTAAACCAAAAATTCAAATTATTCCAAATTGTCACATATTCATCTTCATATATGGGGAAAACGGTCATTTGTGTGCATATATTTGTTTGAGAAAAATTAATTGAAAATTTGTATATATTTTTGTAGGAAATTGACCTCAAATAGAAGTGGTTTCATGAAGATATGCATGCACAAAATTAATACAAAGGAATGAAGATGGAAATAATTCAAAGTGAAGAACATGGAGGACCCCACCTACCCACCTACCTTAATGTACAAATTAAAGGCTAATGCACATGCTTTTGGAGTTAATGGCTTCATGTACACTTAATGGGGGATTAAGACATGTTAATGATTACTTGGCTTCCACACTTCCTAAGGGGCATTTTGGGCATTCCCCAAAAAGTGAATTAGGGTTTTAAAACTTGTATATATACCCCTTATGTTTCATGTAGCCATCTTCCTCTTAGTTAGTTAGTTTTAGTTTAGAAATAAAAGAAAGCTCTCTTTCTCTTTTCATGGCTACTTAGCCATTTCTTCTCTTATGTAATTCTTTTCTTTTATGCAATGTTAATTATTGTTTCTTTTTAATTACATGTTCATTTCCTTTTATGCAAGTAGTGTAGATTTTCCTTTATGCAATTAGAATAGTTGTCTTTTCCATTAGCTTTCATTTTCCTTTAGCTTTCATTTTCGTTTCTTTTTTCTTTCATGTTGCTTTCTACATTTGTTGATTTGATAACAAATATGAGAGCTTAATCCCTACAATTTAAGGGTAATGAAGCTCTCTAGTATGTAGATGCAACATTTTGATGTTTGTACTCTCTTTTTGTGCTTTAATGGAAACACTTGAAGTGGTTTAATGATGTTGTTTAGCTTTGAATTTGATAGTCTATGTTGTTCATAACAAATAGGCTATGCTTAAACAAACATAACACAAATTGCCTCTTCATTTAAATATGATTATGGTAAAGAAGTGAATGTTGAAATTGAAATTTGATAGCCTATATTTCTAAACAATAGTTAATAGGCTATGCTTAAAATAGATTGTTATTTCAACTTTGTTGTCATATATCATGAGAGTTAAAAGTGTATTAGTGGTTGTGTTATAGTTTGATGGTTTATATTGAGCTAATTAATAGCACAAATATACGATACTTATGATAAGCACATCAACTAATTCACTAATGACAAGAAAAGAGAGATCATAGCTTCATTTTGTTGATTTATGTGATCTAGAGAGTGGAAATTGCCTCTAAATTGTCTTAACCCTCTCATATTTTTGGTCGGAGAGGAATATGCTGAAAGTTTATTGTCTTAACACTTCATTTTGTTGATTTATGAGAGTAGATGCAACTAATTCTCATGTTGATTTATGTGATCTAGAGAGTGGATATAGTGTTCTTCATGCTGAAAGTTTATATACGCAATGTTTGGTCGAAGAGGAATATGCGATGCTTCCATACTGTGATTATGCCGGCTGCGAGTTTATGGCTTAAGTTGATGAGAGAGATCAAGTTTGGGTTACGTGATTCTGGACATTGTTTCTCCCCACATCATATTGACCTATGGTGTTAGCCCTCCTTGGTTGTGCACGGCATATCTTGTGCATGGCCTTTCGTCATGCTGTTGTGGTTTTTCCTTCTGTGGTGTTTCCCTGTTGTTTTTGGACTTTGTTTTGTGGTGTTCTGTTCTTTCTTTTGTTAGTTTTCCTAGTTCTGATTGTTTGTGTTGCATTTGTTATCTTTGTTTTCCTGTATTAATAAACTGGTAGGGGTCCAGTCAACCTCGCTATCTACTCCAAAAAAAAACACTCTCAAATTTTTATCTATTTTCTTTTGTCATTTTTCTTTTTTATTTTTAGTTAATCACTCTTCCAACTTTGGTTAATTTGATTGAGTAGAATTTTAAAATCATCAATTCCCTGCAGATCGACCCGTATTCGCCGCGTGCTACATTCGTACACCGTGCGCTTGCGGTTATTTTTAATTTAAATTCGTTCGACGGTTTTCTAAACCGATAGAATTTCCGTCGACGAACACTGTCCCACCTGGTTCCCCACCGACTATGCTTTAGATTTGATGCTGCATGGAACCAACCTCTAGCAACTTCCCTTTAATTCATTCTTTGCTTAACAAATACTACACTGACCCAAGTCCCCACAGTATTCTTTTTTTTATTTACTTATTTAATATTAGAATGTGTAGTATCACTTCCCTACAGTATTGACATTTTAAATCCTGGACTACTATGCTACACCACTGTAGTCCACATCCTTGTAAATTCATTAAATTCCAGTCTACTATGAAATGGGCACCCATAGATCTTCTTTCCTCTTTTTATTTAGTTAGACTTAGGACCATATGAAACAGTCACCCACAGTCCCCTGTCTATTATTTATCCATTTATTCTGACCTACTATGGATCAGCCACCCATAAGTCCTATTTAATTATTATTTAATTCTAGACTACAAAGAATCAACCATGTGTAGTCCCTTGCTGCATAGAATTATTCCCCTATAGTTATATTTAACTTGAGGTTGCAATGAATCAGCCACTTGCAAACACCTGGAAGTTGAATGCCTATCCTCACTTGAAGTTGCTTCAGGTGTGCATTCGAGCAAGCGTCCTTACTCGGCATTAGTAGCCCTTCTATTCTTCACTTTCATTCACATCACTTCAGTATAGTACATGCCACCAGAACCATGTGCGCAATACACACTTTATTTATTTATTGTGTTCTTTTTCAATGTGGTGTGGTATGGTGATGCAACTTGTCTTATTCTGTTCATAATTGCGGTGCTCTCTTTCATAAAAATAGCAGTTTAGAACTACTTTCTCCATAAAGTCCTTGGATTCCATTGGAAAATCACTACCCTGCCCGCTACCCAACGTAGTTTTATTCAGTGAAATTCTCCATTGAGACATTTAGCAAATCAGTACCTGACAATATCTGACACTTCTAATAAGGCATGATACTGCCTTTACACGTTTTGCCTCCTGATACGTTACTTACTTTTTTGACATTTATAATGCTATTGGTTTATCTGTTTAGCTATTTTCATGGATCTTATCCCTTTACGTTAATATTTCAATATATATCATTTCCATCAATTCTTAGTGCAGATCCCCTTCTACTAGTGCTGCAATACTTCACTAAATCATAACAAGTTAATTTCCTAAGCCTCATAAAATTTTAGAAATTTCATGGATAATTCCTTTATTGCTACCTTAACTTTTTATTCGAATTACAAGTTAATTTCCTTATATGTTTACTAGGGGTTTAATTCAGAAATTCTAACAATTAATTTCTAAGTCAGGAGCTTCCCAAATTAATAACCATTTCTAGAACAACGATTATTACATCTTATCAGGTTCTCATTTTTGACGTAAATCTACAGTAACTCCGACAATAACATAGTCCAAATCAACCAAAATGAAACTAAATAAATTGTTAAGTATTACTTAGCTAGACCTTTAGAAAATCTTGCTCAGGTCTTCTTTTCTTATCTTATCATGTATTTGCTTTATTTTCTTTTTGTTTTTATTTCTCCAAGCCATCATTATTAATGTATATTTTAAGCTTTTATTTTACTTTTAATAGAATGGAATGAATGGAAAAAATCATGCTTATTGTCCTATAATTATTTGGGCTTTGGCCTACATGCTCATTTTCATTAATTCATTGCCCCTTTTTCTATCTTACTAAGCCCGTCTTAGCCATTAATTAATTAATTAAATTAATCATAAGTTACAGATTGTTATAGCAGATTTGGCTTGATGGTTTTTTCTATTTTTGTAAATTTGAGAGTTTCATTCTAAAATTCTTTTTAATAGGCGAATATATGGAAATGGTGCTTGATTAAAATAGGGTATAAAGAATAGAAAGGAAAGAATGTTCGGTAACTAAGATGGAGGAATATTCCTATACAAGGAAAATACGGAGAATAATTGTTGAAGTAGAAACCATGTAAATATAAATAACATTAGGAATTTATATAAAACATGATTAGTAATCTACATAGAAATAAAATAAGAGAAAAACAATAGAAATAGGATAGGAAGAATGGATAAATTCCATAGACATGTAGTAATTGCATATATTTTTTAGCTAGACCCCTATATAGATGTTGTGATCGCTCATATCTTTTAGAAGTCCCACTCTTATGCTATTAAAATATCAATTAAAGGTGAAAAATGGAGATAGCATAAGTAGTACGAAGATAATAGGATGGAAGTTATCCCTATTTACTCTACCTTACATTGATAAAGTTATAGAAGATGTTTGAAAAAAATGGTGTGATATGATAGTTGAGTTTTGAATGTTTTGAGTTAAAAATTCTAATTTTAAAAGAAGTAAATCTCTATTGTAGAAATTCCTTAAAAAGGTTAAGTTGGTTAGAAAGGAGAAATTTATCACGGCTTCTTTTTGGAGACCAAGTAGTTTTTGAATTATTAAAAGGTTTCTAAGTTTACATTTTTTAAAGATAAAAGTTTTGGATTAGGAACTTCATGATTGTGAAATTTCAGTTTTATAAGGAGTGGAGAAATCCAAATCAAATTTTGATATGGAGTAGATGGGGATGACTACCTAGGTAGGACGACGTAAAGGTTTAGGATATGAGTAAAATAACTATTGATGCTCATAGGGTAGCAGCAAGGAATCCCCATTGAATATTAGGAATATTGGAATGAACCTAGGAATATTTTATTAGAGACGTACAGAGGCCATGAGAATAACCCTCAAAGGAATGGGGAATGATGTTAAAGTACAATTTTGCAAGCCCTAGGGTATACTCACATAAAGAATTAACGATATGGAGGAAGTAAATGTCAAAGTTTGAGGATACCATTAAGTAATTCTAATTGAGAGAAAATAGTAATATGGTTGGAGAAGAGAGTAATAAGATGGAAAATACACATAAAGGATGTTAGTTGACTCAAGCTTAAAGAAAATACGATAGCTATAGAATTTATTCCACTAAATCAATTTTTTGGATCAGTTATTCTAAATGTGCATAGGTTATATTTCCTACCCATCATATGGGAATGCACAATTTATCCCATAGGCAGATGTAATAATTGAAGTAGTGGATGGACCTTATTTATTAAAAGTCAAAGAGGTAAGTTAATTCATAGTTAAATAGCACACTAGAAATGTCCATCTTAATTGAGTGAGGAGTGCTAGGGCCACAACATTATTAACATTATTTAATGATGAATGATAGCTTCCAATAAAATTTTATTTAGGATTTTGGATTGTAATCGCTAGTTGACTCCCTTAAGTTATTAGAATAGTGTACGATATGATATGCGACATGTTTCTATTTTATCACTACGTTGGTTTTGTGGACGAGATTAGACCGCTATATGTGTGTGTGTATGTGTGTGTGTGTGTGTTGGGTGTGTGCGCGCATGTGTAAACAATGTAAATAAGGAGATCTCATATGAACACTTAATTACCGATAAAATATAGGTAGGACTGGAAGTTTTTAAATAAATTAGGAAATTAAGTTAGCAACTAAAAATTAAAAATGTTTTAATCCCAAAAAATTTAGAATTTTGGAAAAAGTAAATTTTAGTGAATAGTGGACTGGGAAAGGTTGTTTGAAATCACGGGTCATTATCCTTATGCCTTAAGTGCTAAAATTTATAGATACAATTGTAGGTAGTTTGTTGTTTTAGAATAATAGAAAAGGTTCCTAAATTTAAGATTAATTGCACAATACCGAGGTCAATCATATACATTAACTCATAGATTGAGTCCCAGTTACATTAAGACTTGGGTTGATTTGTTTTAAGGATGGAGCGCCAAATGTTTTGAAAAATTATGTTCAAATGCTTTTGAATTTTTTTTTGTTTAAATTCTTTTAAGAAGTTCAGTACAAATGTTTTTGGAAAATTTTTTTTAAGTGCTTTTGAAAAACGGTGTTTAAATGCATTTGGGAATTTGATTTTTCAAACTATTTTCCAAGTTAGATTGGAAAGGGAAAATGATATTTGAAGAAAAATGAAAAATTTTCAATTTTCTAGTGTAACATGCTTAACATAAGGCAGGTCGACGTGTTAGTCAATATGAATTTTACTATCCGACAAGGGTGATAATATACCGAACATAGATAATAACAAGGGAAAAGGACATTTTAGCTTCAGGATTTCTATTTTCATACCTTATTAATAGTAAAATGTAACTTGCACTTAGGATAATTATATTTTAACATTCAAAAATAAACCTCCTTATGCAAGTTGTATTTGAAAAAGTTGGAAAAGTTTTGAGGGCAGAAAAGAAGGTTCCAACATACAACGAAATGACTATCCATAAGAAAGGTGGAATTGTAAAATTCTCCATGTAAATTCCTTATCCAGCATGGGAGTATTGATTCAGAATAACTGGATTTTCAAAAAAATTTGATGTTAGAAATTATGTGCTAGGTTTTGGATGGTAAGGATTGGATGTAAAATTGGTTGAACTACGCTTCTACTCATGGGAATATGAAAAATTTTGTGTGAAAAATGAAAAACTTGCGTACATATAGAACTGCCAGTATGTCTAGGTTGTTTGCATTATATTTTCAAAATGTTTTTAAAAAATGTATTTTATAGGAGGTGTCGATTTAGAGTCATTCTGCATGAATGTCTTATATGTTGTGATGCACTATGCACTTGTTCATTTTTGCTACAAAATTGGTTGTACACCAATTGGTTAGATAGTTTATATTAGTTGCATACATAATTTAACCCTTAGGGAATTTCGAGGACAAAATTCTTTTAAGGGGGAGAATGTAACATCCCATAAAATTAACAATAATTAATAAACAATTAATAAGGCTTCATAAATGGAATTTGTGTAAACGTTGGAATTTGTCCACCAAACTTGCACTATAGCACTCATGGTAATATTTTGAGCAACTTTCATATTTGGGGTTTCCCTATTAGAGCTCAAACAAAAAGTTTATTAGTGTTTAAAGTTTTCAAAGTGAAAATCAATAAAAACGAAAAAGAAAGTAAATAATAATAAATGCAGGATCCCACCTTCAAACCTCTTACTTGGGTCGGTCCACTTCTTATAAGGCAGTGACAGATCGATCGGGTTGTGGCGGCTACGGTTTGAACCTTTGCCAATGACCCAGATTTAGTGATTTTAATCTAACTGTTATGTTTGATTCGAGCGCCTATAAATACAGGCTTAACTCCTCACTACTCTTTTCATATTTTCTAATCAATGCAGCGAAGTCTGCTATTTTCCCTTTATTTCTAAATTTTTAAAAATATTATATATACAAACACACACAAATTTGAGAAGGACTAAAAATAAAAGCGAAAAGTAGAAGAAGCGAGTCATTGCGAAAGTAAAAGATAAGGTTTTATAATTATAAATCTATATTCCCCTTAACCCCAAATCTCTTCTTAGATCTATAATTCTAATAGTAGGTATATACCTTGTTATACATACATTTTGGGTTAGAATAGAAAAAGGTGTCAAGTAAAGGAATGGATTCAGATCTGGAAGATTTGGAAAGCTAGAAATGCGAACGGAAAATTATATTATTTATTTATAACATTGAAATTTATATCGTTGAATTTTTATTTAATTATTATGCATGTATAAGATCTGATGAGTTGTAGGCTTAATACAAATATATAGGATTATCGCTTACACATCTGTAAAATAGGCAGTTGGAATAGGAACAGTATGTACAACCTAATCTGGAAATCGATCCCAAGTAATTATTATTATAGAATGTTCGTAAAGTGTTAGAGTTTATTCTAGATCTATAATTGCATTGTAAATTAAGTTACCCTAGTTGACATATAATGTAATTTATATATTTTAATTTATTTGACATGGGGTATAAGTTAATTATATCCATTTTCATGTAGTTTATATAAATTAAATAATTCCACAAATGTAATTATATAGAGAGTTAAAAGAATTAAATGGGTATTGATTAGAGAATTTATATGACATTTATAGAAAAATTGGATTGTCATAATAAACGGATTTTGAAACGAGTAAATAAACATCATTAGAGATTATAAAATCGACATTTATGGTAAAATTGACAATGGACATTTATTCGACCTAAGAAGGAAACGAAGAATCCAAAGCCTAAGCATATAAAATAGGAATAATTACATAGCGAACATGTAAGTTTTAATAATATTAAGTACCCCTAGAAGATAATATAATGTTCACTGCAGGAAATTATATAGCTTCAATTACACGTTTAGAACGAGCATGAGGGCCTAGTCCAACACTTGGGCTTTAGGTGATACGTTTAGCTTAGAGTGTTAGGATGCGAGATCAATAGAGTTACACAATATAAGTCTGCCCTTCATCTAAAGGCTACCAGCAGTTATTTATACCTACTACCGATGTGTGATGTCTCCAACCATCGGACCCGTGGGAAGGGATATGCATTGCAGATGGGTGGGGGGAAATATACCAAAGGTTCGCCTTGATTCGGAGTATTAAATGGCCTAGCACTTTTAAGGCAATAAGGTCTGATTCATTTTCAATAAGAAGTATTAAATAACCAAAAGGGGCATTTTTCCTTGACTTACTTAGGTTCGTCTAAACGGGATATCGGCTGTGAAAGGTCGGTGGGCTGTGCCATTATTTAGTACTGATATTTAGTAGTAGGACTAATATATAGGCTATGACCACCAGTGGTCCCAAGTGAGTGATAGCAAAGACTTGGGTTGTGCTCTAACGATTTTCGCTTCCTACTAACGTAGAATCCGTATGGAAGACGCACAGACCTCAAAGTAGATGGTTATAGGAAAATCTCTCTATCAGAGGTGGGATAGTTAACCCTTAAATAAGTCTTTGAGACGCATTAGTAGTACCACAGTTAAATTATAACTTATAAAGCCATATATAAGGGTCATTGTTACTGTAGCTAGAACCAATTGACCAGCGTTTACAATATGGAGTGCCCGCTTCGAGGACTTAGGTATTAAAAGCCATTGGGTCAGCCTTCTTCCTATTTAAGAAGTATTAAGTGGATGGGGTTGTTGGGTAGTGAAAAGGTTAGACATATATGCAGATAAGCATATACATATATAGTTATACCTCGGAGAAGGTTAGGTATATCGTACATGCATACATAAGACTTAACGAAAATCAATTGGTACAAACTAATGATACGGGTAAAGTATGTAATTTGCCAATCACCATATCGTAATTTTGACCCCCCTTCTCATTACAACCCATAGGATAGAATTAGGAAGACATAATATGGGAGCAAGATGAGAACAGTAGATGAAGAAGCCTTTTTATTCATGTTTTGCACCGACAAGACAACTAGACATCCAAGGAATAATACTGATTCCAAGGTAGTAACCTTAGTCAGTGAACATGTTCTATTATATTTTTCAATTCTGTTGTGAGTTTATATTGATCACCCTCTGATATGCATGTGTTTATTACTGGTTACTGAAACTAACAATTTGTATCCTAGTTTTATTGGGCTTTGATATAATCAAAATTCGAGCCATTAAGCTATGGGTTGTTATAGCTTCGTAGAAAATTGGGATTTTTCCATTAATTTATAGTAGAGGAATAGTCATATGAGTTATCAAATATCCAACGCATGCAAGTGATTCAAGGAATGATGTAGTTGTAACACAAGTGGATGACTAAATCATTAAAGAGTGTAGCTATCACTAGACACATGCTATTTTAAGGATGTGACCATAGGTAGGTATGCATGATATTTTAGATGACACATACATACATACATACATACATACATACATACATACATACATACATACATACATACATACATACATACATACATACATACATATATATATATATATATGAAAAGGTACACTAGATATCTTAAGGATGAGACTATGACGAAGGACTTCAACGGTTTGAGGGTTTTCTTATTATGATCGGTGTTAGTTAGCAAAGAAATTAACATACACATGTTATTAGTGATAGGTTAGTATGGTAATTATACCACATTATTTCGAATATGTGCGTTTATTTGGATGAGCTATGTTGTTTATTAACTCATTTATTTGAGTATGCATTTTTGGATCAGCCTATGTTTTGTTATGGAATTTAATTATAGTCGATTATGGTTGAATTATTGTAATGCATGTTATGAGTTAGTCTATGATTGATATTGTTTCACCCTTATTAATGAAGTATTATTTTACATAATATATTTTTAATTGTATGATTGGGAAGGTGAACGTGTTATTGTTGTATGTGTGGGTAGAAATTAAAATTCAATTTATAGATGAATTCGATTGCATCGTACTAGATGCTATATGGTAGTTATATACTACATTATAAGTAATTAACTTGAAATTGATGTATTTCCCCATATTTTGAGGTTAAACCAATAATAATATTTATTAATTTTGTTAAATATTGTATTTAGGGAATTGCGATGGCATAATTCTTTTAAAGGAGGGAAGAATATAATGACCTATAGATATAGCACATTAATTATTAATTTTAGAATAATAGTTTAAAATAAAAATTTGATGGAGAAGGACAAATTTATGTAGAATTGTATTTTTGGGATTTTTGATGGTTTCGTTAGGTTTATATGTGACGACCTGGATTTTCGGACCAATCAGAATCATCGAAAAACTTGTTCGTTCTAAAATTACGAATAAAACTACCAACTTAATACACGATATTTGATAACTATTCAACAATATAAAATGTATGGGATGCAATTTAAATTTTACAAGTTATCAGAGTAATCAATTTAATCTACTAGGTGTGCTTTCATACATACCAAATACCAATACAAATAAATCTACCACTGCACAACTCTAATGAGAAAGACAGCAATAGCCATTCTTAGTAACTCAATAAACATGTCAAATGTTGAATAAAATAGTAAGCAGGAAAAGTACATCAATACACGATATATAGCAAATAATAAAAAGAAAAATGTTATGTTATTATTGGGGCTGCATCACTAACATTTGTGACTGCCTACGTACCCCTATCTAATTGGGTATCCAATTAGATACAGGATCAAGCCGACGTAGTTCTCCTATTGCAAATAGGACTCATGGAGCCTATGATGCATAAACAATATGTAATTTCCTAAACTGCCCACTTAGGTTTAATTTTCAAATTTAGATTTTCAAATCTAATTACCTTTATGGAAATTATCTCTTTGGACTTTATTCCCGAATTCTTATATTCAAAACCTTCGAAATATATATATATATATATCTCTTATATTCAAACTAGTTCTTAACTTTGGGATCTGAAAACAAATCACCTTTTTGAAACGACATCAAAATACAAGCATACAGAACTATTTGCTACATGATTAGGAGGTTTCTTGCCATAACCGGGCCCTTGGGTCTAGCCTTCCGAATAAATAATAGATTAGTGCATCCCCCTATTACAAGAGTGGACTACTCCAAGGCTACAGAACATCTGCATCTCCTTTTTCCATGCATTTTTGTAGATTATGGGTCACCCAAATCTTTGGTAACATAACAGATCACTTTATATCCTGAAGTGGAAAAATCATTTGCACTAATAATTACAAATACTTCTAATCTATAATAATTTCCATTTCCAAATCCTTCAAAAATCATTTTAAAACCATCGGGTTTAGTCCTCAAAATTCTTTCCGTTTTATAAACCATTTTTATAAAACCATTCTTTATATAAATCACTTTTATATAATATAACTTCAAAATAATCATTTTCGAATATTTCTATTTATTTAAACATTTCATAAACTTTTATTTCTGGAAACCAACTTTGAAAACAACTCCATTGATGTCAAATTATTATAACTAATCTTAACAGTTCAAATGAACCAATATTATCGCTAAACCTCTTTTAGTCAAATCGTGAAATAAATCACAAGGTGTTAGCCAATAATTATTTTCTACCCAGCCCATGCATATGGACAACTAATTGCTCATAAACTAGTCGAGCAATGTCAACAATCAATAAATAATAATTGGTGCTCATAAACTGACCGAGCCAAATTCAAACAATCAATCAATAAAACAAACACAACAATAAATGATAATCAATGCTTCATTCTATCAAATATTTGTTACACTTTACTTTATCTTAGGTTAAAATGATTTTATATTTATTTTTGAGCATCCGGGCTTTCCCTTCGCCATGTTTCATCCGTTGCCCATGTCACTTTGGATCTCACAGACAATACACGTGTACTAGTCATTTTCGCATACCCCATTAAGTATTTAGTTCTAAATTTTAAAATACTTAATTAACCATCCAAATAGTCAAACAAGAAAACAAAACAATTGTTTTAGCAAACAGAGTAAACAAGTATTCAACAAGAGTTTTCAAACAACACTTAACATTTAAAGCTCCTTCAGCTTAGCAATGATTTTAATGAACTTAAAGGAAGAAATAACTCACTTTGGATTTCACTCCGTCAAACTTTGGCGCAAGGAACTCTAGATCTAAACCATACTTCCTACCAAGTTTGCTAACTTTGTCGCTACGGATTTGACTATAGCTTCGCTACTATTTCCCGAAACTTCTTGAAATCTGGCTATAGCTCCGCTATCTTTGTTTGGTTTTTCTAATAGAAAATCGGCTATAGCACCGCTACTCGAAGTTTTTCGCTGACGAATCCTTACATGCTTTACTCAATATGGTTTGACTTGGACATGGGGAAGGCTTAAGGGGCTCGACCTTGGTGGAGGGGGAAGGAGTGCTCGGCCATGGGTGTAGGTGGGTGAGGCTGAGAATGATGGGAGAGGAAAGGAGGAGTTGGAGATGGTTTGGATGGAGTTTTGGTGATTAATTTCTTTAGTAAATATTTTTGAAATATTTTAGCATTATTTTATTAAGGAGAAAAGCCATTAGAGAAGTGAAGAAGAGCTTGAAAAAGGAAGAAGAAACGTGTGAAAAAATGAGAGAAAGTGGAGGCTTATTTATAGAAAAAGTTTTGGATTAAAATAATATTTTGTAAAAAGGACAAAATACCATTTGCTTATACTATAAGAAAACTGATTTTTTCAACACTTAACATCACATTTTAAATCATTACTTTATGTCATTTTCACTTAAGTATTAAGTAAAGAACATAATAATTATGTTTGTTGAATTAATGTTTACATTTTGACTTTTATAACACTTTTTTCTTTTTATGCTTATTTTTTATTAATTACGTTCTAGAATTTTCTAAGTATGTTTAGTAAAATTAAACTTGATTATTGAATTAATTAATACTTATACTATTTGAATATATGTTCATATATAAGAAAATAAAGGTGCAAAAATGTTGCAACAACTTTAAGTCGACAAAACGTTGATTTTCGACAAAATGTTTTACGGTCATGTTTTGATGTTTTAGTTAAACTATTTATTTATGTAAACCAAATTTCAAAATAAATTTGTGTAATGTTATTTACAAATATAAACATTCATAAATTAATTAAAATAATTTATTTAACCATTGAAATTTACTATTCTGAAATCAGGATTTTGTCACTTTTGTCGATATAAGTAATTATTTCTATTTTTGTGTATAATTCTCTTTACAGATCCTCTTTAATATTATTTAAATCATAAAACCTTACATATTTTATTTAAAATCATTTTAGATGTTATATTTTGAAGTGGTCAAATTCTGGGTCGTTACATTATAAATATCGATAACGTATATTTTGATATATACCTTGATATATTTCATTTGGGTACGAAACGAGTTTTTCGGGCCTTCGTGACTGCTTTTCCCTAGCGTACCTCCTGTTTATATATAAATAGATCGCTATAAATAAACTCTTGCAGCCACCGTGCAGTTCTCTTCTTCATTTTCTGAGGTTTGCCTTTTCTTAAGTCTAATCTCTCATTTTCAATGGAGATTAAATCCCCTATTCTCAAAATTTACATTAAAAGAATCATGGAGCTAGACCCATATATATTGTATACTAGATCAAACATCTCAAATAGACAAAGAGACATTCGAGATTCTTTTTCAAATTGATGCAACATCTGACTGAAAACTGGCAAACAAAATCTGGACCGTTCCTTTTAGGGTTTCACAAACAAAGACGATTCGACGATACGAAGATACAATCAAGGAGGGAGAAATTAAGCGAGTTCATCCATGTCAGCCAATCATCCCAAATAGTCATGATCTGGTCGAAATCGGCATTCAAAATTGCGGAATATGGGTTCGGACATGGTATTTTTTCACGACGGCAGTGGTCCCGAGGAGAGGTGGTCAAGCTAGGCTTCAGAGAGTCTGGGCCAGTCAAGGTTGGTAAATGATGGTGGTCTGATACTATGAGGTTGTTGTGGAAGGTTTAGAGGAGGGAGAATATTGGTTTGGTTGTTCAATAATAGAGGAAGGTAATTTTACAATAAGGTCCGATTAGTTTAATTGATTATAAAATTAACCCTACGTCTTTTAAGCTTCATATCTTTTTCATACGAGCTCTGATTCACAAGGAGTTTCTTCTGTCAAACTCATGGTTGAATTCCAAACGTTTAATGATACAGCTGTTGAGTTTGGAGGCTGTTAGAAAAAATGCATTGGTATGTTGTGATGGTGATGCGAGGGAGGGGATGGATGAAGTAATGTAAAAGAAGTGAAGTGGTGGTGAAGCGATGGAGGATATATATGGCATGCGGAGTAAGGAAGAGGGTGGAGGTGATGTAGCATCAGGATGTAGTGGTACTGTATCTTTTAATTATCAAGGGTATTTCTGTAATTTTTATATTTTATTTTACATACAAATGATTTTTCTTTTTCATTTCTCATTTACGTCACTTTTATTCATTTTCAAAACTCTTACCTCTTCTTTTCCAAGCTTCCATTTCCCATTCCATGTTGTAATACCACGTAAAATAAACCATAAATAAATAAAATAAAATATGATAAGGATTGGATATAGAAATTTTATAAAAGTTGAAATTTGACCACGAAAGTTATTCCAATGTGTTTGTGGCGAAATTCTGATCTGTTTCCATATATAATATGCTGAGAACAGAGCTCAAACGAAGAAGTTATGAGCGTTTAAAGTTTTTAAAATTAAATTAATTTAGTTTGAATTTAAATTCAAATGAGAAATTAAATTTAGGATTTAAATTTTGAAATTATCTTGGGGGCTAAGTAAACGTTTAAGTAACGCTTAACGTTAAAAAGTTAATTAGGAAATAAAATAATATGGCAACAGAAACAAAATAAACGCCTTTGAATAAAAGAGTGATCGACCTGAATAAGTCGACCGGTCGCCCAAGGGCGATCGACCACCTGGCAATGAAAGTTGCCAGTGGTGGCTAGGGTTTATGCTATGTTCTATTTGGTTGTGCGCTTCAGATCTACCCATTTCCAAGCTACTTCCATCCTACGGTTCTAGTGCAGTTTCAACTCGTATAAATAGGACCCTATCCTCTCCAATTTTATTCATACTATTTTGGAGAATATGACGAGACTCTGCCATTTCTACCTCTCTAATAATATTCCGAAACACCATAGAAAATTTAGATAAGGATTCAACTTATTTCTTCCTCCAGTCTATTCTTATCATATTCTTCTCCAATTGTTCCGAATCTAATGAATATATATATACATCTTTCTTATTTCCTTAGTATGTGTGTGTATGTGTGTGTATCAAAAGAGAGAGATTCTAAAAGAGATCGGAAGGCTACAAATCCATTTGAGTAAAGTTAAGGCCAACCGTGAGTGGAAACCTTAGTATTTCTTTTCAGCAGTTGTTTGGTGTATTTATTCTGGATTTGAATATGAATTAGGGATTTTAGGACTTCAAACATATGATAAATAAAATCCCCTGATTTTTTTTAAATTCAATATGTCAATTATACGCTGAGATTCCTAATTATTTACATTAATTCGATGGAATTCGTTTCGTTATGCAATTTTTTATAATTTCATAGTTTATTCCACTTCTCCTTCTTCTTTGGTTTAAATTGTGATTCTTCGATAAAATAAGGGGTTTAGATTACGAATTCTATTCGTAGTTTACAACGCTTATTTTTATTTATTTCTTTGTAAAAGAGGAGTTGAATAGAATATGGGGTTTAGATTAATTTTCTTATTGTTTAAGATGTTCCATTGAATTGGTGCAATAAATTGAGTTTCTATTTTATTTGCAAGTCTGTTATTACAATTTTGATTATGAATAGTTATTCTCTGTTTTGGACATTTGAATTCCATGAAATCTTGGGTAATTGAAAAATGACTTGTAACAATAATTGATTAAGGAATTGGCAATAAATACTAGCTTAGGGCATAAAATCTGTGCATTTAGAACTTATTTAGCGTGAATATTTATTTATTTCTATTTACGTAATTAACCTATAACTATTGCGTATATGGGGTAGTTAATTAGGGATTTATTAAATTTATTTCCCTCATTAGACTGGTAATTGATTTTGTGGTGAAAATAAGAGGAAACTCTTATATAACCTAATTATTATTTTAAGGCGTAAAAAGGAAGATTCCTTATAAGGCCTTATTTATGAAATGGTGATATACATACATACATATGTATGGAGAGTAATTGATTTGTGACTAAGTCATAGAGATGCGAGGTTAATAAAGTTACATAACGAAAGTCTGCCCTTCACTTTGAGGCTGCCAACAGTTGTGTATACTTTTATTGATGTGAGATATCATTATTAAAAATATTTGTAATGATGCGTGGTTAGTTCCAAATTCAATAGGGGAAGTTTGTCCATCTAATCTGGTTACTAGTTCCTACGAGTAGTGGACCAATGCGAGATCTCATTATGGGTATGGACCATAAGACAAAGGGTCTGCTTTAGGGTTTGAGGTATTAAGTGGTCGGACCTGCCTTTTTCCCCCGATGAAGTATTGAATGGCCAAGGGGTTACGTTAGGTGCTATCTCTACAGGGGTCCACTTTTGGAATTAGGCCTTAAATGATGGGATCTGCCTAATTTCCACTTGGAAGTATTAAGTAGCCTATGAGATTCCATATGATGTTAGCTAGATAGCACCTCTGAGGAGCACGCTTCTAGAGAAAGGACGTAAATGAAGGGGTCTGCCTATTTTTCACTGGGAAGTATTAAGTGGCTTGAGTACCGTCTCTCATATTACTAGCTATTTATGAAGTATGATTGGAATATGAGATCTACTTCTAGAATGGAAGGTATTAAGTGGTTGGACCGGCCTCCTTTCCTTATAAAGAAATATTAAATGATTTTAATGGTTTTATGTTCGCAGACATATTCTTATTTTGAAATATATTACCCAAATACTAAAAAGGTAAGACTTGAGGTTTTAATTCGCCAGACACTTATTGTTGTGACTCTCTTCTCATTACAACACAGGTTAAGGATGAAGTGATGTCGAAGGCGATACTTAGAGGTGGAGAAGCTTGGTTTATGGTGGTTTTTATTATTATTACTTCCTTTTATGTGTAGCCATGTATATAGATAATTGTTATGTATCCATGTATTTAGACAATTTTTGTAACGATATTATGTTAAGGTCTTTATGGAATTTTATATTATGGCATTTTTTGGTTTGAACTAAATGGGTACATTTTGCTATTATATTCTGTTCCATGTGAGTTCTGAAAGTTTAGTTATGGCTTCATATTGTCATTTTCTTAGTTCTACCAATAGCATACCTTAGAATGGATCTATATTTCGATGGGCCTTTTCTAGGTCGAAATTTAGCTCTGTTCCGGGCTGGGTTGTTACACATATCTTCTCTAAAATTTTCAAAATCATAATCTCCGCTATTTCACTTTTTAATCCTTAAAACTCGATTAAAAACACTTCATTTCCTCTCTACTTCACCTATCTTCAAATTAAAGTTCAAGAATCTATTTTTTAACCAAGACCGTACCTTCTTCAATCATGATCGAGCCTATGTGCCCCTAGGTCGGGCCCATTTAGCTTCCTTACGGTCTTAAAAAACAAGTTTTTGAGAAGAAAAACTAAGTTCGTGTGTTGGTGTAAAGTTGTAGTGGTTTAGGTTTGAATTCATGTTGATTTTGGTTGGTAAACCTCACTTTTAAAATCCAAGATCTAAACTTTAGTATTTGTAATAATAATATTAGTTAGTTGATTACTTATGTTATAGGTTTGAAATAATGTGCTTATATATATGGACGATAGAAGGTGGATTAGAAAGTTAACACTTGAATTGGTTTACGTTTAGACATTGAGATCCTGTGCTATTTTAGAACTTATTCACTTGATTTCTAGAAATGTTTCTAAAAAGTTTTTCGAACTTTAGTTTTAATTTTCAAACCTTTATAAAGAGGTATTGAAGTAATTTACACAAAAATGAAAAGATTTAGAAACCATTTGGATTTATAAAACAAATTTAAAGGTTATAGTCCATATAACGATAGTCGTTATGGATGAAGTTCGTAAATCAATAGTTTTTGTGTAAATAAAAAAGAGTTTCCACTTTCGTTATTTTTAAAAATCATTTGAAATATATTATAAATACATAAAAGGAATTTTAAAGTGTTAAAATATTTTCAAAAATTATTAGTATATTTAAATAAAAGGTTTAATTATTGTTTAAATAAAGGGATTAATTGTTATTTAAATAAATGGTTTTGATTTTAAATATTATTTAATTAATTAAATAAATGATTTTAATTTTAAATCGCTTTATTTCCAAAGGTTGTTTTTGTTTAAGCAACTACCTTTTGAAGAATATTTTAAATACAAGGGATTTCCTTGCCCGTATAATTAAGTAGCTAAATAAATATGATAAGTAGTACTAAAACGTTAACACATTTTATGGAACGTAAGTGTTCTTGTATTTAGCACTAAAATCCGATGAATAGCTTTCCTCTATTGTGAGATCTAGAACCAGATTTTTTAAGTGAGGGATAGAGAAGTCGAAATGTCAGAAACCTAATAAGTATAAAAGGGTTCATTTCAATAAATAGGTCATGATTAATTAAGTATACAGAAGGTATTTCATTATATACTTAACATAAATTCTGAGGAATGGAAAATCATCTCTGTCCCGAGAACTAAGACTGTACGTCGAGGTAAGGTTAGTTTTCTAACTTGTCCGACTTCATTGTTAATCAAGGGATAATATTGTTTGAATTTGGAAAGTAGGCATAAGCATGGAATGTCTAATTTTTATATGCAAATCTATACTTACACCTAGATAGTGGATTTGTCCATTATCGATAATCTGACCAGTTTTAAAATTATCGAATTTTGGTTCGAAGAGGCTAGGATTGGATAAGCATGGGTTGTCCAGAAACCACGTCGAACCAATGTAAGCATTCGAATTGAAAAACATCTTGAAGATGATGGAATTAATGATAAAGGTATTTGAAGTGTAAAGGCTACTTGCTACTAATCCCGAGGGTGATTCCAGTAAGGAAATAGTAGACGCAGTGCCTTTGGTTTGTTCATATTTTAAACAACTTGTATGAATGCTGCCGTTGCATTATTGGCTGGAGGGCGGTTTTAACATTCTAAGTGGGATTTGCTAAAAAGGTAATACGTAGCCTCGATTCTCACACCCAGTAATGACGAATGTAGGGACGTACCATAGGGCTAACTGGGTTGCTCCCATTAGGGTATGATCATAGCTTGATCTAGATCAGTATTTATGTTTTATGTATGCTTGTGGCTACATAAGCAGCTGTTAATCGCAACTGAGGGGTGATCATATTCGGTGTTGTCCAAGAAAAGGTAGGCATATCCTTAGTAGCAGAGGTGCAAATGTATTGCAGCCTTAGTGTAATTTCTCTAGAGATTTACTATATATAATGTAGGCTCTTACCTTGTGATGCCTCACCTATATACTCACGCTAGCCAAGAACACTATGAGGTAATGCCATCAACTAGCACGAAGAATAAGGCTGTTGAGGAGCGACCATCCGTGTAATTGCTTTGTGCGAGCACCGATATGTCAGATAGTATAACATGCATTTCATTTCAAGAGGAAATTCGACATACGATACAAACTCAAAGCTACTGCACCGTGGCTATATGTTCTTCGAAAACAATTATATAAATAAGCATAACACAAATCAGTCACAGATATCCATATCACAAAGGCGAAAACAGATATGAATATAACACATAGAAGTATACATCAGAGTAGTGGTCAAATAAGATCCACAATTTCACAAAAGAATAAGTACAAGTACTAGACAAAACAATAAGTATACATCAAGGAGTCTCTATCTC
The DNA here is from genome assembly GCA_030765085.1 of Allium cepa. Taxonomy (NCBI): domain Eukaryota; kingdom Viridiplantae; phylum Streptophyta; class Magnoliopsida; order Asparagales; family Amaryllidaceae; genus Allium; species Allium cepa. Next base: position 440,572,274 of record CM060929.1, read on the forward strand.
GTATGTATAACAACAAAAACTACTAAACTAGAGTAGTTAGTCAAAAGTCAGGTAATGTTCCCAGAAGAGGAGTCAAGCAGAAGCACCTGTAACATCTCGGTCTGACCCGAGTATTATTTAATTAGAAAATAATAAACGGATCGGTCTAGCTATAAATATCAGATAAAATGAGATAGAATAAGAGATATGGAAAAAAGTATGATAACAATAATGCCATACTACGAAAAGTATACATTAGACAACACAAAAATCATATAATATCTCAAGAAATCTCAAAGCACTAAAAAGAATGTCATATTCTTTATTTTATTCACCAAACCCCAAATATCGGCAAACATATCATTGCCAATCACAAAAAAAGGTGAAACACAAATTCTAGAAATCATCAACTAGAAATCCAGAAATCACAAAAAGGGGGAGGCCATCACAAAACGGGTGCATGAAAACTCACCAACACATGTATCACAAAAGGAATGTTATTCCATGGTTGCTAACCATCAACTTTTTTGAGCCGAGGCTCCACAAACGGTCCGAAGACCACGGGTCGCTACCCCACCAATTTTGAGTCGGCCATAGAAATGGGGTTTAGTCTCCCTCGCAGACAAAGAGACATCGCACATTGCTAGTCTAAACCACAAAATGATCATCATCGATCATCAAGAAGTGTCGATCACACTAAGCTAGTAAATAAAGGAGTTTAGCTTCATGTCCCATAACCACTAGCTTAATTTAAATATTTACAAACAAATTGTAGATTTCCACTCGAAAAATATCACAAGAGTTTCAATCAAACAAGTCTAAGAATTAACCGACAAAGTAAACGCAAGCGTTTCATACCACTTGTTTTGCTAAGTCGTTTAATTGTATTTCTCGAACGAATGAGGAAAAGGTTTGTATATACTAATAGATTGGAAAACGGTTTTATAAACGAGTTTTGTATTAAAAATAGAGTTGAAATCATCTTTATGAAAGAGTTTGAATATTTACAACTAGTATAGAAACCTTTGTATTTCGAAGTGACAAATCATCAAAATTGATTGTAAAAACAATCATTCGTCAAAAATTCACATTCGAAGACGTGAATCAAATCCAAAGAAATCGACACCAAATACATCGAAATAGATATTTCCAAAAATCCCGAAAAAGAAGTTATCAAAGTCAACAAAGGTGATAACAAAAAATTGGATCAACACGAATCGAAATTGGAAACCCAAGCAAAATAGGCAAATTTGGCCGAGACAGAAGATTCAGTCGACTGGACTAGGGGGTTAGTCGACTGACACAATTCTTGGAAACTTTCTGTTTCCAGGTTCAGTCAATTGAATCAGGGTGGTCAGTCGACTGAATCATGCCTGGAAACTTTCGGTTTCCAGGCTCAATCGACTGACCCAGAGTGGTCAGTCGATTGATACTGTCCTAGGAAATTTCCTGGGTTCGGTTCAGCCGACTGACTTCCTGGTTTAGTCGACTGAACTGGAATTTCCAGTATTTTCAGCCTAGCCCCCAAGTGGGGCAAAAATCCAACAAACTACGATTGGAAGAGCGATGGGCACTAGGGGTTTATGCCAATCGGCAACCCGGCCCTATAGGCTCTTCGATACACAACCAAAAACATGTTCAAACATCAAAGCTAGGATTTTTAAAGATTTGACCGCAAAACACCAAAAATTGGAATATTCATAAAACTAATTCAATCCAAAGCAAATGGACAAAGAAAAGATGTTAGGAATCACTACCTAACAACTATCAAAGATATAGACATAGATGTGAGTTCAAAAACCCACCTTTTTCTCGAAAACAATGAAGGAGAAGCTTGAAAACAAAAGGAAGATCAACTACTCTTCAATTTCAACTCTAAAAGCTCCAATCTAATATCAAAGATAATTATTTCCTAAGTTAGATTATAGGAAATTTCAGAAATTGGAGGGAGATTGAGATGGAGAAGAAGAAGAGGATGCTTACCTAAGCTTCTCTTTGATTTTGGAGCTAGAACTTCAATTTGCAAAAAAAACCAGGGCTTAGGATTTTGAATTTCCAATCTCTTCCTCCATTTTTGCTAAAGCTTGAAGTTTTAGGAAAATAATAGAATGAATGAAGAGGAGAGGGGGTGGAGTTAGGACATAAAATGAGTTGGGTTAGTGGGCCAAAACCCAAACCCAAAGCCAAAGCCCTAAGTGAAAACATCAAAATTCTACTCAACTCCAAACATATCAATGTTTATACTCAAAAAGGTCGCAAACACCATTTTGAACTCAATGGAAGTGGCCTCGAGTCCTAATTTGGCTGTTTTCAAAAAGTAGCTTTTCGAACTTTAATCCGACCAACGATGCTATATTTAAATAAAATATTTAAATATGCAATCGTAAAATATGTGGATTTTACATACCTTGTCATTGTATGGAATCCACATTCCATTACGTGCTTATGGACTTGATTGTATACTATATATGTTGGAATGTAATTAATGTAACCATTTCTGCTATGATTCAATATTTATTTTAAACCCTAGATATTATTATAATATCATAATATTTCTTATAAAAGGTTTTGGTTATTGTAAGGCAAAAACGTGTTTGTGTTTATGTGAGGCATGTTCTTATGAGATATCTTTATTTTAAAAGAGTTTTATAAGCATAACAATTTTGTTTTTTGGAGTTTACTCACACTAGCCTCATGTCTAACCCGGAGTTCTTCTTTATTTCCCCAAAACTTTCGAGTACTCAAATTTGTATGCGTTGACAAGTTGTCCAGGTCCTTACAGATGCATTTTGGAGGAACATGGAGCAGGCAGCTTCAACGTTATCTAGTTATTTATTTTTTCTGCAATATTCGTTTAATAGTGCGAATTTGTGCTTCGCCCATGGATCGATGAAAGTATTTATATAAAACCATTAACTAAAAATAGTTGGAAAGTGCTTTTTGCAATTGATTTTTTATTAGCAGTTAACTCTGTGCGGTAATTAGCATTACAGGTATTCCTAGTTTAAAAGATGTAAAAACGGGTATGTTATTATTCATACTTTGTTGGCAACCTGTGTCCTATTTATTGTTTTTCTAAAATGTGGCATATCACAATGGGTAAGAGAGTAAAAGTTCAGACTAAACGAATAGTTACTTTGAAATAATGACAGTGGAATATAATAGCCATGACTTGGTATAATTTTAAATAAAGTTATGTGCCAAGGGAGTAAGGTTGACTGTGTACACGCACAACAGTTGTTGAATTTTGTAACAGCTCCTGCCCATTTTGCAGGTATAAATCAAACAACATATTTGAAATAAGTGGAGGAAGTGAAACATTTTCTAGATATGTAGGAACCACGCTGATTATAAATATACTCAGATCCGATTAATTGAATAAAGTGGACTTACATCGTGGAACATGCTATAGATAACTATAAATATATTAAAATATGATTAAGAAAAACTGCTGTTAACCTAAAAAATGGATCAACACCCTGATTTGAGTGTGAAAGCACCAGCTCCGATCTCATAGAACAACAATATAGATAATAAGTACAGAAAAGAGCAAGGAAAGAAGACAAGAAGGTTTATGTAGTGGTTCGGCTGTTAATGAAGCCTACGTCCACTTTATGATTTGTGTTATAGACCGATTGTTGTTACAAGAAGTGTTTGATTACAAGGCTTTTGATTATCCTTAGCTAGATTGGATCTCCAAGGTTAGAATCCACTGGAGAATCATAGTGAGTTTCTTTGGTGATTGTTGTGAAGGAAGCAAAGAGTGAAGAAAGTTTGCAGCAGAGCTTCAGCAACCAGTCCGGAGAAGATCCTTTTTATGTTGCAGGTAGGATGGTATTTATAGAGATAGAACAGCTTATGAGCCAGGTCTGCTCACTGACTGCTTGCAGATGAACTCGGAAAGATGCAACGAAACTCTGCTCGTGACCCGAGCCAAAATGCTAGATCGCTAGCTATCCATGGTCTATGGATCACTAGCGATCCATAGATTTAGCTCGCGTGCGAGCCAATTACTTAGCTCCTCTTTTCCCTTCTTCACCTAGTTAGCTCACCAAGAGTCCATGAACAAGTGTCGATCACTAGCGATCCATAATCGCTAGCAATCCAAGGTGTATGGATCGCTAGTGATCCATATACTTAGCATATTTTGCACTTTTCCTCTAAGCATTCTTTTCTCTTGCATGCCATATTGATCCAATGATGTTGTATAGAACGCTGGCGATCCATAGAGAATGGATCGTTAGTGCTCCATGCACTTAGATTATTTCTGGACTTTGCTGTCTAGAGTGCCTTCATTGCCTTGTATCGACGTTGTTCGTGTAGTCTCATTGCACATTGCTTTGTTTTAATAGTGAATTACTAGCTAGTTGTATATAGCTACTGATTGGACTGGCAGACCTAGTCTCTTGGTTTAGTCAAACTTAGTCATTTCTTTTCCCCTTTTTGGTTGAATTCTAAGTCATTTTGACCCCGTCGAGTCGTTCCGTTTTCTCTTGGATTCTGATGGGCTAAAAAACGTGATAACAACTCCCTTTATGTATAGTATATGGAGAGGTAACGTTTGTGATGTTTGTCATGAGGGGTTTGAGTTGATTTTGGCTTAGTAGAGGAAGATAGTAAATTGAGTCTTGAGTTTGTCCCAGAAAGACATTCGGGCCTTGTCCCGGTGCTTGACACGTTTTGCTATCTTCGTCCATTAAGCCAGAATTGACTTGCGCTAAGTTCCATAGCTGATATTGCATGACATATGGCAAATTGGTCTTGTATCTTCCGAAGAATTTGGACTTATCTTACTTTCTTTTTGCATGCTCGATGTCCCTGTGATGAAAAGAACCTTCCGCATCGATGCAGACAACGGATCCGTTATCGAGTGTTAATCGGTAATAGGCGAGTGTAAAGGAAATAAAAACAAATGAAAACGACATGGGAAGTCCCTTTCCTTTTTAGCTGCGAGCGAACTATCTACACGAGATAGAACGTTTGTAGTGTTTCAGACGCCAAGCTCACCCCTTATAGACAGCACACTATTAGTCCTTGAGGTAATGGTTTTGATGACAACAACCTTAGAATAGGATTATAAAATATAAATACTAACATTATAGTTTAGAAATATATGTATATGCAGGATTTAACCATGCAAATACCAAGAATGAAGACTGTACAGTATAAAGATTCAAGATATCAAGATTGAAGACTCATAAGTATCAAGAATATCAAGAGTTCAAGATTTCAAGAATAAGTAATTTAGTTAGGAATTTTGTTAAAACTCCTAGAAAAGCACTGGCATCTTAAAATCTAATTTATTCGTGGAATGGAATCCACTTCGAGCCTGTTAAAGGATGGAACCCTAAGTAGGATGGAACCTATGAAAAATCTAGTGGAACATCGTTTTGTATCCGCTAACCTTTTATTCAAAACGATTTTTCAAAATTATATCTTGTTTTCAAAATGTTTTCAAAGCGTTCCTTTTAAAAGAATCAAAAACATCTATCCTGATTTTAAATACTTTTAGCCTCAAAATAATCTTTAATTTCAAAATCAAATTATCCTTAGTTTTGACTTATCTTTAATAATAATATATTAACTTTTAATATTTATACTTAGATTTAAATATAAAATTATAGTAAAATTTTATATATACCGAAATATTATTCTCCATATTTATTTATGTATTTTAACTATATTTAAGTATATTTATAAAAGTTTAAAATAGTTTAAATATAAGATAAAAGTTATTTTCAAAGAAAAACAAAAACCAAAATTTCCTAAAGGATGTCGACATACCCTAGTTACCCATGTCGACGTAGTGTCAGTTGATTTCAAAATTTTGAATTTCAAAAGAAGTGTCTATTCATCATATCCCTTCACGAATGGACATGGCTGTTGTTCTTCTATAAAGTGGGGATGTTTTCAACGAATTTCTAATCATATTTTTCTGTTTTTCGCTTCTCTTCTTCTTCCACATTTCTTTATACAAATTCTTACCATTACTCTGCCGAAATCAACATTGAATCTAACTAGATCATTTCTAGTTTGATTCTCTGTCACTATCTCAACAAGATTCTTAGTGCTATTCAGAGTTATATGCTTCTTTGTAATCATTTCTATGAAAAAAGGCGTGATTGTAGCCTTGGAAATCAATCAAGTGAGAAAAGGTGTGATTGTAGCCTAGAAAATCAATTGGGTGATCTTGTTGCCTATGAAATCAAGTATCTCTACCCAGAGGGTTGTGAATCTGGAGGGTGTACTCGTAGCCTTGAAATCGAGGGAGTAATTGTACAATTGCTTTTGAAAGGAAATCCGTACTTGAGTGCGGGACTGGATGTAGGGTAATCCGAACCAATATAAAATCTGATGTGTTCTTTCCTTTACTGTTTTTACTTTATTTCTGCATCTGTGTTTGTTTCTGTGATCATAACTATGTCTGAATATTGCATACATTTGTGTTCAAATTAACATAAACTCAAAAAGATTCAGTAATTCCTTAAAACACTGTTCACCCCCTCTAGTTTATCCTAGCCTTAAGATCTGTAATTCGCATTTCTAACATTTGGTATCGGAGCAAGGTTTTCAAAGTTTCCATAATCTGAATTAGGAAAAAATTTCAAAATCCAAATGGCTACCAACAATGGTATTAGTAACACTACCAACACTAGTTCTATCATCACTGTCACTAGTTCATTTGTAGAAGGTCAGTCTACTGTCCGACCACCACTTTTTAATGGCAGTAATTATGCATATTAAGCATGTGGGACGAAAATATATTTACAATCTGTAGGATTAGACACTTGGAATATCACACAGACTGAATATTCTAAACCCACAACTGATTATGCACAGTGGACCACTGAGCAAAAGACTGTTGCACAAAATAATTCTAAAGCAATGAATATTCTGTTTTGTTCACTTGATAGGAATGAATTTAATTGAGTGTCAATTTGTAAGTGTGCATATGAAATTTGGAAAACTTTGCAAGTTACTCACGAAGGAACAAGCAAATTAAACAGAGCAAAATTTCCTTGCTAACAAATCAGTTTCAATTATTTAAAATGAATTCTAATGAGTCTATTTAAGATATGTGTAGTAGATTTCAGGATATTGTGCATTCTCTAATATCCTAGGGAAAGGAATTTTCGAAAGAAGATCAAGTCAGAAACATCTTAAATTCTCTTACTCCAGAATGGGATCAAAAAACACTTGCACTCGAAGAGGCAAATGACATCAGTACCTTAAAGATAGAAGAATTAATTGGAAATCTAATGTCATTTGAAGTTCAAATGATTGGGAGAAGAGAAAGCAAAGCATCTGAAAAGAAATCAATGGCATTCAATGCATTGACCGATGGATCAGACTCAAACAGGGATAATGATGAAGAGATAGCCTTTATGACCAAGAATTTCGGAAATTCCTGATATATAGAAAGAAGAACAATCTCAAGAGAAACAACTATAAGAACTCTGGAAGTCAGAATGTAGTGCCAAACAATATCAAATGTTTCAACTGTGACGAACCAGGCCATATCAAAAGAGACTGTCCGTATCCAGATAGGCAAAATCTTCCTATAAACAATGATTCTGTAAAGAAACGAAAACGTGCATTTACTACTACTCTAGATGACTCAGACTCGTCCTCAAGCGATGATGATCATAAGACAGATAATTCAAATATGTGTTTAACTGCCGTTCACGACTCCGACGAATTCAGAGAAACGGACTCAGAAAAAGGTACACATTTACAATACAATTGGTTGAAATTGCATGTTTAGATTTGGATGCTTGATTGATTGATTTTGATTTAGTGTGTTGTTTGAATTTTAAAATTTTTATTTTTTTACTATTATTATTATTATTATTATTTCTAATTATAATATTTTATAGAATATACTATAATTTTAGAATTATTCTAGATATATATATATATACACATTAAAAATAATAAGTATATATATATATATTAGAATACTTAGGAAAAATAAATCATAGAAATTCAAAGACATATGTCGACAAGGTCCCCACCATGATGTCAACATGGGTACAGAATATTCAAAATTTGAATTCAAATGATTGAATTTCCCTCCACCTTTTCACTTCATTCAATTCTCTGAAAAGGTATCTTTTGACCAGAGAATATGTCCTTTGAGAATCTATTTATTCACTATCTTTTATCACATCTTTTCACTCTCATTTTCAAATTCAAACTCTCTCTTCAAAACTTCAAGCTCTTTACTCTCTACTCTAATGGCTTCTTCAAGCAACCCCTCCATCATGAGAATTTCCAGAAAGATATAAGAGCAACACTTCAATGATCCAGAGGCCATAAAAGCATACATCAATTATGCTAACTATGGAAAAGTCCATCCCAGAAAGTTTGCTATATTTCAAGATTTCTCTTCTTACGAAATTGATTATTTTTTTGCAAACAATCGAATTCTTAGTCTTGTTGATGCTTCTTAAAATGATTTTCTTTGTTATCCAAATCTTGTTAAAATATTCTATGCAAATTTAAACCGTGGATTTTATATTGGAAACGATGATGAAATTTGGAGTAGTGTCAAAGGCACTAGAATTGTTTTGAATTGTAATCTTTTAGGTACCATTCTCAATTGCAATAGTACGGGAATGGATCTTTCTAGTTTTAAAATCAATGAAAATGATCGTGAGATATTTCATCACATTTTCGAAGGAAATGATAATTTTGAATTCAAAAATCGAAACTTTCGACCAAAAGCAAGAATTGTTAATCTTCTTTTACAACATACTTTGACCCCAAGATCGGGGAATTTTAACAATCCTACTTCAAAAGTTTGCAAAGCATTTTTTTCTATTTTTGAAAATCATGATATTAATTCGGTGCAAGTTATTTTGGATGAACTTCGTCCCAAAAATCTTGAAATGGGTGAGAATACTTTGAATCATGGAATCTTTCTCACTCGGATTTTTAACTATTTTAGAGTAGATTTCAAAGGAGAAGAATTTGTTTCAAGAAAGGTTTTCAATCATTCCAATATTTCTCTTATGAAAATTCCATTTGTTTTTCAACCTTATGAGTCTCTTGCCAAAAAGGAAGAGCGTTTGGCTAATGAGAAAATGGAAGAGGAGGAAGAGGAAGAAGAAGAAGGGGATGAAATGGAAATTGAAGAAGAAGAAGAAGGTTAAAAATCTTTGGAAAGCATTGATTATCCTCCTAATCCAACCAACAAAACCCTTCTCAAAAACCAAAAGACCGTTGTTGAGAATCAACGGATTCTTAAACGATATGTTAGTAAGAAGTTAGACAAAATTTCATCCAAGATGAACAAGTTTATTTTCAAAGTCAGCAAGAAGCTTGGATTATCTTCATCTTCATCATTGTCTAACTAGTTCTATCTTTTCATTTTATGTTGTATTAGTTTTGTTTGTTTTAATTAAAAGTTCATGTAGTTCTTTGTGTTTAATCGTTGTATCGTGTTATCATGAAATGAAATTGAATTCCTTTTTTGCTATCTAGCTTATCTTATCTCCAGAATAAATGTTAGTATATTATATAAATATATATATATATATACACACACACACACATAATTATTCACAAAATCAAAATAAGCCATCAAAATTCACTACACCATGTCGACATCCCCCCTATGGCTATGTCGACATATACTGGTTAGAAATGACATTTCATTTTGAATTTGAAATTTGAATAACTACCTTATGTCTATTCATTTCAAACGAATTTCTACACCTATAAATACCCATTTCTTCCAGAATTCATCACTCAATATTATTTCTCATCTACTTTGTCTGTCATTCTTCTCACAAACTCGAATATGGCCAATCCAATTCATAATTAACCGAGAATCTTGAAGAAACTCTTAATTCTTTCAAGAATATTCTTTCGTTCATTGTTTGAAACCAGCGACACTTAGAGTTGAGTCAAATGTAGATGATCAAGGAGCAACAAAGGCATTTTGATGCAATACGATGGATGATTTCCTCCCTGCACAAGGATGATAACGATGCACATCCTCCAGTCTCTCTCGCTAATGATAATGAAAATTGGGATGCCATTAAAGCAGACCCTATATTTGGAGAAGAAGGATGGGTGGAAGTTCCTCATAATGTTTGACTTGATTGGTTTGTTTGATTTGAACCGATTGATTTGATTTGATTTGGATTGACATTTGGCGTGAAAAACATGTATAAATATGCGTTGGTATTTATATGATCTTTAATTAAATATCATGTCTATCAGTATAATTATCTCTTAATCTATTTATTATACTCCATTGTATAGTTTATTAATGCAGGTACTTTAGTCCAAGAATGAGGGGGAGTTATTAGTTTGGAGATTATATAGTTTGGAGTTAGTTTTTGTTGATGACAAAAGGGGAGAGTTATAAAATAGGATAAATAGGCATAGATTAAGGGGGAGTTATTAGTTTTAGGGGGAGTTATTAGGATAGAAGTAATATTTTATAAACAAAGGTTGTCATCATCAAAAAAGGGAAGAGTGTTAGTCCTTGAGATGATGGTTTTGATGACAAAAACCTTAGAATAGGATTATAAAATATAAATACTAACATTATAGTTTAGAAATATATGTATATGCAGGATTTAACCATGCAGGTAACAAGAATGAAGATTGTACAGTATAGAGATTCAAGATATCAAGATTGAAGACTCATGAGTATCAAGAATATCAAGATTATCAAGAGTTCAAGATTTCAAGAATAAGTTATTTAATTAAGAATTTTGTTAAAACTCCTAGAAAAGCACTAGCATCTTAAAATCTAATTTATTCGTGGAATGGAATCCACTTCGAGCCTGTTAAAGGGATGGAACCCTAAGTAGGATGGAACCTATGAAAAATCTAGTGGAACATCGTTTTGTATACGCTAACCTTTTATTCAAAATGACTTTACAAAATTATATCGTATTTTCAAAATGTTTCCAAAACCTTCCTTTTAAAAGAATAAAAAACATCTATCCTGATTTTAAATACTTTTAGCCTCAAAATTATCTTTAGTTTCAAAATCAAATTATCCTTAGTTTTGAATCATCTTTAATAATAATATATTAACTTTTAATATTTATAATTAGATTAAAACATAAAATTATAGTAAAATTTTATATATACCAAAATATTATTCTCCATATTTATTTATGAATTTTAACTATATTTAAGTATATTTGTAAAAGTTTAAAATAGTTTTAATATAAGATAAAAGATATTTTCAAAGAAAAACAAAACACCAAAATTTCCTTTGGGATGTCAACATACCCAAGTTACCCATGTCGACATAGTGTCAATTGATTTCAAAAATTTGAATTTCAAAAGAAGTTTTTATTCATCATATCCCTTCACGAATGGACATGGCTGTTGTTCTTCTATAAATATGGGCTGTTTTCAACAAATTTCTAATCGTATTTTTCTGTTTTTCACTTCTCTTCTTCTTCCACATTTCTTTATACATATTCTTACCATTACTCTGCCGAAATGAACATTGAATCTAACTAGATCATTTCTAGTTTGATTCTCTATCACTATCTCAACAAGATTCTCAGTGCTATTCAGAGTTATAGGCTTCTTTGTAATCATTTCTGTGAAAAAGGTGTGATTGTAGCCTTGGAAATCAATCAAGTGAGAAAAGGTGTAATTGTAGCCTAGGAAATCAATTGGGTAAACTTGTTGCCCGTGAAATCAAGTATCTCTACCTAGAGGATTGTGAATCTGGAGGGTGTACCTCGTAGCCTTGAAATCAAGGGTGTAATTATACAATTTCTTTTGAAAGGAAATCCGTACTTGTGTGCGGGACTAGATGTAGGGTAACTTCGAACCAGTATAAAATCCGATGTGTTCTTTCCTTTACTACTTTTACTTTATTTCTGCATCTATGTTTGTTTCTGTGATCATATCCGTGTCTGAATATTGCATACATTTATGTTCAAATTAACATAAACTCAAAAAGATTTAGTAATTCCTTAAAACACTATTCACCCCCCTCTAATGTTTATCCTAGCCTTAAGATCTGTAATCCGCATTTCTAATGCACACTACACTAGTCCCAGTACATACTTGAAATTCGTTGTGTCGGCAAGAATCACTATTTCTCTAGAATTCAAGTGTTGAAGGGGAAATTATTAGTTTAGAACAGAATCACCTGACCGTTTTGGACATGAGTTTTATTATTTAAGATTAAATTATCCATCTTCATGCCGTAAGTCAAGTGGAGGAAGCCCGACACTTTCGGAAGCCGAATCATCATCCGTTGCGCTTTCTCCATCCACCTCACAAGCTAAATATGGCTAGTTGGTCCTAGTAGGATGGGTCTTGGAATGAACTCCTCCCAATTTCAGAGTTCTTCTCAACCCACCAGTGAGCGCTTCTTCCATGGTTTCCGCTAAGGTTCTGCATAATATCTGCATGAAACATGGCATATCAGAGGAGGATGTACGCCTTCCATAGAAGAACGAGTTTGCCCGCATGCCTCCTTCGGGTTATACCGCTTGTCATCGATATATTTGTTTGAATAGAGCCATGCCCTATTTTAATGACTTCTTGCACGAGATTTTCTCGAATTTAGGCATTTTCCGTTTTAGATTCATCCCAACGGTTACACCATCCTAACCTATTTGCACATCCTTTTCATGCACGCATTCAATCTCGCTTCGAAAAGTTATGCTACTTTCTTTCATTTAAGAGAAGGGACGATTGTCCATCTTTGGTCGTAATCGAAGCTCAAAGGAATCGAAAATTGTATTATAACTTCAAAGCAGCCTGTCCCAGTTTAAGACCCAATATTTCTTATTTAGATGCCACGAGGGGTTTAACCGGCTATGGATGATAAGGGTAAGTTATTTTCCCTATTTATTGAGTTCCAAAATGTTGTTGCAGAGATTATAACAAGTTGAACATTTCTTGTAGTTATCCCAAGGCTGAATAAGGATTTGTCTCTTGTGAATTTTTTCGAACCCTGAAGGTTATCGACATTGAGGAACGATCCATTATAGTCTTGCTTACTGAAGACAACTTGCTTCGATATGGATTATTGCATCCGGGGAGGTATGCCTTTCCAGCTAAAGTTCCCTCTCCTTTTCGATCCAGGGTTCACATGCGATCCACTTCGTCTTCTCACGGTTCTAAAGAAGGAGCTTCTCAAGAGAGAGAGGGCTTTTTCGGAGGGTCAACCAAAGAGGCTTGCGATGGAAGAGATGTTGCTGCGACCGTAATTCATTGCTTGACCAGAATGCCTTCGATTCCTAAAGAAAGAGATGAGGAATTCAAGCAGAGGGAAGGCAAAGTCGTGATGGACTTAGGAAAAAGGAGGGGAAATCGGGAGTAGAAACAATGAGTCCACTGATAGTCATTATCTCTATGAATAATCCGATGATGGGGATTCTGTATTGTGCGATAAACCTCCGAGGAGGAGTCTTGTTATTCCGAGATCATCTCCTTTAGACGTAAGTAATAAAGACGATGCCTCGGAAATCGAACGATGCCAGGATTCTTCGAGTAAAGATATTGGCGCGGATTTTGGAGATTTGAGTGATGTTTACGTCGATTTTGACATAATCATGGAAGACTATTTCAAATTTGAGGAGGTGACCCCTTATTCGGGCCACGTCACACCCGAAGTTAGTTGATTTCTTCCATGGTGTCTGCTCGATCCGGTTTGTAACGTCGTTTTAGGCTCTTCCCCTAAACACATGACATGCTTCACTAGGGTCACACTCACTTGTACACTCACTTTCCATGTCTATTTTCTATTCTAATACCATTTATTTATGATTTGGGTTAGGTATGAAGAGAGGACACAACCTTTATGATGATTTCAAGGAATTTACTGACTCCCAGCGCTGGTATAAGCGTTCTTCCGTCCGTCACCAGCCCCAAGAGATGGAGGAAGAGTATAGACAATGAAAGGATCTAGAGGCCAAAGCCCGTCGTCAAGAAGAGAGAGGACGGGGTCGATCATACAAAGACGGATATGAGAAGAGAAGGACTTTGAGGAGAGGGAGGAGCCATAGGAGAAGTCAAAATTTGATCATTGTTCGCATTCTTAAGAACAACAAGCTTTTGCTCCGACACACTCTTCAATGGGTAAGGAAATCCCTGTTACTTCTATCCCTATTCTACCTTCGACTTACATACCACCATCATCTGTTGTTCTTGCCCCCGATGGTTCATGTTCCCTCTGGAGACCCACCTATATTCTTTCATCGGCTCCTCCAAGCTTGAGGCGGTGCTTGCCAGGTGGTTTCTAGAGGGGGTTAAGTTTGATCGTGATCTTCGTCCGATCCGAAGAGATTTGTACATACCACATCTTCAGGCTATCCAAAGCGATTTAGAACAGGCTGAAGGGTGGGAGAAATTGTGCAAGAAACTGGCAGATACAAATCATAGCAACTACCAAGGAATCCTCTCTTTCGAAAAGAAGGATGATTTTGAAAGAGTGTTGATGGAACGCGATATCTGGATTAAACAACTAAAGAAGGAGGAAGACGTGGCGCATCATGAAAGAAAAAGGAATGCCGACTTGTTGAAAGAACTGAGAGAAGCCAACGAAAGAATTGAGATCATCTATAGGGAGGAAAGAAGGCTCATGCCAAAGAGGCCAAATTGGAAGAGGAGATGGTTGCTCATAGTGCAACAATTGAAGCTCGGAAGAAAACTATCTTCGTTCACGACCTATCGTCGAGGGGCACAATAAGACCATTGCCGACCAGGTTGAGATAATTGCCCGGCTGCGGGATCAAGTTGCGCAGCTTAGTGCCGATAAATATCATGTCAAAGTTGAGAAGGCCACGGTTACGGCAGACTATCTTGAGCTCCAAAGCGCTTTTGAAAGAAAGATGGAAAAGATGGATGAGACCGTCTTGAATTTCCATGTCAACTCTCTTCTACACCAGGAGAGCTTTAACTATTTGGACTCGAAATTTCCATGCACTCTCGCTGTTAGCACCAGAATTGGTCACTAACACCCTTAAGAGAGATTGTGTAGAGGGATTAATAAAGAAATAAATTTAAACATAGAATAATATGCTAAATTAAACGCAGAAAACAAGAACACCAGATTTATAGTGGTTCGGCGTAACTGCCTACGTCCACTTTGAGGTTTATCTTTATTGCTTTTCTCTACAATTGATTACATATACAATCCGTGCACCAACTACTTGAATACAATTGTTAAGCAAAGAAGATATGTATTGAATGAGTCTTGAATGCAGCAGAGTCTCCCCGGTGTTCTCGAAAAAAGGTCCCTTTCACTGTGCCCCTGCCTCTCTATTTATAGATAAAGATGGGTTGGATTTCCCTGATGGGCCTAGTAGCAAGATATCTCGGCCCAAAATGAATGACTTCTGTGTGCCGAGCCACAAATGCTGAGCGGCAAATGCCGAGCCATGTCTCTAAGCCGAACAAGGCAATATGTTGAGTGAAATGTGTAGATCGAACGAGATCCGATGCCGATCGAGGGAAGATGCCGAACGACATGCTCATGCCAAACGAGGCATGAATGCCGAACGAGGCTGAATGCCAGTCAAGGCCTGAATTCCGAGTGAGGCTGGAATGTAGGTCGAGGCTAGAATGCCGAGTGAGGCTTGAATGCTGAGCGAGGCCTGAATGTCGGTCGAGGCCTGAATGACGGTGGAGGCCTGAATGCCGAGCGATGCTAGATGCCGGGCGAGGCTGGAATGCCGAGCGACCCAGTTTTTCCGAACGAGAATGTTTTGCCAAACGGCGCTGGATGCCGAACGGCGCACAAATGCCGTGTCTCTAATTGCCTGGTCAAACCTCCAGGTAACACTTGCCCCTCAAA
Organism: Allium cepa; assembly: GCA_030765085.1. Lineage (NCBI taxonomy): Eukaryota > Viridiplantae > Streptophyta > Magnoliopsida > Asparagales > Amaryllidaceae > Allium > Allium cepa. The sequence continues at coordinate 440,588,049 of CM060929.1, forward strand.
GTGCATCATGTGGTCGAACATGATACGCTTTGAATCACGAGTCTTCCGTGTTTTGCTCGAGCCTTGTCTTAGTCTTCTCGATAGTATTTTTTCCTGAATGCCGATCGAGGCATTGTATACCGAGCGACATGCTAATGCCGAATGACATAATGCCGAACGAGGGGCGTGCATTGACCGGTTCTACCAGTCCCGGCCCATTCAACTTCTCCTCTCTCTATTTAAGCCGATACTCCTTCTTCTTTTACTTTTTTACCTCTACTTTTCAGAAACTACGAACTCAACTCCCAATAAACTTCAGCAAACTACCGATCCTTCCTCCTCCAAACTCCATACGGTGCCTCGTCTCCTTCTCAAATTAGTGGATCCAATTAGAACCGCGTTCCCTACTCTAGAATCTCCCCAAGTTTCAACTCGTTCTTTAGGTAACGACCTTTCTTCTGAACACTACACCCTGAACAGGAAAACCTAGCACGAGATTCGAGCTCGTGAGTCTCTGTAAAATCGAGGTCATTAGGAATCATTTGGAACAGGAGTTAAGGGCGAGGCATTGTCGTTTAACGGCATTTAAGGCTAGGCGGAGTAGAGGAGAGAAGTGGACGTCGGAGGTGCTTGAACGAGAGAGTTGGTGGAATAAGTAACGTTGTGGCTCGACATGACCTCCTTATGCCAAGCGATGGAGGGGAAGTATGGGAGTAGAAATGGAGTTATGGTTTAATGCGCCGAGCGATACGGCTCGGCACAGCCACGGCTCGGCATAATTTCTTTATGCTGACCGATATTGGAGGGAAAAGCAGAAAACAAGTAGTAATTTGGTAGAATGCCGAGCGACATGGCTCGGTATGACTTGCCGAAGAACTTGGCCATGCCGGTCGGTAGGGATGGACGGAAGGAGTAAAAGTGGCGTTAAGGACAGTATGCGGAGCGATGCGGCTTGGCACGAGCATGGTTCGACATGATTTGTCGCATGCTGAATGGTGAAGAGGAAGAGTTGGAAGAGTGGCGTGCCGAACGGTGTGGCTCAGCATGCTTGCAGTTCAGCATGTCTTGCCGCATGCCGAACGGTAATAATGAATGGTAGGTGAGTGTTTGTTGTTGAGTGCAGAATGCCAAGCGAGGTGGCTCGGCATGATTGTGGTTCGACATAACTAGTTGAACGCCGAACGATGAAGTGGTTAGGTAGGAGGGTTGTGTACAACAGTAACACCAGTCGAACCTAATGCATAATTGACTAAACACATACTTTATTCCTGAACATAGGATAATGAACAAGGACAGACTCAAACAACAAAGAATATCGGACAATCCGGACTGATAGATCCCGTGTTTGAACAACTAAAAATTTGGACTTTAACTTGTTTAACAATTAATAACCTTTCAAATGCAATGACGATGTCAAGTTCAAAATGTAAACCGTCTCACGACAAGCTTTCGTAGACGGTCAGTGATGACGGTCTTCGAAGACGACATTTCAAAGCTTAAACTTATTTCATCAATCCAGTGTCTTTTCACTGCTTGGCACTTACATTTGAATGATCGCACTAGTTCACACACCACATGGGGGGAATATTTGTGCTGTTAAGTATAATGTCGATTTTTTTTCAAGTATAGTTCAAATAGGTACCTTGTCAGATTCAATCTTCATAAGAGATGTCTAGCAAATCTAGCTCTGCTACGATCTTGGACAAACCTGGGCCATCCTCTCGACAAATTGTAGGAACTTCAAATCCGTCTATTACCCCTGCTCAAGACTTACCGAGCCCTGCGACGGCATTTGTTGACTTGGCTCCCGATGCTCTAGAGACAGCAATTTTCTTAGGCGACCCAGTCAATTCACAGGCCTCAAAGATTAATGAAAGTACACTCCATCGGAAATGCTCTATCCACGGAATCCCCTTTGATGACATGTTAGTTCCATCAGGGTATGATCGTCCGTACTTGCCCCCAGTTGGATATACAGCTTGCAACAGATTCATGTGCTGGGTTGGTAGCGTGCCACCATTCAACTCATTTCTTCGAGATGTGTTGTAGTATATCGAGGTTGCCCCATCGCAACTGCATCCGAACAACCACGCATTCATATATGGCACTTTCATCCTCTTCATGAGTGTCCTCTTCAGGCTTCCGACTCCGGGCGATATCTAATACATCTATCGCATCAAGAGACGGATGGATAGCCCATCTTCCATGTTTCTCGAGCTGCATAACAAATGCCAAATTCTGCCTGGGGCATGGAGTAAATTTGCCCAGTATAAGCCAGAGTGGTTCTATGTGCGTTGCCCTCCCCGGCTTCGCCAGAAGATGGGTAGAAGGAAGTAACTTCTTTTTCCGGATCGATACTTGAATTTTCCAAGATTTACACCTTTTCTGACTCTTCATTCATTTTTTCAGGTATCAACCCACATCTCGAAGGCTCCAGGTACTCTGAGGCTGTCGAAGCTATTCGAGGCATCTCCACGGAAGACCGAGACAATAGATCACTCATTTCAAATGAGTCGCTTTCAAAGTTCGGATTGTTGGCGGAAGGTCGTCGAATAAGCCTCCCCCAAGTTATTTCCATGCCCAAGCCTACTTTGAGCAAAAGAAAGAAGAAAGCCGAGTCCTCGGCACATAACGCCCCTGAGATGCCAGAGGAGGGGGAGATTAAAGAAACAAAAATGCCCGAAGCACAGGGCGAAAAAGTTAGTCCATCACAGGACCCAATAGTTGAAGTTCATGACATTGAAACATCGCCTTCCTCTTCGAAAAGCAAGAAGAAACTGACATATAAGCCGAGGATGAAAACAGTGGGCGGAACTTCTAAAGTTACCCTTATTCCAGCGAAGAAAGAAGCTTCCTCACAACACTTAGAAAGTTCTCTGAAGGGCCTGTCGAACCTCACCATACCGAAAGATCTTCTCAACTATGGCTTCGACGATCCAGAGGCCCTTAAGCTTCATTCACCCGCGAGAGGCGATACAAGCGTTCAAGCCTAATACCAAGGAGAAAAAACTCCTATAAGTAAAGAAACTGGTCCGTCGGGGGGAAACACTAGGACACACACAAACACATGTACTTCACCTTGCACTTAAATTTATGTTGTCACCCTACTCCTTGCTAACTCATCGTTATTTAAATTTTGTGTAGGTGATATGGGGAGTACACATGGACTTGACCGCCTTCGCGGTTCATCGATTTTTTACCAATCTGGTTGGGATTCGGGCTCCGGCAAGCATCGAGATAGAGATCAATCCGGTGATCGAGACTACCACCACCGAGAATCATCCTACCGGAGGAAATATTATAGTTAGTCCTCGTACTCTCGTGATCCTCCTTCTCAACCGGAGCATAGCAAAGAGAAACCTGCACATAAAGGGTCTCAGCCTGAGGCACATCGGGACTAACACTCTAGTTCATCAAGTACCAGGAAATCTCGAGATCCCCATAGAACGCCTGCGGTCTCCAAGAAGACTCCTCTTACTCCCGTAACTGATCCAACGGTCGCCGAACGACTTGCTGAGCTTAAAGCCTCGTTTTCGAAGATATGCTTCGATGGCTTAAAGTTTCTTCCGGCGATTCACCAGATTCCAGGGCATGTTAAGCAGAGTGCTATGCCTGTACTAACGATGTCTATTTCCGCACGATGCATTCATGCACTTAGCCGAAAAAGTTTCAGAAGTTTCCATAGAGCGTCAGCATGAGATTGATCGCCTGAAGCTTGAGGCTATCCATGATAAAGACATTATTAAAGCTCAGGACGAAGAGCTTGCTTCTTATAAGTCTCAGCTGGAAGCCACCCAATAGAGTGCAAAAGATATTGCAGAGGCCATCAACCGTTTGGAGTCAACTCTTTGGAGAAGGACTCGGTGCAGAAGGAGAGGGATGCATTTGCCCTCCGAGTTAAGGAGCTAGATGTGCAACTCCGAAAATAAAGAGAGGAGAAGACCGCTGCCCAGGAAAAGTCGCAACGATATTGCAATGAGATCGTTGCCACACGACTTATGAAGGCGAATCCTGATGATGAACTTTCTAAGGTTGAGATGCTAAAGAATGAAGCCCATGAAGAGGGAAACAAAATAGCATCTGCAGAGATTGACTCCCGCCTTGAGGCGGCTAAAGAAGCTGGTAGGGAGGAGGTCAAAAGCATGTTCGACCCAATGATTGCAGAATTCAATGCCCACGTCCTTATGCACCGAGACTTAACTTTTCTGGGTGAGGGCTACCTCGAATCTTTAGCTGAAGTATGGGAGACTTTAATAAAAATCAGGAAGGTCGAACTTGGCACCGAGGAGGTCGATGAAGATGCTTTGATAAAAGAATTTCTTAAAGGGAACGAGCCTTCAGACCTATCTGCAGCGAAAGCTCTTTAATGCAAAGGCTCCCCCTCATCGAAAGGGAAAGATGTTACTGCCGGTCCATCCAGGATCGAGTCTCCAGCTCATGCGCCTACTCAATCGGCCGATCGGCCGATACTTGATCCATTTGAGCAGCATATCGGCTACGAACTGGAGGACCCTGGCCTCGGCATTCACATTATGTCTGCCATCCCGGAGGGTGAGACCCCTCGAACGGTTGAGAGCCAGCTAGAACCTGGCAGATAACCTTCACTTTAGCATTCCAAAAGTCATCGTTTTTCACGATGGGCAATTGTATTCTAATGCTTATTTTTCATGATTTTGTGCAGGCCATTCTGATCCCGAGCCCACTCCGAGAAGTGACGTCACCAAGGAGGTGAAGGAAAAAACAAATGAGGCTACTCACGCAGGGGAGGCTCCCGGTCAAGATGCTCAGGTGATCGGAGCGCTTGATGAGGACAAGTCTGAGACTTCCTCTCCCATCGATGGGAGTTATGAAATCGAAATTACAGGCGCCTCTGAACATACATCTAAACTGAGCATGAAGCAGTAGCTTGAAAAGGAGAAGAAAAAGGCGGTCGAAATCAAAGTCGAGCCTCAAGTTGTGGACCTGGACGATCATCTGAATAAGCCGTTGAAGGTCATCTTCCCTAGCGGGTCCAGGCCAATGGAAGTTCCCCATACTTCTTCATTTTTTACCTCCCCATCAAAGAAAACTACCAAGGACAAACGCACGGGAGAGGAGTCGTCTGGGAAGAAGTCGAAAAAGTCGAAGATGTAATCGTTGCTCTCGTTTAATAAGGGTTAGTTTAGATTATGTAATTTTTTTTATTTTTTTTGTAGTCCATGTAAATAGACTTTTGACTCCGAATTTTGGAGGAATTGTAGTAGAGACTTACTTTTGAATAAATAAAGCTTAGCTCTTTTGTCGTTCAAAAGACTTTTATCATTCAGCTTTCAGTGTGATTGTGGTCGAAACCCAAGCTATTGTGAGTTACACGAACTTCTCAATTTATCTTTACATAACTCTGAAGTTCTTTGGAGTCGTTCATCCTGTATTCTATGCTTCAAACATTTAGAATATTTTTTAGTCCATACGTCGGGGACTTGATGACTTCAAGTCATTCATGTTTCGGCCCGCACTCTGGGGACTTAGAGATATTTAAGCCGTTTATACTCTGGTCCGCACTCAGGGGACTCAGAGTACTCTCGTCCGCACTCAGGGGACTTGGAGATTTTCAGTCGTTTATACTCTAGTCCGAACTCTGGTGACTCAGAGTACTCCAGTCCACACTCTGGGGACTTAGAGATCTTTAAGTAGTTTGTACTCTGGTCCACACTAAGGGGACTCAGAGTACTCCAGTCCACACTCAGGGGACTTGGAGATTTTTAAGCCATTTATACTCTGGTCCGCACTCAGGGGACTCAGAGTACTCTAGTCCGCACTCAGGGGACTTAGAGATTCTTAGTCGTTTATACTCTAGTCTACACTCTGGGGACTTAGAGTACTCCAGTCCGTCACTTTGGGGACTTAGAGATTTTTGGTCGTTTACACTCTAGTTCGCACTTTGGGGACTCATAGTATTCCAGTCTGCACTCTGGGGACTTAGAGATTTTTAGTCATTTATACTCTGGTCCGCACTCAGGGGACTCATAGTACTCCAGTCCGCACTCTAAGGACTTAGAGATTTTTAGTTGTTTATACTCTGGTCCGCACTCAGGGGACTTAAAGTACTCCAATCTCCACTCAGGGGACTTGGAGATTCTTAGTCATTTATACTCTAGTCTGCACTCTGGGGTCTCAGAGTACTCCAATCCGCACTCTGGTGACTTAGAGATTTTTAGTCGTTTATACTCTGGTCCGCACTCAAGGGACTCAGAGTACTCCAGTGCGCACTCTGGGGACTTGGAGATTTTTAGTGCTCGTGCGCGTTCGTACATTAGACAGAATAATGTATCTCTTAGTTATTCGTCATAGAGTTATCATACACAGAAATATCGACAATTCATGGAAAAAAATGGCTTCAAGCCTTTATTAATGCAAACAAGCTAAATTGTCTTATTACACGTCGTAAACTAGGAATAAAAACTTGCTGGAAATAATTGCAACTAAAATATGAAAGAAATGAACTAAGTATAATAATGCCGCAAATGCTCGCTATTTCAGGCTCGGAGGAGCGTGGTCGCTAGCTTGAAAGTTCCTTCTCCAAGCTTCAGTTCAATGACGTATGGACCTTCCCATATGGGGCTCATATGTGATGGAACTGGGAAAACTCGTTTTAAAACAAGGTCACCCACACCAAAGATTCTCGATTAGACTTTTTCATTATAATATCGAGCGACTCGATGCCTGACTGCTCTTAAATTAGCATCTTCGCGCTTTTCATCAGTGAAGTCCAATGGTTCCAGCAAAAGATCTTGATTCGAATCAGAGTCATAATAAGTTACCTTATGTGATGGAACTTCAAGTTCTACGGGTATAACAGCTTCCGTGCCATATGCCAATGTGAATGGAGTGTGGCCAGTCGCGGACTTGTGGGTGGTTCTATAAGACCAAAGTGTTGTTGGAAGCTCATCCATCCACTTGCCTCTAGCCTTTTCCAAGTGCTTTTTCAATATGAATTTGATTATCTTGTTCACGGCTTCCACTTGTCCATTGGTTTTTGGATGAGCAACCGCCGTGAACTTTTACTCAATACCATATTTTCAGCAAAAATTATTTGAACTCTTTGCTTCGAATTGAGTTCTGTTGTCAATAATGATGGTTTGTGGAAGGCTAAAGCGTATATAATATTTCGTACAACGAAATTAATGACCTTTTTAGTGGTGATAGTGGCCAAAGGCTCTACTTCTGCCCACTTGGTAAAGTAATCGACTACAACTATCGCGTATTTCTCGTCACCTTTGGGTATGGGTAAGGAGCCGACTATGTCGATTCCCCACATTGCAAACGGCCAGGGACTAACCATTTGTGTGAGTTCCGTTGGCGGAGCTCTTGGTATTTTCGCATATTTCTGACATTTGTCACATCTTCTCATATAGTCTGCGGCATCCTGATTTACAGTTGGCCAATAGTATCCATAGCAGAGGATTTTCTTCGCTAACATCTGCCCCCCAGTATGGTCACCACATTCTCCTTCATGGACTTTCTTCAGGATTCGTTTTATCTCATCATGGGCAATGCACCGGAGTAAGGGGGTCGAGAATCCCCTCCGTAACATTACCCCGTCTTGCATTACATAATGCGAAGCCTTACGAATGACTTGTCGTCTTTCGCTCCTTCTTTCGGGCATGACCCCGTGTAACTAGTACTGCTTGAATAGGATCATCCATGATTCCTTCTCGATTTCTGTTTCTAACATGAAATCTACTTCCATCATATTTATGCTTAGAGCATGTAAGGTTTCAACGGGAAACAATCCCATTTGTTGTGCATCGCCAGTGCTTGCAAATTTTTCCAATGAATCGGTTGCTCTGTTTTGCTCACGTGGGACATGTGAAATATCATAATACTCGAGATTCGCCAGCAGCTCTTGAACTCGGGCCAGGTATGGGGCAAGTCTCTACCCCTTTGCTTGATAGTCCCCCGGACTTGGTACACCACCAGTTGTGAGTCACAAAAGATTTCAATCGATCTTACCCCCAATTCTCTGGTAAGTCTCAAGCCAGCAATCAATGCTTCATATTCGGCTTCGTTATTCGTTGCTGTGAATTCGAGCTTCAAACCGTAGAAAATTGATCGGTTTTCAGGAGTCACAAGAACTATGCCAGCCTCCGAACAATGGTCGTTAGATGCCCCATCGGTGTACATCTTCCATCGAATGGGAGGTATGACATTGTGGCCGTTTGATTCGTCTGTCATGGTGAATTCAACAATGAAATCTGCTAGCGCTTGCCCCTGTATCGCCCTTCGTGGCAGGTAGGTAATATCGAACTGACTCAACTCGGTATTTTATTTTAACATCCTTCTAGAAGTTTTCGGTCGTTGGAGTACCTATCGCAAGGGTTGATCAGTGTAAACACTGATCCAGTGTGCCTGGAAGTATGGGCGAAGCTTGCATGATGCAATCACTAAGCAGTAAGCTAGTTTCTCAATCTTGGGATAATTTCTTTCTGCTTCCGTCAGATGTTTACTGACAAAATACACTGGCTTTTGAACGCGGTCCTCCTCACGAACCAAATTCGTACTGATAGCATGCTGGGATACAGCCAGGTATACATACAGCATTTCATGGTCAATTGGTTTTGATAGCACCTAGGGACTTTCTAGATGTCTAACCAGAGCTCAGAATGCTTCCTCACGGTCGGATGTCCATTCGAAATTCCTCTTTCCTTTCTTTATCACATCGAAGAAAGGAATGCACTTATCCGTAGCTCTGGATATGAATCGATTCAGCACGGCCACCTTTCCGTTCAAGCTTTGTACTTGCTTTATAGTTCTGGGCAATTGTATGTCCTGAATAGCCTGAATCTTCTCCAGGTTAGCTTCAATTCCTTGTGCATTCACAATGAAACCCAAGAACTTCCCTGATGCAATGCCAAAATAACAGTTCAAAGGGTTGATTTTCATCCCATAATGCCTGAGTATATCAAACATCTCTACTAAGTATCGAATGTGGTCGTTTGACCGTCGTGACTTCACGAGCATGTCATCCACATAGACGTCCATTGTTCTAAACATTTGGTTTACTAAATGCCGATAAGTCGCTTCATCATTTTTCAATCCGAATGGCATCACTACATAGCAATACAACCCAACGTCTGTGACGAAACTGGTGTGTTCTTGGTCTGGAATGTGCATCGGGATTTGATTGTATCCCTAGTACGCATCCATAAATGACAGTAGCTCGTGTCCGGCCGTTGAATCGACCAGCTGGTCGATCCTAGGTAAGGGAAAACTATCCTTCGGGCATGCTTAGTTCAAATTAGAATAATCAACGCAAGTTCTCCACTTCCCATTCGCTTTTCTTACCAACATAGGGTTGGATACCCATTCGGGGTAGAGGGCGTCGCGGACGAACCGAATGGCTTTGAGTTTGTCCACCTCCTCTCTGAGAGCAGCGGACCTCTCCGGGTCCGTGCTTCTCCGTTTCTGTTTTACTGGGACGTAATTCGGGTCTATGTTCAACATATGACTTGCAATTGCAGGAGAAATCCCGCACATATCAGAATGTGTCCAAGCGAAAACATCGAGGTTCGCTCAAAGAAATCAGCAAGATCCTCGGCCAATGACGGGTCGAGTTGCGATCCAATCTTAAGAACTCGTGACGGGTCATTCCGGCTGACTGGAATGTCAATCGTCAGCTCAGCCGGTGCTACATTCACTTCCCTAGGTCCCCCATCGTCATATCTTAGATCTATGTCTCTGTAGATCCGAGAATGTTGCCCGAGGCAGGGCTCGGGCACTACTTGTCAATTGTCAGTGTTTTGGATGCGGACGGAGCTGTCCGTAACCTCCCCTTTTCTCTCCGTTGAGCCTCTCTCATCTCTGCCACATAACATGCACGACCGATCGCTTGATCGCCATGCACTACGTCGACTTCTTTGTCTGTCGGAAATTTTAATGTCAAACACCATGGGGCCAAAGCTGCCCTAAACTCTGTCAGGGTCGGACGACCCAAAAATACGTTATATGGAGAGTCAACATCCATCACTATGAACGGTAAGGTTCACACTCTCCTACGCTCACCTTCTCCCAGTTCAACTGGTAACTCGATATACTCCATTGCGTCAGTCGCGGCACCATTAAAGCCGTGGATACGGGCTTTGCATGGTTTTAAGTCTTTTGTTTCCATCTTCATTTGATCATAAGCCTTCTTGAAGATGATGTTGACAGAGCTTCCACAATCAATCAAAATCCTTTTGACGTAAGCTGGCCCGATCGTCACAGATATGACCATCGGGTCGAGAGTAGGAGCCACCGCCTTGTCTGCATCTCGACTCCTAAACACTATATCGTATGTCATCATGCGTTGTTGTTTTGCGGGGTTTCCATCTTCCACATTCGAACAACATTCACAATTCGCATGCCTCAAGGAGGTAGCATATCGTTCCATCTCCTGCAATTCTTGTCTGAGGATGAGGTCCTCCGACTATAGTGTTTATGATCAACCTACCCACGGTCCGGGCAGGTTCCTTTGGATGGCGTGGAGCCGACCTGCGTCCGGGGTCTGACGTTCCTTGCTTACCCTCTGGTGGGTTCTTAAAAAACTCCTGCAGCTTTTTTTTCCTGATTAACTTTTCTATGGCATCATGGAGGTGTCTACACTCCTCGGTATTATGCCCGTGGGTCTCATGGAAGCGACAATACTTCCCCGTCCACTTTTGTTCCTCTGTAGACTCCTTTGGGTATGGCTTTCTATACTGAAAGGTGTTACAGGTAGATAGGTAAATATTTTCAAGAGACGTATTCAGGGGGTGTATTCATTGTAGGTTGGAATCCTCGACTTCCATTTCCCTGTCTCTCTTTTCTTTCTGGGATTTCCACCTCCGGATCCTTTAGATTCCCCAGACTTGTTCTGGACGTTGACTTGAACTTTTCCCGAGTTGTCGCCGGATTGCTTCACGGCGATGTTACTTTTCACAGTCTCCTTAACAGACCCTGGTGCCTTATCACATCTTGTCCATCGAGCTTCCTCCCTCCTTATGAACTGATGAGATTTGGAATAGAAACGCTCCAACGTAGTTGGAGGCTTTCCCGACAACCAATCTCCAAACTCCGAGTCTGGATCTACACCTCGTATTACTGCCATCAAAATTGTATGGTCATTAGGGTTGCTAACTTCAATGGAGGCAATATGAAACCTCTGTAAGTATGCTTTTAAAGACTCTCTCGGAGCCTGGATTACGCTTGATAAGGACATCACATCCTTTGGACGAGTATCATGTATCCTGAATTGTTCAACAAATTTCATTGCCAACTCATCGAAGATGGATATAGACCGTGTGGGAAGTCGAGTAAACCACATGGTGGCAATTTCGGATAAAGTAATTGGGAAGCACCTACACCTGGTCGCATCATTCGCTCTTACAGAATCCATCATCCATTCGTACCTTATCACGTGTTGCCTAGGGTCAGTTTTCCCTTCGTAGGTTGGGATAGTCGGCACACTAAACTTCCTGGGATACTCAGCCTATAGAATAGTATCTATGAAGGGAGTATGACTCCTGGATACTCCCCCATCTTCATTGGTCAAACCTTGGTTCTCTCTCATTAACTACCTGACCATGGCTAATAAGTCTGGAGTTTGTACAGAGGATGGAAGGTTGGGTTCCGTTCCGCGGGACCGTGCGAATTGATGTCCCCCTGCTAGCGATCGGCCAAACATGCATCCTGAAGGCCAGCTTCATTAGGGTCTTGGTGAGCCGAGCATCCGGTCTCCTCACGTGCTTGATCCCTGGTGGATCAATCGGTGGCATCTGTTTGTGCAGCTTCAGTCTTACGGTGTCTACGCCTAGGAGGTTCATCGGCTGAGGTCGAGCTATCATACGAAGAATAAGGAGCAGAGCTACCTCCAGCATTCTGATGCTGCGGAGTTAACTGAGTCATGAGATTAGCGTTGGCCTGAATCTTCTCAACGAGTTGCCTTCTACTTTCCCGGAGTTCCCTCATCAAATCATTGAACTCCATCCTGGTGACGACTTCCGTTTGAGTTTGGGCAGTAGTCCCTGCACCTAAATTTGCCTGTTGATTGCTAGGTCCAACTTGTTGCACGCTAGCAGTCTCGTGGATGTCTGCATTGTGAGAGGCTGATCGGGTACGTGGTCTTCCTATAGTAGAGTTGTCGGTCGAAACTCTGAACAGATTCCACGAGCATCCTATGAATAAGTCGGATCTCCTTCAGGGGATTTTTCAATCCAGTAGCTACAAAGTAGATCCTATCGGCCTGAGAACCGATTCCCAGTGAAAGCACCAAAATGTTAGCACCAGAATTGTCACTAACACCCTTAAGAGAGATTGTATAGAGAGATTAATGAAGAAAGTAAATTTAAACAGAGAACAATATGCTAAATAAAACGCAGAAAACAAGAACATCAGATTTATAGTGGTTCGGTGTAACTGGCTACGTCCACTTTGAGGTTTATCTTTATTGCTTTTCTCCACAATTGATTACAGATACAATCCGTACACCAACTACTTGAATACAATTGTTAAGCAAAGAAGATATGTCTTGAATGAGTCTTGAATGTGGCAGAGTCTCCCCGGTGTTCTCGAAAAAAGGTCGCTTTTACTGTGCCCCTGTCTCTCTATTTATAGACGAAGATGGGTTGGAATTCCATGATGGGCCTAGTAGCAAGATATCTCGGCCCAAAATGAATGACTTCTGTGTGCCGAGCCACAAATGCCGAGCCATGTCTCTAAGCCGAACGAGGCAATATGTTGAGTGAAATGTGTAGGCCGAATGAGATCCGATGCCGATCGAGGGGAGATGTCGAACAACATGCTCATGTCGAGCTAGGCCATGCGCCGAATAAGGATGGAATGCCGAACAAGGCTGGAATGCCGAAGGAGGCATGAATGCCGAGCGAGGCTGAATTCCGGTCGAGGCTTGAATGCCGAGTGAGGCTGGAATGCCGAGTGAGGCTGGAATGCCGAGTGAGGCTTGAATATCGAGCGAAGCTGAATGCCGATCGAGGCCTGAATGTCAGTCGAGGCCCGAATGGCAAGCGATGCTGGATGTCGGGCGAGGCTGGAATGCCGAGTGACCCAGTTTTGCCGAACGAGAATGCTGTGCCGAACGGCGCTGGATGCCGAACGGTGCACAATGCCATGTCTCTAATTACCTAGTCAAACCTCCAGGTAGCACTCACTGTGGTCTAGGAGGAAACCTTGACCCGCTTTCATGAGAGCGATGATGTTTACACCAAGCAAGAGATAGAAAATGCCAACTTTAATGAAGAATCAAAGAAGGCATTGCTAGAGGTCCAAGAGATTGTGGATCGAGAGGGAGAGAGAAGATGCCGATACCGCTATGACTGGGGTCGTTGAAGCGCGTATATAGCCTTTCATTTCGAGTGCCGGTGAGCCATCGGAGCATCCTCGCAATCTGGAAATAAGTTCTAGGCTTGAGGCTTCCCCTCGAATGATAGAGCCATCTAAGGAGGATGAAAGCAATGAATGTCAAGTTGACATTCTTGGTCACTCTTCTGGTGTAGGTAATCCTCTTGTTTCCTCCGAGTTCGGGAGCTTTTAGCTTATGCCGCAAGAGCAGGAAGAATTTAATGCTTTCATTTTTGATCTTATAGGTCCATCTACCTTATCTGTCGATCTACCGGCTTGCTCGGTGCCTGGACCTGCTGCTATCTCCACTGCTTCCATGCTCGTTTCTATTCCTGCTTCGATCTCCATGTCTGCATCTGGCTCACAACCGGGGCCATAGTATGAGAAGATCGCTACACTTCATGGCTTAGATGACCCTTCTGTATCTTTGGAAGGTGACGTAATGATGGTAGAAGTTTGAGAGCAGGAAGCTCAAACTGAGTAGCCACACTAGACTCAAGAGCAGCCGATTGCCCAAAAAAGGAGAAGGTTGAAGAAATCAAGGCCTCCAAGAGCTCCCATAAGTCACGGAAGCGTAAAGCGAAGGTAGAATCTTCTGAGAAGGTTTCAGAGTAGGAGGAGGACGCTAGTGCTGAGGATCTCATTAACATTACTGGCAACGACACCACTCCCGAGGCGAAGTAGAAACTATGAACAAGAGGTGGGAAAGGGAGTGGTGGAAAGAAGTGCCGAAAATTTTGGGTGGTGATTGATCTAATTTTGATTCATTTTATGTCGTTTTGTTGAAGTGCTGAGTCTGCACTTAGTGTTTTTATTGTGGAGTCTGTATTTTTTCTTTTGTTGGCCGATGTTGTGTGGGTACGACCTCCACGTTTTGACCCTGTATAAAATAAAGTTAAAAGAAATACACTGATATTTTGACTGTATTCTTACTTGTCTGCTCATATGTTTTCTATGCATTTATGCTTGTTTTGTTTACACTTATTTGCTTACGTGTGTTCTGTGCACTTGCGTTTACTATGTATGCTTTCAGTTAACTTTATCTAGTCCTGTGATTGCTGCCAACTTTCTTTGTTGGAGTAACAGATCTTTTGAATTTCGTGTTTTTAAGAATTTTTATTTAAGTGCTGGTGCATGCCCCTAGGTTTACAGGGCAGTTTACTTTAAACAATTGATTAATGACCGGTAACTTAGGGTTTAGATAGTCTGCATATTAATGCTTGGAATTTGATTAAATCACAAGTCGATTTTTCTTCTTTCAGAAGTTTCATGACCTGAGCACATAGTCCAAGTTTTTTTGCACTATTATAGCATGTATGGTAGATATGTGTGTTTTATAAGTTGACTGTGGGCTGGCACCAGCTGTCAACGTTTAATGTAGTAGTCTGTTGCACTCTAATTTTGTTGGTTCATCCCCAATGTTTCTGACAATGGGAGTGGTTTGATTCTTGTTATTCCTGCATGGATAAGTTCCCCGATACTGCCTGTGACTCCCCACCTCTATACCCGCGCTAGCCTAGAACACTACGGTGTAATGCTGTCAACTAACACGGAGAATAAGGCAGTTAAGGAGCGACCATCCGTGTAATTGCTTTGCACGAGCACCGATATGTCAGATAGTATAACATGCATTTTATTTCAAGAGGAAATCCGACATACCGATACAAACACAAAGCTACTACACAGTGGCTATAATAACCTTCGAAAACAAATATAGAAATAAGCATAACACAAATCAGTCACAGATAATTCATATCACAAAGGCGGAAGAAGATATGAATATATGACTAACACATGAAAGTGTATATCAGAGTAGTGGTCAAAAAGATCCACAATAATACAAAAGAATAGCAACACGTGCTATACAAAAGAATACAACTATGAGTCCATATCTCAAGTGTATACAACAAAATAAACTACTAATCTAAGTAGTTAGCCAAAAGTCAGAGAAGTCAATCCCAAGTGAGAAGTCAAGCTGAAGCACCAGTAACATCTCGGTCTGACCCGAGTATTATTTAATAAGAAAATAATAAACGGATCAGTCTAACTATAAATATCAGATGAAGCGATATAGAATAAGAGGTACGACTAAACACATAATAATCACAATGCAAAGCTGTGATATATATAAGTAATTGAAAATCAACAAAAGATTAATCAATATCACAAAAATCTACTCAAGGATCAAAAGGAATGTCATACTCTTTATTTCGTTCACCAACCCTAAATATTGACGATTATATCAATATCAATCACAAAAGTCAATGACACACAAATTCACTAATGCACAAATATTGATAAGACTTATCAATGAAAATCACGAAAATTGGTGAAGCACAAATTCTAGAAATCATCTCAAGAAATCCAGAAATCACAACAAGGGGGGAAAGGCCTATCACAAACTGGAGCATAAAGCTCACCAACACGTGTATCACAAACGGAACGCTAATTCCATGGTTGCTAACCATCACAAATTGAGCCGAAGCTCCACAAACGGCCCGAAGACCATGGGTTGCTACCCCACCAATTTGAGTCGAAACTCCACAAAACGGGGTTTAGTCTCCCTCGCAGACAAAGAGACATTGCACATTGCTAGACTAAATCACAAAAACGATCGTCATGATCATCAAGAAGTGTCAATTACAGTAAGCTAGTAAATATATGAGCTTAGCTTCATGTCCCATAACCACTAGCTTAACTTAAATATTTACGAACAAATTGTAGATCTCCACTAGAAAATTGTCACAAGAGATTCAATCGAACAAGTCTAAGAATTAACCAACGAAGTAAACGCCAGCGTTTCATACCACTCATTTTACTAAGCCGTTTAATTAGATTTCTCATACGAGTGAGGTAAAGGTTTGTATATACTAATAGATTGAAAAACGGTTTAAGAAACAAGCTTTATAATAAAATAGTGTTGAAATCATTTTGATGAAAGAGTTTGGATATTTACTACTAGTATTCAAAACCTTTATATGTTGAAGTGACAAATCACAAAAATTGATTGTAGGAACAATCAATCACTAAAATTCACATTCGAAGACGTGAATGAAATCTAAAGAAATCGATACCGAATCCATCAAAATGGATATTCCAAAAATTCCCAAGGAAAAGAAGTCATCAAAGTCAACAAAAAATGATAACAACAAATAGGGAGATAACACGAATCGATTAAATTTGGAAACCACGCAAAATAGGCGAAATAGGCAAAACAGCAACAGGTCGGTCGGCCGGCTACAGAGCTCAGTCGACCGGACCCTGTTCTGAAAAATTCTCGGGAAGCAAGTCGGTCGATTGAGCTCTGTAGTTGGTCGACCGGACCTGAGACAGAGAAGTGCTATGCACTTTTAGTAGCAGGTCGGTCGACCGGCTACAGGGCTCGGTCGGCCGAACTGCAAATTTCTGCAGTTCCTGCCCTTTTTCAATGAAGTGCAAATTCCTCCAAAACGCGACCGTTCGAGCAATGGACTTAAAGAGCCTTAGCCAATTGATACCCCGGCTCCATTAGCTCTCCGATCCGCCACCAAAAACATGTTCAAACATCAAAGTTATGATTTTCAAAGAATTGAACCCAAAACACCAAAAATTGGAATATCCACCAAATCAATCCAAACCAAAAGCAATTGCACAAAAATAAGTGTTAGGAATTCATACCTAACAATCGAAGATAAATATAGGCTTAGATGTGAGATAAAAATCTCACCTTTTCACAAAATAAATGGAGAAGAAGCTATAGAGCAATGGCAAGAAAATCCACTCTTCAATTCCAACCCAACAAGCTTGAATCTAAGCTTAAAGGAGAAACATTTCCTAAATTAGGTTTTAGGAAATTTCTGAAATTGAATGGAGAAAGAGTTGGAGAAGATGAAGAGGATGCTTACCAATGGGTTCTCTTGGAATTTGGAGCTAGATCTTGGATTTTGCAAATGAACTAGGGTTTTGGATTTCTATTTCCCATTCTCTTCCACCATTTTTTCTTTAGAACTGAAAAGAGGAGGAAGTGAGAGTGAATGGGGAGAAGTGGTTCAGATTTGGGTATTGAGTTGGCTAGTGGGCTGAATCCAAACCCAAACCCAAAGTGAAAAAGGTCAAATTTTTAGTTAGCTCTAAACGTATCAATGTTTATACTCAAAAAGGTTGCAAACGGCATTTTGAACTCAATGGGAGGGGTCTCGAGTCCTAATTCGACTGTTTGCAAAAAGTAGCTTTTCGAACCAAAATTCGACGAATGATAAAATATTTAAATAAAATATTTAAATATACAATTGATAAATATGCGGGTTATTACAGACTCCCCTCCTTAATGAAATTACGTCCTCGCAATACTTAAGAAGAAAATAAGAAGTAACAACCATAGAAGCATATCAACACAAAAGAAAATTTGAAATAGGAAGTTCACCATAAGGAGCATGAAAGAGTTAGCCCGAACGGGTTCGCACGGTGAATTCTCTGGATTCCCAAGAGCAATCCATAGGATTTGAGAACCATTGAACTCTCACAAAAAGAACATCTTTATTTCGAAGGCACTCAACCTCCGAAGCAATGATGCGAACAGAATGTTTCTCAAAAGTTAAATCTGGTGAAACTTCAATTTCCTTAATATCACCGGGCTCAAGAATAAAATAGGAAACCTAAAAGCATTTCCATAGTTAAAAGATGCAAAAAGCGTCAAGAATAGAAGAAAATTAAGCCAGTGCAATGGCATAGTACAGAAACGGTATGCCCGAGAAACTAGAAACTCGAATAATTTGGAACTCCGACGTAGTACAAAAACGGTACGTCCAATGAATCGATAAACCGGAACAAAGATGTAGTATAATAATGGTACATTCATTGATCCAGATAAGACGGAACATCGATGTAGTATAATAACAGTACATTCGATGAACCGAACCCCATAAAAGGACATCGGACGCTTGTCCATAAAAAAAATGAGATAAAGCTCAATAAAACGAAGTATATCAAAACGTCCGATGAACTTGATAAAAAGATAATTCCATTCAGACAACATCAAAGAATCAACAACTTGTTGCCTACGACAAAGCGCGTTGGCAACACGATTTCCAGAATATCAAGATCATAAGATGCCAGGAACTCGAGTCGACATGAAGTTCCTTATGAGAAAATAAACATTCCAAAGATTTATGATCGAGGTGGAGAACAAATTTCTCCCCCAAAAATGATGATGCCAAACTCTAAAAGCGAAAACAATAGCCGCGAGCACTAGATCATGAGTGGCATACCTAGTCTCAATCGGCTTTTAATGATTTAGAAGCACAAGTGATAGCACGTTATCTTCTGCAAGAGAATGGCATCCAAACCAATACGATTAGCATTGGTACAAAAGATAAAGTCTTGGTTCCCTTCGGGAATCACAAGAATAAGAGTATCGAAAAGAAAGAATTTCTTTTAAATAATCTTCTTTCCTGTAAAGTTAAAACTTTCAAAATTACATTTATCTTTATGTAATAATCCTTCTAGAAAAATTTACATTTTTACAAGTCAATATATCGTGTCTGAATGTCTCATCAAAGCGTTTAGGAAATTCCTATCGATAACGTTGATCAGGCGCATCGACCAGAATTCTTAAAACACTAAATGGGCAATACAATCACAAAATCATCTTTTATAGGATAAACATGTTTCTAAAAACTTTGAAAATTCTCTTTGTTCGTTCTAAAAACAGAAATCCTATTTATACTTATAATTAAATCTTATGAAAAAGATTTGCAAAAAATTTTAATTGCTAATTTCATCCAAAATCAATAAACACAAGAATGGTCTCATCGAAATACTCATAGAATACTCGGCTTATAAAATGGATGAAATAAGCTGGACAAACTGAATGATATAATAAGTCATTCATAAGAATCGTAACGTGTGCGGAGTGCGTAAGTGGAATGCTAACTGACGCAACTCGTAGCCAAAAGAAAATCGGTGGCAAGGTCGAGCTGAAAGACCTTAACACCACACAAAAGATTTCTTAGATGATAATCCTAAGACAAACTCAAAAATACCGGAAAAGTTTCACAAATTATTTAGATAAGAGAAATAACACTTTTCTCATCTTAAGGGCTTAAAGAATAAAATGATGCCTTCAAAAATTTGAAATCGGAATCTCAACAAAAAAATAGAAATCTGCTTAACAGATAGAAAATGTCGAAGTTGAATAGTCCATACGGAAAATAGGATATAGGCTTCACAACGATTAAGCCAATCCTTACAAAAATCAATTCCGAAGCCTAAGTAAAAATCGGCTCGGAAAGAAAAATCACATAAAATGATTTCGACATCAATAGAAAGCAAATTGAGTGTTGCGGATCCACTAATCCGGATTCACAATCCTCAAAGAAGTCAACAAGTCCAAAATATTTTCAAAGAAAAAGAATCAACAAGTTCTTTTGATATAAAATAGTGAGATGGAACCCATATCAAAAAGAACTCGAATAAGAAGATCACGAAATAAAATAACGCCATCAAGGATTGAATGTAAAATACCTTGACTAAGAGAAGAGTTGCTAGGGACTTGCAGCTTTCCTTCTCTCTTGCTTTGACGCTTGGGACACGAAGATATATAATGATCCGCACTATTGCAATAGCGGCAAGAAATAGGCCTTGGACACCTATTTATATAATGGTCCCTAGAGCCACAATTGTAGCATTCTCCGCGATTGGGGATAGGAGTATTTGCTATAGAAGTCTCTTGCTTCACCCTCTTGTTAGGATTAGGACTTTCGAACCTAATAAAGGGATGCCTCTTCTTGTTGTTGTTGGATTTCGGTTTGGCACTCCCAACCTCGACATCACTTTCTCTATCGGCCTCTGTAAGACGAAGAGCGATATCAATAAGCTGATCAAATGAAACCTCAAGTTTCAGGAGTAATGGCTTCTTAAGATTCTTATTCAAGCCATAGACAAATCTCTAATTTTTCTTCAATGGGGTGTTAATGTATTCAACCCCGTATTTGGAAAGAGATTCGAAAGATGCGACATAGTCTGTAATAGAAGATCCACCTTAAACAAGGTCAATAAAACACCGTGCTAAAGTTACTTGTTCAGCCTCCGGCACGAATTTCAATTCGAATCTTTCTCGGAATTTCTCCCAAGTGAGATCCGCTTCAACGATTTCAGAAATTAAAAGCTCATACCAATCTAATGCCCTTTTTTGGAGCATGCTAGAAGCCACTTGGACTCGATGTAGATCAATAAGGTTCATGCGAGAAAAGATGCGGTCGCATGATTTGAGCCAAGCCTGAATTTCTATAACACTCTCGGATCCCTTGAATGGCCTTCCACCCAAATCGGTATAGTCTCTGCACAAGCGTGCAAATCCGGTCTAGGGTGAGTAGGCTCTGGAATGGGTCCTGCAGCTTGAGCATTCTTCACGAGATCTAAAAGCTGCTGAGCAGACATGAATACTCCATCTTGGGGAGTAGCACTAGATTGTCCGACACTGGGACGGCCAGGTCTAACCATTTCTCTTCTTTAAGAAAGAAAGAAAGAAGAGGAAAAAGTTATTCTCAAAATAAATATCAAGCAATCTTGATAGATAAAACAAGGAATCATAAAGGAAAATAGGATAGGATGGTACGAAGACCCGAATAAAATCCTAAAGCACGACTCCTAAGATGGACTTAGGACGATGATCCTTGTTAAATTATTCTACATTGTTCCTAAGTTTGGCTCTGATACCAAGCTGTGACGCCCCACCTCTATACACACGCTAGCCAAGAACACTATGGTGTAATGCTGTCAACTAGCACGGAGAATAAGGCTACTGAAGAGCGACCATCCGTGTAATTGCTTTGAACGAGTACCGATATGTCAGATAGTATAACATGCATTTTATTGTCAAGAGGAAATCCGACATACCGATACAAACACAAAGCTACTACACAGTGGCTATAATAATCTTCGGAAACAAATATAGAAATAAGCATAACATAAATCAGTCACAAATAATTCATATCACAAAGGCGGAAGAAGATATGAATATATAACTAACACATGAAAGTGTATATCAGAGTAGTGGTCAAAAAGATCCACAATAATACAAAAGAATAGCAACACGTGTTATACAAAAGAATACAAATATGACTCCATATCTCAAGTGTATACAACAAAATAAACTGCTAATCTAAGTAGTTAGCCAAAAGTCAGAGAATCAATCCCAAGTGAGAAGTCAAGCTGAAGCACCTGTAACATCTCGGTCTGACCCGAGTATTATTTAATAAGAAAATAATAAACGGATCAGTCTAACTATAAATATCAGATGAAGCGATATAGAACAAGAGGTACGACTAAACACATAATAATCACAATGCAAAGCTGTGATATATATATATATAAGTAATTGAAAATCAATAAGAGATTAATCAATATCACAAAATCTACTCAAGGATCAAAAGGAATGTCATACTCTTTATTTCGTTCACCAAACCCTAAATATTGACGATTATATCAATATCAATCACAAAAGTCAATGACACACAAATTCACCAATGCACAAATATTGATAAGACTTATCAATGAAAATCACGAAAATTGGTGAAGCATAAATTCTAGAAATTATCTCAAGAAATCCAGAAATCACAAAAAGGGGGAAAGGCCTATCACAAACGGGAGCATAAAGCTCACCAACACGTGTATCACAAACGGAACGCTAATTCCATGGTTGCTAACCATCACAAATTGAGCCGAAGCTCCACAAACGGCCCGAAGACCATGGGTTGCTACCCCACCAATTTGAGTCGAAACTCCACAAAACGAGGTTTAGTCTCCCTCGCAGACAAAGAGACATCGCACATTGCTAGACTAAATCACAAAAACGATCGTCGTGGTCATCAAGAAGTGTCAATTACAATAAGCTAGTAAATATATGAGCTTAGCTTCATGTCCCATAACCACTAGCTTAACTTAAATATTTATGAACAAATTGTAGATCTCCACTAGAAAATTGTCACAAGAGATTCAATCGAACAAGTCCAAGAATTAACCAACGAAGTAAACGCAAGCGTTTCATACCACTCGTTTTACTAAGCCGTTTAATTAGATTTCTCATACGAGTGAGGTAAAGGTTTGTATATACTAATAGATTGGAAAACGGTTTAAAAAACGAGCTTTGTAATAAAATAGTGTTGAAATCGTTTTGATGAAAGAGTTTTGATATTTACTACTAGTATTCAAAACCTTTATATGTTGAAGTGACAAATCACAAAAATTGATTGTAGGAACAATCAATCACTAAAATTCACATTCGAAGACGTGAATGAAATCTAAAGAAATCGATATCGAATCCATCAAAATGGATATTCCAAAAATTCCCAAGGAAAAGAAGTCAACAACAAATGATAACAACAAATAAGGAGATAACACGAATCGATTAAATTTGGAAACCATGCAAAATAGGCGAAATAGGCAAAACAGCAACAGGTCGGTCGGCCGGCTACAGAGCTCGGTCGACCGGACCCTGTTTTGAAAAATTATCGGGAAGCAGGTCGGTCGGCTGAGCTCTGTAGTTGGTCGACCGGACCTGAGACAGAGAAGTGCTATGCACTTTTAGTAGCAGGTCGGTCGACCGGCTACAGGGCTCGGTCTGCCGAACTGCAAATTTCTGCAGTTCCTGCCCTTTTTCAATGAAGTGCAAATTCCTCCAAAACGCGACCGTTCGAGCAATGGACCTAAAGAGCCTTAGCCAATTGATACCCCAGCTCCATTAGCTCTCCGATCCGCCACCAAAAACATGTTCAAACATCAAAGTTATAATTTTTAAAGAATTGAACCCAAAACACCAAAAATTGGAATATCCACCAAATCAATCCAAACCAAAAGCAATTGCACAAAAATAAGTGTTAGGAATTCATACCTAACAATCGAAGATAAATATAGGCTTAGATGTGAGATAAAAATCTCACCTTTTCACAAAATCAATGGAGAAGAAGCTATAGAGCAATGGCAAGAACAACCACTCTTCAATTCCAACCCAACAAGCTTGAATCTAAGCTTAAAGGAGAAACATTTCCTAAATTAGGTTTTAGGAAATTTCTGAAATTGAATGGAGAAAGAGTTGGAGAAGATGAAGAGGATGCTTACCAATGGATTCTCTTAGAATTTGGAGCTAGATCTTGGATTTTGCAAATGAACTAGGGTTTTGGATTTCTATTTCCCATTCTCTTCCACCATTTTTTCTTTAGAACTGAAAAGAGGAGGAAGTGAGAGTGAATGGGGAGAAGTGGTTCAGATTTGGGTATTAAGTTGGCTAGTGGGCTGAACCCAAACCCAAACCCAAAGTGAAAAAGGTCAAATTTTTAGTTAGCTCCAAACGTATCAATGTTTATACTCAAAAAGGTTGCAAACGGCATTTTGAACTCAATGGGAGGAGTCTCGAGTCCTAATTCGACTGTTTGCAAAAAGTAGCTTTTCGAACCAAAATCCGACGAACGATAAAATATTTAAATATACAATTGATAAATATGCGGGTTGTTACACTGCCGAGTCAATCTCGGGACTTGAAAGTGCGCGCGGCTTATGGAACTTGTGGATTTTAGGACCGATATGCCCCGTCGATGTGGAATGGTTCTGACGCGCCTCGATGTCGTTTATCTTTGGGCAATGTGAGGAGTTTATATTTTAGGAGTGCAATTTCACGGTGACGCTCTTCAACGTTGCCTATCTTCGGGCAACCTGAGGAGTTTGAGTTTTAAGAGCCAGTGCACGACTTACGGAGTGCGTGGATTTTCGTACTCCCCGGTGTTGCCTATCTTCAGCAAATGTGAGGAGTGTATTTTTTAAGAATTAGTGCACGACTTATGAAATGCACGGCTTTTCGTACTCCTCGGTGTTGGCTGTCTTCGAGCAACATGAGGAGTGTAATTTTTTAAAAATTAGTGCATGACATTTCGGACTCCTCGGTGTTGGCTGTCTTCGAGCAACATGAGGAGTGTAATTTTTTAAAAATTAGTGCATGACATTTCGTACTCCTCGGTGTTGCCTATCTTCGGGCAACATAAGGAGTGCAATTTTTTAAGAACTTGTGTGCGGCTTTTCATACTTCTCAGTGTTGCCTGTCTTCGGGCAACGTGAGGAGTGTGATTTTTTTAAGAATTGGTGCACGGCTTATGAAATGCATGGCTTTTCATACTCCTTAGTGTTGTCTGTCTTCGGTCAACGTGAGAAGTGTAATTTTTTAACCTTCCCGATTTTGCCGGGGCAAAATTGGTTTTTAGAAGACAAAGATCGGGTTCCGCTAATCCAAAGGTTTGAGTCGATTTGCTACCGTCGACCCAGCTAGTAGTTATAATGAACACATTTTTCTAGGTTCAAAAGGCAAACCAATTTTTATTAAGTTAAGAAAGGCAGATTTTTGCTTATTTACAATGCCCTCGGCATCCCGGGATGGATTATTTGCTGAAAAATAGAGAGTACATAAGGTAGTTTTCAAATGAAGTAACGACGGAGCGATTAGCTATTCCATGCCCTGGGAATTTAGATTCCATTAACGGTTGTTAACATGAAAGTTTTGCCCCTTAGCTTTAGACTGATGGCATATGATCCTTCCCAGTTCGGTCCGAAGGCCCCCGAGATGGGGTAGACTCGCTTGAGCATAAGATCTCCCACTTAGAAGGTTTTATTTGAACTTTGGAGTTGAAGTATCGTGCGATCTTTTTTGATGGGCAGCGGTTCTCAATTCAGCTTCTTCCCTTCTTTTATAAATCATATCCAGCTACTCGAGTAGGAGCTATTTTTCTTTTATTTAATTTTTTTCCTTTAGTGTGAGGGAACTTCTAATTCAATAGGAATCATTAACTCTGAGCCATACGCCAGAGAGAACGGAGTGTGGCTAGTTGCCGCTTTGTAGGTAGTTCTGTAATCTCATAGTGCGAGTGGAAGTTCATCAACCTAGTTTCCTTATGCTTTAGTTAGTCTCTTTTTAATGGTAGACTTGATGATCTTATTTATCGCTTTCACTTGCCCGTTTGCTTGCAGATAAGCTACTATGGAGAAGCTCTTCTCAATTCAGAAGCATTTGCAGAAGTCTTTGAACTCGGTGCTTTCGAATTGAGTTCCATTGTCAGTGATGATTTTCAATGGCTCGCTAAACCTACAAATAATATTTTAGTAACAAAATGAATGACTTTCTTTGTGGTTATAGTGGCTAGTGGTTTCGCTTCATCCCATTTCGTGAAATAATCAACAGCAATTACAGCGTATTTGGCCCTTTCTTTTGTTATTGGCAGGACGCCGATCAAATCGATCCCCCATACTGCAAATGGCCATGGACTGACCATCTGCTTTAGCTTTGATGAAGGAGGTCTTTTAACTTTACTGAATCTTTGGCAACAATCACACTATCTAGCATAGTCTCCAGCGTC
This sequence comes from Allium cepa, assembly GCA_030765085.1. NCBI lineage: Eukaryota > Viridiplantae > Streptophyta > Magnoliopsida > Asparagales > Amaryllidaceae > Allium > Allium cepa. The sequence continues at coordinate 440,613,755 of CM060929.1, forward strand.
GTGGTTAATTGTTGCCAAAAATATCCATTCTAGAGGACTTTCTTCGTAAGGGTTTGCCCCCAGTGTAGTCTCCACATTCGCCTTGATGCACTTCCTTAAGGATTCGTCAGGCTTCGTCATCGGATACACGTCTAAGGAGGGGGTCGAGAATCCCCTTCAATAGAGTATTCCATCTTGTATCATGAATCGTCGTTCCTTTTGGAGAAGCTTTTTCCGTTGATTCCAATCCTTCGGGAGAATCCTTGCAAGTAAACAGTCCTTTACCGGTGTCATCCACGTCTCTGATTTGACGAAGATCTCGAGGATCCAATTGACGTCCATTTCATCTATTCTCAGGGTCATTAGAGTTTCAACTGGGACAAGCCCCAATGATTGAGCTTCTTGGAGCTTGCCAATTTAGCTAAACAATCCGCCTTAGTGATTTGCTCCTATGGGATGTGAGTTATGGTGTAATGATCGATGTCACTTAGCAGTTCTTGCACTTTAAACAGGTATGGGGAAAAATTCTCCCTTCGAGCTTGGTATTTCCTTTTTATTTGGCAGACGACTAGTTGGGAGTCGCTGTAGATGTGGGTAGATTTTATCTTGAACCCTCTCATAACTTTTAGTCCTGCTATCAACGCTTCGTATTTCGCTTCATTATTTGTAGTAGGTAATTCCAAGCGCAAAGCATGGAAAATAGCTCGTCCTTTAGGGGTTTCAAGCACTGCCCCTGCTCCGAGCAGAGGTTGTTAGATGTGCCATTGACAAATAGTCTTCATTGCCTATATACTTCTAATTATGTTTCTTCCCCATCATCCCGTATAGTAAATTCGGCAATAAGCTTGCCCACTGATGGTTTTCCTTGGATGGTATGCGATATCTGTTGACTCGGTTCTATATTCCACTTGAGAAATCTTCCAGAAGTTTTAAGCCGATACAACACTTGCTTCAGGGGATGCTCAGTCAACACCTTAATTGGATGAGCCTCAAAGTATGGTCGTAACTTCCTAGAAGCAATCAAGAGGCAATACGCTAGTTTTTCCAGTTTCAGGTAGTTCTACTCGGCTCCAGTGAACCGCTTGCTAATGTAAAACATTGGTCGCTTGATTTTTGCTTCTTCACAAGAGCGGAGCTTAATACATGGGGTGAGATTGCTAAGTAAATGAACAGGTCTTCTCCGTCCATGGGCTTTGATAGGATTGGTGGAGCTTCCATGTGCCGCAATAATTCTTCGACTGTTTGACAAGCTTCACTCCGTTCGAAGTTCTTCTTTCCTTTCTTCAGTGCATCGAAGAATGGTATACACTTATCGGTAGATTTCGAGATACATCAACCTACCGCTACAACTTTTCCATTTAGGCTTTGCAGTTCCTTCTTACTCTTTGGAGATTGGACTTCTCGTAGCCCCTTATTTGTTCAGGATTTTCTTCGATGCCTTTGGCACTTAAGATGAATCCTAAGAATTTTCCGAAGGCTACTCTGAAGTGACATTTGAGTGGATTAAGTTTCATTTAGTACTTTCATTCAAGTATTTCGGACATTTCATCAAGGTTACCCAGTTGGTTAGCAGATGCTCATGATTTGACAAATATATCGTCTATGTAAACCTCCATAGTATTCTCGATTTGGTGCTTAAACATGGTATTCACCAACCTTTGGTAAGTTGCCTCGGCATTCTTTAAGCTGAATGGCATTACCCAATAGTAGGATAGCCTAGGTCGGTGATGAAGCTAGTGTTTTCTTGTTCAGGCTTGCGCATTAGGATTCGGTTGTACCTAGAGTATGCATCCATGAATGATAGCAGCTCGTGTCCTACTGTTCCGTCCACAAGCTGATCTATTATGGGGAGAGGAAAGCTATCTTTCGAGTAGGCTTTATTAAAGTCCGAGAAATTGATATGTTCTGTAACGAACCGAAATTTTCGATCTCGAAAATTCCAGATAGTTAGGAAAAAGAAGAAAAAGATAGAAGAATAAGAAGAACAGAAACACCATCATCTCACATTCGCAGCGGATAAAATATAATAACAATAATAACAGTTATACAAAGAAAAACTGTACTTGTCAAATTTCACTTTAATATATCAGAGTTACACATATATACAGACACTGGATATACAAAATCATCATGTCTCAGATATACAACAATACAATACAGTGGAAACACTCCATACGTTCTTGCCAACTAGCTCGCCTCTTGAGCTCCAAAATGTCCTTACCTGAAAATCTGTAATACTCGGTCTGACTCGAGCATTACATCAAAGTAACACCCGGGTCAGGCTGGAAACCAGCGTGAGTAAACCCATCTAACATGGAATATAAAGCATACAACTTATGTAAAACCCAGGGTAACTCGTATCAATTTACAAATTCACAATTTGTTATAGACATCACTTATTTCACACATCACTTTTCCAAGTACCAAAATTAAGATTAAAGTCCAATTCACTTAAATCATTTCATTCCAGCTTATTAATTTCACATATCAATGTATAAAAATTCGAAGTGGTTTCGGGTATTTTCTAATACTCGACCCCGGTCCCTTCGAGTCTCATTCAAGGCATCCAATACCCTTCAATCATCCATAAGCAAACTTGATCACTTCTAAATTTAATTTAATTAATTCTAATTGAATTACTAACCTCAATCACTTAGATTCCTTCACTTAACATAAATTAATTTCAAATCAATTAATTAATCATCCCTTAATTATCCATCTTAATTAATCACCCTGGATTAATTATTCTTCAATTACATTCAAGTAATTATCTTTAATTAATTTCACAATTTAATTATTCTTAACCAAAATCAATAATTAATCTCTAATTACTTCACAAATTAATTAACTATAATTAGTTTCATTAATCCTTAATTAGTTATATTAATTATTTACTCATAAATCACTTATTATTGATTAATCAATCTTGAATTACATCATTGATTATATAAATTAATGGTTTCTAATTAAATTTTAATTTATCCTAATCTAATTTAATTACATTAAATAATTAATCATTAATTAAACCACAAATATTAATCGCTCTTGATTTATCTCAACCTGTAATTATCTACCTTTTATTTACTTCATTAAATAAATTAATTACTCCTTAATTAATTATCCTAATTAATCTTTTGATTAATTACATAAAGTAATTATACCCAATTTACTTCTATTAACAAATCATCATTCAACTAATTACATCCAGTAATTATTTGTTCATTACTTCCCTACGCAATTATATTTTATTAATTACATTAAGTAATTACCTATTAAACCACCCAATTTATTCTATTTATATTTTAGAATCCAAATTATACTTATCCAATCAGAACATAGCACAATTTAATTCCCAAATTAATCTTTCATAGTATATAAATAAAAACATCATCAATTATGAAAATAATTTCTATATTGTGAGGAATCCAGTTGGAACCCTCCAACCTGTTTCCCTGCATCCACAGATGTTAGCACAATACCAATTCCACTTCGAGGTGGAATATCGCGGTATATGGGATTTATATAATATCATCCGCTATTATGCGGCGCATAGGGTCTCACCCGCTATAAAATGCGGAAAATCAATCACTCCAATATATACTATATACTACTATATATAATATAGCACGTCAAATCAATTCAATCATCCAACCAATTATTTAAATTTAACCATTTACATTTAAATAGCAACCAGATGAGTGAGATTAACTCACTTTTGATATTTATTTTTTGGCAATCCATTCCAATCTTGACTGATTTTCATGGCTTCTAACCTTGTAATAACCATTTTACCATTTACACATGTTAGGAAAAATCTAATAATTTTTTTACCACTAAATAATTAAATTTACAATCTTTTAAATAAATACTAATCTGTTATATTTATTTATTTATTTAGTTTGCAACCGATAATTAGTTTCATTAACTACAAAGATCTACTTTACTGTAAAAATTTTAGGATTTGAGTTCACTGTAAATTTTCGAGTTCTTGTTCTACCTTTACATTAAACATGCAGGTTGGTATACTTGTATTTTTTTTAATTGTTTCTGTACATATCGGTATTCCAAATTTAAATAGGAAAAACAAAATGAATACCTCAGATGTGTACAGGAACAACCGTTACTCAAGAACTCAATCCACGACCTAACTGCCTCTGGTCATCAAACCCAAGTCGAAGTCTGGCTTCACGACCCATCTTTGCAACCTAACCTTTGAGACTTCACCACTATCGGCCCCGCAATTATCCAAATGCCACGACGCTTCCGCAAATCGCACCACTTCTTGTGCTCGGCCTAATCATCGAGCTCGAAATTTGAGCTTGCGCTGAAACCCCAAATCGCGAGCCTCGCAATCCCAGAACTCCACCACTACTGGCCTCGAAAGCACCCTAAGTGCCAGCCCATCTTCGTGCGCGCGGAAATCCTTGCCTCGCCATCGCGAAAGACTCACCAGGTCGCCGCTTCATTCGAGAACACGAAATTAATTTTCCATCTTTTTTTATATATAACGAATTCAATTCGAATTCGTATCCAAGAAGAGGCATTTAGGAAGCAATATCGAACTGAAAGGTAACTGAAAGGGTACTCGAGATTTTATAATGAAAGTGTCGATTTTTTTTAGCTGAAGATAAGAAGGAGGAACGAGGCTTGATTTCGTTTTTTTTTTTTTGATCTGTTCTCGCGCATTTTAAAAGAGAAGGGAGAGGACAAGATACGATGGTAGCTATGATAACCCGGATTTTGGGACATTTGACAATTGAATAATTAACTGATTTAACTATTGAGGTACTGGTTTTATTTGATCAAACAAATGAAATTCTGATAATCTAAAGAATATCTGGATATGTATATAAACAGATTTTAATAAGAATAATTATTTTCAAATTTAATTTGTGTTTAAATATATATTTGAGTTGGTTTTAAATTGAATTCAAATATGAATTTAGAGTTAAAATTTGAAAATTTAAAAGATAAATATCTTAAATTATTTTGGATTTAAATATATATATATATATATATATATATTTGTACAATTTTTTTATGATTTGTTTTATTCTATTTTCTTTAAAAGGATTTCATTTTATATAAATTAATAATACATATGTATATAAACATAAATGTAATATAAGGTAATATATTTAATAAAGATGTATTAAAACATATATATGAAAATACCAACAAAAGAATAATAATACAAATATCTATTTAAACCATATTTTCTTTAATAACAAGTGCAAGTCAAATGTTGTCATCAAATTTAACATTTGTAAAGATAATAATATGCATGGTAAACAAGTGTCATTAGCTTCTTCTTTTGTTTTTGTTAAAAAATAATAATAATAATTAAAAGTAAAACAAGTTATATTTATACAACACTATTTTCCTCTTATTCTCCTTTTCTTATGTTCCAAACTAAACAAATACAAAGAAAACAAAATCTGTAACTTTAAACAAGAGGAGAATCAAAGAAATAAATTCAATTGCAATCCAAACTATAACTTAAAAACAACTTCAATTGGATTTGGCAAACAAATCCAAGATCAGTTTCAAAGCAACCCTGATTCGATTAAGCAAGATTTTAGCAGCTAAGTCAGATCAAAAGTGATTTCCAGTCTTCAAAGTTTTCAGGCATTTGCAAGTTTCCAGTTCAAAAGCAATTTCTGTGTTCAAACCGAATCTATGGTGAGTAAACTATTCATGCATAAAATTATTAAGGTTAAGTGTGATTAATGTTTGCATGATGATTTAAATATGAATGCATGTATGTTTGTATGAGGATGTTTGAATGCATGTCTGTAAAAAATGTAGGATTCTCTCTGTTTTACATTTCCAGATTTAAATGTAATTCAAAAATTCAAAATCTACTCCTATAATCCCTTATAGGCTACCGAGATCAAATGAGAATTGTTTGTTATACATAAACAAGTTTTTTTTTAAAAAAACAATTCTGTAATGTTATCTGGGAATTCAGAAAGTACAGAACCATCCTTATATAGGTAGCAATTTGATCATAAAGATTCCTTAATTCAAAAGTATAAATTGATTACTTAATCTAAGACTTGAATTTTAAAACTAAAATTAAAAAATTTAGTTTGAATGTAATTGGGCATTACTGGTTTATTCAAAAATGGGGTTTTGGGTTGGAACTGTCATCCTTGAAGGTCGGAGTGGCCATGGTTTGCTTCGGTGATGAAGTGATGAACAAGTTTTCAGGGAAAAATGGTAGTTGATGGATTAATGCAGTGAGGCACTAGTAATTAGGAATCGAAGTATTTTAACCCTAGTTTTTTTGTTCATATGGAAATTTGATCGCCGCAATTCCTAGAGGCAATCGAGTTCTTCTAGATTCAAGCTAGTGATTGGTTGAGGATGGATGAAGGCGTGGCCGGAGGTAAAGTTGCTCTGGTGATCAGATTTAGGAGTTTGAGGCGGTTACAGGTTCAACATTGTTCCAGTTTTTTTTTAGCTCGAATGCTCGTTTTCGATTTAGGGGTTCTGTAGTGTATTTGATGAACGGAATGGCATTGGGTGATGATCGGTGACTTGCGCAAATGGTCGCGAGACGTCGGAGTTGGATGAAGTGGTGGTGCAGGTGCACGAATTCATGGTGTGTATGCTGTGTTTTGAGGGAAGAAGGTACTCGAGTTGTTTCGAGGTTTGCTCGGGTTGTTTCATGTTTCTACTCGAAGTCAGGGTGTGTTGGACTCGGAGTAGTGTGGGTTCAGGGGAGAATAGTTGTTACAGGTTTATACATTAAACCTGCCAGTGTTTTAGTTAATGATTTTTAGGATTATGTTTAACCTGACAGTACTTTATATTTAAAGGAATTCAAAAGAAGTGCTACTCGAGTTGGTTTGAGTCTTGCTCGAGCTAGTTTATTGCAGTTTAGAAATTTGTCATGTCTCAAATTTTAATACTAAGTAAAGATTTAAATTAAGTTTTAAATCTAATTTTAAATTATGGATTCAAGTTAATTTGAATCTAAAGCTGGAAATGAATGAAGTTTGTAAATCAAATTTTTTTAAAAATACTTTAAGGGATTTATTGTTTAAAAATGTTTTTAAAGAAATTTGAATTTAAATTGAAAACTGAAATATAAAGAATGTTTTAAATAAGGTTTAAACTGATTTAAATCTGAATTTGAATCTTTGGTTTAAATAAATTTAAGTTTTATAAAATTAAGTGTTAACAATTTTGAATGATAAAGAAAAATTTAAATGTTTTGAATTTAAAAATAAATTTGTTTTTAAACTCTTGTAAAATTTCTTTTATAAGAAAAGTATTATTTATCATTTAAAGTTTTAAATTGATTTAAAACTTATTGAAGTTAAATTATAATTTAATGATTTGTTATGCATTTAATTATTAGGGTAATTAAATGGATAATTAATTTATTTAATAAATTAATGAAATTACTTAAAGGAATTAAAGGTTTAAACTTAAAGGTTTAAGATTTAATTATTCTTAGAATAATTAACTTGTAATTTAAGATTCATTAATTAATAAGATTAGATTTTAATTAATGATTAATAATTAATTAATCAAATAATAATGAATTAATATAAGTTTTAGTTAACACTTAATTAATTAAATATTTAGGGGTTAATTAATGGGTTATTAATGATTAATTAAATTGTAATTAATAATGATTAAAATAAGTTAATTATTTCGTCCCCGAAATTACTATTTAGGTAGAATGGACCAATACCCGTTTACTTTCCCCCAAAACCAACAGTTTTATCAACATCCTGCCAACTGTCTTTTATAAAAGTAAGTGAGTAAAGGATAATTCTTGGTGGAAGAAATTAAGTGATAATTACTCAGCGTAAATTAAAGGGTTAATTAAATTAATCAAGGAGTTGGTTTAATTGATGGGTAATTAAGGAAAGTTAATTTCTGATTGTGATTAATCAAGATGATAAATGATTGTAATTAAGTTAAAGGTTAATTATTAAATAAAATTTAAGAATAATTAACAAATGAGAGTAATTAGAAGATCACTAATTAATGTAATTAATGGAAGTGATCAATCTTGCTCATGAATAATTGAATGATGATAAGTGCTTTGGATTGGTTGATATCTCTGATATGAATTGCTGTGTGATATGATATGTTGGATGGACAGTGATAATGTGATTACCTATCTATTATAAATTGTTGTATAAAAAGTGTTATCCCGTAATTAAAATTTAATTGTGTTTAATTGAATAACTTGGATTTTGATGACATTGGAGTCGAAGAGACCGGAGTCGGGAATTAGTAAATACCTGAAACCACTTCGATTCTTTATAGATTAAAATTAATAGGCAGATATGGAATGATTTAAGTGAATTGAACCATTTATTCTAAGTTTTGGTACTTAGAAATTGAGGTTTGAAATAAGTAATGTCTATAAACTCTTGTGAAGTTGTAAATTGATATAAGTTACCCCGGGTTCATATAAGATGTATGATTTTGTATTCCATGTTAGATGAGTTTACTCACGCTGGTTTCCAGCCTGACCCGAGTGTTACTTTGATGTAATGCTCGGGTCAGACCGAGTATTACATATTTTCAGGTAAGGACGTTTTGGAGCTCAGGAGGTAAGCTGGATGGCAGGAACGTTTGGAGTGTTTCCGCTGTGAGATATTATTGTATATATATCATGGGACATGTTGTTTTAAAACTGTCTAGTGATTGGTAATGGTTATAACTCTGATGTATAAAATATAAGTGTACAGATACTGTTCTTCTTTGTAAAACTATTATTTATGTGATATTATATTTTATCCACTGCGAATGTGAGATTTTGAGTTTGAGTTTTCTGTTATTTTCTTTCGTTTTCTTCTTTTCACTAAATCGTTACAGTAGCGTATAGGGGAAGACAAAGGAAACGCGTACGTTTCAGCCTGTAGAAAGGTGGCTGTGATTTGATTTTGATCATATATATATATATATATATATATATATATATATATATATATATATATCGTCTCGATAAAAGCAACTTCCAATCGCGAACTCCTATGAAGGCATGCTATTAGGCATTCATAATGTAATACCCTTTATATTAAATGCAATGGGAAATGTTTCGAGTCCTAATTCGATCGTATGGAGAAGATATTTTTTTGAACCCAGTTCTTATATTAAATTTTCCATATAAATTTCAGCACGTTTATATATCGTACCACAACAACTCCAAACATTACGAAAATTGAAATCCGATAATAATACAATATTACGGATCCAATGGAAATGGTTTCATGGAAATCCGAGACAATGCCTCGGAAGGCTATTTTTAAATATCAATTTAAACGATAAAATTTCAAAACTTAACAAAGCACTCCCAAATTCAATTTTAAAAGCTTATAGTATCTTCAGAACTATCAATATAAACTTCATAAGCCTTCAAATTATTTTTAACAAGCTAAAAATCCCAGATTTCATATTTTACCCAATTTTCAATAGTTTAAGTCAAAATTAAATTATCCAGTGAATGGTGATATTTAGAATTCAAGTTAAAATTAACCTTTCAAATATTTAAAATCACCCTGGATTAAGCATCCTTCAATGCTGCTTCCTGGATTAATCACCCTGGATTAATCACCCTGGATTAATTATCCTTCAATTACATTCAAGTAATTATCTTTAATTAATTTCACAAATTAATTATTCTTAACCAAAATCAATAATTAATCTTTAATTACTTCACAAATTAATTAACTATAATTAATTTCATTAATCCTTAATTACTTATGTTAATTATTTACTCATAAATCACTTATTATTGATTAATTAATCTTAATTAATCAATCTTTAATTACATCATTGATTATATAAATTAATGATTTCTAATTACATTTTAATTTATTACATTAAATAATTAATCATTAATTAAATCACAAATATTAATCACTCTTGATTTATCTCAACCTATAATTATCTACCTTTTTATTTACTTCACTAAATAAATTAATTACCCCTTAATTAATTATCTTAATTAATCTCTTGATTAATTATACAAAGTAATTATATCCAATTTACTTCTATTAACAAATCATCATTCAACTAATTACATCCAGTAATTATTTATTAATTACTTCCCTACATAATTATATTTTATTAATTACATTAAGTAATTACCTATCAAACCACCCAATTTATTCTATTTATATTTTAGAATCTCAAATTATACTTATCCAATCAGAACACGACACAATTTAATTCCCAAATTAATCTTCCACGGTATATAAATAAAATGCATCATCAATTATGACAATAATTTCTATATTGTGAGGAATCCAGTTGGATCCCTCCAACCTGTTTCCCCGCATCCACAGATGTTAGCACAATACCAATTCCACTTCGAGGTGGAATATCGCGGTATATGGGATTTATATAATATCATCCGTTATTATGCGGCGCATAGGGTCTCATCCGCTATAAAATGTGGGAAATCAATCACTCCAATATATACTACATACTACTATATATAATATAGCACATCAAATCAATTCAATCATCCAACCAATTATTTAAATTTAACCATTTAAATTTAAATAGCAACCAGATGTGTTAGATTAACTCACCTTTGATTTTTGTTTGGCAATCCATTCCAATCTTGACTGATTTTCATGGCTTCTGACCTTGTAACAACCATTTTACCATTTACACATGTTAGGAAAAAACTAATAATTCATTTATCACTAAATAATTAAATTTACAATCTTTTAAATAAATACTAATCTAATATATTTATTTATTTAGTTTGCAACCGATAATTAGTTTCATTAACTACAAAGACCTACTTTACTGTAAAACTTTCGAGATTCGAATTCACTGTAAATTTTTGAATTCTTGTTCTACCTTTACATTAAACATGCAGGTTGGTGTACTTATTTTTTTTTAAATTGTTTCTGTACATATCGGTATTCCAAATTTAAATAGGAAAAACAAAATGAATACCTCAGATGTGTACAGGAACAACCGTTACACAAGAACACAATCCACGACCTAACTGCCTCCGGTCATCAAACCCAAGCCGAAATCTGGCTTCACGACCCATCTTTGCAACCTAACCTCTAAGACTTCACCACTATCGGCCCCGCAATTATCCTAATGCCACGACGCTTTCGCAAATCGCACCACTTCTCGCGCTCGGCCTAATCATCGAGCTCGAATTTGAGCTTGCGCTGAAACCCCAAATCGCGAGCCTCGCAATCCCAGAACTCCACCACTACTGGCCTCGAAAGAACCCTAAGCGCCAGCCTATCTTCGTGCGTGCGAAAACCCTTGCCTCGCCATCGCGAACGACTCACCAGGTCGCCGCTTCATTCGAGACTGCGAAATCAATTATCCATCTTTTTTTTATATATATAATGAATTCAATTCGAATTCGTATCCAAGAAGAGGGATTTAGGAAGCAACATCGAACTGGGAGATAACTGAAAGGGTACTCGAGATTTTGTAATAAAAGTATCGATTTTTTAGCTGAAGAGAAGAAGGAGGAACGAGGCATGATTTCATTTTTTTTCTTTCTTTTTGTTTTGATCTGTTCTCGCGCATTTTAAAGGAGAAGGGAGAGGATAAGATATGATGGTAGCGTATAGGGGAAGGCAAAGGAAACGCGTACGTTTCAGCCTGCAGAAAGGTGGCTGTGATTTGATTTGATCATATATATATATATATATATATATATATATATATATATATATAAATTTAAATCGTCTCGATAAAAGCAACTTCCAATCGCATACTCCTATCACGGCATGCTACTAGGCATTCATAATGTAATACCCCTATTTCGAATGCAATGGGAAAGGTTTCGAGTCCTAATTTGATCGTATGGAGACGATAGCTTTATGAACGCGGTTCTTATATTAAATTTTTGATATAAATTTCAGCGCGTTTATATATCGTACGCTCACACAACAACTACAAACATTACGAAAATTGAAATCCGATAACAATACAATATTGCGGATCCAATGGAACTGGTTTCGTCGAAATCCGAGACTATGCCTCGGAAGGCTATTTTTAAATATCAATTTAAACGATAAAATTTCAAAACTTAACAAAGCACTCCCAAATTCAATTTAAAAAGCTTATGGTATCTTCAGAACTATCAACATAAATTTCATAAGCCTTCAATTATTTTTAACAAGCTAAAAGTCCCAGATTTCATATTTTACCCAATTTCCAATAGTTTAATTTAAAATTAAATTATCCAGTGAATGGTGATATTTGGAATTCAAGTTAAAATTAACCTCTCAAATATTTAAAATCAATTAAATATTCCAATTTCAAATGCTCAAAAATTTTGAGTCGTCACATTCCTCTCCCTTAAAAGAATTTCGTCCCCGAAATTACTAGTTAGGAAGAATGGTCCAATACCCGTTTACTATTTTTCCAAAAACAAACAGTTTTTAACAACAACCACCCAAACAATCTTTATTAAAGACACACTATCCATCTTACCAACTTTCCAAACTTTTCCATAGTTCCCTAATAACTTTATTTATCAACCATTCAAATTATAATTCAAAACCAAGTTTTAAATTTTCAAATTTTCTCAAAAATTTTCTAACTCCCTAAATTTTTGAAATTTTTTGTCAGCGTCTCCTTTGCGCGGCTAGCTCGGTACAACTACAAAATGCCTCTATGGGCCCCCAAATTCCAAAAGAAAACAAAAGGCCAAGTGGCTAGATCAAAAATCCAATCAAATTTCATACAGAAATTTAAACACATACCTTTTTGTCGAGCAATTCAAATTTTTCTTCTGAAATCAAAACAAATTTTCCTTTCCCTTTATAACACCTGCATATCCTACTTAGCAATAATATCCAATCATAGCTTTTAAAATCATTTTATACATTTCCTTACAGAAGTTTTCATATCAACTTCTATTCAAATTAGTTTTCTCCGTTTCCATATGAATTCAATTTATCTTCAATTCTGAATATTGAATTTTATCTTCCATTTATAACTGATTCATATCATTTTTTTAAATTATTTTCATCCACTAATTTATTTCAATTTCCCATTTGAAATCGTTTTGTCGCTAACAAAAAAATTTCTAAATTTTTTTCTAACTCCCAAAATTTTCAAAATTTTTTGGCAGAGTCTCCTTTGTACGGAGGAGCTTTTGCAATTTGACAAGATATATAAATATATATACATCGACCCACACGGTCGAAAAAACAAAAACAGTTCATATTTCCTATTTTTATTGTGTAGGCGTACCTTTATTTAGCACTTTTAAGCAAGCGGCTTATTATTTTAGCAATTAGCACGTCCAAATCCAGCCAAACGGCTTCCCGGTACCTGTACTTACTCAATTCAAACATGTAAGCACTAAATATACGAAATTTATTAACATTTCACTTACTTTCAATAGTTAAAGACATGCATTTCATAAGCAACATGCACCAAACACTTTCCATAAGCGATTTATATGATTTTAAAGCTAATTCAATTGCTTTCAACCAATTCATGTGCCAATCCATTCAATATTAATGGTTTACACTTCCTACTTGAAGTCGAGCTTCTTATAAATTTTGAACTTATGTTATTTACTTTAATTTAGTCCAACTTCAAAACTTAAGCTCACTTCATTTGCAAAATAAATTTTCCTTTTCAATTTTCCTTGGTTCTATTTCAATCAAATCTCATTTCAATCTACTAATTTATTTGATTACTTATTATAAATTTAATTTCCAAATTCAATTCATTCACGACTCATTTAACTAATTGCAAGGCCATTTTCAATTTATTTCTACCTTCTTGAACTTAATTTGTAATTCAAACCATTTCTGTTTCAATACAACTTCCTTTTTATTCGACAATATTTCAGTTGTATTCAATTTACTAACAATCCAAGTCCAATTTAATTTGTAACACAAGTTTTCCAAACTCCATTAATAACCCCCAATTCAACTTCTATTTAACCAATTTAAATTTTATTAACATACTTACTTAACTAATTTATTTAGCTAACTCGCTTACTCCTTTATTTTAAAATTTTAGAAATACTTTTAAATTCACATAATACTATTAAAATGGCTTTCTATAAAAATACTTCTTATAACTGGATATCTCAACCAGTCCATCCTTGTTCTTACAGAAATTAGGCCATACGTTGATCAGGCGTAGGACTGAAGATCTATAAGTACTTAGCAGACCCATTTTCAATATCCAGTGAAATTACTTGAAAAATAATTTTATTGAAAATATCGAAAACATTTTTATTTATTTTTTGAAAACAGAGGAAATATCTTTGGTGGGAATGCTTTGGAAATCTTCACCCCCATCCATGGTCGCAGTTACATCCTGGGTTACGTTGCCATCGCAGCAAAAGTCCACGTAACTGTAGGCACTCCGCGCCCCTCGATTACGCCATGAAACCCACAACAGATCGCAGTTACATTCCAGGGTTACGTTGCCATCGCAGCAAAAGTCCATGTAACTGTAGGCATCAGCGCCCTCGATTTTCGCTGTCAAAATGAAACTTCTCCTCTCCCACATAGGTCGCAGTTTACCGATGTAAAATCAAACATAGACTGTTGGCTCTCAGCGGCACACACGACTTTCACTATGTTACCATAGGTCGCAGTCTACTGATATAAAATCAAACGCAGACTGTTGGCTCTCAGCGACACACACGACTTTCGCTATGTTACTGTAACGACCCGTAAAATTTTGTTAATTTTTAATGGTTTTATTTAGTGTATTTAATTTAATTTTTGAGAAATTTTAAATAATAATATTTTGAAATAAAATCTTACATTTGGATTACGTATAGTTAAATGTGGAAAATGATAAATTTTCATCAAAAATTAAGGAAGTATATTTTAGGGTGTGGTTCTGTTCAATTTAAGTTAGTAATAATTGAAATTTATAGCCGTTTCATTATATAATTTTTACACGTTTTATACTCATTTAATTTCAGCAGTCCATTGCCTTTAATTTTTAAACTATTACATTCTCTTCCCAGGCAACAGCTCACATTCCATTTCGCTCATAAATCAGTTTCCACTTTTACTCACCTGCTCACCTTTTCTTCCATCTATCTGTTTAATAGTTATATATAAGTTATAATACGTTTCCCTGATTCATCTCCTTTCCTTTTTTTATTGACATATTAATTCTGGGAAGTGATTAATTTAAAAACTCATCTTCCCCTCATTTCTTTAAACTTTCAGCTAAATTTTAGCTTGTGATCGTTGTTGTACATTTCATTTAAGAGGTACGTTACCTTATTAATCTCCGGAATTTAAGGGTGAAAATTTTATTTTTCTAACCTTTCCTTTCCTACGCTCCCTGTTTCCAATTCTTTCATTTTGACCGTTCATTATTATATACACTACAGCTGGAAAGTTATAAACGTATAAACTTAGATACGTTTTGTATTTATTAGAAATTTAAAGATTGCCTTTAATTGTGACCTTTAGGTTTCCTTGCTTTCAAAAAAAATTGAACCATAGCCACGGTAATAAATTATTATAAAATTTTCAACTTAATATAAGATGGTCGTTGCTACTAGAATCGTTACTTTTCTAAAATATTCATTCCTACTTTCACTGACATTTTATTTCTTCATTTTTCTACCGTCTAAAAAAATAAATAAATGGTTATTCGTTTTATTTTATTCAGTAATCAGCATGACTCTTGCCATTTGCACCACACCATATTTGACTGTTGATTTTCGTTCAGCATTCTTATTTTAAAAATATAACGCAGAGTAACGTTGCCTTCACAGTTTAAAATTTGCTTTAATAGCTCTTGAATCAATGTGTAGCTGTTACTTTGATATTTTTCTGGAACTGTGACTTTTCTCTTTCCTTCCGTTCAAATTTGAAACGTGCTACCATTTATTGATTATTTTCCTAAATCAACGTGAATATTTTGACTTAAATCCTCAACTGAATCACAGCACGTGATTGTTCTATTTCTTTGGTTACTTTTATTTAGTCGTTTCCATTTACTTCTGTTCGTATTTTCTTCCCTTTTTTATTGCTTTCCCAGATTTCTCTTCTTTCCCTCTCTATTATTTCTTCCTCTTCTATATAAACTTGCCTGGCACTACAAACTTCGGCCTCTCCTTCACCTTTTCCAAACTCCGCTCCTCCACCGAACCCACTCTTCCCCTGCGCAATATCCATCGAAGACGCAGCGACCCTCCCCTGTTTCCTCTACTGTTCGCATAACCAGACATAGGTAAGTTAAGTTTATATTTGCAAGTGTTATTTATTTATATATTATATATAGTTTTATATTTATTTATGATATGGATGATTTTATCAATACACGTTCCCTGTACGTGCTGTTGATGCATATTCTAGCATTCAAAGTTGGTACGCATATTTGTTTATATAGAGTATAGTTATGATATATTGATAGTGGTATAAAAATATAAGATTCATACATATAATGGTTTATATAAAGTTGTTGGATTTGAATACATATATATACCAAACGTGGTTTCCATTTTTTTTGAAAAGTTTGTTTTGTTTCTAGAAGTGTATGCATATTTAATATGTGTGAGTTGTGTTGGATCTGCAAATGGAGTCTGCATATTTGGCAAGTAGATTTATATTTATTTTGTTTTAACTTTGAGTCTATATATGTATATTTTATAAACCATATTGTATGATTTATTTTATAAGTTTTGTAAATCCGTTATTATAGATATAGTTTTATAATAAACAGGTTTATAGCTTTTATTGAAGGTCAATTGACATCTTATTATTATGGAAGTTGTATAGGATTTTTGAAGTTGTTTATTTTCCTAAGTTTGTATATGACATATATTTATATAAAGTTATAATAATTATAGATATATCTTTATGGCCTTATATATATATATATATATATATATATACACTTTGCATACACTTACGTATGGAGTTAGTTTTCTAATATATATAAGTTTTCATTTCAGTTGGCATGCATGTTTGCATAAAAGTTAAGGGTGTATATGGGTTTTAGTGCAGACTGGTTGCTTTCGCAAAAATAATAATAATAATAATTGAAGTTATATTAGTTGCTATTTATATATATTGTATAAAGTTTACATTCTAACTTATAATTTCGGTCTACACAGGTTACAGTATTATATATATTTATAAAATAAGTTATGATATAAGTTATATAAGAAATTCGTACGTCCGTTGTCTAAATTTTATATAAGTCTGTGTATAGGATTTACTATTTATGTATGGGTAGTTATATATTAGTTTATATATATAGGTAAAGTGTTTAAAATTTATAATTGTATTGTGAAGTGGATTTTGTTCCATATGTATATAGTAGTTTATAAATGAGATTTGAACCGTGTAATTTGTTGAAGTTTTATATATTAATCTTATTTTAAAATATAAATCTTAATGATATTATATACATAGGTCGTATGGGGTGGTTTGGGTCTTAGATTTGTAAATAGTAATTTTGATCTATGTGTAAAAATTAAAATGGTTTGGAAAAATTATAAGGATTTTTATTTAATATACATGTTTTATTTCAAATGTTAAAACTATTGGTTTATGTATGAAAAAAAGGTAAATTATATATATATATATATATATATATATATATATATATATTTGTGAGTGATTCGACTTTAAATATTTCTTAGGGATGCAATTTTGATTTTTATTAAAATAGCAAAAAAATTCTGTATATATCAGACTGATTCTGATTCAATTCATAAATTCTTGATTATCAGCCTCGTTCGTCCAATTCGTGCCAATCCTTCTTCACTTTGAAATTCATGCTCGGATTTATAATTCAAATTTCAGTGTCTGCATCAGTGTGTGTATCCATATCATCTTCTGTATTCTCTATCCTCGAAAGGTAAGCAATCACTCATGATTAACATTCTTTTATTTGTTAAATTTGATTAAATTGAAACGACAATTGAAATTTGATGCTGTAGTTATTTAAATTGTTATATATGCTATTATCTGTAACTGTTCACTTATGGGATATGACACCATATCCTATTGTTTATATTTATTTTTGATGATATATGCCCGTTGTTATTATTATTTTCATATCTGTTATCACTCTGCAAGTTCCCTATTAGTATAGAAATCACTATGGGTTGAAATGATACATACCCGAACAGATTTTAGAATTGGAGAATTTCGTTATGGGTTGAAATGATTAACCCAAGCGATTTTCATTTGAATTGAATTTGGGATTACGGGTTGAAATGATATCCACCTGTATATATTTAACTTACGGATTGAAATGATAAATATCCGTATCCCTTGTCCATAGAATAGAAAATTTTACATCGACGCCGTGGTCTATATGAATGTTTTGAAAATAATTTCTATGGTCTTGAAAAGAAATATATGGTTTTAATGAATATTGATTTAAAGTATTATATATAAAGGTTATTTTATATATAAATTTAATATTAAGATAATTTAATTGAATTGATTTTATTAATATGAAAAATGTTTAAGGATTTATAAAATTTGTATTTCTGAAATATGTGGAATAAATTTTATAAGCTAAGGTTTGAAGATATATTTGGGACTTATTTGAATTTGTCATTAATTAAAGATTTTATTTAGTTAAATCAATTTGGAACTATTAAATTCGAAACTTTAACATATGATCCTATACCTTGAATTTTTATTTAAGAAATTTAATAGATGTTTCATGTCTAAAGAAATCTAAGGTAATATATAGAAAATGTAAATTTAAGGTCATATAAATAATATTGAATTTATTAAGTGAATATTTCAAAACTAAATAATAGTGAAGTCAAGTTGGGAGATAAACGCAACTATCAAAGTTTAGTCTTTGAAATGTTGATTAATTAAAGCTCCGAAATATATTAACTTCGAATTATATTGAAATTTAAATGGTTTATTTTGTGGTGCAAATCCGTATTTAAAATAGATAAAATTTGAATTAGTTTAGTCAGAAACTAAATTGAATGGAAATTGATAAATTTTGATTTACTTAAATTTGAATGGGAAGGTCGAGTTGATTTTGAAGCGATTTGTGAAGTTTGAGGAAATAAAAATACTTTACTTCATAAATTATTGGATATATATACTAATTTGGAAAATAGAGATATTTGAAATGAAAATGATATTTTAGTTTTGAAACATAAATATAATTGAAATGACCACGGTGTTATAGTGTATATTTCTACTCTGTAGATAGTTCCTTGGATCCTTAGAGGATGGTTATCCCAAACATCCTCTAAGTTAATTATATTTCAGTTGATATTTCACTTGAGTTGGATTTATAGATATAAGAATGTTAATCCTGACTCGAGTGTTTTTGTGTTTTGCTTTACGCTCGGGTCAGACTGAGTGATACAGGATTTGAGACTCACCTTCGAAGTTGGAGCTTGCTTGAAGATCCAACTATCTATCCTTTCAGTCATCCAGTTGATTGGACCAGAGAAGTCATCTGCTCGTACTGGAGACTTCACTGCATCTGAGATGTTCTATTGTACTTTATCTCTAACTCTGATGTTTATATAGTAGCTTCATGAACTACTATTCATTTATTCCGCTGCGTATTATTGTACTACTCTGTATCTGTGATTCTGTGATTGATTTAATTTACTGTATATGTTTTGCCAAATTTAAATTAACAGTTCGGTATTTTGAATTATTCAAGTCAGACATGTATAGTATTATTGTCGATTTGAATGGTCCAAAATATCGAGTCGTTACAGTTGGTATCAGAGCTATGGCTCTAGGCAAAACTACGCATATATGGTAAATTTATTTACAGAATCTCTTTCATTCGAGTTGAATCTCTTCCTTTTTGACTCGATTTCCTTTGAATTTTGGAATGTCCCTCGGTTTCGAAATTCATCTTTGTCTCTTTCTATTTATATTCGTTTGATTCTGTAGTATCCCATAATTCCACTGAATGTTTTGTAAAGGGGGTGAAAACTCCTTTACAATTGGCATTGATTCACCGAAGATTTCTGTATCCTCGGTTTACGATGCTGCTATATCTTGATATGATGAATTCTATCTCTAGCGATCGAATCTTGATTTGTTTTGGAATTCCGCATCGATTATATTCCCGAAGTCACGGTTGACCCGATTAAGGTCGCCGCGATTTATAGAAGTATATCCATCTTCTATTTTGTAATTTAATTATCTCATCTTCGATCGAGTCTATCTTCGAATCAGGATTCTATTGATTAGAGTCCCTTTAATTTAAATCTCTATCGTTGCTTTGAAATCTATTCTTGAATCATCCTTTTAAAATCGGGTTATGTTTGAAATTATTTTATATATCGAAATTATTATTTGGATAACTATGATTTTATTCTATATATAAAAGTGAAATGTTATTCTATATATAAAAGTTTTAAAAGGATTTGAAATTTTGGAAATTTATAAGAAATTGATTTATATAAAAATGATTTATAACTGAAGGGTAAAATTTGAAACTCGAGAGTTGAATTCCGGTATTTTGAAATTGGTTTTAAGATTTTGGAAAATATATAAAAATAATACGATTCAAAAGTATTTTCCGAATAAGAAATGTTTCAAATGAGTTCAAATGAATTCCAATAATTTTGAACAAATTTCAAAGAAGTTTTCAAGAAAATAGAAGTCCAGAACTCACTTATGTCGCTGGAAAATAATTTCGGTGATGAGTGCACACATCATCGACATTGATTTTCGAGTTTCAAAGTGGGAGAGAGGCCACTTTAATAGCTTCGCTATGCGAGTGACTTTGTAAAACCGTTTTTGATTTCAAATTCCAAAGTAATTTGATATTTTTGAAAGATATATGTATATATTTGAAACAATTTAAAGTGTGACCGGTATTCAGTCCTCGAGTTTCGGATTGATTTGGTATAATCCTATCTATTGAAATTGATTCATTGATTTATTGTTAATTTTCAACTCTTGAATTGGAAATTTGATTTCCCTAACTATTTTGAATGTTCGAACACTTCTAAATCGAGGTTAAATTTTCAAAGCTAAGAAATTTCGAAGAGGATAAAATATTTGATAAAGCATATAAGTTTAGTTTTGTATGTTTAAGTTTGAAACCTTTTGTTAAGTAAATGAATATGACTATTTTGAATTATACTAATATGGAATTTAGTTTTGAAATGTTTTGAAAAAAAAAATTTAAGTTTTAAATAATGGTTTTCAGAAAGGTAAATTGGATATTTCAAATAGAAATAAATAGTCAAAGGTTTTAAAGGGATAATGTTTGCACAAAAAATGGGCAAACACCTCCAAGTCGTATGATTTAGTTGATTATATGTTGTTCTGAATGGTTTGGGTGATTTATGCAAATATATGAAATAGATGGACTAAACTGTAAAAGACACACAGATTTATAGTGGTTCGGCCAGAACGTGCCTACGTCCACTTTATATGTTATTCTCCTTTTCTATTTAGATTACAAGTACAAAGCTTTGATTACAAGTAACTGAAAGTTGTTTGAAAGTTCTATCCGTGCTTGAGCTCTCAAACTTGTCTACCATTGTTGTACCCCTGCCCCTCTATTTATAGAGTGAGGCTGGGAGCAGGGGTCTTGGATGTATATAGCTGCTGGTAGGCCTGGGCTGATGCAATCTGGCCTGGTATGCCTTGGTTCGGCAATGGGTGGAGTGTGGGATGGTCCGACAGTTGGTGGTTCGGTAGTGAGGGGACTTGGTTTGGTAGGCATGGGATGGAGGTTTGGACCGGCATTGCTTGGAGATGTAGGTTTGGACCGGCAATGCGTGGAGATAGGTCTTTTGGTCCGGTGGTGATGTTGGTTCGGCAGGTGGTCCAGCTGTAGGTGATTCGGTAGGCAGGTGGTCCGGTTGTAGACGATTCGGTGGCTCGTCCCTTGCTTCCCCATCCTGGTTCGGTGGTGGTAGAAACATACCCAACATTTGCCCCCCAAAGTAGGGCATATGTTAACATATGTCGTGCTTTGTTTCAGTTCGAACTACCATATTCGGTATGAGACCCGAACCGGCCGGTCTGGCTACTCAACCTTTTTCTATAAATAGGAGCCACAAGCCTTCGTTTTTACTTACCGGACGAGATAGCCGAATCGGAATTTCCTGCTGAATTGCCGAACCACACCTAACTACCGAGTCAGGTGAATGCCGAATGACATCTTATGGTTGTGTTTCTTCGTTTTTCCGAATGAACGTAAAGACTTTTAATGCCGGATGGACTTAACACCGGATAAACTCGAAAGCTTTTTGTACCGAATGGGCACCCATAGTACCGAATGAACCTAACACCGGATGAGCTTAAAGGCTTTTAATGCCGAATGGACTCAATACCGGATTAACCTTTGTATCGGCTTTGCCGAATGATACTAGGAGTTCTGGGCGTTTTGATTTATGAGTGAAATTTCAGACTATATACACTTGCTTGTTTATATCCTCTGTTCTAACAATATGTTTTTCTTTTGTGTTTGCAGGAAAATGTCTCGCAAAGTGGAAACTCGATCAAAAAAAAGAAAATCTACAGATAGACGAGAGTCCCCCGTTATGCCCCCAGCCCAGCCAGGGCCGGAATGTCGTGGACCCACCCCGAGGTCGCTAGTAGACGGGTATGGTCCCCAAGAGCTTCTGAACTCTCCTCCTGATTGCTTTCCGAGCTCTCTCAGAGAGGAGCAACTTGACGTTATCTCCCGCTCCTTTGGGATTGACAGAGCATGCATGTTGTTGCCAGGGGAGGGGGTTATGCCATATAATCCCCCTGAAGGATACTTCACGTATAGCCGATACCATTGCATGTGTGGGGCCATTACTCCGATCAATGCGTGGATAGTCAGCTTCATTACTTACCTGAAGGTGGCTCCTTTCCAGCTTCAGCCCAACTCTTATGCCATCTTAGTGTGTCGATTCGTTATCTCCCAGAGGAGGTATGGGCGCCCCCCTTCTAACCGGGAAATTCGATATTTGTATAATCTGAGGGGCTACAAGAAGGGGTCTCCGTACATTAGTCTAGAGTCGGCCGTGTCCATCAAGCCGGTCTTGGATTTATACTCGAAGTTCACCATGTTTAAGAAGGAATGGTTCTTCATCAAGGACGACTCCGTTTCTTTTCGCCTTTTCACTTCTGGCTGTAAGTTGAATTCCATTAGTAATTTCTTTATCCCGACTGCAATGCTTCTTCTTATGTGCTTTTATTTCTTGCTAGCGACAGGTGGCTTTGCGGTCGTGGAGAATGATCACCTGGTACAGATGGCTACAGAGATAGAGGCTGTCTCAGGAAGGGATAGGTCGGCTTCTTACCTGATCAGGAATGCCACTCTCTTGGAGCACAACTTGATTCTGCCACGTCAATCTGTGGTTAAGCAGAGGGATACAGCCGAGGAGAGGGCTGCTAAAGCTAAAGACGGGGCCACTGCGAAGAGTAGCAAGAGGAGACCTTTCTCGGTACCTCCAGTCATCGGGGGGAAGAAGCTTAAGAAGTCTGATGGACCCTCCCCTAGCACATGCCCAGATATTTCGGAGGAGGAAGGTGGAGAGGAGGAAAGAGGCGAGGAGGAGAGCAGAGGAGATGGAGAGGGTGAAGGACAGGGTGGTAGTGGTGCCAGGGCTTTGTCTTGTGAGCAGGCAGGGGAGATCCAGGAGTGGACGGATGATGCCTTCCGCCAGGCTTTTGAGGGGTTGGAGGAAGGATCAGCCTCGATGGAGAAGGCGAAGAAGGCTGACAAGGCTAGGACTGGTGCCGATCCATCTTCAAAGGGTCCTTCAGCTAAGGCGACTCCGGCGGTTCAAGGTGAATTCTTAACTTTCGCAGACTCCCCTTATGATAAGAACTTAGTAATATTTTATGGCCAACTCCCATCCTGGAATGAGATTCAGGACTTATTGCAATATCCCACTCCCCCTCAGGGTTTGTAAAATAAGCGCGTTTTCCTACTCCTTTTAACTTAACATATTTCTCGGATCATAGTTTCATGCATGCTTGTAACACTTGGTTTTTATTCCAGGAACGGGTAAGGTGGCCAAGACATCAGATATTCGGCATCGCCTTGAACAGTACAAGTTACTCAAAGCTTCTGCCAAACCAAAGCCGTCAACTAGCCGTCCCGGAGATGTGGTTAGCTATCGCCCTCTTCTCGGAGTTATTGAAGAAGATATGCGAAAGAGGAAGAGGGGGCGATCTTCGTTTGAACCTTCACCTGGCCCTCAACTCCAGTCCAGCCTATCCATGATATTACTGAGGAAGATACCGAGCTTATGCCTTCCCCACATCCGTCCGAAAATTCAACCGTCACCCCGATAGACCACCCTTGTTTGGTTCGCAACCCATTTGCCGGCCACCCGGATCTGGACCCGAGCTTTCAGCACATTTCTTTTGACGGGGCCACGGATGAGCATCTTCTTCCTCGCAATCCCATGGTACGGGTGCTTGATGAGGCTAAGTCCTTAGACCTCGACTTGCTTACTACTCAGATTGTGACCATGGGAGATGAGGCCAAGGCAAACATCGATCGGGTGGCTGAAGAGACCAAGAGGCTAATGGAGCATCACGCTCGACTGGCTAAGGCTGGAGAGGAAATAGGAAGTGCTAACATTCGGTTGCGGCTAATGGTTTCTGATCAGGTTAAACAGCTTGTCGATCAGGCTATCCAGATATCCTAGCATGAGGCGGCCTCTAGACGACTGAAGAAAACCATGGAAGAGGCTAGCAAGGCGGAGTTGCGAAAAATGAAGGCTGTTTGCAAAGAACGAATTGACATGGCCATCGCAACGATGGATGAGGTTCGGAGAGCGGATCTCGAGCAGGTAGAGGAGTTATCTGGGAGGCTTGAGGCCGCAGAGCTTGCTCAGGCCAAGCTGAAGGAGGAGATGGAGGTGATGCGGAAATCCCTTCAGGCTGACTGCTCGAGATACCGATTGGAGAGAGATGCTGCCGTCACACGGCTGTCGGCTTCTGAAGCCCGGACGAAAGAGTTTGAGGAGAACGAGGGGATGATGGACGAGATGCTCCAGGACATGTATTTCCGAACTTGGAGGCAGGGCAACCTGTCCTGGATGGACGACTATCCCCGGGTCATGACTAGGATATATCTTCGGGCTTTGGAGGAGGCTAAGGCCGATGCGGATAAGGAAGGTGGAGCGGCTTTCAGGATGGATGTGGTTACGGCCCAATTTACTAAGGAAGAGAAGGTGGCCGTTAAGGAGGGCATGTGGCTGCTCGCTGCGGATGAGGTAGGCGTGCAGCTAGACGATGATGATCAGGGAGCAGATGCTGGTAAGTCTCCCTCCTTAGTCTTTTCAGGATTTGATTGCTTATTTTTTACGACTATTGATGGATTCTCTTCTGAATTGAGCAGGCGAGGCATCTGGAGTACATGTAGGGAGTTCTGACCCTGCAGTTAAGTAGATCCGGAGGGCTAGCGGGATGGAGGCGAAGCTCCGATTCTTTGACTTGACTTGTACATATTTTGGTTGCTGTCTATGTTAGTCCGAAACATTAATGTAACTTGTAATTATATTATTTGTAAAGAATGACTTTATGTAATTTTACAACATAAGCTGATTTTGTCATGTTCGAATGTGGTTGTTATTTTGATGTGTTGCATAAGAAATACAGCTGCATGTTTATGCATGTGATTTAATCGTATTTGATGCTAAGTTTCTGCTCAAAATATTGTTTCATGTCTTGTAATGCCAATATGATGTGTGAATAAATTAAAGCTACATATTTGTATATAAGAGAAGATAGTACCGCCCTTCGTGTTTTAGTTATAGAGGGTTTCTTTGAATGTCTTGCGTGATTGAGTATGGAATGTAGCTGAGTGTTCCGTCATCCGGATGTGAGTTCATATTTCCACAAGCGAGAGTTCCCCTATTTTGTGACCTGTACTTTAGGGATTGTTATATAGTATAGGAGAAAAGTTTTTGAATGAAATGGAAATATGAGAAACAGTAAAACTTCCAATCACGGAAGGCCGTCGATATGCTTAAGTTCGTGGCAAACGGGTTTTGTAGTCACTTTCCCTAGTTGTGGGTCTTGGAGACATTTGTCACCCATCTTACGCCTCCGCGGGGAGTTTATCTTTTTTACCACAGACGCACTTAAGACATATTAGAGCCGAGATCGCGCACAGTAACTACCCGAGCCATTATGGCCCGTAATCATGGGTATTATTCGATTTACTATGGCCGGCTAGCGTGGGTGCCGTTCGTCAACCGTAAACTACCCCTGGCTGGCCACACCTTATGTTGGGGCTTAAAGTAGGTTCACAGTTGCCGGTGAGCCGAACATCGTAATGAGCTGCCATCGGCTATAGTCGGCCTTCTTGATGGCTTATAATCGGCTCATTACAGTTGGCTTTGAGGGCAGTCGCGAGCAATGAGTTAACCCGCAGCAGAGGGATGCTGGAGCAAAAGTGTCTCATTGGCGAGTGCATAGATTCGCATAGTACCTGTTAGGTCTTATCCAGGTGAGGTTGCGCCGTGAAGTGTCCAGAATGGAAATGTCGTTATACATGATTTCATTCAACAGAAAAGGATAAAGCTTAACAAGCAGCCAAGATATAAAGGAACAAGTTAAAAAGAGACAAGATTTTTAAAGTGGTTCGGCACGAAAATGCCTACATCCACTGATTCTCTTTGTTAATTCACTTCATATGGGCAGTACAAGTTAAGAAAAGTATCGACAGAGGTGTTGGATGTTCCATGCCCTCTGGAACGCCTCTCTGTTCACTGTTGACAAAATATATGCTCCGTTGCGGAGATCTTTATGAATTACATAGGGTCCATCCCAGATTGGATCTAGCGCTCCGGGGTGCGGGAAGATCCGCTTGAGCACAAGATCTCCTTCTTGTAAGTTTCGGTGCTTGACTTTGGAGTTGTATTGTGCTGCAACTTTTTGCTTATGAGCTGCTGCTCTGAGCGCTGCATCGTTTCTTCTCTCCTCAATTAGATCCAAAGACATGTGTAGGAGTTCTTCATTCTCTTCTAGGTTGTAGTGGATCCTACAGTGGGAAGGCACTACAGTTTCAACTGGGAGCATGGCCTCCGATCCGTATGCCAAAGAGAAAGGAGTATGCCCTGTTGATGTTCCGTAAGATGTGCGGTAGGCCCAAAGTGCCGTAGGAAGTTCATCCACCCAAGTGCCTTTTGACTTTTCAAGTTTCTTCTTGACTAGAGTTTTGAGAATTTTGTTGACAGCTTCGACTTGTCCATTTGCCTGAGGATAAGCCACAGATGAGAAGCTTTTGTGAATTCCGTGCTCTTGGCACCAGTCGACGAACTCTTCGCTGTCAAACTAGAGTCTGTTGTCTGATATGATCTTGAGTGGGACTCCGTACCTGCATAGAATATTTTTGATCAAGAAGTTGATAATTTTTGCCAAAGATATTTTATTTAGAGGTTCCGCTTCCACCCATTTGGTGAAATAGTCGACTGCCACTATAGCATATTTGGCTCCGCCTCGGCCCGTTGGCAGTTCGCCAATCAAGTCAATTCCCCATACTGCAAAGGGCCAAGGGTTGGTCATTTGAGTAATCTCCTTCGTGGGTAGTCGAGGAATCTTAGCAAATTTCTGACATCTGTCGCATCTCTTGACGAAGTCTAAGGCATCTTTGTTTAAAGTGGGCCAGTAATATCCATATCGGAGTATCTTCTTTGCCAGAGTCTGCCCCCCAGTGTGCTCTCCGCAACTTCCTTGATGGATATTGGATAAGATTTCCTCGGCTTCCCTTCCAGCGACACACCTTAATAAGGGGTTAGAAAAGCCGCGCCGATAGAGGATACCTTCTGGTAATGTGTAGCGGGAAGCTTTCCTTAAGATTTTCTTAGCTTCGTTACGCATGTCGGGCAGTGTGCCATCTTGTAAATATTTCCGGATAGGAGTCATCCAGGCTTCTTCTTCAATTGCAGCTATCATATTCATTGGCTCGTAGCTCGGGGCCAGTTGCTTTGAGATGGTTATTGTTCGGGAAGTAGTGTCGTCCTTCATGCTAGCTTGCTTTGCCAGTTCGTCGACCTCCTGATTCTCTTCTCGAGGAATGTGTTTGATTAAATAGTGATCCAATTGATTGAGCAGCAGCTTGGTCTTCTTTAGATATGCTGTGAGTCGTTCTCCTCGAGTCTGGAACTCTCCCAGTATTTGATTTACAATAAGTTGAGAATCACTATGGAGACATAAATAACCGACTCCAATCTCCAGGGCAAGTTCTAATCCGGCTATCACTGCTTCGTATTCTGCGTCATTGTTGGTGGCAGCGAATTCCAGCCTTAGGGCGTAGTGCAGCTTTCTTCCCCTGGGGATGATGATCACAACACCTGCCCCCGAGCCTTGTTCATTTGATGCTCCATCTACGAAGAGATTCCACTTGATATCTTCTGCTATTCTAGATTGCTCCTTACCTTCATTAGTAGTAAATTCGGCAATGAAATCAGCTATGGCTTGCCCCTTGATAGCGGTGCGAGGATGGTAGGTGATATCATATTGACTCAGTTCAATGCACCACTTAAGTAGTCGCCCAGAAGTGTCGGGGCGATGGAGTACCTGCCTTAGCGGTTGATCGGTTAAAACTCTGATGGAATGAGATTGGAAATAGTGTCGCAATTTCCGTGTAGTGATTAGCAAACAGTATGCTAGCTTTTCAAGTTTAGGGTATCTGGCTTCTGCCCCCGTAAGCCTCCTGCTTACAAAGTATACGGGCCGCTGCGCGCGGTCGTCTTCTCTCACCAAAGCGGCGCTTAAAGCATGGGACGATCCAGCAAGGTATAGGTATAGTTCCTCGCCTTCATTTGGAGTTGAGAGTACTGGTGGTCTCTGGAGGTGTTCGATTAAGTTGAGGAAGGCTGTCGAGCATTCCTCAGTCCATTCGAACTTTCCTTTGTCTTTCTTTAGAGCTTCAAAGAAAGCGATGCATTTGTCGGTTGCTTTAGAGATGAACCTGCTTAGGGCGGCCACTTTCCCGTTTAGGCTTTGCATCTCTCTTCGAGTGGATGGTATCTAGATATCTTGCAAAGCCTGAACCTGTTCGGGGTTTGCTTCAATCCCTCTGGCATGGACGATGAATCCCAAGAACTTTCCCGATGATACTCCGAAGGAGCACTTTAGAGGGTTCAGCTTCATTCCATATTGGCGAAGTACTTGAAACATCTCATCCAGGTGGTTTATATGATCGTTGGCTTTTCTCGATTTTACCAGCATGTCATCTACATAAACCTCCATAGTTTGTCCTATTAGTTCCGCAAACATCTTGTTGACGAGGCGCTGATAAGTAGCTCCGGCGTTTTTAAGTCCAAAAGGCATTACCCTGTAGCAGTACAATCCCCGGTCAGTGATGAAACTAGTGTGGTCTTGATCGGGGGCGTGCATAGAGATCTGGTTATATCCTGAGTATGCGTCCATAAAAGATAAGAGTTCGTGTCCGGCGGTGCTGTCCACGAGCTGATCGATTCGGGGGAGTGGGAAGCAATCCTTCGGACAAGCGTCATTTAAGTTGGAGAAGTCGATGCATGTTCGCCACTTCCCATTAGCTTTCTTTACCAGCACCGGGTTGGCGATCCATTCTGGGTAGATGGCTTCTCGTATGAAGTCATTGGCAAGTAAGTTCTTTACTTCTTCCTCGAGGGTTGCTGATCGTTCTGCCCCCATGCTCCTCTTTTTCTACTTCACTGGCACCTTGGTGGGATCGATGTTCAGTATGTGGCATGCTACGTCTGGAGAGATTCCTGTCATATCGGCGTGCGTCCATGCAAATACATCCATGTTGTGGCGAAGAAAATCGAAGAGTTGATCTTTCAACTCCGCTCTTAACTGAGACCCGACTCTCAGCAGTCTACTTGGGTCGTGTTTGTCTACAGATACAAATTCCATAGCCTCTGCAGGCTCGGTGGTGGCCCCCTCCTCTTTGTCCCTGGGGTCTAATTCGTTGAAAGGATCGCTTGTATATCGAAGAGGAGGGGCTTTCTTTAATTGCTATGCTTCCAGGTTTTTCTTGCAGAGAGAAGTCTCTGCATCCTTCCCTTTATCCTTCCTGCGGTTATTGCGAAGCTCAGTTACATAGCAATCTCGAGCGGCGTCTTGATCTCCCTCTATTTCTCCTACTCCGTTATCTGTTGGGAATTTCATTTTCAGGCACCATGGGGCTAGGGCAATTTGGAAGTCAGACAAGGCTGGTCTTCCCAAAAAGGCGTTGTAGGCCGAGTGGTTTTCTATTAGCACAAATGTTTGCTTTCGCACAACGGAGCGGGGATGACTTCCTATTTCAACAAAAAGGTCCAGTTGCCCGAGGGGCATCTTCGCATCTCCAGTGAAACCATGTAGTGGTTTGTTGCAGGGAGACACATCCTTCATTGACAACTTCATTTTGTCGAAAGCATGCTTGAATAGGATATTTACCGAGTTTCCAGTGTCTATTAAAATTCGGAAAACTTTGGCTGGACCGAACCAGGCAGAGATGACCATAGGATCCATGTGTGGGTACTGTCTTCCCTCTAGATCACGCCTACTAAATGTGATGTCGTCATTCTCTTTCCGTTTCGGGTGGCGTTCTTCCATAACAGAGTTAACATAGCCTTCATCGTTTCTAAGTGACTTACCGTATCTTTCCATCTCTGCCCAGCTTCTGTCGGCAATGTGTGGTCCTCCTGATACGGTATGGACCACTATCTTCTCTTGACTAGAGCCGCTGGTGTTGCGATTTCCTCCGCCTGCTTCTGGGGGGTAGCCCAGGATTCTCATTGGCAGGAGTCGAAGTCCTATTCTGGCTTTTTACATAGCGTTTCAGTCTCTTCCTTCTGATGTGTTCTTCAATCAAGTCCCGGAGATGGTGGCACTCATTGGTGTCGTGTCCATGGGATTCGTGGAAGCAGCAAAACTTTCCAGACTTGAGTGCGTTATCTGACTCCTTCGTGTGCGAGGGGGGCTTGTATCTAACTTCGTCTTGAGTGGCTAGGAAGATGTTTTCGATCGTTTCATTCAAAG
The DNA here is from genome assembly GCA_030765085.1 of Allium cepa. Lineage (NCBI taxonomy): Eukaryota > Viridiplantae > Streptophyta > Magnoliopsida > Asparagales > Amaryllidaceae > Allium > Allium cepa. The sequence continues at coordinate 440,644,636 of CM060929.1, forward strand.
GAGTGTAAGAGTCAAATCTTGGTCCAGGTCGATATAAGCGCTTTTCCCCCTTCTTGCCCCCAGCATTGTCTCTAGAGTCATTTCTCTGAACATCCTTTGCTGCAGCGGGAACCCTGTCTGTAGCTGTTTTAGCCTGTTGCCCTGACTGCCTCTCAGTGGCAGCGTCTTCAAGTCTCATATACTTTCCAGCTTCATGGAAGAAATCAGGTAAAGTACCTGGCTTTTCCTTGGTTAGTCTTCTAGAAAATTTAGTATCCGGATGTACACCACTGCAGAGAGCCATTAGGATAAGTTTCTCATCGGCATCTTAGACTGCGGCCGCCGCGGCGTTGAATCGGGTTAGATATTGTTGCACTGTCTCTTCGGGTTTCTGCTTGATATTAGATAAGGAATAAGCATCCTTAGGTTGTTCCACATGAATGCGGAACTGGCTGATGAACTTTTCTTTCAGCATTTCCCATGAGCTGATGGACCCTTGGGTAGGTGGCAGAACTAGGAGGTAGCTAGATCTGCCAAGAAAAGTCGGAAGCATTTACACAATACTCCCTCCGTTGCTCCGCTCATGAGCATATGCTGGGTGTATCTTTGTAAGTGTACGATGGGGTCAGAGGTTCCCTTGTAAGGTTCCATCGTTGGCATTTTCCATTCCCGGGGGGGTGATGGCAGTTTCGATATTGCGGGTGAAGGGGCTGGTTACCCTAGCACCTATCCCCCGATCCCTTTGCTCCCGTTGGACGCACTCTCTGAACAATCGTGCCATCCTTTCATCAGAACTTGAAGCGGATAAAAATGAGTTTGGTTCTTCCCTGCGGGATTGATTCCGTCCAGATGACCTGTAAGGATGGTATCGTTTATCACTCCTGACATTCTCCAATGGCTGTCTTTGGTCTTCCGGGGGCATGCTGGGGTCAACCACAGTTGGCCCTTGCCTTGATCTTTCCCTGTTGGGCTTTCTTCTCAGCACTTCCTCGGGTCCAACTTCGGGCTGGACTCCAGCTCGGTCCCGTTCCTTGGTGTTTCCATGGTTTGGTAGCATGGCGGGCTCAGCTACATCCGACCCTTGCCTGGTACCTCCCCCGTTGGGTTCGGTTCCAAGTGTTTCCTCGGGTCAGAATTCGGGCTGAGTCCGGGCTCGGCTCCTACCATGGTTGTTTCTGTTGTTAGTCTCTTCGAAGAAGAAAGACCCTTGTCGCCTCCCAGATCCTCCAGACCGGGACTCACCCCATGATTCAGTGCTGCGGTTAGTTTCTTCGACATCTCTTAAGCGTGACATGAGTTGATCCACTAGGGCTTCTTGTTGAGATGTGAAGCGGTTAGTTACTTCAGCCACAACCCTGTCCAGATCCGCCCTTGTAAGTGGTTGTTCCGTATCAGGGGTTGTCGGACTTGCCTGATTTAAATTCGCTGTTGGAACTGGACGATTGTCTTGGTCTCTGATTACTGGATCTGGGATACTGCTAGTTGCAATGTTCTTTCCTTTGTTAGTATCTTTCTTCCATCCGGGAGGCATGTTTTCCAAGCAATGAACGATGCTGATAGGAAAAGGGATGAGTGGGAGAAGCTGAATCTTCGAGCTCCTGTTCTCAGTAAAAGCACCAAAAATGTTTGCACAAAAAATGGGCAAACACCTCCAAGTCGTATGATTTAGTTGATTATATGTTGTTCTGAATGGTTTGGGTGATTTATGCAAATATATGAAATAGATGGACTAAACTGTAAAAGACACACAGATTTATAGTGGTTCGGCCAGAACGTGCCTACGTCCACTTTATATGTTATTCTCCTTTTCTATTCAGATTACAAGTACAAAGCTTTGATTACAAGTAACTGAAAGTTGTTTGAAAGTTCTATCCGTGCTTGAGCTCTCAAACTTGTCTACCATTGTTGTACACCTGCCCCTCTATTTATAGAGTGAGGCTGGGGGCAGCGGTCTTGGATGTATCTAGCTGCTGGTAGGCCTGGGCTGATGCAATCTGGGTATGCCTTGGTTCGGTGGAACTTGGTTCGGCAATGGGTGGAGTGTGGGATGGTCCGGCAGTTGGTGGTTTGGTAGTGAGGGGACTTGGTTTGGTAGGCATGGGATGGAGGTTTGGACCGGCATTGCTTGGAGATGTAGGTTTGGACCGGCAATGCGTGGAGATAGGTCTTTTGGTCCGGTGGTGATGTTGGTTCGGCAGGTGGTCCAGCTGTAGGTGATTCGGTAGGCAGGTGATCCGGTTGTAGACGATTCGGTGGCTCGTCCCTTGCTTCCCCATCCTGGTTCGGTGGTGGTAGAAACATACCCAACAGATAATTATAAATTTAGAAACCATTTTGAGTATAATTGATTTTGAGAAGAATATTTGGTTTTGAAATTAGATGGGAATTAAAACCAGTACTTATATGGTGATTTTGGAAATGAATTTGTTTGTACTAAATTTTGTTGATTTGGAAATTTGGACTATTTTCTAAACCTATTGTTTAAGAAACTTTGAAACTGAATATATTTAATTTGGAAGAAAATTTGGTGAAATCATATATGATCTTGAAACTGAAATGTTATTGAAACGAGAAAATTTTAAGAACCTTGATTTACTAAATACTAGATTCGGGAGTGGTCGAACTTATATAAAATGGATTTGTATAAGTATGAAGTTGATTTGAAATCTTTTGATTTGAAAGATATTCAATTTGGAAAGAGAATATTTTTATACTCGAAGTCTATATAAGTATGATTTGATATACTATTGATTTGAAAAGCATTCGATTTGGAAAAGGAATCCTATATATAATGGACTTTATATAAGTATGATATTTGAAAGTATTTGGAAAGGTACTATATGATATATATTTTTCGAAGTAAAGATATGGAAAGTGCCTTCTGCTTGATATCCTCTTTGTAGCCACATTGTGCATTCATTCTATCGATATTATTCTCTCTGATTTTTGGTTTTTTGGATGTGATACTCGAGTGTTCCCACCATGGAGCAACCCATGGTTTATTTTTATCTCGCGACTGCATAGCGCAACTGCCTGGCTGAGTCTGGCCTAGGGGTACGTATTGTTTCCTGGGGGATCCAGGCGTAACCATTGTGTATCCTACAATATGTGTAGGTCGCATTAGTAGCGAAACTGCCTGGCTGAGATGGCCTAGGGGTACGGATTGTTTCCTAGGGGACCCAGGCATAACCATTGTGTATCCTGCATCCTACTAGTCATTATGGCGTAACTCGCTGGGCTGAGAAAGCTTACGGATACGGATTGTTTCCTGGGGGATCCAGGCGTAACCATTGTGTATCTGCGAACCATGGTTGGACAAAGGTTTTGGTTTGATTGTTTTATTTGGATTGTACTTTCCATATCTGTTTTTTTAGGTTTTTCAAGTATTTTCACTGGGTGTTGAAACGGGTCTACTAAGTACTTGAAGAATTTTAGCTTTGCGCCTGATCAACGCATGGCCAGAGTCTGCAAGAACGAGGATAAACTTGTTGAAACATCGAGTTAAAAAGGTATTTTGAAAGGAAAAATTCGTTTCGATATAAAAGTATTTTATAATAAAGGTATTTCCAACAAAGAAATTTTGTATTAATATTTGAGATTAAAATTTTATGGTTTGATTTAATTATTCGAGCCCGATACTATCCCTTTGAACCTACCTTATCTTCTCAGCTTTATTTATTCACCTATATTCCGTTTTTCCGAATCTACCCTCCTTTCCTTTTTGAATATAATCTTTAAAATATTGTTTATTTATATACTACATGGTTTAATAGTAAATCATTAGTGCCATTTATATTTCAGAAGTTATTAATTTAATATAACATATTTAAGAAATGAGTATTAATTTATCTATAATGTTGAAAGTGTCTTAAGATAAATTTGTAAATTTATAAGCTATGGATTTAATGTTGTCAAATAACTTCCTTAAAATTATAACTAAGGATGTGAATAACTGTTCCCAAACAGTTTTCATATATATTTATAAAGGTGTTATTTAAACATATAAATGTTATTTATAAGGGAAGTAGGAAATTTTACAAATGGGTTTTGAAAAGTTTTAAAGTATTAAAGATAATTGAACTGCAAATAAAGTTTTCAAATGAATATTTCTAGAAAAATTTATATGGTCTTAAATTAATTGTTTATCCTTGTCTTTCAATCTATTTATCTTTCTGGTTGTTTCTACGCTCCTACCTTCTTCCTTTTCGGGGACGAAAAGTTTTGAGTGGGCGAGAGCGTAACGACCCGTAAAATTTTGTTAATTTTGAATGGTTTTATTTAGCGTATTTAATATGATTTTTGATAAATTTTAAATAACAATATTTTGAAATAAAATCTTACATTTGGATTACGTACAGTTAAATGTGGCAAATGATAAATTTTCATCAAAAATTAAGGAAGTATATTTTAGGGTGTGATTCTGTTCAATTTAAGTTAGTAATAATTGAAATTTATGGCCGTTTCAGTATATAACTTTCACACGTTTTATACTCATTTAATTTCAGCAGTCCATTGCCTTTAATTTTTAAACTGTTACATTTTCTTCCCAGGCGACAGCTCACATTCCATTTCGCTCATAAATCAGTTTCCACTTTTACTCACCTGCTCACCTTTTCTTCCATCTATCCGTTTAACAGTTATATATAAGTTATAATATGTTTCCCTGATTCATCTCCTTTCCTTTTTTTATTGACATATTAATTCTGGGAAGTGATTAATTTAAAACCCATCTTCTCCTCATTTCTTTAAACTTTCAGCTAAATTTTAGCTTATGATCGTTGTTGTACATTTCATTTAAGAGGTACGTTACCTTATTAATCTCCGGAATTTAAGGGTGAAAATTTTATTTTTCTAACCTTTCCTTTCCCACGCTCCTTGTTTCCACTTCTTTCATTATGACCGTTCATTATTATATACACTACAGCTGGAAAGTTATAAACGTATAAACTTAGATACGTTTTGTATTTATTAAAAATTTAAAGCTTGCCTTTAATTGTGACCTTTTGGTTTCCTTGCTTTCAAAAAAAAATTTGAACCATAGCCACGGTAATAAATTATTATAAATTTTTCAACTTAATCTAAGATGGTCGTTGCTCCTAGAATCGTTACTTTTCTAAAATATTCATTCCTACTTTCATCGACCTTTTATTTCTTCATTTTTCCACCGTCTAAAAAAATAAATAAATGGTTATTCGTTTTATTTTATTCAGTAATCAACGTGACTCTTGCCATTTACACCGCACCATATTTGACTGTTGATTTTCATTCAGCATTCTTATTTTAAAAATATAACGCGGAGTAACGTTGCCTTCACAATTTAAAATTTGCTTTAATAGCTCTTGAATCAATGTGTAGATGTTACTTTGATATTTTTCCGGAATTGTGACTTTTCTCTTTCCTTCCGTTCAAATTTGAAACGTGCTACCATTTATTTTCTGTGATTATTTTCCTGAATCAACGTGAATATTTTGCCTTAAATCCTCATCTGAATCATATCACGTGATTGTGCTATTTTTTTGGTTACTTTTATTTAGTCGTTTCCATTTACTTCTGTTCGTATTTTCTTTCCTTTTTTATTGCTTTCCCAGATTTCTCTTCTTTCCCTCTCTATTATTTCTTCCTCTTCTATATAAACTTGCCTGGCACTACAAACTTCGGCCTCTCCTTCATCTTTTCCAAACTCCGCTCCTCCACCGAACCCACTCTTCCCCTTGCGCAATATCCACCGAAGACGCAGCGACCCTCCCCTGTTTCCTCTACTGTTCGCATAACCAGACATAGGTAAGTTAAGTTTATATTTGCAAGTTTTAATTATTTATGTATCATATATAGTTCTATATTTAGCTATGATATGGATAATTTTACCAATACACATCCCTGTACGTGTTGTTGATGCGTATTCTCGCATTCAAAGTCGGTACGCATATTTGTTTATATGGAGTATAGTTATGATATATTGATAGTGGTATAAAAATATAAGATGCATACATATAATGGTTTATATAAAGTTGTTGGATTTGAATACATATATATACCAAACGTGGTTTCCATTTTTTTGAAAAGTTTGTTTTGTTTCTAGAAGTGTATGCATATTTAATATGTGTGAGGTGTGTTGGATGTGCAAATGGAGTCTGCATATTTGGCAAGTAGATTTATATTCATTTTGTTTTAACTTTGAGTCTATATATGTATATTTTACAAACCATATTGTATGGTTTATTTTATAAGTTTTGTAAATCCGTTATTATATATATATATAGTTTTTTAATAAACATGTTTATAACTTTTATTGAAGGTCAATTTACATCTTATTATTATGGAAGTTGTATAGGATTTTTGAAGTTGTTTATTTTCCTAAATTCGTATATGACATATATTTATATAAAGTTATAATAATTATAGATATATCTTTATGGCCTTATACATATATCTATATACTTTGCATACACTTATGTATGGAGTTAGTTTTCTAATATATATAAGTTTTCATTTCAGTTGGCATGCATGTTTGCATAAAAGTTAAGGGTGTATATGTGTTTTAGTGTAGACCAGTTGCTTTCACAAAAAAAAAATTGAAGTTATATTAGTTGCTATTTATATATATTGTATAAAGTTTACATTCTAACTTATACTTTCGGTCTAAACAGGTTACAGTATTATATATATTTATAAAATAAGTTATGATATAAGTTATATAAGAAATTCGTACGTCCGTTGTCTAAAATTTTATATAAGTCTGTGTATAGGATTTACTGTTTATGTATAGGTAGTTATATATTAGTTTATATATATAGGTAAAGTGTTTAAAATTTATAATTGTATTGTGAAGTGGATTTTGTTCCATATGTATATAGTAGTTTATAAATGAGATTTGAACCGTGTAATTTGTTGAAGTTTTATATATTAATCTTATTTTAGAATATAAATCTTAATGATATTATATATATAGGTCGTATGGGGTGGTTTGGGTCTTAGATTTGTAAATAGAAATTTTGATCTATGTGTAAAAATTAAAATGGTTTGGAAAAATTATAAGGATTTTTATTTAACATATATGTTTCATTTCAAATGTTAAAACTATTGGTTTATGTATGAAAAAAAGGTAAATTATATATATGTGTGTGATTCGACTTTAAATTTTTCTTAGGGATGCAATTTTGATTTTTATTAAAATAGCAAAAAAATTCTGTATATATCAGACTGATTCTGATTCAATTCATAAATTCTTGATTATCAGCCTCGTTCTTCCAATTCGTGCCAATCCTACTTCGCTTTGAAATTCGTGCTCGGATTTATAATTCAAATTTCAGTGTCCATATCAGTGTGCGTATCCATGTCATCTTCTGTATTCTCTAGCCTCGAAAAGTGAGCAATCACTCACGATTAACATTCTTTTATTTGTTAAATTTGATTAAATTGAAACGACAATTGAAATATGATGCTGTAGTTATTTAAATTATTATATATGCTATTATCTGTAACTGTTCACTTATGGGATATGACACCATATCCTATTGTTTATATTTATTTTTGATGATATATGCATGTTGTTGTTATTATTTTCATACTTGTTATCACTCTGCAAGTTCCCTGTTAGTATAGAAATCACTATGGGTTGAAATGATACATACCCGAACGGATTTTAGAATAGGAGAATTTCGTTATGGGTTGAAATGATAAACCCAAGCGATTTTCATTTGAATTGAATATGGGATTACGGGTTGAAATGATATCCACCCGTATATATTTAACTTACGGATTGAAATGATAAATATCTGTATCCCTTGTCCGTAGAATAGAAAATTTTACATCGACGCCGTGGCCTATATGAATGTTTTGAAAATAATTTCTATGGTCTTGAAAAGAAATATATGGTTTTAATGAATATTGATTTAAAGTATTATATATAAAGGTTATTTTATATATAAATTTAATATTAAGATAATTTAATTAAGATTGATTTTATTAATATGAAATATGTTTAAGGATTTATTAAATTTGTATTTCTAAAATAGATTTGTGGAATAAATTTTATAAGCTAAGGTTTGAAGATATATTTGGGACTTATTTGAATTTGTCATTAATTAAGGATTTTATTTAGTTAAATCAATTTGAAACTATTAAATTCGAAACTTTAACATATGATCCTATAGTTTGAATTTTTATTTAAGAAATTTAATAGATGTTTCATGTCTAAAGAAATCTAAGGTGATATATAGAAAATGTAAATTTATGGTCATATAAATAATATTGAATTTATTGAGTGAATATTTCAAAACTAAATAATAGTGAAGTCAAGAGATAAACGCAACCATCAAAGTTTAGTCTTTGAAATGTTGAATATTTTGAAGCTTCGAAATATATTAACTTCGAATTATATTGAAATTTAAATGGTTTATTTTGTGGTTCAAATCCGTATTTAAAATAGACAAAATTTGAATTAGTTTAGTCAGAAACTAAATTGAATGGAAATTGATAAATTTTGATTTACTTAAATTTGAACGGGAAGGTCGAGTTGATTTTGAAGAGATTTGTGAAGTTTGAGGAAATAAAAATACTTTACTTCATAAATTATTGGATATATATACTAATTTGGAAAATAGAGATATTTGAAATGAAAATGATATTTTAGTTTTGAAACATAAATAAAATTGAAATGACCATGGTGTTATAGTGTATATTTCTACCCTGTAGATAGCTCCTTGGATCCTTAGAGCATGGTTATCCCAAACATCCTCTAAGTTAATTATATTTCAGTTGATATTTCACTTTAGTTGGATTTATAGATATAAGAATGTTAATCCTGACTCGAGTGTTTTGTGTTTTGTTTTACGCTCGGGTCAGACTGATTGATACAGCATTTGAGACTCACCTTCGAAGTTGGAGCTTGCTTGAAGATCCAGCTATCTATCCTTTCAGTCATCCAGTTGATTGGACCAGAGAAGTCATCTGCTCGTACTGGAGACTTCACTGCATCTGAGATGTTCTGTTGTACTTTATCTCTAACTCTAATGTTTATATAGTCGCTTCGTGAACTACTATTCATTTATTCCGCTGCATATTATTGTACTACTCTGTATCTGTGATTCTGTAATTGATTTAATTTACTGTATATGTTTTGCCAAATTTAAATTTACAATTCGGTATTTTGAATTATTCAAGTCGGACATGTATAGTATTATTGTCGATTTGAATGGTCCAAAATATCGAGTCGTTACAGTTACCATAGGTAGCAGTCTACCGATATAAAATCAAACGCAGAAAGTTGGCTCTAAGCAGCACACGACCTTCGCTATGGTCTGCAGTAGATCGTAGTGACATCGAGTTACACTATCGTCACAGCATAACCCAAATGCCTCTGTAGGCATCAGTGCCCTCGACTTCCGCTACACACTACACATAATTCTCAGGAACTAGTTTTGTCCGGACTCCTCATAAGATCAACTTTAGAACCCCCCTTAGGGTACAAGGCAGTACCACCCTGTGGCACTCCTGAGAAGTTCATTTCAAGGGAGCGCCTTTTTCCCCAAAGCCATTTTCAAAACACTTTATACTATACACATATAGTATCTTCCAAATCATACACCTAGGATAAATCTCCTTTTCTCAAAATCGATTATTCCAAATCTATAATTCTCAAACTAGGCTTTCCAAATTCTAATATTGATTTTACCCAAAAGTCAAAAGCCTTTCCAAATCCAAAGGTTCCCTAAACCTTTTTCCAAAATCCTCATAAGATCCTTTATATATATATATATATATATATATATATATATATAAATTAAAACTTTGGATCATTTCAAACTTTTATAAAACTCCTCATACTTCAAACACTTTCAAAATCCTTTTCTTTCGGCAATAGATTCAACAAGGGGAGATCTATCTTATATAACAAAGACATATAACTTTGTTTATTCAAAATCAAATATTCAAATTTGATTACTCTTCTTTTTTTTAAAGTTGTTTTCATCTTACTTATCATCATAAAAAAATATGCAACTTTCACTTTTATCCATTGTATATTTCACAAAATTTACTTTCATTTCAAAAGAAATCATTTCATATTTCTTATTCACAAATTTAAATATCAATTTCATTCAAAACCTACGATGTACACTTATCATCTATATGCTATACCAATCTAATCGCTCCCTCGATCACACAATTGCACTTCCGAACTAGTATCGTCCACCAGACTTCTTAGTGCGGACTCAGATCTTGCTTCTTGATCAGAAACTGTCATTCTCCTTGCATAGCCATAACTATGATAGAGAATATCCAAAACCATTCAACAATCCATATATAGGTTCGCCGTCGAAAATCGAGTGAAAAACCCAGCCCGGACCGATATAACTATCTCGAAATTCTATGCTCGAATCTTGATCAAATCACTATGCGAATAGAATAATATACGTACATCCTACGTATTTAACTTCATTGATTATTAACTAAATCATTTTCTCTTTCTATTCACATTTCCTTTAATTTCTATCCACATAATCACAATTGTTTCAATTCCATGGGATTATCGCTTCAATTCTTATCTCGGTTGGGTATTTAATCGATAACAGTTTGAACTCCGACCAATTTATATTTAGAAAATAGCTTGAAAATTTTAAAAATAGATAAGTAGTTGAAAAATAATAAATAGTTGTAAAATAGATGCAAAATAGTTAACTAATTGTAAAATAGTTGGAAAATAGTTAAATTATTTCACAAATTTTAGATAATTGCAAAATAGTTGTAAAATAGTAATTAATTTGTAAAATAGTTGAAAAATAATAATTAGTTTATAAAATAGTTGAAAAATTGTTAAATAGTTCCAAAAATAAAAATAAATATAAAATAATTTAGCTTTAAAAAGAAAGGTTGTATATATTAAATAGCTTGGAAAAATAAGTTTATATTAAAACAATTTATATTCAAAAAAGTCCAGAGTCAAAACTGTTCACTTCCCCATCAATTCAATTTAAATTTCCACTTCCATTTAAATTGACTCAATTCCAATTTGAATAGCTTCAATTTCCATTTAAATTGATTTAATCCCAATCAAGTTGAATCAATCTTGATTTCTTTCCAAATTCAAATCAAATTCCATTTGATTTTAAACCAATTCAACTTTAATTACAATTCCAAATTATTCCAATCAATTTGGACTAATATCAATTAAACCCGCTTCAATTTCAAATCATTTCAATCCAATTCAAATTTCCATTAAAATTTTTAAACTTATACATCTTCAATCATAAATCCAATTAATTCAAATCAGATTCAATTTGAACGAATTCAATTCAAATTTCAAATTTAAACCATCCCGAATTATACAAATTCGAGTTAAATTTTTAAATGTTGATTTAATCCTTTAAATCAAATCAACTTATTTCTTTAAACCATTTAATTCTGAATCCATTTCAAACTTATCTTCATTTAATTTTAATTTAGTTGTATTCTATTACCACTTATTTCTCATTATTAAAATTTTCAAATAATATAACAACCAATTACCTTAATATTGATTAGAAAGAAATATTGCTTTATATATCAAAATATATTCTTATATAAAATCATTTAAAACCTTTATATAAGAAATAACAAGTATGCGCTCATATATATATATATATATATATATATATATATATATATATATACACATACATACATACATACATACATACATATAAACACTCAACTCATTCTAGGGTACCATTGACCCTATCCTTAATGAGTAATCCCAACAGAGCCAAGGTTTTCGCTTAACCTTCAGCTCTGATACCGACTATAACAACCCGAAATTTTCGATTCCGAAAATTCCAGATAGTTAGGAAAAAAAGAAAGAGATAGAAGAAAAAGAAGAACAGAAACACCATCATCTCACATTCGCAGGGATAAAATATAATAACAATAATAACAGTTATACAAAGAAAAACTATGCTTGTCAAATTTCACTTTAATACATTAGAGTTACATATATATACGGACACTGGATATACAAAATCATCATGTCTCAGATATACAACAATACAATACAACGGAAACACTCCATACGTTCTTGCCATCCAGCTCGCCTCCTGAGCTCCAGAACGTCCTTACCTGAAAATCTGTAATACTCGATCTGACCCGAGCATTACATCAAAGTAACACCAAGGTCAGGCTGGAAACCAGCGTGAGTAAACCCATCTAACATGGAAAACAAAGCATACAACTTATATAAAACCCGGGGTAACTCATATCAATTTACAAATTCATAATTTGTTATAGACATCACTTATTTCACAAATCACTTTTCCAAGTACCAAAATTAAGATTAAATAGTCCAATTCACTTAAATCATTTCATTCCAGCCTATTGATTTCACATATCAATCTATAAAAATTCGAAGTGGTTTCAGGTATTTTCTAATACCCGACCCCGGTCCCTTCGAGTCTCATTCAAGGCATCCAATACCCTTCAATCATCCATAAGCAAACTTGATCACGTCCAAATTTAATTTAATTAATTCTAATCGAATTACTAACGTTAATCACTTAGATTCCTTCACTTAACATAAATTAATTTCAAATCAATTAATTAATCATCCCTTAATTATCCATCTTAATTAATCACCCTGGATTAATTATCCTTCAATTACATTCAAGTACTTTAATTAATTTCACAAATTAATTATTCTTAACCAAAATCTATAATTAATCTTTAATTACTTCACAAAATAATTAACTATAATTAAGTTCATTAATCCTTAATAACTTATATTAATGATTTACTCATAAATCACTTATTATTGATTAATTAATCTTAATTAATCAATCTTTAATTACATCATTGATTATATAAATTAATGATTTATAATTACATTTTAATTTATCCTAATCTAATTTAATTACATTAAATAATTAATCATTAATTAAACCACAAATATTAATCACTCTTGATTTGTCTCAACTTGTAATTATCTATCTTTTTATTTACTTCATTAAATAAATTAATTGCTCCTTAATTAATTATCTTAATTAATCTCTTGATTAACTACACAAAGTAATTATACCCAATTTACTTCTACTAACAAATCATCATTCAACTAATTACATCTAGTAATTATTTATTAATTACTTCCCTACGTAACTATATTTTATTAATTACATTAAGTAATTACCTATCAAACCACCCAATTTAGTCTATTATATTTTAGAATCCCAAATTATACTTATCCAATCATAACACATCACAATTTAATTCCCAAATTTATCTTTCACAGTATATAAATAAAATACATCATCAATAATGAAAATAATTTCTATATTGTGAGGAATCCAATTGGATCCTTCCAACCTGTTTCCCTACATCCATAGATGTTAGCACAATACCAATTCCACTTCGAGGTGGAATATCGCGGTATATGGGGTTTATATAATATCATCCGCTATTATGCGGCACATAGGGTCTCATCCGCTATAAAATGTGGGAAATCAATCACTCCAATATATACTATATACTAATATATATAATATAGCACATCAAATCAATTCAATCATCCAACCAATTATTTATATTTAATCATTTAAATTTAAATAGCAACCAGATGAGTGAGGTTAACTCACCTTTGATTTTTGTTTGGCAAACCATTCCAATCTTGACTGATTTCATGGCTTCTGACCTTGTAACAACCATTTTACCATTTACACATGTTAGGAAAAATCTAATAATTTTTTTACCACTAAATAATTAAATTTACAATCTTTTAAATAAATACTAATCTAATATATTTATTTATTTATTTAGTTTGCAACCGATATTTAGTTTCATTAACTACAAAGATCTACTTTACTGTAAAACTTTCAAGATCCGAGTTCACTGTAAATTTTCGAATTCTTGTTCTACCTTTACATTAAACATGCAGGTTGGTATACTTGTATTTTTTTAATTGTTTCTATACATATCAGTATTCCAAATTTAAATAGGAAAAAAAATGAATACCTCAGATGTGTACAGGAACAACCGTTACTCAAGAACTCAATCCACGACCTAACTGCCTCAGGTCATCAAACCTAAGCCGAAGTCTGGCTTCACGACCCATCTGTGCAACCTAACCTCTGAGACTTCACCACTATCGGCCCCGTAATTATCCAAACGCCACGACGCTTCCGCAAATCGCACCACTTCTCGCGCTCGACCTAATCATCGAGCTCGAATTTGAGCTTGCGCCAAAACCCCAAATCGCGAGCCTCGCAATCCCAGAATTCCACCACTGCTGGACTCGAAAGCACCCTAAGCGCCAGCCCATCTTCGTGCGCGCGAAAACCCTTGCTTCGCCATCGCGAACAACTCACCAGGTCGCCGCTTCGTTCGAGAACGCGAAATCAATTTTCCATCTTTTTTTTATATATAACGAATTCAATTCGAATTCGTATCCACGAAGAGGGATTTATGAAGCAGCATCGAACTGGGAGGTAACTGAAAGGGTTCTCGAGATTTTATAATGAAAGTATCGATTTTTTTTAGCTGAAGAGAAGAAGGAGGAACGAGGCTTGATTTTCTTTTTTTTCTTTTTTTTTGTCTTGATCTGTTCTCGTGCGTTTTAAAAGAGAAGGGAGAGGACAAGATACGATGGCAGCGTATAGGGTAAGACAAAGGAAACGCGTACGTTTCAGCCTGTAGAAAGGTGGCTGTGATTTGATTTTGATCATATATATATATATATATATATATATATATATATATATTTAAATCGTCTCGATAAAAGCAACTTCCAATCGCGAACTCCTGTGAAGGCATGCTACTAGGCATTCATAATGTAATACCCCTATTTCGAATGCAATGGGAAAGGTTTCGAGTCCTAATTCGATCGTATGGAGAAAATAGCTTTTTGAACCCGGTTCTTATATTAGATTTTCGATATAAATTTCAGCACGTTTATATATCGTACGCTTACACAACAACTCCAAACATTACGAAAATTGAAATCCGATAATAATACAATATTACGGATCCAATGGAACTGGTTTCGTCGATATCCGAGACTATGCCTCGGAAGGCTATTTTAAATATCAATTTAAACGATAAAATTTCAAAACTTAACAAAGCACTCCCGAATTCAATTTTAAAAGCTTATAGTATCTTCAGAACTATCAATATAAATTTCATAAGCCTTTAAATTATTTTTAACAAGCTAAAAATCCCAGATTTCATATTTTACCCAATTTCCAATAGTTTAATTCAAAATTAAATTATCCAGTGAATGGTGATATTTGGAATTCAAGTTAAAATTAACCTTTCAAATATTTAAAATCAATTAAATATTCCAATTTCAAATGCTCAAAAATTTTGGGTCGTCACATATTCTCCACTTCCCATTAGACTTCTTGACTAAGATCGGGTTGGATACCCACTCTGGATAAGTTGCATCAGGATGAAGCCGTTAGCCATTAACTTGTCCACTTCTTCCCTTAACGCTTTGGAACGTTCAGGACCTAAGCTGCACCTCTTTTGCTTTACTGGTGTGAACTTGGGGTAAATGTTGAGCATGTGGCATGCGATTTCTAGTGACACCCCGCATATGTCAAAATGCGTCTATGCGAACACATCCAAGTTGGCTCGAAGAAATTTGGTAAGTTCCAACCGCATCTTGTTTCCAATTTGCGATCCAATTTTCCTAGTTGGGTCGACCATATCGATTAGGACAAACACTGTCAGTTCTGCCGGTGTTTCCCGTTCCTCCCCTGAACTCTTCTTTCTAGGGTCTAAAGCCTTGTCGAATCGGTTATGGTCCACAAGCCAAGGGCAGTTCTATAACTTCTATTCCAAGGGTTCACGGATGTAGAGAGTTCTCCCCACATCCTTCCCTTTTTCTTTTCTTTTGGATTCCCATAGCTCTGCAACGTAACATTCTTTGGCGGTGCACTGATCTCCTTTCACCACTCTAATCCCATTCACGGTAGGGACTTCATAGTTAGAAACAACTAGGCCAGAGCTATTCTGAAGTCTGCTAGATCATGCCGTCCCAAGAAAGCGTTATATGCGGACATTTCGCCCACAATTACAAAAGTTTGAATGAGGGTGACTCTTTGGTCACCTTCTCCAAGTTCCACTTGCAGGTCGAT
This sequence comes from Allium cepa, assembly GCA_030765085.1. NCBI lineage: Eukaryota > Viridiplantae > Streptophyta > Magnoliopsida > Asparagales > Amaryllidaceae > Allium > Allium cepa. The sequence continues at coordinate 440,660,709 of CM060929.1, forward strand.
TGTACCCATAGGTTGCTTGGGTTTACCAGTGAACCCTTGGATCTTCGTTTGGCATGCAAATACGCTTTTTATGCCGATCTTCATTTGATCAAAATTTCGTTTGAATAGTATATTAACAGAGCTACCACTATATACCAACACTCATCGAACAACACTGAGACCGATTCCCACTATTACCTTCATTGGATCGAAAGTCGGGGCTTCGATCCCTTTACTGTCCCGATTTCAAAACACTACGTTGTCACCCAAAACTTTTTGCTACTTGGTCATGGTCTCATCTCCTATTGCAAGGCATGATTCCTTTGGATCATGCTTCAATGAACTTGCATATCACTCCATCTCTCCCCCAAATTCTTTGTGCAGGGTATGGTCCTCCAAATATTGTTCTAATAATAAGTCTTTGGTCAGTTCGTTTGGACCCTTCTTAACTAGATCCGGCTTGATTCCTTCGTTCCCTAAGATGTTGAGCGGCCGTGGTTGATCAAGGTTTTGTGACTTTCTCACGTACTGTTGTAGTTTGTTTTCATGGATCAACTCCTCAATGAGATTCTTCAAATGGTAGCATTCTTTTGTGTTATGTCCATGAGTTTCATGGAAGCGACAAAACTTTCCTGAGCATTTTTGCTCCTCGGTTGCTTCCTTTCTAGGGGGCTTCTTGAATTCCTCAGTCCCATGTGTTATGAGATAAATATTTTCTTGAGTGTCGTTTAGAGGGGTATAGTCTTCAGGCCTGAACCTTTTAAGTCTTTTATTCTGCCACTACCATTCCTTTTATTGGAGTTATGATTTTTCCTCTTTTGATTTCCATCTTCCCCTATGGCTCCTTCAACGGTCTTGGAAGCATGCGCTTTTTGATTCATCGCCACATCGCTCTGTCCGATGTTCATTGGTTGTACACTAGTCGACTTTCTTTCCAGCTCTTGTGCCTCCTCCTATCTTAAGTATCAATTTGCTTTACGATTGAAGTCTTTCCTCGTGGTAGGTTTCTTCATTTTAATCCACTATCAGAATTCAATCTTCGGGTGAATGGCATGGCCTAATGCCATAAAGATCGTATCCTCGTTTGGGTTGCTTACTTTCGTCACACGGTATTGAACCAATTCATCAAATATTTCAGTAGTTCGTTGCATCCTTGGAACAATCCGGATAAGGACATGACATCTTTTGGTTGTGCGTTGTGGAGCCTAAATTGGTCAAGAAATCTTGTTGCTAGCTGGTCAAAGGTAGAGATAGATCTTGGCGGGCTTGGTGAACCACATAGACGCAACTCCTTCTAGAAATATGGGAAAACATCTACATCGGACAACCTCTGAAGCGTTGGCTCCATCCATATACCAACCATACTTATATGAATGGGATTTGGGTCCTTCGTCCCATCGTAAATGGGATAGTTGGCATTGTGAATTTTTCTAGATATTTCTCATTTAGGATTTCATCGATAAAGGGACTCCAACTGGAGCAGATATCCATTCATTTTCTCTTTGGTTTTCTCTCTCGTCCATCAATCGTTTGACCATGTCTGCTATTTATGCCTTTGATGTTTAGTAATCCTAGGGGGTGCACAGTCAGCCGCTAGACCAAGTGTTTGGTTTTGCAAATCGCCTTGACGAGTGGGTTGAAGTCTAGGCTCTTCTGTCTTTGGGAGAGCCATTCCCACGGTGTCCCATCGGTTTGCAGTTGGCCTGATTGGGGCAGTTTGGATGTTTCTAGCATCATCGAATGTGTTGACATTCTCTTCCAACTGGTTGTCTTGTTCTCCATCTTCCAAGATGGATAGATCCATACCTATATCTTCTTGTGGGATCTTCGCCCCTTGATTCAAGTTCAGAATTGGTTTCTTTACGGTGAGCGGAGTATTCGCATTTCCTTCCACATGTGTCCCATGGTACCTGTTGTTACCCTTTTTTCTGGCTATTTTCCATTTCTTCTGTTTAGACCAGAAATCGAAAGTTTTTCTTGTTCTATAGTAGCTGCGGTTCAGGCATAGATCTTGGAGCACGATTTGACTGTAGGGTTAGAAGAGCATTAAGCTTCTCTATCAGAGCCTTCTGGCTACTTTCCATCCTTCAGTTGATTTCATCAATCAACTTATTCAATTCATCCCTTGTAATGACTTCGTGCTGACTGGAGGATGCTGACACCTGATTTTCTAAGTTAGCGCCATTTACTTTAGTATGTTGAGGATTAGCATCTTCTCCCCAGCTATCGTTGTCCGTATGGATCTTTCAGAGGCAGTTCTTCTTCTTACAGGAGTCATTGACTCCAAACGGCAGATTTTCAAGCAAAGATTAGGGATCTAACTTCTAGACCTATAGGATCCAAAGTAGATAGCTAGATCTAAACCCTGAGTTGGCTTCTCAGTGAAAGCATCAAAATGTTAACCCAAAAATGGATCGATGCCCTAGTTTAAGTTTGAAAGCACAAGCCCTATTCTCATAGAGCAACAATATAGAAATTAAAGGAAAGAAGACAAGAAGGTTTTTATGGTGGTTCGGCTGTTAATGAAGCCTACTTCCACTTTATAATTTCTATTATAGATTGATTGCTGTTACAAGAAGTGTTTGATTATAAGGCTTTTGATTGTCCTTAGCTAGATTGGATCTCCGAGGCCAAAATCTACTGGAGAATCACAGTGAGTTTCTTTGGAGATTGTTGTGAGGGAGGTGAAGAGTGAAGAAAGTTTCTAGCAGTGCTTTAGCAACCAATCCGGAGAAGATCCTCTTTATTTTGTAGGCAACATCGTATTTATAAACATGGAAGAGCTTCTGGACCAGGCATGTTTACTAAATGCTTGCAGATGGATTCAGGAAGATGGAACAAAATTCAGCTCGCAACCCGAGCCAAAACAAAGGATCGCTAGCATTCCATCGACTTAGCTCAAATGAGAGCCAATTATTTAGCTCCTTTTTTCCCTTCTTCACCTAGTCAGCTCGCCAAGAGTCCATGAATAAGTATGGATTGCTGGCGTTCCATGGTATATGGATCGCTGGCGATCCATACACTTAGCATATTTTGCGCTTTGTCCTCTAGGCGTTCTTTGCTCCTGCGTGCCATATCGATCCAATGATGTTGTATAGATCGCTGGCAATCCATAGAGTATGGATTGCTAACGATCCATGCACCTATATTATTTCTAGACTTTGATGTCTGGAATGCCTTCATTGCCTTGTATCAATACTGTTCGTGTAGTCTCGTTGCATGTTTCTTTGTTTTGATGACGAATTACTAGCTAGTTGCATATAGCTGTTGATCAGACTGGAGGACGCTGGTCTCTTGGTTTAGTCAAACTTAGTCATTGCTTTTTCCCTTTTTGGTTGAATTCTGAGCCATTCTGACCCCGTCAAGTCATTCCATTTTCTCTTGGATTCTGATGGGTTATAAACCTAATCCTTAAAAGACATCGAAGAAACTGTTAAGGAAAGACATATCTATATAAAGAAAAAATTATTTGTCTAGAAAGTGTTCTTTCATAGTTTTTTAATGATTGATGAAACATAACAATGACTTAAAATACAATTTAAATTATTGCGAGGTCACTTTGTCAAATGCACTTGAGTCCTATCCGTTAGCCTTATTCCATCCATCTATGTAATATTTTTTCACAAAGCATCAAGAGAAACCTGGAAAAATAACAAAAGTGTCCACGTATAGAGTGAATAATTTCGCTATTGTACTTATACTCTAGTTAATATTGCTGGGAGGACATAAATGTATAGCAACAGGGTGATGGTAAACACAACCCTAATAGTTGCAGTGGATTAAGGTAGTGTATTTCATCGTACCAGTAATGCACAGATTGAAGTCTTGAAGAGTTAATAAAGTTAAATAACTTTTTTTCCACTTGGTTCTTATTACACCGGTTTGCACCTACAACAACAAATCCTTTTATTAGTTACCTATACGCGTCACTCAGAAGTAACAAAACAATGCAACAACGCCCTAAGTATATATGTATTTTTTTAAAGATGATACTTATATTCACATTAAAGCCTATTAAATGTCATCCACGGCAGGAGTAACGGTTGAAGGTCGTGAAACGGATTTGCTCACAGTGCAATATGTGAAGCTGTAGACCGATAGGTTCTTCGTTGAAGGCTACACCACTCATTTATAAAAGTTAGTTTATAAACTAGGTAAGTAAATGATATCTTTAAAGCATAATCAGGAACACACACACACACACAAAAAACTTTCAAATGAAAATTACAAACCAATTAAAGACATAATTTGCCCATTGTAGGCAAAAGTATAATACTTACTATCGAATACTAACTCCCGAAGGATGAATTTTGTCGTAGGTCGTGAAAGGAAAAGATACTAAAAAATATCAAACTAATTAGTACCAATGTTTGCTGAATTTTATAATACATGCTTTTTTATTTCAAGAATGGTACAAATCATTGAGAAACTGTTATTTTACCAAACGATGTTAATTTTAAGGTTAACATAATCCAAACCATAAAATAATTATTATGAACTCTATTTTCAGTTTTAGAAAGTCATTTACTACAATGAATTTGTAAAGCTAAACTTTGGAAAGGGATAAGAATTCACCATTAATCAATTACCAATCAAGGAATACAACGATTATAATAAATCTTTAGATGGAGATCATTTGCAGTAGAAAGTTAAATCAAACTTGCAAAAATATAAAAAATTGTTTATATTTGGGAGGCAAAACTAACAATATTGGTCTGAAAATCAAATTTTGCTTTTCTGTACATGATATGTGAGTGTATGAATCTATGTTAGTGTGTACGTGTGTGTGTAGGTTAGAGAAATAAATTCTGACTTGTCATTATCAAGTTTGTATTAACTTAATATCTTTCTATCATAAAAAGGTAATGAAACTAATAAGTGAGTAAATGAGTAACAAGCTAACTATAAGAAAATTACATGAACACCAAACTGAATTTTTTTGTCTAAATTCAGTAAAATATTATAAAAAAATGAATACCACTTATAAGCAATAATAATTCAAGTGGCATGATAAAGGAACTGAAATTTTCATTTGAAAACGTCTTACAATATAGCCACCAACATAATGATAATATTTTAAATACATGTAAAATTGCTGGCTGCGTTCTCAAATATGGTGAATTGTTTCGGTCCAAACACCGATGTAAAGGCAATAAAAAATTGTCAATCGGCAATATCTCGAATGTAGACACTTAAGTACAAAAATCAAGAAAGTTACCCGTTAAGGTGAAGTTGAGGTAAAGAGCTCATTCTATTTTTCCTGAAACAATCACAAATGAATCAAAGAAGAGATTTTAACATTAAATTTAAAGTAATCAAATGATACAATAATAGAACACAAAAAAGAAGGCAAAAAGGAAACTTTGATAAGCATACAAAATTTGTGAAAAGAGTATGATCAAGCTGATAAAGGATCGTAACAATTTCCACAATAAGAATACATTTGTCAGAAATTAAGTTCACTGTAGTAGACAATATTTTGAATCATTACTGCTAGATTAGTAAGAGACAATCCACTACAAATATATACATGACTATAAAAGAAGAACATGGCATATCATGAGTATAAAGGTAGTTAAATAAAAACATGCCATTTCAATATAAATGAACATTATGCATGAATAAGCTTGTAGTTGGAATCGTTTGTGCCCCTCCTAATACTTTAACTCGGTGGATACTATTGAGCAAAAACATCAAAATAATGTTTTATTAGAGAACTACAGATGGTTAAATATACTCTAGAAAAAGGCCTTCTACTTAAAAGTCAATGCATAGTTAAAGAAGAAAAGACTATATCATTGAAAAAGCTGCTTCTTTGCATGGAAGCTGAAAATTATGAAATTTCACCTTTTCACAATTATTTACATGATTTGACCAATCTATCTCACCTTATTTTCTAGCATTTATAAAATATTTCTAGGTACTCCACTGACAATAGTGTGAGCAAGGCTGAAAGTTTGTCTCTACTGACACATGAAGGCCTAGTGGCATTTTACATATGCAAGAGATAAAGTGTAAATCATACATGAAGAACACATCATATCAAAGGATTTCTACATAATATCCTTTATGAGAACTCCACATTTTCCACATCACATGACGTTAAATTTTATCAAAACTTTAAATTAAATAAAATTATTTGATGAAAATATATAACTATTCCCAGTTAGAAACTATAGCCAAAGGATTGGCATGATAATGAAAAAAATTTGTACATTATGGTTAGTAATCATGCTTGTACATATTAACATAGTATATTTGCTTGTTTATCAATCCTCATACAACAACTTACTCTGATTTAGTGAGAGCATTCATTACAAAAAAATGGATTAATAATGTCATTCACCAAATTCACAATAAAAGGATAGAATGAATTAGAAGGCTTATCTAACATGAATATCGTTAATACATAAATATATTTGCTTGCTCTTTCTAGTTGCAGCAAAGTATTGGTAGAGATTAGGTGTGTTTTTTTTGAAATGATACTTTATATACAACATGTCATTGGGACAACATATCACATGTCAATAAACGTTCGAATCACGCTATGCAAGTTTCGAACTTATGACCTCTCGCACCAAAGCCGAATCACTTAACCACTTGGACAATGGTGCTTGTCAGAGTTACGTGTGTTATTAATGTACTAATTAGTAAAATTTTATTTTGATTATTTATATTCTTTCTATCTTCATAGCTTTTCTCAACAATAAATGTTGAAGAATGACGATGATGACGTCTGGTGCATTATTTAAACTTGCCCTTATAGAACCATTTTTCTTGTCGGTTTGGAAAAGAGAATGAATGTTATATACCTGTAAGATTTTTTGTACCTTTCATTTCATTATTTGTTGGATAACTTCCCATTTATGATACCTTAGTTTGTATTTAGATGACTTTACTAAAAAATGGTTACCCGTAAGGTTAACATTCCAATTTCCATGTATCATTCGGTGGAGCTAGTAATGTGAACCTTCATTGAAACATCAAAAACTCCAAATTGTGAATCGTCTTTTATATCCTGATGCAACACTTCAAAATTAGTCTTTTGGTATATTGGTGAAGCAACGATAAAGAATGACCGAAACATATAATCTATGGAGCATATAATATTAGTAAATTTAAATTTAATTATTGACCTATATATTCAAGAAATAAATAAAGCACTTCTGGCATGAAGGTCCCAGTGGGTAGATGCTCCATATACATCAACATAATTAAGTGTCAATTTTAGAAAAAAATAAATAAGCAGAGCGAGAAAGAAAGTAAATAGCTTCTTTGAGTGGTTTTAGTTGATGCTTCCATAGGCATCAACCTATTTTCTTGAACAAACCTCTCTTCTTGGTCATTGCTAATGACTCTTCTATCATCTAAGTCTTTCTTGTTTCCAATCAACATGATTGCATATTGGCATTATCTTGTTGCTTCTCATATTCTACCCATTCATCGAAATGATCATATTTTTCTCTTCTGGTAGTAATTAGAAAATTGCATAAGTACTATATTCCATATGGACTAATGCTTTATGACTTAAGGACAGCATATTGTGGGTGGTGTACACCATTTTTTCTAAATGCAAATGATCTCTAGTTTAGCTTGTGGAGAAAATGTACCTTTTTATTTATATCTTATTTATGTAAGCAATAAATTGCCTGCTTTTTTATAAGCAATTAGGCTGTTTATTTTATTTTCTATTTGTGTTGTTATTCGGTTGCTTTACTTCACACAACTTTATACCAACTATTTTCTCAAATATTTTTCTTTTTTCACCATCGTTGCCTACCAAAATATTTATTTGAAGCATTATCAAAGAAAAACTAAAAAAATGGTAGATAATTTTTTTTCTTTTTTTTTAGGAAATTGTAATGGATGATAGCATGTATTTCACCTATGGTCGATATGGAAATAAAATTAAACATTCAACAAATGGACGATATGGGAAACACTAATGTAACGTCCCGCCCTTTTTGCACGCTTTAAATCAACGATAAACCACACACGTCAGACTTAAACCATACAGAATGGCGGATTGTTATGAGGTAAATAAGAATAAACAGAGACAGAAAAAAACAAAATAGAATCTTACAGCGGAACAATAAAATATAATAATCAAATGAACATTTCATGAAGCTGTTTTACAAAAGCATTTGATTATACTTATACAATGCATATCAGAGTTACAAATACCAGAGAATAATCAATAACAATGCAGCGGAATAAAATGGTGTAGTGGAATATAATAAATAGTAGTAATATAAATCTTCGTCTTCGTCCTCCAGAGCTAAATTCTTCGAATCCTGAAATGCTCAGGCTGACCCGTGCGAATTGAAAAGACAAAACACTCGAGTCAGAACTAAAATATCGTATGTGAGTTAAATCAACAGAAATAAATGTGAGTGCAGTAACTTAAGAGATGCTCGGGATTCACATCTCCTAAGGATCCTTAAACTATTTACTATGTAGTAATATTTTGCTATTATAATAGTGTCTATAGTAAAATAAACGTACTTTTAAATAGCGTTAAGGAGTGACCCAATATTCCTCTTAACAGTAATAGTCCCAGTAGTCCATTCAATATCATAGTTCCTCCTGATCGGGAAGCCACCAGAGGATACCACACGGGCTACGGGAGAAAACCAAACTCGTACAAGGCGCGCTAGGGTAGGTGACACGACACAACTAGGCAATGCCAGGGTAGATATACCAATTACTATCCGGACTGGTGGTAACGCGTAGCATGCAGCTACCGCCCACCTCGAGCCACACCCCCAAATAGAAAAAACAAAAGTGGTCACCGAATCAATCCAAAAGTCAGAGTATAATATCGAAGGGATGTGTCCGATAAGAGGGGCTACCTCCTTGGCCCGAGAATCGCTCCTGTTTTAGCCACCTTATGCCAACTCACGGGAGTCGGGTCCACGTATATACCTTAATAGAACGTCACCACCATCCTACTTCATTCTGTAATCTCCACCGCGTACACGGTTGTTAAAGTGGTTTTCGGAATTGGCAGAGAGTATGACAACTTCCGGTCCCGGTCTCTTCAACAACCAAACGTTATTATAACACCGCGGTCATTTCAAAATAATTATAATTCAAAACCAGGATATAATATTTATTTCAAAACCATATAAATACGATATCATCTTCATTTAAAATCCAAATCAATAAGATATCATTTTCATTAAAACCCAAATCAATATAATTTCATTTTTATTTCAAATATAACCTTTTCCCAAAATCATAGAATTTTCAAACCATAATACCTTGAAACCCATAACTTTGAAACATAACTTCCAATACTTAAATGGTATAATATTAAATTACTTTATATAATAAATTAGCTGCTTTAATTTCACAAATCAATTCCAAATACAGATTTGAATACCAAATAAACCATTTCAATTTCCATATATTTCAAAACTTTAATTATTCAATATTTCAAAACTAAATTTTATAATTCATATATATATATATGTATATTGTTTGCACCAGAATTGGTCACAAACACCCAATAGTTGATTATTTCACAGTCACAGATCTCAAATGAACAATAAGTACTAAAATCACTCAGCAAATTCACAATAAAGCAGTAAATGACACATGATTTATAGTGGTTCGGCGATCTTGCCTACGTCTACTCTGAAGTTGGTGACTTTATTGATTCACTTGATGATTTCAATCAATTACAGCGGATTACAGTTGATAATAGCTCTGAAATTTGATTACAACAGTGGTAGTGAAGCGTAGAATTGAATCCGGCAGAATCTGGACGTTCCAAAGTCGAAAAGTCCCTTTTCTGAAGGCTTCAGGGGGCTATTTATAGGCGTAGGAGGCCGAGATCGCGCTCAAACTTCGGGAGACTTTTTCTGGCATGTGAGTGGGCCCACGCGATCGACACCACCAAGTTTCGACTCGATCTGCGATCGATACGAAACGATTTCGTATCCATCATAAATTGATCCAATCGAGCTAAAACTTGGCAGGAACATTCTTTACCTTGTACGTAAGCTCCTGTGAAAATTTCATTGCATTTGGATCGGTGGATCTTGAGTTATGATCAATACAAGCTCGGGTTTTTCGTTGGCTGTTTGATTCGAATCCATGAATTCGAATCGATCCATTTCGAATCGATGACTCACGTGCTTCTGTGATGATGCGTCGCGCATTCCTCGCATCGATCCTTTTTTTGCTCTGAATTGACCGTTTCGACTCCATGAGTTTCGCCTCGTTTGTATCGATGACCGTTGCATAGCTCGAATCCACCAATAACGTGTACTTCGCATCGGTTTGCAGCGTGCCCACTTCGTATCGATGGAAGTTGTCTCCATTCGATCGATATGAACAAGCGTATTTGGGATGGATACAAAATGAGAACAACTGATGGATACGAACCAAGGTTCTCTGATGGATTCGACCAAATGCCTCCTTGATGGATACGAATTTGGCATTGAATGACCGATACGAAGCGTACTACCTGCTGATGGATACGAAACCAATCGATATGAACGAAAGCTTGTGGATGGATGCGAAGCATATCGATGCGAGCCGTGGCGCGACGATGGATACAAGAACAATCGATTCGAAGCGTGGTACACTGATGGATACGAAAAAGAAGTTAATTCCTTCAACTTGCATCGATCATTACTTGAGCATACGGACATGGATTGACTTGAAATTTGTGATGCTGACTTCTATGTCTTTGCTTGTCATGTCTAATCGATTATTGCCCGATCTGGACTCGGACAAAATTCATCGATATGCATAGCGAAGCAATGTATAACCAATCTTTGAGATGAGCTGTCTTTGGTTTTTGATCAATCTTTTGGTATCGCGGCCTTGCCAAAAGACGGGACAACATTTGCCCCCCCCCCCCTCATAACATACCTTATGATAGGAAGGTGTGTTTTGTAATGCCATAAGGTGGATGTTCATATCCTATCAACAACTTGTAAAGAACTTGATAATTTCATATGACCTCGAATGATAATCGTTCGGGATCGTATGCCATTTGAGGTTAAACGGGACCGTTCGCGGTCGAATGCCATTCGCGGCAAAATGTAAAGTGGGACCATTCACAGTCGGGTGCCGTTCGAGGCAAATTGTGAACGTTCAAGGTCGAGTTCCGTTCAAGGCGAATTGTGACCGTTCGAGGTCGGGTGACGTTCGAGGCGAGGTCAGGTGCCGTTCGAGGCGTATTGTGACCGTTCGAGGTCGGGTGTCATTCGAGGCAAATGAGTGTGCCCGGGGGGACTTAGTGTTATCGATACCAGGTTCACGTTCGAGTGAGTTTCTGGATCGTTTGTCAAGGCGATTTATTGCCATCTCAGAGCATGCCTAAGGACCGTTCGTGACCCCATACATGTGTAAGTAGCTTAGCCATCTCAAAATTATCAAAATCAAATACTCATTCAACAGAAGAGTTTTAAAGCAAAAATGTTCGACAAAATCAAATCCAAACACAAGAAGCAAAACACAAAAAGCAAAGTTGCGACGTCAGAGTGCAAACACCTACATTGATATGATTTATAGTTGTATCAGACATGCCTGAGGATCGTTCGCGGTCCCGTACATGTGTGAACAACCTAGTTGTGTCGATGTGGGGTTTTCCACTCGTTCTTCATTATCTTAATCAATTGATAATAAGCTGACGTCTCGATCCTGAGCCGTCTTCAATTGGTGCAGGCGGTGGCCGTTCCTGTTCCACCGTTGCGGCCTTCCTTCTCACATACTGTAATAGCAAACCATTTCGGATGTGCCCCTCAACTTCATCTTTCAAGTGTCGGCAGTCGTTTGTGCGGTGACCATTCAACTCATGGAATGAACAATACCTGTCTGACCATCTCTCGTTGCTAGTTGAATCTCTCCTCGTTGGCTTTCGATAAGGGACCTGTCCCTTAGTGTCCTGGTAGATCTGTTCCAAAGTTTCGTTCAACTCTGAGTATGTGGTGAACCTTGGCTCCCTCCGCGGTCACATTGATCTGTTATCGTTATCCTCAGCCTTTCGTTTTCCCTTGCTAGTTTCTTCATCTTTCTCAAGGGGATTTCCACCTTTGACTGCATAAACATCAATTCCCTCTCCTTCCTCTCTCTCGACACTTGCATCCTCCAACCGTAAAAATCCTTCAGCCTCATGATAAAATTCCCCTAGTTCTATAGGGGGATCTCTTGTCAGCGAATTCTTGAATTCTGTGCCGTCAACTATGCCCTACACAGCTGCCATCAAGACCATGGATGGATCCGGTCAATCCACCAATGCTGCAGCTGCATTGAATCGCGTCAAAAAACTTCTCAAAGATTCCCCAGCTCTTTGTTTCAGTGCTGCCAAACTCATAACATTCTTGGGTCTCGAAATGTGGACCCTGAATTGCCTCATAAACCTTTTAGTCAAATCATTCCACGTCTCGATAGATCCACTCTCCAATTGCCTAAACCATAACGCCGCAATATCTGCTAAGTACAATGGAAAGCACCGGGCCATAACCTCCTCTGATGCCTCCAGCACCTCCATATGCCTCATATATTTTTTCAGATGAACTGTAGGGTCTGTCCTTCCATTATACATATCCAACGATGGTAGCTTAAAGTCTGGTGGGTTCCTAGCTCGCCTGATTGTTGTGGTAAAAGGACTGCTATTCACATCCTCCAAGTCCTTGTTTACCAAACCACCTCTCATAGCTCTTCTGACCATCTCTGCCAATATGTCGTTGTCTCCAAGCTGTAGTCCTCATCCATTGCCTTCGGCCTGCCCCCTGAGTTCACGAGGGAATTCAGAAACCTGTTCCCCTGGCTGAGCTTCCGTTCCTCTGCCAATGCCGTGCTGTTTGAATCCACCTGATGCACTTCTTGGTATTGGGTCGATGTGCTCTGGGTGAGGGCCCCCTAGCTCTGGCGCTGCGTTCTGAACTCCAGTTGCTCCTTGATTCTGCGCCCCAAGTTGCCCAATCTGTTGAAACAAATTCTGGATCATTTCTTCTTGTCTTCTCATCATTGTCTCCATCTTATCCCTGGTGATGAAGACTGAAGCTTGGTTTGCTCCTGAGGAAGCCTCTTGACTCCCTTCGTGCTGACTCCTCTTTGGTCTATGCCTTCTACTCGATTGCCTTGTCATGATTTTTCGGATCTAAATCTCCAAACTCTCTGATTCAACTCTTAATTGATAGAACTCCTGAATTTAGCCTTCTCAGTGAAAGCACCAAAATGTTTGCACCAGAATTGGTAATAAACACCCAATAGTTGATTATTTCACAGTCACAGATCTCATATGAACAATAAGTACTAAAATCACTCAGCAAATTCATAATAAAGCAGTAAATGACAAAGGATATATAGTGGTTCGGCGATCTTCCTACGTCCACTCTGAAGTTGGTGACTTTATTGATTCACTTGATGATTTCAATCAATTACAGCGGAATACAGTTGATAATAGCTCTGAAATTTGATTACAACAGCGGTAGTGAAGCGTACAATTGAATCCGGCAGAATCTGGACGTTCCGAAGTCGAAAAGTCCCTTTTCTGAAGGCTTCAAGGGGCTATTTATAGGCGTAGGAGGCCGAGATCACGCTCAAACTTCGGAAGACTTTTTCTAGCATGTGAATGGGCCCACGCGATCGACCCCACCAAGTTTCGACTCGATCTGCGATCGATACGAAACAATTTCGTATCCATCATAAATTAATCCAATCGAGCTGAAACTTGGAAGGAACATTCTTTACCTTGTACGTAAGCTCCTGTGAAAACTTCATTGCATTTGGATCGGTGGATCTTGAGTTATGACCGATACAAGCTTGGGTTTTTCGTTGGCTGTTCGATTCAAATCCATGAATTCGAATCGATCCATTTCGAATCGATGACTCACGTGCTTCTGTGATGACGCGCCGCGCATTCCTCGCATCGATCCTTTTTTCGCTCTGAATTGACTGTTTCGACTCCATGAGTTTCGCCTCATTTGTATCGATGACCGTTGCATAGCTCGAATCCACCAATAACGTGTACTTCGCATCGGTTTGCAGTGTGCCCACTTCGTATCGATAGAGGTGGCGTTATTCGCATCGATGGAAGTTGTCTCTATTCGATCGATACGAACACGCGTATTTGGGATGGATACGAAACGAGAACAGCTGATGGATACGAACCAAGGTTCTCTGATGGATTTGACCAAATGCCTCCTTGATGGATACTAATTTGGCATTGAATGACCGATACGAAGCGTACTACCTGCTGATGGATATGAAACCGATTGATATGAACGAAAGCTTGTGGATGGATACGAAGCAGATCGATGTGAGCCGTGGCACGACGATGGATACGAGAACAGTCGATTCGAAGCGTGGTACACTGATGGATACGAAAACGAGGTTAATTCCTTCAACTTGCATCGATCATAACTTGAGCATACGGACACGGATTGACTTGAAATTTGTGATGCTGACTTCTATGGCTTTGCTTGTCATGTTTGGTCGATAATGGCCCGATCCGGACTCGGATAAAATTCATCGATATCCATAGCGAAGCAATGTATAACCAATCTTTGAGATGAGCTGTCTTTGGTTTTCGATCAATCTTTTGGTATCGCGGCCTTGCCAAAAGGCGGGATAACATATATACACTAAATTCTCTTTACTATTATTTAGTTTTGAAATATTTCCTTAATAAATCCAATATCCTTTAAATAAAACTTCAAATTCAAAAACTGAATATTCCTCAATTTATTTAGATTTCATACATTTCACTTAAATCACCATAAACCTGAATTAAGTTATAAAACCATATTCCTTTAAAATCTCAATTTCAATAAGTTCCAAATGGATTCTCATTAACTATAATTCTTAATTGGATAAAATCTCCATCAATTTCAAACTATCTTCTCAACCTTGATTTATAAAATCCAATATAAATTCCATATTAAAATATAATTTAAGTAAATACTTAACCATATTATATTTTAAATAAAAATCAAACTTTATTATTAAACTTATTTTGTACATAAACAATTTTATACATAGCTTAAAACCAAGAATTTAACTATATATATAAAATAACATTTATAAAATATCCCAAATCAATATCTCATAGAATCATATATTTCTTTACATAACCATAGAAATCATTTCAAAATATTTTTATATATTGACCACGGTGTCTGTATATAATTTTCTATCCTATGGTCAAGTGATACGGATATTTATCATTCCAGTCCATAATTTAAAATAAAAATATGGTTGTATATCATTTCAAACCGCAATCCCGAATGAAATAAAGTGCATAACGATTTGCAGTTTAAAACAGTATAAAATACAACATCCATTCATCCAATATCAATCATCAACCATTTATTACAATCATCATCCAATTTAAACAATAACAACAATATAGAGCATATAATAAATAATAGGTAATTACTGACAGTTTATATTCAATAATAAAATAAACAATCTATCTAACTGGCAGTTTATATGCAATAATAAATTAAATAAAAATTTAGACAAGTAAATTAAATTCAACTGAGATGATGATTAAAATATGCCAAATAATCATAGATAAAATTTGAATCACATCAAAATTTAATTTAACAAACATAAGAAATCTTAGAAGTTGTGAGTGGGTTAAAACACTCACCTTTTAAATTCAAATTGAATTTAAATCCAATTTAAACCCAAAAATTGAACAGTTTCAAAATCCGTCCAAACAAGCGCCAAAATATCTGGAATTCCAATACGAACCTAGCGGAAGAAACGGTGCACAGATCGGACCTCGTATGTGAATGCTATTCGAGTTAGAACGATTGAATCGGAAATTTACATAAAAAAAACAAACCAAACGTTACCCAGTAGAGCCACATCAGCATCTATATGAATACGCGGAAACCCTAGTGCCTTTGTGCGAAATCGCGTTCAAAAACTGCTATAGCCGCCACGCTCTGTCCACGTTGATGCGCCAACACCTCGCAGATCCATATATCCCCGACCATGCTTGACTTCGCCGGCCTTGGCCGCCCTCTCTAGTAGGGTCACGACGCTCCAAATTGCTTTCGCCGTCGTCCAGTTTCATGGCCAATACTGGCGATTCGAGCAACATCCACCTCAAACAAAACATGCCGATCATCTAGTCTCAAAACCCTCTACATTCTGATGCGTCCCGATCGAGCAATCGTCGACAATCCGTCGTCCAATAGGAAGCCCTAGCTACAAACGGCCGGAAATAAACGAGCCAAATCCAGCTATACAGAAACTCAGATCTAAAAACAAATCACAGATATAAGATGCGTTCATCAAGAACTTCGATATATAATTTTTCTGAATTTTTTTGAGGTGTTTGAAATTTCACTTTAATTTTTTAATTATTGATATTAGGTATTTGTTTGCCATTGAAATGAGGAGGTGAAAGAAATTGTACGCGCAGACAAATGAGAAATAGAGGTAGGCTAGGGATTATAACCGGGTATTTATAGACAAAGTTGAAAATAAAATAGATGGACTCGATTTATAAACGCGTTGAACGATAAATGGCCCGAAAATCCCGTTCTGACTCCGTAACGAAATTGGGTCAACCCGTATATCAAAATAAATGTTTTAAAATATTTTAAACGCAATGGAAAAGGTTTCACGTCCAAATTCCATTGTATGAAGAAGTTATGCTAAAATCAATATTTTTCAAATTGATTTCAATTTCATTGATTTCAAGGCGTTTCGAGTCCGTACGATCAAACGACAAGCCCAATCACCACGAAACTTGAAATCCTACAATAATTCACTAATACGGATCCGATAAAATTGGTTTCGTCGAAATCCGAGTCAGTGCCCAAAATGGCTATTTTTCCATTAATTTATTAAATAAATAAATTAACAAATAAATTCAAATTTCCAATTTGAACTCTATAATTAACAAATTTCACTATTTTTAAATTTCGAAATCATTTACACAAATTTACCCAAATTTAAATGTCAATTTAGAGTTGATAAATTCATCAATTTCAATGTTAACCTCACTTTCATTAAATTCACAATTATAATTTAAATTCTCAATAATCCGATTAAATTTACTTTTCATTCTCATTATTCAATTCATTGTTATCCAACGGATGAAATTAACATTGGTTCATTGTTTATTCCATTATTATTCTCAAATTCCATATTCATTTCAATTAGCGTAATAAATTAAATTTCATTTAAAATAAATTCATTTACCAATTAATTAGGTAATTTATAATAATTGTTATATTATGAATGGAATTAACGTTAATTTCAAATATTATCTCAATTTACATTAAGATAATATTTAATTACCTTTAAATGAAATTTATTTCCCATTGCACTAATATACGCCTATTTACATCTTAATTTGAATAAATTTTACATTTCTAAATGTGTACTTCGATCAATTGTACACATTAATTAAGGGTTAAAGCTAATTGATGAATTTACCTTAATTCCATTCTTATACCAATTTATTACTTATACATACCTTAGTTTCTATGTAATTTATACATTCACACTTCCGTTATTTTATTAATTACCATTAAAGTAACATTTATTATCAACAACAAACATTATAATTACTTATCTACATTGATTGTATAAATTTTCAATTTATTACGTATTACTTCATCGGTTAATATAACTTTGAATTCATTCAATCACCACTAATTAAGTCAATTACTGCAATTGCTTTCAAATTAAATTTGTATTAATTAAACAAATAGGTAACTCATACAATTGTAACCATTAAAATTTAATTAACTTTAAGTTTATTACTTTCAAGCAAATAATATGATTACTTATAGAACATTGACTTTTATTAAATTACCATTTATTGAAATTCAAATTCATTAATTAATTGAATGCTTACATTTTATTCCATATATCCAATTTGTAGCTAAGTATCTCTACATTATTTCCATTGATTTGAATTAAATTCCCCTCTTTATATTATGCCTATAATTACGCTATAAACTAGTTACTATTATTTGCCTTCCATTTATTTGCCATATTCTCAATCCATTATTGTAACCTTTATTTATACTCTTAAAAATTTAATGTAAATTCCAATTCAATCAACTAATTCAACAGGGAACTTAAAAAAAATTACAAGCTAAGGTTACACTTGAGTTTATCATACTTCAACCAATTATTATAATTACATACAAAATACCAAATTCATTCAATTATTATTATTACATACAAAATACCAAATTCATTCAATTATTATTAATTATGTACAAATTCCTTTATTTATACAACACTTACATTTATTTACTTATTGTCAATTTAATTCCCACGTGCAACAATTTACACTATTTCATTTTATTTATTTTTTCAATTCAATTGTCAATAATTAGTTTTTAATAACCATTGCTACAATTCATTCTTTCCATTTACTTCATTATAAATCACAAAATTTTTATTTCTTTATAAAATTTTATTACAAAATTCTTGTAATTCAACAAATTCAATTATTGAAATTTACGGGTTGTTACACTCTCCCCCACTCAAAACTTTTCGTCCCCAAAAAGGAAAAAGAAGGGAAAAGAAGAATTAAGAAATCGATATATCTTACTTAAAATATTAAATTTATAAACAAATAAATTTACAAAATTAATTAATTTAGATAAAATATACCAATTTATACCCATTAAATCTTTTATACTCAAATTAATAAAGTTTGGAAAATATTTTCAAAATATTTTCTAAGTCCAAAATTTACGAAAGGGCAATTACCGCTTATTTTATGGAACCAAAAGCAGTAGCAATTGCTTCCATAACCTGCATTTCACTTATATAATCTAAAAGAGTTAATAATTATATAAAATAAAATATTTAAAGTTACTTCAACCATAAACAAACAAATCAATAAAACCATCAATCACTTGCAACAAGGCATACAACCATCGCATAGAATCAACACAAATCAATCATTATTCATATCAAACAAAACAAATAGTTGTTCGGGTTCAAAACTTTAAATTGTACAGAATGAAAAATAAACTATCAAGTGCATCATTTACTCAACAGTCTTAGATGAAACAAAATAGATTATTCATACATCTAAACAAATTTAAAGCATCCTTGCTCAAACAGCTATAAGTCAAGCAAGCAACAATTTCAAACAACAGATCAAGTTCATTCTTATTTACTTCATTCATATAATAATTTATCTTTTAAATTTACATTTTATTTCTTACAGTTTCATTTACTTTTATTCATTTCTAACAAAATCTCATTTTCACTTATTCATATCATGAAATTTTCCTTTTTATTATATTACATTCATTTATTCACTGCTTATTTTCAAAATAAATAACTTCAACTTAAGTCTATAATTACTTACTTACAATGTTACCTTCTATCATATTTTATTATTGTAAGATTTCCATTATAACTTAAGTTTATAACAATAACAACATCAAATTCTTATTTATTAAAGAATATTATTGAATACTTCATTACTTCAAATTTATTACTTGTATAATATCCATTACATTTTCTTATTAAACATTAGAACGTTTAATATTTGGTAAGTTATATATATGTGCCTTTAAGAATGTAATTAAAATCATACAAGTTTATCTTATTTCTTTTAATTAATTAAATGTTCAATAATTATATCTTTCGCTTTATAAGATTTATAATTTCAACTTCCCTTTAATCTCATTTATAATTTAGCATTAAATTTCTTATTTTAATTAGAGGTTCCAATTATTAATTAGTTACATTCAATTTCACTACAATAACTACACCTACTAATTAACGGAAACTTAAGAATGAAATACCGGGTTAAATTTCAAATCATTTTAAAGATAATAGATAAAGGTTTATACTTAAAACTTATATATCAAATTATACTTAAAACAATTATAAATTTATATGTGGTTATCAAAATAAATCCGTAGTAAAACTACTACGGTGGCCTTCCCACTTCAAAACTCGAAAATGAATGTCGATGATGCGTGCACTCATCACCGAAATTATTTTCCAGTGATAAAGAGGGAAGTATATACTTATTTCTTTCCAAATTTTCTTTTAAAACATTTCTTTCAAATTATATTGAAATATTTATATCAAAAAATACTTCTAAAATATTATTATTATATTCCAAAATCATTTGAAAGAAATTTTCAAAACACCGGAACTTAAGTTCTAAATTCCCAATTTTCATTTATTTTATTAGAAATCTCATTTTGACTATTATTTAAAAAAAAATTGATTACCTAACAACCAATATATTGCAACCAAATATATATCATTTATTTATAAAAATTTATTTTATATATAGAAAATATAATAGGCAAAATTATTTCATTCACCTATATTAAAAACGAATATTATGTTGGTCCGTCCTATTAAGTGTTTAGAAATCCCTATTGATGTCATAGCGTCCCATGCACCAACTAGAATTTATAAATACAAAATGGAACAAATTAACACAATATCAAAATATTTTATAACACTGTCAAATACGCTCTCTCATATATATACACTCAGCGACTCCCATAGGGTATTACTACCCTATTCGTCAAGAGTCGGACCCCACAAAGCTAAGGTTTTCACTACACCAAAGCTCTGATACCAGATGTAACGTCCCGCCCTTTTTGCACGCTTTAAATCGACGATAAACCACACACGTCAGACTTAAACCATAAAGAAGGGCGGATTGTTATGGGGTAAATAAGAATAAACAGAGACAGAAAAAAACAAAATAGAATCTTGCAGCGGAACGATAAAATATAATAATCAAATAAACAGTTCATGAAGATGTTTTACAAAAACATTTGATTATACTTATACAATGCATATCAGAGTTACACATAGCAGAGAATAATCAATAATAATGCAGCGGAATAAAATGGTGTAGTGAAATATAATAAATAATAGTAATATAAATCTTCGTCTTCGTCCTCCAGAGCTAAAGTCTTCGAATACTGAAATGCTCAGGCTGACCCGAGCGAATTGAAAAGACAAAACACTCGAGTCAGAACTAAAATATTATGTGAGTTAAATCAACAGAAATAAATGTGAGTGCAGTAACTTAAGAGATGCTCGGGGTTCACATCTCCTAAGGATCCTTAAACTATTTACTATATAGTAATATTTCTCTATTATAATAGTGTCTATAGTAAAATAAACTTACTTTTAAATAGCGTTAAGGAGTGACCCAATATTCCCCTTAACATTAATGGTCCCAGTAGTCCATTCAATATCATAGTCCCTCCTGATCGGGAAGCCACCAGAGGATACCACACGGGCTATGGGAGAAAACCAAACTCGTACAAGGCGCGCAAGGGTAGGTGACACGACATAACTAGGCAATGCCAGGGTAGATATACCAATTGCTATACGGACTGGTGGTAACGCGTAGCGCGCAGCTACCGCCCACCTCGAGCCACACCCCTAAATAAATAAAAAACAAAAGTGGCCACCGAATCAATCCAAAAGTCAGAGTATAATATCAAAGGGATGTTTCCGATAAGAGGGGCTACCTCCTTGGCCCGAGAATCGCTTCTGTTTTAGCCACCTTATGCCAACTCACGGGAGTCGGGTCCACGTATATACCTTAATAGAACGTAGTCACCATCCTACTTCATTCTGGAATCTCCACGCATACACGGTTGTTAAAGTGGTTTTTGGAGTTGGCAGAGAGTATGACAACTTTCGATCCCGGTCTCTTCAACAACCAAACGTTATTATAACACCGCGGTCATTTCATAATAATTATACTTCGAAACCAGGATATAATATTTATTTCAAAACCATATAAATACGATATCATCTTCATTTAAAAACCAAATCAATAAGATATTATTTTCATTAAAACCCAAATCAATATAATTTCATTTTTATTTCAAATATATCCTTTTCCCAAAATCATAGCTTTTTCAAACCATAATACCTTGAAACCCATAACTTTGAAACATAACTTCCAATACTTAAATGGTTTAATATTAAATTACTTTACATAATAAATTAGTTTTTTAATTTCACAAATCAATTCCAAATACAGATTTTAATACCAAATAAACCATTTCAATTTCCATATATTTCAAAGCTTTAATTATTCAATATTTCAAAACTAAATTTTATAATTCATATATATATACACCAAATTCTCTTTACTATTATTTAGTTTTGAAATATTTCCTCGATAAATCCAATATCCTTTAAATAAAACTTCAAATTCTGAATATTCCTCAATTTATTTAGATTTCATACATTTCACTTAAATCACCTTAAACTCGCATTAAGTTATAAAACTATATTCCTTTAAAATCTCAATTTCAATAAGTTCCAAATGGATTCTTATTAACTATAATTCTTAATTAGATAAAATCTCCATCAATTTCAAACTATCTTCTCAACCTTGATTTATAAAATCCAATATAAACTCCATTTTAAAATATAATTTAAGTAAATACTTAACCATATTACATTTTAAATAAAAATCAAACTTTATTATTAAACTTATTTTATACATAAACAATTTTATACATAGCTTAAAACCAAGAATTTAACTATATATATAAAATAATATTTATAAAATATCCCAAATAAATATCTCATAATATCATATATTTCTTTACAGAACCATAGAAATCATTTCAAAATATTTTTATATATAGACCGCGGTGTCTGTATATAATTTTCGATCCTATGGTCAAGTGATACGGATATTCATCATTTCAATCCGTAATTTAAAATAAAAATACGGTTGTATATCATTTCAAACCGCAATCCCGAATAAAATAAAGTGCATAACGATTTGCAGTTTAAAACAGTATAAAATACAAAATCCATTCATCTAATATCAATCATCAACCATTTATTACAGTCACCATCCAATTTAAACAATAACATCAATACAGAGCATATAATAAATAACAGGTAATTACTGATAGTTTATATTCAATAATAAAATAAACAATCTATCTAACTGGCAATTTATATGCAATAATAAATTAAATAAAAATTTAATCAAATAAATTAAATTCAACTGAGATGATGATTAAAATACGCCAAACAATCGTAGATAAAATTTGAATCACATGAAAATTTAATTTAACAAACATAAGAAATCGTAGAAGTTGTGAGTGGGTTAAAACACTCACCTTTTGAATTCAAATTGAATTTAAATCCAATTTAAACCCAAAAATTGAACAGTTTCAAAATCCACCTAAACTGGCGCCATAATGTCCGGAATTCCAATACGAACCTAGTGGAAGAAACGGTGCACGGATCGAACCTCGTATGTGAATATTATTCGAGTTAGAACGATTGAATGGGAAATTTAAATATATAAAAACAAACCAAACGTTACCCGGTAGAGCCATGTCAGCATCTATCTGAATACACGGAAACCCTAGTGCCTTTGTACGAAATCGTGTTCGAAAACAGCTACAGCCGCCATGCTCTGTCCACGTTGACGCGCCACCACCTCGCAGATCCATATATCCCCGACCACGCTTGACTTCGCCGACCTTGGCCGCCCTCTCCAGTAGGGTCGCGACGCCCTAAATTACTTTCATCGTCGTCTAGTTTCATGGTCGATACTGGCAATTTGAGAAATATCCACCTCAAACGAAACATGACGATCATCTAGTCTCAACACCCTCTACATTCTGATGCCTCTCGATCGAGCAATCATCGGCAATCTGCCGTCCAATAGGAAGCCCTAGCTACGAACGGCCGGAAATAAATGAGCCAATTCTGGCTACAGAGAAACCCGGATCCAAAAACGAATCACGGATATGAGATGCCTTCATCGAGAACTTCGACATGTAATTTTTTTGAATTTTTTTGAGGAGTTTGAAATTTCACTTTAATTTTTGAATTATTGATATTAGGTATTTGTCTGCCATTGAAATGAGGAGGTGAAAGAAATTGTACGCGCAGACAAATGAGAAATAGAGGTATGCTAGGGTTTATAACCGGGTATTTATAGGCAAAATTGAAAATAAAATAGATGGACCCGATTTATAAACGCGCTGAACGATAAATGGCCCGAAAAGCCCGTTCTGACTCCGGAACGAAATTGGACCAACCCGTATATCAAAATAAATGTTTTAAAATATTTTAAATGCAATGGAAAAGGTTTCACATCCAAATTCCATCGTATGAAGAAGTTATGCTAAAATCAATATTTTTCAAATTGATTTCAATTGATTTAAATTTCATTGATTTCAAGGCGTTTCGAGTCCGTACGATCAAACGACAAGCCCAATCGCTATGAAACTTGAAATCCTATAATAATTCACCGATACGGATCCGATGAAACTGGTTTCGTCCAAATCCAAGTCAGTGGCCAAAATGGCTATTTTTCCATTAATTAATTAAATAAATAAATTCAAATTTCCAATTTTAACTCTATATTTAACAAATTTCACCATTTTCAAATTTCGAAATCATTTACACAAATTTACCCAAATTTAAATGTCAATTTAGAGTTGATAAATTCATCAATTTCAATGTTAACCTCAATTTCATTAAATTCACAAATTATAATTTAAATTCTCAATAATCCCATTAAATTTACTTTTCATTCTCATTATTCAATTCATTATTATCCAACGGATGAATTTAACATTGGTTCATTATTTATTCCATTATTATTCTCAAATTCCATCTTCATTTCAATTAGCGTAATAAATTAAATTTCATTTAAAATAAATTCATTTACCAATTAATTAGGTAATTTATAATAATTGTTATATTATGAATGGAATTAACGTTAATTTCAAATATTATCTCAATTTACATTAAGATAATATTTAATTACCTTTGAATGAAATTTATTTCCCATTGCACTAATATACGCCTATTTACATCTTAATTTGAATAAATATTACATTTCTAAATGTGTACTTCTATCAATTGTACACATTAATTAAGGGTTAAAGCTAATTTATGAATTTACCTTAGTTCCATTCTTATACCAATTTATTACTTATACATACCTTAGTTTCTATGTAATTTATACATTCACACTTCCGTTGTTTTATTAATTACCGTTAAAGTAACGTTTATTATCAACAACAAACATTATAATTACTTATCTACATTGATTGTATAAATTTTCAATTTATTACGTATTACTTCATCGGTTAATATAACTTTGAATTCATTCAATCACCACTAACTAAGTCAATTACTGCAATTGCTTTCAAAATAAATTTGTATGAACTAAACAAATAGGTAACTTATACAATTTTAACCATTAAAATTTAATTAACTTTAAGTTTATTACTTTCAAGCAAATAATATGATTACTTATAGAACATTGACTTTTATTCAATTACCATTTATTGAAATTCAAATTCATTAATTAATTGAATGCTTACATTTTTTTTCCATATATCCAATTTGTAGCTAAGTATAACATCTACATTATTTCCATTGATTTGAATTAAATTCCACTCTTTATATTATGCCTATTATTACGCTATAAACTGGTTACTATTGTTTGCCTTCCATTTACTTGCCATATTCTCATTCCATTATTGTAACCTTTATTTATACTCATAAAAATTTAATTTAAATTCGAATTCAATCAACTAATTCAATAGGCAACTTAAAAAAAATTACAAGCTAAGGTTGCACTTGAGTTTATCATACTTCAACCAATTATTATAATTACATACAAAATACCAAATTCATTCAATTATTATTATTACATACAAAATACCAAATTCATTCAATTATTATAATTATGTACAAATTCCTTTATTTATACAACACTTACATTTATTTACTTATTGTCAATTTAATTCCCAAGTGCATCAATTTACACTATTTCATTTTATTTATTTTTTCAATTCAATTGTCAATAATTAGTTTTTAATAACCATTGCTACAATTCATTCTTTCCATTTACTTCATTATAAATCATAAAAAAATTATTTATTTCTAAAATTTTATTACAAAATTCTTATAATTCAACAAATTTAATTATCGAAATTTACGGGTCGTTATAACTAACTAGTAAAAGGATGGAAAACTGGGGTGGAGATGATAAATGGCTGGAAAAAAACTCAAATATAGGTACTTGTACCAATAGGTGGGCCTTACTTTGTTTTAGGCACGCAAATGTGAGTTGAACATCCATAAATGTCTGAGTAAATACCTGTGATAAGATGTTTAAATAGCTAAAAGTCATCATATTTTTGTGCATAAATAATCAAGAGAGGGTATAGTATATGGATTTGTACATTTGTGCATTTTATTTTCATCTATAGATGTACCAATTCTCTTCTTTGGCCTAAAATTTTTTAACAACACTAAATACGTCTTCTTCCATATGTATAGCTAATGGTTCGAAGGTTGTTTGAACATAAAGGGTGTTAAGAGAGCATGACACTCGAATAATATAATTATTCAATGCTAGCACATTGGGTTTAGCCCATACATTTTTTATAGTCGAACTTTGATTTTAACTCCTCCTAAAGGAAAACTTGAATTAGTTTGCAATCGTTTGGAATGATTTGAGACAGCAATCAAAATATTGTGTTCGCTGAGCCCTTAATTTGGCACTAGAGGCATATTTGAATATACATATTTTTAATAATTTTTTTACCCATGCATATACAAACATACATACACATATATATATATATATATATATATATATATATATATATATATATATATAAGTATTGAATAAAAAAATAGAGAAAAAAAATATTTTTTACATGTACTTGCAAACCATAGATAAACATAACAGACCTTCGTACTTCAGCTAGATCTATTAGATTAAAATCATAAAATTTGTTTCAATTTTGCTAGCCAAATAAACATTATAATCATATAAAAAATTATTAAATTCAAATTTTCTATTTCTTACAATTCAAATGAGAATTTACACTTTTCTCAAGGTCAACAATCGTATGTGAATATATAATGAAGAAAAGCACAACCTCTGATAGTGGATGAATAAATGATTTTCATTTAAATCAATGATATATTCAATCTGCAACTGTGAATTTGTTGAAACAATCAATGATTGTTTTCAGAAACCAGCGAAGTGAACAAATGATTACTAAAACAAACTTTCACAACAGACAGAAAGAACATGAAGTCAGCAAACGATCAAATAATTTGCAATCGCTGAAAATACCACCAACGATAGTAGGTGAAGGGGAAAACCATTATACTCTACAAATCCATATTGTAAAAATCCACGCAGATAGAAATATATGTAATACGTACCTAAGTTTAGACGGACGATGTAGCTTATCCCAAATCGAAGGTGATTTGAATGCAAGAAGACTGAAGATGATGATAGACTGTGGGTAACTCCAGCAAATTAAATCATGGCTAGTCAATGGGTATTTAGGGCAAGTGAAGATGACGACAGGATTCAGGGAGTATATCTCAAATCAGTATAAGCGAATATTTAGGGTTAGGAAGAGGAAGAGAGAAATGGGGAGACTTATTAGAAAATGAGGTTTCTTGAATGGGAGGAGAAAACATTTTGAGGGAGAAAGTAAAGTTGCGACTGTTCAGATCAAAATTTAGGAAATATCGAAGGGGACATCTATGCTCTTAAAACCAAACTCAATAATCATAATATAATATGGATTATGTATCAGCATTGTGGGGGCAGATAGTTATGACTGTCCCTGACTGAAGATAGTACCTGTTGTAACTTTGATGTTTCATTTTGGAAGTGACCATATGTACTATCTTATGTTCTATTAAATATGATTTCCTTGCGTTGCGGGATTATGTATTTCTTTTTTCTTATCTTTTCTTTTCTTTTACCCTAACAGCTAGTCTTTCAAAAACCTGGATAATTGGTATATGAATATCATGGATGTATTAAGTGTCGCCTTTAGGAGTAAGAAAAGTAGATCAATATTCTTGTACTGCATTTAGAGTTCAAAACTCATTGAAGATAGTACACAATCTTGGACAAGAAAACTCATAAGTGAGTTACGAACGTATTTAATGGTGGTATAATTAGGCGCTTGCATGGGTCAACATACAAAAATTTAGTGGCAAGTATATTTTATATTTCTACTTGTCAATATTAATTCAGTTCATTTGTACATTTTAATTGATAAACATTTTATCAATTATACTAACTGCATAAATTTATTGGTGTAGATTATTATAACTATATGTAGTAGATGTTCTTATAATATTAGAAAGGTTTAGATATTACCATTTCATTTTTCAAATCAGGCTCCCACTAGATTTTTATGTTTCTCAAAATCCTAAGAGAAAACATAGAAATCTTTCAATTTCTTGAGTGGGTGTTTGGACTTCTATGCCTTAGGATTTTAACCTTGAGGAAGTCTCAACAAATCATAGGCCCACATACGATGGATAACTCCTTATCGGTTGTGTCATATACAACTTCTAATCCATGATTCCTTGTTCTAATCTTGTCTTTACCTTAAGGAACTCAACAAACAAAGAGAGACTATTCATTTATACCCACCATTTCACGATGGCTTAAGTATAGTGCACATACCTTGAGAAAAGCTCAACAAATATATGTAATTATCTTCCCTCGTCTATTCAATATATTAATAGTACTAACACAACATCACTAGCTTGAGGAAAACTCAACAACTAAGGATTATATAAGTAATATATTAATATACAAATGGTCTAAGAAAACTTTAAATTAAAGATCATAATCTTTAATATATTATATTAAGTGACATCAATTTATGGAATACTGTATTTCTTATGAAATATCCTCATGATTCAAGTGTCACACACATCAAAACCATGGTATACATAATTTACATATGTATTTATTCCTTAAGTCTATTTAGCGTTTCTTTAATGTTCCACTTTAGTTTATACGTTTATATCATATAAGATTTATTATTATATAACTTTTATATTTTATTTAACTTATATAACATTTATGTATAACATTGTATTAACCAGATCTTATTTAATTAATTAACATTTTAATTAGTTATTTAATTATTCAGTTATAACATATTATATTGAATATGTACAATATAACCTTTATAATAACACATATATATATCTTATATGTACTAATTTATTAATTAGCTTTGGGTTATTTTATTTAATTAAACAAATTTAACTAAATTTTATTAATTTCAAAAATTCTTTTATATATACATGTATACTTATATTGTCTTACATAATTCAAGACAACATAACATATATATTATACATGTATACGTATTTAGTTAATTAACTTATTTAATTAATTCATTTATTTTATTAATCTTATTAATAAATAATATTTTTGAAATTAATGTCTTAATATTTTCAAACATTTTAAAAACTTATATTAGATTATAACTTCTATAATATACATGTCTTATTTTGAATTTAACATTAAATTAAATATCTTCAATTTTTAGTTTACAAAACAATTTGGAAACCAATCTAAGACCCAATTCAGATTAGGCCTTTTCCATTTGCCTTTTTAGCTTACTTCCCCTTTCGGTCTAGGCCGGTAGCCAGAGAAGGCGGCGTACTTGATTACCCAAACCTACTCCTAGATGCTACTTTTTTAGACATCCTACTAAATTGCCAAGCTTAATTGGTTAGCCTTAACATGACTATTTTAGATCGCATAGACTATTTTGCTCTGATACTATCATAGGAACCGATTGAGCATGCAGTAAATAAAATGGATGAATTTCAAAAAAATTATATCATTTGAATCTTATTAAGCTTATGAAGTCTAAATTAATTTAGTTCTTGTCTAAATTTTTATTTAAATAAAATCTATATTTTATTTAATTTATGACTAATGTTTTGATTTTATGTATTAAGGGTTTATTTAATATGAACATGTGTATCATATACAATCGCGTGTGTGTACATGCATGAGCAATAGTTAAAGTGCATATAGTTTGACTTGCCCATGTATAAGTGTTGGGATTTACACTATGACGGACAAGTTAGCCCTCCGGAGGGCCTATGCATTGCCCAATATGTTTATATATAAATATGATATGAAATTATGTGTGTGTATGACATTGTGAAATAGTTGTACTTATAGGTACAAATATAACTAATTTTAAATATAAATTTAAGTTCAATGTGTGTGTATGTATGTATGAATATATAGTTTGCTTATGTTTACATATATATGTGTGTGTGTGTGTGTGTTATAAAATCATTTTTAACTAATCAAAATTACTTTTCATCAAATGATAAATAATTAGGTTTAAGTAGGCAATTAATAATGAGAGAAAAGTGTGGAAGTAAAATGAAATTAATTTAGTTTTAGGAAAGCAATAAAAGAGAATGAGTCCAGAGATCTTTCTCCTTCCTTTTATTACTCTCTTTCCTTTTCAAATTGGATTTGGAAAATCTATCGCATCTTAATCTTAACTAATTTATCTTCTTTTTCATATTTTAACTATAAACAAAAATGACATTTACATATGATTATCTATACATATATACTTACATATATATTTTACATACAAATGCATTAAATTTTATTTTGATTGCATTACATGTTTTGAAAATTAAAGAAAGAAAGGAAAACAAAATTTAATTCAATTTCAACATAGGAAAATTTTAAAAATAAATTTAAGATATTACACATAAATCTTGTCATGGTACGTATTTTATTTAATACATATACATATCAAAATAATATGTTATAAAATATATATATATATTAAACAATATATATTATTCAATTCCTTTTTATTTCTGAAATTATATATATATATATATATATATATATATATATATGATTTAACAAAACATATGCATATACTATATACTTTATACTTATGTAAATTAAAAGCAACTATGTTTAAAGCCTCTTTCAAAATTGTCAAATTTTGAAAACTAAAAGAATTTTTTTAATTCCATAGCCAAAATCATATATGTAAACATATATGTAATTAAAACAGTTAATCATAAAATATATTTCCATATTACATATTCACATCTCATGTTGACAACACACATATATAGGGATTCATGATAATTGAATTGATCTAACTACACATAAACCATATAATGAGAATATATATCTGTATGTATGTACGTACGTACGTACGTATGTATGTATAAGTTTTAAATAGGAATATCACCTTGCTATAACCTAGAGAATATACACTGACTATTGAATTAATGGACTTTGTTTGAATTTCTATTAAATTCTTTCAAGGAAAGCAAGCAACTTAAAAGCACTACACACAGTTGCATTGATTTTATTTGAATTCGTGTTTGTAATGCTTTAATCGATGAGGGAATGAGAGATGACTTTTGACTAGCAAATAAAGGGATAATGGCAGCTCAAAACCCTAGAGGATAATTGTAGAAAAAAGAGAGGCTAATGTTGTTTAAATAACATAGGAAAGAAGGGATTTAAAGATGGAAGCATATATTTTCTTGCAATTTAACATTCTTTTGACATCACATTCCAAGCATTCCTCTCCAAGTAATGGCCATCCACGTCGCCTCCTATATATGCCTCAGTTTACTTCAAGCCAGATCAGATAATTTACATTTAAATCAAATTTAGGCATACATCGATATTGTACATTGATAAGTGCGTATATAATATATGCACTTTTTTCAATAATGATCAACATCATTCAAATAAAATTTACAATTAATATTTCATAAATATTATTAAATTTATAACAATTATAATTTAATTAAATCAGGTAGTAGAGGAGGATTCAACACTAGAGTTGTGTGACTCTTAGATGTAAATTCGGTCAGCGATTAATATCAAAAAATTAGAATATTAATGTTCACACACCACCTTAGCTAGTGGTGTGACATTTTGGCCAAATTTATCGCTCACATAGCTTTAGTATAATCTAATTTTACTTACTTTAATCGTTACCCAGTAGTGACAATTATATACGCCAATTCTCTTCGTCAACTCTAAATCACAATAGGACTTGTGGAATTTGGCGATGTTCAAAATTCTAATATCGTCCACATTCAACTTTATCTTCCAAACAGAAAGTCCTTAGTTCAATATAACAAATATTGTTAACTGAACAGCTCTAATTGGAGTCTTTGACTTTGAGTTGGGTTAAGTTGACTATGATGCTAACCTCATAAAACCAAGAAAAAGAATTCTCACTTGAATAGTGTCTCACTTCCAATGCTTCCACTCGACCAACTATAGTCGATCGATGGACGAGGTGCCACGATTTAACTATAATCAAAGCAGAGTTTCTATATTGAAGCTCGAAAATATTCTTAAGTCAAGGGAATTATGTAATATTGTCATACCGATATTATCTATTTGACCTTAGTTATATTAATCAATGGAAAACTATTAAGTGAGTTATTCCATAGTTATCTAATATTTATCAGTGCATAACCCCTTGCTGCCCCCAGCAGTCATAAGTAATACACTGCCTAACATGTAGAGAGCATTATTGTTATCCAGCATTTTGTCCCAACTATATTGACCTGATTGGACAAGTTAGATTCGACTGTCATTAAGGTCGGCAAGTCCAGAGCGATGATTATGGGGTCTAGAAGTCAGGCACAGAAGATAAGATAAAGCTGAGATCGAATGGAATTGAGAGATATGCAATGTAGAATGTGCAAAGTCCAACATAGGGAGGGATCGGCAATAACCGTTCTCCAATACAGGGATCAGCATGTTTCAGGAAGAAAGTGCAATTCGATGGAAAACAACTAATATCCCAAGGTCCATAAGTCCAATGCATATGAAATTTTGTGAATAAGATGTAGGGACCCTAGGGATTGCACCTCAAAAGGATGAAATAAGAGGGATTGGCCCTCTTCCGTCAATTGCAATCGGTCGAAATTAGACGGCAATTCACATTGAAGCAAACATCGAGCAATAACTCAAGTTTTACTAATCCAATTGGCATGAAACATGGAGGTTAAGCATATTTCACCATAGGGATGCTATCATAAGGATCGCACCCCCAAATTACTCCAAAAGAGCTATCAGTATCGATTGCTATTCTTTGAGATTTAGGCCATGCGATCCCTCTTATGGGTCCATATGATTTTGGAGATCCTTCTGCCGAATTTTCACATAGATATTTTACCATCTTCATCTATAAGTACAACCTTAGCTATTCATTTTGGGGTTTTTTTACGCTGCTAATTACTTTGTACTCTATTGTAATTAATGATTTTCGACTGATTCCTATTGTACTCAATTTACAAAGTGATTAATAAAGCTTTCTATTCAAAGTGGATATAGGCAAACAACATCGAACCACTATAAATAATTGTTGTGTTCATGTTATTGCTTTTATTTGCTACTATTTCATTATTGTTTTCCTCTATTTTCATTTTATAGTCTTCGTTTATTTCTCTTCAAAACTTCTATTGGGCACAAACATTTTGGTGTTAATTTTTGGCAATATTTTTGTGCTTTCTCTGAGAACACTTGATTCTCAGCTTATTCAGATCCCTTTGTTGCTACTGGATTGCATAAATCCCTCGAAGGAGATCCATAATCATCTTCAAGAAGCTTTTTTATTCTATTCAGATTTGCAAAACTCTAAGAAAAATTATCAACAGTGGTTAGGAACACCATATCTACTTCTCAGACTATAGAAAGAATCGAGAATGCTATCATCCAACAAGGATGCCCAAGCAATCAACCAATGGATGTGACTGCTACCAATCCATTTGATGTCCAAAACCCAGTTGTTTCCATTACAAGAGCCGAAATCAAAACCTAATGAGAGAGCTAGTGGATAGCTGCCGACGGTTATGGGCCCTACCTCTTATTTTGCCTCTGAGAGTTCTAGCTCATTAGATGATTATCACAAGTGTGGGCATCACAGAATTGACGGATATCGTGCAGAAGCTTCAGGACATCAACGGGAAAACATACCTGGTCTGTCAAGCTCGGTCGGTATCTATCCCTCCATAGGGATCGGTACTGATCCCTCCTCCAAAGGAGGGAGCCTGCCCTTCCACGCTGGAGCCCAAGCTGAAGCTGCTGCGACTGATTTGGATGCTAGAGTTTAGGTGAATACATACCAGTTACTTCTCTGAAATGACGATGAA
The DNA here is from genome assembly GCA_030765085.1 of Allium cepa. Taxonomy (NCBI): domain Eukaryota; kingdom Viridiplantae; phylum Streptophyta; class Magnoliopsida; order Asparagales; family Amaryllidaceae; genus Allium; species Allium cepa. The sequence continues at coordinate 440,694,663 of CM060929.1, forward strand.
GTGAACGTACGTACATACACAAGAGGATGCTGAGCCAAGAAGGCATAGAATGGCCTATAGACATTGATCGGACCATTCACGTGAGGTGGAGCATGACCACCGCTTGGCTCCAACTATCCAAACATCGGATTTATCAACTATGGTTAAGCAGCTAGTGAGAGAGAGAGCCAAGGTTTGACAAATGATGATTGGGGGATCTCGACAAGCCATTCCCCATTTGTTGATAATATCTTACATACCGAGTATCCAAGGAGGTTTAGTATGCCATCGATGCCTACCTATGAGGGAAAAACCGACCCCAGGCTGCACATCATGAGATATGAATATCAAATGGATTCTACGCGAGCTGATGATGCAACCAAGTTTAGATGTTTTCTAACCACTTCCTATGGAATAACAATGATGTAGTTTACAAGATTACACCGACGGTTAATCTCTAAATTTGACGATTTAGTAATGAACTTTATAGAACAGTTCTGTATGCACACAACTCACCCGAAAGATGTATTGTCCCTATCCAGCGTGATCCAGACTCTAGAAGAATCGCTGAAAGATTATTTGGAGAGATACCATATAGCCATCATGGAAGTTAGTAATCTGAATGATCATTCAATATTGATGGCGATAACAAGAGAGATTGACCCAGATTATGATTTTGGTGATCGGTTAGCTGGCAAGCCACCTGCAATGTTGGAGTGTTTCTATGAAAAAGCGGCTCAGTGATTGAGAAAAGAGGAAGCCAGATGATCTAGGAAGAATAATTTTATAGGACAAAGTGGAGAGCGAGTGTGGAGTAACATAGCGGTGAAGCACTCTGATGATAGTTATCGAAAAGTTCAAGTGAATGTCCAAAACAAACCGAATCAGCAAAAGAAAGGCGGGGATAGAAACCAGGAACGAAAGAGGGATTTTAGAAGAAGAAAGCCTAAGATTCCAATGTATGATACTTACACACCACTGAATACATCATTAGAGAACGTCTATTTTTCTCCTTGCAATACCGTGCAGTACAGGGAGCGACCTCCGTAGGAACCGATGGAGAACCATAAACAAACTGGAAAAATTACAGGTTTCATAAATGTCGTTGTCATAGTACGAATGAGTGTAGTCATCTCTAGGATATTATCGAGAAATTGATTCGGGAAAGAAAGTTATGGCAATTTGTTAAAGTCCTACAGGATGATGGGCACGGGACATCTGATCCCAATCGAGGAAAAGTTTCGCATTGGGCGGAGGAGCTTGCATGAACTAGTGGAAGATTAGTGATCAATACAATAGTTAGAGGACCGCATCCTGCTGATAAGAGTTGGCATAAGATGAAGCGCTATGCTAGCGCAATCAAGCATGTCAATTTTGAATGTTGTTCAAGTATAGAGGATGGAACTCTAGCAATACAGCAACGTATAATGGCCAATGACATTGTATTCAGAAACAGAGATGCAGATAAGGTAGAGGCACCAATGATCGACCCAACGGTCATTTCGGCCATGATCGGCCCCGCCTTAGTGAGAAGGATTTTGTTTGACTGTGGAAGTTTAGTAAATATAATTTTAAAAAAGGCTTACAATCAGATGAGGATGGAAGCCAAGGACTTGAAATCGTCTAAAGCCTGCATTCATAACATTAACGGTGTTTTTCGACTGAAGTTGTCAGATATATTGAATTTCCCATAGAATTGGGAGAAGGTGACCGCATGAGGGGGTGGATATTGCCATTTGTTGTCTTTGATATTGACTCTCCATACAATGGTTTTCAAGGCTCACCAGCCCTAGCCGAGTTTCGAGCAGCTATTGCCCTATGGTGTTCGACTTGAAGTTCACGACTGATAACAGTGTTAGAGTGGTACATGGTGATAAGGCGATCGGATGTGCCTGTTATGTAGCTGAGTTGAGGGATGCTCAACGGAAGGAGAAAGACAAGGGTGTGGATAAGTCTCTTCGCATCCAACCCAATAAAGGTTGACAATCAGTGTCTGAGCCTTAGCTCAGGTGCTATAGTCAGTTCTGTAAAGACATAGATCTAAAGGAAGATGAGGAGCCCAAAGAGACTAAGGTTGCACCGGCTGAGCCGACGATTGACATCATGGTCAGTCACGACGACTAGTGACGGGTCCTAAAGATCGGATCACAGCTCAGCCCCCCGATGATGAAAGAACTTGTTGGTTTTCTCTAAGTGAATCTTGATGTGTTTGCTTGGACTCATTCTGATATGTGTGAGATCTCACCTGCCATTGCCAGCCATGCATTGAATATCGACCCGAGGCATGTCCCGGTGAAACAGAAAATGCCTGGCATAGATCTGAAGAGATCTTCCACTCTTAAAGAGGAGGTAGATAGGCACAAAAGCAACGACATTATTTATGATGCCAACTACCCTAAAAGGGTATCTAATCTTGTACTCGTGAGAAAGGTGGATGAGAAATGGCGGACATGTGTTGATTACTCAAACCTGAACAAGGCATGTTTGAAAAACAATTTTTCCCTTCAAAGGATCGACCAGTTAGTAGACTCAACCGCAGGACACGAATTTCTATTTTTCGTGGATGCATACTCTAGATAAAACCAAATCTCGATGCACGTTCCCAATCAAGAGCACACCAGCTTCATTACCGATGTTGGATTGTATTGCTATGTGGTGATGCCATTTGGATTAAAGAATGTTGGAGCGAACTAACTACATCCAGTCAACAGAATGTTTAGAGATTTGATTGGAAAGACGATGGAGGTATACGTGGATGATATGCTCATGAAGTCACGAGATCTAACGACCACATTAGAGATTTGGTAGAAATGTTCGATATCCTTCGATATTACAAAATGAAGATCAATCCATTGAAATGTTCTTTCGGCGTAGGAAAGTTCTTGGATTTCATTGTCAATGCCAGTGGGATTGAAGCTAATCCCGAGAAGATTCAAGCAATTCACAACATCCAAGCGCCAAAGACCATCAAACAAGTATAGAGCCTAAATAGGAAGGTTTCCACCCTAAGTCGATTTATTTTCAAAGCTATCGATAAATGCATTTCTTTCTTTGAATTGACTAGAAGAGGGAAAAGGAATTTTGAATGGGCATAGGATTGTAAAGAAGCATTCCAAGCTTTGGTGAACCACTTAGGAAAACCTCTCATCTTGTCAAAGCCAGTGGATCACGATGACATTGATATCTACTTGGCCATGTCGGCACATGCTATAAGTGCTTTGCTGCTTCTCAAAGAGAATCGAACCCAGAGATCGGTCTATTACGTTAGCAAGCGATTAATAGAAGCTGAAAGGAATTACCTAAAGATAGTGAAATTAGCATACTTCTTGTTGATTGCTTCATGAAAGCTCCACCCCTATTTTCAAGCTCATCATATCAATGTTTACACTGAACGGTCGTTACGATAGGTCCTATAGTGACCTGAGACTTCTGGAAGGTTACTCAAGTGGAATATCAAGCCGAGCCAATTTGACATCACTTATCTTCCTTGGAGGGCTATCCAGGGACATGCACCAGCAGTCTTTATAGTAGAATTCACTGCACAGGATGTCTCCTAGAGAGCTGTGGAGCCCCTACCATTTGATGAAAGAGGTATACGAATGGCGCATCCAACGATCACTGTTCTAGAACTAGAATTATGCTAGTAACTCTAGAAGATTGGTCAATTTTCTATGCTTTAAAGCTTGATTTTCCTACAACGAACAACGAATCTGAGTATGAAGCTCTAGTTGCTGGACTTAAACTTGCCAGAGAACTAGGGATAAAATCTCTTGAAATCTTTTACGACTCACAGTTGGTAGTATACCAAGTTACAAGAGATTACCAAGCTAAAGAACAGCGAATCGCTCCGTATCTTACCAAAGTCCAAGAGCTATTGACTGGCTTTGAGTATTATGACATCGCACACATTACCAAGGATCAAAACAAAGAGGCCGACTCCTTGGAAAAGTTTGCTAGCACCGGGGATGCACAACAGACAGGCTTAGTTCCATTTGAAGTACTAGATGCTCCGAGCATAAACTAGATGGAAATTCGATTGGGTGCTAGATATGGAACCTAAGAAGGAGTCGTGGATGACTTCAATTAAAGACTATTTGCTATAGGGAGTTCTTTTCGAATGGAGGAATGAAAAACGACAATTCCTTTGCAAAGCTTCATAATATAATCATTCAGGATGGAGTTACGTATAGAAAGGGTTTTTCCGTCCCACCACTCCAGTGTATTTCTGATGATGAAATAAAATGAGTCATAAAGGAAGTTCATGAAGAGGAATGTGACGATCACACTAGGGGCAAACCTAGCAAAGAAAATACTCGTTATGGGTATTATTAACCGAATGTCAACCGAGATGTTGCTTATTAAGCTAGGCGATGTGATAAGTGCCAGATATACGCAAATGTTTCAAGAGCTCCACCGAAAAAAATCAGACAAATGGTCTGTCCACGGCAGTTTGCCATATGGGGCATAGATATTACCGTTTCCTTATCGATCTTTAAAGGTTGTGAGAAGTATGCCATCGTCACAGTTGGTTACTTTACCAAATGGGCCAAAGCGGAACCTTTATCCATGATCACAACAAAGAAAGTAATCAACTTTAATGTTCGGAACATCATCTGTTGTTTTGGCCTTTTGCGAACCATTGTAACCGATAATGGGAATCAATTTGACAGAGTTGAATTCAAATACTTCTGCTGTCAGCATAATATTAAGAAGAGATTTGCGGCAGATGCTTACCCTCAAGCAAATGGGAAAGTTGAAACTGCGAACAAAATCATAAATTCCATTTCGAAGAAGCATTTGGAAAAGGCTAGAGGCGAGTGGGTGGATGAACTCCCAACAGCGCCATGGACTTATAGAACCATCTACAAGTCCATGACTAGCCATACTCCATTTGCCCTTATTTATGATTTTGAAGCCATCATTCTTGTTGAACTTGAAGTTCCTTCTTATCCAGTAATATATTATGATCCCAGAACGAATAGAGATCTCCCCTTGGAATCTCTAGATTTTATACATGAGAAACGCGAAGAAGCTGATTTGAGGGAACCTGTAGATCGATATCGAGTCGTCCAATATTACAACACTAAAGTCTGACCTAAAACCATTGAAATCGACAATCTCGTCCTAAAACGGGTTTCTTCTATCCCATCATACATGAATCCCATTTGGGAAGATTGTATATCTTTGAACATAGGCTTGGAGAAGGAACTTTCAAGCTAGTGATTGTTGATGGTATCACACTCCCAAGAGCATGGATTAGCGAGTATTTATGATGCTATTTCACTTAGTTTATTTCTTTTCATTCATTTGTATTCAATATACGAATTTGCGATGGCATTTGATTTTCCCAAATATGTAATAAGACAAATTATGTTGCTTCTTCCATTTGGCAAATAAAGTTTGAAGTTTCCATCATATCTCTGATTGCTATAACAATACATATTAGTCACAATACCCGATTAACTAAAATTGATATGTCCGAGCATGTTCCTAGAGTTTGGTGGTAGTTGGTTACATAAGTTCAAGATTGAACTAAACAAACCGGATGTGGTTAGACTATTCATCTGATGATTCTTGCTCATAACCCGATGGATGGAATACCTAACAAGGAGCAGATGTGGCTCGACCATTTCATAACCAAATTAACCCTATATGGTAATGGGATAAATGCAAATCAAAAGCGACCGTGATACAATCAACCGCTCACTAAGTTAAACCCAAACTTGGAGGCAAACCAACCAATTAAGGAAAGCATGATCCAACAATTTTCCGAAATAACTCTAAGTTCCCTGTAACGGCCTGTAAATTTAACGGTTTAATAACATAATTAATCGATTTTTTTCATGAAAATATAACAACTAAATCCGAGGATGAAAAATTGATATTTGGTATATGTATATTGAAGCATAGCGAATTGCAGATTTCGTTGGAAAATATGGAAGATAGTTATGTTGTGTAATTTTCAATTTCAATATTAGATCAGTTGAAATTGGATGAAATAAAATATTTTTAAAATCTGAATATTTTTATATAATAAAAAAGATGTAAATCTTTTTCTAAGTAAGATGTTATTTTTCATTTCGTCAAATTTGGACTGCTCTAGCTCCGTTTATCTTCTTTTCGGCGTTTTAGCAGCATTTTCGGCTCTAGACATCAAATTTTGATAGGATGATCATATCACTGATATCTTTGTACCATTTTGTTCGTCTCGTCGTGCTGCTCCACGGTATGTTCATTTATGCATTTTGGTGTCCTGTACGTGGCAAAATCGACGAAATGTTTAGCTATATCTGTTCCATATTTGGACTTTTGGGTCTCCTATGCCCTTTCATCTATCCACCATGTTAATCAATTCCCATCTGCTTTATTTATTTCAGAGAATTCAACGAGTGGCCTTTTCTATTCCCATTTCAATATATTTATTTTCGGTTCCGTTCGTTTTTATCTCGTTCGTTTATTTTTTTGACTTTATCTTTTTTTTTTAAATTATAATATAAGTTCTATATAATTGCTTTGCCTGCTCATCGCTACCCATCCCTTTTCCTTTCATGGCCAAACTACTACATGTTCATTTTATATGTTTTGAAGCATATTATGGTAAGATGCCTATGCATCATTTTCAAACGCAACCTGCTCCATATTTTGCTCGGCCTTGCTTTGCCCGAACCTCCACCTTCTAGACCGTTCGGATTGCAATAGCCTGACCCCGTCTGAAACCAACCTCCACTCCACGCTCGGCCTCCCATCTCCTCGAAACGATCGCAACTCTCCACCTATGGCCGACCACACCACATCGTCCTCTAGCCAAGACTATCCTCCCTCCGCCCTGGACCAGACAGTTGCCACCATCATCTTCCAGTACACCATTCCACTCTCCAACCCTACTTCCTCGCCAACCAATCTTATCCCGCATAACTGCACCCTTGCCCTCAAGTTCATGTAGCCCTTCAACTTCTCCATCAGCCCACGAATTCCATCATCTCCATGTCATCCTTCCTCCAAGCATCCCCACGTCCACATGCAGCCAGACCCCACACCCATACCCCACGTGCCTACAGCCATCATCCAAACACAACCCACTAGAGTCTCGTGAGCAACACGCCCCATCCTTGCTTTGCCACCTTCCAAGCATATAGCCTCCTTTGTCTAAAAAAAGGAAAAGAAGAAAAGTTGATATTTTGCCTTGCTCCCCATTGCCCTTGAGCCCATGCAGCAAAGCAGCTCTTCTTTTCTAAAAAAAATGGTATATATCTTTTATTTAAAGGGTATTTTACGTATTATAAATTCTATTCTTTGTTCTGTTCTAGAGAAAATATATTGATTTCAAAATGTTGATTTTTAAAAATATAAATATAGATATTTTGATGTTAAAATATGTTTTTTATATCGATAAAAATAATATAATACGATGATTTTACTTTTAATATGCATTTCAAATTTAATATTGATTTTAAAATATAGATACATAGATTCTATTTTAAAATATATGTTTTAAATTGAATATTGGTTTTAAGAGAAAAATTATATATATATATATATATATATATATATATATTGTTTTCATCGATCTCTATTCCACTATTTCTGTTCCTATCTGGAGATTATTTCCGCAACTCTATCTTGTCCATGCATATCCATGTCCATACTTCTCATTCTTATTGTTTTTCTGAATCCTCGAAAGGTGAGCAATCACTCACGATTAGCATCCCTATATTTTGTAAATTTAATTCACCTGAAATGACAATTGAAGTATGCTGTTAAATTTGAATTGTTAAATTATTTAATTGTTAAATATGATATATATATATATGCCATTATCTACCTTGTTTACCTATGACGTATGACACCATAAGCTGTTGAATATATTTTATTTAAATTTATCGCTGATGATATATGTCTGTTATTGATAGTTATATTATTATTATATTTTTCTAACTCTGCAAGTTCCCTATTAGTTTTGAAATTCCCTATGGGTTGAAATGATACATACTCGAGCGATATTATAGATTAGGAGAAAATCGTTATGGGTTGAAATGATAAACCTAAACTATTTTCACTGATTTGGAATTTTGGGATGGCGGGTTGAAATGATATATACCTATAAAAATAAATTTTAAATTGTGGATTGAAATGATAAATATCCATATCACTTGACCATAGGATAGAAAATTATATACGGACATCGTTGGTCTGTTTTTAAAATGATTTCCAAAGTTTGGAAGGAAGTATATGAGTTTTAATATATATTGATTTTTAACATATAATATATAAATGTTATTTTTATATATATGTGTAAATTTAGATTTTTAAAATTATATGTTTTGGAAATTTTAAATTTATAAGTTAATTTTGAAAATATAACTTTTAAGATTTTTTGTCTTATAACTTTATAATTTTAAAAATATATAAAATAATATGTATTATATTCTAAATTTAAATTAATTAATATATATTATGTTTAAGTATTTATGTAAATATGGATTTTATAATAACTTTAATAAATTAAGGTAGAGAAGATAAATTGAAATTGAAATTATATTTGTTTAATAATTGTAAAAAAAATTGATTTGAAACTTGTTGAATTTGAGATTTTAAAAAGATATGATTCTGTAACTTGATTTGATAAAAAGTGATTAAATGAATATTTCAACTTTAAAAAAATTGAAATTGAATATTTTCTAAAATGAGATTTTATTGAAATGGTTATTAAAATGATTAAGTGAATATTTTAAAACTTAAATAAAATTAAAAGTTGAATTATGAAATATAACTGAAATTTATTAAATTTGGGTTATTGTAAATGTTTGAATAACTAAACTTTGAAACCTATTTTATTTGAAGTGATTTAAATTTATAGTTCAAATCTGGATCGAGATTGATATAAATATTAAATATTTTTAATGAGAATTTGAATTTGACCTTTAACCTTTGTAATTGAAAACATTGAATTGAGATTGATTTAAATTGAATTTTGGAACTACGGATGATTTGAATTGATTTGTGAAATTGGAAGAAACAATTCAAATTTGAAAATTTATTTTAATATATAAACTAATTTCAATATATAAACTATTTTAATGTACAGTCTATATTAATCTATAACCTATTTTAAATATAAACTATTTTAATTTATAACTATTTCAATATATATACTATTTTCAATATTTAGACTGTTTAAGTTCGGAAGTGAATATGATTTCGAAAGGGATATGATTTTGAAATGAATATGGTATTTTGATATGAAGTATAAACTGGTTGAAATATAATTGACCATGGTGTGAAATAAGCGTTTGGTTGTTAAAGAGACCGGGACATATGTTGTCATACTCTCTACCAATACCGAAAACCACTTTAACAACTGTACACGTAGTGGAGATTACAGAACGAAGTAGGATGGTTTGGCGATGATTCAGTATGAGGTATTAGCCCAGCCTTGACTCTCGAAAGTCAGCTTGATGTGGTTTAAACAAGAGCCATGCCAGGCCAAGTGAGGTCGTTCTTCCTATCGGGCACATTTCTTCGATACCATTCTATTACTTTGTGAATTGATTGGATGCACCTTTGATTTTGGGAGTGTGTCTCGAGGTGGGCTATAGTAGATGCTATGTGTTACCACTAGTCCAAATCTGTAAAACGTTAGAATCCTACCCAAGGCATTGCCTCGCGTGCCTTGTCACATGCTTTATTGCTCCTTCTATGAGTTTGGTTTATGTCGTACCTATGGAGTGCTCGTGGATAGCCCGCCAGTTTGGTGGAGTTTAACGTACTGTATAGATTGCGGCATTTGCATAAAATGTGTTAAGGGGGATATGGGTAACGGCTTAACGCTATTTTAATAGTTTACTTTACTATAAACATTATTTATGTAGCGTATTGTACTATGTATGTAGATAGTTTAATGGATCCTTAAAGGATGAGAATCCCAAACATTCTTTGAGTTATTTTGTATTTCAGTTGGCATTTCACTTAAGTTGAATTCACTAATATAAGAATGTTAATCCTAACTCGAGTGTTTTGTTTTTTGCTTTATGCTCGGGTCAGACCGAGTGTCTCAGCGTTTGAGACTACCTCCGGAGTTTGGAGGTTCACTAGAATATTGGTCTTTGTCTATTCAGCATTCCAGTTACTTCAGTTGATTCCAGCTGTTTTGTTCAGATTGTCGTTGGCATTTGTATTAGTAACTTCTGTGTATCGAGATATCTGTTGTATTTTGTTCTGACTCTAATGTTTATATAGTAGCTTCATGAACTACTATTAATCCATTCCGCTGCTTATTGTCTTATTACTCTGTGTCTGTGATTCTGTGATTGATTTTATTTACTGTATATGCTGAGTTTTTCCAAATATAAATTAACAATATGTTGTTTTGATCAATTCAAGTCTAACATGAGTGGATGATTGTCAATTTAAATAGTTCGAAATGCCAGGTCGTTACAAGTGGTATTAGAGCTTAGGTTGAGGAAAAACTTAGCGTATTGAGTAAAAAGCTCATTAGAGACAGGGTAGTGATACCCTAGAATGGGTAAAATTAATTACGAAATCATATTCTTTCGAGCTAGAAATCCTTTGTTAGGTTCCTCTAGATTTGGATTTCCTTTGAATTTCGAAACTTTCCTCTTTGTTCTGAATCCATTCTTGTCCCTTCCTCTTCGTGTTCATCTTAATACTGGAGCATCCCATAGCTTCAACTTCAATTGTCAACTTCATCCTATTGTGTGACTAATCACATCGGCGGTCCCACCAACCTTAGTATGATTTGTAGAAGGGTGAAACTCCTTTACAATAGGCTTCGATTCACCGGATATTTATACATCCTCGGTTTAGATGCTGTTTTTCTTGCAAAGTCTGAACCGTTTCTCTAGTAGATGACCCGAGTAAATTCTCTTGTGATCGAATGTCAATTGCCTCAGGATTTTGCAGGCAGTTTCATCTTTCCGCTTGAATCTCATCCCAGTGGTCTTGACTCCACCCCAATAGTCAGGGATTATTCTGACGTTTGGTGAAATCACTTCTCTCCCCGTGTGGGAAATTGAATTCTACAATCAATCTTATTCCTGGAGCTCGACCTGTTGTCATATCTCCCGAACGAATGGTTTCTATGAATGGTTAGTCCAACCATTTGTATTTACCAATGCTCCTGTATTCCTCATCGATCTCATGAATCGCATTTTCCATGATGTTCTCAACAGGGTTGTCCCCACTCTCGATAATGATATTCTCGTCTTTCTAAGTTTCGGTTAACCCGGTTAAGGTCGCCGCGGTTAATATAAGTCAATCCATCTTTCTTCTTTTGTAATTCAATTATCTTATCTTTCTTTTGAGCATGTCTTCTAAGTTAAGGTCTCTCTCAAATTTGAATCTCTATCCTTGTTCCAAAATCCATTTCTTGAATCATCTTGTAAGGGATTTTATTTGTAATTGATATAAAAATATTTTATATTGTGTTGTTTGAATTATTGAGTTTGATTTGTGGTTTCGATCAATTCCCTCGCCTACGCTATCGATAGGAATTCAAAAACACTCGAGCAGAACAAACTGATACAATATTGTTTTTCAAAATTGGTAAATGAAATAATTTTTATGTATGATTATATTTTATATAAGAGTATAATTTTATGAAATTAGATGGTTAAATGATTTGGTTATTAGAAATGATAATACTAGATTATCATTTATTGTTCGTCAACATTTCCTAAACCATTAACTATTGCTATTTTTTATAAGGAGTTGGATTTTTTTAAATGTGGTTTATAAATCTGATTTGCAAATGAAATGAATTTAAACTAAGGATTTGAGAATTTAATCTTCGGTGCTTTTCTAGGTTTGGTTTTTAAAGTTTAGAGAAAATATTATTTGAATTTTTTTCGAATGGTAATTATTTCCAAATAATTTTAAAAGAAGTAAGTCGGTACTCTCCTCTTTTGTCGTTGGAAAATAATTTCGGTGATGACTACAGCATCATCGACATTCATTTTCGAGTCTCGGAGTGGGGAGACCACTTAGTAGTTTTGTTATACTTTTGTTTTGAAAATGGATTTGATTTGTATTTTTGATTCTGATTTGATGTATAAATTATATATATGTATTTATTTATTTCATAATGGTTTGAAATGAAACCGAAAATTTAATTCTTAAATTATGTGTTAAGTAATGGTTTTCAACTATTGAAATGAAGTAATTTTTTTGAATAATTGGAGTGTTTAAAATGAGAATTAGAATTTAAATAACTTGAAAAGTTGAACTAGGATAAAATTTATTTGTATGACACTCAATTGCATCCTAATATATATATGTGTGTGTGCGTGTGTGTGCGTGTGTGTGTGCGTTACCTGAAATATTCAAAAAGTTTAAATGTTGATATGAAATTGTAATTTAAGGTTATACAAGAGAAAAACTTAAGTAATAAGATGTTTAAAAATGAAATATTGTTAAGGAAATTTATAAATAGAAGATTGAGTGGTTATAACGAATGTTTATACACTTAATCTATGTTGAAATGAATTTGAATAATAAATAGAATATGATTCAGGCAAATAAATATGAACTTAGGAATAGCCGAAGTTGAATTATAAATGAAATTAACTTAAGTAAAATCAAATAGATTAAATAAATGAGATAAATAAAATAAATTTGTTTTTGAAAGAAAATTCTGTACTAAAAGTTAATAAATTGAAAACAATCAATTGAATGAAAATGCATGGACTGGTAATTAACAAAATATGAAAAAATGAATAGTTATTGCTTGAATAAAATAGATTGAAACCAAAATTACTGAATATTAATTAATTAAAAAACTAATAAAATTTATATGGTTTGAATTACAGTTTTGAATTATTTATTGTATCTAATACTATGTATTTCAAATCTATCTTTCCTTTTGTTGCATCTATTCTCCAATCTCATTCCTTTTCGAGGACGAAAAATTTTGAGTGGGGGAAAGTGTAACGACCTGTAAATTTAATGGTTTAAATAACATAATTAACTGATTTTTTCGTGAAATTATAACAATTAAATCTGACAGTGAAAATTTGATATTTGGTATGCTTATATTGAAGCATAGCAAATTGCAGATTTTCATTGGAAAATATGAAAGTTAGTTCTGTTGTGTAATTTTCAATTTCAATATTAGATCATTTGAAATTGGGTGAAATAATTTTTTTTCAAAATCTGAATATTTTTATATAATAAAAAAGATGTAAATCATTTTCTGAGTGAGATATCATTTTCGTTTCATCAAATTTGGATTGCTCTAGCTCCATTTATCTTATTTTCGGCGTTTTAGCAGCATTTTCAGCACCGGATATCGACTTTTGATATGATGATCGTATTGTTAGCCCGTGAAATGATAGTTTTGATGACAACAACCTTAGAATAGATTATAAAATATAAATACTAACAGTATAAGTTTAGATATATATGTATATGCAAGATTTAACCATGCAGGTATCAAGAATGAAGACTGTACAGTATAGAGATTCAAGTTATCAAGATTGAAGACTCATGAGTATCAAGATTATCAAGAGTTCAAGTAATTTATCTTTTAGAAATTTTGTTAAAACTCCTAGAAAAGCACTGACGTCTTAAAATCCAATTTATTTGTGGAATGGAATCCACTTCGAGCCTGTTAAAGGGATGGAACCCTAAGTAGGATGGAACCTATGAAAACTCTAGTGGAACATTATTTTGTATCCGCTAACTTTTTATTCAAATTTCAAAAATTATATCTTGTTTTCAAAATGATTTCAAAACCTTCCTTTTAAAAGCATCAAAAACATCTATCCTGATTTCAAATACTTTTAGCCTCAAAATAATCTTTAATTTCAAAATCTAATTATCCTTATTTTTAAACTATCTTTTAAATATAATATATTTAACTTTTAAATATTTATACTTAGATTTTAAATATAAAATTATAGTAAAATTTTGTATTTATTATTCTTTATATTTACTTATGTATTTTAATTATAGTCAAGTATATTTACAAAAGTTTAAAATAGTTTTAATACAAAATAAAGGTTATTTTCAAAGAAAATCAAAACACCAAAAATCCCTTTGGGATGTCGACATGCTTAAGTACCCTATGTCGACATGGTGTCAGTTGAGTTCAAAATTTAAATTTCAAAAAAAGTGTCTATTCGTCATAATTCTTCACGAATGGACATGGCTGTTGTTCTTCTATAAATTGAGGTTAGTTTCAACGAATTTTAATTCAGTTTTTCTGGTTTTTCAGTCCTCTTCTTCTTCTTCCATATTTCTATATACATATTCTTACCATTACTCTGCCAAAATCAACATTGAATCTAACTAGATTATATCTGGTTTGATTCTCTATCAGTATCTCAACAAGATCCTCAGTGCTATTCAGTGTTATAGGCTTTTTGTAATCAACTTAGCGAGAAAAGGTATGATTGTAGCCCCGGAAATCAATCAAGCGAGATAAGGTGTGATTGTAGCCTTGGAAAATCAATTGGGTGAACTTATTGCCCAAGAAATCAAGTATCTCTACCCAGAGGATTGTGATTCTGGAGGGTGTACCTCGTTGCCTTGAAATCGAGGGTGTAATTGTAAAGATTGTTTTTGAAAGGAAATCCATACTTGTGTGCGGGATTGGATGTAGGTAACTCCGAACCAATATAAAATCCAGTGTGTTCTTTCCTTTACTACTTTTACTTTATATTTGCATTTGTGTTTGATTCTGTGATCATATCTGTGTCTGAATATTGCATTCATTTGTGTTTAAATTAACAAAAAGATTTAACAATTCTCTAAAACACTATTCACCCCCATCTCCAGTATTTATTCTAGCCTTAAGATCCTTAATCCGCATTCCTCACATTTGGTATCGGAGCAAGGTTTTCAAAGTTTCATAATCTGATTTTTGAAAAAGTTTTTAAAGATGGCTACCAACACTGGTATTGTTACTAACACTAGTATCCCTGTCACTAGTTCATTTGTAGAAGGTCAGTCTACTGTCAGACCACCACTTTTTAATGGCAGTAACTATGCATATTGGGCATGTAGAATGAAAATATATTTACAATCTATAGGATTAGACACTTGGAATATGACACAAACTAAATATTCTAAACCCACAACTGATTTTGCACGGTGGACCGCTGAGTAAAAGACCGTTGCACAAAATAATTCTAAAGCAATGAATATTCTGTTTTGTTCACTAGATAGAAATAAATTTAATAGAGTGTCAGTTTGTAAGTCTGCATATGAAATCTGGAAAACTTTGCAAGTAACTATGAAGGAACAAGCAAAGTTAAAAAGACCAAAATTTCCATGTTCACAAATCCGTTTCAATTATTTAAAATGAATCCTAATGAGTCTATTTCAGAATTATTCATTTTCAATTTGTTCATCTTGGAAACAAAGAAGTTGGACAAAATTTCATCCAAGATGAACAAGTTCATTTCCAAAGTCAGCAAGAAACTTGGACTTTCTTCACATCATCATCCTCTAATTAGTTCTATCTTTTCGTATCTTGTTGTATTTGTTTTAGTTTATTTTGATTTGAATGTTCGTGTAGTTCTTTATGATTAATCGTTGTATCATCTTGGTATGAAATGAAATGGAATTTCTTTCTGTTATCTAGCATATCTTATCTCAAGAATAAATGTTAGTATATTATATAAATATATATATATATATATATATATATACACAATTGTTCACAAAATCAAAATATATCATCAAATTTCACTACACCATGTCGACATACCCCCTATGACCATGTCGACATGTACTGGTCAGAAATGACAATTCATTTTGAATTTGAAATTTGAATATCTACCATATGTCTATTCATTTCAAACGAATTTCTACACCTATAAATACCTATTTCTTCCAGAATTCATCACTGAAAACTATTTCTTATCTACTTATCTCTCCTTCTTCTCACAAATCCAAATATGGCTAATCCAATTCATAACTTATCCGAAAATCTTGTAGAAATTCTTAATTCGTTCAAGAATATACTCTCGTTCATTCTTCGTAACCAGTGACACTTAGAATTGAGTCAAATGCAGATGATCAAGGAGAAAGAAAGGCATTTCGATGCAATACGATGGATGATTTCCTCCCTACACAATGATGATAACGAAGGACATCCTCCAGTCTCTCTCACCAACGACAATGAAAATTGGGATACTATTAAGGCAGACCTTATCTTTAGCGAAGAAGGATGGGTGGAAGTTCCTCGTAACGTTTAATTTTATTTGGTTGCTTTGTTTGAATTGTTTGCTTTGATTGATTTGATTTCATTTGCTTTAGCTTGGTTTGAATTTGATTGATATTTAGTATGGATTGATGTTTGTTGTACAAAACATGTATAATTATACATTGATATGTATATAATCTTTGATTCATTATTGTGACTATCAATATAATTATTTCTTAATTCTATATCCATTGTATAAGTTTATTAATGCAGGTATTTTAGTTCAAGAATAAGGGGGAGTTATATTGTTTGGTGTTAGAAGTTTAGAGTTAGTTTTTGTTGATGACAAAGGGGGAGAAGTATAAAATAGGGTAGTTAGGCATAGATTAAGGGGGAGTTATCAGGATAGAAGTAATATTTTATAAACAAAGGTTGTCATCATCAAAAAGGGGGAGATTGTTAGTCCGTGAGATGGTGGTTTTGATGAAAACAACCTTAGAATAGATTATAAAATATAAATACTAACAGTTTAAGTTTAGATATATATGTATATGCGGGATTTAACCATACAGGTATCAAGAATGAAGACTGTACAGTATAGAGATTCAAGTTATCAAGATTGAAGACTCACGAGTATCAAGATTATCAAGAGTTCAAGAGTTTAAGTAATTCATCTTTTAGAAATTTTGTTAAAACTCCTAGAAAAGCACTGACATCTTAAAATCCAATTTATTCGTGGAATGAAATCCACTTCGAGCCTGTTAAAGGGATGGAACCTACGAAAAATCTAGTGGAACATTGTTTTGTATCCGCTAACTTTTTATTCAAAATGATTTTTCAAAAATTATATCTTGTTTTCAAAATGATTTCAAAACCTTCCTTTTAAAAGCATCAAAAACATCTATCCTGATTTCAAATACTTTTAGCCTCAAAATAATCTTTAATTTCAAAATCAAATTATCCTAGTTTTTAAACTATCTTTTAAATATAATATATTTAACTTTTAAATATTTATACTTAAATTTTAAATATAAAATTATAGTAAAATTTTGTATATATTATTATTTATATTTACTTATGTATTTCAATTATAGTCAAGTATATTTATAAAGTTTAAAATAGTTTTAATATAAAATAAAGGTTATTTTCAAAGAAAATCAAAACACCAAAAATCCCTTTGGGACGTCGACATGCTCAAGTACCCCATGTCGACATGGTGTCAGTTGAGTTCAAAATTTAAATTTCAAAAGAAGTGTCTATTCGTCATAACTCTTTACGAATGGACATGGCTGTTGTTCTTCTATAAATAGGGGTTAGTTTCAACGAATTTTAATTCAGTTTTTCTGGTTTTTCACTCCTCTTCTTCTTCCATATTTCTATATACATATTCTTACCATTACTCTACTGAAATCAACATTGAATCTAACTAGATTATCTCTGGTTTGATTCTCTATCACTATCTCAACAAGATCCTCAGTGCTATTCAGAGTTATAGGCTTTTTGTAATCAACTTAGTGAGAAAAGGTGTGATTGTAGCCTTGGAAATCATCAAGCGAGATGAGGTGTGATTGTAGCCTTGAGAAATCAATTGGGTGAACTTGTTGCCCAAGAAATCAAGTATCTCTACCCAGAGGATTGTGATTCTGGAGGGTGTACCTTGTTGCCTTGAAATCGAGGGTGTAATTGTAAAGATTATTTTTGAAAGGAAATCCGTACTTGTATGCAGGATTGGATGTAGGGTAACTCCGAACCAGTATAAAATCTTGTGTGTTCTTTCCTTTACTGCTTTTACTTTATATTTGCATTTGTGTTTGATTCTATGATCATATTTGTGTCTGAATATTGCATTCATTTGTGTTTAAATTAACAAAAACTCAAAAAGATTTAACAATTCTCTAAAACACTATTCACCCCCCTCTCTAGTGTTTATTCTAGCCTCAAGATCCTTAATATGCATTTCTCACACGTATCACTGATATATGTGTACCATTTTATTCGTCTCGTCATACTGATCTCTAAAGTATATTCAATTGTGCATTTTAGTGTCTGATACGTGGCGAAATCGGCGAAATAATTAGCCGTATCGTTCGGTATTTGGGCCTTTAGGTTTCCTATGCCATTTGATCTATCAATCATGTTAATCAATAGTCGTCTGCTTTATTTATTTCAGAGAATTCGATGAGTGGATTTTTCTATTCCCATTTAAACATTTTTTTCTAGTTCTTTCGTTTTTATCTCGTTCGTTTGTTTCTCTGACTTTTTCTCTTTCTTTAAAATTATAATATAAGTTTTATATAATTTCTTTGCCTGCTCATCGCTGCTCATCCCTTTTCCTTTAATCGCTGAACTAGTGCATATTCATTTTGTATGTTTTAAAGCATATTATGGTGAGATTCCTGTGCATCGGTTTCAAACCCAACATGCTCCATATTTTGCTCAGCCTTCCTCTGCCTAAACCTCCACCTTCGAGGCCATCCAGATTGCCACAGCCCGACCCCACCTGGAACTAACCTCCACTCCACGCTCGGCATCCTATCTCCTCTAAACGGCCACAACTCTCCACCCATGGCTAACCACACCACATCATCCTCTGCCGAGACTATCTTCCCTCCGCCCTGGACCAGATAGTTGCCACCATCATCTTCCTGTAAGCCATTCCACCCTCTAACCCCACTTCCTTGCCAACCAACCTCGGCCCGCATAACCGCATCCTTGCCCTCCTTTTCATGTAGCCCTTCCACTTCTCAATCAACTATAGAATGCCACCATCTCCATGTCATCCTTCCTCCAAGTAGCCCCACGTCCACATGCAGCCAGGCCCCATACCCACACCCCACATGACCATAGCCATCATCCGAACACAGACCACCTGAGCCTCGTGAGCAGCACGCCCCATCCTTGCTTCAACCACTTTCCAAGCGTACAGTCTCCTTTGTTTAAAAAAAGAAGAAGAAGGAAAGTTGATATTTTTCCTTGCTTCCCATTGGCCTTGAGCCCATAAAGCAGCTGCTCTTTTCTTTAAAAAAATGGTATATATCTTATATTTAAAGGGTATTTTATAGATTATAAATTCTATTCTTTGTTCTGTAATAGTGAAAATATATTGATTTCAAAATGTTGATTTTAAAAATTATAAATATAGACATTTTGATGTTAATATACGTGTTTTATATTGATAAAAAACGATGAATTTACTTTTAATATGAGTTTAAAATTTAATATTAATTTTAAATATAGATATATAGATTCTATTTTAAAATATGTGTTTTGAATTGAATATTGATTTTAAGATATATATATATATATATATATATATATATATATATATATATCATCGATCTCCAGTCCACTGTTTCCGTTCTTGTTCGAAGATTATTCCCGCAACTCTATCTTGTCCATGTGTATCCACGTCCGTACTTCTCATTCTTATTGTTTTTCTGAAGCCTCGAAAGGTGAGCAATCACTCACGATTAGCATTTTTATATTTGGTAAATTTAATTCACTTGAAACGACAATTGAAATATGCTGTTAAATTTGAATTGTTAAGTTATTTAATTGTTAAATATGATATATATACATATATATGTATATATGCTATTATCTTCCATTATTTACCTATGACATATGATAACATAATCTATTGTATATATTTTATTTAAATTTGTCACTAATGATATATGCCTGTTGTTGATATGTCATATTATTATTATATTTGTTCTTACTCTGCAAGTTCTCTATTAGTTTAGAAATTCCCTACGGGTTGAAATGATACGTACCCGAATGAAATTATAAACTAGGAGAAAATCGTTATGGGTTGAAATGATAAACCCAAGCGATTTTCATTGATTTTGAAATTATGGGTTTGCGGGTTGAAATGATATATACCTGTAAAAATAAAATTTAAATTGCAGATTGAAATGATAAATATCCGTAACACTTGACCATAGGATAGAAAATTATATACGGACACCATTTGTCTATTTTTACAATAATTTCCAAAGTTTGAAAGGAAATATATGGGTTTTAATAAATATTGATTTTTAAAATATAATATATAAATGTTATTTTTATATCTATGTGTAAATTTAGATTTTTAAAATTATATGTTTTGGAAATTTTAAATTTATAAGTTAATACTGAAAATATAATTTTTAAGATTTTTTGTCTTATGACTTTATTATTTTAAAAATATATAAATAATATATATATTCTAAATTTAAATTAATAATATATATATGTTACGTTTACGTATTTATTTAAAATTATAATTTAAAATAGATTTTGTAATAACTTTAACAAATTAAGGTAGAGAAGATAAATTGAATTGAATTTGGAATTATATTTGTGTAATAATTGTAAAAAAAATTGATTTGAAACTTACTGAATTTAAGATTTTAAAAAGATATGATTTTATAATAAAAAGTGATTAAATGAATATTTTAGCTTTAAAAAAATTGAAATTGAATATTTTGTAATACGAGATTTGATTGAAATGGTTATTAAAACGATTAAGTGAATATTTTCAAACTTAAATAAAATTAAAAGTTGAATTATGAAATATAAATGAAATTTATTAAATTTGGTTATGTAAATGTTTGAATAATTAAACTTTGAAACCTATTGAATTTGAAGTGATTTAAATTTGTATTTCAAACCTGGATCGAGATCGATACAAATATTAAGTAGTTTTAATGAGAATTTGAATTTGACCTTTAACCTTTGTAATTGAAAACATTGAATTGAGATTGATTTAAATTGAATTTTGGAACTGAAGTTGATTTGGATTGATTTGTGAAATTGGAAGAAACAATTCAAATTTGAAAATTTATTTTAATATATAAACTAGTTTCAATATATAAACTATTTTAATAAACAATCTATTTTAATCTATAACCTATTTTAAATATAAACTATTTTAATTTATAACTATTTCAATATATATACTATTTTCAATATTTAAACTATTTATGTTCGGAAGTGAATATGATTTCGAAAGGGATATGATTTTGAAATGAATATGATATTTTGATATGAAGTATAAACTAGTTGAAATATAATTGACCATGGTGTGAAATAAGCATTCGGTTGTTAAAGAGACCGGGATCAGATATTGTCATACTCTTTGCCAACACCGAAAACCACGTTAACAACTGTGCATGTTGTGGAGATTCCAGAACGAAGTAAGATGGTTTGGTGACAATTCAGTATAAGGTATTAGCGTAGTCTTGATTCCCCCAAGTCAGCTTGATGTGGCTAAAACAAGAGCCATGCCGGGCCAAGTGAGGTCGTTCTTCCTATCGGGCACATTTCTTCGATACCATTCTATTGCTTTGTGAATTGATTGGGTGCACCTTTGATTTTAGGAGTGTGTCTCAAGGTGGACGGTAGTAGCTGCTACGTGTTACCACTAGTCCGAATCCGCAAAACGTTAGAATCAGTCCCAAGGTATTGCCTCGCGTGCCTTGTCACAAGCCTTATTGCGCTTTCTACGAGTTTGGTTTGTGTCGTACCTATGGAGTGCTCCCTGATAGCCCACCAATTTGGTGGAGTTTACAGTACTATATAGACTGCGGCATTTACATAAAATGTGTTAAGGGAGATATGGATAACGGCTTAACGCTATTTTAATAGTTTACTTTACTATAGACATTATTTATGTAGCATATTGTACTATGTATGTAGATAGTTTGACGGATCCTTAAAGGATGGGAATCCCAAACGTCCTTTGAGTTAATTTGTATTTCATTTTGACATTTCACTTGAGTTGAATTTACTGATATAAAAATGTTAATCCTAACTTGGGTGTTTTGTTTTTTGCTTTATGCTCAGGTCGGACTGAGTGTCTCAGCATTTGATACTCACCTCTGGAGTTTGGAGCTTCGCTTGAAGATTGGTCTTTGTCTATTCAACTTTCCAATTACTTCAGTTGATTCCAGTTGTTTTGTTCAGACTTGTCATTGGCATTTATATTAGTAACTTCTGTGTATTCGAGATATCTGTTGTATTTTGTTTTAACTCTAATGTTTATATAGTAACTTCATGAACTGCTATTAATCTATTTTGCTGCTTATTATTTTATTACTCCGTGTGTGTGATTGATTTTATTTACTGTATATGCCGAGTTTTACCAAATATAAATTAACAATCTATTGTTTTGAGCAATTCAAGTCCGACATGAGTGGATGATTGTTGATTTGAACGGTTCGAAATGCCAGATTGTTATATCCTCAAAGTGTGGACTATATTATAAACGCAAGACGGCCACGATTAGACCAACCACTAATTAACTCTTATCCCCAGAGTGTGACATGAGTATAAACAAGTAAATGAGTGCGGTTCGACCACTCACTATTCCATAAACTCTAACCTGAAACTGACAGGAAGAGTATAAACTCATTAAGGATGGAGTTGGACCATCCAATATTTGACTCCACTAACCCGAGACTGAAGGCACGAGTATGATCTCCCAAGCCTTTGGATCCGACAACGTAACACTAGGGTTCAAGCCCCATGTTTAGTACGACTCAGAGCCACGACCACATGGAGGCCTTGGGATAGAATTAGCTGATTATCATCTGAATCAAAGAGCAACGAATTACAAGTACATTGAATGGAAAAGCAATAGCTCGACTACTTAGACAAAATTCACATAAGAGTTCGATAGAAAAAAGAACTTTCTTTTGCATGCTAAGCTTAAAAATTATGATACTAGTTTATTTAAAATGGGCGTCGTACCCGCACATCACAGCCAACAAAAAGAAAAACAACTATACAAGCTATATACAAACTAAGTTGAGGCAATGACTATTATTTCTACACTTTCTCCCTTCCGGATTTCTTAGGAGTGCCACCACTTGAACTTTCACCTATCCTTTTTCTTGATTCTTTGCCGCCTTTGGCAGGAGAGCTCTCAGAGGTTGGAGAGAGTTCTTTGGAAATCGACCTGTCGGGTGGAATGACTTGAAGTGGGACGAGATTTGGGTCGTCGATGTCCATGTCAATAGGTTTAGCCTAGATTTTCTCTTCAACAACTCTTCTTTCTCGATGCGCTCTTTTAAGCTAAGTTCATCGGTATCTTCGATGGGGCCAGTGATCATAACTTCATCTTATTCATCTGGTAACGGCAAGTCATTAGCTTTCTCATCATCAAGTGCTCCGATAATTTGAACATAGGTCCTTGCAATGTTGGTGGCCACCGAAATTTCAGTAGATGTCGATTGTTGTTCCACAGTGGCACCGTTTCCTAGAGTCTGGATGGAACCCGAAAGACTTGCAGATTGGCTAAAACAAAAGGATAAGCCCATGACTATTGGGCATGAGGAACGAAATCTCTCGAATAATGGAGAACAAAGCAGGATACTTGTATCCGACCGACTTTCAATTGTCATCGGAGTGCTCCTTTCTAGAATAGGAATCAACATCTTTGATTGATAGCTGGGTCTGTCCAGATCGTAGCTCAGATCTTGTCTCAGGCCAAGAGAAATTGACGATCTAGTCATTTGAAGTGCATGGGGATCTTTTGGATCAGACTTCGAAGAATTATTAATGTTTTTCTCTCTACCGTAAGGTGATAAAATATCAAAGTATCGGAGTCTCATAGCAGCAAGATCTAAATGTTCATCCCCGTGAAGAATCCTTGCAATAACTTCTCTTCATCTACAGCATCACCGAGGGCTTTCCTCTTCGTTTCAACAATATCTTCCCAGTCCTCGACGAGCGATTTAAGATATCCCTCTTAAAGGAAACTTAGATCGTGATGAATTAAGACTTTAGCATTATATTCCACGATAAGAGGATCGAAGATGTCCTTAAATTCATTTTGATCAGCTTCTTTAGCATCTTCTAACCAGGCCTTATTCAGCTCTCTAATCTCGTTGCGGCTTGCTTCTCTTGCCTTTTCTTTGAGGACTTCAATTTGAGCGAGTTGCTTGTCAAGCTTAATTTTTAGTCCCTGGGCTTCGACGGGCTCTTTGCAATATCTCCGCGACTCTTCCTGGGCTTCGAGCTTCTCTTCCTTCTCTTTTTTAAGGAGTTCTTCGAGCTTCTTAACGTAGCGGGCCAGAATATTTTTCTCCTTTTGTAGTGTATCCTTTTCCAAAGAAAGCACACCACCACGGTTGAGGGCAGCAACCAGTTCCTTTTTATGAGTCGCTTTATGACGATTAACCGCCTCTGATGTTTCTTTGGCACTCTATTCTGCCACAGTCAGTTTTGCTGTCAACTCTGAGATCTCATTGTCATGATGTTTAATTATATCTTTGTCATGGATTACCTCTAGCTTAAGATGATCGATTTGTTGTCTCTCAAAAGATACCTCGGAGATTTTTTTGATTAAGTGTTGAAATGCTTCATGCTGCATAAATAAGTCATTGACGCATGCAAAGGAACTCGCTTTCACACTCTCTGGGATTGTATGAATGGAAGGAAGGAACTCAAGCCGATTGAAGCAAATTTTTGGAAAATTGACCTTAAGTTTGACCAATTTCTCTGTTGTGGAAGCCTCGGGAGCCATAGTAGGAAAAGCAAGATCAAAAGTAACAAGTGGGTGTTTTCTTGATCTACAATCGCGAGACTACCTAGAACCAGATGAACCACAGTATTACTCAGGCAGCAAAGCAATTTGAGGAGCATAGAAAGTAATCTGATCGTCATTGTGTACATGAAGATTAAACTGAGCTTCCTGATGATATGATTAAGATTTGGACTCATGTTTGGAAGATGAAGACTCCCTTGAATGACGACTTATTTCCTAGCTGTCATCTCTCTCTCTATGACTACCCAACTTTGAACCGCAATCGGATCCGTATTATGTTGGTGAGCTCCTCAAGCGATCGAAAGCACGGGATTAAGACATCACACCTGCAAACTAAACAAGAGTGTATTAATGACCATCGAACAAAATATAGATGAAAATCGTGCAGTGGAATTCGCATGATTGTGAGTGTTCTAATGTCTCCCCGACGAACTAGCTGCTGCAGCCTTGCTTGTAGGAGTTTTCTTCCCATTTCTAGTGGAAAGAATGCCGTCAACACTCCTGGTGGGAGAATTGAGCCCTCAAATACTGATGTTGGGGAAGTCATGATATCATCAAAGATCGAGAGATTCAAGAGCCCTTCCATCGAACATTCTAGGTGGTGGGAAGAAGACTCTTCATCAACCGAGGTGATGATAAATTCTGGCTCTTTGGCAAATTTTCTTCTGCGGAATTTATATGCAAGCTTTTTCCCCTCTTTACTAGCATGTGAGATCATGTGCCCTATGATGGTTCAAACATGGATGCATTACCCAGACCTACATCAGCATCGCTAAGCTTGTTGATTTCGGCACCTCTGATTTCGCCCTCTTCGATGTCATCCTGATCCCACCGACTGGGGGCACGACAGGGCTATTAGCACCACTTTCTTGTTCCGCTACATTTCTTGGTGGTGCATCACTTCCTAGAAGCCCAATGTTGCGGCCTTCTTCTAACAGCCCAAAGAAGGATAACCATTCATCAGTTACAATGGATCTAACGTCTCCTTCTTCAATTGGAGTGACACGAATTACAGAAACCGCCCTTGAGAAACTATCGTCTTTTGGATGTGGATGAACATATGTAGATTTTCAAAGTATTAGTTAGTTCAGGATATGATTTGGGCTAAAGAATTCGGGAATAAAGTTAAGGCAACACTTACATCCTTCCAACCATAGCCCCACGAAGCCAAGTGGACATCGGACATAGAAACATTTGTGTTTAAAGAGGCCGAGTTTATTCCAAGCACCAGTTAAAACTTAACAATTGGGCGAAGGCTCGAGGAAAGTGCAGGAAAGGCTTCCTGTCCGTCATTTGAAATTGCAAATAAACCTGATGTCCTCAAGAGATAGAGGGCGGAGTAGAATATCCATGAATAGAAGGAAAGTGCCATGAAGGAAGACATAGTTGTTCAGGTTAGTTGCGCAAGACCTATTCCAAGGTAATTTAGCATCTCTCGGGTAAAAGAATTAAAGGGCGGCACACATCCGGCCTAGTATATGAATTTATTGCATGCTTTATACCCCTCCGAGGGAAAATGAGCCCTGTCATTCACCGAAGGGACTAGAACATCTCCAAACGGAATCCCATGTTTAGAGTAGTCTGTGAAGAGCGGTCTCGTCAATTCTGGAGGCTTGGGAATCCGTCAGGTTATCTGAAATATAACACCTTCTACAGCATCAGGGGTAGGACTTATGTCTTCTGTCGAGAGGACGAGATCGACAAAGAAAAGCTCGGTTAACGGGCTGAAGACCGCCGATTACTCGATTTGGCGATTAGGGAAAAGTCTGCCAAATACATTTGTAGAACTTGACCCGGCTCCGGTATTGCTAAGTTGAGAAGATTGTCTAAAAGGAATTGCAGCTAAATGCTCTTAACGTTTGGAGCCCATATCAACTAAACTCAGTAGATAATCAGATTAGAAAAATTTACCCGTCCCACTGTGCTAAGTGTGAACTAGTGTGGTGCAGTATTGTGTAGAGGTAAATAGTTCAAAATTAAAAGCAAAAAGTAAATGATGAGATTTTGTATTCCGATCAGGGTGACCTTCATCACTGACCGTCTTATTAGCATTTAGATTGATCATTTGTGTAAGCTTTGGGATCGACCATTGACGTGTCAAAATGTAAAGTCCATTATTAAAGTATATGCTAAGTTTTGGTTCATGTTCTAAGTCCCAGGATTCCGGTCTTTCAATTTTGAGTTCGATATTGGATATGCAAGTCCTGTTGTTCATTATCGTCATATATTCAAGCTTATTGGGATGAGATTGGTTCCAATTGTTTAACAAGTTGATATTGATTGGTTTTCAAGTTTAATTCAAAGCTTAGGATCGGCCAGGTACAAATAGCCGACCCTTATTTATGCTGATCCCTATTTGTGCCAATCCCTTTCCCTTATAACAACCGATCCCTCTTGATAAGCCAATGGCCAATCCCTCCATCTACAACACACTAACAAAGCAACTGATCCCTCCATACTCCAAAATAGCCGATCCCTCTACTCAGCAATGCAACCAACTCCTATGCCTGATCAAACATAACCGGTCCCTCTTTAAACTTCAAATATCGATCCTACTACTTCAATATTTTACACTTCCCTCCTCATACGCTCAACCATCAATCCCTCCATCCTCAAACATTCACTACCGACCCTTCTTTACTTACTTCATCGCAACCGATCTCATTGTTTCCTTCGTTCTTCACTTCTTCCTCCTTTACTACTTCGCCGAACTCTACATATCATCATCCATCTCGTCCCCCACGAATTAATGCAATCGAACCTAGTTCTCGTCATAAGTTAAAGACGAAAGACAAGGAATCCTATATATATATACATGATGATGATGAATGGCTTGGGAATGATCGAAGTTGAAGGGAAGAAGCATCAGATTTTTAGAGGTAGGTTATATTGCAGTGGATTATGTTTCTAAGCTGAGGAAAGAAGAAAAGGGAAAGAGTTCGGCTATAATGATAAAATGAGAAAGGTTCGGTGTTGAAAAGGATAAAGGAAGATGAAAGTGAAATGAAGTGAAGTATGGGATGGAAAGTGTTGGCTTATATATGGAGCTAAATGGGTCGGCCTACCTTGTTTTCTTCACGAAGTCATAATTAAAAGGAAGAAGGGATCGGTTAGAGGAATGCCGATCCCTATGAACATATAAAAAAGGAGGGGGGTCGAGTAAAAGAATGCCGATCCTTGCATACAATAAAGGGAAAAGAAAGGATCGACCATGAGCATTTGAGCATACAAACATGGATATGAAGATTATGTAAAGTGCGTATATACAAAATGCAATAAACTTGCATCTAACTCAACGAAATTGACGACGATCTATGAGTGTATAAATGCGTCCAGGAGCCAACGAAAAGAACGTGTACCTAAACGTGCACGTATATAGTCTAATAGTTTAATTTTTGAAATTGACAGAAATTGAATTCAAACCTGAAGTTTTCAAGGTCGAGACTGGATCAGATAGCCAAAGCTTGCTAGTCTTCTAGAATCAGACATAGATATTAACTGACAGAATATAATCCTGAATTTATATTATTGGAAATCGTTAAGCGTCATAGCGATCGAAGAGAGATACAACATTATGGAAAAATAATTCGAGGGAATAATAGTGACTATCTAGAAACTGGATGGATTTCTTTCCGATGGCTCTAACCTGCTTCGATTCAAAGCATGTCACGTTCAGCACAAGACATACTTTGGAGGGTAAGTGTTATTCAATATTTTGTCCCGGCTATATTGACCAAATTGGACAAGTTAGATTCGACTGTCATCAAGGCCGGTAAGTTCAGAACGATGATTATGAGGTCCAAAGTCAAGCACAAATGATAATATAAAGCCGTGATTTAACGGATTTGAGAGATATCCTATGCAGAATGTCCAAAATATGGAGCATAGTTCAACATAGAGGAGGGATCGACAATAACCATTCTCCAACATAGGGATTAGCATGTTTCAAGGTCCATAAGTCCAATGCATATGAAATTTTTAAACAAGATGTGGGGACCCTAGAGATCGCACCTCAAAAGGATGAAATAAGAGGGATCGACCTTCTTTCCTTAACAGGGATCGCTGAAATCTAGAGGCAATCCACATTGAAGCAAAGATCGAGCAATAACTCAAGTTCTACTAATCCAATTGGCATGAAACTTGGAGGCTAAGCATATTTCAACATGAGGTAGCTACCACAGGGATCACACTCCTAAATTACTCTAAAAGAGGGATCTAAACTGATCCCTATTATTTGGTGTTTGAGCCATGCGATCCCTCTTACGGGTCCATATGGTTTTGGAAATCCTTTTGCCGAATTTTCAGGGAGATATTTGGCCATCTCATCTATAAATACAAGCTTGGCTGGTCATTTTTAGAGATTTTTACACTGCTGGTTACTTTGTTCTCTATTGTAACTAAATAATTTCGTCCGAACCCTATTGTACTTGGTTTACAAAGTGATCAATAAAGCTTTCTATTCAAAGTGGATGTAGGCAAATAACGACGAACCACTATAAATCGCTGTGTTCATGTCATTGCTTTGATTTACTGCCATTTCATTACTATTTTCCTCTATTTTCATTTTATATTCTTTATTTATTTCTTTTCAAAACTTATATTGAGTGTTTGTGCCAATTTTTGGTGCAAACAGTTACGTACTTTAGTCTCAACAGATGCACTGATATCTCGTATTGATACATCTTGACTAAAAAATTTTAAAACGACATGTTTAATTTCATTATGATAAATTACTCATGGTTATAACATTTTGTAACTGCTATCACAAAAAATACCATTTATGGATTTTTTATTAGATACTTATAATTAAATTAATTAATATAACACATTATATTAAGTATATAATAAAAAAAAACACATTTTTATTTTGAATAAGATTGGTTATCTAGTCCAATATATGTAAAAAATTACATAATTGCCCAAAGGGCATACCACTAACTCTATTACATGACACATAGTTTCTAATTTTAGCTGCATAATTCCATCCTAAACACAACATGTTTTATTACTCAAACTCTTGGTAGATTCATTGAGACGTTGTTTACCTCTTCCATTTATTCATCAGACTTTGAATAATACACAACACTTAAGTCTACTTTCAAACTTTAAGGTAATGTTTGGTTTAAAAACGAATTTTGTGTTTGCGGTTTTCAATATATGTCAAATATAAGAAGAATGGAGGGTAGACGGAGGGGATGAAAGAAAAATGGATGGTAGGACGAATGGAATAAAGGGAAGAATGAATTGTTTCACGTATTTGTGTTATTTCCCAAAACGTGAAAAATAAATAAAAGTTGTTTTCTGTTTTGTATGTTATCTTCATTTTCTAAATTAGTCGTTTTCGACAATATACATGCGTCGTGTACATTTTTGTATAGACGAAAACATAAAACCAAAATTAACAAACCAAACACTACCTAATACAAATGGGATCTATATCCCGACTTTTCTCATGAAAAATCCCCACCGTATTGTTATATGCATCAAACATTACTCCATTAAGCTGGCTGTGATCCATGTCGATCACATTGAAATGAGTTAAGCTGATTCGGTAACTCTTGGTGACTTTGTCTGAATACTTATCATTCATATGCCTTTATCATCGAACCCACTTAGCACTATATATTTATCTTTAACTTCGTAACAATCTAACTACCACCGAAAACATTTCACTTATCTTGCTTCATAGTCCATAAAAGGATGTTGTCTTTACCTCCAAGTATAATTCTTGTACTTCCAAGGTGAAAGGTGAATCTCCACAAATAACATACAACAAATAACTTCATCTTCACCTTTTATAAGGGTCACTTATTCCTCCTTTGACTGTAACAATCCATCCCGACATTATTGCAAAAATGTTTGAGGTCATCTTCTACAACTTCATTCTTGACCAATCAGATGGATCGGCTATTGCCCGATTCTCCAGTTAGCATTGTAGTTAGGGGCTTTGCACCGAAGGTCTCTATTTTCGATGTTGTCGTAAGAAAAGTCCCTATGATAATAAGTACGTAAATTAAGTCCATGTTTTTTGTAAATCAGAAAGTGCAAACTATCTTGCGCTTTTCTTATAAAAGTGCAAGTTAACTTGCGCTTTCCAAAAATTTAAATTTTTTTGAAAATTTCAAAATACAAAAGCGCAAACTAGCTTGCGCTTTTTTGATAAAAG
The DNA here is from genome assembly GCA_030765085.1 of Allium cepa. Lineage (NCBI taxonomy): Eukaryota > Viridiplantae > Streptophyta > Magnoliopsida > Asparagales > Amaryllidaceae > Allium > Allium cepa. Next base: position 440,725,506 of record CM060929.1, read on the forward strand.
TTGCAAGTTAACTTGTATTTTCTGTCAGAAAAGTGTAAAGCACCTTACGTTTTTTATTTTTTAAAAAATAAGGACTAAATTCACATACTTATATATACATGGACTTTTCTTATAACAACGTCAAAAATGAGACCTGTAACTCGTTTCTTGTTGTAGTTATTTTCTTCATTACACTTGTCTTGCCTCCGAGTTAACCAACCTGATCTATATGAGAGATACAGGTAATTAGGCACAAGTAAGAAGTTGCAAAAAAATTTAGTCTCAGGGACAACAAGTTTGCTTTTTAGTTTAAAGGACACTTTTTAGTGTAAACTGAAAATGATAGTTACAACTATCATTCTGCGATTTACACTAAAAAACGTCCTTCAAGCTAAAAAACAAACTTTTTGTCCCTGAAACTAAATTTTTCTCTAACTTTTTCCTTTAGCCCAAAAACCCCTATGAGATACCGTAATACTCCCAAAACGCACCACTCTCCACAAAATTCTCTAAACTCGGTCGTTCTAAAACCATCTGAGGTAACTATACTATTAATAGTGACTCCTCAATCCACAAAACCCCCTTCCATTTTTGACTAAATCTTTTCTACCCATGCCACGTGTAATTTAAAACTAACCGTCATGTCTATTCTTTTCTTCCCAGTTAGTACGAAAGACCCTTTTCTAATTTCTCTCTTTCCACTGTTCTTACACAAACCCGAAGTATTCATTTCCCTAGATCAATAACCTAGTTCCTATCCAACAAAAAGATCTCAATGCGAACCCTGATCGACAACCATGGACGGCTTCCCGGACCTTATGGCAGACTTTGGGTTCGGACAGTAAGGTAAAGCAGTCCCATAGCACCATCCATATCTGCATCAATCGGATCTACATCTGCCAACCCGTTATCGAAGACATTTTCGATTCCACCACAAATACCAAATCAAGCTCGGCTAGCTTGATACCAGTGTATGATAAGCCTGTATACGATGATGATATATTTGAAGGCGTGCCTGAGATTAGGAGCACAAGTAGTAATAATATGGCATGATGATTTGCTTGGCAGATTGGGTTCTTCTAGGTCAAGAGTTGAATCGATATGGTGGTTTGAGGAGTCGATTCCTAGATTTGGAGGAAGTAACCCACCGGATAGAAGGTGATCTTTTTTTTAGTATTTTACTTTGGTGGTTATGTTTTGAAATGCTATTGTTCGATAACAATAACGTGGGATGAGTTGATGATAAAAAAATAGATCTTGATATATTAAAGCATAGAGTGTGAAATGGCCCGCTCAAAAGAAATTTGACATTATTATTGCTTAAAAGAAATAAAGTTACCTCAAGTGGAAATAAATAGGTTTTGTTTGGATGACGTTTATAAGATGGTTTTATGAAAAGTTTGTTCGGGGTTTACAAAACTAAATCTAACTGGTTATAAGCGATGTTTGCTCCTAAGCCGATAGTTGTTCAAAAACATGTTCTTCAATACCAACAGATTGGTCTAGCAAAGTTTTTTTATTAGTATCTGTTGTAATCAAAAGAAATTTGAGCTCATAGGTTAGAATCTTGGTAAGTTCGGTGGACGCATGAAGCTAAACTATAGCACTTGATTGCATCGATTTAACACAGGAGAAATAATGACTTCTCTCCATGATAATGATAATCATTCTTTGTAATTAATTTAGAAATAATCTTGGTAACAAATATCACTTTTAATTAGTTACCAAGGATAACAATAATCTTGCTAACTATAGTACTTGCGTTGTGTTAATTAAGAAACTACAAAGATATACAATTTGAAAATAAGGATTGTGTTAGGAGTCTTAGGCTATGTTTTTTTTTTTTAAATACACTACATTAGGATTAGGATTTCTACTCCTTATATACAAAGAAAAACACTATATAGTGCCTGATTTTGTAGTAATGCTTAATGGATGTATCCAATTCAGTGGAATATTTTATTGCCTTTGTGCATGGGCTTATTAGTCATAGAAATTTGTTTGAAAATTTAATGCAACATTCAAAGGCAATTTTAGAAATTATACGGCTATAAAATTTGCTTATCTTTCTATACTTATACTTGTAATAAACTTCCATTTACTTCATTGTCAAATCATAGTAGTTAATAACTAATTAATAATTGCTGACTTATTTGAACCTGCATGGTAGTATCTTTTATGTGTGGGTTGTCAGACCTCAACATGAGGTATTGTATACTATATCAGAGCTACATTAACCTGACAGTATATCCACGTTAATACACATTATAAAATGACTCAATTTTTCGATATAACTTTTGTTCCGGACAAGGTGCGCTATTGAATGAACAACATGCCTACCATAGGTGACATTGGTTCTTACACTACAAGGGGAGGGGGGATTTCCGACGGCTGAAAACCGTCGGCGGCCGTCGGAAGCCATCGGCGGCCATCGGAAAAAGCCGTCGGAAATGAAGGCGTCGGGGAGCAGTATTTCCGACGGCTACCGACGGGTGATGCCGTATACATTATCGACGGCTTTCGGCGGTTTCCGGCGGTTTCTGACGGCTTCCGACGGCCGTCGGAAACCGTCGGAAACCGCCGGAAATCAGGCCAATAAGCCGTCGGAAACCGCCGGAAACCGCCGGAAAATTTCGACCAATAAGCCGTCGGGAGCCGTCGGAAGCCGTCGGAAACCTGCTGTTTTTTTTTTAAATCTGCTGCAAATAGAGCCTTCCAACCACATTTCTCTTCCAAACACTACAATATCAATACTGCACAATCAAATAAACAATAATCCAACCAAACATGCAAACCAATACTCCAAAATATTCAATAGACACAAAAATAAACAAAATTAGAATAAAAATAAAATACAAAATATACATAACATTCCAACATTAACAATAATACTAACAATAACTGTTCTAATCATGCATATCCTGATACAGCTACAGAACCAAGTGTATTATACATAATTATACATATCAACAATTAATTGTTCCTTCTACCAAATCATTGTAAACTAAAACTAAACATACCTGCACGAACGAATTAGAAAGCAATGAATCAATCTGCCCCAGATCCAGAGCCAGCCGATGAAGGGAAGCGGCCACCAAACTGCTGCATGTACTCAAATAACTGTGCCGTCTGCATGGCCTGTTGGCGGTTCTGCTCCTCCAACTGCTGAACTCTAGTCTGCAATTCTTCTATACTTGCTAGCTCGCTCTGAGGTCTACTCCGCCGTCTCCTACTCTGACTACTGGACTGCAATAATTGAAAAATAAATAAAATCAAAGTTTATTGTTTTGAAAAGGTAAGAATATCATATTTTAAGTATTTTAAGAAAAAATAAATTATTTACCGCTAAATTGCCAAATCCGTATCGTCGACCATGCTCTGGTGGACTCATAACGGACTCAAAAATAACGTCCTCTTCATCGGTCGTCAGCTGCTCTCGACCCGTATCAGAAAGGAGTTTCTGTCGCTGCTCCATAAACATCTCCTGCATTGACAAATTAATAATATCATATCTTATTTCATAATAATTTGACAACTAAAACAATTACTAATACTGAATAAAATGAAATATGCTTACATGGCTTTTACTTGATTTATCGTCCTGCCATGTGTACGAAACAGTCCCGTCTGGATTAACATGCTCAACAGCATGCGTACGGGTGAACACGTCCATATAGCTGACAGGACCATGTGCCTCGGCTTCCTGAAGTTGATTGTTACATACAATTATTATACATTTAAAATCATATAGCATAAACTATTTACATTTATTATTCAGTAATTAAATTTACCAACTCCTGCCGATACTGCTGAAACGACTTCGATCCTCCGCGATGAGTAACGGGATTCTTATTTCTATTTGCAGAGTTTCTATCTGACTCTGCCTGTACATTCAAAATTTGATACATTATTTTTCAATCACGTTAAATTAATAATTGAAAAAAAATTAGTATACTTGCCTTCGCCGGAAATCAGGCCAATAAGCCGTCGGAAACCGCCGGAAACCGCCGGAAAATTTCGACCAATAAGCCGTCGGGAGCCGTCGGAAGCCGTCGGAAACCTGCTGTTTTTTTTTAAATCTGCTGCAAATAGAGCCTTCCAACCACATTTCTCTTCCAAACACTACAATATCAATACTGCACAATCAAATAAACAATAATCCAACCAAACATGCAAACCAATACTCCAAAATATTCAATAGACACAGAAATAAACAAAATTAGAATAAAAATAAAATACAAAATATACATAACATTCCAACATTAACAATAATACTAACAATAACTGTTCTAATCATGCATATCCTGATACAGCTACAGAACCAAGTGTATTATACATAATTATACATATCAACAATTAATTGTTCCTTCTACCAAATCATTGTAAACTAAAACTAAACATACATGCACGAACGAATTAGAAAGCAATGAATCAATCTGCCCCAGATTCAGAGTCAGCCGATGAAGGGAAGCGGCCACCAAACTGCTGCATGTACTCAAATAACTGTGCCGTCTGCATGGCCTGTTGGCGGTTCTGCTCCTCCAACTGCTGAACTCTAGTCTGCAATTCTTCTATACTTGCTAGCTCGCTCTGAGGTCTACTCCGCCGTCTCCTACTCTGACTACTGGACTGCAATAATTGAAAAATAAATAAAATCAAAGTTTATTGTTTTGAAAAGGTAAGAATATCATATTTTAAGTATTTTAAGAAAAATTAAATTATTTACCGCTAAATTGCCAAATCCGTATCGTCGACCATGCTCTGGTGGACTCATAACGGACTCAAAAATAACGTCCTCTTCATCGGTCGTCAGCTGCTCTCGACCCGTATCAGAAAGGAGTTTCTGTCGCTGCTCCATAAACATCTCCTGCATTGACAAATTAATAATATCATATCTTATTTCATAATAATTTGACAACTAAAACAATTACTAATACTGAATAAAATGAAATATGCTTACATGGCTTTTACTGGATTTATCGTCCTGCCATGTGTACGAAACAGTCCCGTCTGGATTAACATGCTCAACAGCATGCGTACGGGTGAACACGTCCATATAGCTGACAGGACCATGTGCCTCGGCTTCCTGAAGTTGATTGTTACATACAATTATTATACATTTAAAATCATATAGCATAAACTATTTACATTTATTATTCAGTAATTAAATTTACCAACTCCTGCCGATACTGCTGAAACGACTTCGATCCTCCGCGATGAGTAACGGGATTCTTATTTCTATTTGCAGAGTTTCTATCTGACTCTGCCTGTACATTCAAAATTTGATACATTATTTTTCAATCACGTTAAATTAATAATTGAAAAAAAATTAGTATACTTGCCTTCGCCTCGTCCGTCTCCCAGTAGCTCAACCAAGCTTGCCACACGCTCTCCCCCATCCACCGTGGTCTCTTCCCGGATTTCTTAACCTCAGATATCGTGTCTCTGTAGTTCTTTCGCATCTTCCTCATCCAGTATGCTCGTGCCTGCTGCATATCATCTGTCTGGATGTCTATCTCAGCCTGTGTTAAAAAAAGATTACACTTTAAACGATAAACGGTAGAAAAACGACAAAAACGAATTAAAAATGGAAAACATAAAAATTACACATACTAGGACATCCTGCCATATGCACTCTATGATGTGCGGAGGGATGGTATCCCACTTCGGCCAGCACGCACTCATCCTACTACGATATGCTGCTCTGGAGACGTCCAACACTACCTTAGTGGGTAGTAGCTCGAACCCCCTGTTTTTAAGTACGATACAGATAAGTACATACGTATAGTATAGAAAAAATAAGATGATGAATAAGATTTAATTTTTACCCATCTGCTTTGGGGACTAACGTAACAACTGGACGGTGTGGCGCTTGCGATGGGCCACTGCCATCGCCTCCTGAAGAACGGGAAGAGCTCCTCCCTCTATGTGACATAATGATAAACCTGTGACGTTTACACATCATTATATAAGAGAATAAAAACATGATAATGAAATATATTTCATATGAACATGACATCAATGGTATAAATTGCTTAATTATAATGACTGAAATGTAAATAGACATGTAAGTTTGTTATACCTGATTCATGATGGGTGTACTCTTCCTACGATAAGCAGAGTTCATTGCATTTTTAATAAAAATTGCTAAATAAATGACAAATTGAAATAACATAAAACAATAGTAAACGGATTTAGTTTCATAGTTACATCAATTTCATAATACATCAAGAATTCAACATAGTTACATCAATTGCAAAAAAACAGATTCAAATTTATATCAGTCATCATCGTCTTCTGATTCAGATTCGGTCTCGTTTTCGACGATATTTTCCTCTGCACTGTCAAACGCTTCTACCAAAACATTTGATTCATCGATCAAAGGACCAAAATCTGTATGATCGTCTGTAATTATTATTTCGTTATTTTGCTCAAGATCTGCCTGATAAGCTTGTTCGTCCGGAATATTCTTCCCATCGAATGTGAATCTGGCCTTTGTTTTAAAAACTGCAGACCAATCTGCTTTATCTCTTTTTAGAGACGGATAAGGAGCGTAATAAACTTGCAATGCTTGTTTGGCTAGTACAAAAGGATCATACTTGTGATAGTGCGATGTATGCTTTATTTCGATAAGATTATAATCCTTATGCACATTAATTCCAGAACCTGGAACATTGCTAAACCAATTGCATCTAAATAGAAACACCTCCTCCGCGGGTCTTGAGAAATATGTCAGTTGCAAAATTTGTGTTAGAACGCCATAAAAATCATTTAAATGGTTTTCTGGATCGTCACTACCTTTAACAAATACACCAGTATTATTTGTTAATTTTTCTGCACCGTATTCTTTAGTGTTAAATTTGTATCCATTGACGAAATATATTGGATATGTCTTGACCACTCTTTTTGGTCCCATTGCAAGATGTTTCAACCCTTCGTCAACAACACAATTTTTCGGCTCATAAACGTAATTTGAAAACCAACGGGAAAATTCTTTACTGAGATCTCCGTTCGGATGTTCCCGTTCATAAACACTGTTTATATAAACAAATTATTACATTAGGTTATACACGCGCATGCATTACAGAAAAGAATAAAACAAAAATTATTATTTCAGATTACCTAACAAACGGTGCAACCTCGGCACAATTTAGAAGAATATAAGTGTGTGCTACACGAAGATCTCTATCGTCTAGCCATATTTCCACACATTTTCCAGAAGGCCGACCATGTTGTCTAAAAATAGATAACATTGCTTGAGAGGACTCTTGTTCGTCGCCTTCATCATTACGAGGAACACTTTGAAATGAAATATTCACATGGTCACTGAAATAGTGAGAGAAAAAGAACGAAGCTTCTTCTTCGATGTAAGATTTACATATCGAACCTTCAACTCGTGCTTTTTGTCTCACTTTTTTCTTCAGATGATTCAAATATCTATGCAACATTAATTTATATTAACTTCATCTTTCAAATGCAATTAAATTACGTTATAACATATTGCATACCTCTCAAATGGATACATCCATCCGTATTGGACAGGACCTCGAAGTCGTGCTTCAGATGGAAGATGAACAGGTAAATGTTCCATCACATTAAAAAAACCTGACGGAAATATTTTCTCTAATTTGCAAAGCAATATAGGAATGTCCACTTCAAGTTTACGTAAACGTTGCACTTTTAAAGTAGTCGAACAAAGCTCTTTGTAAAACATACTAAGCTCCGTTACTACCTTCCAAACTTTTAACGGCAGTAGTTCTTTAAACATAACGGGAAATAAATTTTCCATCATTATGTGACAGTCGTGACTTTTCATTCCGCTCAATCTACCATTTTTAAAGTCAACACATCTACGAAGATTTGATGATATCCCATCAGGAAATCTTAACCCTTCCACCCATTTTAACACAGCTTTAACTTGATTATTATCTAATTCGTAACAAGCTTTTGGTTTTTTACTGTCATTTGGTTTCATATGAAGCTCGGGACGTTTGCATAATTCTTCTATATCACGTCTTGATTTCAAATCATCCTTCGTCTTCCCTTTCACATTCAAAATTGTGTTAAACACATTATCAAATACATTTTTCTCATTGTGCATCACATCTATGTTATGGCGAAGCAGAAGATGTTTCCAATACGGCAACTCCCAAAAAATAGTTTGTTTGCACCAGTTATGAACAACTGATTTGCCTTCAATTTCTGTTTGCTCCCCCGTTTCATATATCTTTGGATAGTCCTTAACAAGTTCATATATGTCTTCGCTTGACCATATCGTCGGTGGTTGTCTGTTTTCTACTCTATTAGCTAAAAAGTTTTTCTTGTCTCCTCTGAAGGGATGATTTACATGGAGAAAATATCGATGACAGTCAAACCATGAAATTTTCTTACCATGCGGTAAAGAAAACGCTCGTGTTTCATCCATGCAATATGGACATGCTAGACGACCGGCAGTACTCCATCCCGAAAGCATTGCATAGGCAGGAAAATCACTTATAGTCCACAACAAAGAAGCAAACATACGAAAATTTTTCTTCTTTGACACATCGTATGTTTCTACTCCTTCGTTCCACAGTATTTTTAACTCCTCAATCAACGGTTGTAAATATACATCGATTCCTTGTGTCGGATCGTCGGGGCCAGGAACGACAACAGTAAGAAACATATATTGCGTTTTCATGCACATCCATGGAGGTAAATTATACGGTGTGACGATAATGGGCCAGGATGAATATTTAGAACCAAATTGAGAAAATGGAGAAAAACCGTCCGTACATAATCCTAATCTAACATTTCGACTCTCCGCTGCAAAATTTGGATACGTTTTATCGAAATGCTTCCATGCTTCTCCATCGGCCGGATGTGTCAACGTACCCTCTTCCTCCGTTCTCACGCTATGCCACCTCATATTAGACGCAGTTACAGAAGATGCGTATAATCTTTGAAGTCTTGGAGTTATGGGTAAGTAGTGCATACGCTTGTACGGAACTTCCTTACCCTTCTTTTTTCTTGGTTTGTATCTCTCCTGGTTACAAACTTTACAATTTCTAAGGTTTGCGTCTTCTTTCCAAAACAACATGCATCCTTTTAAACATGTATCTATTTTCTGATACGGTAAACCAAAAACCGACATAAGTTTTTTAACTTCGTAGTGATTTTCACACATTAGATTATCGGGCGGCATATGTCTTTTTGCAGCTTGTACAACAGCCGTAAACCCAGCTTCAGTGATGTTGTATTTTGACTTCATCGCAATGTATTCTGCGATTACTGACAGCTGCGTGCCGCTTTTACAGCCATCCCAAATAGGTTTTTTAGCTGCATCTAGTAAATCATAAATTTTCTTAGCTTCAATATTTGGTTCTTCAACATTTACATCATCGTCGTCAACTTCAACCATAGGAAACATTGATCGTGCTGCATCTTCGACCATATTTTCTATACGGGTCGTTGAAACTATTTCGTTAACGACACTTTCAGACTCTACAGAAGTATTTGCTACAACTTCTCCATGCCGATCCCAAACATAATATTCGGGTGTGAAACCGTGTTGGCACAAATGAACTTTCACAATATCTAGTAACAAAAACTTCAAATGTCTACACCTACTACACGGACAGCGAATTTCTGGATCGTTTCCGTTATTACTTAAGGCGAATTCAACAAACACGTTTATACCGTTATAAAAATCTTCTTTTATTGAGCCCCTCATTCCTTTTCTTTGGTACATCCATCTCCTTCGATCAACAAAATAATCAATCATTTTTCCTATTTGACAAAATGAGAAGTTCAAAATTTAATATTTATTTTGAAGAATACACATTCGAAAAAGATTATTTTCATGTTCGTATAATATTTTGAATTTAAAGAACAACTTCACAAATTTAAAAATATTTTCAAATAGGGCACATTTCATTTTTTAACGTACGTAACGATTAAAAATATATAATTTTTTTTCATTGGTCAGACATCCTACTTCCCATTACAAACACAGTAAGCATTTACATTTCGTATATTACTTCGTCCCAAACGATTCAATAAAATTTCGGCAGCATTTCCCTTTTGTTCCCTGCATTGTACACAAATGCGTGTACGCAGGAAACAAAAAAGAAAAGTTAGGGCGAAATTTTATGAACCGTTTGAGACGAAGTAGTATACAAAATGTAAATTCTTACTGTGTTCATAACTTGTCCAATACAGGGACAAATCCGACAAACATTGTACCAGATGAATATAAATGGTCGTTTTTCGAAAAAAACGACTATTTATACAACGATCATGTACAACACTCGTCAGACGGGGCCAAAAACTCTCTAAGGGACATTTGTCGGTTAACATGCGCGCATTTTACTCAAAAATACAGTTTTACTCACTGTTCACATTTATATATTAATTTCACACATTTATTCGACGTATTACCCATCAACTTAGGGCTGGTTTAACATTTTGTCATTTTTCAATACACACAATTATAATTTAGAGTAATGCATTTTTTTTGTGTCATAAGTAAAAACGTGCACAATATAATACTCCTAGTTCATTCAATCATTTTATCTTATTCCAAATAACGTATACAATCGTCGAATCAAGGCATACACAACAAAATACATATACATGAACATGCACAAATTATACGTGTTTATCACAATTTCACGATAAAAGATGAAATCGGTATACCATGTGATGCTATAAACCGTTATTACGCTAGTGGAAACAATTGCAATCATTAATTCGCCCTAATTTATCAATTTATGCAAATCTATAATTAGGGTAAAAACTGAATTTTTCATAAAAATAAGAGATTATACCTGAGATTAAGAGTACTGAAGCTTGATTAGAGTGCGTTGGAAGATCCGGAAGCTAAAAATTAGGGATTGGAAGCTTAGGGGTTGAATTTGGGGGGTTTTTTGGGTTTTTTTCGTATGAAATGGAGGAAGAAAGGGCTCGGCTGGCTGGTATAATCGCAAATTTGCGACGGCTTCCGACGGCCGCCGACGGCCCGTCGAAAGCCGTCGGAAAATGGCCGTCGGAAGCCGTCGGTCTTGGCTGTCGGTATTCTGCCTTTTTCTTGTAGTGTTACTCACATGCACAGAGGTAAAAGTTCAATATTTTTGCCAATTTTATTTTACATTGGATCTTATAATATTCTTATTTCCATGCTATTAACAGTTCAAACTTATTTTCCGTCCCCTGTTTCTAATTAAATTCCAGTTAATTTTCTTTATGTCTATAATTTGTCACCTTTCCATACATTCATTCTGCTCATTCTGCTGAGTTTTGTTGCCTCTGATATAGGATATTTGACATGCTATTATGCCAACAATGAGAAAACTTTAACCAAATTTTCAGATTTTAAGTTTTAAAGACATTTTTAGTTATTTTTTTGAGGTTTATTGCAAATATAATAAAATAATTTTGCAACGGTATGTTTCATGACAATTTATTCCAGATTCTAATTTACAATTACTATTTCGATGTTTTTGCACTTAACGGAACTTCTTGTTTATGTATAAACTAAATATTTAGTTTGCAAATACAAAAACTTTACTTTTTTTTTGAAAACTCCGGAGAACCCGATAGACCGGTAAACTTCTGAGGAGGGTACAGTAAAGCCGTCCGCTGATCCAAGTCTCCATACCCTCCGTAAATTTATATAGGATGAAGAAGCGTATGGTAGGAATCGAATTTGAGTCTTTTTATCAGAACCCAAGCCTTCTTTCCATTGCGCTGCACCCACGGACACAAAAACTGCACTTACATGTTAACATCTGTGCAATTCAATTCCTAAGCGAATATGTACTCGACCTTAACCAAAAACTTACTCAAATTATATAGGAAAAAAAGAAGAAATTAAACACTATCCACAAATAATGGGCCACGTGATATCTAGATTATATATACATCTTTCTGCTTTAAATGAAGTTGAAACATACTATTACCAAGTTTCATATGAACCTTCATCTTTTTCTATCTTTGTATTAACTATAAATAGTACTTTTATGCATGAACACTTTTAGGAAAGAAAAAAATAATACAATGATCCTAAATTATAGCTATTTTGTTCATATTTATTACTTTAGCTTCTGACATTTTCTATTTTCTATACTATTGCTACAACGCACCATTGAATTATCCATGTTGCCTCAATGCATTTACAACCACGATTTGTACACGGATGCCTCTAATGTTATATGTTAAATCGTTCACTTTCCGTTGGATTTTTCCCATCAACGACCATATATGCATTCACGTGTTCTGAAATGTAGTACAACAGTGTCCAGCTAAACTGGGTACCATACAATAATGTCCACAATATCGACACCACTACTGGTCCATGCACGAAAAATTTAAACATATATCTCAATAAGTGGCTTTGATCAATAATGCTACTGGCATGAAATTGTGCGTTATTGTATGCAAAAATTACTTGCAACATCCCAAAATCAAATTTCTAATAAAGATGATATTGTAACAACTTACATGTCAATTTTAAATATAGTTCTCCTATAGTAATTTCATGATGGGGACTTCACATTGTGAATAATTTATTAGACCTTTGTTTACTTTAGAGTCACAAAATTACATTGTATAGGAAAACTATAGTTTCGGATACAATGCAACCAATAAAGCATTGAAATAATATCTACTGAATAATGTTAGTTTTTCTTTATGGAAACAATGTCGTGAATCAAAGACCTCCTTACCATGTAGTCGAAAAGCTAAAAATTGCATGTATGGAAGAATTGAAGGAGTAATCCTTAAATAATAACAAATATCTATCCTTTTTAACGAAAACGCTAGAATATTTTAAGTGGAACCTTAGTTGTGGCATGACGATAAATCTTTGATAATATATTATTTCTAAACATAGTGAGTATAGGGAAGGAAGTTGTTGTGGACTATTTCATGAGAACGATGTTGTAAGCAACAACAAAATTTGCCTTAAAACGTTGAAACTAGCCACATGTGTCTTTGGCACAAATAAGCGACACATGAAATTGGATTGTTGTGGGGCTTTGCACAAAAGATCCCTATTTTTGATGTTGTTACAAGAAGCAATGAGAATGCAAATTAGATTTTTATTTTTCCTAAATCGGAAAGTGCAAACTAGCTTGCGCTTTCCTGATATAACGCGCAAGTTAATTTGCGCTTTTCAAAAATTTTAAAATTAGAAAGCGCGAATCAGCTTGCGCTTTCTTGATAGAAAACACAAGTTAACTTGCAATTTTCGAAAATTCCAAAATTTTCAGAGGTAATTTCAAAATCAAAAAGGCAAACTAGCCTGCGGTTTTCAAAAATTTCAAAATCAGAAAAATGCAAATTATTTTGCATTTTCTATCAGAAAAGTGCAAAACACTTTGCGTTTTCTATTTTTTCAAAAATAGGGACTAAATTTACATATTCATTTTTATAGGGACTTCTCTTGTAACGACATAAAAAAGATGGACATGTAGCTCTTTTCTTGTTGTATTATTGTATCACTTTCCATATTTGAATTCATATGCTAAATACCAGGTTGAAGACTCGATATGGTACATCTGCTCAAGGATTCACGAAGATTTTGTTCCAGTTCTTAACAGCATTGATTTCTCTCTCATTTCAATTTATTGTTCTTATAGGCATGTAATGAAATATCTGTTTTCATGCAAGCAAAGCTGTTCTATATTCACCCTGGTATATTAAATGGAGTCCATCTATATCCTTTGTAAGATCTTTGTGTTCAGGTCAGTTTCTTAAGCATGAAAGACCTGTACATCCGTCTGCTTCAATAGAGTAGAAGTTAATATTTTAAATATATAATATAAACATAAACACTGAATGAATGGAACTCCAAAATAAATTATCAAGAAATGAGTTTAAAATGCTGAGGTAAACCATGCACGTGATGATATTTATGCAATACGGGGAAAAGGATTGAACGATAGTTCCAAAATGAGTATAACTTCACGTAGCACGGGTACGGCTGCATACTCATGTCATAGGTGATAAAGAGCAATATGGTTAAATGTTATGTTTAACAATGGTAAAACCATTTTAAAATTGGTGTCCTAAATATATTAATTTGCAAAAATTGTATATTTCCACCTTCCTTCACCGCTCTTTCTTTATGTAAGTTTTTTTTTTTTTTTTTTTTTTTTGAATTAGTATTTTATATACAACAAATCACATGCACGCTACGGATGTTTTGAACCTGTGACATATTGCACTAAAATCAAAACACTTAACTACTGGAACAATGATGTTTGTCTTTTTTTCGTAAGTTATCTATAGTACATGTACATTTAGTTTGTGCTCTTATCTGCTCTTATGTGTGTTATCAAAATAAATTATGTTTGCGTCTGTGTAGTTAATGCTCCGCTACTACCCCGCTACAACCCTGCTATATCTTATAGCGGATTTCTACCGCTATGATTTTTTCATATAGCCCCAAAATATAGCCTTTCCGCTTTAATCCCCGCTATATCCCATTATTTCCGCTATATTCCGCTATTTCCGCTATGTCTTTTTTAATAAAATGTATTGAAAAATTGCATTTAAACATTATAAAATTATGAAATTAATTTATTTGATTTAATTTTTGATATATTTTTAGAAATGAAAATACTATAATATTCTACCGAATTCAATTATGTTATATAACAGTTTTTCGTTTATTTAAAGTATATTCGTACGTGTTTTTATTTAAAATTATTTATGTATTATTAATTCAAATGAATGATAATTTTTCGTTTAATTACCATTTATATATTTGTAAAAACATTAAGTACGAGTTTTATATGCTATTTTAGAGTCATTCGCTATATCCCACTATATTCTCGCTGCATCTCCGCTATGACTTTTTGCACCTCCACCGCTTTAAATCTAACGAACGCATTAACTACACAGATTTGCGTTACCTTTAGATAGGAAAATACTGATCCAAGACCCATTATGCTAATAGTGTGAACTAATGAGAGTTTGGCAGCAATGCAGCGTATTTTTCACGGTAAAGCAAAAGGTTATACAACCTCATTAGCATAAGAATTATTTCCTTAGTTTGTGCAAATGTTACATAGTGAAAAACGAAAGTCAAGTGGCAAAGTGGATTTTGAAGTGTTAAGGTTTATTATGGGTTTAATACACTTAATGTTTTCGGATTGCACAAGTGGTTGAAAGTATAAAAGTTAACAAAAAGGCAATGTGGTATAAACCAAACTCGTAGAAGGCGTGCTAGGGTATGTGAACACGACACTCGAGGCAATGCCAGCGAAGATGTACCAATTGCGTATCCGGACTGATGGTAACACATAGCAGCTACTACCGCCCACCTCGAAACACACTCCCAAATCAAAGTCGAGGGGTGGCCACCAAATCATCGCAAAGTCATAATATGGTATCGAAGAAATGTGTCCGATCAGAGGTGCGACCTCACTTGGTCCGGCGTGGCTCCTGTTTTAGTCACATCTAAGCTGACTCATGGGAGTCAAGGTCACGTCATACCTTATACACGTTCGTCAAACTATCCTACTTCATTTCTGAAATCTCCACCATGTACACAATTGTTAAAGTGGTTCTCGGTGTTGACAGAGAGTATGATTATATCCGATCCTAGTCTCTTTAACCACCAAACGCTTATTGATGTGCACCTAAATGTGCATATATTTACATGCATATTTTATCTCTTTTTGTTTAAATAAACATCATATTTGGGCATTTTAATACGTTTAAAACCAAAATTCAATTATTTTCAAATCATCATATTTTCATCTTCCTTCAGGGGCAAAATGGTTATTTTTGTGTATATGTCAATTTAAGAATTTTTACTTGGATATTTTTTGATAATTTTTATAGGGATTTGGATGCATATGGAAGAAGCTTATATGAAGATATATGCATGCACAAATGAAATATAAAGGAATGAAGAGGAAATAATTCAAGTTCAAGAACATGAAGGACCCCACCCACTTACCTAAATATACAATTATAAGCTAATGGACAATAAAGTGGAGGTTAAAGCTTCATGCACAATAAATGATGGATTAATTAATGGCTAATGGTTACTTGGTGGCCACACTTCCTAAATGACATTTTAGTAAACCCCCTAAAAATAGAATTAGAGTTTTATGCATGTAAATATAGTCCTCTTATGTACATGAAACCATCTTCTATTCTTTCATTTTACATAGGAAATTAAGAGATCAAAGTGTAAGCTCAATGTTCAATGAAATAAAATTGGCTTCTTAGCATCTTTCTCTTCTCTTATTTACATGTTTTTACTTACTTCTCATGCTTTTATGTTCTTTCCTTTTCTTTATTACTAGATTAGTCTTACATTCATGCAAAGTAGTGTAGCTTAATTCCTTTTGTTGTAAGTAGTTTAATTACATTTTCTTCTTTACTTATTTTTATTAATTTTCTTCTCCTTTAATGTTGAAATTTACTTGTGTTGCTTCAATGCCACAAATGAGTAGCTAAACTCCTTCAACTTAGGGGTAATGAAGCTCTTAAATATTATGTAATTTCAACATTTTATGATTTATGATCTCATTTGCTTTATGCTTCATGAAGTGAATTTTGATGCAAGTATATATAAATGAGTTTGATAGCTTATATTGCTTATGCAAATAGCTATTCTCATTCAACATAAACATAAGTTGCATCATCATTTTTAATCCATTTTTGATTGTGAAATTAAAGTAAAAATGAAATTTGATGATCTATATTGCTAGTTACAATAGTAAACAGATTATACTTAAAATAGCTTTTGCTTTGACTTCATTTTTATGAGAATTATAAGTGAGTTATTTGATGTATTACAGTTTGATGGTTTGAGTTATGTTAATTAATAACATAAACAAACCATACTTATGATAAATACAACAATATTTCACTTAAATCAAAGCTAGAGATCATAAATTGTTTGTTTGTTGATTTAGAAAAATATGAGAGTGGATTTGCTTCTAAATTGTTCTCTAGTTCAATAGTTTTCTAATCACATTTTTCTAGCTTCATTTTGTTTCTAGTTAACAAATTCTCCTTCATTTGGTCTAATTTGATTGAATAGATTTTTTTAACTCTAACAATTCCTTGTGGATCGACCCGTATTCGCCACGTACTACGATAGTACGTCGTGCGTTTGCGGCAAAATTTAATTTGAATTTTTTCGACAAATTTTTAGTCCGATAGAAAATTTGTCGATTAACAAACTTTTGGCGCCGTTGCCGGGGAATTTGTTTTGATTTTCTATTTTTTGGATTATTTTTATTTTATTTTGTGTGTGTTTATTTGTGTATGTTTGAATTAAAAAGAAAAAAAAAATTGTGTTTGTTGTGTGATTTGTGCTTTCATTTTGATTTGTGTGTTTGTTGTTGTTTTGGTTGCATTTACAATTAAAAAAAAAAGATATTTACACTCAAGTTCATTTCAAAAGAAAAAAAAAATTCCATTTCATTTTCAGTTACATTCCATTTACATTTTAAATTTTAAATTTACATTTTCAAAGCTGCCTTGTTACAAACTATTCACTGTTTGTGCTTGCTCTGTCAACATTTACTTCTCTTCCCTGTGCACAGTCAAACTTCCTATTCGCTGCCTCTCCACTTCCTGTTTACTTCCTTCTACCACAACAACACAACCACTTCATTTCACCATCTTCAGACAACTGACCACAAACACCATCTTCAATAAAAGATCATCACTGCTGTTTTAAACATCCACATCCCCTGATTCATCAAAATACAACAGAGCTCCCATCAGTCTTCACTGCCAGTAACTGCTACAACACTCTTTGACACATTGCCTCAATACTTTTCTGCTACCCACTACTGACTATCTTCTCTTCCAACAAATCAACCACCAGACAGTGATTAATATCACCATCTTCTCACAACACACTGCCTGCATACCACCAATCTACCACAACTTCCACTTTCAAGCACTCGCAGCAACAAGTTTTTGTATCACTGCCTCACTTCATAACTTAACTCCTAAACCACTTCACCCCAGCCTCATCACATACAAGCAAGCCACATTTTCCATTCACTGCACAGTTCATCTACAGTTCAACCACTGATTTGCCTCAGCACCAACACGGCGGTCCACAATACTTCCAGTAGCACTGCAAACACCCAGACCCATCAAACTTCATCTCCAATCAACATACAGCAACTCCAACTACAGTTCACAACGTCACTACAAATCTATCGCCAGAACTTCGCAACCTCCAGTCAACAATCAGCAAACCGTGCTTCACACAAATCAATTCCAGCGACTTCGAAACCCGCCAACCCCCCTGTCAACAACAAAACAGCGCAGTCTCACAACATCACACTGCCCCCATCTTCTCAACCACTTCAAGCCACCAGAAATATTACTGCCTCCTCTGCTCAAAACATCCTCAAGACTAACAGAGGAACAGTACCAACCCTGCAACTGAAACCCCATCACCGGAACAACCACACCTGACAACCCACAATACAAACACTTCAAACTCCTAAAAACCATCGTCTCCTTCATACAGCCCCCCACTGCAATTCTCAAATCCATCACCTTCGCTACTTGAAGCTCATCATCACCTCCTAATTCAATCACCTATCACAAACACTCAGCCTTAGAAACCACTTCGCCGAAGCAATCGGCAATCCCCAAATCACCACAGCAAGAACCGCACGACTTCTACACCTCCTCGCCCTAACCACATCGCATCGAAACCACATCGCGACCTTCAAACTAACCACCAGGCGAATTCAATTTTGATTTAAAATTTTGCTGTGAAAGTTTGTACGAGAGTTCGATTTGGATTTTGATTTGTTCGGTTAATTAAAGACGTGTTTGTTTTGATTAAATTGGTTTTTTTTTTTTTGCTTTTAAGATAACGTTAATTTGGGCCAGGCCCGAGTATTTCTTTTAAAATTAAAAAAAAATTGTATTGAAGCTTCTTCTTTCTTTTTCAGTTTCTATTTTCTAAAAAATGGTTATTTTGCGTTGAACTTTCTCTTTTGAACTCATCCCTTGTTTCATTTCTTTTCTAACTTCTTATCTAACTTTTTTTTTTCATTTGTTTTATTTTCCATTGTTTTATTTCTTTTGATTTTGTTCTACTTGAAAAAAACAAAAAACAGAAAATAATTTTTTTTCCCTTCTTTCGTTTGTTTAGTTTTGTTCCATATTGATTTCACTTGTTTTTATTTGTTCTAAAAAAAAGGGCATACAAAAAAAAACAATTGTATATATATTGTTTTTAGTTTCAGGTTGCCAAAGCAGAAAATCAAATAGAAGAAGTGCTTGCCAAAAATAAATAAATACTTGCCTGCTTGCTCTGAAAATAAATAGCCGCTTAAAAATAAATTGCCAATAATTCTGCATGCGCTGGTATCGTGCCTTTTTTCTTATTTTTATGTTGAATTGCATTGTTGGTTGCATGCATTTGCATTTATATAAAAAAAAATTCAAAATCCAAAAACAAAACAACTTCATTTTAGTTGCATTGTAAATTCACGTTTAATTTTTGCTTTGCATCTATCTCATCTTGTTTTCTTTTCTAAGGGCAATACTCCGATTCACATAAGGTTGGGGATTTCATCACCCTTTCCTTAGCCCACAAACGCATTTCATCGTAAAATTTGACTAATAATAAAGGTTATACGTTGGACCTAAGGGTGTCACGAGCTCACTTAGGGCTTAATTGTATCTTCACAATTGTTTTATTTGAACGATTTTATTTCTTGGTGTCTTGGCTACGGCAAAGTAATAACCAGTTATGAAAATTACGGTGATAAATAAATATTATACTGGTTGTTCCTCTGAAGGTACTTAATCCGTCGGTTGCATTGCTACGGTGATTCGTGGTGCACCGATAACCCATGTCCGTTACCTGGCCGAGAAATATTTTTGTCGATTTAAGACAAAATGTGATTATACAATTTTGGGTTAGGAGCTACTAGAGACAGAAAATTGTAATTAAGTCTTTTGCATTCATTTAGTTGCATTAGTTCATGCATATTTTAAAAAAAACAACAAAACAAAAAACTCAAAAATCAAAAAAAAAAATGTAAATTTTACTTAACTTAGTTTTAAATTCAAAATAAAAAATCTTTTTTTTTTCCTTTGAAAATTTTCAATCCAAAATAAAATCCAAAAAAAATATAAAATTCTTTCAAAAAGAATTTTTTTTTCGAAAATTCAAAAGAAAAAACCAGTTTCCATTTTCTAAAAAAAAAAAAAAAATCCTTTTGGTAAATATTTGTAAATTCAAAAAAAAAAAAAAAAAACAAAAACATATAAAAAAATTTGAAAAACAAAAATCAAACTTTTCTTTTGAAAATAAATCTCACTCCGTAAATAGTTTTCTTCCTTGTAAAAAAAAGAGAAAAAAAAAAAACAAGTTTTCAAATCTTATTTCAATCTCTAAACTCGATTCTAACTCCTTCCTCTTCTCGACTTTCACTTGTGCATGAGTACTTGGACTCATGACACAACAACAAATCGTTGGACTCGCGACTCGACAACTAACCGTTTGACTCCAACATACGATCCTCTCGAAATGGCGAACGAAAACGCCCCTCGAACTCTTATGGATAGAATCTTTCTTGATAGAGTTTCTATTATACCTTGCATCACGTTACCCGCCCCTACGGGTAACCATTTCGAAATCCACTCGAACCATATTGCCACGCTTTCGAAATTTGGCAATTTCGAGCACGATGACCGCTACATTTTCTTGACTAAATTCGAACAGGTTTGGGCAGCCATTAAACTCCAACAACTTTCCGATGACGGAATCAAACTTCGATTAATCTCATTCGCTCTTACGAATTACGCTGAAAAATGGTTGTGCAGCTTACCATAGAACTCGATTAAAACTTGAGAAGAATTTGCTAGAGCTTTCTTAAAAAAGTTCTACCTTTGGAAAAAACGAGTAGAATTCGAAACGAAATTGTAAATTTTCATCAATTCAAGGGAGAACCATTTGGAAAATATTTTGAAAGATTCAAAGAGCTTTTGATAAAATGTCCACACCATAACTTTGAGAAATGGACGATTTGCCAAATCTTATACGATGGACTCGAAAACAACTCATGAACCATGCTCGAATCAATGTGCCAAGGCAACTTTCTTGCCCAACATCACGATGATGCTTGGCAATTTCTTGAAAATCTCGCTGAAAAGTCGTCCCAATGGGAACGTTCGAACGAAAAATAAATTTACTCACGATCGAGTGCAGACTCGATAGGATCTTCATTTGCTTTGGAAGCTAAGATCGATGCAATGATTAAAAAATTTGATAACGTTTTCTCATCGAATCAAATGAACCAAGCTTCCCAACCGATGTGTTATAATTGCAACGATCCTAATCATATAGCTGATCAATGTCTCAATTCTATTGAACAAATCAATGCTTTCAATAAAGCCAAAAACGACCCATTTTCTCCAACGTACAACCCTGGTTGGAGAAATCATCCGAATTTTGCATGGAACCAAAACAATCCCAACACGAATACGATTCGTTCCAATTTTCAAGCATTCCCGAATAATGCTTCGAATCCTCTCTTTAAGCCCAACAATTTTCAACCGAGCTTTGCGGGTCCGTCCCATAATCAACCGCAATAATCAAATTTTCAACCAAATGCTGCTCATCCTCCCCAGGACGATAAACGTTTAACTTCGCTTGAGAAAACTCTTGAAACATTGGCTAAGGGAACTACTCAAAGCCTTCAATGAAACAACAATTTGCAAAATTTATTGACCTCATATATGAAAAACACAAACCACTCAATTGCAAAACTCGAAATGCAAATGAGTCAATTAGCTTATAAGCGAATGCGAACGAGGAACATTCCCAAGTCAGCCCCTTCCAAATCCCAGAAATCAAAATGCAAATTCAAATCAAGCCCATGTTGTTCAAGATACCAATGTCACCCAATTGAATGTTATCACAACTCTACATTCCGATAAACAAATCAATAATCAAGTTGTTAACCCAAACGATATACCCGAAACCTCTCTCGACACTTCTAAACAATAAACGAATCTGAACAGAACGTGGAGCCAAACGTTGAATCGAATGTCAATCAAAATTCTTTTTCTTCTACTCGAGTAGACCCGCCTACCGAGTATCGTGTTCCATTTTCACATCGTCTTCGACCAAAGAAACACTCGGACCAAATGGAAAAAATGTTGGAAATTTTTAAACAAGACAAAGTTAACATTCTACTTCTTGACATCGTTCAACAAGTCCCCACTTACGCGAAATGTCTTAAGGACTTGTGCACCCAAAAGCGACACACTCAAGTGCCCAAAAACGTCTTATTAGCCCCCAGTTTGAGTGAAGTCTTGTCCCAATCCATGCCCGTTAAATACAATGATCCTGTCTGCCCTACGATTTCGTGTACAATTGGGGATAAGACGATTAACAAATGTTTGATAGACTTAGGCGCAGGTGTCAACTTGATTCCATACTCCGTGTACGAACAATTAGGATTAGGTGTGCTCAAACCCACGAAAGTTACGCTTCAATTTGCTGATCGTTCCATTAATGAGAAGCCCGTGGGAGAAATCGAAGACATGCTCATTCGAGTAGGGCAATTCATATTCCCCGTAGACTTTATCGTTCTCGAAACACAACCCGTGACAAATCCCTCGAGTCAAATTCCATTGATTTTAGGCCGATCATTCTTAGCCACATCAAATGCCTTAATCAATTTTGGTAACGGATCAATGAAAATCTCTTTTGGAAATATGAATTTGGATCTTAACATTCTCAATCTTGAAAGCTAATCGAATGAACCTCGTGACCAAACGTTGGAAGTTAGTGCCATTCACGAAAACTTTGAAAACGAAACACTTGATCTTAACGATGAACGCGAGGCCGAGTACGAAAAATTGTTTCACGAAATTCCCAACGAGATTGAATACACTCTTCCCTTTGAATCACTTCAAGTTGAGTCCGAATCTCAACCCAATTCTTCGATCGAGAAACTCCCGAAGTTGGACCTCAAACCACTTCTTGATCACCTTAAGTATGCATACATAGGTGATAAGGAAACGTTGCCCGTCATAATTTCTGCAACTCTCTCTTGATCAAGAAACTTCTCTTCTCTCTATTCTTTCGAAATACAGAGAAGCAATTGGATGGTCAATCTTCGATATAAAGGGAATTAGTCCTGCTCTTGTTCAACATCGCACCCATTTAATCGACGATGCCAATCCTGTTCGCGACGCACAGCGAAGGCTTAATCCAAAAATAAAAGATACGGTGCGTGATGAAATTCTTAAACTTCTCGACAACGGAATCATTTACCCAATCTCTGATGGTTCATGGGTTAGCCCAATTCACGTTGTACCGAAAAAGTCTGCGCTAACCGTTGTCATGAATGCTTCAAATGAACTTATTCCAACTCGTACCCAAACGGGTTTGCGTGTTTGCATTGACTATCGAAAACTAAATGCCGCAATACGTAAAGATCACTTTCCTCTTCCTTTCATTGACCAAATGCTCAAACGTTTAGCCAGCCACGAATTTTACTGCTTCCTTGATGGTTATTCCGACTATAACCAAATTTCAATCGCTCCCGAAGATCAAGCGAAAACGACTTTCACTTGTCCATTCGGTATCTTTGCTTATTGACGTATGTCATTCAGACTTTGTAACGCTCCTGCGACTTTCCAACGATGCATGTTTGGAATCTTTTCTGACATGATTGAACGCTTTCTAGAAGTTTTTATGGACAATTTCTCTATCTTTGGCGATTCTTTTTTCCAATGTTTACATCGTCTTGAATTGGTTCTAAATCGATGTAAAGAAAAACATTTGACTTTAAATTGGGAAAATGCCACTTTATGGTCAAACAAGGCATAGTCGTTGGACATATCATCTCAAATAAAGGAATTGAGGTAGATAAAGCGAAAATCGACGTAATTGCAAATTTACCCATTCCCAAATCTGTTAAGGACATTCGATCATTTCTAGGACATGCTGGCTTTTACCGATGATTTGTGAAAGACTAGCAAAATCGCTCGTCCTTTGATGACTCTTCTTGGAAAAGACATTCCTTTCGATTTTAACTCTGATTGTATCTTTTGAACGTCTTAAGAACGAACTCAATTCTACTCCAATCATTTGCGCACCTAATTGGGATCTTCCTTTCGAAATAATGTGTGATGCTTCGAGCTTTGCCGTTGGTGCTATCTTAGGACAACGCATCAACATGATCCTTTATATCATTTACTACGCGAGTATGACTTTGAACGATGCTCAACTCAACTACACAACAACCAAAAAAGAGCTTCTAGTTGTAGTTTTTGCTCGAAAAGTTTCTACCTTACTTGAAAGGTTCACACATTACGGTCTACACTGACCATTCCGCGCTTCGATATCTCTTCGCTAAAAAGGATTCTAAATCCCGTTTGATTCGTTGGATCCTTTTACTTCAAGATTACAATCAAAGACAAAAAAGGATCTGATAATGTTATAGCTGATCACTTGTCTCCTCTTCCGAAATCACCATCTTCTTTGCCGATCTATGAAACTTCCCCGATGAACAACTTATTTCAATTTCTGTCGACCCATGGTACGCTGATATGGTGAACTACTTAGTCACTAAAGAAACTCCCTCATCGTGGTCCAAACAGGACAAATACAAATTCATGTCCCAAGTGAAATATTTCTATTGGGATAATCCATACTTGTTCAAATATTGTCCCAACCAAATCAATCGACGTTGCATTCCGGATAATGAGATAAGTAGTGTTCTTTCGTTTTGCCACGATCAAGCATGCGATGGACATTTCGATCCTCGAAAACTGCGGAAAAGGTGCTTCGGTGTGGTTTCTATTGGCCTTCTCTCTTCAAAGACTCATTTGAATTTTGTAAAACTTGCGATCAATGTCAAATGCTTGGACGAATTTCTCGACGAGATGATGCCTCTAGACCCCATTCTTACCATCGAAATCTTTGATGTTTGGGGTGTCGACTTTATGGGACCTTTTCCCGATTCTTTTGGAAACTTGTATATCCTTCTCGCTGTTGACTACGTCTCAAAATGGATCGAAACCGTTCCGTGCAAGACCAATGACCATAGAATTGTTGTGAAATTTCTCAAAGAAAACATCTTTTCAAGGTTCGGCACACCTCACACAATAATCAGTGATAAGAAACCCATTTTTGTAACTGTTCTTTTGAAACTTTAATGAAGAAATACTCGATAACGCACAAGTTATCCACTCCGTATCATCCTCAGACTTGTAGGCAAGTTGAAGTTTCGAATCGTCAAATAAAACAGCTCTTGGAGAAAACTGTCAACAAAAATCAAAAAGATTGGTCTCAAAAATTGACCGACGCGCTTTGGGCTTACCGTACTGCTTTTAAAACTAACATTGGGATGTCCCCATTTCGTTTAGTTTATGGTAAAGCTTGCCATTTACCCGTTGAAATTGAACACAAAGCGTTGTGGGGAATAAAGAACTTAAACTTTGATCTTGAAAAGGCTAGTGAAAACCGAAAACTAC
The DNA here is from genome assembly GCA_030765085.1 of Allium cepa. Taxonomy (NCBI): domain Eukaryota; kingdom Viridiplantae; phylum Streptophyta; class Magnoliopsida; order Asparagales; family Amaryllidaceae; genus Allium; species Allium cepa. The sequence continues at coordinate 440,750,970 of CM060929.1, forward strand.
AACTCAACGAACTAGAACAACTTAGGAACGATGCGTATGAAAATGAGAAAATTTACAAAGAAAGAACCAAAGTTTTTCATGATAAGTCAATCCTAAGGAAAACGTTTTTGCCTAACCAGAAAGTTCTTTTATATGACTTGAGACTTCATTTATTTTCGGGGAAACTTAAGTCAAGATGGACCGGACCATTTGTGGTACGAACTGTTTTTCCACATGTTGCCGTAGAAATAGAAAACCCTGAGGATGGATCGATTTTCAAAGTCAATGGTCATCATTTGAAACCTTTCTTGGAATTGCCTAGTAACCAAGAGGAGGAGCTCATGATCCTTCATGAGCCAAGCTACGTCTAGTAAGAATGTTAATGCTCTTTTATAAATACGTACATAGTTTTCCCCATCACACTCATTATATCATGCATTGACTATGGGGGCACAGTCAAAATTTTGGTGTGGGGGGAGTCTCATTTTCATTTTTTTTAGTTTCATGACATTTTTGAATTTTCATTTTCTTACTTAAAAAAAATCTCAAAATTCCTAAATCTCAAAAACATTTTCTTTTTAGCATTTTGATTTATTTTTGAAGAAACACTATGCGATAAGTATAAATTTTGGTTAACAAATTGAAATTTTTGAAAAATTATTTGTCTTAACAAAAATAAAAATGAAGTTTGATTACAAATAACAATGCTTTAACTAGTATATAGGAAGGTTCATCTATGTTAATTATGAAATATGTTCTAATTGAAAATCTTTGTTTAAAAAGCGGTAAATTTAAAGTAAAGGATATAAAATTTTTGTCTTCTAAGTTAAATAGTGCTAAGATGATTTTGCTAAACTCTCTCTCTTAAATATATATATATATATATATATATATATATATATAAAATAATAACAATAACATCCAAAGTATTCACTCTCATTTAAAAGTCCTCACGGTTATGTATGAGTGAATTACTTGGAATCTTTGATTATGTTCTTTCATACTTATTCAAAAGTCCTCAAGGTTATGCATGTATGGAACACATGTAAAAAAAAAGAACAGACTTAACAAAAACCACCTACGGTCGATAGGTGTATGCACGAAAGTGTCTGCACTCGTCATGCTCTGCACTCCTCTCACATAAGCCCGAAAGGCAGTGCATGGATGGTATATCTGGCCTCAGTTTACCTGAGCTAGGTGTGTAATTTTTCTTGCAAATAATGAGAGAGCAAACAATTGAAATCATAGCACTATTTTAACTTGTTTGACTTAACTTGTTATTGGAAAGAAATGAAAATACCACTTTAATAAACTTTGACAATCAACTAAGGATCCATTTCATAGTTACATTGTGTTATCAACGGAAACAACTAGCCAAACTATGGTCTATCTGTTATGATAACTTGATTTTTATTGGAAATTTTGACAAGTAAATGACTTAAATTTTCAAGACAATGATCAAAACTTGTATTTAACTTATTTATGTCTATTTTAAAGTAAACCTTTCATTTGTAGGTATTTCCAAAAACTCTCATTCATCTCTTTGTAAACAAATCTTGCATTTTGTAAATATTTTCACTTTGCATTGGATTTTGTGGGTAATATCCGCTGAAAATCCTCACGAGACAACACTCAAATCCTACTGGGGACACGTAGAGGTTTAACGGCTTGTTGCATACGCTCAATGCAATCGTGCTCCCTACGAAAATGGATTTATCTTAGTTTTTCTTTATTCGAGGACGAATAAAAAGATAAGTGTGGGGGTATTTGATGTACACGTAAATGTGCATATATTTACATCCATATTTTATCTCTTTTTATTTAAATAAACATCATATTTGGGCATTTTAACATGTTTAAAACCAAAATTCAATTATTTTCAAACCATCATATTTTCATCTTCATTCAAGGGCAAAATGGTCATTTTTTGTGCATGTGTCAATTTAAGATTTTTTACTTGGACATTTTTTAATAATTTTTACAAGGATTTGAATGTATATAGAAGAGGCTTATATGAAGATACATGCATACACAAATGAAATGTAAAGGAACGAAGAGAAAATAATTCAAGTTCAAGATCATGGAGGACCTCACCCACTTACCTAAATATACAATTATGAGCTAATGGACAAAAAGTAGAGGTTAAAGCTTCATGCACAACAAATGATGGATTAATTAATGGCTAATGCTTACTTGGTGGCCACACTTCCTAAATGGCATTTTAGGAAGCCCCCTAAAAATAGAATTAGGGTTGTATGCATGTATATATAGCTCTCTTATGTACATGAAACCATCTTCTACTCTTTCATTTTACTTAGGAAATTAAGAGATCAAAGTGTAGGCTCAATGTTCAATGAAATAAAAATGGCTTCTTAGCCTCTTTCTCTTCTCTTATTTACATGCTTTTACTTACTTTCATGCTTTTATGCTCTTTCCTTTTCTTTATTAGTAGATTAGTTTTACATTTATGCAAAGTAGTGTAGCTTATTTCCTTTTGTTGTAAGTAGTTTAATTACATTCTCTTCTTTACTTAATTTTTTAATTTTCTTCTCTTTTGATGTTGAAATTTACTTATGTTGCTTCAATGCCACAAATGAGTAGCTAAACCCCTTCAATTTAGGGGTAATGAAGCTCTCAAATATTGTGTAATTTCAACATTTTATGATTTATGATCTCATTTGGTTTATGCTTCATGAAGTTGATTTTGATGCAAGTTTATACAAGTGGGTTTGATAGCTTATATTGCTTATGCAAATGAGCCATTCTTATTAAACATAAACACAACTTGCATCATCATTTGCTAATCCATTTTTGATTGTGAAATTAAAGTAAAAATGAAATTTGATGATCTATATTACTAGCTACCATAATAAATAGATCATACTTAAAATAGCTTTTGCTTTGGCTTCATTTTCATAATAATTATAAGTAAGTTATTTGTTGTATTATAGTTTGATGGTTTGAGTTATGTTAATTAATAATATAAACAAACCATACTTATGATAAATACAACAATATTTCATTTAAATCAAAGCCAGAGATCATAAATTGTTTGTTTGTTGATTTACAAAAATATGAGAATGGATTTGCCTCTAAATTGTTCTCTAGCTCAATAGTTTTCTAATCACATTTTTCTAGCTTCATTTTGTTTCTAGTTCACAAATTCTCCTCCATTTGGTCTAATTTGATTGAATAGATTTTTTTAAACTCTAACAATGGCGCCCTACGACGTATTCGTCACGTACTACGATAGTATGCCGCGCGCTTGCGGTAAAATTTAATTTGAAATTTTTCGGCAAATTTCTAATCCGATAGAAAATTTGTCGATTAGCACTTATTTCACACCGGATGGTTCATTTACATTTCAAAAGTCAATTCATACTTAATACCAAAATATAATATTAGATTTCAAATCATATCTCTTTTCGAAATCATATTCACTTCAAACCATATCACTTTCAAAATCATCTTCACTTTCAAAATCACATTTACTCAAAATGTCATTTTAAAAAAAGAGTATCAATTCCAAATTCCAATCTTAAGTTGTATCATCATCAAGGATTCAGTATAAATACTTCAACTTACATGGTTTGCAATTTTAGAAAATAGTTTAGATAGTCATAAATAGTTTAATAGTTTAAAAATAGTTGAAATAGATTAAAATAGTTTAAATAGTAAAAAAGTTTAAATAGGTTATGTAAGAACCCTAGATTTTTGAAATATTTTTAAATTTGATTTTATTTCATTTTGAAATATTTTAAAATTTATTTTATTTCAAGATTTTATTTTTAAAACATTTTTAAAGTATAGTATAAATTTTTTCAATACTAGTTGAATTTTTGTTTACAATTTTTATACTAGTTTTAATTTAATAAACTATTTTCTTATATTTTTCTATTTTTCCTAAAAATTATTTATTTATTTCATTTTCACTTTATTTTGTTTTCATTTTTATTTTATTTATATGATTTTTCTTTTGGTTTATTTGAATAAATGAAATAGGAAATTCCAAGAGACTAAAAACCTTTTAACTTATGACTTTTAATGCGTAGTCTTTTCATTTTCTTTGACCGTCTTTTCCATGCAAATAGCCGTGAGTTTTGTATTGAATTTTACGTGATAAACTTCTTTCTCATTTCACTACTCACGCCTATTTTTAGATCTGAGAAAAGATAATGGCTTCTTCTCTTTCATTTCTACTTTTCTATTCACTTTTCCATTGAATTTTTAATTGGTTTTGCTTGTTTCTTCTTATGCTTTGCTCGGCTAAACACCTCACCATCTCCTTCGACCACTACATCACCCTCTTCCCCTCACCATACACGGCCTGAACATCACCTCCTCTGACCTATATTGGCCGTGGCCATCCAATTGACCAATCATCACCAAAACTTGCAAAAACACCTTGAACCATGCCATAGGCGAGTCTAGTTTCACATCCCCTTCATTTTTCCACTACCACTAGCTTGTACACCACCACTAGCCTTCACTCCAGCCACCACCAGGTCTGTGCATGCCAAGGCCGAGCCCATTCTTGCTTGGCCGAGCCCAAAGTTTGTACCAAAACTCCACTTTTGCCTTGTACTTGACCTTCTTCATGTTGTAACTCAAAAACCCCATCACATTTCCTTGTAGTCGTGCCTTTATGACCCATAACCAGATCCATTTCAACCCAAAACACCTTCATGTCCAAGCCAAAATTGCATTGTGGCCGAGCAAAAGTGATTTGGAGTCAAGCAAAATCAATTGAAAGCTTGGTGATGTGTTTTGTAGACTATATTTCCATTTTGTTCCAATAAATTTAGTATTTTTTTTATATTTATATCTTGCTTTATTTTTTTGTCAAATGCAAGATTAACACTTGGCTCTCCACTCCACTCAAATCAAAGTCGTGCTATCGTGCTTTCTGGATTTCTATCTGTGTGTTTGAATTGCTTACTCCAGATTGAAATGTGAGTATTCACTCATGATATCTTTACTTATATAAATGGTGAATTGACAACAAGTGAATGTGTAGAATTGCTATATTATGTTATAGCTTCCTGTGATATGAATCATATGATGTTAACCCTGTTTATAATCCTGTCATATCATCTCTTATTGCCATATGTTGTTATACTGTTTATTTATATCTGTTTCTCACACTGCAAGTTCCCTGTATAATAGAATCACTATGGGTTGAAATGATACATACTCGAACGGACTTTAGAATAGGGAAAAATCGTTATGGGTTGAAATGATAGGCCTGAGCGATTTTTATTTATTTTTATTTACTTGGGATTATTGGTTTGAAATGATAGAACCCGGGTTTTCTTTGTAAGTTACGGATTGAAATGATATATTATCCGTATCACTTAACTTAGGTTAGAAAATATTATACAGACCCGTGGTTATTATATATATTTTTCTGAAAATTTTAAAGTATTGTAAAAATGTAAATAATATGATATTTTGATTTAAATTTGAATTTAAAATGATTTTATAAAGTGTTATTGATTTTTCTATGAATTAAAAATGGTTAAACAAATGAATGTTTGAAAATGTAATTTGAAATATAACTTAACTTGGAAAATGTGATATTTGTTTTAAAAAGTTAAGTTAATAAATTAAAATGGAAATTTAATTTAATTTATGAAATGGTAAATTAAATTAAAATATAAAGTAAATGAAAATTTGGGAAAATTGTACATTGATTTTTATAAGTGAAGAATTAAGAAATTTGACATTTATTTATGAAATTTACCGTATAAAAATCATAAGTTAAAGGTATTTTAATGACCATTTTTAAAGTGAAAAATATGAAATTTTATATGTTAAAATGTTTTAAACTAAAGTTTAATTGTTGTTGAAATTCTATTATAAATCTGGAAATACTTTTAATATCACTTCAGAAATGCTATCGTTTCCGAAATGAACTAAATTCTGAATAAATGAATCTGCAGCACTTTGTAAGTGCTGTAGTTGTAGAAGTGAACTAAAAGGCTAAAAACTAATGAAAGAGCTATTGTAGCACTTGTTAAATGTTGCAGTTGGATGAAATAAGATTTTTAAACTAAAATTGAATTATTACTGCATTTTTTAAATGCCGTCTTTGCTGAATTGAATTGTTTTCAAATGTAACTTACCGTAGCACTTTCTAAGTGTTACGAAAGCTGAAATTTCACTATTTTAATGCATTTAAGTGAATAAATGAACTCTGAAAAGGTTAAATTTTTGGGAATTGAATATTTGAATTTTAAATATAATGACTTCACTTTTAACTGGTTTAAATGGAGTATTTTGATTTGAAATATAAACCATCTTGAAATGTGATTTGGAATGGTATTTAAATTAAATAAATATGAATGAGGTTTTGAAAAGATATGATATTTTGATAATTTTAAATGGATTTGAATGATATTTTAATTTGAAATGATGTTTGATTTTCGAAGTATAAAATACCATTTTGAAATTTATAACCACGGGTTATAATAATGATTGGTTGTTAAAGAGACCGGGATCGGATATGGACATACTCTTTGTCGATACCGAAATCCACTTTAACAACCGTGTACGCTGTGGAGATTCCAGAATGAAGTAGGATGGTGGCGACTTTCTTGAGGTATAATACGTGTACCCAACTCCCGTGAGTTGGCATAAGGTGGCTAAAACAGGAGCGATCTCGGGCGAAGTGAGGACATTCCTCCTATCAGACACACTTCTTCAATACCATTCTATTACTTTTGTGATTGATTAGGTGCACCCCTTTGATTTTGGAATGTGGCTCGAGGTGGGTGGTAGTGGCTGCTATGCATTACCACTTGCCCGGAAGCGTAATTGGTATATCTACCCTGACATTGCCTCGTGTGCCGTGTCACCTACCATAGTGAGCCTTACTACGAGTTTGGTTTTCTCCCGTAGCCCATGGAGTATTTTGGGTAATCTTCCGATCTGGAGATACGCTGATACTGGATGGACTACTGGGACTATTACGTGTTGGGGGCTATATGGGTAACCCTTCAACGCTATTCTAAAGTAAGTTTATTTTACTGTAGACATTATTATAATAGCGCAATATTACTACATAGTAAATAGTTTAACGGATCCTTAGAGAATGGGAGGTCCTAAGCATCCTTTAAGTTACTTGTATTTATTTACAGTTCACTTGAGTTAGTTTACATTATATAAGTATGTATATCCCGACTCGAGTGTTTTGTGTTTTGCTTTACGCTCAGGTTAGCCTGAGTATTCACAGCTTTGGATTTCTCTTTCTGGAGCTTGGAATCGCTAGAGATTCTACCTATCTAGTTATTTATCTACTTCAGTTTCAGCTGTTCTATTTCAGCTATTGTATTAGTGGACTTCTATGTACTGGGATTTCTATTTATTTTCAAACTGATATTATGTATTTGTTTTGAGACTTTGTTATAGTAGCTTCATGAACTACTATGATATTTTATATTCCGTTGCGAGTTATTCTGATATTTCTGTGTTTGTGATTCTGTGAATGATTTTATCTGCTCCAAATTTTATTACAATATTTTATTTTGAATTATTCAAGTATGACATGTGTGGATTATTGTCGATTTGAATGGTCCAAAATAGTGGATCATTACAGTTGGTATTAGAGCTTTGGTTTTTAGGCAAACCATAGCCTGCGGAGCAAAAGCTCATTAGAGATAGCGTAGAAATACCCTAGAATGAGTGAAATCAATCTCAGAATCATTTCTTTGTGAGAGAACGTATTTTCAAAGTATAAAATGATTTTCAAAATGATTTTTCAAAGAATATTTTAATATAAATTTTTATTTGTTTTAAAATCAATTTTCTAAACTTCCTTCCTTTCGTATCTACCTTGTTAGTATTTTTTTTCATTAGGATATTCATCCAAGTGAATTTTATCTTATCTTATATTTGTCTTCTCTGTACCTTATCCTAAATTCATTCTTGATTTTCCAGGATGAATCATGGAAATGCCAGAGGTAAGGGTCGTGGTATTGCCCCAGCTCCTCAGCCTGTTGCACCTGTTAGATTTACCGTTCTCTGTAAAGAATTCTCTCAACTTGGTGGTACCAAGTTTTCTGGTTCATAGAGCATTATTGAAGCTCAGTAGTGGTTGCGGAGTTTAGAGAGGATATTTACTGGTCTTGAGATTACTGATGCCTAGAAGCATCAGTTAGCAGCATGGCAGTTGTAGGAGGCTGCTCTAGATTGGTGGGAGTCTATTACGGCTAACACCGTCGAGGCTGATATTACTTGGTAGCAGTTTAGGTATCCTTTGTGTTATCTTAAATTTTTCCTATTTTCCTTTCTTTTGAATCTATCTTAAGTGTTTTTTAATCTCTTTTTCAGGGAGGTTTTTGTGGCAAAATGGATGCCAGAAGCCGGTAAATCTCATCTTTATCGTGAATTCATGGATCTCAAGCAAGGTACCATGTCCTTTTCTGAGTATGACAGGAAGTTCAATGAACTTTCCAAGTTCGGTCCTAGCCTGATAGACACTCCTCTCAAGAAGAATGAGAAGTTCATAGCTGGTGCTCATCCCAAGTATTATGATCGTCTCATTTCACATGTTCATGGAACTTTTACCTAGCTTATGGATATGGCTATCTGATATGAGAACCCTACTTCTAAGGGTCCCGCTGTTGTTGGTGATCCTTCATCTCGGTCTTCCTCTGCTAATTCTAGGAAGAGAAAGCCTAATTACCAGCAGCAGAAAAAGAATTTCCGCAAGCATCCGGGTTTGGGATCTTTATCATCTTCTCCTTCTCAGAGGCAGCCTGTTGACCTTTCTACCATCACTTGCTTCAGATGTAATCAGAAGGGACACTATGCCAATAGTTGCCCTACTTTAGCTGGTGCTGCTGTTCCTCCTCCTGCTCAGTTGGCTAGGCGTGATCTCTGCCATATCTGTCTCCAACCTGGTCATTTCAAAAAGGATTGCCCTACCCGGTAGAAGGGTAAGCCTTCTGGTATATTTGCCGTCTCCTCTGCATCTTCTCCAGTACCTGCTCCTGCTCCTGGTGATGACCAAGGTACTCTTCAGGGCATATTTTCTTTATTTCATCATCTTGTTCGTGTTTTATTTGATACTGGAGCTTCCCATAGTATTATTTCTGTTTATTTGTGTGATAAGTTTGAGCATCTCCTTTCTCCTGAGTATGCTTCAGTTCCTATATGGGTTTCTAATCCTATTGGGGTCCCACGAACCTTAGTAGGATTTGTAGAGGAGTGAAACTCTTCCATTCTGGTTATCGTTTTTCTGATGATTTCTATGTTCTGGGTTTCGATGCTTTTGATTTATTGCTTGGTGGGGATTGGTTAAAGAATCATGATGTCCGTATCTCTTGTAAATCCCGAATTGTTACTCTTGTGGGAGATAGGGGTGATCCTTTGACTATTCAGTGCCGTATGCCTCAGGATTTTGCTGGTAGTTTTATTTATTCTCTGGATTCTTCTCCCAGTGATCTTGATTTGACTCCTGTAGTCAGACTCTATCCCGATGTATTTGGTGAAGTCACTTCTTTACCTCCTAAGCTGAAAATTGATTTTCAGATTGATCTTATTCCTAGAGCTCGACCTGTAGTTCTTCCTCCTAGAAGGATGGCACCCTGCGAGAAGGTTGAGTTAAGGAAAAAAATTGAGGACATAGCTTCCAAAGGTCTGATTAGACCTAGATTTTCTGAATGGGGAGCAGCGGTGGTTTTCGTCACCAAGTCCGATGGTTCTTTGAGGATGTGTGTTGATTATAGGGAGATGAACAAGCTCACTATGAAAAACAGATATTCAATGCCTCGCATCAGTGATATGTTTGATCAGCTTTATGGTGCTACTGTTTTTTCTCAGCTTGATCTTGCCACGGGTTTCTACCAGCTCAGAGTTGTTGAGGAAAGCATTCCCAAAACTGCTTTCTGCATTGAGAATGTGTTTTATGAATGGTTAGTCATGCCTTTTGGTTTGACTAATGCTCCTACTTTCTTTGTTTATTTGATGAATTGTGTCTTTCATGATGTGCTTAATAAATTTGTTCTAGTCTTTGTTGATGATATCCTTGTCTTCTCTAAGACCAAGGAGGAGCATGAGTCACATTTGAAATTTATTATGAAGACTCTCAGAAATCGTCAGTTGAAGGCTAAATTTTCTAAATGCCATTTCTGGAAGGATGAAGTCCGATTTCTTGGGCATATTGTTTGTAGTAATGGATTTTCTATTGATCCAGTCAAGATCGCTGCGATCAATGTAAGCTTTTTTTCTCCCTTTACTTTTGTCATTTAATAATCCTATCTTTCCGGTTGTCCTTATTTTCTCCATATTCTATTACCGGATTGGGAAACTCCGAAGACTCAATCTGATATCTGTAGTTTTCTGGGCCTTGCCGGTTATTACCGGAGATTCATTGAGAATTTTGCTCGGATTGCTACACCTCTCACTGCTTTGACTCGTAAGAATGCTAAGTTTAATTGGAGTAAGAAGTTTGAAGCTGCATTCGATGAGTTAAAGGGCAAGCTAACTTCCGCACCAGTTCTTACCGTTCCGAATGGAAGTGAGGGATTGACGGTATATACTGATGCTAGTCGTGAGGGTTTGGGTGCTCTTCTCATGCAGGATGGTAATGTCATTGCCTATGCCAGCCGTCAGTTGAAAACCCATGAGGCAAATTATGCTGCTCATGATTTAGAGTTGCTTGCTGTTGTCTTTGCTTTGAAGCTTTGGAGGCATCATCTTCTGGGAACCAAGTTTGATATTTTCACCGATCATCAATCTCTGAGATATATCTTCACCCAGAAGGATTTGAATCATAGGTAAGTTCGTTGTCTTGTGTTTCTGGCTTCTTACGACCTCGATATTAGCTATACTCCCGGTAAAGCTAATGTTGTGGCCGATGCTTTGAGTCGGAAAAAGACTTTGTTGTGTCAGCTTGTTGTTTCTTCTTCTCCTCTTTTGGATCGTATCATGGCTAAGCAGGATGAGGATGAGATGCTTAGATTGATAAAGGAGAGTGTTCGTAGTAGATTTGATAGTGGTAGTAGTGGAGCTCGGATCGATGATAAAGGGATTTTGAGGATTAATGGTAGGATTTGTGTCCCAAATGTTGATGGTTTGAGGCAAGAGTTACTTTCGGAGAATCATTGATCCAGATTTTCTATTCATCCTGGTGTGTCGAAGATGTATCGGGATATGAAGAGGCTTTATTGGTGGAAGGGTATGAAGCGGGATATCTCTATCTTTGTTAGTCGGTGTGCAACTTGTCAGCAAGTCAAGGCCGATCATCAGAAGACCCCTGGTTCGTTGTAGCCCCTTGAGATTCCCAATTGGAAGTGGGAACAAATTTCCATGGATTTCATTAATGGATTACTGAGGATTAGAAGAGGTAATGAGAGTATCTGGGTTATTATGCATAGACTGACCAAGTCTTCTCGTTTCATTCTGGTCAAGTCTACCCGTTCTGCTTCTAGCTTGTATGAGATCTACATGAGGGAGATTGTTCGTCTTCATGGTGTACCTCTCAGTATTGTTTGTGATCGTGATCCTATCTTTACCAGTTAGTTTTGGAAAGCTTTTCAGGAATCTTTGGACACTCATCTGAATCTGAGCACTGCTTACTATCCACAGACCGATGGTCAAACAGAAAGAGTGAATCAGATTCTTGAAGATCTCCTTCGTGCTTGTGTGCTTGATTATGGAGGATCTTGGGAAGATCATCTCCATCTTGTCGAATTCACCTACAATAATAGTTATCAGGTATAATCTAATCTTCTATTTTAAGCTTATCTTAATCTCTTTATCTATCTCATTCCATCTTTGTATTCAGGCCAGTATTAAAATGTCTCTGTTTGCTGCCTCTTTACGGACGACCTTGTAGATCCCTATCTTGCTGGATTGAATCCGGTAATCGTTTGGTTCTTGGTCCTGATGTGATTTTGGAGGCTTTTGAGAGAGTTGAGGAGATTAAGAGGAAGTTGAGAGTTGCTCAGGATCGGCAGAAGAAGTACGCTAATAGGCGTAGGCGGAGTTTAGAGTTTGCTGTTGGTGACCAGGTTTTCCTTAAGGTCTCTCCCTTAAGGAATGTCATTCGCTTTGGTCGTAGAGGGAAGCTTTCTCCTAGGTTCATTGGTCCTTTCCACATTGTGAAAAGAGTTGGTTCTTTGGCTTATCGTCTGGATTTGCTCGAGAAGCTTTCTGGAGTGCATGATGTATTCCATGTCTCTCATCTTCATCGACATCTCCATGATCCATCTCTTATTGTTCAGCCTTCTGCTCTTGATAGTTTGGATATTGAGCCTAATCAGACTGTCGAGAGGAAGCCACTTCGTATTGTTGACAGAGGTACGAAGCAGCTCAGAAGGAAATCTGTTAGTCTGGCAAAGTACAGTGGAGTACTGATGATCGAGATTGTACCTGGGAGACGGAGAAGAGCATTCGTGCTTCAAATCCAGATTTGTTTGTTTTAGGTTCTATTTTGTTTTTCCTTATTTTTCTTGTTCGTTCTTTTCGAGGATGAAAACATTTGAGTGGGGCAGAGTGTAACAACCCTATATTTTTGAAATCTTTAAATTTGATTTTATTTCATTTTGAAAATTTTTTAAATTTGATTTTATTTCATTTTGAAATATTTTTAAATTTGATTTTATTTCATTTTGAAATATTTTTAAATTTGATTTTATTTCATTTTGAAATATTTTATAATTTGATTTTATTTCAAGATTTTATTTTTAGAACATTTTTAAAAGTGTAGTATAAATTTTTCTAATACTAGTTGTATTTTTGTTTACAATTTTAATACTAGTTTTAATTTAATAAACTATTTTCTAATATTTTCTATTTTTCCTAAAAATTATTTATTTATTTCATTTTCACTTTATTTTGTTTTCATTTTTATTTTATTTATATGATTTTTCTATTGGTTTATTTGAATAAATGAAATAGGAAATTCCAAGAGACTAAAAACCTTTCAACTTATGACTTTAATGCATAGTCTTTTCATTTTCTTTGACCGTCTTTTCCAAGCAAATAGACGTGAGTTTTGTATTGAATTTTACGTGAGAAACTTCTTTCTCATTTCACCACCCACGCCTATTTTCAGATCTGAGAAAAGGTAATGGCTTCTTCTCTTCTATTTCTACTTTTCTATTCACTTTTCTATTGAATTTTTAATTTGTTTTCCTTGTTTCTTCTTATGCTTTGCTCGGCTAAACACCTCACCACCTCCTCCGACCACTACATCGCCTTCTTTCCCTCACCATACACGGCCTGAACATCACCTCCTCGGATCTATATTGGTGGCCATCCAATGGAGCAATCACCACCAAAAGTTACAAAAACACCTTGAACCATGCCATAGCTGAGCCTAGTTTCACAACCACTTCATTTTTCCACTTCGGCCACCCCCTTAGCCACTACCACCAGCTTGTACACCACCACTAGCCTTCACTTCAGTCACCACCAAGTCTGTGCATGCCAAGGCCAAGCCCATTCTTGCATGGCCGAGCCCAAAGTTTGTACCAAAACTCCACTTTTGCCTTGTACTTGACCTTCTTCATGCTGTAACTCAAAAACCCCTTCACATTTCCTTATAGCCGTGCCTTTATGACCCATAACCAGATCCATTTCAACCCAAAACACCTTCATGGCTGAGCCAAAATTGCATTGTGGCCGAACAAAAGTGATTTGGAGTCAAGCAAAATCAATTGAAAGCTTGGTGATGTGTTTTGTAGACTATATTTCCATTTTGTTCCAATAAATTTACTATTGTTTTATATTTATATCTTGCTTTATTATGTCGTCAAATACAAGATTAACACTTGGCTCTCCACTCCACTCAAATCAAAGTCGTGCTATCGTGCTTTTTGGATTTTTGTTTGTGTGTTTGAATTGCTTACTCCAGCTAGAAATGTGAGTATTCACTCATGACATCTTTACTTATATAAATGGTGAATTGACAACAAGTGAATGTGTGGAATTGCAATATTATGTTATACCTTCCTATGATATGAATCATATGATGTTAACCCTGTTTATGAACCTGTCATGTCATCTTTTACTACCATATGTTGTTATACTGTTTATTTATATCTGTTTCTCACACTGCAAGTTCCTTATAGAATAGAATCTATATGAGTTGAAATGATACATACCTGAACGGACTTTAGAATAGTGAAAAATCATTATGGGCTGAAATGATAGGCCTGAGAGATTTTTATTTATTTTTATTTACTTGGGATTGCGGGTTTGAAATGATAGAACCCGGGTTTTCTTTGTAAATTACGGATTGAAATGACATATTTCCGTATCACTTGACTTAGGTTAGAAAATATTATACAGACCCGTGGTTATTATATATATTTTTCTGGAATTTTTAAAGTATTTAAAAAATGTAAATAATATGATGTTTTGATTTAAATTTGAATTAAAAATGATTTTATAAAGTGTTATTGATTTTTCTATGAATTAAAAATGGATAAACAAATGAATGTTTAAAAATGTAATTTGAAATATAACTTAACTTGGAAAATGTGAAATTTGTTTTAAAAAGTTAAGTTAAGAAAATAAAATGGAAATTTAATTTAATTTATGAAATGGTAAATTAAATTAAAATGTAAAGTAAATGAAAATTTAGGAAAATTGTACATTGATTTTTATAAGTGAAGAATTAAGAAATTTGACATTTATTTGTGAAATTTACTTTTTAAAAATCATAAGTTAAAGGTTATTTAAATGACCATTTTTAAAGTGAAAAATATGAAATTTTATATGTTAAAATGGTTTAAATTAAAGTTTAATTGTTGCTGAAATTCTAATGTAAATCTGGAAATACTTTTAGTAGCACTTCAGAAATGCTATCGTTTCTGAAATGAACTAAATTCTGAATAAATGAATCTGCAGCACTTTGTAAGTGCTATGTTGCAGAAGTGAACTAAAAGGCTAAAAACTAATGAAAGAGCTATTGTAGCACTTGTTAAATGCTGCAGTAGGCTGAAATAAGATTTTTGAAATAAAACTGAACTATTACAGCAGTTTTTAAATGCCGTCTTTGCTGAATTGAATTGTTTTCAAATGTAACTTACCATAGCACTTTCTAAGTGCTGCAAAAGCTGAAATTTCATTGTTTTAATGTATTTAAGTGAATAAACGAACTCTGAAAAGGTTAAATCTTTGGGAATTGAATATTTGAATTTTAAATATAATGACTTCACTTTTAAATGGTTTAAATGGAGTATTTTGGTTTGAAATATGAACCATTTTGAAATGTGCTTTGGAATGGTATTTAAATTAAATAAATATGAATGAGGTTTTGAAAAAATATGATATTTTGATAATTTGAAATGGATTTGAAATGATATTTGAATTTGAAATGATATTGGATTTTCGAAGTATAAAATACCATTTTGAAATTTATAACACGGGTTATAATAACGATTGGTTGTTAAAGAGACCGGAATCGGATATGGACATGCTCTCTGTCGATACCGAAACCCACTTTAACAACTGTGTACTTGATGGAGATTCCAAAATGAAGTAGGATGGTGGCGACGTTCTTGAGGTATATTACGTGGATCCGACTCCCGTGAGTTGGCATAAGGTGGCTAAAACAGGAGCGATCTCTGACCAGGTGAGGTCATTCCTCCTATTCGAAACACTTTTTCGATACCATTCTATTACTTTTGTGATTGATTGGGTGCACCCCTTTGATTTTGGGAGTGTGGCTCGAGGTGGGCGGTAGTGGCTGCTATGCATTACCCCCAGCCCGTAAGCATAATTGGTATATCTACTCTGGCATTGCCTCGTGTGCCGTGTCACCTACCATAGCAAGCCTTACTACGAGTTTGGTTTTCTCCCGTAGCCAATGGAGTATTTAGGGTAGTCTCCCGATCTGGAGATACGCTGATACTGGATGGACTACTAGGACTATTACATGTTGGGGGCTATATGGGTAACCCTTCAACGCTATTTTAAAGTAAGTTTATTTTACTATAGACATTATTATAATAGCGCAATATTACTACATAGTAAATAGTTTAACGGATCCTTAGAGAATGGGAGGTCCCAAGCATCCTTTAAGTTACTTGTATTTATTTACAGTTCACTTGAGTTAGTTTACATTATATAAGTATGTATGTCCCGACTCGAGTGTTTTGTGTTTTGCTTTATGCTCAGGTTAGCCTGAGTATTCACAGCTTTGGATTTCTCTATCTATTTCAGTTTCAGTTGTTCTATTTCAGCTATTGTATTAGTGGACTTCTATGTATTGGGATTTCTATTTTTTTCATATTGATATTCTGTATTTGTTTTGAGACTTTGTTATAGTAGCTTCTTGAACTATTATGGTATTTTATATTCCGTTGCGAGTTATTCTGATATTTCTGTGTTTGTGATTTTGTGAATGATTTTATTTGCTCCAAATTTTATTACAATATGTTATTTTGAATTATTCAAGTCTGACATGTGTGGATTATAATCGATTTGAATGGTCCAAAATAGTGGGTCGTTACAGGTTAAAATAGTTTTAGTAGTAAAAATAAAGTTTAAATAGTAAATTAGTTTAAATAGATTTATATTTGATTTAATTGGATTTAAAATGATTTAAATAGTTTAAATATAGATTAAATGGATTTAATTAGATTTACAATGTTTAAATAGATTAAATATAGATTATATAGATTTAAATTTTATTAAGCATGTTTTAAATAAATTTAAAATGGATTAAATAGATTTAAATTATATTAAATAGATTTAAAATAATTTTTTTTATTTAAAAAATTGGTAAAATAAATTAAATTTGATTAAATAGGTTATAATAGATTAAAATAATTTAAAATAGTTTAAATTGAATAAAATAGTTAAATTGATTAAAATAGATTTAAAAGTTATATCTAAGCATTTTCAATAACTCAATTCCAATAAATACATTTATTTTTGACACTTCAACTTTGAAATTCAAATTTAATCCTTTGGATAATTCATTAAATCAATTTTAATTACAACATTTATGCTTAAACTTTCGGAAATAATTCAGTTTATATAAATCAAATTTCTATTTCGAAATACCAATCAATTGAATTCAAAATTTAAAGATTTAAAAACCACTTAATTTAACCAATCCGACATCCGTATATAATTATCCACCCTAGGGTCAAGTGGTACAGATATTTATCATTTTAATCCACAATTTAAAATTTTACAGTTATAATCATTTCAAACCACAATCCCGAATTTATCCATAAAAGCGCTTGAGTCCATCGTTTTAACCCATAACGATTTTTCCCTAATCTACAGATCGTTCGGGTATGTATCATTTCAACCCATAGGGAACTTGTAGAGTGATAACAATATATAAATCAAACATAACATCCAATCATCCAATATCGATATCCAAACATCCATCATAACCATCAATCAATTCAACCAATAATTATCAATAACAGGAAATCCACTGGCAATTTAAATTCAAAATAAATTAAATGACAATTTAATTAAAAGTAATTCAATTTAACTGGAATAGCAATTGTAACAACCCTAGATTTTTAAATATTTTTAAATTTGATTTTATTTCATTTTGAAAATATTTTAAAATTTATTTTATTTCAAGATTTTTTTTATAAATATTTTTAAAGTGATGTTATAATTTTCCAAAGCTTATTGTATTTTATTTACAATTTTTAAATCCTAGTTTCAATTATTAAGCTATTTTCTTAATTATTTTATATTTTTCTAAAAATTATTTATTTATTCTCTTTCCTACTTTATTTTGTTTTGTTTTTCTATTTTATTTACTTACATTTCTATTTGTTTAAATTGAATAAAAGAAAAAGAAATATAAAGAGGCAAAACCCTTTCATATGCTATGACTTTTCACTTACCTTTTGTCCTTTCATTTTGCAATTGGCATTTGTATTGAATATAGCCGTCCATTTTCTTTCCTTAGCCCTACATATCCTCTCCATTTCACGTAAGAAAATTTTCTTTCGGCCATCACAAAATTTCTGAAAAAAATTTGGTAAGTTCATGGCTCATTTTTCTAATTTCTTCTTTGTTTTCATTCTTTTTGTGCCTTGTTTTCTCTCATCTTGCTCGGCCATAAGCCTCTTCACCACCACATCACCTTCACCTCTACCATACATGGCAGCTCCTCCTCCGACTCCTCTGATCATGACAGGCCGTGGCACCCCTATGATGAAAACTTCTCAAAAAATTACAAGCACCCCTTAAAACAAGCCTAGCCGAACCCTAAAGGCAACATCCCTCCACATACTCCTCTCGGCCACCACTAGAACCACCACCACTAGCCACTACATGACCTTTGGCCGCTACTGCACCATCACCAGGCCTTAACAAAGCAAGGCTGAGCGACCATTTGCCATGGCCGAGCCAAGAAATGTGACCAAAACTCCACTATGTTGCCTTGACTTGTGTATGTTTCATGCTATCACCATAAACCCCTTCATCTCCTTACTAGGCCGAGCCATATTGACCCATACCCGACCAATGCACATAGCCATGGCCGAGCTCTTGAACCCTATGGCCGAGCATAGATGTGGCAAAAGCAAGGTCATGTTGTTTAGTTCTTTATGTGTTTTTATTTCTAGTTGTTCAATGATATATTGTGTTGTAAATTCATGTTAGCAATATCTTGTTTTGTTTATTGTTTACAAGATAATCATTTTGGCTCTCCCTCACTTGAATCCGTAGTCGTGCTATCGTGCTTTCTGGATCTTTGTGTGTGTGTTTTGTTGTGCTATCTCCAGCTTGAAGAGGTGAGTATTTTACACATGACATCTACAGTTATATAATTAGTGAATTTATAGCAAGTGAATGTGTAGAATAATATTATCATGTTATACCTGCCTGTGATATGAATCATATGATGTTAACCCTGTTTATAAGCCTGTCATATCATCTGTTACTGCTATATGATGCTATACTGTTTATTTATATCTGTCCTCACACTGCAAGTTCCCTGTAGAATAGAATCACTATAGGTTGAAATGATACATGCCCGAACGGACTTTAGAATAGGAAAAAATCATTATGGGTTGAAATGATAGGCCTGAGCGATTTTTTTTATTTCATTTAACTTGGGATTGCGGGTTTGAAATGATAGAACCCGGATTTTACTTTGTAAATTACGGATTGAAATGATATATTATCTGTATCACTTGACCTAGGTTAGAAAATATTATACAGACCTGCGGTTTTTATATATATTTTTTGGAATTATTAAAGTATTCTAAAAATGTAAATTTATGATATTTTGATTTAAATTGAATTAAAAATTATTTTTATAAAGTGTTAATGATTTTTGTGCAAGTTAAAATGTGAAAAAATAAATGGTTAAGTTGAAATTTAAATTATAACTTAATTTTGAAATTTGAGAATTTTGTTTAAAAGTGAGTTTGAAAGTAAGTAAATAAAATGAAAATAAGTTATATTTTGGAATGGTAAATTAAAAGTTAAAGTGTTAAGTTAAATTTTAAAATATAAGGAATAGAAAATTGCATGCTTGAATTTAATAAGTGAATTATTATTAAAATTTGATTTTTGTATGAAAATTTTCACTTTATAAAAATCATAAGCTAAGGGTATTTAAATGAACATTTTAAAGTGAAAAATATTAAATTTTATAAGTTAAAATGGTTTAAATTAAAGTTTAATTGTTTCTGAAATTGTATTGAAAATCTGGAATTTTATTAACAGCATTTCAGAAATGCTATCATTTCTGAAGTAAAGGATATTACATCATTTTTAAGTGTTGTAGTTGATACAAATGAACCAAAAGGCTAAAATGAACTAAGGGCTATTACAACACTTTGTAAGTGCTGTAGTTGCAGAAACTAAAACTTGAAGCTGAACTACCACAGCAGTTTTAAATGCTGTCTTTGCTTAATTGAATTATTTTCAAATGTAACTTACCGTAGCTGTGACGCCCCACCCCGAGACCCACTTTAGTAAAGGGAATTAACGAGTAATTCCGTCTACTAATGCGGAGAATAGGGCTGGATAAGGGCGACCAACATAGCGTACACTAGTTAAGAACTAAACATGTCAAGATAGTGTCGAATTTTTTTTCCATTTACCTCATGTGTGGTTGACACGTCTAGTTCCTGACTATTGCACACTACGATGGTTACAAAACATTTCAGAAATAATGTAATATGCAACGCGGAAGTAAATACTGTCATAGAATAGCAAACTCAGATTAGACATACACATATATGTTCTCCACCATACATACATACATACATAATACATCATACGTACATAGCAAAAAGGAAGCTAAGTATCAAAATATACATCCCAAAATATACACATGATCATAATAAGTCATCCCTATAGATGAAAGATGAACAAGCCAAAATATGCATGTGTCCCCAAAAAGTGTCAAGATGATCCAAAAAGATAGCGAAATCCAATCTAACCTGCAACTCGGCCTGACCCGAGTGAAAAAACACACGGATCAGGCAACTAAACTCATTAGTAGATAATGGACTCTAAGATCATAGGTAAAGGTGAAGTATTCATTCCGTTGTTTCCAACAGAATAGGTGAATGGTTTATCATGATAATAAGTTTCATAGTTATTCACTCTAATATCATTTATAGTGAGGATGTTAATAAGCATAGTAAATCACAAATAAAAATCCAGGAAATCATTAAATCTCATAAATCTGAAATAACCTCAACCAAAGCATGAAATAATATAAATAATCATGAATCATAATACCATGTCGCCTTAATTTAAGTAAGGTTATAGAAATCATAAATTTTGGCCAAAATCATAAAGCATCAATAGAAATTCTACACGCGCTTTAAATCTTTACTAGTACTATACTTTGGTACCAATAATCGTGATGATCGGGATCATGCCATCTAGATAAATCTTAACAATCTTGACGACTACGTAGCCTATAATTTAATCCATCCCAATCGGTGACGTCAAAGACCCGAGTAATAGTAAATTTATGATTTGGGGTATAAGCTCAAATATTGATTCCCCAATAAACTCGTGGTCTCAAAGTACTAGTGCAATCTTGAATGTGTATCAACATCGAGAATAGGAACCCAAAAGGGTATAACACACGTCCCATACCATGTGTTATCTCCTAATGGTTTACTAATCACTCGTTGGTTCCACATTGGGAAAAATCATAAATCAATAAAATCACATTGCCTCATCTCATTGGCGATTGTAAATAATCAAGTCGTAGCAATTCCGCTACGATAAATCTAAAATAAATCTGGACTTGTCTCATTTCATCGACAAGTAAAAATCCAATCAAAATCATAAAATCGTAATCAACCAATAAATGGTTTCACCTCATCTCAAATCGATGGGAGCATTTCAATCGTGATAGTCCATAATCGAATAAACTCTATATCAGGAGTTTTTGGACTACATCCACATATTAGCCAAATCCGCTAATATGGGAAAAATGCTCTAAATCAATCTCGAGGTACCACATAGTGGTTAATAGTCATGGAGGAAATCAAATGATTCCTCAAAATCATTTCGACCGTACAAGTCTGTATTTAACCGATGAAGCAAATACGCATGAGTCCCATACCTCATGGTTTTTACTAAATCGTTTAGTATACTTTCTCATACGTCCAAATACTCATGAAAATGATTGAAATAATTAAAATTATACATAAAAGATTTTAGAAGAGAAAACGAGATTTAATATATATAAAATATAAATTAAATATAAAATAATTGTAGTATAGTACTTTTAAAAATGTTTAAAATAAAACGTTTAACATCACATTACCGAGATAGAGATGCATATAAATGTTCATAGATGCAAACAATTTTCAATGGTTTGAAAACAACACTAGCCCGTGCAACGGAACACAGGACATCGAGAAACATTTATGATTTTAGCATAGCAAGCTACAAAATTATAGAAAACACAACAAATGAAAAATGTAGCCAATGAAATAAGGTTTCCGAAACATCCAAAATTATTGAATTCCAATTTGAAATACAAAAGTTATGCCAAAAATATATTTCCTGTGCAAAAACGCTCTCGGTTTTGCAACTTTCATAGCAATTACAAAGGTCCAAACGGACTAGAAACTTAATACAATTTGACACGAACAAACTAGACACAATAAGATTCAAAACAAAACAAAAATCACCTCAATCCGACTTCGGATGAGGGAGATATAAGTATTCAAAGATGAGGTATTTCACACATCAACAATTAAGAACAGAGATAAAACTTGAACATATAGAGCCAAATTTTCCAAGCATGAGCCAATTTAGTTGCTGTAAGTTTTAAACTTACCTTTGGAAGCGAAAAGAGGAGATTATGAAGCATAGATTGGAGCAAAGATGAGGTCTTTAGCAAGGAAGAGGAGCTCTAGCACCTGCAGAAACTAGGAAAAGAGGCATGCAAAGAAGAAAAATTACAAAACAAGAATTACAGTAAACAAAAATGGATTTCTCCTCAATTCAAGATAGAGAAGGATGGAGATTACCTTCTTGTTGAATTAGACCAGAAATTCTATTGATTTAGCAAAGAATGTGTTAATTATGGCTAAGGTTTGAGAACGCAACCATTGTTTCTAATTTTTGAGCTTCTTAATTATTTTCAGGAAGAAGATGAAAATGAACGAAGAGGAAACTGTACGTACTATTTCCAGAAGTTTCTATTGGGCTAAATGGGTGCAAACTAATTCCTATTAGGACTTAGATTAATGTTTGTTTGTGTAGTTTATTTATGTACAAACTTCTTTTATCCATATCTAACACGATTTAAATCCGATTTTAACAATTTTGTGTGGGTTGGATTCGTCTTAACATCTAGATTCCAATAAAATATTAAATCACAATTTCAGCAATTTATTATTTATTTTATCATTTATTAACCAATTTAGCCAATTTTTCCCCATTATCGCAAAATAATTGCAAATTCGATACAATTGGTTAAATTAAAATATATTATGCACCCAAAAACAAAGCAAATACATGTTTTAGCATTACTTAAGCATTTCTCACAAATTTAATCATAGTTATCATGATTAATTATTTTACTAACTTATTCTTATATATATTTAATTAATAAAATGACAATATTGGCAAACAAGCACAATATTGTACAAATTATCAATTTAATCAAATGTAGTCAATTAACTACATTCAAATTCATGAAATAAAGTAGAAACTTTATTTCACTCATGTCCATCATTTTTATACTCAAAGAAAATTATTTTTCTTCTTATTCCCCACATTTTATTTTACAATAAAATGTATTATTGGTTTTAAATTACCAATATGATTTCCCCAACCCAAACGAAATTCCATTAATTATTCCAAATCACTCCAACCATCAAAATGAAGTGATTAATTTATTTTGTTACAATTCATTAGCCCAAAATTCAAATTCATTATTCATATGATGACTAAACAATTATTTAACAATTTTCTTTGTATTTAACAAAGAAAAGATGCAATTTGACAATAAATTACATTATCGCCAAATCGTACATGTTAATTGAATATAGTTGCATCTCTATATTCAAAATTCACGAAATAAAGGAACAATTTTATCTCACGCATATGTTTTTCACTATTAATACAAAAAAATCTTTCTACTTTTATTTTCCCTTTTATTTTACAATAAAAGGAGAATACCGGAATAAATTGCCAATATTCCTTTAATGCTCCTACTAAATTCCCTCAATGACAATTTCCAACTCAAAGATCACAATTAAGTTATTTACTTCATCTTTCCTTCATCTTAAATTTGCTTCAGTCATTTAATTTGACATAAACTTATTTATATTGTTCTCCCAAAATTTATTCATATTATATTGTTTATTCCAAATAAACAATACAATTCATCATTTTCTTCCAGTTAATTCAATTAATTCCAATATTAAATTATAATCTTCATTATAATTTAATATTTACGGTAATCTCCAACCAGGGTTGTTATAGACTCCCCCTCTTATAAAAATTGTGTCCTCACAATTTCTAGAGGGAATCTGTATTCAACATAATTTATTTCATTACACAAAGGAATTTAGATAGATTAGATGAAAAATTCTTACCTTCAAAGTGAGAAGATAAGAAATTAGGATACGATCGCTCGATGAATTCTTTGGTTTCCCAAGTGCAATCATTGGGATTATCAGACCATTGAATCTTCACGAGCGGGACAATCTTGTTTCGAAGGTGTTTAGTCTCCGAAGCAAGAACTCTCAGAGGATGTTGCACATAGGATAGATCAGGGGAGACTTTTAACTTCTCTAAAGCACGAGTATCAAGCACAGAATCTGGATCTCGTAGATACTTCCTTAACTGAGAAACGTGGAATACGTCGTGAACTCTAGAAAACTGTTCGGGAAGTGCCACACGATAAATAACTAGACCGATACGCTCTGTAATAGGAAATGGCCCAATATAGCGTGGTGCCAATTTCCCGGTCTGGCTAAAGCGTACCACTCCTTTCAGAGGAGAAGCTCGAATAAAAACAAGGTCACCCAAAGAGAATTCAAGAGGCCTCCTACGGTTGTCCGCATAGGATTTCTGGCGATTTTGTGCCTCTTTCATTCTCTCACGAATAAGATGGATCTTCTCAGATGATCCTCGAATAGATTCGGGGCCTAAAATAAGCTTTTCCCCTGACTCAAGCCAACAAGATGGAGAACGACACGGCCTTCCATATAAGGCTTCAAAAGGAGCCATGCCGATAGAAGACTGGTAGCTATCATTATAAGCAAACTCAACGAGAGGAAGATGATCCTCCTAACTACCACCAAAATCCAAAATACAAGCACGAAGCAAGTCTTCCAAGATTCGATTCACCCGTTCAGTCTGTCCATCAGACTGTGGGTGGTAAGCTGTGCTAAGATTAAGCTTTGTGCCTAAAGCTTGCTGGAGACTCTGCCAAAAGTGACTCGTGAAAAGAGGATCACGATCACACACAATAGATGAAGGGACACCGTGCAATCGCACGATCTCCTTAATATATAGCTTCAATAAAAGAAATGCCATCCTATTCGACTTAATAGGAATAAAATGTGCGGACTTGGTGAGACGGTCCACAACAACCCAAATACTGCTATGACCTGACCTCGAACGAGGTAAGCCATCAATGAAATCCATCGAAATTTGATCCCATTTCCACAATGGAACCACTAAAGGCTGAAGAAGACCGGATGGCCGCTGATGCTCGACCTTAATAAGCTGACAAGTTATGCAATTACCTACATAACTTGCGACATCACGCTTCATGCCTTCCCAATAATAGATGCGACGCATATCGGCATACATCTTGCTGCTGCCAGGATGAATAGTATACTTAGAGCAATGACAATCATCAAGAATGTCACGCCTAAGTGATGAATCAAAAGGTACAACAATACGGTCCTTCAAACGAAGACAACCGTGAGAATCAATACTGAAATCCCTCATCTCATCATCATGGGATTCAGATTCACAAAGACGAATAAGGCGCAACGTCTCGGGATCACGCCGTTGAGCCTCAGAAATACGATCTAAAAGAGAAGGTCGAGCTTCCATATTGAATAATAAGACAGGTGAATCGAAAGAAGAAGCTCGATCACGAATATCAAAATAAGATAAAGTTTCAAGGACATCCCATTCGGCTAACATCATAGAAAAAACAGCCGAATGCTTGCGACTAAGCGCATCAGCCACACAATTACCCTTCCCCAGGGTATACTGAATATCAAAATCATATGAGGCCAGAAACTCAAGCCAACGCTGCTGCCGCATATTAAGCTCCTTCTGAGTGAATAGATATTTCAAGGATTTATGATCGATAAAATGAACGAAGTGCTCTCCCAAAAGGTAATGACGCCAAATCTTCAAAGCGAAGACAATGGCTGCAAGCTCTAAATCATGAGTAGTGTACCGAACCTCATTCGAACGCAATTGCTTAGAAGCATAGGCAACAACACGATCTCTCTGCATCAAAACAGCACCGAGGCTGCTATGACTGGCATCAGTATAAATGATAAGATCTTGGTTCCCTTCAGGAACCACAAGGACGGGGGCATTAGTGAGAAGCTCCTTCAATTTCTGAAAAGAAGCCTCACACTTATCGGACCAAATGAATCGAACGCCTTTCCTCGTAAGGCTAGTCAATGGAAGCACGATACGGGAAAAGTCTTTGATGAAACGGCGGTAATAACCAGCCAAACCCAAAAAACTACGAATCTCGTGAACATTCTCAGGCCTCTTCCAACTCTGAATAGCCTCGATCTTAGAAGGATCAACGGAAATACCTTCTGAAGATACAACATGGCCTAAGAACTTCACTTGCTTTTCCTAGAAGTGACACTTAGAAAGTTTTGCTTTGAGTTGATGCTTTCGGAGAGTACTCAAAATAATTCTAAGATGTCGAGCATGGTCCTCTTTGGACTTCGAATATACTAGAATGTCATCAATGAAAACAAGCACGAACTTATCGAGATATTCCCGGAATACTCGATTCATAAGATCGACAAAGTAGGCAGGTGCATTCGTCAACCCGAACGGCTTGACGAGCCACTCATAAGAACCATAGCGAGTGCGAAATGTGGTGAGAGGAATACTATCTTCCACGACTCGGAGCTGATGAAAACCAGTGGCAAGGTCTAACTGTAAAAAGACCTTAGCACCACTTAATTGATCGAACATGTCGTCGATCCTCGGTAATGGGTAACAGTTCTTGATGGTTAACTGATTAAGCTTGCGATAGTCGACGCAAAGCCTAAGAGTCCCATCGGACTTCTTCACGAACACTACCGCGTCTCCCCACAGTGAAGAACTAGAACGAATGAAATGCTTGGCTTCAAGCTCGAGAAGTTGCTTTTTGAGTTCCTCATTCTCTCGTGTAGACATCCTCGTGGAAGGATGACTAACTGGCTGTGCGCCAGGAATAAGATTGATATGGAACTCAATAGCTCTCTTAGGAGGTAAACGAGAAACGGGCTCGAATAAATCTAAAAAGTCGCAAACGATAGAAATATGGGATACATCGTCGTCGTCATCTCGAGAATCAAGAGCAAATAAAGAAGCCATGGAATCACAATCGGAATCACGAAGCGAAAGAGATAACTGATCAGAAGAATCAAGATGTCGAATATATAAGACTCGCTCCAAACATAAAATTCTGGCCTCGTATCGAACTAGCCAGTCCATTCCCAATATCATATCAAATCCAAGAAAAGGAATAACAAGCAGATTCGCACGGGAAGAAAAGCCAAAAATCAAAATCTCAACATCATCACAAAGCAAACTAAGAGTTTCATATCCTCCGATAGGATTCGCAATCCGTAAAGAAGTAAGCATGCAAGAAACATCTAACTGCAAAGCATCAACGAGTTCTTTCGATACGAATGAGTAAGATGCACCCGTATCGAAAAGCACTCGAATATAACGATCATGGAATAAAATAGAGCCCTTTAAAACAGAAGAGGAAGTACCTCTAGACTGAGCAGCACCACCAGAGGTAGTAGCCACACCAAGATGACCCTGACGAGAACCCTTCTCCTTTTTGGGACAAGGTGACACTAAATGTCCCTCCTTCTTACAATAAAGACAACGCTTAGGCTTGGGACACTCCCTCACTGGATGGTCAGGTGCACCACAATTGTAGCATGTAAAAGGCTTAGTTGAAGGAGTAGACTGAGACTAAGAAGAAGATCCCCTCTGTTTCTTATTCTTACTGGGATGGAACGGCTTCGGCTTGAGGAAAAACTTTTTCTTATTTGGGTTCCCCCGAACATTACCCTCATCATCACTATCTTTCTCCTTCTCGACCGCTTTGAGTTGAAGGGCCGCATCCACAAGCTTTTCAAAGGTGAGCTCAAGGCGAAGCATGAGGGACTTCTTCAGATATTTCTTAAGCCCAGGGACGAACTTAAGATTCTTCTTATAAGGAGTAGAGATGTGCTCGAGACCATATTTAGACAAGGCTTCAAAAGACGCAACATAATCAGAAACGGTCGACTTTCCTTGTTTGAAATCAAGGAAACGTCAAGCAAGAATAGCCTACTCGGATTCTGGAATAAACTTGAGTTCGAATCTCTCACGGAACCGATCCCACTCTAGAGTGGACTCATCAATCTCAGCAATAAGAAAATCATACCAATGTAAAGCTCGTTCTTGCAACATACTAGATGCTACAAGGACTAGGTGATGACTAGAGAACTCCATACGACTAAAGATACGCTCACAAGAATTGAGCCATGCTTCAACCTCTAAAATAGTCTCGGTGCCTTTAAAGATCTTGCCACCAAGATGAGTGAAGTCACTACACATGCGCGCAAATGCGGATTTGCGTGGAGGAGAAGAGTGAGCTGGAGCGGGAAGCTGAGTGCTCCGAATAAGCTCAAGAATTTGATCGGTTGACATATA
This sequence comes from Allium cepa, assembly GCA_030765085.1. Taxonomy (NCBI): domain Eukaryota; kingdom Viridiplantae; phylum Streptophyta; class Magnoliopsida; order Asparagales; family Amaryllidaceae; genus Allium; species Allium cepa. The sequence continues at coordinate 440,779,296 of CM060929.1, forward strand.
TACGCCTTCAGGACAAGAACCACTGGACGGTCCCGCCGTCGAAGAGCGTCCTCTACCTCTACTCGACGTAGCTGAAAGATAAGATAAGATATGATTATTCACAGGGTAAATAGATATATTAGCAATTCAAGTGCAGAAGTTAAGGAATACCGCGGAATATAATTAACATTCCTAAACATAACCCCTTCTATCTACCCCAAAGGAATTAAAAAGGGACACGAATCAAAACAAGGATAGGGACAAGGCAAGGTCAAGGTGAAACCAACCATGATTAAGGGATGATGTATATGGATGTATTATATCTGATGTATGGTATCTCGTATGCTGTTCTGTATATATTACATTATATTCTGAAACAATGCTCTGATACCAAGCTATGGCACCCCACCCTGAGACCCACTTTAGTAAAGGGAATTAGCGAGTAATTCTGTCTACTAACGCAGAGAATAGGGCTGGATAAGGGCGACCAACATAGTGTACACTAGTTAAGAACTAAACATGTCAAGATAGTGCCGAATTTTTTTTCCATTTACCTCATGTGTGGTTGACACGTCTAGTTCCTGACTATTGCACACTACGATGGCTACAAAACATTTCAGAAATAATGTAATATGCAATGCGGAAGTAAATACTGTCACAGAATAGCAAACTCAGATTAGACATATACATATATGTTCTCCACCATACATACATACATAATACATCATACGTACATAGCAAAAAGGAAGCTAAGTATCAAAATATACATCCCAAAATAAGTCATCCCTATAGATGAAAGATGAACAAGCCAAAATATGCATGTGTCCCCAAAAAGTGTCAAGCCGATCCAAAAAGATAGTGAAATCCAATCTAACCTGCAACTCGGTCTGACCCGAGTGAAAAAACACACGGGTCAGGTAGCTAAACTCATCAGTAGATAATGGACTCAAAGATCATAGGTAAAGGTGAAGTATTCATTCCGTTGTTTCCAACAGAATAGGTGAATGGTTTATCGTGATAATCATGAGAAGTGACATAGTTATTCACTCTAATATCATTTATAGTGAGGATGTTAATAAGCATAGTAAATCACAAATAAACATCCAGGAAATCATTAAATCTCATAAATCTGAAATAACCTCAAGCAAAGCATGAAATAATCTAAATAATCATGAATCATAATACCATGTCGCCTTAATTTAAGTAAGGCTATAGAAATCATAAATTTTGGCCAAAATCATAAAGCATCAATAGAAATTCTGCACGTGCTTTAAATCTTTACTAGTACTATACTTTGGTACCAATAATTGTGATGATCGGGATCATGCCATCTAGATAAATCTTGACAATCTTGATGACTACGTAGCCTATAATTTAATCCATCCCAATCGGTGATGTCAAAGACCCGAGTAATAGTAAATTCATGATTTGGGGTATAAACTCAAATCTTGATTTCCCAATAAAATCATGGTCTCAAAGTACTAGTCCAATCTTGAATGTGTGTCAACATCGAAAATAGGAACCCAAAAAGGTATAACACACGTCCCATACCATGTGTTATCTCCTAATGGTTTACTAATCACTCGTAGGTTCCACATTGGGAAAAATCATAAATCAATAAAATCACATTGCCTCATCTCATTGACGATTGTAAATAATCAAGTTGTAGCAATTCCGCTATGATAAATCTAAAATAAATCTAGACTTGTCTCATTTCATCGACAAGTAAAAATCCAATCAAAATCATAAAATCGTAATCAACCAATAAATGGTTTCGCCGCTCTCAAATCGGCGGGAGCATTTCAATCGTGATAGTCCATAATCGAATAAACTCTAAATCGGGAGTTTTTGGACTACATCCACATACTAGCCAAATCCGCTAATATGGGAAAAATGCTCTAAATCAATCTCGAGGTACCACATGGTGGTTAATAATCTTGGAGGAAATCAAATGATTCCTTATAATCATTTCGATCGTACAAGTCCGTATTTAACCGATGAAGCAAATACGCACGAGTACCATACCTCGTGTTTTTACTAAATCGTTTAGTATACTTTCTCATACGTCCAAATACTCATGAAAATGATTGAAATAATTAAAATTATACATAAAAGATTTTAGAAGAGAAAATGGGATTTAATATATATAAAATATAAATTAAATATAAAATAATTGTAGTATAATACTTTTAAAAATGTTTAAAATAAAACGTTTAACATCACATTACCGAGATAGAGATTGCATATACATGTTCATAGATGCAAACAATTTTCAATGGTTTGAAAACAATACTAGCCCGTGCAACAAAACACAGGACATCAAGAAATATTTATGATTTTAGCATAGAAAACTACAAAATTACAGAAAACACAACGAATGAAAGTTGTAGCCAATGAAATAAGCTTTCCAAAACATCCAAAATTATTGAATTCCGATTTGAAACACAAAAGCTATACTAAAAATACTATTCAGCCAAATATATTTCCTGTGCAAAACGCTCTCGGTTTTCAACTTTCACAGCAAATACAGAGGTCCAAACGGACTCGAAACTTGATAAAATTTGACATGAACAAACTAGACACAATAAGATTCAAAACAAAACAAAAATCACCTCAATCCGACTTCGGATGAGGGAGATATAAGTATTCAAAGATGAGGTATTTCAAACATCAACAATTAAGAACAGAGATAAAACTTGAACATATAGAGCCAAATTTTCCAAGCATGAGCCAATTTAGTTGCTGTAAGTTTTAAACTTACCTTTGGAAGCGAAAAGAGGAGATTATGAAGCATAGATTGGAGCAAAGATGAGGTCTTTAGCAAGGAAGAGGAGCTCTAGCACCTGCAGAAACTAGGAAAAGAGGCATGCAAAGAAGAAAAATTACAAAACAAGAATTACAGTAAACAAAAATGGATTTCTCCTCAATTCAAGATAGAGAAGGATGGAGATTACCTTCTTGTTGAATTAGACTAGAAATTCTATTGATTTAGCAAAGAATGTGTTAATTATGGCTAAGGTTTGAGAACGCAACCATTGTTTCTAATTTTTGAGCTTCTTAATTATTTTCAGGAAGAAGATGAAAATGAACGAAGAGGAAACTGTACGTACTATTTCCAGAAGTTTCTATTGGGCTAAATGGGTGCAAACTAATTCCTATTAGGACTTAGATCAATGTTTGTTTGTGTAGTTTATTTATGTACAAACTTCTTTTATCCATATCTAACACGATTTAGATCCGATTTTAACAATTTTGAGTGCATTGGATTCGTCTTAACATCTAGATTCCAATAAAATATTAAATCACAATTTCAGAAATTTATTATTTATTTTATAATTTATTAACCAATTTAGCCAAATTTTCCCCATTATTGCAAAATAATTGCAAATTTGATACAATTGGTTAAATTAAAATATATTATGCACCCAAAAATAAAGCAAATACATGTTTTAGCATTACTTAAGCATTTCTCACAATTTTAATCATAGTTATCATGATTAATTATTTTTTTAACTCATTCTTATATATATTTAATTAATAAAATGACAATATTGGCAAACAAGCACATTATTGTACAAATTATCAATTTAATCAAATGTAGTCAATTAACTACATTCAAATTCATGAAATAAAGTAGAAACTTTATTTCACTCATGTCCATCATTTTTATACTCAAGGAAAATTATTTTTCTTCTTATTCCCCACATTTTATTTTACAATAAAATGTATTATTGGTTTTAAATTACCAATATGATTTCCCCAACCCAAACAAAATTCCATTAATTATTCCAAATCACTCCAACCATCAAAATGAAGTGATTAATTTATTTTGTTACAATTCATTAGCCCAAAATTCAAATTCATTATTCATATGATGATTAAATAATTATTTAACAATTTTCTTTGTATTTAACAAAGAAAAGATGCAATTTGACAATAAATTACATTATCGCCAAATCGTACATGTTAATTGAATATAGTTCCATCTCTATATTCAAAATTCATGAAATAAAGGAACAACATTATCTCACACATATGTTTATCACTATTAATACAATAAAATCTTTCTACTTTTATTTTCCCTTTTATTTTACAATAAAAGGAGAATATTGGAATAAATTGCCAATATTCCTTTAATGCTCCTACTAAATTCCATCAATGACAATTTCCAACTCAAAGATCACAATTAAGATATTTACTTCATCTTTCCTTCATCTTAAATTTGCTTCAATCATTTAATTTGAAATAAACCTTATTTTATATTGTTCTCCCAAAATTTATTCATATTATATTGTTTATTCCAAATAAACAATACAATTCATCATTTTCTAACAATTAATTCAATTAATTCCAATATTAAATTATGATCTTCATTATAATTTAATATTTACGGTAATCTCCAACCAGGGTTGTTACAGTAGCATTTTCTAAATGCTGCGAAAGCTGAAATTTCACTGTTTTAATAAATTTAAGTGAATAAATGAATTATGAAAAGACTAAATTTTCGGGAATTGAATATTTGATTTTTAAAGTATAATAACTTCATTTTTAAATTTTTAAATGGAATATTTTGATTTGAAATATAAAACCATTTTGAAATGTGATTTGAAATGGTATTTAAATTAAAAAAAATAAATGGGGTTTTGAAAAGATAAGATATTTTAAAATGGATTTGAAATGATATTGAATTTGAAATGATATTTGATTTTGAAGTATAAAATACCATTTTTGAAATTTATAACCACGGGTTATAATAATGATTGGTTGTTAAAGAGACGGGAATCAGATATGGACATACTCTCTGTCGATACCGAAAACCACTTTAACAACTGTTTACGGGGTGAAGATTCCAGAATGAAGTTGGATGGTGGCGACGTTCGTGAGGTATATTACATGGACCCGACTCCCGTGAGTTGGCTTAAGGTGGCTAAAACAGGAGCGATCTCGGGCCAAAAGGGGTAGCTCCTCTGGTCGGACACATTTCTTCGATACCATTCTATTACTCTGTGATTGTTTGGTGGCCACCCTTTGATTTGGGAGTGTGTTCCGAGGTGGGCGTAATGGCTGCTACGTTACCACCAGCCCGTGTGCGTAATTGGTATATCTACCCTGGCATTGCCTCGTGTGCCGTGTCACCTACCACATCAGGCCTTGCTACGAGTTTCTATTTTTGTCGTACCTATGGAGTATCTTCTCATAGTCTCCCGATCAGGAGATATGCAGGTACTGTATAGACTACTGGCATTATTTCATGTTAAGTGGAATATCGGGTCACTCCTTAACGCTATTGTAAAGTAAGTTTATTTTACTGTTAGACATTATTATAATAGCAAAATATTACTATATAGTAAATAGTTTAACGGATCCTTAGAGGATGGACAGTCCCAAGCATCCTTTAAGTTACTTGAACTTTACTGCAGTTCACTTGAGTTGGTTTACATTATATAATTATGTACGTCCTTACTCGAGTGTTTTGTGTTTTACTTTACACTCGGGTCAGCCTGAATATTCGCAGCTTTGTATTTCTCTTTTTGGAGCTATGAATCGCTGGAGATTCTGCTTATCTAGTTATCTATCTATTCCAGTTTCTGTTGTTCTAGTTCAGCTCTTGTATTAGTGAACTTCTATGTATTTGGGATTTCTATTATGTTGTTTTCAGACTGATGTTATGTATTTGTTTTGAGACTTTGTTATAGTAGCTTCATGAACTACTATGGTATTTTAATTTCCGCTACGAGTTATTCTGATATTTCTGTGTCTGTGATTCTGTGTGGTTGATTTTATTTGCTCCAAATTTTATTACAATCTGTTATTTTGAATCATTCAAGTCTGATATGTGTGGATTATTGTCGATTTGAATGGTACAAAATAATGGGGCGTTACAGCAATTTAAATATACCAAACTACCATAATGAATTCCTAATCACATCATAAATTTAATTTAACTAACATAAGAAATTTCAAAAGTTGTAAATGGGTTAAAACACTCACATTTGAATTTCAAATCAATTTGAAATTCAAATAAAGGCCCAAATTTCAACAGTCTTAGAATTTTTCCAAATCAGTTTCAAAATGTCTGGAATTTCGATACAATCCCAACGAAACAAACCGCACGTGAATCCGAGCTCATATGAAAAAGTTATGGTAATTAGAATATTGAAAAATTCTGTTGTTGGGTCGACTTCAGGTTCAAGTTCGGTCCGCCGCCTCAAATCCCTGGTGCTTGCTCTGAGTTTTTGTCAAAACGACCCGAGACCCGAGTCATTTTCTTCCTGACCCGAAGTTGCTGTAGAGTTTTTGCCTCTGAAACCTGAAGCATGACCCGAAGTTTGCCACAGATCCGCATTTTTCTAGAAATTGAAATTAGGTTTTGGAATTTGGGAATTAGGTTTGATGTTCTATCATTTGAGAAAGAGGAAGGAGATGTATGTACAAAAATAATGAAGTGAGAAAGAGCTAGGGTTTATAACAGCCTATATATAGGCAGGGTTGGATCAAAATGATAACAACGACTCGAAAAGCCCTTTTCGTTCTCGAAACGGAAATGGGTCATCCAATATATTGAAATATAGGTTTTCGATATTTTTAAACTCAATGGAACTAGTTTCAAATTTTAATTCCATTATATACAGAAGTTAGGTTAAAAAATCATCTTATTTCAAATTGATTTCAATTAAATCGATTTCTGGGCGTTTCGAGTCCATGTGATCAAACGACAAGTTCGATTGCTGTGAAACTTGAAACCTTATAATAATTCAACACTATCGATCCGATGAATCTGGTTTCGTCCAAATCCGAGACAGTTACCAAAATGGCTATTTTTATATTAATTATATAAATTAATATTAAATTAATTAAATCACTTTTTAATTCAATATTTATAAACTAACAAATTTCATCATTTTTGATCACTTAGACATTTATAATAACTTAAGAAAAGTTTACATATCAACTCAGTGTTAATTATTTTCCAAAATACATGTTTAGTTTCAACTGCAGTTAAATCAGTTAATTGTAATTTAATTCCAATAAATTGAATATACTTTGATCTCAATCTTTATTTTCAATCAATTATTACTCTAATAGTATAGTTAATTTTAGTTGATATCTTATTTAACTAATATGCTACAATTTCCATCTTTTTATTTGTATTAACTGCTATATTTCAATTATATTGATTTTTTTCGATTACACAAATTAATTATAATTTGAAATCCCGATTAATTATTTTATCGTGGTTTAATTTTTTTATTATATTAATTATTACCTTATGAATAAAATTAACATTTCTATTCATTTAATTACATTCACAATTTGCAGTTATTGTATTGACTTATATTAGTGTAACATTTATTTACATATATTTGTAATTGATTAAATGTATTGATAACAAATAACAATTGTCGCCATTTCTACATTTAGTAATATTTGTAAGTTTATTATTTAAAAGCAAATGTTACAACAACTCTGATTACACTCATTTTATCAATTACAATTAATTACACATTGTTTCATTAATTAATCAACATTTGAATTATCAATTGCTCTTTTAATCCAATTATCCATTAATACATATATTATTATAATTTATTTACAACCAACATCAATTATAACTCTTTAATTCCTTTAATTAATTGTGATTACATAAAAAGCATTTATCAGTTACCTTAAAATAATACTATTTCACTTTATTTCAGTTATATATATATATATTTTATTATTAATTCACAGTTTTTTTTCTTCCAACACTAAATTACAAACTTTATTAAATTAACAATTTTTGATTATCGAATATTACAGGTCGTTACATTCTTCTCCACTCAATACTTTTCGTCCCCGAGAAGGAAAAGAAGAAAAAAGAAGGAATCTATAAAATCAATATATGTTATTCAAAATATTAAATTTATAGACAATTAATTTACATAATTATATAATTTAAATAGAAATATCAATTTATAACAATTAAATCCTTTTATTTTCAAGTTGACAAAATCTAGAAAACATTTAACAAAATTTTTCTAAGTCCAAAATTCACGAAAAATTTCGGCAGGGTCTCCTTTACAGGGAGAGGTCAGGAAGAAATAATAATATCAATAATGCAATATATATCATATATTTTCACAATAATATATCCCAGACCATGGGAATAATACCGTTAGAAAATCATAATCCAGGAACATACCTATTTGTCGGGCAAACAACGCTTATTTATGAAATCAAAAGTAGTAGCAATTGCTTCCATAAACCTGTATTTCACTCATATAATCCAAAGATGTTAGTAATTATGTAAAAGAGGAATATATAAGTTGTTTGAATTAATCACAACCAAATCAACACAACATACAATAGTCACAAGCAACAAAACTATACAATCACCGCATGCAATCAAAGCAATCAACCATCCATAGTAACCAAACAAATGGTTTGTTTGGGTTTAGAAACTTTTAATCGTATAAAATGATAAATATACGAAGTAAACCATACACTCAACAATCGTAGATAAAACTTATAGATTATTTATACATCTTAATACAAAATAGAAGTACCCTTTCCCAACCAATCCATAAGTCAAAAAAACAATAATTCAACACATTTTATAAGTTTACTCTATTTATCTTTTTCACATCATTTATTGTTCATTTTTTTCATAAAATTATTTTCTTTAATTCACGTTCATTACTTATAAAATTTTAATTTTTCATTCATTCACGTAAGTTTTATTTCATTAATTTACAATCTTTACTTTAATATGTTATATCCATTTCAATTATTTGGATCATAAATAAGTTCATTATTGAAGTATTGTATACATTTTATTTCAGTTTACTTCACATTTACAATTTAGTTTGATTTTTTTCTTCATCATTTACTTTTCTTTTCTCATTCATATAATGCTTATTTTCAATAATTTACATTTGTTATTACTTACAAAAGTTCATTTCTCCTTTATTCATACAATGCCATTTTCTTTCATTTATTACTTTACATTCGTTGCTTAAATAGGTTATTTTTATTTCAATTATTGGATTATACATTATTAGGTAATTTTCTTTGCAATTCAATTCATCATTTATAGATGATTTCTTTTTCACTTTCATTCTTCCGTATATAGTATCATTGAATATTAACTTCATTTCTAAATCATTTCAATGTTCCTGAAGTTATAATCATTAAATTAGTGTAGTACTCATTTTGATTATGAATGGCTTCAATATTAACTTAAGTTAAAAAAATTTATTACTTACAGTATTCACCTTTTCTATTAAATCTGATTATAGATGGCTTAATTGTTAACTTAAATTTATAATCATTTTTCTTACATTATTCACTTTATTGCATTTAAATAGTATCATTTCAAACTATAAACTTCAGTTAATACCAATATATAGCATTAGAATTCTTATTTATAAAAGTACGTCTACTGAACACTTTCATTTTTTTTAAAGTTTACTTGTATGATATTCTATCACATATCCTATTTAACATTACAACTTTTAATATTTTGGTAAGCTATATATATATATATGTGTGTGTGTGTGTGTGTGTGTGTGTGTGTCTTTTAGAATGCAATAAAAGGTTACACAAGTTTTCATATTTATTTTAAATCAAAATGTTCAATCGTGACATTTTCTTATTTTAATTTCCATTTTATTTACAGTTCACAAATTTTCAGTTTCTTATTTATTTCATTTATCATTTTTAACAACAAATTTCTTATTTTCATTTTAGAAGTTTCCAATTATTAATATAGTCAAGATTCCATTCATTACAGTAATTTTAATTTTTAATTTATAGAAACTTAAGAACTAAACAACCGGGTCTTATTTCAATTATTTTACAATAATATATATAATCATATCTTTTATAAATATCAAATCATATTTGGAATTCAAAATTTAGATTAATTTATCAAAACCATTGTGTAGTAAAACTACTACAAAAGTCTCCCCGCTTTGAATCTCGAAAATGAACGTCGATGATGCGTACACTCATCACCGAAATTATTTTCCAACGACAGAGAGGGGAGTACAGAACTTATTTCCTTTAAAATTTCTTTTAAATATTTCTTTAAAATCTTATTGAAATATTTATATCTGAAAATACTTCTAAATACTATAGGTACTATATTCCAAAACTTTTCAAAAGAAATTTCCGAAAATCCTGGAACTTCAGTTCTCAAAATTTCCAATTTATATCCATTTTATTTGTAAATCTTATTTTTCCACCAGTATTTATAAAAATTCACTACCAGACAAACAAACATATAACAACCACTTTATCATTCATAAAATTTATTATTTTATATATAAAATATATAATATGCAAAATTATTTCATTTACCTATATTTTAAAACAAATATTGTATTGGTTTGCGCTATTAAGTGTTTAGAAATCCCTATCGATGTCATAGCGTCCTCGGCACCAACCAGAATTCATAAATACAAAACGGAACAAATTAGCACAATATAAAAACCTTTTATAACACTAACAAATACGCTCACTCATATATATACACACTCAACGCTCATTCTAGGGTATTACTACCTTATTTAATATGAGTCAGACCCCACAAAGCTAAGGTTATCGCTAAACCAAAGCGCTGATACCAATTGTAATGACCTACCTTTTTGGACGTTTTAAGAAGACACACTTGCTAGACTCAAACCATTTAAAAGGGCAGATTGTTATGGGGTAAATACAAAAAAGAGAAAGAAAAAAACAAATACAGAATCTCACAGTGGAATGACAAAATATAATAATCAAATAACAGTTCATGAAGCCGTTTACAAATAAATTTGATTATACTAATACAATATAGAATCAGAGTTACAGACAATAAGAATAAATAAATAAATGCAGCGGAACAACATGATGTAGTAGAATACGTATAATAAGTAATAATAGTACAAAATCTTCGTCTTCGTCCTCCAGAATTAAGGTTTTCAACCCTGAAATGCTCAGGCTGACCCGAGCGAATAGAAAAGACAAAACACTCGAATCAGAACTAAAAGATATTATGTAAGTTAAATCAATAGTAAATATGCGCGTGACGGCGTCAGAGATGTTTACGGGGTTTGGCATCTCCTATCCAGTGTCTAACGTGAGTGCAATAATTTAAGAGATTTTCGGGATCTACACCTCCTAAGGATCCGTTAAACAATCTACTATGCAGTATAATACGCTATTATAATATGTCTACAGTAAAGTAAAAGTATAAAAATAGCGTTAAGGCGTTACCCATATCCCCCTCAACACATTTTTATATATTCCCATAGTCTATACAGTACCGTAACTCCGTAAACTGGAAGCTATCAGAGGGCACTCCATAAGTATGGTACAAACTAAACTCGTAGAAGGCACGCTAGGGCATGTGAACATGGCACTCGAGGCAATGCCAGGGTAGATATACCAATTGCATATCCGGACTGGGGTAACGCATAGCAGCTACTACCGCCCATCTTGGAACACACTGCCAAATCAAAATCAAGGGTGGCCACCATATCATCACAAAGTCATAATATGATATCAAAGAAATATGTCCGATCGGAGGTGCAACCTCACTTGGCCCGGCGTGGATCCTATTTTAGTTACATCTAAGCTGACTCATGGGAGTAAGGGTCACGTCATACCTTATACAGAAATTGTTCGCCAAACCATCCAACTTCATTTCTGGAATCTCCACCACGTACATAGTTGTTAAAGTGATTTTCGATATTGGCAGAGAGCATGACAATATCTGATCCCGGTCACTTTAACAACCAAACGCTTATTTCACACCGGATGGTTTTTTTACATTTCGGAAGTCAATTCATACTTAATATCAAAATATCATATTTAATTTCAAATCATATCTCTTTTCGAAATCATATTCACTTTCAATCCATATTCACTTACAAAATCGTCTTCACTTTGAAAATCATATTTACTCAAAATTTCATTTCACAAGAAGGGTATCAATTCCAAATTCCAATCTTAAGTTGTATCATTATCAAGGATTTGATATAAATACTTCAACTTATACAGTTTGCAATTTTAGAAAATAGTTTAGATAGTCTAAATAGTTTAAATAGATTAAAATAGTTTAAATAGATTAAAATAGTTTAAATAGTAAAAATAGTTTAAATAGATTAAAATAGTCTTAGTAGTAAAAAAAAGTTTAAATAGTAAATAAGTTTAAATAGATTTAAATTTGATTTAATTGGACTTAAAATGATTTAAATAGATTAAATAGATTTAATTAGATTTACAATGTTTAAATAGATTAAATATAGATTATATAGATTTAAATTCTATTAAGCAGGTTTTAAATAGATTAAATAAATTTAAAATGATTAAATAGATTTAAATTATATTAAATAGATTTAAATTATATTAAATAGATTTAAAATATATTAAATAAATTTAATTTTTTTAAAATTGGTAAAATCGATTAAATTGGATTAAATAGGTTATAATAGATTAAAATAAGTTAAAATAGTTTAAACTGAATAAAATAGTTAAATTGATTAAAATAGATTTCAAAGTTATATCTGTAACGACCTGATATTTTCAACCATTCGCATCCGCATATGCCGGACTTGAATTGCTCAAAATATCAGATTGTTAAATTAAAATTTGGCAAAGTTCAGCATATACAGAAATTAAGTCAATCACAGAATCACAGAGACAGAGTAATGAAAATAATGCAGCGGAATAGATAAATAGTAGTTCATGAAGCTACTATATAAACATCAGAGTTAGAAATAAAATACAGCAGAATATCCCAAATACAGTGAAGTCTCTAATACAAACTGATAACCTCTTTAAACAAATCAACCGGAAAGGTTGAAAGCTGAATCGATAGTTGGATCTCCAAGCAAAGCTCCAAACTCCAAAGGTGAGTCTCAAATGCTGCATCACTCAGTCTGACCCGAGCGTAAAGCAAAACACAAAACACTTGAGTCAGGATCAACATTCTTATATCAATAAATCCAACTCAGGTGAAATATCAACTGAAATACAAGTAATTCAAAAGATGTTCGAGATAGTCATCCTCTAAGGATTCGTGGAACTATCTACAATGTAAAAATATACACTATAACACCGTGGTCATTTCAAATTAATTCATACGTCAAAACCAAAGATCATTTCATTTCAAATATATCTATTTCCCAAAATAGTGTATATATATATATATATTGATTAATTTACAAAATAAAGTATTTGTAATTTCCTCAAACTTCACAAATCGCTTCAAAATCAACCCGGCTTTCCCATTCAAATTTTATTCAATCACAATTTATTAATTTCCATTTGATTCAGTTTCTGATTAAATAAATTCAAAATTTTATCAATTTCAAATACAGATTTGAACCACAAATAAACCATTTAAATTTCAATGAAATTCAAAGTCAATATATTTCGAAGCTTTAAATAAGACTAAGTTTGATAATTGCATTTATCTCCCAATTTGACTTGACTATCATTTAGTTTTGAAATATTCACTTAATAGATTTAATATTATTTATACGACTTTAAATTACATATTTTGTATTTACCTGCGATTTCTTTAGACGTGAAATATCCATTAAAATACTTAAATCAAAATCAAGTTATAAGATCATCTTTTGAAGTTCAAATTCAATAGCTTCAAATCATTTAATTAAGTAAATTTCTTAATAAAATGCAATTTCGATCAATTTAACTTTATCTTCCTTAATTTATACAAATCATTGAGAATCTATTTAAAATATAATACTTAACATATTATATTAATTAAGTCGAACTTTATTAAATTTAAGTTTATTATTGAGTCTACTTTATATTTAAACATATTTATATAAAATATTTCAATATTAAATAAACCATATATACTCCCTTTCAAAACCATTTTCAAAATATTTATATATAGACCAACGATGTCTGTATAATTCTCTATCCTATGGTCAAGTAATATAGATATTTATCATTTCAATCCGCAATTTAATATATACGGGTATATATCATTTCAACCCGCAATCCCAAATTCAATGCAAATGAAGATCGCTTGGGTCTATCATTTCAACGCATAACGATTTTCTCCTATTCTAAGGTCCATTAGGGTATGTATCATTTCAACCCATAGTGAATTCTATACTAACAGGGAACTTACAGAATGATAACATATATGATAATAATATCAGGCATATATCATCAATAACAAAATAATATAAACAACAGGATATGGTGTCATATCCCATAAGGGAATAGTTACAGATAATAGCAAATATAACAAATGTAAATAACTATCAGTGGTATATTTCAATTGTCGTTTCAATTGAAATCAAATTTAATAAATATAAGAATGCTAATCGTGAGTTATTTCTCACCTTTCGAGGCTAGATATAAAGAAGTTGAGTTACGAAATGCAAGCACGAATCCCAAGGCAATCTAGATTGGCATGGATTGACCCAAAGCTGATAGATAAGAATCGATGAGGACCGGATAATCAGTTTGATATAAACCAAAAATATATACATTATTATTATATTGTATATATACACATATCGCATTTAAAAATCAAAATAAATTTGTTTTATTGAAGTCAATATATTTTATAACTCGACAAGTTATATATATTTGCAAAAACTTGTATTTAAAATAACCATTATAAATCTTTACAACATAACAGACCGACATATAATTTGAAATATACGAACAATACAAGACTACAACTTTTATATGGTATAAACCTTTAGTACCAAATAATATATAATAGCTACTTTATCTGGTATTTTTGGACAGCTGTGTTATGTTAAAGTGTACACACTAAACTTTTATGTGTTATACATAACAAAGTAGATCCATCACCTTTATGAAGCAATCAAATAAAACTCTTATAACTAAAAAAAGAAAAGTAGTTTTAATATAAACACAGAGGATAACATACAAAACTATATATCTATTATACTGTATACATGCTATACTGTATATGAAATCTGGCACATATCACTTACTAGAAACCGTATACAACTTTATATATTTACAAATACAAACTAAAAATCCATATTTCTATTGAAATCAATATAAATATGCAAATCAATAAACAGAGATCAGAACACATATATATAAAATATAATACAATTGATATAAAACAACTTTATGCAAAATATTTTTATAAACGAATATAATATATATATGTATATGTATATATATATATATGTATATATATATATATATGTATATGTATATATATATATATACAAAGAGATATATTACCGTAACCAAACCAAATGTAAACGCAGTTCATACCTATACTTTATATATAAGCTTGAAAATTCATATCTGTACCAATGCATACCCATATTTATATAAATCATCCTAACTTTGGAAACCACAATAAACTATACGGCCGAGAATATATATATATATATATATATATATATATATATATATATATATATAGACACACATACACATACAAACATTTTATCGAAATCATTATATAAAATAAAATAAAATGACAATTGCGGCTTATGCTTCT
Source organism: Allium cepa (assembly GCA_030765085.1). NCBI lineage: Eukaryota > Viridiplantae > Streptophyta > Magnoliopsida > Asparagales > Amaryllidaceae > Allium > Allium cepa. Next base: position 440,794,777 of record CM060929.1, read on the forward strand.
ATATACAAACTTACTATATAAACCCAAATTATATAGCCCAGACATCTAAGAATACTTGACTAAATTAAAGTACTGGAAAAAGTATGTATATATATATATATACACGTAACAAATTATAATAGATACCTTTATATAAGAGGATGCAGCTAGAAAAATATGCATAAGAAGAGGAGTTGAACCCCATGGCCGTGCGGCTTGGGTGACATAGGCTGGTGATGAGGAGGCCTTGGAATCGAGCACGAGGTGGGAGGAGAAATGAAGTAGGGTGAGGCTAGGCTCGGTTGAGGCACGGGAGGGAGGACGAGCGGTTAAAGGACGTGAGGCGTAGATGAGATGCGGCTCGGGGACGGAGCAGGGCAGTGGCGCGGATCTGGGTGTGGTTCAGCGGCAGCCGAGAGGGAAACGACGGAGGCTTTGAGTTGTCGATGCGCATGGGTGGGGAAGATGGGTGCGACGCTGATCAGATGGCAAAGATTTCGGCCTGAGGTGGAGGACCGAAGTCGCCTGAGTGGGCAGTGCGGTAACAAGCAAGGAGGAAGGGAAATGATGGCTGTACAAAATTTCAAAGCAGAGGGAAGTGAGAAACGGAGGAGAAGAAAAGAGTCCTGAGAATATAAATATAAACTTTTATGTAACGTGTGATCAAATCAAACATTAAAGAATTTTGAACGAAACAAAATGAATGCGGTATCAACGGTCACCCTATGATACAGCTAGAATTTAAAGGAATTAATTGTGATGTTTGTACAACACGTTATCAGTTTGAAAAGGAAAGGAAACAAAAGGTCACGCTCTATGGGGCAGTTACAATAAACAGTTTATTGTTTCCGTCATGCACCAGACCTCAAAATACAGAAATAAATATACCGCGGTTATCAACATGACGAGATGATCGAAACGATATATAGATATTAGTGCTATGATCATCCTATCAAAAGTCGATAATCGGTACCGATATACGTTGCTATTCCGTACGGAAAAATCCAAATGGAGCTAGAAATGTCCGAATTTCGCGAAACTAATTTCGCAGTCTGATTCAGAGTGTTATAAATAAGTTTTCTCATGTTGATATATTTAGATTTCAGAATACTTTTAAATTCAACTGTTATTAATTGATGTAAATTGAAATAAAATTACTCAATAAAATTAACTTCAATATTATCAGATGAAAATTTACCAGTTGCTATGTTTAAATAGACATATTCCAAATATTAAAATTTTATTTTCAAATTTTATTGTTTTAAAATTTCACATAATATCAGTTAAATATATTATTAAAGTAAATAAAAATTATTAAAATTTTACGGGTTGTTACACTCTCCCCTACACAAAACTTTTCGTCCCCGAAAAGGAAGGAGGTAGGAGAATAGAAACAACCAGAAAGAAAATAGGTTGAAAGACATGGATAAATAATTTATTTAAAACTATATAAATTATACTTGAAATATTCATTTGAAAACTTCATTTGCAATTCAATTATCTTTAATACTTTAATACTTTTCAAACCCATCTGTAAAATTTCTTGCTTCCTTTATAAATACCATTTATTTGTTTAATTGACGCCTTCATAAATATATGAAAACTATTTGAAAACAATTATTTACATCATTATTTATATTTACAAAGAAGCTATTGTAACATTAAACCCATAATTCATACATTTATTAATTTTTCTCAAGATACTTTTCAAACATTATTAACAAAACAAAAATCATTTTTTTTCTAAATATGTTTTATTTAATTAATAACTTCTAAAATATTTATAATACTAATAACTTTCTATTAAACCATGTAGTATATAAATAAAAAATATTTTAAAAGGATATATTCAAAAGGAAAAGAAGGTAGATTCCAAAAAACATAATATAGGTAAATAAAGCTGAGCAGATAAGGTAGATTCGAAAGGATAATATCAGGTACAAATACTTAATTTCAAACCATGAGAATCTCAATTTCAAATATTAATACGAAATTTCTTTGTTGGAAATACTTTTATAATAAAATACCTTTATGATAAATACTTTAAAAATAAAATACTTTTATACTGAAACAAATTTTCCCTTCGTAAATACTTTTATAACCCGATGTTTCAACAAGTTTATTCTCGTTCTTGCAGACTCTGGCCATGCGTTGATTAGGCGCGAAGCTAGAATTCTCCAAGTGCTTAGTAGACCTGTTCCAACACCCAGTGAAAATACTTGAAAACCTTCAAAACCAATATGGAAAGTACAATCCAAACAAATCAACCGAATCATGGATCGCACATACACAATGGTTACGCCTGGATCCCTCAGGAAACGTCCGTACCTTTAAGCAATCACTGCCTTGTGAATTACGCCATGATAACAAAAAACCCATGGATCGTAGGATACACAATGGTTACGCTTGGATCCCCTAGGAAACATCCATACCCATTAAGCAATCTCTGCCTTACGGATTACGCCGCGACAACAAAGCGGTAGATTGCGGATACACAATGGTTACGCCTGGATCCCAAGGAAACATCCGTGCCCTTTAAGCAATCTCTGCCTTACGGATTATGCTACCACAGCAAAACGACCATGGGTAACGCCATGGAAGGACACTCGAGTATCACATCCGGAAAACCAAATTAGAGAGAATAATATTGATAGAATGAATCCACAATGTGGCCACAAAGCAGATATCAAGCAGAAGGACTTTCCATATCTTTACTTCGAAAATATGTATCATATAGTACCTTTTCAAATCACTTTCAAATATCATGCTTATATAAAGTCTATTATATATAAGATTCCATTTTCAAATCAAATACTTTCCAAAATCAATAGTTTGTCAAATCACGCTTATATAGTCTTCGATTATATAAGATTTCACCTTTCAAATTGAGTACTTTTCCAATCAGTAGTTTTCGAATCAACTTCATACTTATACAAATCAAATTTCATACTTATACAAATCAAATTTTATAAGTTGATAACTCCCAAATCAAGTATTTAATAAAATAAGATTCTCAATTTCAGTTCGTTTCAATATCAGTTTAGTTTCAAAATCATATACGATTTCATCAAATTATTTCTTCCAACTTAAATATCTTCAGTTTCAAAGCTTCCAAATCAACATAATTTAGGTCAAACAAAATCATTTCCAAAATCATCATATAAATACTGGGTTTTAAATTTCAATCTATTTTCAAAACCAAATATTCCTCAAAATTATCATACCCAAAAATGATTACCAAGTTTATAACCATCCCTTTAGAAAATTTTAAACTATTTACCTCTATTTTAAAAGGTCCAATTTACCCTTTGCAAATTATTTAAAACTAAATTTTATTCAAAACATTTCATATTAGTATAAATCAAAATAGTCTTACTCATTTACTTAACAAAATAGTTTCAAACCTTTTTAACTCATATTACTTCACACCTGAACATACAAAACTAAACTCAAATACTTTATCAATTAACTTATACTTTTCAAAATTACTTAGCTTTGAAAATTAAACCTCGATTTGGAAGTGTTTGAACATTCAAAATAGTCGGTGAAATCAATTTCAAATCCAAGAGTTGGAAGTCAGCAACAAATTAGTAAATCAATTTTAATAGATAGGGTTATATCGAATCCAAAACTCGAGGACTGAACACCGGGCTCGCTCTAAATCATTTCAAATATAGATATACACACAATATATCTTTCGAATATCAAATCATACTTTGAAATTTGAAATAAAAACCAGTTTCACAAAGTCAATCGCATAGCAAAGCTACTAAAGTGGCATCTCCCCCACTTTGAAACTCGAAAATTAAAGTTGATGATGCGTGCACTCATCACCGAAATTATTTTCCAACGACATAGGTGAGTTCTGGACTTCTATTTTCTTAAAACTTCTTTGAAATTTCTTTGAAATCATTGGATCTCATTTGAATTCATTTGAAACATTTCTTATTCGAAAATACTTTTAAATCATATTATTATATATTTTCAAAATCTTAAAACGAATTTCAAAACATCGGAGTTCAACTCCTCGAAGTTCAAATTCAAAACCCTTCAGTTATAAATCATTTTTATATAAATCAAATTTCTTATATAATTTTCAAAATTTCAAATCCTTTCGAAACTTCAAACTCTCGTTTTAAATGGTATATAATCTTTATCGAAACATTTCACCTTTATATATAGAATATAATCATACTTATCAAAATAATAATTTCGATATATAAAATAATTTCTAAAATACAAAAAAACCCGATTTTTCAAAGGATGGTTCAAGCATGGATTCCAAAGCAAAGATAGAGATTCAAATTAGAGGGACTCTAATCAAATAGGATTCTGATACGAAGATAGGCTCGAATGAAGATGAGATAATTAAATTGCAAAAATAGAAGATAGATATGCTTATATAAATCGTGGGCGACCTTAACCGGTCAACCGTGATTTCAAAATAAGATCAGTGCAGAATTCTGAGGCAAATCGACATTCGATCGCCAAAGATATAATTCGGCATAACAAGAGATAGCAGCATCTAAACCGAGGGATATACAAATCTCCGGTGAATCAATTTCAATTGTAAAGGAGTTTTACCCCTTTACAAATCATTCAAAGATTGGCGGGATCGCCTATTCTTATAAGATCATTCGAAGTGGAGTTATGGAATACTACAGAATCAAGAAAAACGAATAGGGAGAGAAGATAATGGATTTTGGAATCACAGGGAACGTTACAAAGTCCAAAGGAAAAACCAAATCAAAGAGGAAGAAATTCATGCTCGAACGAAAGTGATTCTACAAATAAATTAACTATATATGCTAAGTTTGCCTAGAGCCACAGCTCTGATACTAACTGTAATGACCTGATATTTTCAACCATTCGCATCCTCACATGCCGGACTTAAATTGTTCAAAATATCAGATTGTTAATTTAAAATTTGGCAAAGCTCAGCTATATAGAAATTAAGTCAATCACAGAATCACGGACACATAGTAATGAAAATAATGCAGCGGAATAGATAAATAGTAGTTCATGAAGCTACGATATAAACATCAAAGTTAGAAATAAAATATAGCAGAATATCCCAAATACAGTGAATTCTCCAATACAAACTAATGACCTCTCTGAACAAATCAACCGGAAAGGCTGAAAGCTAAATCGAAAGTTGGATCTCCAAGCGAAGCTCCAAACTCTAAAGGTGAGTCTCAAATGCTATATCACTCAGTCTGACCCAAGCGTAAAGCAAAACACAAAACACTCGAGTCAGGATCAACATTCTTATATCAGTAAATCCAACTCAAGTGAAATATCAACTGAAATACAAGTAATTCAAATGACGTTTGGGATAACCATCCTCTAAGGATCCGTGGAACTATCTACTATGTAGAAATATACATTATAACACCATGGTCATTTCAAATTAATTCATACTTCAAAACCAAGATATCATTTCATTTCAAATATATCTATTTCCTAAAATAGTGTGTATATATATATTGATTAATTTATAAAGTAAAGTATTTGTAATTTCCTCAAACTTCACAAATCACTTCAAAATCAACGCGGCTTTCCCATTCAAATTTTATTCAATCACAATTTATTAATTTCCATTCGATTCAGTTTCGGAGTAAACAAATTCAAATTTTATCAATTTCAAACACAGATTTGAACCACAAATAAACCATTTAAATTTCAATGACATTCAAAGTCAATATATTTCGAAGCTTTAAATATTCAACATTTCAAAGACTTTATTTGATACTTACATTTATCTCCCAATTTGAATTCACTATCATTTAGTTTAGAAATAATCACTTATAAATTCAATATTATTTATATGACTTAAATTACATTTTTTTATATATTACCTTCGATTTCTTTAGACGTGAAATATCCGTTAAATTACTTAAATCAAAATCAAGTTATAAGATCATCTTTTAAAGTTCAAATTCAATAGCTTCAAATCGATTTAATTAAGTAAATTTCTTAGTAAAATGCAATTTCGATCAATTTAACTTTATCTTCCTTAGTTTATACAAATCATTGAGAATCTATTTAAAATATAATACTTAACATATTATATTAATTAAGTCGAACCTTTATTAAAGTTAAGTTTATTATTGAGTCTACTTTATATTTAAACATATGTATATAAAATATTTCAATATAAAATATTTCAATATAAAATATTTCAATATTAAATATACCATATATATTCCCTTTCAAAACCATTTTCAGAATATTTATATACAAAAGAACGGTGCCTGTATAATTTTCTATCCTATGGTCAAGTAATATGGATATTTATCATTTCAATCCGCAATTTAATATATACGGGTATATATCATTTCAACCCGTAATCCTAAATTCAATGCGAATGAAGATCGCTTGGGTCTATCATTTCAACCCATAACTATTTTCTCCTATTCTAAAGTCCGTTCGGGTATATATCATTTCAACCCATAGTGACTTCTATACTAAAAGGAAACTTGCACAGTGATAACATATATGATAATAATGGCAGGCATATATCATCAATAACAAAATAATATAAACAACAGGATATGGTGTCATGTCCCACAAGTGAATAATTACAGATAATAGCAAATATAACAAATGTAAATAACTATCAGCAGTATATTTCAATTGTCATTTCAATTGAAATAAAATTTAATAAATATAAGAATGTTAGTTGTGAGTGATTACTCACCTTTCGAGGCTAGATATAAAGAAGTTGAGTTATGAAATGCAAGCACGAATCCCAAGGCAATCTAGATTGGCACGGATTGACGCCAAAGCTGATAGATAAGAATCGATGAGGACCGGATAATCTATTTGATATAAACCAAAAATATATACATTATTATTGTATTGTGTGTATATATATGTACATATCGCATTTAAAAATCAAAATAAATTTGTTTTATTGAAGTCAATATATTTTATAACTCGACAGGTTATATATATTTGCAGAAACTTGTATTTAAAATAACCATTATCAATCTTTACAACATAATGGACCGACATGTAATTTAAAATATACGAACAATACTAGGTTACAACTTTTATACTCTATAAACCTTTAGTACCAAATAATATATATAATAGCTACATTATCTGGTATTTTTGGGCAGCCGTGTTATGTTAAAGTGTGCACACTAAACATTTATATATTATACAGGTATACATAACAAACTAGATCCATCACCTTTATGAAGCAATCAAATAAAACTCTTATAACTAAAAAAAAGAAAAGTAGTTTTAATATAAACACAGAGGATAATATACAAAACTATATATCTATTATACTATATACATGCTATACTGTATATGAAATCTGGCACATATCACTTACTGGAAACCGTATACAACTTTATATATTTACAAATACAAACTAAAAATCCATATTTCTATCGAAACCAATATATATATATATATATATATATATATATATATATATATATATATATGCGAATCAATAAACAGAGATCAGAACACATAAACTAACATATATTAAATATAATACAATAGATATAAAACAACTTTATGCAAAATATTTTTATAAACGAATATAATATATATATACACACAAAGAGATATATTACCGTAACCAGACCAAACGTAAACGCAGTTCATACCTATAATATAAAGTACTATACTGTCATATATAAGCATGAAAATTCATATCTGTACCAATGCATACCCATATTTATATAAATCATCCTAATTTTGGAAACCAGAATAAAATATACGGCAGAGAATACACACACACACACACACACACACACAAACATTTTATCGAAATCATTATATAAAATAAAATAAAATGACAATTGCGACTTATGCTTCTATATACAAACTTACTGTATAAGCCCAAATTATGTAGCCCAGACAGCTAAGAATACTTGACTAAATTAAAGTACTAGAAAAAGAATACACACACACACATAACAAATTATAATAGATTCCTTTATATAAGAGGATGCAGCTAGAACAATATGCAGAGGAGGAGAGTTGAACCCCATGGCCGTGCAGCTTGGGTGACAAAGGCTGGTGATGAGGCGGCCTTGGAACTCGAGAACGAGGTGGGAGGAGAAATGAAGTAGGGTGAGGCTCGGCTTGGTTGAGGCATGAGAGGGAGGAAGAGCAACTGGAGGACGTGAGGCATAGAGGAGATGCGGCTCGAGGATGGAGCAGGGCAGTGGCGCGGATCTGGGTGTGGTTGAGCGGCAGCCGAGGGGGAAACGACGGAAGCTTTGATTTGTTGACGCACGTGGGTGGGGAAGATGGGTGCGATGCTAATCAAATGGCGAAGATTTAGGACTGAGGTGGAGGACCGGAGTCGCCTGAGTGGGTGTGCGGCAACAAGAATGGAGAAAGGGAAATAATGGTTGTACAAAATTTCAATGCAGAAGGAAGTGAGAAACGGAGGAGAAGAAAAGAGTCCTGAGAATATAAATATAAACTTTTATGTAACGTGTGATCAAATCAAAAGTCAAAGAATTTTGAACAAAACCAAATGAATGCGATATCAATGGTCACCCTATGATACAACTAGAATTTAAATCAATTAATTATGATGTTTGTACGACACGTTATAAGTTTGAAAAGGTAAGGAAACAAAAGTCACGTTCTATGGGGTAGTTACAATGAATGGTTTATTGTTTCCATCGTGCACCGGACCTCAAAATACAGAAATAAATATAACGCGGTGATCAGCACGATTAGATGATCAAAACGATATACAGATATTAGTGTTATGATCATCCTATCAAAATTCGATAATCGGTACCGATATACACAGCTATTCCGTATGGAAAAATCCAAACGGAGCTAGGAAAGTCCGAATTTCGCGAAACGAATTTCGCAGTTTGATTCAGAGTGTTATAAATAAATTTTCTCATGTTGACATATTTAGGTTTCGGAATACTTTTAAATTCAACCGTTATTAACTGATTTAAATTGAAATAAAATTACTCAATAAACTAAACTTCAATATTATCAGATGAAAATTTACCAGTTGCTATGTTTAAATAGACGTATTCCAAATATTAAATTTTTATTTTCAAATTTTATTATTTTAAAATTTCACAAAATATCAGTTTAATATATTATTAAAACAAATAAAAATTATTAAAATTTTATGGGTCGTTACAATATCTAAGCATTTTCAATAACTCAATTCCAATAAATACATTTATTTTTGACACTTCAACTTTGAAATTCAAATTTAATCCTTTGGATAATTCATTAAATCAATTTTAATTTCAACATTTACGCTTGAACTTTCGTAAATAATTAAGTTTATATAAATCAAATTTCTATTTCAAAATACCAATTAACTGAATTAAAAATTTAAAGATTCAAAAATCACTTAATTTAACCAATCCGGTGTCCATATATATTATATATCCTAGAGTCAAGTGATATAGATATTTATCATTTCAATCTGCAATTTAAAATTTTACGGTTATATATCATTTCAATCCGCAATCTAGAATTTAATGAAATCCATAAAATTGCTCGAGTCTATCATTGCAACCCATAACGATTTTTCCCTAATCTATAGATCATTCGGGTATGTATCATTTCAACCCACAGGGAACTTGCAGAGTGATGACAATATGTAAATCAAACATAAAATTCAATATCAATATCCAAACATCCATCATAATCATCATTCAATTCAACCAATAAATATCAACAATTAACTAATTATTCATAACAGGATATTAACTGGGAGTTTAAATTCAAAATAAATTGAATGACAATTTAATTCAAATTAGTTCAATTTAACTAGAATAGCAATTTAAATACACCAAACAGCCATAAATAAATTCATAATCACATCATAAATGTAATTTAACCAACATAAGAAATTTTAGAAGTTGTGAGTGAGTTAAAACACTCACATTTGAATTTCAATTCGATTTGAAATTCAAAAAAGGTCCAAATTTCAACAGTTTCAGAATTTGTCCAAACCAACATTTAAATCGGAATTTCAATACAATCCCAACGAAATAAACCACGTGTGAATCCGTGCTCATATGGAAAAGTTATGATTATTAGAATATTTAAAAATTCTGGTCCTGGGCCGACTTCGGATTCAACTTCGGTCTGCATCCTCAAATCCCAGGTGCTTGCTCTAAGTTTTTGCCAAAACGACCCGAGACCCGAGTCATTTTCTTCCTGATCCGAAGTTGTTGTAGGGTTTTTGCCTCTGAAACTCGAAGCGCGACCCAATTACAGATCCGCATTTTTTTTTGAAATTGAAATTAGGTTTTGGAATTTGGGAATTAGGTTTGATGTTCCGTAGTTTGAGAAGGAGGAAGGAGATGTACGTATAAAAAATAATGAAGTGAGAAACAGCTAGGGTTTATAACGGCCTATATATAGGCAGGGTTGGATTGAAACGATAACAATGACCCGAAAAGCCCGTTTCGTTCCCGAAACGGAAATGGGTCATCCAATATATCGAAATATAGGTTTTCGATAATTTTAAACTCAATGGAACTAGTTTCAAACCCTAATTCCATTGTATACAGAAGTTAGCTTAAAAAATCATCTTATTTCAAATTGATTTCAATTAAATTGATTTCTAGGCGTTTCGAGTCCGTACGGTCAAACGACAAGTCCGATTGCTACAAAACTTGAAACCATAGAATAATTCACCGCTATAGATCCGATGAAACTGGTTTTGTCGAAATCCGAGACAGTTTCCAAAATGGCTATTTTTACATTAATTAAATAAATTAATATTAAATTAACTAAATCACTTTTTAATTCAATATTTATAAACTAACAAATTTCATCATTTTTTATCACTTAGATATTTATAATAACTTAAAACAAGTCATATATCAATTCAGTGTTAATTATTTTTCAAAATATAGTGTTCAGTTTCGATTGCAATTAAATCAAATTAGTTGTAATTTTATTTTAATAAATTGATTATACTATCATTTCAATCTTTATTTCCAATCAATTATTACTCTAATAGCATAGTTAATTTTTGTTGATATCTTATGTCACTAATATGCTATAATTTCCATCCTTATTTGTATTAACTACTATATTTCAATTATATTGAACTTTTGTCAATTACACACATTAATTATAATTTAAAATCCTTATTAATTATTTTATCTTGGTTTTAATCCTATTTATTAGACCAATTATTACCTTATGAACAAAATTAACATTTCCATTCATTTAATTACATTCACAATTTGTAGTTATTGTGTTGACTCACATTAACGTAACATTTACTTACATATATTTGTAATTGATTAAATGAACTGGTAACAAATAACAATTGTCACCATTTCTACATTTAGTAACATTTGTAAGTTTATTATTACAAGCAAATGTTATAACAACTCTGATTACACTCATTATATCAATTACAATTAATTACACATTGTTTCATTGATAAATAAACATTTGAATTATCAATTGCTCTTTCAATCCAATTATCCATTAATGCATACATTATTATAATTTATTTACAACCTATATCAATTATAATCTTTAATTCTTTTAATTAATTGTGATTACATTTAAAGCAATTATCAGTTACCTTAAATTAATACTATTTCTATGACAACCCACTATTTTGTACCATTCAAATCGACAATAATCCATACATGTCAGACTTGAATGATGCAAAATAATAGATTGTAAATAAATTTGGAGCAAATGAAATCAAATACACAGAATCACAAACATAGAACAATCAGAATAACTTGCAGCGGAATATAAAATACCATAATAGTTCGTGAAGCTACTATAACAAAGTCTCAAAACAAATACATAATATCAGTCTGAAAACAACATAATAGAAATCCCAAATACAAAGAAGTTCACTAATACATGAGATAAACTAGAATAGCTGAAACTGAAATAGATATATAAATAGATAGGCAGAATCTCCAGCAAAGACCAACTCCAAAAAGAGAATCCAAAGCTGTGAATACTCAGGCTGACCCGAGCGTAAAGCAAAACACAAAACACTCGAGTTAGGACATATATACTTATATAATGTAAACCAACTCAAATGAACTGTAATAAGATATAAGTAACTTAAAGGAGCTTGGGACCGCCCATCCTCTAAGGACCCGTTAAACTATTTACTATGTAGTAATGTTGCGCTATTATAATAATGTTTACAGTAAAATAAACTTACTTTAAAATAGCGTCGAAGGGTTACCCATATAGCCCGCACCACGTAATAGTCCCAGTAGTCCATCCAGTATCAGCGTATCTCCAGATCGGGAGACTACCCTAAATACTCCATGGGCTACGGGAGAAAAACAAACTTGTAGTAAGGCTCGCTATGGTAGGTGACAAGGCACACAAGGCAATGCCAGGGTAGATATACCAATTACGCTTCCGGGCTGGTGGTAACGCATAACAGCCACAACCGCCCACCTCGAGCCACACTCCCAAAATTAAAGGGTGCACCCAATCAATCACAAAAGTAATAGAATGGTATCAAAGAAGTGTGTCCGACCGGAGGAGCTACCTCACTTGGCCCGTCAATCGCTCCTGTTTTAGCCACCTTAAGCCAACTCACGGGAATCGGGTCCATGTTCATACCATAATAGGATCATCGCCACCATCCTACTTCGTTCTGAAATCTCCACCGCGTACACAGTTGATAAAGTGGTTTTCGGTATCGACAGAGAGTACGTCCATATCCGATCCCGGTCTCTTTAACAACCAATCGTTATTATAACCCGTGGTTATAATTTTAAAATGGTATTTATATTTCAAAAATTAAATATCATTTCAACAATTCAATATCACTTCAAATCCATTTAAAAATATCGAAATATCATATCTTTTCAAACACCTTATTAATTTTTATTTAATTTAAAAATCATTCCAAATCACCTTTCAAATGGTTTATAATTAAATCAAAATACTCCATTTGAACCATTTAAAATGAAGTTATTATATTTAATAATTAAATATTAAATTCTCAAAAATTTAATCTTCCAAAATTCATTTATTCATTTAAATTAATCAAAAACAATGAAATTCCAACTTTCGCAGCACTTAGAAAATGCTACGAAAAGTTATGTTTTAAAACAATTCAATAGCAAAAGACAGCATTTAAAATGCTGTAATAGGTTAAATTTAGTTTCAAATAAACTTTAGTTAAATTCAGCAACTACAGCACTTACAAAATGCTGTAATAGCCCTTAGTTCATTTTAGCCATATATAGTTCATTTGTATCAACTACAGTACTTAGAATTGCTGTAACATCCTTTACTTAAGAAATGATAACATTTCAAAAATGCTGTTAATTAAATTTTAAATATTCAATACAATTTCATAAATAACTAAATTTTTATTTAAACAAATTTTTAACTTATAAAAATCATATTTTCTGACTTTAAACCTATCATTTAAATACCTTTTAATTAATGATTTCATAAAGTGAAATTTCTCAAATAATTATCAAATTTTTAATAATTCACTTATAAAATAAATGTAAATTTTTTATAACATTTCATTTTCTTTACATCTAATTTAATTTACCATTCCATACCATTTTATTTTACTTAACTTAACTTTTAATTTAAAACACATTTCACATTTTCTAAGTTAAGTTATATTTCTAAATTTCAAATTTAAACATTTATTTATATAACCATTTTTAATTTATAGAAAATCAATAACACTTTATAAAAATCATTTTAAATTAAAATTTTAATCAAAATATTATTATATTTTTTTTAGAATACTTTAAAAATTCAAGAAAAATATATATTAACCACGGGTTTGTATATAATTTTCTATCCTAGGTAAAGTGATACGGATGTTTATCATTTCAATCCATAGTTTACAAAGAAAACCCGGGTTCTATCATTTCAAACCCACAGTACAAAGTAAAATGAAATAAATAAAAATCGGTCAGGCCTATCTTTTCACCCCATAATGATTTTTTCCCTATTCTAAAGTCCGTTTGGGTATGTATCATTTCAACCCATAGTGATTCTAATCTACAGTTAACTTGAAGTGTGATAAACTGATATAAATAAACAGAATAGCATTATATAACATTAACAGATGATATGACAGGTGTATAAACAGGGGTGAACATCATATGATCATAGCATAGGTAGTTATAACATGATGATATAGTTTACAGATTCAAATGCTATCAGTTTACTAGTTATAAAAGTATAAATTGTCTGGTGAGAAATACTCACCTCTAAAAGCTGGAGATAATACAACCAAACACAAAAACCTAGATCCACAAAGGCACGAAAGCACGACTACGATTCAAGTGTGGGGAGAGCCAAAGCTATTTGTCTTGTGCATATGAAACAAAACATTATAAATCACATGAATTTCAACCTAAAATATGACACTAACAAGCTAGAAATTTATACACAACATAAAATCAAACGACTTGCACTTGCTTTCACCATTACAAGGCTCGGCCATATGATGATAAGGCACGACCATGGGGTGTATTCGGTCATGTATGGTACATATATGGTCGGCCTAACTAAGGTATGAAGGTGTGGAAGTTATGCATGAAAATACAAACACAAGGCAACAAAGTGAATTTTTGTGCAACTACAAGCTTCGGCCATGGCTCCAATTGGCTCGTCCCTGACTGGTGGAGGCTAGGGGATGGTGTGGCAGTGACTTTGGGTTAGGTAGGGGAGTGGAAGGTGGTGCAAAGGTGGCCGAGAAGGTGTATGAGGTGATGATGGCATATGGAGGTCGGCTATGTATGTTTCAAGTGGTATTTGCATTTTTTTGTGGAGCTTCACATCAAGGATGGCCACGGCCATGACAGGACAGAGGTGCTAGAGAAAATGACAACCAAGTATGATGGTGGTGGAGGCGGTGGTGATGGAGGAGGCTATAGGCCGAACACTTAAATTGAAAGCAAGGCAAGATAAATACATAAACTAGAAGAAAAGAGTAAAAAAAGTAAAAATCATTACCAAAACTTTCTTCAGAAATGTAGCCGATAGTTTTGGAGATGAGAAACAAAAATTTGTGCATGAGAAATGAAATTATATTCAGCTGAAGGAATGAGATATGGTTGGCCAAAATTAATGCAAATGTTGATTGAATGGAAAAGGTAAAAGGAGGTGAAAAATCTAAGGTAAATGAAAGGTTTAAAACTCTTCAAATTTCCTTTTTTTCTTTTTACAATTTTAAACACATGGAAAATGAATATAAATAAAATAAAAACAAAACAAAATAATGTATGAATAAAAATAAATAAATTTTAGATAAATATAAATTAATTAAGAAAATAGCTTAAAAATAGAAACTAGGTTATAAAAATTGAAAATAAACACAATAAGCTTTGGAAATTTTTTATCATCACTTTAAAAATATTTAAAAATGAAATCTTGAAATAAAAATAAATTTAAAATAATTTCAAAATGAAATAAAGTCAAATTTAAAAATATATTCAAAAATTTAGGGTTGTTACACTCTCCCCCACTCAAATCTTTTCGTCCTTGAAAGAACGGGCAAGGAAAATAAAGAAACAAGATAAAAAACAAAATTGTACCTGAAACAAAAAATTCCGGATTCGAATCACGAATGCTCTCCTCCATCTTCCAGGTACAATCTAGATCATCAGTACTCCACTGTACTTTGACTAGATTAACATATTTCCTTCTGAGTTGCTTTGTACCTCTGTCGACAATACGAAGTGGCTTCCTCTCGACAGTCAGGTTAGGCTCAATATCCAAACTATCAAGAGCAGAAGGCTGGACAATAAGAGATGGATCATGAAGATATCGACGAAGATGCGAGATATGGAATACATCATGCACTCCAGAAAGCTTCTCAGGCAAATCTAGACGATAAGCCAAAGAACCAACTCTTTCTACAATGCGGAAAGGACAATGAACCTCGGAGAAAGCTTCCCTCTACGACCAAAGCGAATGACATTCCTTAAGGGAGAGACCTTAAGGAAAACCTGATCACTAACAACAAACTCCAAATTCGCCTACGCCTATCAGCATACTTCTTCCGCCTATCCTGAGCAGCTCTCAACCTCCTCTTAATCTCCTCAACTCTCTCAGAAGCTTCCAAAATCACATCAGGACCAAGAACCAAATGATTACCAGATTCAATCCAGCAAGATGGAGATCTACAAGGTCATGCGTATAAAGCAGTAAACGGAGACATTTTGATACTGGCTTGAATGCAAAGATGGAATGAGATAGATAAAGAGATTAAAAATAGGCTTGAAATAGAAGATAAGATTATACCTGATAGCTATTATTATAGGTGAATTCGACAAGTTGGAGATGACCTTCCTAAGAACCTCCATAATCAAGCACACAAGCACGAAGAAGATCCTCGAGAATCTGATTCACTCTTTCCATTTGACCATCGGTCTGTGGATGGTAAGAAGGGCTCAGATTCAGATGAGTACCCAGAGATTCCTGAAAAGCTTTCCAAAACTGACTGGTAAAGATAGGATCACGATCACAAACAATACTGAGAGGAACACCATGGAGACAAACGATCTCTCTCATGTAGATCTCAGACAAGCTAGAAGCAGAACGAGTAGACTGACCGGAATGAAATGAGCGGACTTGGTCAGTCTATCCACAATAACCCAGATACTCTCATTACCCCTCCGAGTCCTTGGTAAACCATCGATGAAATCCATGGAAACCTGTTCCCACTTTCAATTGGGAATCAAGGGGCTGCAACAAACCAGGGGTCTTCTGGTGATCGGCTTTGACTTGCTGACAAGTCGCATAGCGACTAATAAAGATAGAGTATCCCTCTTCATCCCCTTCCACCAATAAAGCCTCTTCATATCCTGATACATCTTCGACACACGAGCATGAATAGAAAGCCTGGATCGATGATTCTCCCAAAGCAACTCCTGCCTCAAACCATCAACATTCGGGACACAAAATCCTGCCATTTATCCTCAAAATCCCTCTATCATCGATCTGGGCTCCACTACTACCACCAACCCTGCTACAAAAACTCTCCTTCATCAATCTAAGCATCTCATCCTCATCCTGCTTAGCCACAATACGATCCAGAAGAAGAGAAGAAGAAACAACAAGCTGACACAACAAAGCCTTCTTCCGTCTCAAAGCATCGGCCACAACATTAGCTTTCCCAGGAGTATAGCTAATATCGAGGTCATAAGAAGCCAGAAACTCAAGCCAATGAACTTGCCTCTGATTCAAATCCTTCTGGGAGAAGATATATCTAAGAGACCGATGATCGGTGAAAAGCTCAAACTTGGTTCCTAGAAGATGATGGCTTCAAAGCTTCAAAGCAAAGACAACAACAAGAAACTCTAAATCAGGAGCAGCATAATTTGCCTCATGGGTCTTCAACTGATGGCTAGCATAGGCAATGACCTTACCATCCTGCATGAGAACAGTACCCAGACCCTTATGACTAGCATCAGTATATACCGTCAATCCCTCACTTCCATTCGGAACGGTAAGAATTGGTGCGGAAGTTAGCTTGCTCTTTAACTCATTGAATGCAGCTTCACACTTCTTATCCTAGATGAACCTAGCATTCTTACGAGTCAAAGCAGTGAGAGGTGCAGCAATCCGAGCAAAATTCTCGACGAATCTCCGGTAGTAACAGGCAAGGCCCAGAAAACTACAAATATCAGATGGAGTCTTTGGAGTTTTCCAATCCTACAACAGAATAGGGATAACATAAGGACAACCGAAAAGATAGAAATATTAAATGATAAAAGAAAGAGAAAGAAAAGAAAAGCTTACATTGATCGTAGCGTCTTGACTGGATTAACAGAAACTCCATTACCAGAAACAATATGCCTGAGAAATCGGACTTCAACCTTCCAGAAATGGCATTTAAAAAATTTAGCATTCAATTGATGATTTTTGAGAGTCTCCAAAACAGATTTCAAATGCGACTCATGCTCTTCCTTGGTCTTAGAGAAGACAAGGATATCATCAACAAAGACTAGAATTTAAGCACATCACTAAAAACACGATCCATCAAATCAACAAAGAAAGCAGGAGCATTAGTCAAACCAAAAGGCATGACTAACCATTCGTAAAACCCATTCTCAGTGCGGAAAGCCGTCTTAGGAATGCTATCCTTAGCAACTCTGAGCTGATGAAAACATGTGGCAAGATCAAGCTGAGAGAAAACAGTGGCACCATAAAGCTGATCAAACATATCATTGATACGAGGCATTGGATATCTGTTTTTCATAGTGAGCATGTTCAGCTCCCTATAATCAACACATATCCTTAAAGAACCATCGGACTTGGTGACAAAAACCACCACTGCTCCCCATTCCCAAAAACTAGGTCTAATCAGACCTTTGGAAGCGAAGTCCCCAATTTGTTTCCTTAACTCTACCTTCTCGCGGGGTGCCATTCTTCTAGGAGGAAGAACAACAGGTCGAGCACCAGGAATAAGATCAATCCAAAAATCAATTTCCCGATTAGGAGGCAAAGAAGTGACTTCACCAAATACATCGGGATATAGTCTGACCACAGGAGTTGAATCAAGATCACTAGGGGAAGAATCCAAAGAATAAATAAAACTGCCAGCAAAATCCTGAGGCATGCGGCACTGAATAATCAAAGAATCACCCTTATCTCCGACAAGAGTGACAATTCTGGATTTGCAAGAAATATGGGCATCATGATTCCTCAACCAATCTTGACCAAGCAGTAAATCAAAAGCATCGAAGCCCAAAACATAGAAATCACCAGAAAAACGATAACCGAAATGGAAGAGTTTCACTCCTCTACAAATCATATTAAGGTTCGCGAGATCTCCGATAGGATTAGAAACACATAAAGGACCAGAAGCATACCTAGGGAGAGGAGATGCTCAAACTTATCACACAAATCAATAGGAAAAAAACTGTGGGAAGCTCCAGTACCAAACAAAACTCGAACTGGATGATGAAATAAAGTAAATATGCCCTGAAGAGTACCTTGGTCATCACCAGGAGCAGGAGCAGATGGAGGAACTGGAGAAGATGCAGATGAAACAACAAATACACCAGAAGGCTTACCCTTCTGCTGGGTAGGAAAATCCTTCCTAAAATGACCAGGCCGGAGACAGATATGGCAGAGATCACGCCTAGCCAACTGAGAAGGTGGAGGAACAGCAGCACCGATAAGGTAGGATAGCTATTGGCATAGTGTCCCTTCTGATCACATCTAAAGCAAGTGATAGAGGAAAGATCAACTGGTTGCCTCTGAGAAGGAGCAGATGATGAAGATCCCAAACCCGGACGCTTGTGCAAATTCTTCTTCTACTGATGATAATTAGGCTTTCTCTTCCTAGAATTAGCATTGGAAGACCGAGATGAAAGAGCACCAGTGGCAGCAAGACCCTTAGAAGTAGGGTTCTCATAATGGACAGCCATATCCATTAGTTGGGTGAAAGTGCCATGAACACGAGCGATGAGATGATTATAGTACTCAGGACGAGCACCAGCAATGAACTTCTCATTTTTCTTGAGAGGAGTGTCAATCAGGCTAGGACTGAACTTGGAAAGTTCATTGAACTTCCTCTCATACTCAGCAAAAGACATGCTACCTTGCTTGAGATCCATAAATTCTCGATAAAGCTGAGATTACCCGGCTTCGGGCATCCATTTTGCCATAAAAGACTCCCTGTAAAAGAGATACAGGACAAACGAAGATAGATTCAAAAGAAAAGGAAAAATAGGAACAAAATTCAAGATAACGCAAAGGATTCCTAAACTGCTCCCAAGTAATATCAGCATCGACGATGTTAGCCGTAACAGACTCCCACCAATCTAGAGAAGCCTCATGCAATTGCCAAGCTGCTAACTGATGCTTCTGGGCATCAGGAATCTCGAGATCAGTAAATATCTTCTCTAGACTCCACAACCATTGCCGAGCCTCAATGATGCTCTCTGAACCGATGAATGGGGTTCCACCAAGTTGAGTATATTCCTTACAGAGAACAGTGAACTTAACGGGTGCAGCTGGCTGAGGAGCTAGGGCAATATCACGACCCCTACCTCTGGCATTTCCTCGATTCATCCTGAAAAAATCAAGAATTAATTTAGGACAGGATATAGAGAAGCCAAAGATAAATTAAGATAAGACAAGATAAATTTACTTGGATGAATATCCTAATGAAAGAAATACTAACAAGGTAGATACGAAAGGAAGGAAGTTAGAAAACCTTTGAAAAATCCTTTTAAAACAAGAAAATTTTTATATCAAAATAATTCTTTGAAAATACTTTTGAAAATACTTTTGAAAAACATTTTGAAAAACCATTTTATACTTTGAAAATACGTTCTCTCACAAAGATATGATTCTGATATTGACTTCACTCATTCTAGGGTTTTCCTACCCTATCTCTAATGAGTTTTTGCTCCGCAGGCAATGGTTTGCCTAAAACCAAAGCTCTGATACCAAATGTGACAACCCCCTATTTTGTACCATTCAAATTGACAATAATCCATACATGTCAGACTTGAATGATGCAAAATAATAGATTGTAAATAAATTTAGAGCAAATGAAATCAAATACACAGAATCACAGACACAGAATAATCAGAATAACTTGCAGCGGAATATAAAATACCCTAGTAGTTCATGAAGCTACCATAACAAAGTCTTAAAAAAATACATAATATCAGTCTGAAAACAACATAATAGAAATCCCAAATACAAAGAAGTTCACTAATACATGAGATAAACTAGAACAGCTGAAACTGAAATAGATATATAAATAGATAGGCATAATCTCCAGCAAAGACCAGCTCCAGAAAGAGAATCCAAAGCTGTAAATACTCAAGCTGACCCGAGCGTAAAGCAAAGCACAAAACACTCAAGTCAGGACATATATACTTATATAATGTAAACCAACTCAAGTGAACTGCAATAAGATACAAGTAATTTAAAGGATGCTTGGGACCGCTCATCCTCTAAGGATCCGTTAAACTATTTACTATGTAGTAATATTGCGTTATTATATTAATGTCTACAGTAAAATAAACTTACTTTAAAATAGCGTCGAAGGGTTACCTATATAGCCTCCAACACGTAATAGTCCCAGTATTCCATCCAGTATCAGCGTATCTCCAGATCGGGAGACTACCCTAAATACTCCATGGGCTACGGGAGAAAAATAAACTCGTAGTAAGGCTCGGTATGGTAGGTGACAAGGCACACGAGGCAATGCCAGGGTAGATATACCAATTACGCTTCCGGACTGGTGGTAACGCGTAGTAGCCACTACCGCCCACCTCGAGCTACGCTCCCAAAATCAAAGGGTGCACCCAATCAATCACAAAAGTAATAGAATGGTATAGAAGAAGTGTGTCCGATTAGAGGAGCTACCTCACTTGTCCCGTCGATCGCTCCTGTTTTAGCCACGTTAAGCCAATTCACGGGAGTCGGGTCCATGTTCATACCATAATAGGATCGTCGCCACCATCCTACTTCGTTCTAGAATCTCCACCGCATACACAGTTGTAAAAGTGGTTTTCGGTATCGACGGAGAGTATGTCCATATCTGATCCTGGTCTCTTTAACAAACAATCGTTATTATAACCCATGGTTATAATATTAAAATGGTATTTATATTTCAAAAATTAAATATCATTTCAACAATTCAATATCATTTCAAATCCATTTCAAAATATCAAAATATCATATCTTTTCAGAAACCTCGTTCATTTTTATTTAATTTAAAAAACATTCCAAATCACCTTTCAAATGGTTTATATTTAAATCAAAATATTCCATTTGAACCATTTAAAATGAAGTTATTATATTTAATAATTAAATATTAGATTCTCAAAAATTTAATCTCTCAAAATTCATTTATTCATTTAAATTTATCAAAACAGTGAAATTCCAACTTTCGCAGCACTTAGAAAATGCTACGAAAAGTTATATTTTAAAATAATTCATTAGCAAAAGACAACATTTAAAATGCTATAATTGGTTAAATTTAGTTTCAAATAAACTTTAGTTAAATTCAGCAACTACAACACTTACAAAGTGCTGTAATAGCACTTAGTTCAATTTAGCCATATATAGTTCATTTGTATCAACTACAACACTTAGAAATGCTGTAATATCCTTTACTTAAGAAATGATAGCATTTCAAAAATGCTGTTAATTAAATTTCAAACATTCAATACAATTTCATAAATAATTAAATTTTTATTTAAACAAAATTTTAACTTGTAAATATCATATTTTCTTGCTTTAAACTTATCATTTAAATACCTTTTAGTTAATGATTTTATAAAGTGAAATTTCTCAAATAATTATCAAATTTTTAATGATTCACTTATAAAATAAATATAATTTTTTTTATAACATTTCATTTTCTTTACATTTAATTTAATTTACCATTTCATAGATTAAATTAAAATTCCATTTTATTTTACTTAACTTAACTTTTAATTTAAAACACATTTCACATTTTCTAAGTTAAGTTATATTTCAAAATTTCAAATTTAAACATTTATTTATTTAACCATTTTTAATTTATAGAAAATCAATAACACTCTATAAAAATCATTTTAAATTAAAATTTAAATCAAAATATTATAATATTTATTTTTTTAAAATACTTTAAAAATTCTAGAAAAATATATATATTAACCACGGGTCTGTATATAATTTTCTATCCTAGGTAAAGTGATACCGATATTTATCATTTCAATCCGTAATTTACAAAGAAAATTCGGGTTCTATCATTTCAAACCCGCAGTCCCAAGTAAAATGAAATAAATAAAAATCGCTCAGGCCTATCATTTTAGCCCATAACGATTTTTTCCCTATTCCAAAGTCCATTCGGGTATGTATCATTTCAACCCATGGTGATTCTAATCTACAGGGAACTTGCAGTGTGATAAACTGATATAAATAAACAGAATAGCATTCTATAACAGTAACATATGATATGACAGGTTTATAAACAGGGGTGAACATCATATGATCATAGCATAGACAGTTATAACATGATTATATAGTTTACAGATTCAAATGCTATTAGTTTACTAGTTATATAAGTATAAATTGTCTGGTGAGAAATACTCACCTCTACAAGGTGGAGATAATACAACCAAACACACAAACCAAGATCCACAAAGGCACGAAATTACGACTACGATTCAAGTGTGGGGAGAGCCAAAGCTATCTGTCTTGTGCATATGAAACAAAACAATATAAATCACATGAATTTCAACCCAAAATATGACATTAACAAGCTAGAAATTTATGCACAACACAAAATCAAACGACTTGCACTTGCTTTCACCATTATAAGGCTCAGCCATATCATGATAAGGCACGACCATGGGGTGTATTTTGTCAAGTATGATTCATATATGGTCAGCCTAACTAAGGTATGAAGGTGTGGAAGTTGTTATGCATGAAAATACAAACACAAGGCAACAAAGTGAATTTTTGTACAACTACAAGCTTTGGACATCACTCCAATTGGCTCGGCCCTAACTAGTAGAGGCTAGGAGAAGGTGTGGAAGTGACTTTGGGTCAGGCAGGGGCTGGTGGAAGGTGGTGCAAAGGTGGCCGAGAGGGTGTATGAGGTGATGATGGCATATGGAGGTCGACTATGTATGTTTCAAGTGGTATTTGCATTTTTTTGTGGAGCTTCACATCAAGGATGGCCACGACCATGAAAGGACAGAGATGCTGGAGGAGATGACAGCCGAGTATGATAGTGGTGGATGTAATGGTGATGGAGGAGGCTATAGGAGAACACTCAAAGTGAAAGCAACGCAAGATAAATACATAAACAAGAAGAAAAGAGGTAAAAAAAAAGTAAAAATCATTATCAAAAATTTCTTCAGAAATGTAGCCGAGAGTTTTGGAGATGAGAAATAAAAATTTATGCGTGAGAAATGAAATGATATGCGGCTGAAGGAATGAGATATGGTCGGCCAAAATTAATGCAATTGTTGATTGAATTGAAAAGGCAAAAGTAGGTGAAAAGTCTTAGGTAAATGAAAGGTTTAAAACTCTTTAAATTTTCCTTTTTCTTTTTACATTTTTAAACACATGAAAAATGAATATAAATAAAATAAAAACAAAAAATAATAATTTATGAATAAAAATAAATAAATAAATTTTAGATAAATATAAATTAAATAAGAAAATAGCTTAAAAATAGAAACTAGGTTATAAAAATTGAAAATAAATACAATAAGCTTTGGAAAATTTTTATCATCACTTTAAAAATAAATTTAAAATAATTTCAAAATGAAATAAAGTCAAATTTAAAAATATATTCAAAAATCTAGGGTTGTTACAATTTCACTTTATTTCAATTATATTTTTTATTATTAATTCACAATTTTTTTCTTCCAGCGTTAAATTACAATACTTTATTAAATTAAATTTTTTTAATTATCGAATATTGCGGGTCATTACATATTACTTCACTCATCAAAATGCTGAACTAAATCAAGAATATTGGCTGAAATATTTCCTTATTACTAAAAATAATCAAAAATTTAAAATGATGCCGCTAGTATATTATCAATTGTTGTATGTAAATTTTCATCTTGCTTCATCCTTTTAGGTTTCAGTTAGTTATTTAATTAAAATAGGATTTGTGTTCTTACTTGAATGGTATCTAAACAAATTATGTTTGCATTATTTTTACTACTGCTAATCCAAGGCCAAATATGTTGATATAGTGTGCACAAATGAGAGGCTACCAACTATTTCAAACATTTTATGCAACACAGCTAAAGGTTTCACTCTTACTCTCTCATATACATATGTACATATATGTTGGTATGTATATGTATATATTTATGCATGTGTGTGGATGTACGTATATATATATATATATGTATATGTTTATGCATATATATTTTCCACAATTTTGCTCGAATAACAAGATGTTAAAAGAGACAAGTCAAACAGTTTGAATAGAACTTTTTATATTTTATAGAAGACTTATAATAAAACAAATTATTTTTGTTTTTATACTAGATTTTTTGAGCTTACACGTTTATCATTTTTTCTTTACTTTTTATTGAAATATTTCATAGATTGCACATAATATCATACTTGGCGTGTCGGAAATAAACAACTAAAGCAGCATGCATAGCATACAAAAAATTTCCATATTTATTCACTAATTCTTACTGAATTAATCATGGAATGCAACAACAAGACAAGTTTATTGGAAATAGCATGTATCCACCCATTTTAAGGCAGTAAAAAGTGCATTATAGTAACATCAAGCATTTACTTTTGGCTCCCAAACAGCAATGACATTCTCTCTCGAGCCTTATTCTTTTCAAATGTTTCCCTTTTAAACATGAGCTTCAAGCATTAACATTTTTCACTGTCTGGAATCATCCAGCCTTTGAAATGATCAAGTGCAATATCGAGATGATATAACTTAGGTGCCAAGCTCAAGTCGGCTGTAAGGAAGCTCTCACCATTAAATGATATAGCCCATGAGCCATTAGTAATTGATCATCTAATGCTTACAGTTCAAAACCTACCATGTCCATCATTAGGATCCTTGCTTTACAAGAATTTAATAAAAGAAGAAAATATATTTGACCCGGTTGAAGAATATTCAGGTTGAGTAACTAGAAGATGGATCGAGAAACTTTTCTTCAATGACTTTGGTGATCACATTAGAATTTGAAATCCATTTCCCCTTATCATCTTTATACACCGAAACATTTCCATCTGGATTAGCTCCAAAGAACCAGCTGGGTTTATTGCTGAGATCAACCAACTTATAATCATATGGAATTTTCTTCTCCTCGATAGTGAGAGCGACTCTTTGACAAATTAGATATGCTTCGAGGGTATCAGGGTGACTGGTGGCCACATTGACTAAGAAACGGACAGGAGCCACTGAGGGTGAAAAATGGGCATGCTTCTGGAGTCAGAGGTTTATGAAATATTGGAATTTGGAGAATGAGCCTATATGTTGATCTAGTAAAGGAAAGAATGAAAATGAAATCCAGTACATTTGGCCATGCATTTCATATATGTTTACTAGAGACGACATGAGCAATCAGGTCTGCATAATGAAATGTTTGCATAATAAGATGATCAAATATCATTTGCGTAATTATGAAACTAATGGATATGAAATATAGAATGGAATTGATGTTTGTAAAATGGTGAAAAATGTACAACTAACATTAATTAGCCAAGGCTATGGTTGTGGTGAATTCCTTGTAACCACCATTATGTATGTTCGATGTACATAAATCACCTAACAGACATGTTGGCAAAGTGAGAGTTCATACAGTGAATTAACAGTAGTTGTATCTTACAAACTGTAAAGTGGGGTTTTAGAGGCATTATAAAAAGTCATTGCCACTTTCATTTTTTTAATCCAAATTGGCATTTGTCAAGCTGTCATATTACTTAGTTATTTTTTTATATGCTCTTAAATAGATAACAAATGGACTTCTAAATCAAATAAATAAATAAATAATATCAATCGAAGTTTGGGTTTCTAGGAAATTTATCGGCTTTACTTAATTGAGATCTACTATAGCTATTACCCCCATTACATCATTTCCTTTTATAATCAAATATTATACTTAGAGTCCACGATGTGTAATTTACAATACGTTACCCTCATATGTTTAAATAATTTTATCTCCTCTTTTTCACACATATATTTTCCATTTTCTAATGATGCAAATTTTGGCGTTTCTGTGAAGACCATATATCAGGCAGATACTTGGCTAATGTAACAGCTCGATTTTTCGATGCTCGAAAATCGACATCCATACGTCCACTGTATTAAATGCCGAACAACCGAATTCCGAAAAACTAGCCCATAAGGGAAAGAAGAAGATGGTAGAAGAAGAGAAAACAAAGCAACATCAGAATCTCACAAACGCAGTGGAATAATATATAACAGATAAATGACCGATCTTTATACAAAAAGAACTATATCTATTTTATACATTACATTATCAGAGTACAATACAATCAATAGCAAAATACTGGATAGTTATATTAACTTATCCCTACAAACTGAATACACAGTTTAAAACACAACAGAATATACATCAGGTATGTGTGCTATGTCTCACCGTCCAGCTCATCTCATGAGCTCCATAGACATTCATCCAGAATCTGTATTCTATAATACTCGGTCTGTCCCGATCATTACAATAAAATAACACCCGAGTCAGTTTGGAAAACCAACGTGAAAAAATCACATTTAATTGGTTTATTAAAGTTTTCAAAATCCTTTGAAATCAAAGGCATCTCGTAACACCACGCCACAAATAAACATGCCAGGTTTTTACCTTATGATAACCAAAACATTTTTTCAAATCCGTCAGATATTATAATAGTGTCTATAGAAAGTAAAATAGAATCTAGCTGAAATGCTTGCATCTCACGTTTCAGCAATAGTTGGGCACAATCAAAACCGTATATGTGCTTATTGGAGATTGGATTCCATACAATGGCGGGGCTGCTGGGGTACCGCCCGTCACAGTACCTGGTCTAGATCAGCGTATCGAGGATCCTCCTTGATCCTCTGTAACACAGACCAGAGCTACCCCTTATTGGATAGTCCGAATAAGATCACCCTATGGTTGGGATCAGCAACCGCCCACACAGCCGAATAAAAAAGGACATCCAGACAGGGATGACCTTACCCTAATTGGTTGCTAGCCACTTAGCCTTTCTGCACCTCCCCTATTTTAGCCATTCCCGGTTGATGAGGCTCGAGGCTATGCGTTACCATTTTAGCACACATACACTTAGAATGCTCATCGTCCCCTTAACGATGTTCTGATAGCATTCGTCCATACAAGTCCATTCCCGGTCCGAACGGAACCGAAGGCACTACTCCTACGACATCCATTTTGGAATAACCCTCAGGATTAGTAGCGATTAGCCCTTGCACTTCACCGCTCCATCTTCGACTCCAAGCTCTTGTCTTCCTCATGAAAATGTTCAAACCGGATCGAAGTGGTTTTCGGGAAATTAATCCCGATCTTGGTCTCTTCGAAACGATCAGTGCATTGGGCAATATTGATAGTCGGTTATTTAACTATCAAATAACATTAACAAACAACCATCAGGCCTTAATAATTTCCCAAATTATTTATTCAAAATATATTCACAAAATATTTTTCCACACTTCAACCCTTTGAAAATAGTTTTCAAATCACTTTTTCTCTCGCGGATTAAATTTCCACCCAATTGTTTTATTTCCGCTGAAAATCACCAAGCCTTAATAATTTAGATTTAAAAAATATTTAAATCACTTAATCCAAAAATATATACTTTAAAACACTTAAAATAAAAACTACTTAAAACACTTTATTTAAAATACTAGTTATGAAATTCTATACTAATTTTTCAAATAAAAACTTTAGCAAAACTACCTTTAAAATAAAACTACTTTATAAAATATAAATATTTTATAATTATCTTTTAAATCTTAATGCCAATTTAACCTTTTTAAAATAATTACTACTACAACTAACTTAATAAATATTTACCTTTAAAATTTTAACCAACTTAAATAATAAATTCTCAAAAACATTCTTTTAAAATCTCACGACCTTGACTCGACCTTCGAAAATCGACACCCAAATACATCACCCGTATTCGAATGTCATAGATTCAAACGTTGAGTCTGGTTTGCCAGAGCTTATAACAACATTAGATGATATAACACAGCAGAAACAGAAGAAATTTTATTGATACACAACATTTGATACAACAATGATACAAATGAAATGATCAACATATATCAGAGATACACACTAGCGGAAGACACAGTAGAAAACACCAGCAACAACATCGAAAAGCAACATCTTTAATGCCAAGCTCCAAAACTTCAAGCCAGAAGCTTGAACCACCATCATGCTGAAGTTAATCAAATTCGGTGCCGGTGAAACAAATGCGATCCCCAAAATCCAAAGGCTTCAAAGATTTCCAAGCAGAAGGCTGAAGGCTACCGAATCTACATCTACTAGCTGATTATTTGAAAATCTGACTCTAGGCTGCCCGTGTGGAAAATTATGGGCACCCAGAGTTTAGAAAGGGAACATTAAACTCTAGGTCAGTCATGGGACTGGTGTGAGAAAACAAAAATAGTTTATCTTGAACAAAAACAAAACAAAAGGAAATAAAAAGGAAATCTGCAATGCTTTTTGGAAAATGAAACTACCATATGGCCTCCCGGCACACACACAATGCAATCGCACATCTGGGGGAGATTTCACCTTATGATAGTCAAACATGCTTGATACGCAAAATCCTTTTGATATTATTATTAGTGCATAGTGCAGAAAACATTTTGAAAGTATAATATAAATCTTAGCCAGCATAGGTACCATTAAATTATGCCTATTATAGCTACCACCTGAGGTGGCAGGTTATACAACTGCAATCGTAAAGGGCTCGTACTGTTTTGTTTGGATTTCCAACAATGGCCAGGCTAAGGAACTTCCTCACCGAATGGGTATGCCTCTGGAGGGACGCTCCGAGAACCTAACCGGATCTCTACCAACACAAGGCCGGGTTACATCTGTAACTAGTTAACTACTGACACGAGTAACTCATCCCTCGATGGTCATCAACCTTTATCCGAGAGCTCTCAACACCAAAAAATTCCAACAACCACATAAGTTAAGTATCCGGGCTCCAAACCATGATACCACTTTCTACCCAGAAGGAAATGCACATACCCTAAGGGCCGCTACCCCCGTAACCTTGCCGCATCTTTCCTGTTTCGGCCATTTTCGAGTTCTGAGGTTCGACGAAGTCTCATTCAAAAAGCTACACTTTTCATAAAAACCATGCTTTGATCAACAAATGATCAGCAACACTCAGCATGCCACACTACCAAATTGGGAGTATATCACTAGTAACCATCAACTACATAACCTTTGAGCTCGTACGTCTCACAGAAGGGTGTTAAGCTAAGAGAATAAATTCTCCGCCACTAGTAAAAATGTATTTGATAGAAATAGGCTTTACATCTCAAAATGTAATGTCAGACATACAACCATACAAGTCCGTTCCGGGTTCGAATGGAACCGAAGGCACTTCAAAGAAGCCCTTGCAAATTCGGGCATTCACAATCCCGATCGGACTCCCCATCACATATTGAGATCTCTATACCGGAGAACCTCAGTGCAGAGTCATTCGATAGGTAATTCTATCTTTCTCGAAAATACCCGGTCTTCACCACCGTCTTCAAATGCTATCCATTTCGTCGTATCACTATTCGGAATGGGTTATATGACATAAAGTCCTCCCCTGGCTAAATCGAATAATGAGCGCTTATTTTAAAAGCATATGGATATATTGGGATTTTAATTAAGTCACAACTTATTACCCAAAACCTTTCCTTCGAATGGTTTAAACAATTTTCCACTTTTAGTCTTTTAAATAAAGGATTCACCCTTTTAAGATCCTCTTCTATTTGAAACAAAGTTCACCAATCTTTAACAAAGGTTCATTCATAGCTTTCAAAAATATTTTCAATTTGATTCACCAATAACTTGAAATCCTTTTCAACAAAAACTGAAAATTCTTTCTTTATATGAAAGCAATTATCTTTTGAAAACAAAGAGTTTTCATTTCGAGAAAATCCGATCAAATATGCACAAGTTATAATCTTTTAAAGTTTAAACTGGAAAATTAGTGAACTACCATATACTCGGCAAGTTCCATTTAAAACCCTAAAATAGTTCATTTAATATGCTTCAAAAATGGTTTAAAATCCATATATATATATATATATATATATATATATGTTGTATAACTTGTATACCCCTTTCAAACCATATTTCCCAAAATAATTTCAAATAAACAAGACATATTTTATTCAAACTAAATTTCAATTTCAAAACTTCCTTTTCAAAAGCTTTTCTTATTCAATCCAATTCCATTTCCACAACCATTTGGATTCAAAATTCAATCTTTAAATAAAATAATATTTAAATTCAAAATATCTATGAGTTAACCGATTTCCCATGAAATCCATATTTGTGTATGTATGGTGTAGTCCAGGGGTTTTACACATAACAATAACATATCACAACCATTATCAATTCATCCCAATAATATAGATAAGCGGTATACCTTATAACGCTTATCTTCATTCACAAATTCACAAGTAATATCATCACAGATAAATAAATTACAGTTCATAGCTCAATATATCACAAAACATTACACATCAGAGATATCAAACAATTCAAGGCATTCAATAGAATCCAAACATCTATAAGCAAATTAATTAATCACCTGATTAATTTTAAACTAGATTAATTATAATGAATAAATTACTAATCCTGGTAAATTAACATTAATTAATTTCAAACCATTTTAATTAATTATCCTTTAATCATTTATTAATTAACCTTTAATAATAAATTAATCAATCTCAAGTAATAAATTAATCAACCTTTGATAATTAAATAATTAACTTTTAATCATTTAATTATTCTCTAATTAATTAACCTCAATAAATTATATTAATTAATTAAACCTTAATTAATAAATCATCCCATAATCACTTTCATTAATTAGTTAATCTTTAAATTAATTAATTATCCTTAAATTAATTACCTTAATTAGTTAATCACATAAATTAATTATCCTTTAATTTAATTATTCTTTAATCACTTGATTAATCAACCTTTTATCATTAATTAATTATCCTTGATTACTTTCATTAAGTAATTATCTTTAAGTAATTAATTACCCTTAATTACTTTACTATTCTTTAATTATTCAATAATTAATCCTTAATTATTAATTAATTAACCTTTAATTAATTAATTTTCCTTTAATTATTATTAAATAATTAACCTTCAATTAAGTAATTAATATTTAATTACTAATCAATTAAATTAACCGTTAATTACTCACATAAATTAATTGTCTTTTAAATTAACCACATTTACTAATTATTCATTAACAAATCGCCTTGATAAATTAAGTAATTAACTATTACTCATATTAATTAAACTTTAATTTAGCACATTCAATAACTAATTATCCTTTATTCACTAGTTAATGATTCTTATTTAATTAAGACCTTAGTTAAGTAAAGATAAACCCTTTTTCTTAATTAATTACTTAATTACATCTTTATGAAAACACTTAGAAATTAATTTCAAAATTACCTAATGTACAATTACTTTAAGACAAAACAAATTTAAAACATTTAACTTAAATGTTTAAATCTTTGAAAAACTTGTTAAAACTTGTTATAATCAATTACTTTGGAAATTTGGTTATCATTGCTTTTGAAAACATATTCTTTTTAAACTTTAAACGTGGCTATCATTTTATATATTTAAAACCCGGTATATCCTTTACTTTAAAATTTTGAAATCTGAAACATAAAATAAAAACCTGAGCCAAACCTTATAATTCCCAAGCTTATCCCCGAGAAGCTCACGAGGAAAACCCCACACCTCACTGCTTCGAGCCAAAACATGATTGAATTCGAGACTAGCCCATGAAATTCCTTTTCTTCCCTAAACTACAACAACCCAGACTCGAATATACATGCATGCACGTGTACAAGCTCTCCAACCGTCTCCGACCAACCTCGCTCCCTTCGACAAGTCAACGACGTCTTCCACAAGCTTCCCGACCATCCAATTTCATCGAGTTCGACTGGAATTCGAAACAACTATTCAACCAACCAGGCATTCAAACCTTAATCGACAAAACTGCCTTGCCGAAGATGATCCCAATCACAAGTGACCTTGCCATTCCACCCAAAGCCGCTCTATCGTCCCTCGCTCCAATCTCCCGTGGTCCGATCACCTCCGATACTTTCTCGATGACGCACGAACTTGTAAAACATTGTCGATCAAAATAGCTATCTAAACCCTAAATCGACGAACCCATGCCGCGCCGATCATCTAAATCCCTAACTATTTTTCCATCGATCTGCATCCATCAAACTACATTCGATATCGAGCACGACCATCAATTCGTCGTCGATCACCAGAAATTTACGAAAATGCAAATTCCGTTCAACATACAATTTCTCACGATTTATAAAACTAAAAATTGTAACGATCCCGAATTTTAACTAATTTTAAATTGATAATTAAATTAATTTTTGATTTAAAATTGTGAAATTAAATGATAAATTGATTTGAGTTTTTCCAAATTCAAATAAAATATGTTATTTATTAATAAAGAAATGGTTTCTTTTATAAATTATTTTAATTCAATAAGCAGTTATTTTTAAACAATATTTATAATAAAATGTCTTTACAAATGAATTCTTATTTTAAATAGAAATTGTCATTTCAAATTTTCTATAAATATATAAATATGTGTGTTTTGAAAGAAGCTATGATTTAAAAATTCAAAAATGTTTAAAAGAAAATAAACCTTATAAATATTAAAGCATAAGTATAAAATCAAATAATGGTTATAAAACATAAGTATAAAAATAAATACATTAGTAAATTTAGTATTTGATAGTTTGGGTTAAAAATGAAAGAGAAATAAAAATAGGCATTTGTGTTAAGAATAGAATTTAATCTATAAGTTGAAGTTTATAACAAATAACTAAAACTAAATATACATGTACATAAAGGAATAAGAAAGCAAGCTAGGCAAGTAAATTATATGAGAATGTAGCTGTAAAAGTTTTAGTATGCAAGCAAAAAGAAATAAAATATATTCAATCTGTACAAACAAATATATATAGATATGAAAGTATAAAAGTTGGGTAAGTATGAAACAAGAAAAAAAAATTAGTTTATGAAACAAGGACATGTAAGTATGGAATGAGGTAAGGCAAAAGTAAGATGTATACAAGCATCTTCAGCCATGACCTGTATTGTACAAAATAACATCACTTGTACAAATAATAACATCATACTGTAAGCTTTCTTGTATATATATCAATCATCCTCATCAGTTCGTTTCCTTCAAGCTAAAAGATCTGAAGTAAGCATCATCTACAAACTAAAACAAAACTTTAACTTTAACAATTCAAACAAATCAAACCAGAGCTCAAAAGAAGGTTTCAGTTTGCAATTGCACAGCTGTTTCAAAGTTGAAGAGACTCTGTTCTTTTTCTAAAAGCAATGTGAGTAACACTTTTAAATAACTTAAGTCTTAAACTTGTTGCATGTTAATATTTGAATGCCTGAATGTATTTGTGTGAACATTTATATGTTCATTTCTCTGTGTGTTTGTGAGTTGAAATATCTGTAGGTCGTATACCCTGTAAGACATCCTGTTTTTGAACCCCAGGTTCATACCTTACTTCAAAAATCTATTTTGCTTGATCTGTTTGTTGTCATGACCTAGGATCTAAACAAAGTAGGTCCGTTTGATTTAAAAGAAAATTTTAAAATTTGTATTTAACTTAAATAAAGTGGATTTTTGCTTTGGAACCTTAAGAACTGTATGAAACTTTATAATTCTTGGATGTAGGAAGATGAATCAAAC
This sequence comes from Allium cepa, assembly GCA_030765085.1. Lineage (NCBI taxonomy): Eukaryota > Viridiplantae > Streptophyta > Magnoliopsida > Asparagales > Amaryllidaceae > Allium > Allium cepa. Next base: position 440,829,199 of record CM060929.1, read on the forward strand.
ATTTAACCAAATTAGGATTTTTAAAACTGAAACCATATTTTTTAATTAAGTATTGGATGTACATTTCTGGGTTGATGGATTTTGGAGTTTTTGGGGATCACTGGTGATCCCAGTAGTTTGAGTGGTCGGGTTTGTGGCTAGAGATAGTGGAGTGACCGGAGTGTCTGGAAAAAATTGGATGGTGGATGGTTTGAGCATGGTGGTGACAGTGGTTGCCATTTTGATTACCTAAACCTAGTTTTGGGTGCTTTGGAGTTTTGGATCAGTGCAACCTCTCTGGTTGATCGAGTGTTATGGGATTGTGGGGGATGGAAGTTTGAACGTTAAGGGAGCTATGGCCGGAGGTGCTGGTGATCTGGTAGTTGGAATTTGGAGTACGAACGTGAGTTTCCAGGTTTTGGGTGATAAGCGAATTTGAGTTCCAGGTTTCGAGTTTTAAACTCGAATTCGAATTGGTGAAGTGGAGGGGTTTTTTGATGATTGGAGGTTGGGTTTTAGGTGATTGTCGTTGTGCTCGATGAAGTGGTGGCGAATGGAGTTGGTCGCGGGCGACGTACACGTGCACCGTGCAGTTGAAGTTCTGATGAACTTATTTATGTGCAGAGGTATTTAACTCGGGAAAGACTCGAGTCATTCGAGTGCCTAACTCGAAGCAGAAGAGAAATGACTCGAAGCAATTTTGGTTCGACTCGAGTCAATTGCTTGTTTCAGGGTTTTTTTGTAAAAACCTGGCAGTGTTTGATTTTTTAAACAAATTCAAATGCAATTTAAATTTGTATACCAGATTTAAGCAAAGTTTAAATTCAGTTTGAAGTATAAATTCAAACTTATATTTTGAATTCTAATTTGGAATGGAATAAAAGTTTAAGATGTTTAAAGGTGGGTTTTCAGGTTTTCAGATTTTAAATTATTTGTTTCAACTTGAATTTGTAAGTTAAAATATCAATGTATTTTGAAAACTTAATTTTTTTGAATAAAAAATTAAGTAAATTAGTTTAAAGGCTTTTCTTATATAAGTTTCATATATAAGTAATAAATATTATTTACAATTATTTAAAGGATTTTAAATGTTCTAAATAAATAATCATTTTTAATCTTAAATTCAAAATGTAATTTAAATTTAAACTCAAAGGTGTAATGTGTTACACTTTAATGATAATGAAATCATTTATAAAGAAATAGATTATCTTAGAGATAATTTAGATACGGAAGTAATTTAATTAATAGGTTAATTAAAGAATGACTTATTTGTTTAATTTATAATTAATAATTTAGAATTAAAGATTAATTAAGGAAGTAATTAAAGAAATGTTATTAATTAATGAAGACAATTGACTAAGGATTATTAAATAATTAATTAATGTGATTAATTTTATTTAATTAATTAGATTAATTAATTTAGACAATCATTTGTAAATTGATAAATGTAATTACTTGATAAAAGTAATTGAAAGATTAATTACTTATTGTAAATAATTTTGATAATATGCTTAATTTAAGTTAATTAATTTTGTTTAATTAATTTAAGAAATCATTTGATAATTTGATAAGTGTAATTAATGGAACATAATTACTTAGGGAAGTAATTAATGATAATTACTGGAATGTAATTAGTGAAGATGATTTATAAATGAAGTAATTTGGGTAATTACCTTTGTAATTTATCAAAGGATTAATTTATGAGATAATTAATTATGGGATAATAAATTTATTTAATGAGTAATTAAGGAATAATTAATAACGAGATGATTAATTGATGTAATTAATAAAGGTGATTGATAAATTAATTAATTTATATCAAATGATTTATAATTTATTAATTAGGATTGGATAATTAATTCATAAGTAATTAATTTAATTAGAAATAAATTGAATTAATTAGGATTAAACAATTAATTAATCCTACTTATAAATGATTTTTGAATGCTTGACCTTACTTATGAATGATTATATTGTATGAGATGCCTTGAATTGATTGTCCTATCTGATCTGTGATATTTTGTTCTGTGGATTGTGCTATGTATAATTTATTCATTTATTTATGACACATCTGTATATTATCTGTGAATCTGTGAATGAACGATAAGCGTTATAGTTATATCGCTTATCAACTATATTTCTGTGTTTTAATCTGTGATGATTGAATGATGTTGCACTATTGTGTTAAACCCCTGGACCACACCATACACACACAAATATGGATTTCACGAGGAAATCGATTAAGTCATAGATTTTTGAAATGATTTTAAATAGACAATTTGAATTCAAATGTTTTGGAAATGGATTGGGTTTAAAGTGAAAAGCTTTTAAAATGGAATTTCAAAGATGAAATGTATTTTGAATAACTCGATAAAGTATGAAGTTTAAATAATTTGATTTAAACTTAAATCCAAGATTTGAAATTGAATTCTATGATTTGAAACTAGGGACTAAAGATGTTATACCAGTTATATATGGGTTAAACTATTTTAAAAGTATTGATTTGGGAATGTGAATATAATTCAAGGGCTTTAACTCGTGCAAATATAATTGGATTTTTCTGGAACGAAAACTATTTGTTTTCAAATAATAAAAGCTACCACATAAGTAATGAACTTCCAATTTGTGTTGAAAGGTTTCAAATTTAAAATGAAATTGAAATGTTTTGAAAGGCTATGAATGAATCTTCGAAAACGAGTTGAAAGTTATAAATTAAATCTTAATTTAAAGATTTAACGAGTTAATCCAATTGAAATAGAAATTGTTTTAAAATCTATGAATGGAGCTTTAGGAAAACGGGGTGAACTTTGTGAAATGAATCTTTTTTTTAAAAGATTGGAATTAGTAATTTGTTTAAACCATTTGAAAAAAAGTTTTGGGTAATAAGTTGTGACTTAACTAAGACCCCAATATCCATATGATCCTTGTAAATATTGCGCTCACTATTCGGTTTAGCCGGAAGAGGACCTTTGTGTCATATAGCCCATTCTGAATATGTGATACGACGTTATGGATAGCATTTGAAGACCGGTGGTGAAGACCGGATATTTTCGAAAGCAAAAGGATAACTCGTCGAATGTCTTTGCATCGACTGGTCCCCCGTATAGAGACTCCATATGTGATGGGAAGTCCGGACGTGATTAAGGATTATCCGGATTTCAAGGGCTTCTTCGGAAGTGCCTTCGGTTCTGTTCGAACCCAGAATAGACTTGTATGGATTGTATGTCTGACATTACATTTTGAGATATAAAGCAGATTTCTTTCAAATACATTTCTGTTGGTGGCGGAGAATTTATTCTCTTTGCTTAACACCCTTATCTGAGACGTACGAGCTCAGAGGTTATGTAGTTGAAGGTTATCAGTGATATATTCCCAATTTGGTAATGTGGCATGCTGAGTGCTGTTGATCACTTATTGATCAAAGCGTGGCTTTTGTGAAAAGCGTAGCTTTGTGGACGAGACTTCGTCGAACCTCACAACCCGGTAATGGTCAAAATAGGAAAGATGCGCAAGGTTATTGGGGGTAGCGCCCTTAGGGTATGTTCATTTCCTTCTGGATAGAGGTGGTATCATGGTATGGAGCCCGGATATTTAACCTATGTGGTTACTATGAATTTATTACTTTGCGGTTGTTGGTTATCGGGATCCTTGGAAAGGTCGGTTACGACCGGGGGATGGCATATTCGTGTCAGTTGTTACCCAGTTAGGGGTAACCCAACCCTGTGTTGGCAAAGATCCGGTTAGGTCCTCGGGGCGTCCTTCCAGAGGCATACCCATGTGGCAATGGGAAGTTCCTTTGCCTGACCATTTGTTGGAAATCCAAAGAAACAATATGCACCTTGTACGGTTTTAGTTGTAGAACCTGCCATCTACTTATGGTGGCGCCTCACTGTTTGGATGGTAGCTATAGTAGGCATACGATAATGGTCGTATGTTGGCTAAGATTAATATTATACTTTCGAAATGTTTTCCTACACTTTGCACTTATAGTAATAATATTAAAGAAATTTGCGTATCAAGCATGTTTGACTATCATAAGGAGAAATCTCCTCCGATTCTGCGTTTGCATTGTGTGTGTGTGCGGAAGGCCTTATGGTAGTCTCATTTTCTAAAAGCATTGCGGATCTATTTTAAAATATTTCTTTGTTTGTTTTTAAAGATAAACTGTTTTTGTTACTCATACCAGTCTCATGACTGATCCGGAGTTTATTGTTTCTTTCCTAAACTCTGGGTGCTCAAAATTTTTCCACACAGGCAATCTAGTGTTGGATTTTTCAGATAGCTAGGTTTAGTAGATTATCAGGAACTTGTTCAAAGCATTTGGTTGCGGACGAGACTTGCTTGTCTTAGAGCATTGTGATGTTGGTTCGAGCTATTTTCTGGATTGGTGCCTTGGAGTTCTCTTTTGAAGACTATCTTAGAGCTATTTGTTCCGTTGCTGAAGTTATCTATTTTTCCTTTCCGCTGCTATTTTATTGTATCATATCTCTGATGTATATTGATATCTGTTGTATCAGATATTGTATCAATGTTGTATATTAATGTATTATTCTTTTCCTTCCGCTGTGTTGTTGTACTTAATTGTGTTACAAGCTCCGGCAACTCGGATTCGAACGGTCGAATCTGCGGCATTCGAGTATGATGTAAAGTATGTATGTCGATTTTCGAACGCGAAAAAATTGGCTCGTTACATTTGGTATCAGAGCTAAGGTTGAACTTTAGCTCAGGAGTATAACACGTTAAGTAGCTCATTAGAGATAGGGTGAAGTATACCCTAGAATGAGTATATCCCTAAGATATCCGTTCGAATGCCTCAGTAAACTCTTACTATTCACTGATAGCGAGTATGAGTGCAAGAAGAGGATGAGATAGGGGACAGGGGAATGCCACTATAAATGGTTGATACTATGTAACAACAACGGAAACAATCTTTCTCTATCAATTTTCTTTGATTCGATTTCATTTCTTTGATTGCTTCGTAACAGCTCCAAAAAGAAGTTTTGGTGTGATGATGGCCCTACGAATCATTGTAGGAAATTTTTACTTCGTATCTTCATCGGTTTCTTATCAGTTTTTGATTTTAAACCTTAATGAATATGAATTGGAAATAGTGGAAGATTTAATCCATTTGTCTATTGTTTGGGTCTCGATATATTCTACGGACGGTTAGTTATCCCTTTGGACTAACCAATGCCCTTGCATATTTCGTAGATCTGAATAACCCGAGTATCTTGTGAAGGGTTAAATAGATTCGTTCTTGTATCTATCTGTGATATTCTGGTTTGGTAAGCCAAATGCAGAATATATATTCAGTTTGATTTGATGAAACATTCTTCATCTATCTTTGTGTCTCCTTGACAAATTTCGAGGAAGAAATTTCTTAAGGGGGAATCTATAACGATCCCGAATTTTAATTAATTTTAAATTGATAATTAAATTAATTTTTGATTTAAAATTGTGAAATTAAATGATAAATTGATTTGAGTTTTTCCAAATTCAAATAAAATATGTTATTTATTAATAAAGAAATGGTTTCTTTTATAAATTATTTTAATTCAATAAGGAGTTATTTTTAAACAATATTTATAATAAAATGTCTTTACAAATGAATTCTTATTTTAAATATAAATTGTCATTTCAAATTTTCTATAAATATATAAATATGTGTGTTTTGAAAGAAGCTATGATTTAAAAATTCACAAACGTTTAAAAGAAAATAAACCTTATAAATATTAAAGCATAACTATAAAATCAAATAATGGTTATAAAACATAAGTATAAAAATAAATACATTAGTAAATTTAGTATTTGATAGTTTGGATTAAAAATGAAAGAGAAATAAAAATAGGCATTTGTGTTAAGAATAGAATTTAATCTATAAGTTGAAATTTATAACAAATAACTAAAACTAAATATACATGTACATAAAGGAATAAGAAAGCAAGCTAGGCAAGTAAATTATATAAGAATGTAGCCGTAAAAGTTTTAGTATGCAAGCAAAAAGAAATAAAATATATTCAATCTGTACAAACAAATGTATATAGATATGAAAGTATAAAAGTTGGGTAAGTATGAAACAAGAAAAAAAAATTATTAGTTTACGAAACAAGGATAGGTAAGTATGGAATGAGGTAAGGCAAAAGTAAGATGTATACAAGCATCTTCAGCCATGACCTGTATTGTACAAAATAACATCACTTGTACAAATAATAACATAATACTGTAAGCTTTCTTGTATATATATCAATCATCCTCATCAGTTCGTTTCCTTCAAGCTAAAAGATCTGAAGTAAGCATCATCTACAAACTAAAACAAAACTTCAACTTAAACAATTCAAACAAATCAAACCAGAGATCAAAAGAAGGTTTCAGTTTGCAATTGCACAGCTGTTTCAAAGTTGAAGAGACTCTGTTCTTTTTGTAAAAGCAATGTAACACTTTTAAATAACTTAAGTTTTAAACTTGTTGCATGTTAATATTTGAATGCCTGAATGTATTTGTGTGAACATTTATATGTTCATTTCTCTGTGTGTTTGTGAGTTGAAATATCTGTAGGTTGTATACCCTGTAAGACATCCTGTTTTTGAACCCCAGGTTCATTCCTTACTTCAAAAATCTATTTTGCTTGATCTGTTTGTTGTCATGACCTAGGATCTAAACAAAGTAGGTCTGTTTGATTTAAAAGCAAATTTTAAAATTTGTATTTAACTTAAATAAAGTGAATTTTTTCTCTGGAACCTTAAGAACTGTATGAAACTTTATAATTCTTGGATGCAGGAAGATGAATCAAACATTTAACCAAAATTAGGATTTTTAAAACTGAAACCATATTTTTTTATTAAGTATTGGATATACATTTATGGGTTGATGGATTTTGGAGTTTTTGGGGATCACTGGTGATCCCAGTAGTTTGAGTGGTCGGGTTTGTGGCTGGAGATAATGGAGTGACCGGAGTGTCTGGAAAAAATTGGATGGTGGATGGTTTGAGCATGGTGGTGGCAGTGGTTGCCATTTTGATTTCCTAAACCTAGTTTTGGGTGCTCTGGAGTTTTGGATCAGTGCAACCTCTCTGGTTGATCGAGTGTTATGGAATTGTGGGGGATGGGAAATTGTACGTTAAGGGGGCTATGGCCGGAGGTGCTGGCGATCTAGTGGTCGGAATTTGGAGTACGAACGTGAGTTTCCAGGTTTTGGGTGATAAGCGAATTTGAGTTCCAGGTTGCGAGTTTTAAACTCGAATTCGAATTGGTGAAGTGGAGGGGTTTTCTGATGATCGGAGGTTGGGTTTTAGGTGATTGTCATTGTGCTCGATGAAGGGGTGGCGAATGGAGTTGGTCACTGGCGACGTGCACGTGCACCATGCAGTTGAAGTTCTGATGAACTTATTTATGTGCAGAGGTATTTAACTCGGGAAAGAATCGAGTCATTCGAGTGCCTAACTCGAAGCAGAAGAGAAATGACTCGAAGCAATTTTTGTTCGACTCGAGTCAATTGCTTGTTTCAGGGTTTTTTTGTAAAAACCTGGCAGTGTTTGATTTTTTAAACAAATTTAAATGCAATTTAAATTTGTATACCAGATTTAAACAAAGTTTAAATTCAGTCTGAAGTATAAATTCAAACTTATATTTTGAATTCTAATTTGGAATGGAATAAAAGTATAAGATGTTTAAAGGTGGGTTTTCAGGTTTTCAGATTTTAAATTATTTGTTTTAACTTGAATTTGTAAGTTAAAATATCAATGTATTTTGAAAACTTAATTTTTTTAAATAAAAAATTAAGTAAATTAGTTTAAAGGCTTTTCTTATATAAGTTTCATATATAAGTAATAAATATTATTTACAATTATTTAAAGGATTTTAAATGTTTTAAATAAATAATCATTTTGAATCTTAAATTCAAAATGTAATTTAAATTTAAACTCAAAGGTGTAATGTGTTACACTTTAATGATAATGAAATCATTTATAAAGAAATAGATTATCTTAGAGATAATTTAGATATGGAAGTAATTTAATTAATAAGTTAATTAAAGAATGACTTATTTATTTAATTTATAATTAATAATTTAGAATTAAAGATTAATTAAGGAAGTAATTAAAGAAATGTTATTAATTAATGAAGACAATTGACTAAGGATTATTAAATAATTAATTAATGTAATTAATTTTATTTAATTAATTAGATTAATTAATTTAGACAATCATTTGTAAATTGATAAATGTAATTACTTGATAAAAGTAATTGAAAGATTAATTACTTATTGTAATTAATTTTCATAATATGATTAATTTAAGTTAATTAATTTAGTTTAATTAATTTAGTTTAATTAAAATAAGAAAATCATTTTATACTTTGATAAGTGTAATTTTCTTAGTGTAATTAATGGAACATAATTACTTAGGGAATTAATTAATGATAATTACTGGAATGTAATTAGTGAAGATGATTTATAAATGAAGAAATTTGGGTAATTACCTTTGTAATTTATCAAAGGATTAATTTATGAGATAATTAATCATGGGATAATTAATTTATTTAATGAGTAATTAAGGAATAATTAATAACGAGGTGATTAATTGATGTAATTAATTAAGGTGATTGATAAATTAATTAATTTATATCAAATGATTTGTAATTTATTAATTAGGATTGGATAATTAATTCATAAGTAATTAATTTAATTGGAAATAAATTGAATTAATTAGGATTAAACAATTAATTAATCCTACTTATAAATGATTTTTGAATGCTTGACCTTACTTATGAATGATTATATTGTATGAGATGCCTTGAATTGATTGTCCTATCTGATCTGTGATATTTTGTTCTGTGGATTGTGCTATGTATAATTTATTCATTTATTTATGACACATCTGTGTATTATCTATGAATATGTGAATGAGCGATAAGCGTTATAGTTATATCGCTTATCTACTATATTTCTGTGTTTTAATCTGTGATGATTGAATGATGTTGCACTATTGTGTTAAACCCCTAGACCACACCATACACACACAAATATGGATTTCACGAGGAAATCGATTAAGTCACAGATTTTTGAAACGATTTTAAATAGACAATTTGAATTCAAATGTTTTGGAAATGGATTGGGTTTAAAGAGAAAAGCTTTTAAAATGGAATTTCAAAGATGAAATTTATTTTGAATAACTCGATAATGTATGAAGTTTAAATAATTTGATTTAAACTTAAATTCAAGATTTGAAATTGAATTCTATGGTTTGAAACTAGGGATTAAAGATGTTATACCAGTTATATATGGGTTAAACTATTTTAAAAGTATTGATTTGGGAATGTGAATATAATTCAAGGGCTTTAACTCGTGCAAATATAATTGGATTTTTCTAAAACGAAAACTATTTGTTTTCAAATAATAAAAGCTGCCACATAAGTAATGAACTTCCAATTTGTGTTGAAAGGTTTCAAATTTAAAATGAAATTAAAATGTTTTGAAAAGCTATGAATGAATCTTTGGAAACGAGTTTGAAAGTTATAAATTAAATCTTAATTTAAAGATTTAACGAGTTAATCCAATTGAAATGGAAAATGTTTTGAAATCTATGAATGGAGCTTTATGAAAACAGGGTGAACTTTGTGAAATGAATCTTTTTTTTAAAAGATTGGAATTGGTAATTTGTTTAAACCATTTGAAAAAAAAGTTTTGGGTAATAAGTTGTGACTTAACTGAGACCCCAATATCCATATGATCCTTGTAAATATTGCGCTCCCTATTCGGTTTAACCGGGAGAAGACCTTTGTGTCATATAGCCCATTCCGAATATGTGATACGACGTTATGGATAGCATTTGAAGACCGGTGGTGAAGACCGGATATTTTCAAAAGCGAAAGGATAACTCGTCGAATGTCTTTGCATCGACTGGTCCCCGGTATAGAGACTCCATATGTGATGGGAAGTCCGGACGTGATTAGGGATTATCCGGATTTCAAGGGCTTCTTCGGAAGTGCCTTCGGTTCTGTTCGAACCCAGAATAGACTTGTATGGATTGTATGTCTGACATTACATTTTGAGATATAAAGCAGATTTCTTTAAAATATATTTCTGTTGGTGGCGGAGAATTTATTCTCTTAGCTTAACACCCTTCTTTGAGACGTACGAGCTCAGAGGTTGTGTAGTTGAAGGTTATCAGTGATATATTCCTAATTTGGTAATGTGGCATACTGAGTGCTGCTGGTCACTTGTTGATCAAAGCGTGGCTTTTGTGAAAAGCGTAGCTTTATGGACGAGACTTCGTCGAACCTCACAACCCGGTAATGGTCAAAACAGGAAAGATGCAGCAAGGTTATTGGGGGTAGCGCCCCTTAGGGTATGTTCATTTCCTTCTGGATAGAGGTAGTATTATGGTATGGAGCCCAGATATTTAACCTATGTGGTTACTGCGAATTTATTACTTTGTGGTCATTGGTTATCGGGATCCCGGGAAAGGTCGGTTACGACCGGGGGATGGCATATTTGTGTCAGTTGTTACCCAGTTAGGGGTAACCCGGCGTTGTGTTAGCAGAGATCCGGTTAGGTTCTCGGGGCGTCCTTCTAGAGGCTTACCCATGTGGCAATGGGAAGTTCCTTGGCCTGACCATTTGTTGGAAATCCAAAGAAACAATACGCACCTTGTACGGTTTTAGTTGTAGAACTTGCCATCCACTTATGGTGGCGCCCCACTGTTTGGATGGTAGCTATAGTAGGCATACGATAATGGTCGTATGTTGGCTAAGATTAATATTATACTTTCGAAATGTTTTCCTACACTTTGCACTTACAGTAATAATATCAAAGAAATTTGCATATCAGGCTTGTTTGACTATCATAAGAAGAAATCTTCTCCGATTCTGCGTTTGCATTGTGTGTGTGTGCGGGAGGCTTTATGGTAGTCTCATTTTCTAAAAGCATTGCGGATCTATTTTAAAATATTTCTTCGTTTGTTTTTAAAGATAAACTGTTTTTGTTACTCATACCAGTCTCATGACTGATCTGGAGTTTATTGTTTCTTTCCTAAACTCTGGGTGCTCAAATTTTCTCCACACGGGCAGTCTAGAGTTGGGTTTTTCAGATAGCTAGGTTTAGTAGATTATCTGGAGCTTGTTCAAAGCATTTGGTTGCGGACGAGACTTGCTTGTCTTAGAGCATCGTGATGTTGGTTCAAGCTATTTTCAGGATTGGTGCCTTGGAGTTCTCTTTTGAAGACTATCTTAGAGCTATTTGTTCCGTTGCTGATGTTATCTATTTTTCCTTTCCGCTGCTATTTTATTGTATCATATCTCTGATGTATATTGATATCTGCTGTATCGGATATTGTATCAATGCTGTATATCAATGTATTATTCTTTTCCTTCCACTGTGTTGTTGTACTTAATTGTGTTACAAGCTCCGGCGACTCGGATTCGAACGGTCAAATCTGCGGCATTCGAGTACGATGTAAAGTATGGATGTCGATTTTCAGACGCGAAAAATTCGGCTCGTTACAAAAATCTTATGATGATTCTTTAAATCATCATTTTCTAGGTCGAAATTGGTTATGTAATCGAATCATGAAATTAAATATTTGATTTTCCTGTTTTTCAAAGATATACTGTAATTGTATTATTTTCGAAGTAAATACAGAGTATTTCCATTTTCAATTCTTCTTAAAATGAAATTGCATTACTATCAAGATTTTCTTTTTAGTAATCATAGTCTACAAATGATTATAGGAGGAGCAATTGCATTTTTTTTCAGTGGCTTTGAGCCTAAGATTCAACAGAGCAGTATATATGTATATATACATACATACAGACATGCATATATAGAACGGTATGATTCAAAACATTTCTCACAACAAACTTGATGTATTCATCACAACATCAAATATGTAAACAGATTCAAACATTTGAAAGGTAGTTTGCTCACTGTGTTTTAAAGCAAAGAACTGGAACCTGGATGTTACACTGAAACCTGATTTTGATTTTTTTCTTGATTTTGAGATGATCCTTAGCTTGCTTTGATTTGATTTTTACTTGAGTTGATCATCCTAGGTTGAAACTGAGAACTGTTTGATTCAAGTTTTGATTGCTTTTAGGTTGTGTTGGTTTTAATTCAGCTTTTGTTTTTTTGTTTGCTCTTCCTTTTGATCTAGTTTTGTTTTTGGTTTGATATTTATATTTTTTTCTTTTAGTTTGAAAAAGAAAGAAGATAAAGTTTGGACAGAAATGCATTAACCAGGATTTTTTTCTAATACATGTTATTTGTAATTCAAATGAGATTTTAAATATGCCACTTGTAATTGTTGAACTAACACATGTAAATTAAGTAAACACTTGTTACATGGATGTTCTTATTGTTTTATAAATGTTAAAGTATCAAATTTATGTTTAAGTCCTTATTTTAAATTAATTTATTAATTGTGTTTTAAATATTTTCATTTTATAATTTGTGAATTAATTTATCTCTTATGTTTTAAAGGTTTTTATATAAGTTCAATTTGTCTCATGTGTATTAAAATTTTAAACTTAAGTTGAAATATCCTTATTTACGTACAAACCATTTTTATTCCAAAAGATATATATGTATGTTAAAGCTTTCATTTATTCTCGTCTTACATTTGCATTCATACATTATATTTTATACTTTTATAATTTTTTAAATAACCTTAAGAAAAATAATTTGAAATCAAATTATACATTTAATAAATAATCACACATACATACATATATATATTATAATTCCAAAACAGATTTTTATTAATTTAAAATATAATGTTTTCAAATCCAATTTGTTTTTAAAAATATTTATTTTTGGATTTAAAAATTTAAATTCTATTTACAATCAATATATATATATATATAAATAAACAGATATCTTATTAAATTTTGATAATATCAAATTAATTCACAAATTTATTCCAAAATTTATATTTAATTACCAATTTAAATTTGACTTAAAACCGTGATCGTTACAGATTCCCCTCTGAAGAAAATTTCATCCTCGAAATCTGCTAGACAAGGAGACAACAAAGAACAGATGAAAGATAGACAAATGAATTACCAAATCAAACTGAAATATTTATTCTATATTTGGTTTACCAAATCAGAATATCAACAATAGATACAAGAATGAATCTATTCAGCACTTCACAAAACACTTAGGTCATCCGATCTACGAAATATGCAAGGGCATTGGTTAGGTTGAAAGGCAACTAACCATTCGTAGAATGAATCAAGACTCCATAGAATAGAAAAATGGATACATTCTTTCAAAATTCTCAAACACTAGGTATGGATTCCAAACTCAAGTTGGAATACCCTAAAGTATATACTAGCTCCTCTTCCGGACTTGGACCCTCACAAGAAATCACAACAAAATTTTCCAAAGTTTGGTTTTAATCGAAATCGTTCTATCGATACATTTTAATTCAATTTCATATTTTATTAACCAAATCATTTCAAATAAAATTTCGAATTTATTAAGTTAAAAATGGAAAGCTGATAGGAAACTGATGAAATAGGAACTTATCTACAACGATTCGTAGGGCCACCACCACACCAAAGCTTCTTCTTGTAGCTGCTAGTAAGCCATTAAAGAATTGAAATCGAATGATGATCAAAGAGATTGACGGAAAAAGTTGTCCCCTATCTCATTCTCTTCTTGCACTCGTACTCACTATCAGTGAATAGTAAGAGAATTTACTGAGACATATGGATGGATATCTTAGGGATATACTCATTCTAGGGCATTTATATTCCTATCTCTAATGAGTCACCTAATATGTTGTACTCCTGAACTAAAGTTCTTACTCAACCTTCAGCTCTGATACCAATTCTAACAACCCTGACTCGACCTTCGAAAATCGACACCCAAATACATCACCTGTATTCGAATGTCGCAGATTCAAATGTTGAGTCTGGTTCGCCGAAGCTTATAACAACATTAGATGATACAACACAGCGGAAACATAAGAAATTTTATTGATACACGACATTTGATACGAAAATGATGCAAATGAAATGATTAACATATATCAGAGATATATAATAGCGAAAGACACAGCAGAAAACGCCAGCAACAACAGCGGAAAGTAACATCTTTAATGCCAAGCTCGAACTTCAAGCCAAAAGCGCGAACTACCATCATGCTGAAGTTAAGCAAACTCGGTACCAGTGAAACAAGTGTGATCCCCAAAATCCAAAGGCTTAAAAGATTTCCAAGCAGAAGGCTGAAGGCTACCAAATCTACATCTACTAGCTGATTATCTGAAAATCTGACTCTAGGCTGCCCGTGTGGAAAATTGTGGGCACCCAGAGTTTAGAAACAGAACATTAAACACTAGGTCATTCATGGGACTGGTATGAGCAAACAAAAATATTTTATCTTGAACAAAAACAAAACAAAAAGAAATAAAAAGGAAATTTGCAATGCTTTTTGGAAAATGAAACTAACATAAGACCTTCCAGCATACACACACTGCAATCGCACACTTGGGGGAGATTTCTCCTTATGATAGTCTAACATGCTTGATACGCAAAATCCTTTTGATATTATTATTAGTTCATAGTGCAGAAAACATTTCGAAAGTATAATATAAATCTTAGCTAGCATAGGTATGCCTACTATAGCTACCAAATGAGGTAGCACGTTATACAACTACAATCGTAAAGGGCTCGTATTGTTTTGTTTGGATTTCCAACAATGGCCAGGCTAAGGAAATACCTCACCGAATGGGTACGCCTCTGGTGGGATGCATCGAGAACCTAACCGGATCTCTGCCAACATAAGGCCGGGTTACCTCTGTAACTAGGTAATTATTGACACAAGTATGCCATCCCCCTGTCGTCACCAACCTTTGTCCAAGAGCTTTCAACACCAACAAATTCCAACTACCACATACGTTAAGTATCTGGGCTCCATACCATGATACCACTTTTTATTTAGAAGGAAATGCATATACCCTAAGGGGTGCTACCTCCGTAACCTTGCCGCATTTTTCCTGTTTCGTCCATTTTCGAGTTCTGAGGTTCGACGAAGTCTCATCCATAAAGCTACGCTTTTCTCAAAGGCCATGCTTCGATCAACAAATGATCAGTAGCACTCAGCATGCCATACTACCAAATTGGGAGTATATCACTAATAACCATCAACCACATAACCTTTGAGCTCGTACGTCTCAGAGAAGGGTGTTATGCTAAGAGAATAAATTCTACGCCACCAACAGAAATGTATTTGATAGAAATCAGCTTTACATCTCAAAGTGTAATGTCAGACATACGACCATACAAGTCCGTTTCGGGTTCGAACGGAACCGAAGGCACTTCAAAGATGCCCTTGCATATCCGGGTATTCACAATTCTGATCGGACTCCCCATTACATATGGAGATCTCTATATCGGAGCAACTCATTGCAGAGTCATTTGATAGGTAATCCTATCGTTATTGAAAATACCAGGCCTTCACCATCGTCTTCAAATGCTATCCATTTCATCGTATCACTATTCGAAATGGTTTATATTGCATAAAGTCCTCCCCCGACTAAACCGAATAATGAGCGCTTATTTTAAAAGCATATGGATATATTGGGATCTTAGTAAAGTCACAACTTATTACTCAAATCCTTTCCTTCGAATGGTTTAAACAATTTCCACTTTTAATCTTTTAAATAAAAGATTCACCCTTTTAAGATCCTCTTTAATTTGAAACAAAGTTCATCAATCTTTAACAAAGGTTCATTCATAGCTTTCAAAACTATTTTCAATTTGATTCACCAATAACTTGAAATACTTTTGAACAAAAACTGGAAATTCTTTCTTTATATGAAAGTAATTATCTTTTGAAAACAAATAGTTTTCGTTTCAGGAAAATCCGATCAAATATGCACAAGTTATAATCTTTTAAAGTTTAAACTGGAAAATCAACGAACTGCTGTATACTCGACAAGTGCCATTTAAACCCTCAAAATAGTTCATTTAATATACTTAAAAAATGGTTTAAAATCCATATATATATATATATATTGTATAACTTGTATACCCCTTTCAAACCATATTTCCTAAAATAATTTCAAAACTTAAACAAGACATATTTTATTCAAACTAAATTTCAATTTCAAAACTTCCTTTTCAAAAGCTTTTCATACTCAATGCAATTCCATTTTCAAAACCATTTGGATTAAAAATTCAATCTTTAAATAAAATAATATTTAAATTCAAAATATCTGTGACTTAACCATTTTCCATGAAATCCATATTTGTGTGTGTGTGGTGTAGTCCAGGGGTTTTACACACAACAATAACATATCACAACCATTATCAATTCAATACAATAATATAGATTAGCGGTATACCCTATAACGCTTATCTTCATTCACAGATTCACAAGTAATATCACCACAGATAAATAAATTACAGATCACAGCTCAATCATATCACCGAACATCACACATCAGGGATATCAAACAATTCAAGACATTCAATAGAATCCAAACATCTATAAGCAAATTAATTAATCACCTGATTAATTTTAAACCAGATTGCTTAATTATTTTTTAATTAATTAATAATTAATACTCAATTATTAATTAAGTAACCTTTAATTAATTACCTTTAATTAATTAATTTTCCTTTAATTATTATTAAATAATTAACCTTCAACTAAGTAATTAATCTTTAATTACTAATCAATTAAATTAACCCTTAATTACTCACGTAAATTAAATGTCTTTTAAATTGACCACATTTATTAATTATTCATTAATAAATCACCTTGATAAATTAGATAATTAACCATTACTCATATTAATTAAACTTTAATTTATCACATTCAATAATTGATTATCCTTTATTCACTAATTAATGATTCTTAATTAATTAAGACCTTAGTTAAGTAAAGATAAACCCTTTTTCTTAATTAATTACTTAATTACATCTTTATGAAAACACTTGGAAATTAATTTCAAAATTACCTAATATACAATTACTTAAAGAAAAAACAAATTTAAAACATTTAACTTAAAATTTTAAATCTTTGAAAAACTTGTTTTAATCAATTACTTCGGAAATTTGGTTATCATTGCTTTTGAAAACTTATTCTATTTAAACATTAAATGTGGTTATCATTTTATATATTTAAAACCTGGTATATCCTTTCGTCTAAAATTTTGAAATCTGAAACTTAAGATAAAAACGCGAGCCAACCCTTATAATTCCCAAGCTTATCCCCAAGAAGCTCATAAGCAAAACCTTACACCTTACTGCTTTGAGCCAAAACATGATTGACTTCGAGACTAGCCCATGAAATTCCTTTTCTTCCCCAAACTACAACAACCCCAGACTCGAATATACACGCATGCTCGTGTACAAGCTCTCCAACCGTCTCCGACCAACCTCGCCCCCTTCGAAAAGTCGATGACGTCTTCCACAAGCTTCCCGACCAACCAATTTCATCGAGTTCGACTGGAATTCGAAACAACTATTTGACCACCTAGGCATTCAAACCTTAATCGACAAAACTGCCTTGCCGATGATGATCCCAATCACCAGTGACCTTGCCATTTCGCCAAAAGCCGCTCCACCGTCCCTCGCTCCAATCTCCACTGGTCCAATCACCTCCGGTACTTTCTTGATAACGCACGAACTTGTAAAACATTATCGATCAAAATGGCTATCCAAACCCTAAATCGATGAACCCACACCACGCTGATCATATGAAAAGTCCCTAACTATTTTTCCATCGATCTGCATCCACCAAACTACCTTCGATATCGAGCACGGCCCACAATTCGTCGTTGATCACCAAAAATTTACGAAAATGCAAATTCCATTCAACACACAATTTATCACGATTTATAAAACTAAAAATCTTGAAATGATTCTTTAAAATCATCATTTTCTAGGTCGAAACTGGTTATGTAATCGAATCATGAAATTAAAATATTTGATTTTCCTATTTTTCAAAGCTTCACTGTAATGTATTATTTTTGAAATAATTACTGAGTATTTCCATTTTCAATTCTTCTTAAAATGAAATTGCATTATTATCAAGATTTTCTTTTTAGTAATCATAGTCTACAAATGATTATAGGAGGAGCAATTGTATTTTGTTTCAGTGGCTTTGAGCCTAAGATTCAACAGAGCAGTATATATGTATATATACATACATACATGCATGCATGCATACACAGAACAGTATGGTTTAAAACATTTTTCACAACAAACTTGAAGTATTTATCACAACATCAAATATATAAATAGATTCAAACATTTGAAAGGTAGTTTGCTCACCTTTCTCTAAAGTAGAGAACCGGAACCTGGAAGTTTGATTTACACTGAAACCCGATTTTGATTTTTTTTTCTTGATTTTGAGATGATCTTTAGCTTGCTTTGATTTGATTTTTACTTGAGTTGATCATCCCAGGCTGAAACTGAGAACTGTTTGATTCATGTTTTGATTACTTCAGGTTGAGTTGGTTTGATTCAACTTTTGTTTTCTTTTGTTTGCACTTCCTTTTGATCTAGTTTTCTTTTTGGTTTGATATATATTTATTTTCTTTTTAGTATGAAAAAGAAAGAAGAGAAAGTTGAACTGAAATGAATTAACCAGGATTTTTTTTCCTAATACATGTTATTTGTAATTCAAATGAGATTTTAAGTATGCCACTTGTAATTGTTGAACTAACACATGTAAATTAAGTAAATACTTGTTATATGCATGTTCTTATTGTTTTACAAATGTTAAAAGTATTAAATTTATGTTTAAGTCCTTATTTTAAATTAATTTATAAATTATGTTTTAAACCTTTTAATTTTATAATTTGTGAATTAATTTATCTCTTATGTTTTAAAGGTTTATATATAAGTTCAATTTATCTCATGTGTATTAAATTTTTAAACTTAAGTTAAAATATTCTTATTTATGTACAAACCATTTTTATTCCAAAAGATATATATGTATGTTAAATCTTTCATTTATTCTTGTTTTACATTTGCATTCATACATTATATTTTATACTTTTATAATTTTTTAAATAACCTTAAGAAAAATAATTTAAAATCAAATTATACACTTAATAAATAATCATACATATATATATATATTATAATTCCAAAACATATTTTTATTAATTTAAAATATAATGTTTTCAAATCCAATTTATTTTTAAAAATATTTATTTTTGGATTTTCAAATTTAAATTCTATTTATAATAAATTTACATATATATATATATATGTATATGTATATATAAACAGATATCTTATTAAATTTGGAAAATATTAAATTAATTCACAAATTTATTCCAAAATTTATATTTAATTACCTATTTAAATTTGAACCGGGAACGTTACATAAAACATCTTTAAAACTCTTAACTTATACTTAAAAATATGCTTTGAAAACATACTTGGCTTTTTGGAAAAATACACTTCCCGTTCCAATATAGTCCATCTAATCATTTATAAATCCTGCTCGATTATCCCAAATTTAATTTATGTCCCAATTCCGTAAATTTCCTTTAACACTTTAAAATAAAACCACTTTTTTTTAACATATTTCCCATCTCTTTATAAATTCCTACCATGAATTTATACTTTCAAATTTATCCACCAATAAATATTCACTTTATTTATAAATCCAGTTCATAATTTCACAATCTCATTCTTCTTTAATCATAATTTCAACACTTAGTCAGTTTTCAAATTGATTATCAAAACCAACTCCATTTTAAAATAAATTCCTTTACTTATCCAAATTATTTCAAAACCCATTAATTCCATATTCACTTCTTTATTTAGATTTAAAATCTTATTTAAATTTGAAATATTCATTTCATACTTAATTCAAAATTTCTCCCTTTATTTCTCCCAAATCATTTTAAATTCTTCAATTTTTGTAAATAATATGACTTAAGTTCTCGAAATTTACTTATCCCCATTTATTTAAAATCTTTTTTCCATACTTGGAATTTATTCGATAGGATTTTAAAAATCAACTTTTTATTCTTTTCCAAATTCATTCTTTTAATTTATCCAATTCCCTAAAATTATTTTACTTAAAATTCTCTCTTTTATTTACGTTCAAAAATCTAATTTTTATATTTTCGATATCTTAAAATACCAAAATATATTCAGCCAAAGCATAGCATTCAATAATTTCAATTACCAATATAATCTATCACGGATTATCAAATAAATCATACCATAGAATATGAAATAAATTCAACATTTTTAGGAATCCAGTTGGATACCTCTAACCCATTTCCCTACATCCATAGATGTTAGCACAATATAATAATACCAATCCAACTTCGAGGGGGATATCACGGTATAAAGGGTCATCCACTATTATACGGGGAACATAGGTTCTCATCCGCTATATAATGTGGGAATCAATCACTCCAATATATATATACACACACTATACATATAATATCACAACCTGTCAATTCAAGCAATCAAGCAATAATTTAAATTCTAACTATTTAAATTTAACGGTAATCCAAATGAGTGAGATTAACTTACCTTCGATTTTTGATTTGCAATCTGATCCAACCCGACTTGTTTCTCTATAGTTTTAGACCTTATAAAACATTATACGATTTTTTAATATTTGAAATAACCTAATCGATAATTTACCATTAACTAATGATTTAATTTTAAACTAATAATTTAACTTAAACTAATTTTCCTTTAGTAGATTATTTTTAGTAACTAAAATAATTAAATAAGTTTACTAAATAAATTAATCACCTTAATAAATTATTATTATTACTATTTTTATAACCTAGTAAATTGTATTTTATTTTTCTTCATTTCAAACTGCATATAAAATAATCTATATAGGTTTAAAAATCCAATTTAACATGAACTTTAAACATTTTAAAACTTCCTATATTTCCAAATCTTATTTATACAAAAGTTTCTACTTTACTGTACAAATATTCATATTTTTTTTGAACTAAACCGTAAATATAAATATATTTATCTAACATATATACATATATATTTTACTTAACTAAGATTTCCTTCTATAAAATAAAAATAGAATTTTTTTTTTACTGTCATAGCAGGATTATCCAAAACTTTTGCTTACTATTTTACATAAAATCTTAATTTGAAGAATAATTTGCATGCATGCCTTATTATAAGTTCATATACATATATATTTTACCAAATTAAATAAATTTTAAATCTGCAACCTCTCTGCTATTAGCAAACCTAGGCCCGAACCCTCGAAATCGCATGCACTGCTTCACCGAGACGAACCACCCGCGCGCGCACACAAGTTCGAGCACCCTAGCTCTATCGATCACCTCACCTCCCTGCATAGTTTGCGACATGGTTGATCGACCTCGATTCTTCCTGCCGTGATGGCCCATACTAGATTGAAGGCTATGAATCCACGGCCGCCGAAGCGCCTCGACCACCAAAACCCACAATCACCTTCGTAATCGAATCGAGGCCGCCCCAAATTCTTGAATGAGATTTCGGTCAGTCTCTCACCAAGGAAGACGCCTCCATCCTCACTGCTAAACGCTCGATTCGATTCGAACGCAGCTTGATTTCTTTACTCTTTTTTTGAGTCGAATACGTTTGTCTCGAATTGAGGGAGGAAGGGGAAAGAGAACCTGCGATTGACAGCGACCATTATTTTTTAGAGGCTTTCGATTTTAAAGAAGGGAGGAAGAATTAAATTTACGCGATATCGAAGAAAGATGGCTCAGGATTTATTTTTATTTTATTTATTAAAATCGACTGAAAGAAATGATCATGATTTGAATTGAGGTGGAAGGTTGCATGAGGAAGATGCCTTGCTACAGTATTAGGAAGTGAATAAAAATACAACTGATGTGAAGGAATTTCAACTGATGTTTGTCCAGGATATAAATATAAATTTATTCAAATCCAAGTTGTCTCGATAAATATTTCAAACTCCCATTGAGGCATGCTGCCAGACGTTCGTAACATTATACCCCTATTCCGAACATAGTGGAAAAGGTTTCGAGTCTTAGTTCGATCATATGGAGAAGATAGCTTTTTAGACCCGGTTATAATTATATTGAATTCGATAAAGATTTTAGCGTGTTTATACCTCGTACGATCACACGGCAAATCCAAATACTATGAAATTTGATATCTGATATTAATACACTATTATGGATCCAATGTAACTGTTTTCGTCAAATTCCGAGACTGTGCCTCGGAAGGCTGTTTTTAAATATCAATTTAAACGATATATTTTTAAACTGAACAAACCATCTTTAAATTCAATTTTAAAAGTTCTATTATCTTCAATATTGTTAATACAAATTTTCTAAGCCATTAAATTATTTTTAACAAGTTTAAAATCGAAGATTCCATATTTTACCCAACTTCCACTTTATTAAATTAAATAATTTAATTACCAAATAAACAGTTGTATTTGAAATTAAAGTTTAACTAACCTTCAAATATTTAAAATCAATTAAATATTCCAATTTCAAATGTCTAAAAATTCCAGGTCATCACAGCTAAATTGTATGTTCTTTTTCATTTTCTCACTATACTTCAATTACTATATATTTTGTGAGTTGGATTCATTTTCACGTTCACCGTATTAAAATAAAAATATTATTACGAAGTATATGTTAGTTAATATCCAAACTATTCTCCTAATTTTGTCTAAGTGCTTACATTTTGCACTTTTCATTTTCAGAATCTGATGCATGGTGCATACTATTTTCCATGATTTTAATTCGTTAAGAGCATACTCTTTGACTATAGGTAATTTCTAATTTTATAGCATGGCAATGATTTTGCATTATTAAGAAACCAATGAAGTCATGTCTGCCTTATTCTCACTTAAAATAGGGACCTATGGTTAGTCATTATATATTTTCTTTAACATATGTCATGTCATAGGTCTAAGATAAAGATCCACTTATAAAATCCCTTTTCCATAAATATCAAGTAGTATAATAGCTTGCAGTTGCCCGTCTGAATGCGCAAACAAATGTCCAATCGGACCAGACCTATTATCTTTAACAACTTCTTTAGTTTGTCACTTGGATGCTTCAACTTAGTATTACGGCACATGTGACGCCCCACCTCTATACCCACGCTAGCCAAGAACACTACGGAGTAATGCTGTCGACTAGCACGGAGAATAAGGCTGTTGAGGAGCGACCATCTGTATAATTGCTTTGTGCGAGTACCGGTATGCCAGATAAAAATATAACTTTTCATCTCTAGAGGAAATCCGACATACAGATACAAACTCAAATCTATCACACAGTGGCTATATAAAATCTTCGGAAACAAATATAGAAATAAACATAACATAAATCAGTCACAGATAATTCATATCACAAAGGCGGAAGAAGATATGAATATATAATTAACACATGGCAGTGTATATCAGAGTAGTGGTCTAAAAAGATCCACAATAACACAAAAGAATAGTTACATGAACTACACAAAAGAATAAGTATACATTAAGGAGTCTATATCTCAAATGTATACAACAAAATGACTACTAATCTAAGTAGTTAATCCCAAAAGTCAAGGAGTTAATCCCGGATGAGAAGTCAAGCAGAAACACCTGTAACATCTCGGTCTGACCCGAGTATTATTTAATAAGAAAATAATAAACGGATCAGTCTAACTATAAATATCAGATAACATGATATAGAATAGGAGATATGACTAAACACATAATAATCACAATGCCAAGCTGTGATATATATAAGTAATTGATAATCAACAAGAGATTAATCAATATCACGATAATCTACTCAAGATAAAAAAGGAATGTCATACTCCTAATTTCATTCACCAAGCCACAATAAATGACATATAAGATATGGCATAGACGTATAATATCCATAACGGCATACTACTATAAGTATGTAAATGATAATCAACAACGATTAATCAATATCAAAGAATCTTCTCAAAGATCCAAAAAGGGTATCATACCCAAAACTTGTATTCATAACAAGTTAATGACACACGAATTCACCCATGCACAAGAATTGATAAATCATATCAATAGAAATCACAAAGTTGGTGAAACATAAATTCCAGAAATCAACACAAGAAATCCAGTCAATGACACACGAATTCACCTATGCACAAGAATTGATAAATCATATCAATAGAAATCACAAAAATAGGTGAAGTATAAATTCCAGAATTCGACACACGAAATCCAGAAATTTCACAAAATAGGGGGGAGGCCTATCACATGAACGGGAGCATGAAAACTCACCAACAGCTGTAACACACGAACGAGAAGCTATCTCATGGTAGCTAGCCATTAATTTGTCACACGAATGGTCCGAAGACCTGACACACGAATGGTCCGAAGACCGTGGGTTGCTACCCCACCAATTTGAGTCGAAACTCCACAAAACGGGGTTTAGTCTCCCTTACATACAAAGAGACATCGCACATTTCTAGTCTAAATCACAAAAATGATCGTCATGATCATCAAGAAGTGTCAATTACAGTAAGCTAGTAAATATATGAGCTTAGCTTCATGTCCCATAACCACTAGCTTAACTTAAATATTTACGAACAAATTGTAGATTTCCACTAGAAAATTGTCACAAAAGATTCAATCGAACAAGTCCAAGAATTAACCGTCAAAGTGAACGCAAGCGTTTCATACCACTTGTTTCACTAAGTCGTTTAATTAGATTTCTCATACGAGTGAGGTAAAGGTTTGTATATACTAATAGATTGGAAAACGGTTTTATAAACGAATTTGGTATTAAAATAGTATTGAAATCGTTTGAGGGAAGAGTTTTGATATTTACTACTAGTATAGAAAACCTTTATATTTTTAAAGTGACATAACACAAAGAAGATTGTAGGAACAATCAATCACAAGAATTCACATACGGAGATGTGAATAAAAATCCAACGAAACCGACAAAGAATCCATCAAAATGGATATTCAAAAATCCCTAAAAAGGAGTCATCAAAGTCATAATAATTGATAACAATCAATAGGAAACAACACGAATCGATTTAAGTTGGAAATTCAAGCAATAAGTCCAAGCAGGCAAAAATCATTAGGTCGGTCGGCCGACATACAGTGCTCGGTCGACCGAACCTTGTATTGAAAAACTCCTCGGCATCAGGTCGGTCGACCGAACACCTGTAGTCGGTCGACCGGACCCTAAAACAGAAAGTGCTTATGCACTTGGCATCAGGTCGGTCGACCGGACCAGGGGGTCGGTCGGCCGAACCTGATGCTCTGCCTATTTATGCCTATAACATATGAGGTTCAATCTTGACCAAATTTCATTCTCTCGAGCAACGACGCTAAGGGTTTATGCCAATCGACTACCCGGCCCTATATGCTCCTCGATGCATCACCAAAACATGTTTAAACATAGAAGTTTGGATTTTTAACGAATTGAACTCAAAACACCAAAAATTGGAATATACACCAATTCAATCCAAACCAAAAGCAAATGCACACGCATAAGTGTTAGGAATTCATACCTAACATTCGAAGATAATTCATAGACTTAGATGTGAGATTAAAAATCTCACCTTTTTCACAAAATCGAACAAGAAGAAGCTTGAAAGCAAATGGAGAATCAACCTCTCTTCAACACAACCCAATTGAGCTTGAATCTAAGCTCAAAACAAGAACATTCCCGAAATTAGGTTTAGGAATTTCTGAAATTGGTAAGAGAATAAGTTGGAGAAGAAGAAGAGAAGCTTACCAATGGGTTCTTCTTGAGTTTGGAGCTTGGAATTTGATTTGCAAGAGAAACTAGGGTTTTGGAGTTTTAATTTCCAATCTCTCCCACCATTAAAGCTAAGAAAACTGAAAAGATAAAGAAGTGAGGGAGAATGGGGAGAGTGGTTCAGTTTTGGAGTATAAGTTAACATAGGGCTGAGCCCAAAAACCAAACCCAAAGTAAAAAATAGCAAAAATCAACTTTCTCCAAACATATCGAAGCTTATACTCAAAAAGGTCGCAAACGGCATTTTAAACTCAATGGGAGTGGTCCCGAGTCCTAATTCGACCGTATGCAAAAAGTAGCTTTTCGGACTAAAATCCGACTAACGATAAAATATTTAAATAAAATATTTAAATATAAAATCGATAAATATGCGGGTTGTTACAGCACAACCATATTTTAATGGTAACATTGATCATTTTGACTAGCTCATTTCAAAATTTGCTTCATGAAGCTTAAGTAAAAACGTTGTACTTTCACTTTCTATTTCATTACAAACATCACTTTACTTCTAATATAAACCCTTTTAGACTTTATATATTGAAAAGTAGCTTTTTAAAGTTTCCCATATCATATCTAGATGATACTTTGATGTTTCTGCAATGGATATGTGACCATCTTATGGAGTTTGCATACCTCAAAAGTGAATTTATACAGATATAAAATTATATAATATTTGGAAGTTTTACCAAAGTGAGATACAATTATAGAGATACTTTGGGCAACATCTATTTCAGTTATGAATAAACTACAGTGTCCCAATATTGTATTTGCTACACACATTATAGTATAAAGTTTGAACTATACACAATATATATATTTTGAAGATTTTATCGCTTAGTTTTATTTTCACATTATTTAACCTAATTTTATTCTGTGCAGATTAAATATGAATAATAAGGCAAATTTTTGTAACTTTACAATCACCTCATGGTCGCATACCATTACGACGATCATCAATGCCACTAAATTAGAATGCTAGCGAATTACCTTTTGTTAATGCCGACATTTTTGAATGATCGAAATTTGATGGCATTACCTACAAAATTGATAGTGTACATATTTAAAAGAGATGAGCACTTGAAGACACAACAAATGGAATAACTACTAATATTTGTATAATTTTTCATGCACACTGTTAGCATGGATATCTAAAGATAAAAGGTGTTAAAAGCAAATTAGAGGCGAGTTTATAAAAAATTATGTTTTCCTACCAAGGTTTGCAACATTTCAGTTGCCATATTGTGCAAAAAATGCAAGTTGTTGTCCACCAAACTAATAAAATATCAATTTACAAATTGATTTTCAAGATTGTTTGTACGAAATTATCCTAAAATTGCGTGCTACTTTTTTTTTAACTATTTCGTGTTTATTTTCTTTACAGTTTTAAATTGGTGAATTGTTTTCCCCTTTCTTTAGATGTCTCATACATATGATTCATTTGATAAACCCATGTGACAAGTAATGTATGATTATATTCACAAAGCATGTTGATATCAAAGTAAATTACTGTATTTAGGTTCGAGTGCTTTAAAACTACTTCGTGGTCATTATATTTTGCTACCGATGTTAATTGTTCAAGTTTGCATGTAAATCTTTTTGAGTACATATCAAGAATGAAAATGTTTTCTATGGTATCAAACCTTCCTTTAAACAAATTATCAATGTAGAATAATGATATAATTTTAAATTAATTAGAAATGCATGTAAAAGATGATTCCAACATGAAAAATATATATGATCAACCCATAAATAGTATCATGTTTATTTAGCTAAAACATCTATCAATCCATTATTTACTCATAGTGCGTAGCACGAGTTCGTACTAGTTTATTGTATATTGTTAACTCTGTAATCAATTCTCACCCATAATATAAGGTGTTTTCTTTTTATTATATGCTTATTGTAATATGTTATAATTAATTAGTTACTTAATTTAAGTATATTTAACAGAAAATTTATAAATGGTGTGTTTGTGATAGTAATTACAAATAGTTGTAATCATGAATATTTTATCATAATATAATAAACATGCCATTTTAAATATTCCTTGTCATGATGTATTAAGATTGGAAATCGATGCATTCATTGGGAAATCTATTACTCATGACCTTTTAGTGCACCAAGGGGTTAAGTACTGATAGTTATTGGATAACTACATAATAACTCACTTGATAATTTTCAATTGGTTAATATAACTAAGGTCAAGCAGAAAATATCGGTGTGATAGATTTACAAAGTTCTCCCAACTTAGGCATACTGTTAATCTTCAATATGAAAGCTACACTTTGATTATAGTCAAATCATGGCACGGCATCCATCAAATGAAGTTAGTTGGATCGAGTGGAAGTATTGGAAGTGAAACATTGTTCAAAAGAGGATTCTTCTCCTCGGTTATATGAGGTTAGTATCACGATCAACTGAAGTTAACTCAAAGTTAAAATCTCTAGCAAGATTAATTCGGTTAATAAAAACTATTATTATCGAACAAAAGACTTTGTATTTGGCTATAAAGTTGAATATGGACGATATAGAAATTTTGACATTACCAAATTCCATAAGTCCTAATGTGTTATAGTTTTGATGAAGAGAACCTGTGTAAATAATTGTCACTACACTGTATGACTTCATAAAGTTGAATTGGAGTCTATCAAAGCTAAATAAGCGATAAATTTGGTCATAATATCACACCATCTGTTAAGTGGCATACGAACGTTAATATTCGAATTGTTCGGTATTAATCCTCGATCGATTTACAGCTAAGAGTCACACAATCGAAACGCTGAATACTATTTACCGACCAATTTAATTAAATTATATTAAATTAATTAATATGTACGAAATATTAATTATAAAATTTTATTTGATATTTAATGATTAATGTTAAATGTGTGTATATTAATCAATATAAGATATCGGTACGCATTTGAGTTGGATTTAAATTTGCTAATCATTGATCGGACTTGAAAGGATTTTGAAGCCCATATAAGACTTGATTGAGTGCAGCTATGATTGGCCTGGGGGAGGCCAGCCATATGATGACTAAGGGTGGGTTGATTTTTGAATTAAAAAGAAGAGATTAGATAAGAGAAAAATAAGTATCTAGATCCTTATTTTACTCCATAGGAACTCCTTTATTTAAATAACCCTAACCCTCGTTTTCTAATTTGACCTTTTGCCTTACCTCTTGATCAGATCAGGCTGGCCACTCTCCCTCAATATATCTCAAATTTTCAAGCTTTAACACATCAAATAAAAGTCAATTCGATTGTTGATGGTAGCTGAATTCCGTCTAGTAGCATTTTTTGGATTCAAGATTCGATTCAAGGAGCATACAAACTCAACATTTCTGGGTGTATCAATCAGGTGAAAGGTGGTAATCTATTTTATACCATATATATATATATATGTATTAGTCATTATATAATTATGCTGTTATTATTTATATGCTCGATACCATGAATCTGCATATATAAATGTTGTCATCATTAAATAGATTATACAATTTGTATGTGAAATAAACAATTATTTGTGTGTGTGTGTATATATGTGTGTGTCCTACTAACTGTTTATGGCCTAACGTAATTTTTTTTTTCAAATTTAGTTACATGTTAAATTTATAATGATACATAGAAATAAAACAATACCATATGTATGTATGTTATTTCATTAATTTTTCTATGTGTATATATTATATTTGGATCTAAAAAAATTATTATCTCATATAAATATGAAAATCCATATATATATCCATTGATTTACAATTATATTTATATTTATGTAAAATAAATATGTATAAAACTAAATAATAATTTTATAAAACCTAAAATATAATATATAATGATTTAAAATTGGTTTCGAATTTTTTATCTATTTATTTCCGTACGGGAGTTATTGAATTAAATTAAAAAAAGTACGGTCAAGAGCAATTTCATACATGTATATTTAATTTATTAATAATTTATTATATATATTTACATGTTTTATTTATGTTATATATAATTATATAAAATAATTTAAACATTATTTAATATTTATAAAAATAAATTATATATATATATAAATATTATATGTATTTGTCACTTTATACTTCTAAAATATTTGATGTATATTAATATATATTTAAATTAATCTATTGTATTAAGTTTGAAATTATTTTAAAAACATATAACTATTCAAATTAATTTAATATATTAAAATACCATTCATTTAATACAGACATACACAAACACAAATATATATATATATATATATATATATATATTATTTTATAAAATTTTACATGTCACAATTATTATTTCACAATGTATATAATTATATATATAGACACACACAAATACACCAACACACACATACACACACATATGTTAATAGCAATCATGTATACAGAGGGACTAACATGTCCTTTGCGATGTAAATCTCAGCATCTATACATGGTCATATCAAACCATGTACATCTAATTATGTTGTACGTGCACGTACACACATATGTATTTATGATAAACATATCGTACAATATAATATAAACTTAGTTATAAATTTTATTTATGAAATTAAATAAAATATTGATTTTATTTAAAACAGACATAGAAAAGATCTAAATAAACTTAGACTTCATTGCTAAATAAGATACAAATGGAAGATTTATTTACTACAGGTTGGCCTAGTTCCAACAACGGTATCGACTTCTAATAGCCTATGCGGTCTAAATTAATCATGTTAGGATTAACTGATTAAGCTTACAACCTAGTTATTAGAGATTTTAGAAAGGTGATGTCAAAAATTAGTTTGGATAATCAAGTATCATGCCTTACTTAGCTACCGGCCTAGCCAAAAAGGTTATGTGGGCTAAATGTCGTCCCTAATAGAAAAGGCCCAATTTAAGTTAGGCATTGGGCTAATTTTCAAAATTATTTTAAAATTAAAATAAATTTTAAATTTAAAAGTCAAATTTAATATAAAAATATATTATAAATGTTATAAAATAATTTTTCAGAATGGTTTGAAAATAAAAATAAATAAAATTTTGAAAATTATAAATATTAATAAGATTAATAAAATAAATAAGTTAATTAATTGAAAATAAATATACATGTATAATATATATAAGGTATATGTCATGTTATCATGAAATGTTTAAGACAATATACGTATATACATTTATATAAAAGAAATTTCAAAATTAAAAATATTTAATTAAAATTGTTTAATTAAATAAATCAATTAAAAGGCAATTAATAAATAAAACATACGCACACAGAAGTATATATATGAAGATACATGTGTATGACTAATTAGTGTATAATTTCAATATAAAATATTATAATTTAATAGTATAAAATTAATTAAAATGTTAATTAATTAAATTAATAATTAATAAAAATGTTATACATAAGACTATAATATAGGTAAATTGAACTATGATATTTACATAATAAATCTTATATAATATATATGTATAAATTAAAGTTAGAACATTAAGAAACCCTAAATATACTTAAAGGAAAAATACATATATAATGTACATATACCATGATTTTCTATATATAATATTTGAATCACG
This sequence comes from Allium cepa, assembly GCA_030765085.1. NCBI lineage: Eukaryota > Viridiplantae > Streptophyta > Magnoliopsida > Asparagales > Amaryllidaceae > Allium > Allium cepa. The sequence goes on from CM060929.1 coordinate 440,860,473, forward strand.
TGGGTATTTCATAAGAAAAACAATATTCCATTAATCGATATCACTCAATGTAATATATTAAATATTATGAATCTTTAATATAAAGTTGTCCTCTACTATTTATATACTAATGAATTACTTATATACTCTCTAGTTGTTGCGAAAACTCAAGCTAGAGATGTTAGGTGTAGTATTATTAGTATATAGAATAGACATGGTAAGATAGCTGTATGTATTTGTTGAGAAAATTCAAGGTACAATGCTATATTTAGGTTATCACAAAATGGTAGGTACGAGCAAATAATCCTTTTTGATTTATTGAGTAAATTCAAGGTCAAAATGAGATTAGGATAAGGAATCATGGGTAAGGAGTTGTATATGATACAACTGATAAGGAGTTATCTATGGGTGAAACGAATGATTTTTGGCTCCGCCTCTTTGCAAATGGATATATACCTTCAAACACTATATAAAGAAGACTGGAAATTTTTTTATAGCAATATTCTCTCCATTTTTCTTACCCCAAATTCTAATTTATATATTTCACAAAATCCACTTTCTATACTCTTCAAATTACTAAATTCATTCTTTACTTCACTACATTAATTCTCTATAATCTACTCACTGTTTTGCAAGAATTCTTTCACCAATTCAAGGATCAAAGTTCTATAAAAGGGCAATATGATATTCTATACTCAAGTTACAACTATTTTTATTTGGAATCAACAACTCTGCTGCTATATTGTGTGGGTGTGCTTGTTTCCCATTCAAATCAAGTGGCTGTGCTTGTTACCCATTTAAATCAAGTGAGTGATCTTGTTACCCGGTTAACTCAAGAGAGCCTACCCTGAGCTCGAACAGTTAGGAGGGTGTATATTGTTACCTTAAAATCAAGATTGCATTTTGGTTTGTTTTCTATCTGATTAAAGTAGGCGTTTGAAAGGAAATCTGATATTGTATAGAACAAAATGTAGGTGTGATCATTCTGATCTAGTGTATAACTCCTGGTGTCATCTCTCTTACTTCTACTTTATTTTTACTACATTTATATGTATATGTGATTGCCTGTTAATATATATATATATATATATATATATATATATATATATATATATATATATCTGTGTGTGTGTGTGTTGATTCTCTATGTTTTGATTTAAATCTTAAAACTATTTAATATTAGTTATAAAAAACTATTCACCATCCCTCTATTGTTAAAGTAGCCTAAAGATTCTTTCACACTAGTATAATTTATGCAACACTTTTTCAAAGAATCTATTAATAGAGTTAAGGGTATGTACTAGCGCAATTATGTAATTTGTTACATATATCTAACTCGATAACCAATCTTGTTCAAAATAAAAAGCATTTTCTTTCTATTATATAATTGATATAATATGTTATATTAATTAATTAATTAAATTTAAAATACGTTTAATAAAAAAATCTATAAATGATATGTTTTGTGATAGTAGTTACAAAGTATGATAACCATGAGTACTTTATCACAATGAAAATAAATATACCATTTTAAATATTCCTAGTCAAAATATATCGAGACTGGATATCGATACATCCTTTGAGACTAGAGTACGCAACACTCTCTAAATGTTGCACAGTGTACTATACATGACTGTTGTAGGCACAAGCGATTACGTACTGATGGTTATTGGATTTCTATAGAACGACTCACTCGATAGTTTTCTATTGTTTAATATAACTAAGGTCAAACAAAAATATCGATGTAACCGATTTATATGGTTCTCTCGACATGGGAATACTGTTAGTCTTCAATATGAAAGCTCAACTCTTATTATAATCAAATCATGGAACAATGTCCATTTAGTGACTACGGTTGGGTCGAGTGGAAGTATTGGAAGTAAAACACTATTCAAGAGAGGACTCGTCTCCTCGGTTGTATGAGGTTAGTATCACGGTCAACTGAAGTCAACTCAAAGTCAAAGTACCTGACTAGAGAATTTAGGTTAATAATAACTGTTATTATTGAACCAAGGACTTTGTATTTGGACTTTAGAGTTGAATTGGATGATACTGATATTTTGAGCATTGCCAAATTTTGTTAGTCCAAAGTGACATAGTTTTGACAAAAAGAACTGGTGTAAATAATAGTCACAATCAGGTAACATTTAACAAAGTAAAATTGGATTTTACCGAAATTAAGCGATAAATTTGGCCAAAATATTACACCACCTACCACGTGACATGTGAATGTTAATATTTTAATAGTTCGATATTAATCGTTGACCAAATTGACACCTAACGAGTCATATAGCCAAAACGGTGAATACTCCTTTGACCAAACGATTTAATTAATTTGTAATTATTAAAATTAATTTCTATGAAATATTAATTACAACATTTTATTTTAATTTGATGAACAAATATTATTAAATATATTTATAATAGCTATAAATATATTAATCTATATTCGATATCGATATGCGTTAAATTGGATTTAATTGCAAAATATTTTGTTTGGGCTTTAAATGTGCTTGAAGCCAAATGGAGAGCTAAACAGATAGACTCTAATGGAGCATAGGGACGGCCAAATGATGAAATAGATAGGCAAGGGTTGAGTGGATAAGAGGAAAGAAAGGGTAAGAGAGAACCATGGATCGACCTTAATCCTAACTTTTGTCTTCATTCCTTTTCCATATAAGTATCTCAGCCCACTCACTTTTGTGACTTTGGTAGCCTCCAAACCTTCTAATTTCTGGCCAAAATATTTCTCCCCCTTCCTCCATCATTACAAATTCAAATCAAAGTAAAAATATTTTTATTCAATAGCCGGTGGTCAACGGTTCAGGGACTAACGATCCACTGAATTGGAAATCAATTCAAGGAGCAAATATCATCATTTCAATGTGTACTTTCAAACATTAGGCATAAGGTATATTTCTAACCAATATATAATTATTAATGTTTAAAGATAATGTTTATATATATTAATTTTGGTTAGGTGATGATTCTGATATACAAATATATTGTCACAAGTTGTATGTTTGCATATACTTGTATATTAAAATAAAATAAAATTTATTATGTACGTACTTATAATGGTATGGCTCAATAAAAAAACAATTTTTTAAATTTAGTAATTTAATATATGTATGTATGTATGTACGGGTGTATGTGTGTGTGTGTGTATATATTTAAGCATATATGGTTTATAAATTAAATATTACATCATATGTCATACAAACATGGTTATATAATTTTATATATAATATTTATGGCATCATACATTGTACAAATATGGCAGCAATAAAACATTTCTTTAGAAATATTAATGAGAATTAAAAATTAGTTTTAAAATTATTTATAATTATGAAATAAATATTCAAAATGTGGAATATCCTTTAGAAATTTATTAAAAATCTAAATCTAAAAATTAGTTTCGAATATAATATCTTTTATTAATATTTTAAAATATATATCCATACAGATATCTAATAGATCATATTATTATATATTTAAAAAAATTGAGCTGAGCGCATGACTTGGTGAATATATATTTGATAAAAATGGTTTTTGTGTATTTTATGAGTATTAATCAGTATTTATATTATATCATTATATAAGTATTTAATACATATGTATGTATTAATTTTTTATTATATATATATTTAAAAATTATTTTCGAATTTATAAAATAAATATATTTATTTTATCTATTTTACAAATGATTTAAATATAAATTTGTATAATTATAAATATCTACAATGTTAGTTTATTATATATACATATAAAATTAGTTTAATAAAAAATATAGTTTAGATATATAAATATTTGCAATATTGTATATATACATATATAAGTATATGGACAATACATTTGGATAATATATTTGTAAACAAGATGAGCGAACATGTCTGTTACGGTGCAAATCCCAACACCTATATATGGGCATGTTATACCATGCATGGATTGATATATTATACATTCATATATATATGTGTGTGTGTGTGTGTGTGTGTTGTGTGTATGATACACGTTTATATGGAATATAATATTAAATTAAAAAATATAATCAATTTATAAATTTAAGTACAGTAATGATTTTATATAAAAGAAATTTAGAAATCTTTTAAATAAATTAGACTTCATAGGCCCAATAAAGATCCAAAATGTTAAAAAAAAATTAATATTCACCCATTGCTTCTGCTACGGGCTGGCCCGGTTCCAATAATGATGCGGTCTAAATTAGTCACGTTAGAACTAAATAAAGCATACTTATATAGCAGGGTGTCTAGAAATGTAGCGTCTAAGGTTGGGTTTGATAATTAAGTACTCTGCCCTACCTGACTACTAGGCTGTCCCGAATTGATGAGGTAAGCCTAAAAGGTTATCCCTAATAGAAAAAAGCCCAATTTGAGTTGGGACTTGGGCTAATTTCAAAATTGTTTTGAAATTAAAAATAAATGTTCTAAATTTAAAAGTTAAATTTAAAATAACGAAAATATTATAAATGATACAATATAAATTTTTACTTGTTTTGAAAATTAAAATTAAAATTTTAAAGTTAAATTAAAATAAAATACATATTATAAACTTGTATTATAAAATTTCAAAATATTTGAAAATATAATAAAAATTAATATTGAAAATATTGTTTATTGATAAGATTATTAAAATAAATGAATTGATTAAAAAGGTTAATTAATTAAGTATATATATACACACACACATGTATAATATATCTAAGTTTTCTCGCTCTAGGTTGAATGGCGGCCGTATTTGGTATTCCCGAAACCCTAGGTGCGGAAGAAGATGATGAAGGCGGAGGATGGAAGGAGGTTAAGTATAGGGGAAAGACCAAGATCTCGTTTGCTGATGCACTCAAATTAAATAAAGGACACAAGAGGCGAAATCCTGGATAGAGGCTGTCGGATCTAGTATAGAACTTAAGGGTACTGCTAATTACTATGAACCATAGTCCAATGGAGATGACTTATTTCAACTGATAGACGAAGAAGATTATGCTGAATCTAAACGCCTCTGGCAACGTTCGATTTATGCTTATATGGCAAGCAAAAGGCCATACTTCATTCATTTTAACGCCTATATTAAACGAGTATGGAACCGAAATGGTCTTGGGATGTATTTCCTCGAGTTAATGGCTTTTACTTGATAAAATTTGAACTGGAGGAGGACTTTCAAAGAATCATTAATGGAGGACCTTGGTTCATGGATAGCAGATTAATCCTGATGCGCAAATGGGAAGCTGATTTTAATTTTGGACATGTTATGCTAACAAACTATCCTATTTCGGTCAAATTTAATAACTTGGATCTTGCTTTGTGGAATATGAGATGTATTAGAAAACTTGCAAGTCTAGTAGGAAGGCCAATTGACATTGATGAAAATACAAGAAAAATTAAAAGAATTAAATATGCTAGGGTTCTGGTTGAGATTCAGCCAACACTGTTCTGCCAAAAAAAGTAAAAGCCATAGACAAGCAGGGTAATATATATAAACAAGAGGTGGAATACGAATTTTTTCCACCTAAGTGTGGTGAATCTTTGTGTTTTGGACATACTAACCAGAAGTGTCAAAGCAAAATTGCAGATAGCCAGAAGAAAGTTTGGGTAGAAAAACCTAAAAGCACTACATACTTACCTGAAACTAGTAGCCCAAAAAATAAAGAGGAGATTAAAATTTTTTTACAAAACATCTCCTCCACTATAAATTATCAACCAGAGTATCAACAGGAGGACACTACGGAGTCGGGCTGTGAATTTGTGCAAGCATCTCATCTAACTCCTGTTCAGATAAAGAGGACACCTCATACAAGGGATCACTTCAAGAGCTCTGACCCACTGGATCCACCTACATCACACTCTGAAAATCACCATCAAAAATCGGAAGATCAGGCTCTGCAGGCAGTGGTTCCACCATCTGTTGAACAAAAGGAGGGGGAGGAGGAGATGCCAAGCTCCCTAGTAGATCCACAAGCTGGGCATTGAACTGGAGTCATCTAGGGACGAGGAGGAAGAAGAGTTGTCAGAAGATATCAGTAAGTATATAGAATGCAACTCAGCATATGATAATCAATTCCTCACTAATGTTAGAGGCAGAACTGTTAAATCAGTTTTGGTAGGTACTGCTCCGGTTACTCGGAGAAAATCTACCAAAAAATCATAATGTCTATCATATGTTGGAATGTGAGAGGTCTTAACAATGATACACGTAAACTAGACCTCCACATTTTGAAGGCTAAACATAGGCCTACTATTTTAGCTCTTCTGGAGAATAGATTGAACAATAATAATTTAGAGATGATGGGAACCCAGATGGAAACCAGTGACATTTTCTAACAACCCAAACTAAAGGTAGAATTATAGTGGGTTGGGAAAGTAGTTATTGGAATGGCAATATCATAAATATGAATGATCAACAAATAACTATTAAATTTCACAATATAGGGGGGCTGGAGATAGTAATCGCTTTTGTCTATGCTAAAAACCTAGCCTCTGAAAGAATGGAATTATGGAAACAAATAACTGACAATTCCAAAAACATCAATATTCCTTGGATAGTCACAGGAGATTTTAATGCTGTTTTAAAAACTAACGAAAAGAGAGGAGGTCTTACATTGAGGGTAGCACAAGTAGTTGAATTTAACAACTGTGTATTATCTAGTGGATTGGATGAAGCATGCCACTCTAGCCTGAAATTCACATGGAAAAGCGGTGAGTCCAAGAAAATCACATCAAGATTAGACAGAGTACTAGGAAATTCAGAGCTGTTTAAAAAAATTCCAAATTTTAAAGTGACTGCTCTACCTTGTTCTACAAGCGATCATTGCCCCCTTTTGTTACAATTCAATGAAAATGGGAAAATGCATAAGGGTAAACATTTTCGGTATGTAAATCACTGGCTTTTGGTAGAAGGATTCGATGAAGTAGTGAACTTTAACACAGTAAGGATTCCTCCAGGTAATCACATGTATCGATTTGTAATGCTCATCAAAATCATGAAAAACAGACTCAAGGATTGGAACAAGTGCAGACCCAAGACCACTGACAAAATATACAGCATAGACTTGATGATGACCCTCTACACGAAGGCCTAAATGCAGAGTTCTATACATTACAAAGACATCTTAAAAAAGAAATAAATAAGCAGGCAGTAGAGCTGAAGCAAAAAGCCAAAGAGAAATGGCTTATACAAGGAGATGAATGTAATAAATTTTTCTATGCTAAAATGTCTCTACGAAAACATCATAATAATCTGCAAAATTACTTAGACGAGCATGGTGATGCATCCAGACATCTCCAGGACATAGAAGACCAAGCAATTTCTTATTTCTCAGGACTATATAATGGTGATGACACTAATCAATTACCTTATATCATCTGTAGAAGGAAAATTTCCACTGAAGGAGCTAACATGCTGACAGCTCCGATTCTGGTAGGGGAATTGAGGGATGTTGTCTCCTCTATCCACAGCGATTCCTCCCCGGGACCTGATGGAATGGGGGCATCTTTCTTCAAAATGTATTGGATAAACCTGAAAGAATTTATGTTAAAAGCATATAATGAAGCCCTTGAAAAGGGTGAGTTCATTCAAGAAATTAATCATACTTTCATATCTCTCATTTGTAACAACCCGCATATTTATCGATTTTATATTTAAATATTTTATTTAAATATTTTATCGTTAGTCGGATTTTAGTCCGAAAAACTACTTTTTGCAAACAGCTGAATTAGGACTCGAGACCACTTCCATTGAGTTCAAAATGCCGTTTGCGACCTTTTTGAGTATAAGCTTCGATATGTTTGGAGAAAGTTGATTTTTGCTACTTTTTCCCGCTTATGACTTTGGTTTGGACTGCACCCTTATTAGCTCAGCCCAACCCCCTTCTCTTCGTAACTTCTCCTCTTTGCTTAAACACTCAAGCTTTAGCAACAATGGTGGAAGAGAATAGGAAATAGAAATTTCTAAGCCCTAGCTTGCTTTGCAAATCCAACTTCTAGCTCCAAATTCAAGAGAACCCATTGGTAAGCATCTCCTTCATCTTCTCCAACTCTTTCTCCATTCAATTTCAGAAATTTCCTAAACCTAATTTAGGAAATGTTTCTCCTTTAAGCTTAGATTCAAGATTGTTGGGTTGGAATTGAAGAGTGATTGTTCTTACCATTTCTCTATAGCTTCTTCTTCAATCGTTTGGGTTCAAAGGTGAGATTTTTATCTCACATCTTAGTCTATAATTATCTTCGATTGTTAGGTACGAATTCCTAACACTTATTCTTGTGCAATTGATTTTGGTTTGGATTGATTTGGTGTATATTCCAATTTTTGGTGTTTTGGTCTAATTTATGAAAATCCTTTTATGGATATTTGGACATTGATATTTGAGGCGTATCGAAGAGCCGTTTAGGCTGGGTTGTCGTTCGACGTAATTCCTTAGTCATCGTCATTTGCTCGTTCGATCGTTTTCGATATTCGTTTGGCCATTTTTGGCCTAGGTTCAGGGAATGCCCTGAACCATTCATTCAGACGTCTGAAACGTAATATTCAGACGTTTGAATATTGTTCTGGGAAGATTTCTATTCCCAGATTCAGACGTCTGAATATATGGTTTCAGACGTCTGAATTGGTTCATTTGGAACCAGAAAGGAAATAGGCTAAAAAGTGCCTATTTCAGACGTCTGAAACACTTGATTCAGACGTCTGAATTGTGTTCTGGAAATCTTTATATTTCCCGATTCAGACGTCTGAACCACTTGTTTCAGACGTCTGAAACTGCAGTGTTTTGCCAGCTTGCTTATTCGCTTGAGAATTCCAATTTAAATCGATTCGTGATGATCCTATTTGTTGTTATCATTTATTATGCCTTTGATGACTCCTATTTAGGGATTTTTGAATATCCATTTCGATGGATTCTTTATCGGTTTCTTTGGATTTTATTCACGTCTTCGAATGTGAATTTTAGTGATTGATTGTTCTTACAATCTTCTTTGTGATTTGTCACTTTAAAAATATAAAGGTTTTCTATACTAGTAGTAAACATCAAAACTCCTTCCTCAAACGATTTCAATACTATTTTAATACCAAATTCGTTTATAAAACCGTTTTCCAATCTATTAGTATATACAAACCTTTACCTCACTCGTATGAGAAATCTAATTAAACGACTTAGTAAAACAAGTGGTATGAAACGCTTGCGTTCATTTTGTTGGTTAATTCTTGGACTTGTTCGATTGAAAATCTTGTGACAATTTTCTAGTGGAGATCTACAATTTGTTCGTAAATATTTAAGTTAAGCTAGTGGTTATGGGACATGAAGCTAAGCTCATATATTTACTAGCTTACTGTAATTGACACTTCTCTTTGATTATGACGATCATCTTTGTGGTTTAGACTAGCATTATGCGATGTCTCTTTGTCTATGTGGAGGACTGTTCCTCACTTTATTGAGCTTCGTCTCATGTCTATCATGGGTCGTACCTATCTAGGTGCGTCGATGTTTATTTATGCATGGGTCGTACCTTTCTAGGTGCGTCGATGTTTATTTATGCATGGGGTGTATCTTTCTAGGTGCGTCGATGTTTGTTTACTTCGTGGAGCAATCGGCTCAATAAGTTGGGACATGGGGCGTAGCTTTCTAGTTGCGTCGATGTTCGTCTATGCATGGGGCGTATCTTTTAGGTGCATCGATGTTAGACATTACATGGGATGTATCTTTTTAGGTGCATCGATGTTTATTTATGCATGGGATGTATCTATTTAGGTGCATCGATGTTTATTTATGCATGGGGCGTACCTTTCTAGGTGCGCCGATGCTAGAGCATGGGGCGTATCTTTCTAGGTGCGTCGATATTCGACTGTGCATGGGGCGTGACTTTCTAGGTGCGTCGATGTCCAGTTTGTGGGATTGGCCATCCTTTTTCTTGTGATTTCTGGATTTCGTGTGTTGAATTCTGGAATTTATGCTTCACCAATTTTAGTGATTTTCATTGATAAGTTTTATCAATATTTGTGCATTGGTGAATTTGTGTGTCACTGACTTTTGTGATTGGCATTGATATAATTGTCAATATTTATGGTTTGGTGAACGAAATGAGGAGTATGACATTTCTTTGATTCTTGTGTAGATTTGGTGATATTGATTAATCTATCGTTGATTTTCAATTACTTATATATATCACAGCTTGGCATTGTGATTATCATGTGTTTAGTCATATCTCTTATTCTATATCGTTTCATCTGATATTTATAGTTTGACTGATCCATTTATTATTTTCTTATTAAATAATACTCGAGTCAGACCGAGATGTTACAGGTGCGTCTACTTGACTTTTCATCCAGGATTACCTCCTTGACTTTTGGTTAACTACTTAGATTAGTAGTTTTGGTTGTATACATTTGAGATATAGACTCCATAATGTATACTTATTCTTTTGTGTAGTTCATGTAACTATTCTTTTGTGATATTGTGGATCTTTTTAGACCACTACTCTATGTACACTTTCTAGTGTAATATTCATATCTATTTCCGCCTTTGTGATATGAATTGTCTGTGACTGATTTATGTTATGTGTATTTCTATATTTGTTTCCGAAGATTATTATAGCCACTGTGTAGTAGCTTTGTGTTTGTATCGGTGCGTCGGATTTCCTCTTGAGATAAAATGCATGTTATACTATCTGGCATATCGGTGCTCGCGCAAAGCAATTATACAGATGGTCGCTCCTCAACAGCCTTATTCTCCGTGCTAGTTGACAGCATTCACCCGTAGTGTTCTTGGCTAGCGTGGGTATAGAGGTGGGGCGTCACAGCTTGGTATCAGAGCCAAACTTCGGAACAATATGGAATATTATGACAAGGATCATCGTCCTAAGTCCATCTTAGGAGTCGTGCTTTAGGATTTTATTCGGGTCCCCGTACTGTCCTATCCTATTTTCTTTTATGATTCCTTGTTTTATCTATCAAGATTGCTTGATATTTATTTTGAGAATAACTTTTCTCCTTCTTTCTTTCTTAAAGAAGAGAAATGGTTAGACCAGGCCGTCCCAACGCCGGTCAATCTAGTGCTACTCCTCTGGATGGAGTATTTATGTCTGCCCAGCAGCTTCTAGATCTTGTTAAGAACGCTCAAGCAGCCAGTCCCACTCCAGAGCCTACTCATCCTAGATCCGGTTTTGCACGCTTGTGCAGAGACTACACCGATTTGGGTGGAAGGCCATTCAAGGGATCCGAGAGTGTTATAGAAATTCAGGCTTGGCTCAAATCATGCGATCAAATCTTTTCTCGCATGAACCTTATTGACCTTCATCGAGTTCAAGTAGCTTCTAGCATGCTCCAAGAAAGAGCATTGGATTGGTATGAGCTTTTAATTTCTGAAATCATTGAAGCGGATCTCACTTGGGAGCAATTCCGGGAAAGATTCGAATTGAAATTTGTGCCGGAGGCTGAGAAAGTAACTTTAGCCCGGCGTTTCATAGACCTTGTTCAAGGTGAATCTTCTGTGACAGACTATGTCGCATCTTTCGAATCTCTGTCCAAATACGGGGTTGAATACATCAACACTCCATTGAAGAAAAATCAGAGGTTTGTCTATGGCTTGAATAAGAATCTTAAGAAGCCATTACTCCTGAAACTTGAGGTTTCATTTGATCAGCTTATTGATATCGCTCTTCGTCTTGAAGAGGCCGATAGAGAAGGTGAAGTTGAAGTTGTGCGTGCCCAACAAAACTTCAACAACAATATGAAGAGGCCTATCAAATTCAAAGGCCCCAATCCCAACAAGAAAGGGAGGCAAGAAACCCCGGTGGCAAAAGCACCTACCTCTAGTCGTGGACGATGCTACAATTGTGGTTCCACGAACCACTATGCAAGGGAGTGTCCGAGACCCCTCTTTTGTCGCTATTGCAAAAATTCGGGTCACCATATTACTGCATGTCCCGTACTTCAAAGTAAGAAGGAGGGAGAGCTCAATGTAGTGCAAGCTCCTGGTAACACTTCTCGTGGTCAAGGTATTTCTCATTTAATCCTTGGTTTCATTTATTTTGTGATCTTCTTATTTGAGTTCTTTTTGATATGGGTTTCATCTCACTATTTTATATCAAAAGAACTTGTTGATTCTTTTTCTTTGAATATTTTGGGCTTGATGACTTCTTTGAGGATTGCGAATCCGGATGGTAGATCTGCAACACTCAATTTGCTTTTATTTGATGTCGAAAATTATTTTATGTGATTTTTCTTTCCGAGCCAATATTTTTACTTAGGCTCCGGAATTGAATTGTGCGATAGGATTGGCTTAATCATTAATGAAGCCTATATCCTATTTTCTCGAGTGGACTATTCATCTTTGACATTTTCAATCTGTTAAGCAGATTTCTATTTTTCCTTTATGATTTTGATTCCAACTTGATGGCATCATTTTATTCCTTAAGCCCACTTATAAGGAAAGTGTTATTTCTCTCATTCATGTAGTTAGAGAAATTTTCCGGAATCTTTGAGCTTGTCTTAGGATTATCACCTAAGTAATCTTTTGTGTGGTACTAAGGTCTTTTCAGTTTGACCTTACCACCGATTTTCATTTGCTACGAGTTGCGGAAGTTGGCATTCCACTTACCACATTCCGCACTTGTTATGATTCCTATGAACGACTTATTTTGTCATTCAATTTGTCCAGCTTATTTCATCCATTTTATATATCGAATATTCTATGAATATTTCAATGAGACCATTCTTTTATTTATTGATTTTTGGATGAAAATAGCAATTTAAAATTTTGCAAAATCTTTTTCATAAGATTTATTTAGAAGTATAACCGGATTTTTGTTCTTAAAACGAACAAAGAATATTCTTAGAAGTTTTTGAGAAACTTACTTATCCTATAGAATACGATTTTGAGATTGTATTGCCCATTTAGTGTTTTAAGAATTTTGGTCGATGCGCTTGATCAACGTTATCGATAGGAATTTCCTAAACGCTTTGATGAGACAATCAGACACAGTATATTGACTTGAAAATAGTAAATTTTTCTAGAAAGATTATTACATAATGATAAATGTAATTTTGAAAGTTTTAACTTTTCAGGAAAGAAGGTTATTTAAAAGAAATTCTTTCTTTTCGATACTCTTGTTCTTGTGATTCCCGAGGGGGAACCAAGACTTTATCTTTTGTACCAATGCTTATCGTATTGGTTTGGATGTCGTTCTCTTGCATAAGATAACGTGCTATCACTTGTGCTTCTAAATCATTAAAAGCCGATTGAGACTAGGTATGCTACTCATGATCTAGTGCTTGCGGCTATTGTTTTCTCTTTTAGAGTTTGGCATCATCATTTTTGGATGAGAAATCTGTTCTCTACCCCGATCATAAATCTTTGGGATAATTATTTTCTCATATGGAACTCCATGTTGACTCGAGTTCCTGACATCTTATGATCTTGATATTCTTTTTATTCCCGGAAAGGGAAATCGTGTTGCCAATGCGTTTAGTCATAAGCAACAAGTGGATGATTCTTTGGTGATGTCTGAATGGGATTATCTTTTTATTAAGTTCATCAGACGTTTTGATGTACTTCGTTTTATTGAGTTTCATCTCGTTTCTTTTATGGACTAGTGTCCGGTGTTCTTTTATGGTGTTCGGTTCATCGGATGTACTGTTATTATACTACATCGATGTTCCGTCTCATTTGGATCAATGAATGTACCATTATTATAATACATCGTTGTTCTGGTTTATCGGTTCATTGGACGTACCGTTTTTGTACTACGTCGGTGTTCCAAATTATTCGAGTTTGAAGTTTCTCGGGCGTACCGTTTCTGTACTACGCCGTTGTACTGGCTCAATTTTCTGCTATTCTTGACGTTTTCTGCGTCTTTTAACTATGGAAATGGATTTAGGTTTCCTATTTTATTCTTGAGCACGGTGATATTGAGGAAATTGAAGTTTCACCAGATTTGACTTATGAGCAACATTCCATTCGCATCATTGCTTCGGAGGTTGAGCGCCTTCGGAATAAAGATGTTCTTCTTGTGAAAGTTCAATGGTTCTCAAATCCTAAGGATTGCTCTTGGGAATCCTGGGAATTCATCGAGCGATCCCGTTCAGGCTTACCCTTTCATGCTCTTTATGGTGAACTTTCTATTTCAAATTTTCTTTTGTGTTAATATGCTTTTATGGTTGTTACTTCTTATCTTCTTCTTAAATATTGCGAGGACGCAATTTCTTTAAGGAGGGGAGTCTCTAACAACCCGCATATTTATCGATTTTATATTTAAATATTTTATTTAAATATTCTATCGTTAGTCGGATTTTAGTCCGAAAAGCTACCTTTTGCAAACAGCCGAATTAGGACTCGAGACCACTTCCATTGAGTTCAAAATGCCGTTTGCGACCTTTTTGAGTATAAGCTTCGATATGTTTGGAGAAAGTTGATTTTTGCTACTTTTTCCCACTTATGACTTTGGTTTGGACTGCACCCTTATTAGCTCAGCCCAACCCCCTTCTCTTCATAACTTCTCCTCTTTGCTTAAACACTCAAGCTTTAGCAACAATGGTGGAAGAGAATGGGAAATAGAAATTCCTAAGCCCTAGCTTGCTTTGCAAATCCAACTTCTAGCTCCAAATTCAAGAGAACCCATTGGTAAGCATCTCCTTCATCTTCTCCAACTCTTTCTCCATTCAATTTCAGAAATTTCCTAAACCTAATTTAGGAAATGTTTCTCCTTTAAGCTTAGATTCAAGCTTGTTGGGTTGGAATTGAAGAGTGATTGTTCTTACCATTGCTCTATAGCTTCTTCTTCAATCGTTTGGGTTCAAAGGTGAGATTTTTATCTCACATCTTAGTCTATAATTATCTTCGATTGTTAGGTATGAATTCCTAACACTTATTCTTGTGCAATTGATTTTGGTTTGGATTGATTTGGTGTATATTCCAATTTTTGGTGTTTTGGTCTAATCTATGAAAATCCTTTTATGGATATTTGGACATTGATATTTGAGGCGTATCGAAGAGCCGTTTAGGCTGGGTTGTCGTTCGACATAATTCCTTAGTCATCGTCATTTGCTCATTCGATCGTTTTCGATATTCGTTTGGCCATTTTTGTCCTAGGTTCAGGGAATGCCTTGAACCATTCATTCAGACGTCTGAAACGTAATATTCAGACGTCTGAATATTTGTTCTGGGAAGATTTCTATTCCCAGATTCAGACGTCTGAATATATGGTTTCAGACGTCTGAATTGGTTCATTTGGAACCAGAAAGGAAATAGGCTAAAAAGTGCCTATTTCAGACGTCTGAAACACTTGATTCAGATGTCTGAATTGTGTTCTGGAAATCTTTAAATTTCCAGATTCAGACGTCTGAACCACTTGTTTCAGACGTCTGAAACTACAGTGTTTTGCCTGCTTGCCTATTCGCTTGAAAATTCCAATTTAAATCGATTCGTGATGATCCTATTTGTTGTTATCATTTATTATGCCTTTGATGACTCCTATTTAGGGATTTTTGAATATCCATTTCGATGGATTCTTTATCGGTTTCTTTGGATTTTATTCACGTCTTCGAATGTGAATTCTAGTGATTGATTGTTCTTACAATCTTCTTTGTGATTTGTCACTTTAAAAATATAAAGGTTTTCTATACTAGTAGTAAATATCAAAAACTCCTTCCTCAAACGATTTCAATACTATTTTAATACCAAATTCGTTTATAAAACCGTTTTCCAATCTATTAGTATATACAAACCTTTACCTCACTCGTATGAGAAATCTAATTAAACGACTTAGTAAAACAAGTGGTATGAAACGCTTGCGTTCACTTTGTTGGTTAATTCTTGGACTTGTTCGATTGAAACTCTTGTGACAATTTTCTAGTGGAGATCTACAAATTGTTCGTAAATATTTAAGTTAAGCTAGTGGTGATGGGACATGAAGCTAAGTTCATATATTTACTAGCTTACCGTAATTGACACTTCTCTTTGATCATGACGATCATCTTTGTGGTTTAGACTAGCATTATGCGATGTCTCTTTGTCTATGTGGAGGACTGTTCCTCACTTTATTGAGCTTCGTCTCATGTCTATCATGGGTCGTACCTATCTAGGTGCGTCGATGTTTGTTTACGCATGGGTCGTACCTTTCTAGGTGCGTCGATGTTTATTTGTGCATGGGGTGTATCTTTCTAGGTGCATCGATGTTTGTTTACTTCGTGGAGCAATCAGCTCAATAAGTTGGGACATGGGGCGTAGCTTTCTAGTTGCGTCGATGTTCGCCTATGCATGGGGTGTATCTTTTAGGTGCATCGATGTTAGACATTACATGGGATGTATCTTTTTAGGTGCATCGATGTTTATTTATGCATGGGATGTATCTATTTAGGTGTATCGATGTTTATTTATGCATGGGGCGTATCTTTCTAGGTGCGCCGATGCTAGAGCATGTGGCGTATCTTTCTAGGTGCGTCGATGTTCGACTGTGCATGGGGCGTGACTTTCTAGGTGCGTCGATGTCCAGTTTGTGGGATTGGCCATCCTTTTTCTTGTGATTTCTGGATTTCGTGTGTTGAATTCTGGAATTTATGCTTCACCAATTTTAGTGATTTTCATTGATAAGTTTTATCAATATTTGTGCATTGGTGAATTTGTGTGTCACTGACTTTTGTGATTGGCATTGATATAATTGTCAATATTTATGGTTTGGTGAACGAAATGAGGAGTATGACATTTCTTTGATTCTTGTGTAGATTTGGTGATATTGATTAATCTGTCGTTGATTTTCAATTACTTATATATATCACAGCTTGGCATTGTGATTATCATGTGTTTAGTCATATCTCTTATTCTATATCGTTTCATCTGATATTTATAGTTAGACTGATCCGTTTATTATTTTCTTATTAAATAATACTCGGGTCAGACCGAGATGTTACAGGTGCTTCTGCTTGACTTTTCATCCAGGATTACCTCCTTGACTTTTGGTTAACTACTTAGATTAGTAGTTTTGGTTGTATACATTTGAGATATAGACTCCATAATGTATACTTATTCTTCTGTGTAGTTCATGTAACTATTCTTTTGTGATATTGTGGATCTTTTTAGACCACTACTCTGATGTACACTTCCTAGTGTAATATTCATATCTATTTCCGCCTTTGTGATATGAATTGTCTGTGACTGATTTATGTTATGTGTATTTCTATATTTGTTTCCGAAGATTATTATAGCCACTGTGTAGTAGCTTTGTGTTTGTATCGGTGTGTCGGATTTCCTCTTGAGATAAAATGCATGTTGTACTATCTGACATATCGGTGCTCGCGCAAAGCAATTATACAGATGGTCGCTCCTCAACAGCCTTATTCTCCGTGCTAGTTGACAGCATTCACCCGTAGTGTTCTTGGCTAGCGTGGGTATAGAGGTGGGGCGTCACATCATTCCTAAAACAAAGAAACCAGAAAGAATTGAAGAGTACAGACGTATGGCCTACTGCAATATTATCTACAAAATTCTTAGTAAAATTACCTGTAAGAGACTAAATAAAGTCCTTCCAGACTTAATCTCACAATGTCAAAGTGCTTTCATCAAGGGTAGACTCATTTCAGAAAATTCTCCGATGGCTCATGAATTGATCAGGAATTTCAATAAACAAGGGGCTGATAAATTATGCATTAAAGTGGATTTACAAAAGGCCTATGATAAGGCTAACAGAGGATTCATCATTCATATGCTTGATGCTATGGGGGACTCAATGAAGATGTTAAAATTGATAAAATTCTGTCTAGACACTCCAACATATTCAATTATGATTAACGGTACCCCTAAGGGGTATATACAGAGAAATTGTGGAATTAGACAAGGTGACCCTCTATCCCCTTACTTATTTGCTGTAGCTATGGAACAGTTCACTCTGCAAATGGAACTGGCAAGTTTCCAGGGATACATTCAGCCAATATACAATAACCCCACAAATGTCACATATTTAATTTATGCATATGACCTGCTAGTGGTGGTCAAAGGCAACTTGAAAGCAATAGACAAAATCAAAGCCATTTTTAAGGAATTGGAAACTTCTGTGGGGTTTAAATTGAATGAATTTAAAACTAAATGTCATTTTAACAAACACTGCTCAAACAAGCAGGTTATGCTAGAGAAATTAGGTTATACTGAGGGGCATCTTCCAGTCAAATATTTGAGGATTCCTCTTTCCAACAACACTATCAGTGATGCGGAATGTGGCAAGCTAATAGATGACATCAGAAATAAACTTCAAGGCTGGAGATCGAAGCTTCTATCTTTTGCAGGCAGAGTAGAATTAGTGCATAAAGTCATTACTTCCAAAGTCAGGTTTTGGCTACAATCTTTTCAAATTCTAGATTGCTCTATTGCAAAAATTAATTCGGTATGTGCTGATTTTATATGGAGAGGGGGGATGCATAAAGTTAAATACTCAGACTTATGTAGGAAAAAGACAAAGGGTGGAGTTGGATTGAAAAACCTTTTCGAACTCAAAAAAGTATACTGTCTAAAATTAGCTTGGAATGCTTTAACCTCAAATAACTTATGGGCAACATGGACGAGATCTAGATATCTGAAAGAAAAATTTTGGACTATTAAAATAGACAATAATGCTTCAGTTACTTGGAAGAATATTCTTAAAATCAGAGATGAATTTCATATGTATCTAGATAGAGTGATTGCAAATGGTAGAAATACTGACCTCTGGAGGGATTCATGGCTTAATTCTAAAAGCTTTATTGACAAGTTAGGATGTGATACTTCCTCGGCACATGGAGCTCCAAATTCGAAGGTGGTTGACATTGTGAAAAATGGAGAATGGCGATACACCAACAACCTACTAATCCTTAATTATCAGGAGGAGATTCAACATAAATATATTCATAAAGAAAAATCTGAGGACAACTGGATATGGAAGGCAAATTCAAACAATCAATTCAAGTTTCGTGAAATATGGGAAGAATCAAGAGACAGATATCCAGAGGCTAAGTGATCTACAGTAGTCTGGAGCAAATCAAATAACCCTAAAATGGCGCATACACTCTACAAGGCAATTCTGGGTAAATTACCCACTAAAGATAGATTACATAAATGGGGTATTTTGGAAGACATAACATGTTACTTTTGTCACACAGCCGAAGAAACAAATGAACATTTATTCTTCGATTTTTAATACTCAAAAATAATATGGAGTACTCAAAAAACAAGATGTCTACTCACCAGTAATGTTCGAAGCTTAATAGAAGAGGTGGAGTACCTGCACGATAGGAGTAACCTCTCGAAGCTGATGAAGGAGATTGGCAAAATTGGACTCACAACTTTCCTGTGGTACATCTGGAAGGAGAGAAACTGTAGGGCTTTCAAAAACAAACAGAAAGAAGCATTAATACTCACAAATCAAATAAGCAAGGAAATCAGTATCATAGTTGGGAGAATTCCGAAGAAGATCCTTACCACTGCATCGGAACAAGAAGAACAACTATAGGAGAAGTTGAGGAGGAAGGTATCGAACGAACGAGCTCAATTAACGAACTTGCGCCGCCATGAAAGAACCCAAAAACAGAAAGTTGAGTTGTGGGATGTGATGCCCCACCTCTATACCCACGCTAGCCAAAAACACTACGGAGTAATGCTGTCGACTAGCACGGAGAATAAGGCTGTTGAGGAGCGACCATCTGTATAATTGCTTTGTGCGAGCACCGATATGCCAGATAAAAATATAACTTTTCATCTCAAGAGGAAATCCGACATACCGACACAAACTCAAAGCTACTACACAGTGGCTATAAAGGTCTTCGGAAACAAGTATAGAAATAAACATAACACAAATCAGTCACAGATAATTCATATCACAAAGGCGGAAATAGATATGAATATTACACATGAAAGTGTACATCAGAGTAGTGGTCAAACAAGATCCACAATATCAAAAAGAATAGATACAAGTGCAAGACAAAAGAATAAGTATACATCATAGAGTCTATATCTCAAATGTATACAACAAAAAACTACTAATCTAAGTAGTTTGCCAAAAGATCAGATGAAAGTCCGATAAGGAGTCATGCAGAAGCACCTGTAAAATCTCAGTCTGACCCGAGTATTATTTAAGAAGAAAATAATAAACGGATCAGTCTAGCTATAAATATCAGAAGTGATATATAATAAGAGATATGACATAAACATATAATAATCACAATGCCAAGCTGTGATAAGTAAGTAATTGAAAATCAACAAGAGATTAATCAATATCACAATAATCTACTCAAGATAAAAAGGAATGTCATACTCCTAATTTCATTCACCAAGCCACAATAAATGACATATATATCAATGCCCATCGTAAAAGTTGGTGAAACAAAAATTCCAGAAATCAACACACGAAATCCAGAAATCACAATAAAAAGGAACAACGACGTCGTACAGCGGGACATCCGATGAACCAAATCACAATAAAAAGGATGGCCAATCCCACAAACTGGACATCGACGCACCTAGAAAGACACGCCCCATGTACAGTCGAACATCGACACACCTAGAAAGATATGCCCCATGCTCTAGCATCGACGCACCTAGAAAGATACGCCCCATGCATAAATAAACATCGATGCACCTAGAAAGATACATCCCATGCATAAATAAACATCGATGCACCTAGAAAGATACACCCCATGTAATGTCTAACACCGATGCACCTAGAAAGATACACCCCATGCTAAGTCGAACATCGACGCACCTAGAAAGATACGCCCCATGCATAGACGAACATCGACGCACCTAGAAAGATACGCCCCATGCCCCGACTTATTGAGCCGATTGCTCCACGAAGTAAATAAACATCGATGCACCTAGAAAGGTACACCCCATGCATAAATAAACATTGACGCACCTAAAAAGGTACGACCCATGTATAAACAAACATCGATGCACCTAGAAAGGTACACCCCATGCATAATAAAACATTGACGCACCTAAAAAGGTACGACCCATGTGAGAAATGAGATGAAGCTCAATAAAATGAGGAACAGTCCTCCACATAAACAAAGAGACATCGCACATTGCTAGTCCAAACCACAAAGATGATCGTCATGATCAACGAGAAGTGTCAATTACAATAAACTAGTAAATATATGAGCTTAGCTTCATGTCCCATAACCACTAGCTTAACTTAAATATTTACGAACAAATTGTAGATCTCCGCTAGAAAATTGTCACAAGAGATTCAGTCGAACAAGTCCAAGAATTAACCGACGAAGTAAACGCAAGCGTTTCATACCACTCGTTTTACTAAGACGTTTAATTAGATTTCTCATACGAGTGAGGTAAAGGCTTGTATATACTAATAGATTGGAAAACGGTTTTATAAACGAATTTGGTATTAAAATAGTATTGAAATCGTTTGAGGAAAGAGTTTTGATATTTACTACTAGTATAGAAAACCTTTATATTTTTAAGGTGACAAATCACGAAGAAGATTGTAGGAACAATCAATCACTAAGATTCACATTCGAAAACGTGAATAAAATCCAAAAAAATCGATATCAAATCCGTCAAAGTGGATATATCTAAAATTCCCAAAGAAAATGTCATCAAAGTCGATACTAAATGACAACAATAGAAGGGAGACAACACGAATCGATTAAAGTTGGATATTCAAACGAATTAGCAATATAGGCTAATCTGGCAAATTTGAGCAGGTCGGTCGACCGGACTCCCTGAGTTGGTCGACCGAACCAGAAAACAGAAAGGCACGGGGTTACAGGTCGGTCGACCGGACCCCGTGGTCGGTCGGCCGGACCTGTAGCCAGAACCCCCCATGCCCATCTAATGAATGACAATCTCTTCCAAATTTCTATCGGTCGAGCAACGACGCTAAGGGTTTACGTCAATCGACTACCCGGCCCTATATGCTCCTCGATGCATCACCAAAAACATGTTCAAACATCAAAGTTAGGATTTTTAACGAATTGAACTCGAAACACTAAAAATTGGAATTTTCACCAAATCAATCCAAACCAAAATCAAATGCACATGAATAAGTGTTAGGAATTCATACCTAACAATAGAAGCGAATTATAAGCATAGATGTGAGATTAAAAATCTCACCTTTGAATCCGAAAACAATGAATGGGAAGCTTGAAGACGAAGGAAGATCAACCACACTTCAATCTCAACACGAGAAGCTTGAATCTAAGCTTAAAAGAGAAACATTTCCTAAATTAGGTTTAGGAATTTCTGAATTTTGATAAGAGAATGAGTTGGAGAAGAAGAAGGAGATACTTACTAATGGGTTCTCTTGAGTTTGGAGCTAGAGCTTGGATTTTGCAAATGAACTAGGGCTTAGGAATTTCCATTTCCAATCTCTTCCCCCATTATTCTTTTGAGCTTGAGAGAGTTAGGAAATGAGGAGTGAATGAAGAGGAGAGGGGGTTGGGACTGAGTTAGTAAGTGGCTAATGGGTTCAGCCCAAACCAAAGCCCTAAGTGAAAAGGTCAAAATTCTACTATCTCCAAACATATCGAAGTTTATACTCAAAAAGGTCGCAAACGTCATTTTGAACTCAATGGGGTTGGTCTCGAGTCCTAATTCGGCTGTTTGCAAAAAGTAGCTTTTCGGACTAAAATCCGACTAACGATAAAATATTTAAATAAAATATTTAAATGTAAAATCGATAAATATGCGGGTTGTTACAGACCTCCCTCCTTAAAGAAATTGCGTCCTCGCAATACTTAAGAGGAAAATAAGAAGTAACAACCATGGAAGCATATCAACACAAAAGAAAATTGAAACAAGAAGTTCACCATAAAGAGCACGAAAGAGTTAGCATGAACGGGATCGCTCGATGAATTCTCTAGATTCCCAAGAGTAATCCCTAGGATTTGAGAACCATTGAACTCTCACAAGAAGAACATCTTTATTTCGAAGTCGCTCAACCTCCGAAGCAATGATGCGAATGGAGTGTTGCTCATAAGTCAAACTTGGTGAAACTTCAATTTCTTCAATATCACCGGGCTCAAGAATAAAAACCGAAAACATAAAAGCATTTCCATAGTTAAAAGACGTGGAAAACGTCAAGAATAGCAGAAAATTGAGCTGGTGCAACGACGTAGTATAATAACAGTACGCCCGAGAAACGAGGAACTCGAATAATTTGGAACAACGGCGTAGTACAAAAACGGTACGCCCAATGAACCAAAGCAAAGACATTGATGTAGTACAAACGGTACATCCAATGAATCAAAAGAAAAGACATTGATGTAGTACAAACGGTACATCCAATGAATCAAAAGCAAAGACATTGATGTAGTACAAACGGTACATCCAATGAATCGAATAGCAAAGACATTGATGTAGTACAAATGGTACATCTAATGTATCAAATAAGACGGAACATCGATGTAGTATAATAACAGTACATCCGATGAACCGAACACCATAAAAGAACATCAGACACTAGTCCATAAAAGGAATGAGATAAAACTCAATAAAACGAAGTGTACCAAAACGTCCGATGAACTTGATGAAAAGATAATTCCATTCAGACAACATCAAAGAATCAACCACTTGTTGCTTACGACAAAGCGCATTGGCAACACAATTTCCCTTCCAGGAATAAAAAGAATATCAAGATCATAAGATGTCAGGAACTCGAGTCAACATGGAGTTCCATATGAGAAAATAATTATTCCAAAGATTTATGATCGAGGTAGAGAACAAATTTCTCATCCAAATATGATGATGCCAAATTCCAAAAGTAAAAACAATAGTCGCGAGCACTAGATCATGAGTGGCATACCTAGTCTCGATAAGCTATAATGATTTAGAAGCACAAGTGATAGCACGTTCTCCTTTGCAAGAGAACGGCATACAAACCAATATGACTAGTATCGGTACAAATAGCAAAGTCTTGGTTCCCCTTCAGGAATCACAAGAACAAGAGTATCGAAAGGAAGAGTTCTTTTAGATAATTTTCTTTCTCGAAAAGCTAAAACTTTCAAAATCACAATTATTTCAATGTAAAAATATTTCTAGAAAAATTTACAATTTACAAGTCAATATATCATGTCTGATTGTCACATCAAAGCGTTTAGGAAATTCCTATCGATAACGTTGATCAAGCGCATCGACCAAAATTCTTAAAGCACTCAACGGGCAATACAATCACAAAATCATCTTTTATAGGATAAATAAGTTTCTCAAAAACTTCTAAGAATATTCTTTGTTCGTTTTAAGAACAAAATCCAGTTTTACTTATAAATAAATCTTATGAAAAAGATTTGCAAAATTTTAAATTACTATTTTCATCCAAAATCAGTACATACAAGAATAGTCTCATCGAAATATTCATAGAATATTCGATTTATAAAATGGATGAAATAAGCTGGACAATTTGAATGACATAATAAGTCATTCATAAGAATCATAACGAGTGCAGAATGCGGTAAGTGGAATGCTAATTTCCGCAACTCGTAGAAAACGAAAACCGGTGGCAAGGTCGAACTAGAAAGACCTTAACACCACACAAAAGATTTCTTAGGTGATAATCCTAAGACAAACTCAAAAATACCGGAAAATTTCTCAAACTACATGAATGAGAGAAATAACACTTTCCTTATAAGTGGGCTTAAGGAATAAAATGATGCCATCAAGTTGGAATCAAAATCATAAAGGAAAAATAGAAATCTGCCTAACAGATTGAAAATGTCGAAGATGAATAGTCCTCTCGAGAAAATAGGATATAGGCTTCATTAATGATTAAGCCAATCCTATCGCACAAATCAATTCCGGAGCCTAAGTAAAAATATCGGCTCAGAAAGAAAAATCACATAAAATAATTTTCGACATCAAATAAAAAGCAAATTGAGTGTTGCGGATCTACCATCCGGATTCACAATACTCAAAGAAGTCATCAAGCCCAAAATATTCAAAGAAAAAGAATCGACAAGTTCTTTTGATATAAAAATAATGAGATGAAACCTATATAAAAAAGAACTCAAATAAGAAGATCACAAAATAAATGTAATCAAGGATTAAATGAGAAATACCTTGACCACGAGAAGTGTTACCAGGAGCTTGCACCACATTGAGCTCTCCCTCCTTCTTATTTTGAAGTACGGGACATGCAGTAATATGGTGAGCCGAATTTTTGCAATAGCGACAAAAGAGGGGTCTCGGGCACTCCCTTGCATGGTGGTCTGTGGAACCACAATTGTAGCATCGTCCACGACTAGAGGTAGGAACTTTTGCTACCAGAGTTTGTTGCTTCCCTTTCTTATTAGAATCGGGGCCTTTGAATTTGATAGGCCTCTTCAAGTTATTGTCGAAGTTCCGTTGGGCACGCACAACTTCAACATCACCTTCATTATCGACCTCTTCAAGACGAAGAGCGATATCAATAAGATGATCAAATGAAACCTCAAGTTTCAGAAGTAATGGCTTCTTAAGATTCTTATTCAAGCCATAGACAAATCTCTGATTTTTCTTCAATGGGGTATTAATGTTTTCAACCCCGTATTTGGACAGAGATTCGAAAGATGCGACATAGTCTGTCACAGAAGATTCACCTTGAACAAGGTCAATAAAACGCCGGGCCAAAGTTACTTTTTCAGCCTCCGGCACGAATTTCGATTCGAATCTTTGCCAGAATTGCTCCCAAGTGAGATCCGCTTCAACGATTTCAGAAATTAGGAGCTCATACCAATCTAATGCTCTTTCTTGGAGCATGCTAGAAGCCACTTGGACTCGATGAAGGTCAATAAGGTTCATGCGAGAAAAGATGTGATCGCATGATTTGAGCCAAGCTTGAATTTCAATAACACTCTCGGATCACCTGAATGGCCTTCCACCCAAATCGGTGTAGTCTCTGCACAAGCGTGCAAAACCGGATCTAGGATGAGTAGGCTCTTGGTTGGGACCGGCTGCTTGAGCGTTCTTAACAAGATCTAGTTGTTGTGCGGACATAAATACTCCATCCTGGGGAGTAGCGCTAGATTGACCGGCGCTGGGACGGCCAGATCTAACCATTTCTCTTCTTTAAGAAAGAAAGAAAGAAGAGGAAAAAGTTATTCTCAAGATAAATATCAAGCAATCTTGATAGATAAAACAAGGAATCATAAAGAAAATAGGATGAATCGGTACGAAGACTCGAATAAAATCCTAAAGCACGACTCCTAAGAAAGACTTAGGATGATGATCCTTGTTATAATATTCCTTATTGTTCCGAAGTTTGGCTCTGATACCAAGCTGTGATGCCCCACCTCTATACCCACGCTAGCCAAGAACACTACGGAGTAATGCTGTCGACTAGCATGGAGAATAAGGCTGTTGAGGAGCGACCATCTGTATAATTGCTTTGTGCGAGCACCGATATGCCAGATAAAAATATAACTTTTCATCTCAAGAGGAAATCCGACATACCGACACAAACTCAAAGCTACTACACAGTGGCTATAAAGGTCTTCGGAAACAAATATAGAAATAAACATAACACAAATCAGTCACAGATAATTCATATCACAAAGGCGGAAATAGATATGAATATTACACATGAAAGTGTACATCAGAGTAGTGGTCAAACAAGATCCACAATATCAAAAAGAATAGATACAAGTGCAAGATAAAAGAATAAGTATACATCATAGAGTCTATATCTCAAATGTATACAACAAAAAACTACTAATCTAAGTAGTTTGCCAAAAGATCAGATGAATGTCCGATAAGGAGTCAAGCAGAAGCACCTGTAAAATCTCAGTCTGACCCGAGTATTATTTAAGAAGAAAATAATAAACGGATCAGTCTAGCTATAAATATCAGATGAAGTGATATATAATAAGAGATATGACATAAACATATAATAATCACAATGCCAAGCTGTGATAAATAAGTAATTGAAAATCAACAAGAGATTAATCAATATCACAATAATCTACTCAAGATAAAAAGGAATGTCATACTCCTAATTTCATTCACCAAGCCACAATAAATGACATATATATCAATGCCCATCGTAAAAGTTGGTGAAACAAAAATTCCAGAAATCAACACACGAAATCCAGAAATCACAATAAAAAGGAACAACGACGTCGTACAGCGGGACATCCGATGAACCAAATCACAATAAAAAGGATGGCCAATCCCACAAACTGGACATCGACGCACCTAGAAAGACACGCCCCATGTACAGTCGAACATCGACACACCTAGAAAGATATGCCCCATGCTCTAGCATCGACGCACCTAGAAAGATACGCCCCATGCATAAATAAACATCGATGCACCTAGAAAGATACATCCCATGCATAAATAAACATCGATGCACCTAGAAAGATACACCCCATGTAATGTCTAACACCGATGCACCTAGAAAGATACACCCCATGCTAAGTCGAACATCGACGCACCTAGAAAGATACGCCCCATGCATAGACGAACATCGACGCACCTAGAAAGATACGCCCCATGCCCCGACTTATTGAGCCGATTGCTCCACGAAGTAAATAAACATCGATGCACCTAGAAAGGTACACCCCATGCATAAATAAACATTGACGCACCTAAAAAGGTACGACCCATGTATAAAAAAACATCGATGCACCTAGAAAGGTACACCCCATGCATAATAAAACATTGACGCACCTAAAAAGGTACGACCCATGTGAGAAATGAGACGAAGCTCAATAAAATGAGGAACAGTCCTCCACATAAACAAAGAGACATCGCACATTGCTAGTCTAAACCACAAAGATGATCGTCATGATCAACGAGAAGTGTCAATTACAATAAGCTAGTAAATATATGAGCTTAGCTTCATGTCCCATAACCACTAGCTTAACTTAAATATTTACGAACAAATTGTAGATCTCCACTAGAAAATTGTCACAAGAGATTCAGTCGAACAAGTCCAAGAATTAACCGACGAAGTAAACGCAAGCGTTTCATACCACTCGTTTTACTAAGCCGTTTAATTAGATTTCTCATACGAGTGAGGTAAAGGCTTGTATATACTAACAGATTGGAAAACGGTTTTATAAACGAATTTGGTATTAAAATAGTATTGAAATCGTTTGAGGAAAGAGTTTTGATATTTACTACTAGTATAGAAAACCTTTATATTTTTAAGGTGACAAATCACGAAGAAGATTGTAGGAACAATCAATCACTAAGATTCACATTCGAAAACGTGAATAAAATCCAAAGAAATCGATATCAAATCCATCAAAGTGGATATATCTAAAATTCCCAAAGAAAAGGTCATCAAAGTCGATACTAAATAACAACAACAGAAGGGAGACAACACGAATCGATTAAAGTTGGATATTCAAACGAATTAGCAATATAGGCTAATCTGGCAAATTTGAGCAGGTCGGTCGACCGGACTCCCTGAGTCGGTCGACCAAACCAGAAAACAGAAAGGCACGGGGTTACAGGTCGGTCGACCGAACCCTGTGGTCGGTCGGCCGGACCTGTAGCCAGCACCCCCCATGCCCATCTAATGAATGGCAATCTGTTCCAAATTTCTATCGGTCGAGCAACGGCGCTAAGGGTTTACGTCAATCGACTACCCGGCCCTATATGCTCCTCGATGCATCACCAAAAACATGTTCAAACATCAAAGTTAGGATTTTTAACGAATTGAACTCGAAACACTAAAAATTGGAATTTTCACCAAATCAATCCAAACCAAAATCAAATGCACATGAATAAGTGTTAGGAATTCATACCTAACAATAGAAGCGAATTATAAGCATAGATGTGAGATTAAAAATCTCACCTTTGAATCCGAAAACAATGAATGAGAAGCTTGAAGACGAAGGAAGATCAACCACACTTCAATCTCAACACGAGAAGCTTGAATCTAAGCTTAAAAGAGAAACATTTCCTAAATTAGGTTTAGGAATTTCTGAATTTTGATAAGAGAATGAGTTGGAGAAGAAGAAGGAGATACTTACTAATGGGTTCTCTTGAGTTTGGAGCTAGAGCTTGGATTTTGCAAATGAACTAGGGCTTAGGAATTTCCATTTCCAATCTCTTCCCCCATTATTCTCTTGAGCTTGAGAGAGTTAGGAAATGAGGAGTGAATGAAGAGGAGAGGGGGTTGGGACTGAGTTAGTAAGTGGCTAATGGGTTCAGCCCAAACCAAAGCCCTAAGTGAAAAAGGTCAAAATTCTACTATCTCCAAACATATCGAAGTTTATACTCAAAAAAGTCGCAAACGTCATTTTGAACTCAATGGGGGTGGTCTCGAGTCCTAATTCGGTTGTTTGCAAAAAGTAGCTTTTCGGACTAAAATCCGACTAACGATAAAATATTTAAATAAAATATTTAAATGTAAAATCGATAAATATGCGGGTTGTTACATGGGAGGTAGTTTATGTCTGCTATTTATTTGTCGTTACAACTTATTTGTATTCTTTAATACGAGGCTGTATATTACTGCTATGGGCCGCAAAGCCCAGTTCGTGAATGAATTAACCAAGTTTCAAAAAAAATGTATAATATATCTAATGATATATGTTATGCTGTCTTATACGAGTATACATGTGTGTATAAAAGAGTATTTGAAATTAACAAAATTTAATTAAATAAATAAATTAAAAGTTATTAATAAATTAAATACACACACATATATAATATATATGTATACTATAAAGGTTATAGCACACACACACACACACACATATATATATATATATATTCAATATAATATGTTGTGATTGAATAATGTAATAATTAATTAAAGTGTTAATTAATTAAATTAACTAATATAACATTATACATAAAATTATTATTTAGGTAACACGAAATATAAAATTCATATAATAATTAAACTTATATAATATAAACGTATAATGAAAGGGTGGACAAGTCAGAAACCTAAAATATAACTTAAGAGGTAAATACATATGTATAGTACGTACACCATGATTTTAGATGTTTTTGACACTTGAATCACGAGGGTATTTCATAAGAAATACATTATTCCATAAGTCGATATTAATCTATATAATATATTAAAGATTATGAATCTTTAATATAAAGTTGTCCTCTATCATTTAAATATGAACATATTATTTGCATACTCTTTAGTTGTTGAGCTTTGCTCAAGCTTGGGATGTTATGTGTAGTACTATTAATATATTTAATAGACGAGATAAGATAAGTACATGTATTTATTGAGCTTTCCTCAAGGTATGTGCATTATGCTTAGGCCGTCGTGGAATGATTGGTCCAAATGAATAGTCCCGCTTTACTTGGTTGAGCTTTCCTCAAGGTAAAGGTATGATTACGTCAAAGAACCACAGGTTATGAGTTGTGTGTGATACAACCAATAATGAATTATCCATCGTATGAGGTCTATGATTTATTAAGCTTTCCTAAAGGTTAGAATCCCAAGGCATACGAGTCTTAACACCTACTAGTAAAGTCGAAAAGCTTCTATGTTCCGCATGGGGTTTGGTGAAACATAAAAGACTTGTGGAAGTCTTATTAGGAAAATGAAATGATTACATTTAACCTTTCTAATATTGTAAGAACATATGCTATATACTGTTATAATAATCTACATCGATAAATTTGTGTATTTAATATCATTGGTACAATGTTTATCAATTAAGATATACAAATAAACTTAATTGAAGATTCAAAAATAGAAATATAACATATAGTTATGAATAAATGCTTATTACATGTTAAGATTTCAACACCCGTGTAAGCGTCTGATTTTACAAATACTAAATATGTATTCGTAATTTGGTAGCTTATGTGTTTATTTGGTCAAGAGCACGTGTTGCATTCTATGAGTTTCGAACTCAAAAGCAATATAATAATACGGATATTTGATCCATATACAATCGCATATAAATGTTATATAGTGAATGATCACACTTTGTAATGTGCAATATTTCGATGAAATTAGTTCATCTAAAATAAGCAAATAAACCATTGTGCGAGATCGAGTATTCAATTTGATTGATTGCAAAAAAAGACCATATCATGTTAAATGTAACATAAGACCAAAACTATAATGTAGATCTAAGAACTCGACAGCTAAAATTTTCGTTCGATCAATTCATATAAGGTGCATCATATTTGATATCCATAAATGTTAAGAATAATCAAATGCATTTTTGTAAAGAGTTCGTTATGATAATATGGTAAGGGATCTTTTTGAATGGTTTGACCATTTTAAAAAGAATAACGAATGTACAAGAGTAGATGTAATTTAAGGAATAGTTGGGATGAAGAGAGTGAATAGTCACTTCTGCTTCATAAAGAAACATCAGAAACAAGAATTGTAATAATAATAATTGATGCTTAATATTGGAACAAGAAATATGATTTCTATTTCGAAATCTATTTTCATATAGAAAATTGTTTTCTATGAGATTTATTTCTTTGAGTTTAAGATATTTGATCAAAGAACTCTCCATTGTAAGCTAGTTGCAGTAATGAAATAAATAATCTATATTAAGGAAATGATGGACCTTCGAATTTAGTACGCTATTATAGTAACAACGAAAATAGTGGGATATTGCCATGAACGCTTATTAATTGCATCAAGTTACGGAAGTTATTTTCAAAAAACGTAAAGCACATTATTTATGAAATAATGACTATTTTTCGGCGTTGACTGAAAAATAGACATTGCTATAATTTAATGTGAATATTATGAATATTCATTATGAAATAAAACTTTAATGTGATATTCATTTTCGTAACAAAAATGATGCATCAAAAAAATACTGAAGTCACTAAAATAACTTGCAATTATTTTAGAGTTATAGACTAAGCCATAGTTTTGAGAAATAATTTCTATTGCATATGAATTATATGATACTAGTTAATTATGTCTTAGACAATTAAGGGCAATGAACTTATTTAGTGGGAGGGTCATAAGAATTGATGAACTCTTCAGATTGATACATATAGATATATGTAATCGTAAGTCTATTACTATCAAAACGGTTCCACATACTTCGTCATATTCGCCGATGAGTTATAGACATGGATATGTGTATTTGACATGCATATATAAGACTATGATAATCTTATAGGATATAATACGGAAGTATATAATATAACATGCGACATACATGATTCTATTTGATCGAATGGGTGAGTATATTGAAAAGATTGTCATATGTACCTAATATGAATATGGATTCAATTCAAAAATCGCTCCTCCCTATGATACAAAGAGTTGTATCAATAAGGAGTAATTGAACTTTGTTGAACAAAGTACCATCAATTGTGAGTGATATTGAGTTAAAATTTTCTTTAAGATGTGTACTTGAGATTAGCACACAAGGTTAAAATTAATATCATCCAAAGAATAGTTTACAAAAACATATAGGAAATGGGTTTATAAGAAACCCCTGCATATCCTAGACTAGGAGTTGGGAGGCTGTGCGAATCGAAAGACTACACGTAATATTTATACATAAAGGATCTTGTATGAGTCATCCTAAGAGAATTTTAGAACGATAGTCATTAAATGACTAATTTATATTGTGAACATAAATATATTGTAAACTAATGCAAAATCGATTTTATACAAGGCAATTCATAAAATGCTTATGAACGCCTGTTCCATTGCACTTTGAAACAATTGTTGTTTAAAAAAAATACCAACTACGTAACTAAGGAATTTTCTTTGAGAAATTATTAGTATAAAATGAATTTACGATCTAAGGATAAAACTAATTACAAGGGATGAAATGAAATCGACCAAATTTAAATGAACATACATACATTAGAATGTCAAGAATAAACAATCCTTGGTTATTTAGTTAAACCATTAAGAGTATTGACTCTGTGATAAGGTACGACGGATGCGTAAATCCAAAATCGATTCCAAATACATTATCAGAATATGATTTTGATAGTGGTATCCGAAGGGATATGATCCATTAGCTGTAAATATGCCTTTAAGAGAAAGAAAAATACAGTTAGAATATAGTAAGCAACATTGATGAGAATAATACCGTGAATATCAAATATTGAAATTAACGTAATAGATTCACCATTGGTGTGCTCAAGCTAGTTTTGATTTTACTCACAAAATTATCGCATGGAATGACTTTATGTTTTGGTATATATATGTTGAAATAAAAATTTCTAAATATAGATTTAGACTAGTCCATTTGCATATAACACTAAAGTGTCTCAAAGTTAGTAAGAGCAATATTGAGTTTGTGGATTTTTGGATGCAATTCGAGAATTGATACGAAAGGATCATTCTAAAAAGCATTAAATTAAACAAACTTTTTGATAGACATATCAAATAGTTTGATTATCAGTCAAACTGTAGAGGAAACATGTGTTCATAAGATAGAAAGGTAAAAGATACATAAATATTTCTAAACCACAAGTAAACAACACATTGCTGATTGTTAAACAATATACTTTTATTAAAATCAGCTTTAGTTGTTTTTAGTAGTCGATGTTGGATTTGTAAATGATGTCTTTTATAGTAAGTATAAAATACATTGGGAATGTCCCAAACGATATGCAAGGACACCTTATTAAAATGTTTAATACAGAACATGGAAGATGGATGCCTTGTGCATTGGCAATAGGAAGTCGTACATGTTATGTTCTCTATGGTATCATGATTAGTTTATATATTTAATAAATAAAGAAAATATCAAATCCAAATGGATATCACTAAATGATTGTTTGAGTTGTTCTCGTGTATTTATAAAATACTAGTGAATTGTTTACAGAAACAACAAACTTCTTATGAAGAAGTGTTTGGACTTAAACTTTCACAAGTGATATTGGGTATAATATATCAATAATAAATTCGAGTTAAGTTAGAAATGTTACAAATGATATACTTTGGCTAATTTAGTGAAAATGGCTAAGTATATCGCCTTGAATAGTGCCGCAATAGTAACAATGAATATACATATAAATGCATAAATTTATAAGTGAGTCGAGGGTGATTCAAAATATTGAGAATCTCATAACATTATTATATGATGAAAATGTCATGTAGTTTGTAACAGAACTTAGACCTTACTAGAAGTCAAGAGACGTACTCTGAAATGTTCCACGTGATAAAACAATTTATCAGCGTCGGTGAGAACTGATTGATAGAGTAGATAATTAAAGCACAATAGCATACCCATTAACTGAAGAACTAATCTAGTTGGTTTTGAGAAAACCGATTGCAGAAGTTGGAATAAGATTTCATAATTGACCCTAAGTGCAAATGGAAGATTGATAGAGTAAGAGGTATGCCTTAGGGGAAATTATGTAATTTGTTATATATATCTAACTCGATAGCCAATATTTTTCAGAATAAAAAGGTGTTTTCTTTCTGTTACATGTTTAATATAATATGTTATATTAATCAATTAAGTTAACTAAAAAAATATTTAATAAAAAATCCAGAAATGGTATGTTTTTTGATAGTAGTTGCAAAGTATTGTAACCATAACAGTTTATCACAACGAAAACAAATATACCATTTAAATATTCCTAACAAGATGTATCGAGACTAGATATTGGTACATCCTTTGAGATAGAGTACGCAACGTTCTTCAAATGTTAGGCAGTGTAGTACTCAAGACTGTTGGGTGCACTAAGGGTTACGTATTGATAGTTATTCGATTACTTTAGAATGACTCACTCGATAGTTTTCTGTTGTTTAACATAACTAAGGTCAACAGAAAATGTTGTTTGACTAATTTACATGGTTCTCTCGACTTGAGAATATTGTTAATCTTTAATATGAAAGCTCGACTTTTATTATAGTCAAATCATGGAACAACATCCATCAGGTGACTACAGTTGGGACGACTGGAAGTATTGGAAGTGAAACATTATTCAAGAAAGGATTCATCTCCTCGTTTAGATTGGGTCAGTATCACGGTCAACTGAAGTCGACTCGAAGTCAAAGTCTCTAACCAAAGCATTTAGGTTAATTATAACTATTATTATTGAACTAAGGACATTGTGTTTGGACTTTAGAGTTGAAGAATGTGGACGATATTCGAATTTTGACCATTACAAAATTCCATAAGTCCAAAGTGATATAGTTTTATGAAGAGAATTAGTGCAAACGATAGTCACAATTAGGTAACTTAATAAAGCAAAATTGGATTTTGCCAAAACCAAGTAAGCAATAAATTTGGCCTAAATATCACACCACCCACCAAGTGATATGTGAACATTAATATTTGAATAGTTTGATATTAATTATTATCCAAATTTACACCTAACGGGTCATAAAGCAAAAATGATGAATGCTCCTTTAACCAAATGATTTAATTAATTTATAATTATTATTAATTAATTAAATTAGTTAATTTTATGAAATATTAATTGCAAAATTTTATTTTGATTTAATGAACAAACATTATTAAATATATTTGTAATAGTTATTAATATATTAATCAATATATGATATCAATCCGCGTTAAATTGGATTTTGCAAATTATTTTATTCGGGCTTTAAATGGGTTTGAAGCCTATATTTGAGGATGAATAATCAGATTATAATGGATCATAGGAGTGGCCAAATTGTGAGCTAGATAAGATAGGGTTGAGTGGACAAGAGGAAAGAAAGAGTAAGAGAGAAACATGGATCTTGATCCACACTTCTCTGTTCATTCCTCCTCTATATAAGTGTAACATCCCGCCTTTTTGGACGTTTTAAGCAGACGCACACGTCGAACTCAAACTATTCAAAAGGGTAGATTGTTATGGGGAAAATAAGAAAAAGAGAAGAAATAAAGCAAATACAGAATCTTGCAGCGGAATGAGAAAATATAATAATCAAAATAAAGTTCATGAACGTGTTTACAAAACATTGATTATACTTATAAAACATAGAATCAGAGTTACACCTACAAGAAAAATAATAAATACAGCGGAATACATGATGCAGTGAAATAAAATAAATAATAATAATACAATCTCCGTCTTCGTCCTCTAGAATTAAGGCTTACAATTCCTGAAATGCTCAGGCTGAGCCAAGCGAATTGAAAAGACAAAACACTCGAGTCAGAACTAAAAGATCTTATGCAAGCTAAACCAACGGTAAATAAATATGAGTGTAAACAGGGCCAGAGATGTTTACAGGGTTTGATATCTCCTATCCAGTGTCTAACGTGAGTGCAATAACTTAAGAAATGTTCGAGATTCACATCTCCTAAGGATCCATTAAACTATCTACTATGTAGTAAAATATACTATTATAATAATGTCTATAGTAAAGTAAATTACCGTAATATATTCCCATAGTCTATGCACTACCGTAATTCCTCCGTAAACTGAAGGGCTATCAGAGGGCACTCCATAGGTATGGTACAAAACAAACTCGTAGAAGGCGCGCTAGGGCATGTGAACACGGCACACAAGGAAATGCCAAGGTAGATATACCATTTACGGATCCGGACTGATGGTAATGCATAATAGCTACTACCGCCCACCTCGAACACACTTCCATATCAAAAATCAAGGGATGGCCACCAAAACAATCACAAAAATCAGAATATAGTATCGAAGAATTATGCCCGATAGGAATAACCTCACTTGGCCTTGCATGGCTCCTGATTTTAGTCACATCTAAGCTGACTCACGGGAGTCAGGGTCACGTCATACCCTATACAGAAATCGTTCACCAAACTATCCTACTTCATTTTTGGAATCTCTACCACGTACACAGTTGTTAAAGTGGTTTTGGTGTTGGCAGAGAGTATGACAATATCTGATCCTAGTCTCTTTAACAACCAATCGCTTATTACACATCGGATGGTTCTTTTACATTTCAAAAGTCAATTCATAATTGATATCAAAAATATCATGTTCTCAAAACCATAATGCTTTCAAAATCGTATTTACTTTCAAATCATATTCACTTTGAAATCGTAGTTTGGAATTATATTTCCTTTCAAAAAGTCATAATTTCTTCCATAGTCATATTTTCAAAATAGGGTAAAACCTTACTTCAAAACCATCGTTTTAATTTATCTCTTTTAAAATAAAGCATGGGATTTAAACACTTCTACTTTACTTAGTCTGAAAATTTAGAAATAGTTTAAATAATTATAAATAGTTAAAATAGTTATAAATAGTTTAATTATAGGTTAAATATACTTTTAAACTTTTTTAGGATAATTAAATGGATTTAAATTAGATTAAGTATAATTAAAATAGATTAAATAGCTTTAAAATAGATTAATTATATTTAAATAAATTAAAATGATTTAAAATAGATCAAAATAATTTTATATAGTTAATATTAGTTAAATAGTTTAATAAATTTGGAAAAATCTGAATAATTAGAAAATTTAAAATAACGTATTATTTTAAAATAGTTTATATAAAAATATAAGTTTAAATTTATACCCAATTAAACTATTCATTTCATTTCAACACATTTAGACCAATTTCAATTTTCAAATCAACAAACCAAATTTCCCTTTTCAACATAAACTTGATTTTCCAAAAATACTTGAATTTATATAAATCAAATTTTACTCCAAAGTATCATTTAATACCATTCAAAAATTATGGATTTTAAAATCATTTAATTTAACCAATTCGGTGTCCGTATATAATTCTCTACCCTAGGGTCAAGTGATATGGATATTTATCATTTCAATCCATAATTTAAAATTTTACGGTTATATATCATTCCATACTGCAATCCCGAATAAATATAAAAATTAATCAAATCGCTCGAGTCTATCATTTCAACCCATAACGATCTTCAAATAATAATAATTAAAGGAACCTAAAGAGTGATAACAATATATATATATATTAACATAACATCTAATCAACCTGTAACGACCCAACTTCATATCTCCAAGAAGTCGTATCGCTAATAAGAAAGAAAGGGGTAGAAAATAGAAAGAAAGAGAAGAAGAAGAAACAACACATCAGAATCTAAACAGCGGAATGAATAAATTATATTAATAACATAAAATATTACATAGTTTACACACACTATCAGAGTACACAGATAATACAACACATACTAGACAGTTATAAACACCTGTCTAGTATTTACAACATAATACAATCCAGAGACAACACAGAACACACAGCGGAATACTATATATCTAACGCAGAAGCCTCCTGCTCCATTGCTCCTCCAATATTCGTCAAAGCTGACCTGAATCCCTTGGCTACTCGTAAAAATTCAATTACCCAAGAGTTTATGAAAACAAAAGATAAACTCCGGGTCAGACATGGGTCTGGTGTGAGTAACAGGTTAAAGTTGCTTAACTTTCAAAAACCTTTTGAAAAGAAAGGTATCACGTAAGACTTCCCACACATAAACATGGAAAAGTTTTTACCTTACGCTAACCAAAACATTTGATAGGAAATCCAGTGATATTATAATAGGTCTAGGGTTTTCAAGTAAATATGAAATAGCTGAAATTGTTACATTTATTAAATTTCAGCTACTAGCCACAAAATTGGGTAATACAATCAAAACCGTTGGCACTTATTGGATTTCGGATTCCATACAATGGCAGGGCTACTGGGGTACCGCCCGTCAAAGTACGTGGCCTAGATCAACGTACCGAGGAGTATGCCCGCTCCCCTGCAACACAAGGCCGGACCCATTCCTTACTGAACAGTTCCGAACAAGACAACCCCGCAGTTGGTGCGCAATCCCAACTGCCCACTAAGCCGAATATAAAAGGGACCTCTAGACAGGGATCAATCTTGCTCTCCAGTGGGAGCTACCCACGAAGCCTTGCTGCACCTCCCCTATTTTAGCCATTCCCGGTTGATGAGGCTTGAGGCTACGATTACCTTTAGAGAACATATCTCTTAGAATGCTCATCGTCCACCTAACGATGTTCTGAAAGCATTCAATCCATACAAGTTGGTTCCGGGTTCGAATGAAACCGAAGGCATTATCTCGTTACACTCGTTTTGGAATTACCCTCAGAGTTAACGACGACAACCCTTGCACTCTGAATCTCCTTCTCGAATCTATAAGTACTATTCCGTCAAACTCATTACGGAATCACCCACAGAGTTATACTGACGTATAGCCCTTACACCTTGAGTCTTCACTCTTCACATAAGATTCACGACCTATCGTTAATTTGGATCGGTGTGGTTTTCGGATATCCAAATATGGAAACCCGATCCCGGTCTCATCGAAATCCAAAACGTGTCTTTTAAGGCCAAGTTGTTTTAAAGTTTAAAACAATTCAATTTAATTATCTATATACACACAGATAGATAATTCACATCACAATAGATAATCAATATTATCATCACAAGAGATAATCCATATTATCATTATCAAAGATAATCCATATCATCATCACATTGCAACCAATGCATCCATATCACTTAACATTACTAATCTCATATCTGAGATTCAAACCATTCAAAGCAACCATTATCATCTAATCATATATAAGCAATGATCTATTAATCATACATCTATAATTAATTTAAAATGAATTAAATTAATTACATTTTCTCTAATTAATTTAAAATGAATTAAATTAATTACTTACATCAATATATAAATCTTTCTTACAATCACCATTAATTAATTACAATTTAATTAATTAATTATCCTCTAATTAATCACTTTAGTTAATCACCCTTGATTAATTATTCTTTAATTACATTCAAGTAATTATCTTTTAATTAATTTCACAAATTCTTAACCAAAATAGTAATTAAACTTTAAGTAATTCATCAGTTGATTAACTATAACTAATTACATTAAACCTTAATTAATTACAATTAATTAATTACCCTTAATCACTTATTAATGATTAATTAATCTTAATTAATGAATCTTAACTACATCATTAATTATTAATTAATGATCTTTATTTAATTAATTATCTTATTTAAATTAATTACATTAGGTAATTAATCTCAATTAAACCATAATTATTAATCACCTTTGATTAATTTCATTCAAAAATTAACTATCCTTAATTACTTATCAAATTAATTAATCCTTAATTAATTTCTTTAATTAATCCCTTGATTAATTATACAAAATAATTTAATCCAAATTACTTTCACAATTCCATCATTATCCATTAATTACATCTAGTAATTATCCTTAATTACTTCACTGAGTAATTTTACTTCATTAATTACATCAAGTATTTATTATCAAATCCAATGTTTAAAATTAATTAAACTTAATTAATTAATTTGAACCAATCACATTAAACTCCATTAATTACATTAAGTAATTAATGTCTTAATTACTTTCATTTAAGTAATTAACTTAAACAATTTCACATAAATTAATTAATCCAATTAATTATTAAAAATTAATCATATTAATTAATTACTAAATAAACCTTAGTTAATGACCATCATTAACTATTATTAATTCTTTAATTACTTCTCTTAAGTAATTAATTTTCATTAATCATTATCAATTTCAAATTAATTAATCTTTAATATTCAATTAATTAACCTTTAATTATTTAGTTAATTAGGTGTTAACTGTAACTTAATTCATAACTACTTGATTAATTAATTCCTAATTATTAATTAAAATTCAATTAATAATCCTTAATTTCAAATTAATTATTCCTAGTTAATTAACCTTAACCATTAATTAATTAGTTTAAACCTTTGATTACTTAAATGATTAATTAATCAAATAAATTAATTGTCCATTAAATTTCCTTAAAATTTAATGAACTACAAATCTTTAATTTCCAATTTACTTAAGATCAAACTTTGTTACTAATCAAGTTACCATTTATAAAGTACTAAACAATTTTCTTTAATTTTACCTTCAAATTCCATTTTAAATTTAAGATTTAAAAATGAATTCAAATTATCTTTAACGAAGTTTTTAAAACACATTTTAAACCTTTTATTCCACAAGTTAAACATATACTCATTAAAATAAGATGTTCACAGGACTTAAAACCAAATTCATATTTAAATTCAAATTAATTTGAATTATACCTTAAACATTTCAAATTGTTTAAAACATTTTAAATTTTAAAACCCTCATACATTTCAAAACTGAAATACTTAAAATTTGAATTCAGATTTTAAATCTCTACTTACATTTTTAAACTTTATTTAAAAATTCAACCACTTAATCATTTTTAAAATATTTAACCATTGAGTTTAAAGTCTTATTTTATTTTAAAACTGAGATTTAAACTTAAATTTGAATTCAAGAATTTAAACTTGGATTTACAGTTTAGTTTATACCTTTACTTTCATCTTTAAACTTCAGTTTGTAAATTTTCTTTAAAAACTGTTTTAAAAAAAAAAATCAAAGAGACAGGTTTCTAAAACCCGTAACAACTTTGTACCCGAGCCAACGAAATATTTCTCCGATTCAACAAGATAAGAACTTCGAGCAAATCATCGGACTACCCTAGGAAATCTCGAGACAACTACTCTGCTTCCACCCAGAGTACATCAGAATCCAAAAGTGCACGGTGCACGTGCACCGTGCCTCCGACCATCACCATCCACCTCCGGTGGTCTCTCCCCATTGGCGACCAACCCCACGACCAAACACAACTATCAGATCACCGTTTTAAACTCGAAATTGAATTCGAGTAATCTACTTCAAACCTGGAACGGTAAGAACGAAAACAACCCCAACCTGTCAACACTTCAACCACCATCCTCCGACCACCGGAGATCCTCCACCACCGACCACAGCCTCGCCTACCCTCCCTCTAGCGATTCCCAAAATTCCATAATACTCGATCATTCCTACAGATTGCCACGAGCAAAACAAACTGCCTTGTTGAAACTAGGGTTCCGGACAAGAAAACGTCACCGCGGCCACCTCGATGAAGTTCATCACCATCCTGTATTTTTCCCGACCTCTCCAATCGTTCCTCTACCACCAATGAGGACCATGACCATCCCGGACAACAAGATCAACCGAGTCAACCCAAAACATCAAATCCAGTTCAACTCGATCTGTCCTCAAATCAAATACTAAAATTTATATTTTCACTTCTAAAAATCGTGATTTTGGATAAAGTTTCAGTTTGTATTCCAGGATTGCTAAATTTAGATGTTTGAATTTCCACTTATATTAAACTTGCCCTGTTCTTTTTGGATTCCAGTAACATTCAATTTAAATTTTAACTTAGTTATAATTTTAACCACTAATTTATCATTAAACAAACAACTTTTGTTAAGAATATAAGTCCTAACAGAGATCAGATAAGATGGTAATGAATTTTGATTAAAAACAGAGCTTGAAAACGAAGGATAGACATGCACACCTCCTACATATATACACAGACAAAAATCCAATCATATACAGACATTCTTAGCTTCAGACATTAACATGCAACCACTACTATACTTAAACTTTTTAAGAAAAGTGTTACTCACCTGGTTTTAGTATGAAGACAGGTCTTCCAATTTGAAAAACTTTGAAAGCTGGTTTTGCAGAAGTGCTTTTAAAACTGGAAACCCCTTTGCTTTTAAACTTGCTTTAATTCCAGGTTTTACAATACAAATGCATGCAGAAAACTCCATATTGAAATGATGCAGGCTACATATTTTTGAGATGGTTACAAGCTTGATTTTGATTTGCAGGTTAGAAAATGCTCTTACAGGTTTGATATAGGAGGTGGATTACAGGGTAATGATTTACAGTTTGAAATATGCAGTTGCTTTGAATAGTTTTGAAAATGTGGAGGGTTTTCATGCTTTGATCTCTGATTTTGGGTTTCAAAGAAAGTGTTTCAGATTTTGTTTTTGAGAAAGCTTTAATTTTTTTTTTCCAGGCTTTTTTCTTTGATTCGCTAAGATTTTGATTTTGAAAAGAAATGGATAGAGAAAAGTATATGTATTAGGCTGAAATTATCTTAACAAAATAAAAGAAAAGATAAAAATTGAATGACACTTGTCATATACTTTTATTCATTAATTTACACATGTATTTAAATGACTTAATATGTTAACACTTGTTGTTTAATTAATCCATATGTTAACACATGTCTCATAATTTAATTAATTATACTTTTAAATGTTAATAAAAGATTAATACAAAAATCAAGCTTAATGAATTGTTAATTAGTATTTATATATGTATAAAAAAAATTAAAAGAAATAAAAACCAAATTCAAATTAAACTTTTGAAATCCAAATTAAAGTCAACTTATTAAATTTTAAAATGATAATTCCATCTTATTATTTCAATTCTTTTTATATTTATGGCTTGAAAATAACAGATTTAACAATGTTAAATGATTTATAAAAGAGATTACAAATCACTTCTATTATTCAATGAATTAAGAACATATATTATATTGTATTTTAAACTTCTATTTTCCATTCATATATATCTAGTAATATTTAAAAGAAATGAAACAAACTTTCATTTAAATTTAAAAATTCAGCTAAGATAAAATTTTAAACAATAACATTTATTTTAAGTATTTACAAACCAAAGACTTATTAATTAAATAAATTTTGAAAAACAAAATATTATTTTAAATCATAATTTCTAAATCACTAAATATATTATTAGAGTTTGAAAACATGACTTAATTATTTATTAAATTCCAAGTCAAAGATTATCTATAATATATATATACATTATAGATAGAATATTTATTTAGCTTTTAAAAGATAAAATCACTAATTAAATATTTATTTAATTAGTTTATTAAACCAATTCATATTTTATTAATCAATATTATTAAATTAATTTAATTTCAAACACAGATTATTAAATTGATATTGCCAAAATTCCGGGTCATCACATCCCTCCCCCCTTAAAAGAATTTCGTCCCCGAAATTTAAACAAAGGTAATTTAATAATCAATTTAAAGATTATAAATTTAAAACACAAGCATATGCCAAACATATGCTAACAACCATAACAACCAATTCATTCAAACAAACAATCTAACTATCCAGACAAAATTCTGGATAGAACTTTCACGAGTTTTCCCAAGTATATATATACCGGGATACTCGTTCTATAGAATTTAAACAATCAATATTACTAAGCTATAGAGCTCTTATTCATCTATATCTACAGAACTAGACAGCATATCAGACTACAGACGAGTCTGATTCAACAACCAACCTCTATAACAGCTGGTTCTAAAACCAGAGATAGACCATAAACGAACTCCCTCAGAGATACGTGAAACTCATCGAATTCCAGTTATCCTAACTGACAATTCAATTCAGAAAACCAAATACCAATCCAACCAAAACACAGAGAAGAGATCCAAACATCACTGAGCTAACTTTCCAGATTTACCAAAACTTATAGCTCCTGAATCAGAGAAAACTCCAACTACAACGAAGTCTCCAACTTCGAATTCCAAATTCCTCCGACCATCATCCACAAAAGTCTTCAGACAAATCCTGGGCTGCCACATCCAAACTGATCAGCTTAACCCTTGCTGATTCCTCTAGAACAA
Organism: Allium cepa; assembly: GCA_030765085.1. Classification (NCBI taxonomy): domain Eukaryota; kingdom Viridiplantae; phylum Streptophyta; class Magnoliopsida; order Asparagales; family Amaryllidaceae; genus Allium; species Allium cepa. The sequence continues at coordinate 440,904,837 of CM060929.1, forward strand.
GCAGAACCAAAAACAACCCAATACAATGATCTCCTCAAGATCAATCCAAAACCAAAACACAATTCTACTTCATAAACAATAGAAGACAACAAACTTCTCCAAATCCGGAAAAGACAATCAGAAACACATCCAAACTGCTTCCGTTGCACAACTCTGATCCGAAGTAGATAAGAAAATGCTGACGAAGAACACAAGCACCAACTGGACATCACCTTCCAGAAAATCTCCAACAATCCAAGAAAACACTCAAACAATCGCAAGTCACATTTGCGATCAACCCAGATAAATTTCCAAAGAAAACTGTTCTCTCTTTACCAAATAGGACAGCTTACACTGATCTAGTCAATCCATTGAAGAAACGGATTCACTCTGCAGCTTCAGAATTCCATCTTCAGAAAAACTACTCAGCTAAGACCTCCCTGTCAGCTTACAGAACACTCCGAGCTGCACTGCTGACACTAATGCCAAACTTCCTAATCCAAAGCTCTTCGAGAAACTCGGACTTCAAAACAGACAGAAACACCACAACATCCTGCTGACTCCAGCCACAACACCGAAGCAGACATACTTCCCAAACTTGTTCCAAAGAAATATCTTCGGACACATCCACATCACTGCATCTCATCACGCAGTTACAACTTCCTGAGGTATCAAAATACTATCTCTTGCTCCACCTCAACTGAACAAATCCAAACTCAACTAACCAAACTCTGTACTTCAAAGATGACTCCGAACCTTAACAGGTTTCCATCAAAAATCTATGAAGTACTTATACATAACAAAACTTATTCGAGACGGTATTAGGTCTACAGTCTCGACAAATACACTTCCAACCTCAATATCAGACTCCAACCAATGGTAGTAATCGTGTTACAAACACTACTACCTTATCTACCTTTATAACCTATATTGGAAAACCCGAACAGGCAACCCAACAAATAGGTAGAAATATATATATATATATATATATATATATATATTTATAAAATTACAAATACGCTCTCTCAAGATAGACACCACTCCAGAGCCTAGGTATTCACTCAACCTAATGCTGTAATACCACTGTAACGACCCAACTTCATATCTCCAAGAAGTCGTATCGCTAATAAGAAAGAAAGGGGTAGAAAAGAGAAAGAAAGAGAAGAAGAAGAAACAACACATCAGAATCTAAACAGCAGAACGAATAAATTATATTAATAACATAAAATATTACATAGTTTACAAACACTATCAGAGTACACAGATAATACAACACATACGAGACAGTTATAAACACCTGTCTAGTATTTACAACATAATACAATCCAGAGACAACACAGAACACACAGCGGAATACTATATATCTAACGCAGAAGCCTCCTGCTCCATTGCTCCTCCAATATTCGTCAAAGCTGACCTGAATCCCTTGGCTACTCGTAAAAATTTGAGTACCCAAAAGTTTATGAAAACAAAAGATAAACTCCGGGTCAGACATGGGTCTGGTGTGAGTAACAGGTTAAAGTTGCTTAACTTTCAAAAACCTTTTGAAAAGAAAGGTATCACGTAAGACTTCCCACACATAAACAAGGAAAAGTTTTTACCTTACGCTAACCAAAACATTTGATAGGAAATCCAGTGATATTATAATAGGTCTAGGGTTTTCAAGTAAATATGAAATAGCCGAAATTGTTACATTTATTAAATTCCAGCTACTAGCCACAAAAGTGGTTAATACAATCAAAACCGTTGGCACTTATTGGATTTTGGATTCCATACAATGGCAGGGCTACTGGGGTACCGTCCGTCACAGTACGTGGCCTAGATCAACGTACCGAGGAGTACGCCCACTCCCTTGCAACACAAGGATGGACCCATTCCTTACTGAACAGTTCCGAATAAGACAACCCCGCAGTTGGTGCGCAATTCCAACTGCCCACTAAGCCGAATATAAAAGGGACCTCTAGACAGGGATCAATCTTGCTCGCCAGTGGGAGCTACCCACGAAGCCTTGCTGCACCTCCCCTGTTTTAGCCATTCCCGGTTGATGAGGCTTGAGGCTACGATTACCTTTAGAGAACACATTTCTTAGAATGATCATCGTCCACCTGACGATGTTCTGAAAGCATTCAATCCATACAAGTTGGTTCCGGGTTCGAACGAAACCGAAGGCATTATCTCGTTACACTCGTTTTGGAATTACCCTCAGAGTTAACGACGACAACCCTTGCACTCTGAATCTCCTTCTCGAATCTATAAGTACTATTCCGTCAAACTCATTACGGAATCACCCACAGAGTTATACTGACGTATAGCCCTTACACCTTGAGTCTTCACTCTTCACATAAGATTCACGACCTATCGTTAATTTGGATCGATGTGGTTTTCGGATATCCAAATATGGAAACCCGATCCCGGTCTCATCGAAATCCAAAACGTGTCTTTTAAGGCCAAGTTGTTTTAAAGTTTAAAACAATTCAATTTAATTATCTATATACACACAGATAGATAATTCACATCACAATAGATAATCAATATTATCATCATAAGAGATAATCCATATTATCATTATCAAAGATAATCCATATCATCATCACATTGCAACCAATGCATCCATATCACTTAACATTACTAATCTCATATCTGAGATTCAAACCATTCAAAGAAACCATTATCATCTAATCATATATAAGCAATTATCTATTAATCATACATCTATAATTAATTTAAAATGAATTAAATTAATTACATCTTCTCTAATTAATTTAAAATGAATTAAATTAATTACTTACATCAATATATAAATCTTGCTTACAATCACCATTAATTAATTACAATTTAATTAATTAATTATCCTCTAATTAATCACCTTAATTAATCACCCTTGATTAATTATTCTTTAATTACATTCAAGTAATTATCTTTTAATTAATTTCACAAATTCTTAACCAAAATAGTAATTAAACTTTAATTACTTCATCAATTGATTAACTATAACTAATTACATTAAACCTTAATTTATTACAATTAATTAATTACAATTAATTAATTACCCTTAATCACTTATTAATGATTAATTAATCTTAATTAATGAATCTTAACTACATCATTAATTATTAATTAATGATTTTTATTTAATTAATTATCTTATATAAATTAATTACATTAGGTAATTAATCTCAATTAAACCATAATTGTTAATCACCTTTGATTAATTTCATTCAGTAATTAACTACCCTTAATTACTTATCAAATTAATTAATCCTTAATTAATTTCTTTAATTAATCCCTTGATTAATTATACAAAATAATTTAATCCAAATTACTTTCACAATTCCATCATTATCCATTAATTACATCTAGCAATTATCCTTAATTACTTGATTGAGTAATTTTACTTCATTAATTACATCAAGTATTTATTACCAAATCCAATGTTTAAAATTAATTAAACTTAATTAATTAATTTGAACCAATCACATTAAACTCCGTTAATTACATTAAGTAATTAATGTCTTAATTACTTTCATTTAAGTAATTAACTTAAACAATTTCACATAAATTAATTAATCCAATTAATTATTAAAAATTAATCATATTAATTAATTACTAAATAAACCTTAGTTAATGACCATCATTAACTATTATTAATTCTTTAATTACTTCTCTTAAGTAATTAATTTTCGTTAATCATTATCAATTTCAAATTAATTAATCTTTAATATTCAATTAATTAACCTTTAATTATTTAGTTAATTAGGTGTTAACTGCAACTTAATTCATAACTACTTGATTAATTAATTCCTAATTATTAATTAAAATTCAATTAATAATCCTTAATTTCAAATTAATTATTTCTAGTTAATTAACCTTAACCATTAATTAATTAGTTAAACCTTTAATTACTTATTTAATTAATCCAAATGATTAATTAATCAAATAAATTAATTGTCCATTAAATTTCCTTAAAATTTAATGAATTACAAATCTTTAATTTCTAATTTACTTAAGATCAAACTTTGTTACTAATCAAGTTACCATTTATAAAGTACTAAACAATTTTCTTTAATTTTACCTTCAAATTCCATTTTAAATTTAAGATTTAAAAATGAATTCAAATTATCTTTAACAAAGTTTTTAAAACACATTTTAAACCTTTTATTTCACAAGTTAAACATATACTCATTAAAATAAGATGTTCACAGGACTTAAAACAAAATTCATATTTAAATTCAAATTAATTTGAATTATACCTTAAACATTTCAAATTGTTTAAAACATTTTAAATTTTAAAACCCTCCTACATTTCAAAACTGAAATACTTAAAATTTGAATTCAGATTAATCTTCAGATTTTAAATCTCTACTTACATTTTTAAACTTTATTTAAAAATTCAACCACTTAATCATTTTTAAAATATTTAACCATTGAGTTTAAATTCTTATTTTATTTTAAAACTGAGATTTAAACTTAAATTTGAATTCAAGAATTTAAACTTGGATTTACAGTTTAGTTTATACCTTTACTTTCATCTTTAAACTTTAGTTTGTAAATTTTCTTTAAAAACTGTTTTAAAAAAAAATTCAAAGAGACAGGTTTCTAAAACCCGTAACAACTTTTTACCCGAGCCAACCAAATATTTCTCCGAGTCAACAAGATAAGAACTTCGAGAAAATCATCGGACTACCCTAGGAAATCTCGAGACAACTACTCTGCTTCCACCCAAAGTACATCAGAATCCAAAAGTGCACGGTGCACGTGCACCGTGCCTCCGACCATCACCATCCACCTCCGGTGGTCTCTCCCCATCGACGACCAACCCCACGACCAAACACAACCATCAGATCACCGTTTTAAACTCGAAATTGAATTCGAGTAATCTACTTCAAACCTGGAATGGTAAGAACGAAAACATTCCCAACCTGTCAACACTTCAACCACCATCCTCCGACCACCGGAGATCCTCCACCACCGGCCACAGCCTCGCCTACCCTCCCTCTAGCGATTCCCGAAATTCCATAACACTCGATCATTCCTACAGATTGCCACGAGCAAAACAAACTGCCTTGTTGAAACTAGGGTTCCGGACAAGAAAACGTTACCGCAGCCACCTCGATGAAGTTCATCGCCATCCTGTATTTTTTCCGACCTCTCCAATCGTTCCTCTACCACCAATGAGGGCCATGACCATCCCGGACAACAAGATCAACTAAGACAACCCAAAACATCACATCCAGTTCAACTCGATCTGTCCTCAACTCCAAATACTAAAATTTATATTTTCACTTCTAAAAATCGTGATTTTGGAAAAAGTTTCAGTTTATATTCCTGGATTGATAAATTTAGATGTTTGAATTTCCACTTATATTAAACTTGCCCTGTTCCTTTTGGATTCCAGTAACATTCAATTTAAATTTTAACTTAGTTATAATTTTAACCACTAATTTATCATTAAACAAACAACTTTTGTTAAGAATATAAGTCCTAACAGAGATCAGATAAGATGGTAATGAATTTTGATTAAAAACAGAGCTTGAAAACGAAGGATAGACATGCACACCTCCTACATATATACACAGACAAAAATCCAATCATATACAGACATTCTTAGCTTCAGACATTAACATGCAACCACTACTATACTTAAACTTTTTAAGAAAAGTGTTACTCACCTGGTTTTAGTATGAAGACAGGTCTTCCAATTTGAAAAACTTTGAAAGCTGGTTTTGCAGAAGTGCTTTTAAAACTGGAAACCCCTTTGCTTTTAAACTTGCTTTAATTCCAGGTTTTACAATACAAATGCATGCAGAAAACTCCATATTGAAATGATGCAGGCTACATATTTTTGAGATGGTTACAAGCTTGATTTTGATTTGCAGGTTAGAAAATGCTCTTACAGGTTTGATATAGGAGGTGGATTACAGGGTAATGATTTACAGTTTGAAATATGCAGTTGCTTTGAATAGTTTTGAAAATGCGGAGGGTTTTCATGCTTTGATCTCTGATTTTGGGTTTCAAAGAAAGTGTTTCAGATTTTCTTTTTGAGAAAGCTTTAAGTTTTTTTTTCCAGATTTTTTTTCTTTGATTCGCTAAGCTTTTGGTTTTGAAAAGAAATGGATAGAGAAAAGTATATGTATTAGGCTGAAATTATCTTAACAAAATAAAAGAAAAGATAAAAATTGAATGACACTTGTCATATACTTTTATTCATTAATTTACACATGTATTTAAATGACTTAATATGTTAACACTTGTTGTTTAATTAATCCATATGTTAACACATGTCTCATAATTTAATTAATTATACTTTTAAATGTTAATAAAAGATTAATACAAAAATCAAGCTTAATGAATTGTTAATTAGTATTTATATATGTATAAAAAAAATTAAAAGAAATAAAAACCAAATTCAAATTAAAATTTTGAAATCCAAATTAAAGTCAACTTATTAAATTTTAAAATGATAATTCCATCTTCTTATTTTAATTCTTTTTATATTTATGGCTTGAAAATAACAGATTTAACAATGTTAAATGATTTATAAAAGAGATTACAAATCACTTCTACTATTCAATGAATTAAGAACATATATTATATTGTATTTTAAACTTCTATTTTCCATTCATATATATCTAGTAATATTTAAAAGAAATGAAACAAACTTTCATTTAAATTTAAAAATTCAGCTAAGATAAAATTTTAAACAATAACATTTATTTTAAGTATTTACAAACTAAAGACTTATTAATTAAATAACTTTTTAAAAATATAATATTATTTTAAATCATAATTTCTAAATCACTAAATATATTATTAGAGTTTGAAAACATGACTTAATTATTTATTAAATTCCAAGTCAAAGATTATCTATAATATATATACAAATATATATATACATTATAGTTAGAATATTTATTTAGCTTTTAAAAGATAAAATCACTAATTAAATATTTATTTAATTAGTTTATTAAACCAATTCATATTTTATTAATCAATATTATTAAATCAATTTAATTTTAAACACAGATTATTAAATTGTTATTGCCAAAATTCCGGGTCATCACACATCCAATATTAACAATCAAACATCCATCATAATTATCATCCAAATCAGCCAAATAAACATCTGCATGTTGAATATGCGAGTATATGATTTTGTTTGATGATAACAAACATACATATTCATTTAAATGTATTTGTTAATGTACTATTTTATTTTTCAAATAATTAAATAAATATTTGCTAAATAAAATAAATAACACAGAATATAAATTCAAACGAATATTTTATTCAAACGAATATTTATTACAATTTTGAATAGTACAAATTCGAGCTCTCGCTATATATACATATACAATTTCAATTACAATATAATTTCAATTACATCACATTTCAATTTACATAATTGTCCTCACTACATATCACTCATTCTCTCGTATTTAATCTTCAACTTGAATCCATCATCTGAGCAATCTGCAAAATTAAATACCAATGCAGTAAAATTGAAAAGAAAATATTTTTGCAGTATAAAATAAAATGGAATTTTGAAAATTTTATTTGCCTCAGTTATTTGGGTGTTCGTCATCATTTAATTTCGAATTCATCATACATGAACAACTTATGACATGCACAGTGTATTACTGTACATGCCACAAGGTCGTGCACATCGATATACACTTGATAAAGTTACAGGAACAGGTGAGCACAAGGTCAAACCCAAATAAAAGTCGGGTTCAACTCAAGTAAAAATAAAGTCATGATATTAGAAAAATGTCAAACCCGAGCTACAAGCTGGATTCAACTCAGTGCACAGCAACTATCTGATGCAGACTCGATTGATCAGTGGACAAAACAGCATGGCACAAAGACACAATCCAACAAACAAAGCAACCAAACCCAAGTGGATATACAATGGAGCAATTCCTACTTAAAACGATTGTACATGAACACCTGCAACAGTAGAAGGCCACACAAGCAACCAGAATGCCATCATATGTACAAAATCAAATGCAAGCCAACATCAAAGCATTCACCAGCTCAATATGCTATGCATAAGAACCAAGGTCAGAGGCGACATCAAATTATCATGTGACAGTGCACTGCAAACGGACTCATGTGGAACAAGTGAAGACAACAAGTTTACATGACAGTATGAATGCCATGACATCAGAGGCGACTTCAAGAAGACACAAATACAATATGAACTTATGTGGAACAACTAAGGTGCGGACCAATAGATGCAAACTTCAAAAGGTACCAGACTCGAGTACATCAAATCAAAGACAAGTACACAAGGAGACCGTCAACCAGACTATATGTAAACAAGATGCGTACACACTTGACTACATGATGAACATAGCTGCAAGACCAATATTCAACAACAACTGGCCTCTACATCAAATGACAAACCCTATATGTAAATATATGACGAATGAAATTTCAGCTACTAAAACATACAATGCGAACTTAAGGAAATAAGAAATACAACAAAGTAAACAAGTGACTGTGATCAAGCAAAGCAACCCGAAGCTATGCCAAAAAAATATAAAAAAAGTGCAAACCAAGATGAACTCAAACAATGCCGAAATCATGGTACATCAGTAAGTTAAATGTGAAGGCATGGAGACAACATGGTGATAAACTGCATTCAAGCATTAGGTTAAAAATACAGCAGAGAAATTAACAGTTTTTACCAAAGTCGAAGTCAGGTGACAATGAATAGGTCAGAGACATAATGGCCGAAGTAAGTACACAAACAAAATGCAAAGTCAACTCAAAGCCATATGCAATGACCAGAGGCAGTAAACAGAGAAGCCGAAGTTTCGAACCAAAAATAAGGCCGTAGGTGATTTCAAAACAGAATCAAATTCAAAATGTCAGAGAATCAAAATAACCAGGGTACAAGTTCAAAAAAATCTCAATAGCACAATATCGAGCAACAACAAGTGTACAGGTAAATGAAAATTCAAGTCGAAGCCGTGAGCAATTGACTCAAAGGCCAGCAAATCGTGGTGGCCAAGAAATCGAACTAAGTCAGAAATCAACACCGTAGGAATCAAGTAACAAATATATGAATTGGAACAAGTCAGAAATCATCACTAGCATCCATAGGAAAGTCAATGGCCGAGATAAATTAAATGACAAATTCAAACGAATGAGAAAATAGGAATTCGAATCCTATATAAACCCATTCATCATCGGCTTTCAAATCCATGATGTTCAAGTACGAAAAACATTAAAGCACAAAAGCATAAATTACATACCGAAGCAAAAATCGAACCCAATCAAATTGGAGCAGCCGAATGCAAAATCGAAGAGACGGTCATTGGACAGAGCAAGCACGCAAGAGCATATAATCGAATGATAAATTGAAGCAGCGCTTCAAAAAGACCTAATTTTTTAGAAACGAACGGGAAACAAAGAAGCTAATATTTTTCACAAGGAAGAAGGACGGGCCGAAGAAATAAACGAGATAGTATAAAGGGCATTCACATTTATGGGCCGACTTCTATAATTTATTTGGGTTGTTATATTTAAAATTAGGGTTTATTTATTTTATTGTTTAAAAGTGTTTTTAATTTCTCTTTTAAAATTGTAATTTCTAGCCGTGTGACTAGGGGACGAACTATGGTGGTGTAGTTCAAGAATTCGCAACTCAATGGCTGAGTTGTGGCAGGGTTTTGAGCGTAGAGTTAAGGCTAGTCGATAGCGGGTGTCGCGAGTTTACGTGTGTAAGCGTTTGACTGCTTAATTTCTAGTAGAAACCTTGGGGGCAGCACGTAGGCATGATTTTGCCGAAGCTGGGTAAATTCTGTGTTGTTCTATTTCTACATTTATTATTCTGCTATTATCTGTGCTGCTATTCTGATATATCTGTGTTAAAAATATTTTATAAACTTCTGCAACAATTTTTATAATTAATAGCATCACCCTATTTACCCCCCTCTAGGGTGAAATCGATCCTACACAGCAATTAACTAATTGACAATAACAGGTATTCAAGTGGCAATTTAATTTCAATAATAAATTAAATAACAATTAAATTTGAAAGGATACAATTTAATAGGAATAGCAATTTAATTATATTAAACAGACATAAATAAATTCCTAATCACATCATAAATTAATTTAACAAAGATAAGAAATTTTAGAAGTTGTAAGTGGGTTAAAACATATACCTTTGAATTCAGCCCATAAAAATCCAAACAGAAGCGCAAAACTTAACAACCTCCAAATTCAAATAAATCAATTTCATGTTGTCCAAAATTTAAATATGAATCCAATAGAAGAAATCACATGTGAATCAAAGATTATATGCAAAAGATATTCATGTTATAAGAAATACTATTAAAATAAAAATTAGTACGCGTTAAAAAAAATAAACAAATTTTAATACTTACGTTTTTCTCAAGATGAGGCTTTGGGAAATGATTGAAGAACAACTAAGATGAGGACGGGAAGTGTACGAAAAATGAAAAAAATCATGTTTTATAAAAGAAAGATTTTGGATTTGCAAGAATTAGAGCTTTAGAATACGAGGTGTCAGGAGATGCAAAATGTAAAAGACGAAATAAGCTGTAAATTATTTATAATTAGGAAATGAAGGTGGAGGGACAAAAATAAATGTCACATTTTATTTTGGAAGCTTCAGGCATTAATAATGCGTAAGAAAATGTATGTAGGAATGGAAAAGTTTGCAAACAAAAGTAAAATTTTGTATACGTGAAAATGAGGTGGCAAGAATTAAATACAACCTAAAAGTCAAGGCTCGGGTATTAAACAGAAGGAGAAATAAACGGATTAAGATAACTATTTTAAAACGTTCATGCAACAATTAATAATAAAGGAAATTAATGGACCATGTCCATCGCACAACCTTTTGAAATTCAATTTTTTTAAAACGTACCCAAATTAACTTGAATAACTCAAATAATATTCAAATTTGCATGCATTTAGGTTTTTATCTACGCAGAATAAAAAAATTACACTTTCCTTAAGAATGAAAACATTCAATTTGATTTCCTAAAAATGATCTTTTATTTCCATTAAAACACCATTTTTGTTTAACACAAAACGTTGTTTCTTTTATTAAATCTATTAATTGCAATCAACGTTTTCATTCCTTTTAATTAAAACATTTGAATTACAATAATTGCAATTACTTACAAAGTTAAATTTTAAAACAGACAACTAAAATGGATGAAAAATAGAAAAATTATTTATTTAAACACGTTTATAAATTTGTTGTTTATACACAAGAGTAATAAATAACTTACTGAAATAGATTATCTTCCTATTCTTATATTCAACCTGTAAGCTAAAACATAGTTCAAATAAACATATATTTCTTTCTTTAAAATCAATCATTCTATTCTTTATTTTAATAAAATTAAACTTACATTCATAAATGAAACATTCATTTTATTTTATGTAAATGTTTTTTTATTAAATCAAACTTTCCTTATATGTTCACAAAACATAAGATGCTTTTAATTACACCTATTAATTTACAATCAGTATTCTCTCTCCTATTAATTGAAAATTTTCAATTACATTAATTTCAGTTGATTAAGTTTCAAAATGGACTAACTGAATATAATGAGTGGTAGAATAATTATTTCCTATCAAATAATAATTTAAACATATTTATACACTATTGGATACAATCAGTAATTATACATTTCTTACTAACTAATAGTTTCTCGTCTCTACAATCAAACTTTCAGCTACCAAACATTTCAAATAAATAAACATATGTTTTACTCCTTTACTAAACTTATTCATTTTTATTCTTTTATTTTGATTTACATTCCTACTATTAAATCAACAATACTTATGAAATTATTAACATAGGTTTCTATCTTTTTATTTCATAAATCATTGCCTTGTAAATAAAGTTTACATTTCTATACCTTTTATTACGTTCACACTATAGTTATTGTCTTATTCCACATTAATGTAACATTTATTGACGTTCAATTGGAATATATCCATTCATTATAATATAAACTCCAATAAATTGATCAACATGATTTCCATTCTTTTCATTCAAATCAATAGTCATATTATGATTAAAAATCTCAGTTAATTTATTTAACTTGGTTTCATTCTTTTTATTACATAACTTAAGCACTGCTATTCATTTTGTTACATTCACAGTCTCAGTTATTGCCTTAATCTTATTAATGTAACATTAAAGTTCATTTAACTCTAATTGATTTTCCATTTTAATTAATAGGCCAAATAAACAGGCAACTGACAACAATCGTTACCAACTTTTAATTACATTTATGAATTCACTATTCACAAACAAATGTTACAATTTCTTACATAACCCAAATTTTATTCAGTGGTCATTTATTTCATACTATTTCATTTATTAATTCAATATTTACATTTGTCTTCTTATATCAATTCATATCTACGTATAATATTTACATTATTTCATTCATTGGAATTTTATTTAAGTTATTAACAATTAACTTACATTTATATTGTTACAATTGATTAGTTTTTATTTCCATTAACAATTCACAATTTTTTATTTTCTTCAATATTAAATTACCAAAATCTTATTAAAGTAACAAATTTAATTAGCGAAAATTTACGGGTCATTACACTCTTCCCCATTCAAAACTTTTCGTCCCTGAAAGGAAAAAGAAAGGAAAAGAGAAATTGAATAGTCAATATATCTTATTAAAATTATTAAATTTATAAACAATAAATTTAAAAAATAAAATAATTTAAACAAAATATATAAATTTATAAACAATTAATTTTTTTAGTTTCAACTTAACAAAAGTTTGGAAAACATTTCAGAAAATTTCCAAGCCCAAAATTCATGGGAAATTTTGGCAGAGTCTCCTTTGTATAGAGAGGCTTGGGAGAAAATGTAAGATCAATAAAACAATATATAACATATATTTTCCAAAATAATATATATCCCAACATGGGAAAAATAATATAATATCGCTATAAAACCGTAATCCGAGAACATACCTATTTGTCGGGCAAACAACGCTTAGATTATGAAATCAAAAGCAGTAACAATTGCTTCCACAACCTGTATTTCACTTATATAATCCAAAAGAGTTAATAATTATATAAAATGAAATATTTAAAGTTGTTTCAACTAATAACAACAAATCAATATAAACAACAATCACTTGCAAGTACATCATATAATCATCATATGAAATCAGTGTAATCAACCATCCATTCATAACAAACAAAACAAATGGTTTGTTCGGGTTTAGACACTCTTAATCGCATAGAATGACAAATAAACTACTAAGTATACTATATACTGTACAGTCTTAGATAAAACTCAACAAATTTATTTATACATCCAAAACAATTAGGAGTATCTTTCCCCAACAACCATAAGCCAAAACAACAACAATTTCAAACCATAAATCAAGTTCATTCTTTTTAATTCCATTTCTCACCTATCATTTCTTTAGTTTACATTTATTCCTTACAAAATTAAATTTCCATTCATTCATTCGCTACTTAATTTCATTTATTTACATTCATTTATTTATAGTATGCATGTTGAATTTAATTACTTAACATATCAACTCATTAACTTAAGTTCATAGTCATCTACTTGCAATACTTACTTTCTATCACAATTTATATAGTAACATTTCAATTACAACTTAAGTTTTAACAATTATGACATCAAATTCTTATTTATAAAAGGTAATTCATTGAACACTTTCATTACATAAGGCTTACTTGTAAAAAATTACATTACATAATCTTTTAACATTTTAACCTTTATAATTGATAAGTTATATATGTCTTTAAGAATGCAATTGAATGTTACACAAGTTTATCTTATTTCATTTTAGTAAATAAATGTTCAATAGTTATCATTTCTTATTTTCATATCCTTTTTATTTACAGGTTAACAGTTATATTTTTTATTTAGAAGTTTCAATTATTAATGGTTAAAATCTTTATTCCATTAGAGTAATTGAAATTCTCTAATTTATAGAAATTTAAAAATTAAATACCGGGTTTCATTTCAAATCATTTACAATGATATATATAACCATATCTTTATATATATATATATATCAAATCATATTAAAATAATAATAAAATCAAGATTTATTTTTCAAACAATTGTGTAATTTCTACTACAATAGTCTTCCCACTTTGAAACTTGAAAATGAATGTCGATGATGCATGCACTCATCACCGAAATTATTTTCAAGTGAAATGGAGGGGAGTATAGAAGTTATTTCCTTCCAAAATTTCTTTAAAACAATTCTTTCAAATCATATTGAAATATTTATGCCAGAAAATACTTCAAAATAATATTAATTTTTATATTCCAAAATTATTCGAAAGAAATTTTGGAAAACCCCGGAACTTAAGCTCTAAAATTTCCAATTTATTCTCATTTTATTTGTATGTTTTATTTTACAGCCAATATTTGTCAATTTTTACTTCCCAATAACAAATATATTACAACCAAATATATGATTTATAAAATTTATTATTTTATATACAAAATATATAATAGGCAAAATTATTTCATTTTCCTATATTTCAAAACGATATTGTGTAGGTCTGTCTTATTAAGTGCTTAGAAATCCCTATCGATGTCATAGCATCCTATGCACCAACCAGAATTTATAAATACAAAACGGAACAAATTAACACAATATGAAAACCTTTTTATAATACTAACAAATACGCTCTCTTATATATATACTCTCAGCGACTCATCATAAGGTATTACTACCCTATTAAATATGAGCCATACCCCACAAAGCTTAGGTTATTTCTAAACCAAAGCTCTGATACCAACTGTAACATCCCGTCTTTTTCGACGTTTTAAGCGAGATACCTTTGTTTATGTGCGGCGTGGTCTTACAGGATACCTTTGTTTTGAAAGGTTTTTATAACTTTTAAAATCCAATTAAGATGTGTTTTCTCATGCTGGTTTACCAGACTGATCGAGCATTATTCACTTCCAATGCTTGGGACAAACCGAGTATATTTATAGATTCAGTTTGGATGCTTTAGAGCTTCCGAAGACGAGCTAGAGGTCTTCAAGTTGTAATCACGTATGTTTATTTTCTGCTACATTGGTTACTTAAATTATCAAAATTTGTGAGGACAAATTATTATAACTTTCCAGGCTAATAATTAGTTATTTGCGTACTCTGATTTAATGTATGTATATTATGGTTTCTCTTTGATAAAGATCATTGACATTATATTATATGTTATTCCGCTGCATTGTGAGATTCTATGTTGTTTGGGTTTCTTTCTCTTTTTCCTTCTTTCTTTCTCCTAACCATTTTCCTTTTCGTTCAATTCAAGCTGGACATCTGTGATTTATTGTCAACTTAATCTGCACGGAATTGCGGGTCGTTACCATATGTATATTATTTCAATAATTTTTCTGTGTGCATATATTGTATTTGGATCTAAAAGAGATTAATTTTTTGTATAAATATTAAAATCTTCATATGTGTGCATATATATATATCCTTTGATTTGTAATAAATTTATATTTATGTAAAATAAATACATATAAAATTAAATAATAATTTTATAAAACTTGCAAATAATGTTATTTAAAATTGGTTTCAATTTTTATCTAGTTACTTCCATATGAAAATTATTAAATTAAATTTAAAAAACTGTATGGCTGAGAAATTTTTTACACATGTTATTATAATATTTTATTGATACTTTATTATAAATATTTACATATTTATTTATGCTATATATAATTCTATAAAATAGTTTAAATATTATTTAATATATATATATATTTGCATATTATATATATATTGTATATGTCACTTGATAATTTTGAAATATTTCATGTATATATATATAAATTAATTAATTTATTGTATTGAATTTGAAATTATTTTAAACAGATATAAATATTTGAATTAATTTACTATATACTAAAATAATGTTAGTTTAATATATATATTTGTGTATATGTATATTATTTTATAAAATTATACATATTACAATTATTAGTTCATTATATATATATATATTCATACATACATATACATATACATATATATATATATATATATATATATATATATATATATATATATTGACAACACTCATGTATACAGATGGGCTAACATGTGCGTTGTGGTGTAAATCCCAACATTTATACACGGGGATGTCAAACCATGTGCGCCTTATTATGTTGCACATGCACATGTACACATATATGTATATGATACACATATCATATAATATAATAAAAACTTAATTTTGAATAAAACCTTATTTAAAAAATTAAATAAAATATTTATTTTTCTTAAAACTAATTTAGATAAGATCTAAATAAACTTAGACTTATATGCCCAATAAGAGCTAAATAGAAGTCTCTTTTTGAAATTTACCCATTTGCACTGCTACGGGCTAACGTAGTTCCAACAATTTTCTCATAGCATACATGGCTGTCGGCTCCTAACCTGCAAATAACATCAACCACTTCTATTCAATCATATTTATCTCCTTTTAGGAGACATGTTCTCTATGACTTGTGATCAAGATATCCTTCATTACAAAATATATGCATAAAAATTCCAATGCAGTGTTTCCAACTATTTCAGCTCTAGAATTCTCTCAAGCATTGCTCGATGTATTCAACTTTTCTCCATTATGCTCAACCAAGTCAATGGAATCTCTACCAATGGGTTGGCTCAGTTACTTGGTAGTTTAGACTATAAGAATAAAGACCATAAGTTGAAACTAATGAACCATGTTAAAAAAGTCAATGGGATCACTATCTCCAGGTATTCTTATTGAATTTTCTAAAGTAAACGCTAACTCTAAGGAACTCCTCAACTTGATTATCTATGGATTTCTTAATTTATCATTCTGGTTCTTCAAGGATCATCAAATATTCTGTTCTCCACATACTATATATCTCAACGCTTCATTCTGTAATAATTGTTGGAACTAGGCTAGCCCACAACGGAAGATATAGGTGAATTTTAATTTTTTTTACCCTATTGGATCTTTGTTGGGCCTATGAAGTGTAATTCATTTAGAACACTTCTAAATTTATTTTAAATAAAATTGTGCATTTATAATGTGTAGTTTGAAATTTATTTGATTTTGGTTTTAGTTAATATACACACACACACGCATGTATCATATGTGTGTGTGTGCATGTGCGTGCATGCATGTGTAATATATTAATCTGTGTAAGGTATAACATGCTTGTATATAGATGCCGGGATTTACATCGCAACGGACACTTAGCTCATTTTATATGTATTGTATGTTGTCAAATATGTTTATATACAGATAGTTAAAAATTCCAAATAATTATATATATATATATATATATATATATATATCTATGTATATACATATAAATATATATATATATATGTTCCATTATTGAAATATTACTGAAAAATATATTTACGTAAACTACATGTTATATTATAAGTACAATTAAGATATATATATGTGTGCGTATGTGTGTGACAAAATAATATTTTTAATACGAATTAAAATAAACTATTTATTTAATTTATATGTGTAAATACGCATAGCTAGTCAATATAATAATTAATAGTAAATTAATTTATAATACAATATATATACACACATAAATATAAATATGAATAAAATAATTTTTTTAACTTTCCAGTCAGAAAAAATCTCAGATTTAAAGTTAATACCATTTTAGTATTTTATTATACATAAATCATGAACTAACAATCAATTTCAACCTTTAATTAATTAATATAAGATAATGATTTAAAAAAACTAAAAAATTTAAATTCCCATAAAATATAGGATTATAGTTCAGGCTTCATGAATTTTTTTGAATTTTTTGGAATTAGAATGATATTTTTAGTTAATTAATTACTGTGCGACTGAAGTTAAAATGTAACAATTTCAGTTATGATTAATATGTATCTATATCGTAGATGCTATTATAATATCAGGGGATTTGATATGAAGTGTTTTGGTTATCGTAAGGTAAAGGATTGTCCATGTTTATATACGGCATGGTTTTACGAGATATCTTTGTTTTGAAAGGTTTTTATAACTTTTAAAATCTAATTGAGAAGTGTTTTCTCACGCTGGTTTACCAGACCGATCCGGGTGTTATTCCCTTCCAATCCTTGGAACAAACCGAGTATATTTACATATTCAGTTTGGATGCTTTGGAGTTTCTGAAGACGAGCTAGAGGTCTTCAAGTTGTATTCACATATATGTTTATTTTCCATTGCATTGGTTATTTAAATTATCAAAATTTACATTGACAAATTATTATAACTGTCCAGGCTAATGATTAGTTATTTATATACTCTGATTTAATGTATGTATATTACTGTTTCTCTTTGGTAAAGATCATTGATATTATATTATATATTGTTTCGCTGCATTGTGAGATTTTATGTTGTTTGGTTTTCTTTCTCTCTTCTCTTCTTTCTTTCTCCTTACCATTAGCCTATTTGTTTAATTTGAGTTGGATATTTATGGTTTATTGTCAAATTAAACTGTATGGAACTACGGGTCATTACCATATATATATTATTTCATTATTTTTCCTATGTGCATATATTTTACTCGGATCTAAAAGAGATTTTTTATATAAATATTAAAATCTTCATGTGTGTATGTATATATATTTATATCCTTTGATTTGTAGTAATTTATATTTATGTGAAATAAATACGTATAAAATTAAATAATAATTTTACAAAACCTGCAAATAATATTTAATATTTAAAATTGGTTTCACTTATTTATCTTGGTATTTCCATATGAAAATTATTAAATTAAATTAAAAAACTATTTGGTAGAGAGAAATTCTACACATGCTATTTTAATATTCTATTAATACTTTATTATATATATACATATTTATTTATGTTATATTTAATTCTATAAAATAGTTTAAATCTTATGTAATATATATGTATTATATATATATATATATATTTTATTGTATATGTCACTTGATGATTTTGAAATATTTCATGTATATATATATGTGTGTAAATTAATTTATTTTATTGAATTTAAAATTATTTTAAACATATGTAAATATTTGAATTAATTTAATATATACTAAAATGATGTTAATTTAATATATATATATATATATATGTGTGTGTGTGTGTGTGTGTATGTATGTTATTTTATAAAATTGTACATATTACAATTATTAGTTCATCATATATATGTATGTATGTATGTATGTATGTATGTATGTATATTCATACACATATATATTAACAACACTCATGTATAAAAATGGGATAACATGTGCGTTGTGGTGTAAATCTCAACATTTATAAACGTGCATGTCAAACCACGTACGCCTTGTTATGTTGCACATGCATATGTACATATATGTGTGTATGATACACATATTATACAATACAATACAAACTTATTCCTGAATAAAACCTTATTTATAAAATTAAATTAAATATTGATTTTATTTAAAATTAATTTTGATAAGATCTAAATAAACTTGGACTTATAGGCCCAATAAGATCTAAATAGAAGTTTTTTTTTTGAAATTTACTCATTTTCTCTGTTACGGGCTAACCTAGTTCCAACAATTTTCCCATAGTATACATGATTGCCAGCTCCTAACTTGCAAATAACATCAACCACTTCTATTCAATCATATTTCTCTCCTTTTAGGAGACATGTTTTCTATGATTTGTGATTAAGATATCCTTCATTACAAAATATATGAAGCAAAATTCCAATGCAGTGTTGCCCAACTATTTCAGCTCCTGAATTCTCTCATACATTACTCGATGTGTTCACCTTTTCTCCATTATGCTAAACCAAGTCAATGGGATCACTACCAGGGTTGGCTTAGTTGGTTGATAGTTTAGACTATAAGATTATAGACCACAAGTTCGATCTTCGAGATCGACACTTGTTGAAACTAACGAATCATGTTAAACAAAAGTTAATGGGATCACTATCTCCAAGTATTCTTATTGAATTTTCTAAAGTCGACTCTAACTCCAAGGAACTCCTTAACTTGGTTTAAATCTATGGATTTCTTAATTTATCATTCTGATTCTTAAAGGATCGTCCCACATACTACATACTCTCAACACTTTATTCCGTAATAACTGTTGGAACTAGGCTAGCCCACATCGGAAGATATATGTGAATTTTTTTTTACCATATTGGATCTTTATTGGGCTATGAAGTGCAATTCATTTAGAACATTTCTAAATTTAGTTAAATAAAATCATGTATTTTATTTAAATTTATAAATTATAGTTTTAAATTTTTTTCG
This sequence comes from Allium cepa, assembly GCA_030765085.1. Lineage (NCBI taxonomy): Eukaryota > Viridiplantae > Streptophyta > Magnoliopsida > Asparagales > Amaryllidaceae > Allium > Allium cepa. The sequence goes on from CM060929.1 coordinate 440,925,116, forward strand.
ATTTTGGTTTTGGTTTTTATATATATATATATATATTTATATATAAACACATTACATATATGTGTGCGTGCGTGCATGGCTACATGTGTAATATAGTAACATGTGCAAGGTATAACATGCTTGTATATGGATGCTGGGATTTACATCGTAACGGATACATTTTATATGTATTACATGTTGTCAAATATATGCACGTACATATAGTTCAAAATTCTAAATAATTATATATATATATATATATATCAATGTATACATATAAAAATAAATATATATAAATATGTTCCATTATTGAAATATCATAGAAAAGTATATTTATGTAAATTACATGTTATATTATAAGTAACAATTAATATATATATATATATATACATATATATATATATGTGTATGTATATATGTATATTACAAAATAATATTTTTAATATAAATTAAAATAAAATATTTATTTACTTTTATGTGTATATATATATATATATATGCATAACTAGTCAGTATAATAATTAATAGCAAATTAATTTATAATATAATATATATATACATATAAATATAAATATGAGTATAAATATATGTGTTTATATATGAACAAAATAATTTTTTTAACTTTCCAATTTGAAAATATCTCAGATTTAAAGTTAATATCATTTTAATATTTTATTACACATAAATCATGAATTAATAATCAGTTTCAACCTTTAAGTAATTAATATAAAATATTGATTTAATAAAACTAAAAATTTTAAATTTCCATAAAATATAGGATCATAGTTTAGGTGTCATGAATTTTTTTTGGATTTTTTGAATTAAAATAATATTTTTAGTTAATTAATCAATGTGCGACTGAAGTCAAGATAATTTAATAAAATATAAAAAAAATTGAAAACTTTTGAATTTTTTTCCATGATTACTAGACATCATGAATTAATTTTAAAAATAAAAATGAATTTTCAAAAATATTATTATTTTATACAAATTTTTTAAATTAAATATTCAATAAATATTGATAATAAACATATATTAATAATATAAAAAATTATTTTCAGTACTTATATTTCATAATAAACATAAAAATGTATAAGAAAAATTTTAGATTAATTTTATATAATAGATATAAACATATATGCTTTAATACAAATTTTACATGAGTGCTCATTCAAAATTAATATTTATATGATATAAACTAATATAAAATTAAACTAACTTTTTTAAAACTTATAATATCAAATTAAAAAATTAATAATAAATATAAACATTAAATTTTATATGCATAACCAACATTACATATAAAGATCTCACCTAACAAATGCAATAACAATGATATGTAAATATCCGCAGGCATATATGATTAACATATTATAAAGCATGATAATCTATTTAATATCTATGTTAATAAATGTTACCTACTACAGATGCCCTCAAGTCCGCGTTGAAATAATGAATTCTCTTTCTCCAATTATTGCTTGATCCGTCAGATTGCTAGTCTAGAATCAGCGACCTTCTACTATCGAATAGTTTTTGTTTTAACTTGAATTTGATTTGACATTTTTGGAGATAAATGGAGCTTTGTTTTGGCAGCAACAATAACGTAATGACAGCCATATTTTAAAAGATGAAGGCGGATAAAAAATCTTTTTATTAGGTTAGGTTTGGAGAACACTTATATAATGTTTGAGAAAGAGAAAAGAGGATCATATCCTTCCTTTTTCTTTCCCAGTTTCCTCCATGTATTTTAAACACTGATTGCCTCCATTTTTGGTCGTCCTTATCACATAATTGCATCCAAAAATATCTTCCAAATCTATAGATTAATACCCTATTTAAGCCCAAACAAATATGGTAATTAAATCTAATTTAATTTCTTATCAATTTCTCATATTGATTGACATATTTATAACTATTATAAATATGTATACACGATATTTGTTTCTCAAATCATATTCAAATTTTATAATTAATATTTCATAAAAATTAGTTAATTTACTTAATTTATTACAGTTATAAACTAATTAAATCATTTGGTCTAAAGAGAATTCATCATTCGGTTGTATGACTTGTGAGTCAGTGATTAACATCGAACTATTCAAATGTGAACTTTTACACGTCACTTAGCCGGTGATGTGACATTATGGCCCAATTAACGCTTACTTAGTTATAGTAAAATCCAATTTTCATTTAATAACTGTAACCTGGTTGCGACCTTTATTTACACCATTTATCTTCGTCAAAACTATATCACTTTGGACTTATGGAATTTGGTAATAGTCAAAATTTCAATATTATCCACATTCAACTCTATAAATCCAAAAAAAAGTTATTTGGTTCAATAATAACAATTATCATAAACCGAAATGCTCTGGCTAGAGACTTTGAGTTGACTTGAGTTGACAGTGATACTAACCCTATATAACCGAGGAGACGAATCCTCTTTTGAATAGTGCTTCATTTCCAATATTTTTACTCGACCCAACTATAATCACTCGATGGACGTCATGCCATGATTTGACTATAATCAAAGCAGAGCTTTCATATTAAAGATCCATGAAATTCTCAAGCTGAGAAAACTGTATAAATCTATCACATCAATAATTTCTGTATGACCTTAGTTATATTAACCAACAGAATACTATCAAGTGAGTCGTTCCATAATTATCCAATAACTATCAGTAAGTAACCTCTAGGTGCCTCCAGCATCCATGAGTAATACACTACCCAATATTTGGAATCATTACATACTCTAGTCTCAGTGGATACATCAATATCTATTCTTGATGCATCTTGACTAGAAACATTTAAAATGGCATATTTATTTACTTATTATGATAAATTACTCATGATTACATCACTTTGTAAATACTATCACAAAATATACCATTTATGGATTTAATATTAAATATACTTTTAATTAAATTACTTAATTAATATAACCACATTATACCAAGTATATAATAGAAAGAAAGCACCTTTATTTCGAACAAGATTGGTTAACGAGTTATATGTAACAATTTACATAATTGCCCCTATGGCATAACCAACTATATCAATCTCTCACTTACACTTGCGGTCAATTATGGAATCTTATTTCAAATTCTTCAATCAGTTTTCTCAGAACCAATTAGGTCAGTCCCTACGTAAACGGGTATGCAATTATGTTTTAATTATCTACTCTATCCGATAGTGATAAACTATTTTATCATGTGGAACAAGTCAGAGTATGTCTCTCGACTTCTAGTGAGTTCTAAGTTCTGTTATGAACTATATCACGACATTGTTATCACATAAAAATATTATGAGATTCTCAACATTCAGAATCGGCTCAGTTATAAATTTGTGCACTTATATTTTTATATACATTGCTTTTATTGCGGTACTATTCAAGGCAATGTACTTAACCTTTTTCATTGAATCGGCCACAACATTTGGAACATTTCTAACTTAAAGGTTCTTTCAATTTAATATCAACATATTATACTCAATATCACTTATAAAGTTTGAGTCCGAACACTTCTTTATAAGGAGTTTTTATTTCTGTAAACAATTCCATAGTATTTCATAAATACACAAGTACACTTCAAACAACCATTTAGTGATATCAGTTTGGATTTGATATTTTCTTCATATATCAATTACATAAACAAATCATGATATCGTAGACAACATAACATGTACGATAAGTTTTATTGCCAATGCATAAGGAACCTATCTCACATGTTCCATATTAAACAATTTAACAAGGTGTCTTTGCATATTGATTTGGGACATTCCCTATATCTTTTATACTCAAATATAAAAGACATCATTTACATTCCAAAGATGACTATTAAAACAACTAAGGTTGATTTTAACACAAGTACATCGTTAAAATCAATAGCGTGTTGTTTACTTATAGTTTAGATATATTAATGTACCTTTTAACGTTCTTTCTTATAAACAAATACTTTCTCTGCATTTTGATTGATAATCAAAATATATTATATTTCTATCAAATTATTTTGTCCAATTTTGATGAATATAAAATGATACTTTCTATCATTTCTTGGATCATATCCAAAGACTAACAAACTCAATATCGCTTCCAATGACTTCGAGACATTTTTGGTTATTATGTAAGCAGTTTACTCTAAATCATTATTTAGAACCTTTTGTGTCAGTACATATTTACCAAACATAAAGTCATACTAAGTGGTAATTTTGTGAGTAAATCCGAATTAATTTAAGCATGTTTAATACCAAATTTATTATGTAATTTCAACAATTGAAATTTGCAATATTATTCTTATCCATATTGCTCGTTTAATTCTAACTACATTTGTCTTGCTCATAAAGACTCAATCGCGGTCGATGGATTGCATCCCTTCAGTTATGACTACCAAAACCATATTTTGATAGCATGCTTGGAATTCTTTCATATTTACGTATCATAGAGTCAACACTCTTAATGGTTTAATTAAATAACTAAGTATTATATATTTTCGATGTAATGTCCCGCCTTTTTGTACGCTTTAAATCGACGATAAACCACACACGTCAGACTTAAACCATATAGAAGGGCGGATTGTTATGGGGTAAATAAGAAAAAGAAAGAAAAAACAAACAGAATCTTGCAGCGGAACAATAAAATATAATAATCAAATATATCGTTCATGAAGCTGTTTTACAAAATATTTGATTACTTTACTTATACAATACAATATCAGAGTTACACATACCAGAGAATAATCAATAATAATGCAGCGGAACAATGTGAAAGTAGTGGATACTATAATATATAATAATAAATCTTCGTCTTCGTCCTCCCGAATACGATCTTCAAATCCTGAAATGCTCGGACTGACCCGAGCGAATTGAGAAGACAAAACACTTGAGTCAGAACTAAAAGATCTTACGTAAGTTAAATCAACGGTAAAAATATGAGTGTAACGGCGTCAGAGTTGTTTACGTGATTTGACATCTCCTATCCAGTGTCTAACGTGAGTGCAGTAACTCAAAAGATGCTCGGGATTCACATCTCCTAAGGATCCGTTAAACTATTTACTATGTAGTAATATTTCGCTATTATAATGATGTCTGTTAGTAAAATAAACTTACTTTTAAATAGCGTTAAGGAGTGACCCAATATTCCCCTTAACATGTAATAGTGCCAATAGTCTATACAGTATCGTAATACATCCTGATCGGGAGGCTACCAGAGGATACTCCATAGGTACGACACAAATAGAAACTCGTACAAGGCGCGCTAGAGTAGGTGACATGGCACAACTAGGCAATGCCAGGGTAGATATACCAATTACGCTTCCAGGCCGGTGGTAACGCATAGCCGCAGCTACCGCCCACCTCGAGCCACACCCCCAAATCAAAGAAATAAAAAGTGGCCAACGAATAAATCCAAAAGTCAAAGTATAATATCGAAGGGATGTGTCCGATCAAAGGTGCTATCTCATTAGCCCGTAGATCGCTCCTTTTTAGCCACCTTATGCCAACTCACGGGAGTCGGGTCCACGTATTTACCTCAAAGGAAACGCCGCCACCATCCTACTTCATTCTGGAATCTACACCACGTACATGGTTGTTAAAGTGGTTTTCGGAGTTGGCAAAGAGTATGACAACTTTCGATCCCGGTCTCTTTAACAACCCAACGTTATTATAACACCGCGGTCATTTCAAAAATTTACACATCAAAACCAGGATATAATATTTATTTCAAAACCATATAAATACGATATCATTTCAAATTTAAAAACCAAATCAATATGATATTCTTTTTATTTCAAATCAATATAATATCATTTTATTTCAAATATATCCCCATTTTAAAATCATAGCACTTCCAAATTTTATACTTTAAAACCAAACATTGAAAATTTAACACCTTTAAAACATAATGCTATGAAATTCATAACTTCGAAACATTTCAGTTTCTATAAACATTTCAATTTCGATATATTTCAAGGCTTTAAATATTCCAAAATTTCAAAACTAAATTTGATAATTTGGATTCAACAATTAAATTTTCTATTATTTAGTTTTGAAATATTTTATATAATAAACCCCTTATTATTAAATAAAACTCAAATTTCAAATAAATAGATATTGCCTTCAATTCGTTATACTTGAAATAATCATTTAATTCACCCAGACCAAAAAAATCAAGTTATAATAATTATACCTTTTAAAATTCCAATTTAATAAATTTCACATCAACCCTGTTGGTTTAATCCTTAAATAAATTCAATTTCATAAAATCTCAAATTTATCTAAATTTCAAATCAAATTTTATTCGAGTAAAATTCTTAACCAATTTCATATTTATCTTCCAACTTAAATTTTATTTAAGTCATTAAAACTCTATATATATACAATATCGTAAACAGGTACTTAACTGTAATGACCCGGTATTTTCAACCATTCGCATCCGCACATGCCGGACTTGAATTGTTCAAAATACCGCGTTGTAAATAAAATTTGACAAATCTCAGAATATACAGTAAATAAATAATCACAGAATCACAGATACAGAAATCAGAATACTCGCAGCGGAATTTGAAATAACTTAGTGGTTCATGAAGCCACTATCACAGAGTCTCAGAATAAGTATAAAGTACATAGTTTTAAACCAAAACAGTTTGAAATAACCATAGAAAATCCCAAATCCATTTATCTCGAATTACATATGCTAAGATATAAGACTAAATGGAAAATAGACAGCAGCTTAAAAGAGATGATCTTCAACCGTCCTAGCTCTGGGGAAGGTGAAGTCCGAACTGATACTCAGGCTGACCCGAGCGTAAGAAATAAACACAAACACTCGAGTCAGGACATACATACTTATACAGTCTAAGCTAATTCAAGTGAACTGTAATATAAAGGCAAGTAACTTAAAGGATGCTTGAGACCGCCCATCCTCTAAGGATCCGTTAAACTATTTACTATGTAGTAATATTTTGCTATTATAATAGTGTCTATTGGTAAAATAAACTTACTTTTAAATAGCGTTAAGGCTTTACATTTTCCATCTTAACACATAATAGTGCCAATAGTCTATATACAGTACCGTAATACCTTCTGATCGGGAGGCTACCTGTGACGCCCCACTCCGAGAGCCTCGTTAACAAAGAGTATTATATAGATAATACTGTCGGCTAACGCGGACAATAGATTATAATGGAAGCGACCATGTGCAATCTTACCTTAACTATTCACTAAATATGTCGCAAAGTAGAAACACATTAAAATTCGACCTATTCAATAAATAGTTAAGGCAAAACTACAATGGCTATAGGATCTATCAGAAGAAAATATAACAACTCAAATGTAATATACATCACAGAACAGTCGATCATAATATACACATACACAGATACACCACAGAGTATACAAAATAATACATGTCAAGTGGTACAGGAGACCACAATATACAGACGAGACGAAAGAGTATAAATCAGAGTTACAACAGATAAGGACTACAAAAGACGCTATAACAAAAAGAAGCTAGCGAATAGTCCATGCGGAAGCAAAATAGGCTAAGTCCCCAAAAGCACCTAACCTGAAACATCTCGGTCTGACCTGAGTATAAAATACCCGGATCAGTCTAGATAACAAATCAGTTAGATAAACTGAACAATAATAAACCTGCAAGGTCATACAGTATAACAAATATCTCTAGAGGAGATAACACAATCATCAACAAGAGATGAATCATATAGAACAAGCCTCATATCATCGGCAACATATAGAAACAAAGGATACAAATATCCCAAAACAAGCCAATAGGCAAACAACAAATACCAATAAGGTATACAAGTTCCACAAGGTAAACTCTATACTCCATGCGGCTCAAAAAGACCAATACCGAAGAGCGATACCAAGGGAATATACATATCAATGAAACATCATAAAATTTGCTCGAGCTCAGTACTGTACAAACAAGGATCCATGAGCCCGAAGACTCCAAACCCAAGTATCACCCATGCGGCACATAAGGCCAACATCAGAGCGAAACTATATAGGGCAACAAACCCGAAGGCACACACCCGAAGGCAACATACCTGAAGGCAACAAACCTAGGGAGACAGTCCGAAGACACTATCCCAGAGGCAACAAACCGTAGTGGTGAAGGTCGAAGACCCAGTACTGGACACCACTAACTGGCTGAATGTGTCACAACTCTCGAAAAGGAATCCGAAAAGTGTTAACGTATGTCCCATAACCACTCGTTCGCACTAAACGGTTTACTATCCGTCAGTCCCTTTCACACTCAAAGCAGTACAAAGTTTACCTCGTATCATCGATAAACCAAACCCGAAGGTCAAAACAATCAATCGAATAGGTCAAGGATTAATCGGAAAGATAAACGCACAGATTCATGGTCCGTGTTTTGCCCAACCATTTAATCACCCTTCCACTTCGTTCGAAGTGCGAAAGTGTGTGTGTTTTAAATAAAATTTATAAATTAGAGAAACGAACTTTTAAATGCGATTCGAGAGATTATTTTATAAAAACCCGTGGATTAAAATAAAAAGGAACCATCAAAAGTCAAACAATTGATAATCATACATGGCATCATCATGAATCGATTCAAATTGAAAATTCAATCCAAAAAGGCAAATTGGGCTCAAACAGCAGGTTCAGTCGACTGAACAGAGTTTTCAGTCGACTGACCCTGTGCCTGGAAATTTTCCAGGTTTAGGAAACTTTCTGTTTCCAGGTTCAGTAGACTGTGCAGAGTTTTTCAGTCGACTGAATCATGCCTGGAAACTCTCGGGTTTCAGGTTCAGTCGACTGAACAGAGTTTTCAGTCGACTGAATCATGCCTGGGCTATTTTTCAGCCTTATTCAAATGGAGAGCAAACTCTTCCAAAAATGCAATCGGACGAACATTGGCTCTAAGGGCTTATGCCAGTCGACAACCCGGCCCTATATGTTCCTCGATGCATCACCAAAACATGATTAAAACATCAAAATTAGGATTTCAAAGGTTTGAACCCAAAACACTAAAAATTGGATTATTCCCCAATTCAACCCAAACCAAATGCAAGTGCATATGAACAAGGTGTTAGGAATTTATACCCAACATCAATGAAATCAAAAGAAGTAGATGTGAGTTCAAAACTCACCTTTTTACACAAAACAAAGAAGATGAAGAAGCACAATTGCAAGGAATCAACCAACTACACTCCACTTCAACACTACAAGCTTCAATCTAGAATCAAAGCAAGCATTTCCTAAGTTAGGGTTAGGAAAAATTACAGAAATTGAAGAGGAGAAGAGATGGAGAAGATGGAGATGAACTTACCAATGGATTCTCTTTGATTTTGGAGCAAGAATCAAGCTACAAAGGAGAAACTAGGGCTTGCTAATTTCTATTTCTCTTTCCTTTCCCCCATTTCAGTTTTTAGTTTGAGAAATAAAATGAAATGAAGATGAAATGAAGAGAAGGGTTGGGCTAGGGGGTTAAGTGAGCTAGTGGGCTGAATCCAACCCCAAACCCAATAGGAAAAGTAGCCAAAATTTCACAAACTCCAAACATATCAAAGATTATACTCAAAAAGATCGCAAACGCCATTTTGGACTCAATGGAGGTAGTTTCGAGCTCCAATTCGGCCATTTGCAGAAAGTAACATTTCGGACCCCAAAATCCGAATAACGACGCTATATTTAAATCAAACATTTAAATATATAATCGTTAAATATGCGGGTTGTTACAGATCTCCCCTCCTTACAAAATTGCGTCCCCGCAATTCCTAGAGACGATATTTGTAACAACTTCATACAAAAGGAAGAATAAATTAAGATGGAGATGAAAAGACATACTCACCGGTTTCAAGCTAAGAAAGAAATCCCGGATAAGATCGCTCGATATACTCTCTGGTTTCCCAAGTACAGTCATTGGGATTAGCGGACCATTGAACTTTAACGAGCGGCACGTCCTTGTTTCGAAGGTGTCGCACCTCCGTGTCAAGCACGCGAATAGGTTGATGTTCAATAGATAAGTCCGGTGAGATCTCAAGCTCTTGCAAATCAGGAGAATCAATTACAGAATCCGAATCTCGAAGACACTTCCGAAGTTGCGAGACGTGAAACACGTCATGAATGCCCGATAAATGAGCTGGAAGTGAAACTCTATAAGCCACAGGGCCAATACGTTCAGTAATAGAAAACGGTCCTATTTAACGAGGAGCCAATTTTCCAGTCGCACTGAAACGCATAACCCCTTTCAAAGGAGAAACACGAATAAAAACAAGATCGCCGATCGAGAACTCGAGAGGCTTCCTACGGTTGTCCGCGTAGGATTTCTGGCGACTCTGTGCCTCTTTCATCCTCAATCGAATAAGATCAATCTTCTCAGAAGAATGACGAACAAAGTCCGGGCCAAGAATAAGCTTCTCCCCAGATTCCAACCAACAAGAAGGTGATCGACATGGCCTTCCGTATAAGGCTTCGAAAGGAGCCATACCGATACTAGACTGAAAACTATTGTTGTAGGAGAACTCTACAAGAGGTAGGTGATCCTCCCAACAACCACCGAAATCAAAAATACAAATATGGAGAAGATCTTCCAAAATACGATTCACCCGTTCAGTCTGTCCGTCAGACTGCGGATGATAAGCTGTAGAAAAATTAAGCTTTGTTCCCAAAGCTTGCTGAAGACTCTTCCAAAAATGACTCGTGAATAAAGGATCACGATCACTCACAATAGAACTAGGAACACCGTGAAGTCTCACGATTTCCTTGACATACAACTTGGCCAAATGCGAAGCTGTTCTATTAGACTTAATAGGGACAAAATGAGCAGATTTGGTGAGGCGACCAACAATAACCCAAATACTAGAATGACCTGATCTCGAACGAGGTAGGCCGTCAATGAAATCCATAGAAATTTGATCCCATTTCCACAATGGAATCTCAAGAGGTTGAAGAAGTCCAGAAGGACGCTGATGTTCGGCCTTCACACATTGACATGTCATGCAGTTGCTCACATAACTCGCCACATCGCGCTTCATGCCTTCCCAATAATAAAGACGACGCATATCGGCATACATCTTACTATTACCGGGATGAATGGTATACTTAGAACGATGGCAATCATCAAGAATGCCATGCCTAAGTGCAAAATCAGAAGGCACAAAAAGACGGTTCTTCTTACGAAGACACCCATGAGAATCAATGCTAAAATCTTGCAACGCCTCATCACAAGATCCAGACTCACAAAGCTGAATAAAATGCAACAAATCAGGATCACGCCGCTGAGCATCGGCAATACGATCCAATAAAATAGGTCGAGCTCCCAAACTAAATAATAGAATAGGAGAATCAGAAGATGAACCTCGATCACGAATTTCACAAAAAGATAGAGTCTCAAGAACATTCCATTCGGCAAGCATCATAGAAATAACAGCCGAATGTTTGCGACTAAGCGCATCTGCAACACGATTACCCTTACCAGGGGTAAACTGGATATCAAAGTCATAGGAAGCAAGAAACTTGAGCCAACGCTGTTGTCTCATATTGAGTTCCTTCTGAGTAAACAAATACTTCAAAGATTTATGATCGGTATAGAGAATGAAGCGCTCTCCCAATAAATAATGTCGCCAAATCTTCAAGGCAAAGACAATGGCGGCTAACTCAAGATCATGAGTGGCATAGCGAACTTCATTCGGACGCAGTTGCCTAGAAGCATAAGCAACTACCCGATCCCTCTGCATAAGCACAGCACCGAGACCACTACCACAAGCATCGGTGTAGACAACAAGATCATGATTCCCTTCGGGAACCACAAGAATAGGAGCATTAGTGAGAAGTTCTTTCAAGGTCTGAAAGGAAGCTTCACACTTGTCGGACCAAATAAAACGAATGCCTTTCCGAGTAAGGCAAGTGAGAGGAAGCACAACACGGGAAAAGTCCTTAATGAACCGCCGGTAATAACCCGCCAATCCAAGGAAACTACGAATCTCATGCACATTCTCAGGCCTCTTCCAATTCTGGATGGCTTCGATCTTTGAGGGATCGACAGAAATGCCATCGGAAGATACAACATGGCCTAAGAACTTAACCTTATTCTCCCAAAAGCAGCACTTGGAGAATTTGGCTTTAAGCTGATGATGACGGAGAGTACTCAAGACTATTTTCAAGTGATTAGCATGCTCAGCTTCAGACTTAGAATAAATAAGGATATCATCAATGAAGACAAGAACAAACTTATCGAGATATTCCCGGAATACCCGATTCATGAGATCAACAAAGAAAGCAGGAGCGTTCGTCAAACCGAACGGCATAACGAGCCACTCAAAAGAACCATAACGAGTACGGAAAGCGGTAAGAGGTATGCTATCCTCCGCGACTCGTAACTGATGAAAACCTGTGGCAAGGTCAAGCTGAGAAAAGACCTTAGCACCACTCAATAGATCGAACATGTCATCGATCCTAGGCAATGGATACCTATTTCTAATGGTCAACTCGTTAAGCTTGCGATAGTCAATGCAAAGCCTAAGAGTTCCATCAGACTTCTTCACAAAAACGACCGCGGATCCCCACAGAGAAAAACTGGACTGAATCAACTGCTTGGACTCAAGCTCTAAAAGCTGCTTCTTGAGTTCCTCATTTTCCTTTGTAGACATCCTCGTGGGAGGACGACTAACTGGCTGCGCGCCTGGAATGAGATCAATCCGGAACTCAATTGCCCGTTTGGGTGGCAAACCCGAAACAGGTTCAAAAACATCAGAAAAGTCACAAGCAATAGGAATACGAGATACATCATCACCATCTCGCGAATCAAGAGAATACAAAGCCATCTCGGAATTATCCACATCTCGAAGAACAAGGGATAACTGAGAAGGTGAATCAGGATGACAAAGATATAAAATTCTCTCGGAACAAATAATCCTGGCATCGTAACTCACTAGCCAGTCCATACCAAAAATATATCAAAACCCAAATGAGAAACAACGTGCAGATTCGCACGGAAAGAAAAGCCACATAAAACAATCTCAATATCATCACAAAGAAAACTAAGGGTCGCGGATCCCCCAATAGGATTCGCAATCCTTAAAGAAGTAACCATACAAGAAACATCCAAAGATAAATCATCTACAAGCTTCTTCGATACGAAGGAATGTGAAGCAACCGTATAGAAAAGAACTCGTATACTATGATCATGAAATAGAATTGAACCCTCCAAAATAGATGGAGTCATACCTTTGGATTGAGAAGGACCTCCAGAAGCATTAGCCACATTGAGCTTGCCAGATTTTGCATGAGCAGGAGCAGTAGGACAAGCTGAAACATGATGACCTTCCTTCTTGCAATTACGGCAGAAGAGAGGTTTAGGACAAGCTCGAATAATATGATCCGGAGAACCACAATTGAAACACTTCCGAACGAAAGGTGTTACGGAAGATTGAGGCTGAGAGCTAGGACCACCGGTCTTCTTCTTCTTAGAAGGAAAAGGCTTCTTCTGAATTGGAAACTGCCTCTTGTTGGGGTTCTTAGAAACCTCAACATCTACATCACTATCACACTCCTTCTCGACGGTCTCGAGATGAAGTGTCGAATCAACCAATTCCTCAAAAGAAAGTTTAAGATGGAGCAACAAGGACTTCTTAAGATATTTCTTTAGGCCAGAAACAAACTTCAAATTCTTCTTGTAAGAAGTGCTGATAAATTCAAGACCATACTGAGATAAAGCCTCGAACGATGCGACATACTCAGAAACAGAAGATTTCCCTTGCTTCAACTCAAGGAAGCGACGGGTCAATAAATTTTTTTCAGATTCAGGAACGAACTTGAGTTCAAATCGTCCCCGAAACTGAGTCCAAGAAATAGTAGACTCATCAATTTCAGCTACAAGAAGCTCATACCAGTCAAGAGCACGCTCTTGTAATAAGCTAGAAGTTACAAGAACTCTATCATGGTCAGAAAGATCCATGCGAGAGAAAATACGCTCGCACGTGCGAAGCCAAGCTTGGACTTCAAGAACAGACTCAGAGCCCTTAAACGGCTTTCCTCCAAGATGAGCAAAATCACTGCACTGACGTGCAAAAGCAGACTTACGAGGTGGAGACACTCGAGGAGGAACGGGAGGCTGAGTGCTCCTAAACAATTCCAAAAATTGATCGGCAGACATATATACGCCATCCGGATGCGAGCCACTAGATTGCCCAGCATCCGAACGTCGACCTCTGCCTCTTCCAGACATAAGTTGAAAGTAAGATAAGAACAAGATTATTCACAAGGTAGATATTACAATACAGGATACTACGGAATAAAATGCATTCCTAGACGTATTTTCAATATCTATCTAACCTTGATGGAATAAAGAGACACGATGATTCAAGGATCTGTATCACTTGTACACTTTGATGTACCATAATATGTGCATCTATTCTGTGTTTATCATATTTTGTTCTGAACCTGGCTCTGATACCACGCTGTGACGCCCCACTCCGAGAGCCTCGTTAACAAAGAGTATTATATAGATAATACTGTCGGCTAACGCGGACAATAGAGTATAATGGAAGCGACCATGTGCAATCTTACCTTAACTATTCACTAAATATGTCGAAAAGTAGAAACACATTAAAATTCGACCTATTCAATAAATAGTTAAGGCAAAACTACAATGGCTATAGGATCTATCAGAAGAAAATATAACAACTCAAATGTAATATAAATCACAGAACAGTCGATCATAATATACACATACACAGATACACCACAGAGTATACAAAATAATACATGTCAAGTGGTACAGGAGACCACAATATACAGACGAGACGAAAGAGTATAAATCAGAGTTACAACAGATAAGGACTACAAAAGACGCTATACCAAAAAGAAGCTAGCGAATAGTCCATGCGGAAGCAAAATAGGCTAAGTCCCCAAAAGCACCTAACCTGAAACATCTCGGTCTGACCCGAGTATAAAATACCCGGATTAGTCTAGATAACAAATCAGTTAGATAAACTGAACAATAATAAACCTGCAAGGTCATACAGTATAACAAATATCTCTAGAGGAGATAACACAATCATCAACAAGAGATGAATCATATAGAACAAGCCTCATATCATCGGCAACATATAGAAACAAAGGATACAAATATCCCAAAACAAGCCAATAGGCAAACAACAAATACCAATAAGGTATACAAGTTCCACAAGGTAAACGCTATATTCCATGCGGCTCAAAAAGACCAATACCGAAGAGAGATACCAAGGGAATATACATATCAATGAAACATCATAAAATTTGCTCGAGCTCAGTACTGTACAAACAAGGATCCATGAGCCCGAAGACTCCAAACCCAAGTATCACCCATGCGGCACATAAGGCCAACATCAGAGCGAAACTATATAGGGCAACAAACCCGAAGGCACACACCCGAAGGAAACATACCCGAAGGCAACAAACCTAGGGAGACAGTCCGAAGACACTATCCCAGAGGCAACAAACCGTAGTGGTGAAGGTCGAAGACACAGTACTGGACACCACTAACTGGCGGAATGTGTCACAACTCTCGAAAAGGAATCCGAAAAGTGTTAACGTATGTCCCATAACCACTCGTTCGCACTAAACGGTTTACTATCCGTCAGTCCCTTTCACACTCAAAGCAGTACAAAGTTTACCTCGTATCATCGATAAACCAAACCCGCAGGTCAAAACAATCAATCGAATAGGTCAAGGATTAATCGGAAAGATAAACGCACAGATTCATGGTCCGTGTTTTGCCCAACCATTTAATCACCCTTCCACTTCGTTCGAAGTGCGAAAGTGTGTGTGTTTTAAATAAAATTTATAAATTAGAGAAACGAACTTTTAAATGCGATTCGAGAGATTATTTTATAAAAACCCGTGGATTAAAATAAAAAGGAACCATCAAAGTCAAACAATTGATAATCATACATGGGATCATCATGAATCGATTCAAATTGAAAATTCAATCCAAAAAGGCAAATTGGGCTCAAACAGCAGGTTCAGTCGATTGAACAGAGTTTTCAGTCGACTGACCCTGTGCCTGGAAATTTTCCAGGTTTAGGAAACTTTCTGTTTCCAGGTTCAGTCGACTGTGCAGAGTTTTTCAGTCGACTGAATCATGCCTGGAAACTCTCGAGTTTCAGGTTCAGTCGACTGAACAGAGTTTTCAGTCGACTGAATCATGCCTGGGCTGTTTTTCAGCCTTATTCAAATGAAGAGCAAACTCTCCCAAAATGCAATCGGACGAACATTGGCTCTAAGGGCTTATGCCAGTCGACAACCCGGCCCTATATGTTCCTCGATGCATCACCAAAACATGATTAAAACATCAAAGTTAGGATTTCAAAGGTTTGAACCCGAAACACTAAAAATTGGATTATTCCCCAATTCAACCCAAACCAAATGCAAGTGCATATGAACAAGGTGTTAGGAATTTATACCCAACATCAATGAAATCAAAAGAAGTAGATGTGAGTTCAAAACTCACCTTTTTACACAAAACAAAGAAGATGAAGAAGCACAATTGCAAGGAATCAACCATCTACACTCCACTTCAATACTACAAGCTTCAATCTAGAATCAAAGCAAGCATTTCCTAAGTTAGGGTTAGGAAAAATTACAGAAATTGAAGAGGAAAAGAGATGGAGAAGATGGAGATGAACTTACCAATGGATTCTCTTTGATTTTGGAGCAAGAATCAAGCTACAAAGGAGAAACTAGGGCTTGCTAATTTCTATTTCTCTTTCCTTTCCCCCATTTTAGTTTTTAGTTTGAGAAATAAAATGAAATGAAGATGAAATGAAGAGAAGGGTTGGGCTAGGGGGTTAAGTGAGCTAGTGGGCTGAATCCAACCCCAAACCCAATAGGAAAAGTAGCCAAAATTTCACAAACTCCAAACATATCAAAGATTATACTCAAAGAGATCGCAAACGCCATTTTGGACTCAATGGAGGTAGTTTCGAGCTCCAATTCGGCCATTTGCAGAAAGTAACATTTCGGACCCCAAAATCCGAATAACGACGCTATATTTAAATCAAACATTTAAATATAAAATCGTTAAATATGCGGGTTGTTACACTACCAGAGGATACTCCATAGGTACGACACAAATCAAACTCGTACGAGCTCGCTAGGGTAGGTGACGCGGCACAACTAGGCAATGCCAGGGTAGATATACCAATTACGCTTCCAGACCGGTGGTAACACGTAGCTGCTACTACCGCCCACCTCGAACAACACTCCCAAAATCAAAGGTGCGCACCAAACAATCACAAAGTAATAGAATGGCATATGAAGAAGTGCGTCCGATCAAAGGTGCTACCACATTAGTCCGTCAATCACTCCTGTTTTAGCCACCTAATGCCAACTCACGGGAGTCGGGTCCACGTAAATACCTCAATAGAACGTCACCACCATAACTACTTCATTCTGGAATCTCCACCGCGTACACGGTTGTCAAAGTGGTTTTCGGTATCGACAGAGAGTATACCCATATCCTATCCCGATCTCTTTAACATCCAACGTTATTATTGCCCGTGGTTATAAATTCCAAAAATAGTTTATATTTCAATCAAAATACTTCATTTTAAACTATTTAAAGGTGAAGTTATTATTCTTAAAAAATCCAATATAAATCCCAAAGGTTTAGCCTTAATTCACTTGCATCAACTACAGCACTTGCAAAGTGCGGTAATATCCTTTACAACAGATTTAAATAAATTAAATTTCAGACTTCAATAAAATTTTAGCAATAATTAATCCTTAATGTAACAACCCTGAATTTTTTGATTTATTTTAATTGTTTATTTTGATTATTTTATTTTAAAACTTTATTATATTTATTAAAATGAATAAATTTGTTATTTTAAATATAAATTTTAATTTTGTGTGAGTGATAATTTCAAACCTGAATAAATTGTATATTTTCCAAAAATGTGGATTTTGGTCAATCTGGTCAAAATTTGACTTTTAAATTTTAAATTTAAATATTTGAATTCTTAAAATTTATCTTTTATTATGAAAATAGATTTAATATCATGATTACTTCTTTTCGTTTCGTTGAAATTGGATTTAAATTGTGAAAGTTATACCCTTTACAATATTGTATGTATATTAAGTTATTTAACAATGTTCTTCATTTTAAATTATATAAATAATATTTTTATTTTTCATATCTTATCCTAATTTTTATTATATGTTATTTTACATATATTTTTGCCTTTTAAATATTTTTAAAGTGATGATAAGATTTTTCAAAAGCTTATTGAATTTATTTTCTATTTTTAAAGGCTAGTTTCTATTTTTCTACTATTTTCTTCAATTAAATTATATTTAATTAAAATTTATTTATTCATTTTTGTGAATGCATTTTTAATTTATGTTCTTATCTTTATTTATAAATATTTTTCATGTACATATAAATTTTTCAAAGTTTGTTCCATTTAATTTCTAATTTTCTAGGCTAGTTTTCATTTACTATGCTATTTTCTTATTTTAATCATATCTAATTAATATTTAATTATTAATATTTTTTTTATCTGTTATATTTTCGAATTTTAACTGAAATTATAAGTATTTTCGGTTATTTAAATGTATATAAATATATATGAGAAATTTGGAAAGGTTTGTGGCTTTTTATTTTCCTAAGGCCTTTTATATTCCACCTTTTCACATTCTAACTTAACTTTTGATTCAATAGGCTGCCTTAACCTCTTCTATTCAGCCGACGATCACTTTTCATTTCACGTAAAACATTTTTCTTCTCTCCTGAGAAAAAAATTTCGGCATCTCCTTGTTCACAAACTTTGGTAAATGTTTTTTTTCTATTTCACCTTTTTCATTGTTTTATATTGATTTGCACTTGTTTCTTCCTCTTTTATGCTCGGCCCCTTGCTCCTCCTTCACCATGGCCACCTCCACCAAATCAGGCTGCCCCCACGTCCAGCCCACTGTCCATCCATGGTCATGCACCACTAGTTGATCAAACTCCACAAAAATTGCAATATCCACCTTGAAAATGCGCATAGCCTAGCTTCTTTGCCTTCACCACCTCAAACTCCTCCTTGGCCGACCCATACACCACCACCACCTGCCAAAGTTGACCCATATACCTCTTCCACACCTGTAGCAGACCCCACCAGACCTGGCCATGCCTATGTTTGCTTGTGGCCGTGACTTATGTTGCCTTGAATCCACTTGTGTTGCCTTGTAGTTGTAGTTCCATGCACACATACCTTTGCATCATCTTATCCTATGCATGGCCGACTTGTTGAACCCAAAACCTGATCCAAAACCATCCCATTACAGTGCTTTTACAGCTCATTGATGAAGCATATGACGTTGAAGGCAAGTGCAAGTGGTTTGGAGATGTTTTGTGCATGAATTTGTGTGTTGTTTAAATTTTTGTGAAGTGTTATTCATTTTATTTGAATTGTTTTGTCTCATGTATTCAAGGCATTTAGTCTTGTCTCTCTCACACTCAAATCATTATCGTTCTCTCATGCTTTTATGGATCTCTATTGGGTGTAGTTGTTTGCCATCTCCAGCTTAAACAGGTGAGTTATTCTCACCAGACAATATGTATATATATATATATAACTAGTAAATTGACCCCTTTTGAATCTGTAAAATGCATTATCATGTTACACCTGCTATATTATGATTATATGATGTTCACCCATGCTTAAACACCTGTTATAACATCTGTTACTGTTATATTATGTTGTTCTGTTATTTTTACCTGTTTATCACACTGCAAGTTCCCTTTAGATTAGAATCACTATGGGTTGAAATGATACATACCCGACCGGACTTTAGAATAGGAGAAAATCATTATGGGCTGAAATGATAGGCCTGAATGATTTTCAATTATTTTCATTTACTTGGGATTGCGGGTTTGAAATGATCAAACCCGGGTTTTTTTTTGTAAATTACGTGTTGAAATGATATTTTTTACCCGTATCACTTTACCTAGGCTAGAAAATGAAATACAGACCCGTTGTTAAAATATGTTTTTCTAAAAAATTTAAAATATTTTAGAAATGTAAATATTATAATATTTTGATTTAAATTTTATTAAAAATGATTTTTGTAAAGCATTATTGATTTTCTGAAAATTTATAAGTGAAATAAATAAATGGTAAAGTTATAAAATCTAAAATGTAAGTTATTTTGGAAATTATAATTTGGTGATAAATGGAATTTAAATTAAATATGAAAATATGATAAATTTATGATATTTTGAATTAAATGAATTTAACATGATTTTATAATATATTAATGATTTTTGAATAAAGTTAAAATGTGAAATGAATGAATATTTAAGTTGAAATTTTGAAATATAACTAAAATTGGAAATTTGTGAATTTGGCTTAAAAGTGAATTTTAAGTTAAGTAAATAAAAATGAAATTAAGTTATATTGGAAAATTTTAAACTTAAGTGTTAAGTTAAATTTAATTTAATGAATTTAAAATTTAATGTTGGAATTTAATAAGTGAATTATTATTAAATTTTGATTTTTAAATGGAGATTTAACTTTATAAAATCATGAATATAAGGGTATTAGAATGATTGTTTTAAAAGTGAAATTATATGATTTTGTAAGTTAAAAATGATACCAATAAAAATATAATTGTCTGTGAAATTATACTGAATATTTGAAGTTAATTAACTGCATTTCTGAAATGCTATTAATTCTAATGTAAATGATAATACAGCATTTGTAAATGCTGTAGTTGATAGTAATGAACCAAATGGCTAAGTTTAATTAAAGGCTATTATAGCATTTTTGTAAATGTTATAATTTTTGAATTTAACTAAGTTTTATTTGAAACTAATGTAACCTATTACAGCATTTTTAAATGCTATCTTTTGTTAAATTGAACTGTTTTGAATGTAACTTTCTGTAGCAATTTCTAAATGTTGCGAAAGTTGAATTTTCATCTGTTTTAATAAATTAAGTGAATAAATGAATTTTGAAAGACTAAAATTTTGGAAATTTAATAATTTAATTATTAAATATAATAACTTCATTTTATGATTTAAAATGAAGTAATTTGTTTCGAAATATAAACTATTTTGAAATGTGTTTTGTAATGGTATTTAAATTAAATAAAAATGAATGTGGTTTGGAAGATATGATATTTTGAAATGGATTTTGAATGATATTGAATTTTGAAATGGTATTTAATTTTGAAGCATAAAATACCATTTTGAAATTTTAACCACGGGATGTATTTAATTTATAGTTTAACGGATTCTTAAAGGATGGGCGATCCCAAGCATCCTTTAAGTTATTGTGCATTTCTACTACAGTTCACTTGAGTTGGTTTACATTATATAAGTATATATTGTCCTAACTCGAGTTTTTTTGTGTTTTACTTTACGCTCGGGTCAGCCTGAGTATTTACAGCTTTGGAATCTCTTTCTGGAGCTGGTCTTTGCTGGAGTTTCTGCTTATCTACATTTATATCAACTTTCTGTTTCAGCTGTTCTAGTTTATCTCATGTATTAGTGAACTTCTATGTATTTGGGATTTCTATTATGTTGTTTTCAGACTGTATTATGTATTTGGTTTGAGACTCTGCCGTAGTAGCTTCATGAACTACTATGTATTTTATATTCCGTTGCGAGTTATTCTGATATTTCTATGTCTGTGATTCTGTGATTTTGTGATTGTATTTCATTTGCTCCAAGTTTATTTACAGTGCGATATTTTGAGCAATTCAAGTCTGGCATGTGTGGATGTGAATGGCTAAAAATATCTGGTTGTTACAGTTGGTATCAGAGCTTTGGTTTTAGGTAAACCTTAACCTGCGGAGCAAAAATTCATTAGAGATAGGGTAGAAATACCCTAAAATGAGTGAAATCAATCTCAAAATCCTTTCTTTGTGAGAGAATGTATTTTCGAAGTATAAAATGATTTCCAAATGATTTTAAAGTATTTTCAAAGGTTATTTTTGGTATAAATTTTTTCTTATTTTGAAACCAAGATTTTCTAAACTTCATCCCTTCTAAATCCACCTTGTTAGAAATCTCTTGGTTAGGATTCTTATCGACTAGGATTCCTTGAACTTTGGAACACTCCCACTTGTTCTGAAATCCAGTCTTGTCTTCCCTATTTTACCCTTTTGATTTTGGGGCATTCCATAATTCCACTTTGGAATGACCTCTATAAAGATCGGTGATTCCGCCAATCTTTGAATGATTTGTAAAGGGGTGAAACTCCCTTATATTTGGCATTGATTCACCGAAGATTTCTATATCCTCGGTTTACGATGCTATCTATCTCCTGCTCTACTCAGATTCTATCTCTGGCAATCGAAGGTCGATTTTTCTTAGATTTCCGCATTAGATATATTCCCGAAGTCACGGTTGACCAGTTAAGGTCGCCCACGATTTATATTGGCTTATCCATCTTCTACTTGGTAATTAAATTATCTCATCTTCATTCGAGCTTATCTTCGAATCAGAATTCTGTTTGATTAGAGTTCCTTTAAATTTGAATATCTGTTTGTTGGAAATTCATCCTTGAATCATCCCTTGGAAATTTGTGTTTGGTTGTATTTTGAAATTGTGCATACATCAAAATTATTATTTTGGTAAGGATGACCCTATTTTATATATATATATATATATATATATATATATATATATATATATATAAGTGAAATGTTTTCAATAAGGATTTTTATATCTTTTGAAAAAGGAAATTTGAAACTTCGAAAGGATTTGAAAATTTTATAAGAATTTGACTTATATAGAAAAAATGATTTATAACTGAAAGGTTTTGAATTTAAATTTCGAGGAATTGAACTCCGACGTTTTGAAGTCGGTTCTAAGATTTGAAAAATATATAATAATAATATGATTTAAAGATATTTTCTAAAAAATAAATGTTTCAAATGTATTCGAATGAATTCCAATGATTTCGATGAGATTTCAAAGAAGTTTCAAGAAAATAAAAGACCAGAACCCACTTATGTCGCTGGAAAATAAATTCGGTGATGAATGCATGCATCATCGACATTGATTCTCGAATTTCTGAGTGGGGGAGAGGCCACTTTAGTAGCTTTGCTATGAGAGTGTTTTGTGAAACCAAATTTTGATTTCAGATTTTTGAAGTACGGTTTGATATTCGAAAGATATATGTATATATATATTTGAAATAATTAAAGTAAGCCGGTGTTCAGTCCTCGAGATTTAGATTTGTTTTGGTTTAACCCTATCTTTTGGAATTGGTTTACTGATTTGTTGGTGATTTCCAACTCTTGGATTGAAAATATGATTTCTTTGACTATTTTTAAGGTTCGAACACTTCCAAATCAAGGTTAGCTTTTCAAAGCTAAGAAATTTTGTAAGATATAGGGTATTTGATAAAGAATATAAGTTTAGTTTGGTTTGAATTGAATTAAAATTTGAAATTTTAGATTTGGGTTTAATTGAATAAGTTTGTGAAATGTAAAGAACTAAAGGAATTTTTTATGATTTCAAATGTATTATTTCGAAATGTTATGATTTTTCAAAGTGTAATGATTTCAAGTATTCTGGTTTCGAAAGATTTATAACTTTGAAAGTATTATGATTTTTGAAAGTGAATATATGTTTGAAATTGAAATGAATTTGTTTGACCTAAATTTTGTTGATCTGAAAATTTGGATTATTTTCTAAATCTATTGTTTAAGAAACTTTGAAACTGAATATATGTAATTTGGAAGAAATGATTGGTGAAATCATATATGATTTTGAAACTGAATTGATATTGAATGGTTTGAAATTTAGAACCTTGATTTACCAAATACTTGATTTGGGCGTTATCGAACTTATATTAAATGATTTGTATAAGTATGAAATTGATTTGAAACTGTTGATTCGAAATGGTACTCAATTTGTAAAGTGAAGTCTTATATAATCGAAGTCTCTATAAGTGTGATTTGACATACTATTGATTTTGGAAAGTATTCGATTTGAAATGAAATCTTATATATAATGGACTTTATATGAGTATGACATTTGAAAGTGATTTTGAAAGGTACGATACGATACATATTTTCGAAGTAAAGATATGAAAAGTGCCTTATGCTTGATATCCGCTTTGCGGCCACACTGTGGATTCATTCTATCGATATTATTCTCTTTGATTTGGGTTTTTCGGATATGATGTCCATCGAATTCCATGGCGATCTCCATGGTCTTACGAGCACGACAGCGCAGCGCAACTGCCTGGCTGAGCTGGCCTAGGGGTACGGATTGTTTCCTGGGAGATCCAGGCGTAACTATTGTGTATCCTGCACTCTATGTAGGTCGCATTAGTTGCAAAACTGCCTGACTGAGACGGCCTAGGGGTACGGATTGTTTCCTAGGGGATCTAGGCGTAACCGTTGTGTATCATGCACTCTACTAGTCATCATGGCGTAACTTGCAGGGCCGAGAAAGCTTACGGATACGGATTGTTTCCTAGGGGATCCAGGCGTAACCATTGTGTATCTACGATCCATGGTTAGACAACTGTTTTAGTTTAGTTGATTTGTTTGGACTATAATTTCCATATCTGTTTTTTTTTAAAAATGGTTTTCCAGTATTTTCACTGGGTGTTGAAACAAGTCTATTAAGTACCTGAAGAATTCTAGCTTTGCGCCTGATCAACGCATGGCCAGAGTCTACAGGAACGGAAGTAAACTTGTTAAGACATCGAGTTATAAAAGTATTTTGATAAAATATTATATAAAGGATATTTTATTAATATAATATAAAAATGTTTACAAATGTTTTAAATATTGTTTACTTCGAACTATCAAAATTGAATCAAATGACTATTCATCATATTATAAAACGTTTAAAATGTTGTAATTTTTTTTTTAAATTGAAATGTATATGGTTTAAAAATAATGGTCCATCCTTGTGTTCCAACCTATTTTTCCTCGTAGATATTCCTACCTTTTTCCTCTTTGAGGGTTCTTTCTACATTATGGAAAGAGTTAGTTCTTTGGCTTATCGTCTGGATCTGCCGAGAAGCTGTCTGGAGTGCATGATGTATTCCACGTCTCACATCTTCTCTGGTATCTTCATGATTCATCTCTTATTGTTCAGCCTTCTGCTCTTGATAGTTTGGATATTTATCCTAAATCTGACTGTCGAGAGTAAGCCACTTCGTATTGTCGACAGAGGTACGAAGCAGCTAAGAAGGAAATCTGTTAGTCTGACAAAGTACGATGGGGTATTGATGATCGAGAATGTACCTGGGAGACGGAGGAGACCATCCGTGCTTCGAATCCGGAATTGTTTTTCAGGTACTATTTGATTTTTCTCTCTTAATTTTCCTTATTTTCCTTGTTCGTTCTTTTCGAGAACGAAAAGATTTGAGTGGGGGAGAGTGTAACAACCCTGAATTTTTTGATTTATTTTAATTGTTTATTTTGATTATTTTATTTGAAAACTTTATTATATTTATTAAAATGAATAAATTTGTTATTTTAAATATAAATTTTAATTTTGTGTGAATGATAATTTCAAACCTGAATAAATTGTATATTTTCCAAAAATGTGGATTTTGGTCAATCTGGTCAAACTTTGACTTTTAAATTTTAAATTTAAATATTTGAATTCTTAAATTTTATCTTTAATTATGAAAATAGATTTAATATCATGAATACTTCTTTTCGTTTCGTTGAAATTGGATTTAAATTGTGAAAGTTATACCCTTTACAATATTGTGTGTATATTGAGTTATTTAACAATATTCTACATTTTAAATTATATAAATAACATTTTTATTTGTCATATCTTATCCTAATTTGTATTGTATGTTGTTTTACATATATTTTTGTCTTTTAAATTTTTTAAAGTGATGATAAGATTTTTCAAAAGCTTATTGAATTTATTTTCAATTTTTAAAGGCCGGTTTCTATTTTTCTACTATTTTCTTCAATTAAATTATATTTAATTAAAATTTATTTATTCATTTTTGTGAATGAATTTTTAATTTATGTTCTTACCTTTATTTATAAATATTTTTCATGTATATATAAAATTTTCAAAGTTAGTTCCATTTAATTTCAAATTTTCTAGACTAGTTTTCATTTACTATGTAATTTTCTTATTTTAATCATATCTAATTGATATTTAATTATTAATATTTTGTTTATCTGTTATATTTTTGAATTTTAACCGAAATTATAAGTATTTTAAGTTATTTAAATGTATATAAATATATATGAGAAATTTGAAAAGGTTAGTGACTTTTTGTTTTCCTAAGGCCTTTTATATTCCACCTTTTCACATTATAACTTAACTTTTGATTCAATAGGCTGCCTTAACCTCTTCTATTCAGCCGACCATCACTTTTCATTTCACGTAAAACATTTTTCTTCTCTCTTGAGAAAAAATTTCGGCCTCTCCTTGTTCAAAAACTTTGGTAAATGTTTTTTTCTATTTCACCTTTTTCATTGTTTTATATTGATTTGCACTTGTTTCTTCCTCTTTTATGCTCGGCCCCTTGCTCTTCCTTCACCATGGCCACCACCACCACCACATCAGGCTGCCACCACCTCTAGCCCACTGCCCATCCATGGCCATGCACCACTAGTTGATCAAACTCCACAAAAATTGCAATATCCATCTTGAAAATGCGCATAGCCTAGCTTCTTTGCCTTCACCACCTCAAACTCCTCCTTGGCCGACCCATACACCACCACCACCTGCCAAAGTTGACCCATACACCTCTGCCACTTCTGTAGCTGACCCCACCAGACCTGGTCGTGCCCATATTTGCTTGTGGCCATGACTTATGTTGCTTTGAATCCACTTGTGTTGCCTTGTAGTTGTAGTTCCATGCACACATACCTTTGCATAATCTTTTCCTATGTATGGCCGACTTGTTGAACCCAAAACCTGATCCAAACCTGATCCAAAACCATCCCATTACAGTGCTTTTACATCCCATTGATGAAGCATATGATGTTGAAGGCAAGTGCAAGTGGTTTGGAGATGTTTTGTGCATGAATTTATGTGTTGTTTAAATTTTTATGAAGTGTTATTCATTTTATTTGAATTGTTATGTCTCATGTATTCAAGGCATTAAGTCTTGTCTCTCTCACACTCAAATCATTATCGTGCTCTCATGTTTTTATGGATCTCTGTTGGGTGTAGTGAGTTATTCTCACCAGACAATATGCATATATATAACTAGTAAATTGACCCCTTTTGAATCTGTAAAATGCATTATCATGTTACACCTGCTATATTATGATTATATGATATTCACCCATGCTTAAACACCTGTTATAACATCTGTTACTGTTATATTATGTTGTTCTGTTATTTTTACCAGTTTATCACACTGCAAGTTCCCTTTAGATTAGAATCACTATGGGTTGAAATGATACATACCCGAACGGACTTTAGAATAGGAGAAAATCATTTTGGGCTGAAATGATAGGCTTGAATGATTTTCAATTATTTTCATTACTTGGGATTGCGGGTTTGAAATGATCAAACCTGGGTTTTTTTGTAAATTACGTGTTGAAATGATATTTTTTACCCGTATCACTTTACCTAGGCTAGAAAATGAAATACAGACACGTTGTTAAAATATGTTATTCTAAAAAATTTAAAATATTTTAGAAATGTAAATATTATAATATTTTGATTTAAATTTGATTAAAAATGATTTTTGTAAAGCATTATTGATTTTCTGAAAATTTATAAGTGAAATAAATAAATGGTAAAGTTATAAAATCTAAAATGTAAGTTATTTTGGAAATTATAATTTGGTGATAAATGGAATTTAAATTAAATATGAAAATATGATAAATTTATGATATTTTCAATTAAATGAATTTAAAATGATTTTATAATATATTAATGATTTTTGAATAAAGTTAAAATGTGAAATGAATGAATATTTAAGTTGAAATTTTGAAATATAACTAAAATTGGAAATTTGTTAATTTGGCTTAAAAGTGAATTTTAAGTTATGTAAATAAGAATGAAATTAAGTTATATTTGAAAATTTTAAACTTAAGTGTTAAGTTAAATTTAATTTAATGAATTTAAAATTTAATGTTGGAATTTAATAAGTGAATTATTATTAAATTTTGATTTTTGAATGGAGATTTAACTTTATAAAATCATGAATATAAGGGTATTTGAATGATTGTTTTAAAAGTGAAATTATATGATTTTATAAGTTAAAAATGATTTAAATAAAATTATAATGGTTTGTGAAATTATACTGAATATTTGATGTTAATTAACTGCATTTCTGAAATGCTATTAATTCTCATGTAAATGATAATACAACATTTGTAAATGTTGTAGTTAATAATAATGAACCAAATGGCTAAGTTTAATTAAAGGCTATTATAGCATTTTTGTAAATGTTATAATTGTTGAATTTAACTAAGTTTTATTTAAACTAATGTAACCTATTACAGCATTTTTAAATGCTATCTTTTGTTAAATTGAACTGTTTTGAATGTAACTTTCTGTAGCAATTTCTAAATGTTGCGAAAGTTGAATTTTCATCTGTTTTAATAAATTAAGTGAATAAATGAATTTTGAATCACTAAAATTTTGGAAACTTAATAATTTAATCATTAAATATAATAACTTCATTTTACGATTTAAAACGAAGTAATTTGTTTCGAAATATAAACTATTTTGAAATGTGTTTCGTAATGGTATTTAAATTAAATAAAAATGAATGTGGTTCGGAAGATATCATATTTTGATATTTTGAAATGGATTTTGAATGATATTGAATTTTGAAATGATATTTGATTTTGAAGTATAAAATACCATTTTGAAATTTTAACCACGGGATGTATTTAATTTATAGTTTAACTGATTCTTAAAGGATGGGCGATCTCAAACATCCTTTAAGTTATTGTGCATTTCTACTACAGTTCACTTGAGTCGGTTTACATTATATAAGTATATATTGTCCTGACTCGAGTGTTTTGTGTTTTACTTTACGCTCGGGTCAGCCTGAGTATTCACAGCTTTGGATTCTCTTTCTGGAGCTGGTCTTTGCTGGAGTTTCTGCTTATCTACATTTATATCTACTTTCTGTTTCAGCCATTCTAGTTTATCTCATGTATTAGTGAACTTCTGTATTTGGGATTTCTAATATGTTGCTTTCAGACTGCATTATGTATTTGGTTTGAGACTCTGCCGTAGTAGCTTCATGAATTACTATGTATTTTATATTCCGCTGCGAGTTATTCAGATATTTCTGTGTCTGTGATTTTGTGATTTTATTTCATTTGCTCCAAATTTATTTACAATGCGATATTTTGAGCAATTCAAGTCTGGCATGTGTGGATGTCAATGACTGAAAATATCTGGTTGTTACACTTAATTTAAACCAATTTAACGTATAAATCATATTTTCCACTTTGAAATAGTCATTTAAGTTACTCAATAATTTATGATTTTTTTTATAAAGTAAATTTCACAAATAAATATCAAACTTCTCTATACTTTACTTATTTAACTTAATTTCCAATTTATTTCTTAACTTACCTTTTATTCTAAAACCACTTCTGTGACGACCGCCCATGACTCTCGCACGGGATCAAGGGAATGGTGCGCTGAAAGTGTGCCAGGCAGCCATGGGTGACCGTCAAGGGTAGAATAAAACAGCAAACTCTATTGTACAACTCACAGCGCATGGACAAAATACAATAGAGAAATATAATATAGTGAAGCTCCGTAGAACAGGACATCATCATATAAGCATCATAATAGTTTTATACAAACGTATGAATCATCCATACATCAAAGCCTCACTACATAACACTCAATCAAATACAGCAGCGGAATATCCAGTACATATAATAAGAATTAATATGCAATAGCCTCCGGTTCGTCTTCGTTGTCATCAGCGTAAACCTCCATGAACAGCACCTGTCACCTGCTACCTAGTCTGCCCATCCCAACATGGATGAACAGCCCAAGGTAATAAGAGGAGACATAAAACCTTGAGTCAGACAAAGTCTTAGTGAGCAGTAAATCAACTATCAAACATACCAAAAGAGTATAAGGGATAAAAGGAATAGGAACCAAACCATCCCACTCCACCTCTTTCTACAGTGATAGCTCCCAGACACACATTAAGGAGAAGCAAGCATAACATAGCAGGCAATTAAAGTAAAGCAATAATCACTCGAGTCAAGGTCGATGTTTTCCAAATACAAACCCCCAAGGCCTAAACCAAGATCAGATAAGCACCCAGAAAACACCGCTCTTGAGATCGAATGATGATACAACCAAACGTCCAAACATCCATGACTCTGGCTATCACTGTTAACCTTGCTTCGAAATCACCGTTAATTGAATGACCGACTCCTTCCTGAGCCATCTATCAATGGCTAATGGTAACCCCGGTTCTAGATATAACTCCACACGTCATCATGACCCGTGCCTAGGAATTTTCGCAACTACCCAGAGTACTCGACCACCTACCTGTAGTCTTTAGGGTGTCCAGACCACCTACCTGTAGTCTTTAGGGCAACCCTTGTACTCTTGCTTTGAGTCTGCTAGAACCTTCAACAACGATGAAATCCAAGCCTTCTAGTCATCCTCCTTGACGACTATTCTCATCCTAGCCCAAACTACCTCTTGAGCCATCCATTATCAATCAACTTGAACTACCCTTCAAGTTATCAACATGCTTGGAGCAATCCTTCTTGATTATACCAAGGTTACATCACCTCATGCCTCGCCTCATCTTCATCATAGCAAAGGCTCATCTTAATATTATGGTTTGCCTCGTTACATCATGGCAAAATTCCATCTCAATATCATCCAATCCATACATATGAGCTTCAATACCCACTACATATGCCTTAAGCAACTTTCACCATTCAAGAGCCTCTTCCGTAGCTTTTGAATCGTCTTTGACCATACTTGCCCAAATCTATCAACTAGATAACTCATTCACAACAATCAAACAAGGCAAACATAAATCCAAACAAATAAGTAGTCAATCAAGATCTAATTAGGCATTTATAACTAAAATGGCAATTTCGTAAATAAATGAGAATAGATCTATCATACATGAATCATGGGTTTTTAGCATAGATCTAACAAATATAAATCATGGGTTTTGTCCCTACAACTTGATGAATGAACTTGCAAAAGTAAACATCTTCATAAGTAATGGATCTATACTTAGATCTAAGGAAAAATGCATAAAATCACTATCTACAACACTCCAACGAACCACCAAACCAATATACTACTTTGGGTCCGCGTAAGAGATAACCACCACTCACCGAATCACCCAAACACTTCAAAAACTATCATCTCCAGATCTGGACAGCGAAGATTCAAGCTTGATTCGTCGAAATCCCGCTTGAAACGATGAAATCTAGCTTCGTTGGATGAAGATCTTCAACTTTGGCTCTTCAATCTTCAATCTTGATCTTCGATCTTGGATGGATGTTAGCACTCGATCGAAGTGGAGAAAAGAAGTGAAGAAATGTTGTAGTCGAGCTCTCAAAATGGCAGCACTTCGTCGCTTCAAAAACCGGTGCCAAAAAGTGAGCCAAAGCCCTCTATTTATAGGCTGAAATCCCCTATGAGTCGTCCGCCCTTATGAGTCGTCCACGACTCATGACTCACGACTCAAGCCACTACGACTCACGACTCAACGCAGCTCAAGGCAAATACGACACAACACACACAAACGGCACAACATGCACATGACTCAACCAAAATGCGACTCAACAGAACCCAACGACATACGACTCAACGACATACGACCTATAAACACGGCCGACCTATCTCAAAAACCGTCCTAACTATGCTACGACTTACGACTTAACTCGTACCAACGACTCAACCAACTCGGGTTAACTAGTGCTATGGCCCAACAGTTCCAACGGTCCAGATGACCCTACGGCCTAACTAAGCCACTAACGACTTTACGACTTAGCATCCTTAAGTCGTCTAAAACTTCTAGGTCGCTAACTCGTTAGCTATGCTAACTCCTAACCTGCTAACACGCTAACTCGCGCAAGCCTATAGGTCGGTGAAGAGCTTAACCCAGTCACATCTACTAACTCGTCCCAGCCTTGAGTCGTAACTCGTTAACCCCTATGAGTCGGTCTAACCCTTAACCTGTTAACTCGGCAACTCACTAACAACCATAAGTCGGCAACTACCCTAAGTCGCTCCATCCTCTAAGTCGGTCACGACTTAAGTTCCACGCGACTTAACTCTAGAACGACTCAAGCTCCAAACGACTTAATGCAACTATTATACGATTTATCGACACGTAAAATACGGGTCGTTACATTCTCTCCCCCTTTGGAATTTCGCCCCCGAAATTCCAAACAAACAAGAGCAATCAAAACTATTCTGCATGCCTACCATCCATAGCAATCAACAAACCATGCGTCCAAATACTAGCCTAGCATGCAGAATTCTAAGATTAGAACAAGTTACAAATTCATGAGATGTCACGACACCTTAGGGCCATACCTCGAAGAGTTCAGGATGAGCTGCCTTCATCCTCTCTTCCTCCTCCCACGTACAGTCGTTAACATCATCACTCCATTGTATCTTGAGCAACGTAATCGTCTTCCTCCTAAGCTGTTTCGTGTCGGTTTCAACAACACGAAGCGGCTTACGAGGTCTTCTAACCACTGGATCAACCTCTAAATCTTCACAGCTATCAGCAGAAACCACTGCATTCGAGTCGTGCACATACTTCCGTAGATAAGATACATGAAAAACATTGTGCACACCTGCCATCTTTTCCGGTAACTCCAACCTATAAGCGAGCTTTCCAATTCGCTCAATGATCGGGAATGGTCCAACAAATCTTGGAGTCAACTTTCCTTTCTTCCCGAGTCGAATAACATTCTTCAGAGGAGAAATCTTCACAAAAACCATATCACCTACGTCGAATTCCAAATCTTTACAATGATTATTGGCATAACTTTTCTGACGATCTTGGGCTGCCTTCATTCGTTGCCGAATGATCCCTATACAATCCGAAGTCTGTCGAATCATCTCTGGCCCAAGTATCAGTTTTTCTCCAGTTTCCAACCAACATGTCGGAGAGTTACACGGTCTTCCATACAGTGCTTCATATGGTGCCATACCAATACTTGACTGATAACTGTTATTATATGCAAATTCCACCAAATGAAGGTGATCTTCCCATGATCCTCCGAAATCCAAAACACAGGCTCTGAGAAGATCTTCCAAAACTCGGTTGACTCTCTCAGTCTGACCATCTGTTTGGGGATGATAAACTGTACTTAAACACAACTTAGTTCCCAGAACTTCCTGGAAGCTCTTCCAAAATCCACTAGTGAACAATGGGTCTCGATCGCTCACTATACTCTTCGGAACACCATGGAATCGAACAATCCACTTAACATACAACTCAGCCAACTTCGATGCAGTCCTAGTTGATCGAACAGGAATGAACCTTGCACTCTTAGTCAAACGATCTACGATGACCCAAATCCCTTCATTCCCTGCCCTGGTTCTAGGTAGGCCATCGATAAAATCCATCGACACTTGCTCCCACTTCCATGTAGGAACCTCTAATGGCTGAAGTAATCCACTGGGCTTCTTCTGCTCAGCTTTCACCAACTGGCAGTTCATACACTTAGAAATAAAATTTCCAACATCCTTCTTCATGCCTTCCCAATAATAGGTTCTCTTCATATCCCGATACATCTTATTTCCACCTGGATGAATTGTCAATTTCGAGTGATGACTTTCCCTAAGAACTTCATCTCTCAATCCATCCATATCGGGAACAACTAGTCGTCCTTGCTTTCGAAGCCAACCCTCTCGATCGACTTCAAATCCTTTATCCTTCTCTGGGTCCAATCCAGATTCCAAATCACAAATAATCTTGACAAGCTTATCGTCTCGCTTTTGGGTTTCGCCAATTCTCTCCATAAGAGTAGGCCTTATCGATAAGTTTGCCAACATCTCAGATTCCAATTCACATCCAGGTCTGAAGTCAAATTCAGCCAAATACTCTAGACTCTTCCATTCCGAAAACATGGCTCCCAATCCTGCATGTATTCGACTTAACGCATCTGCCACTGCGTTACCTTTTCCCGGAGTGTAGGCTATACCAAAATCATACGATGCTAAAAACTCTAGCCACCGTTGCTGTCGGAGATTCAAATCCTTTTGGGAGAACAGATACTTCAACGACTTATGATCCGTAAACAACTCGAATCGAACTCCCAATAGGTAATGTCTCCACATCTTCAAAGCAAAAACAATCGCCGCTAACTCCAAATCATGAGTCGGGTAATTCCTTTCATGCGGCTTCAGTTGTCGACTAGCATACACAACAACTTTATCCTTCTGCATTAGCACTGCTCCAAGTCCAGTACCACATGCATCGGTGTAAACCACCATCTCATCATTCCCACTTGGAATAGTCAAAACAGGAGCACTTATTAGTCGCTCTTTTAAGATTACGAAAGCTTGCTCACACTTATCATCCCATCTGAACACTTGGTTCTTCTTCGTCAATCCTGTTAACGGTGCAGCTATCTTGGAAAAGTCTTTGATAAACCTACGATAATATCCTGCTAATCCAAGAAAGCTTCTTATATCGGATGCATTCTTAGGTCTAACCCAATCCTGGATTGCTGCCACCTTAGCGGGATCAACCGCGATTCCATTTCCAGAGATAACATGGCCTAAGAACCTCACTTCACTCTTCCAGAAGTGACACTTCGAAAACTTAGCCTTTAGCTGATGTTTTCGTAAGATTTCCAAAACAGTTCTCAAGTGCGTCTTGTTCTCTTCCTCAGTTCTGGAATAAATCAGAATATCATCCACGAACACAAGTACAAACTTGTTCAACTGATCTCTGAACACTCTATTCATAAGATCCATAAAATATGTTGGTGCGTTAGTCAATCCAAACGGCATTACCAGCCACTCATAAAAACCGGATGGTGTCCTAAAAGCAGTCTTCGGCACACTATCCTTTGCCACTCTTAACTGGTGAAATCCCATTGCCAAATCCATCTGAGAAAACACCTTAGCTTCGTGAAGCTGATCAAACAAGTCATCTATTCTCGGCAATGGATACTTGTTCTTCTTAGTCACCTTATTCAGCTCACGATAATCCACACACAACCTCAATGATCCATCCGCTTTGGTTGCGAACACAACTGGTGCACCCCATTCGGACACACTATGCCGAATGAATCCTTTCCGCAAAAGGTCATCAACTTGCACCTTCAACTCTTGCTGCTCCCTAGGCGCCATCCGCCTAAGAGGCATCACAACAGGTCTGGCTCCCTCAACTAGATCGATACGAAACTCGATCTCCCTATGCGGCGATAACCCTTTGACTTCGTCAAAGACATCCTCAAATCCATTCACAATAGGCACCGATGACAGTCCATCCCGTGGAACAACCAGCGAATACATGAAGCTCATGAAGACGCCTTCCTCATGCTTACATCGTATCACAACCTTTCGCCCTTCCACATTCCCGACTGTCACCTCCAGCCTCTCACAATCAATCCTTGCCACATATTTCCTAAGCCAGTCCATACCCAAAATAATTCCGAACCCCGCAAAGTTCAGAACAAAGCAATCACAAGCAAAAGAGCAATCATGACTCGACACAACTAGACCACGGCATATCATACACAAACATGACGAACCCCCAACTGGATTAGTCACAACCAATGGCCTATCAACAATATCCAGTTTCAAACCTAACCGGCCCATAAGATCATCACAAACAAAAGAATGCGACGCTCCAGTATCAAACATCACTCTAACTAGAACACCACAAATGGAGATAGTACCTTGAACCACCACACTCTTCCCCTTCTCTTTAGTAGTAGGAGCTTTTGAAGACGACGACACTGCTCCCATAGCATAAGCTTGCACAATCTGCCTGTCCTTCCTCGGCTCTGGACAATTCTTCTTGAAATGTCCCAGCTTATCACAGTTATAACACTTTCCCGGCACCTTGGGATTCTTGCAATCTCTGAAGAGATGACCCTTCTGCTGATAGTTGTAGCAGGTCACTTCACCCTTCAGCTTCTTCTGGCCATCCTTACCCTTCTGTTGCTGCTGCTTCCTCTTCTTGTTTCCACCCTGCTGTGGTTTAGACTCTTCCTTGGTCACAGCAACAACAGAACTCTCCCTAGGAAACAAACTCTCATGCCTGAGAGCTTTCTCCACAAGCCTCTCAAACGGATCGTCCAAATGATCCACCAACTGTCTCCCAAGATAAGTGTCCAAGCCTGTCACAAACTTCTCATTCTTCTGATAGGGAGAATCAATATACGATCTGGCATACTTGGACAAAGCCTCAAACTCAGAAACATACTCAAGGACCGATCTCCTACCTTGCTTGAGCTCTACAAACTTCTTGAACAAAGTAGATTTCTGAGCTGTAGAGATGAACTTAGCTTCAAATCTAGCTTGGAATTGCTCCCAAGTAATCTCCTCCTCCAGAGTATCAATGGTGATAGAATTCCACCAATCTGAAGCTCTCCCTTGAAGTTGCCTTGATGCGAGCTTCCTCTTAGTTGCATCCTCAATTCCCAAGTCACCAAAAATCCTTTGACAAGCATCAATCCATCTCTGCACCTCAATGGTCGATTCTGTTCCCAAGAAAACCTTTCCTCCAAGATAAGTATAGTCCTTGCAAAGCTTAGCAAAATCCACTGGTCTTGGAGCTTGAACTTGAACTCCAACATCTACTGATGGCCCCGAGGCTGGTATCCTTCTCATGATCGAAGTCATCATGGCCTCAAACATAGGAGCATAATCAACAGCTTCCCTAGCAGCTGGTCTCCGTCTTCGACTCATCCTTAATATCTACAAAAAGGAATGACTTAGAACACCTTGAGAAACAACTGCATAAGGAGTTCAAATCCTTCTAAGCTACTATATTATATATAGTAATCATTCATCAAAATACAATTACGTCTCTCATACGTAGTTACGTCAGCGAGCATTGGCTAAAATCGATTAACTAAGGCTCTGATACCAAATGTGACGA
Source organism: Allium cepa (assembly GCA_030765085.1). Classification (NCBI taxonomy): domain Eukaryota; kingdom Viridiplantae; phylum Streptophyta; class Magnoliopsida; order Asparagales; family Amaryllidaceae; genus Allium; species Allium cepa. Next base: position 440,962,102 of record CM060929.1, read on the forward strand.
CCGTCCATGACTCTCGCACGGGATCAAGGGAATGGTGCGCTGAAAGTGTGCCAGGCAGCCATGGGTGACTGTCAAGGGTAGAATAAAACAGCAAACTCTATCGTACAACTCACAGCGCATGGACAAAATACAATAGAGAAATATAATATAGTGAAGCTCCATAGAACAGGACATCATCATATAAGCATCATAATAGTTTTATACAAACATATGAATCATCCATACATCAAAGCCTCACTACATAACACTCAATCAAATACAGCAGCGGAATATCCAGTCCATATAATAAGAATTAATATGCAATAGCCTCCGGCTCGTCTTCGTTGTCATCAGCGTAAACCTCCATGAACAGCACCTGTCACCTGCTACCTAGTCTGCCCATCCCAACATGGATGAACATCCCAAGGTAATAAGAGGAGACATAAAACCTTGAGTCAGACAAAGTCTTAGTGAGCAGTAAATCAACTATCAAACATACCAAAAGAGTATAAGGGATAAAAGGAATAGGAACCAAACCATCCCACTCCACCTCTTTCTACAGTGATAGCTCCCAGACACACATTAAGGAGAAGCAAGCATAACATAGCAGGCAATTAAAGTAAAGCAATAATCACTCGAGTCAAGGTCGATGTTTTCTAAATACAAACCCCCAAGGCCTAAACCAAGATCAGATAAGCACCCAGAAAACACCGCTCTTGAGACCGAATGATGATACAACCAAACGTCCAAACATCCATGACTCTGGCTATCACTGTTAACCTTGCTTCGAAATCACCGTTAATTGAATGACCGACTCCTTCCTGAGCCATCTATCAAGGGCTAATGGTAACCCCGGTTCTAGACATAACTCCACACGTCATCATGACCCGTGCCTAGGAATTTTCGCAACTACCCAGAGTACTCGACCACCTACCTGTAGTCTTTAGGGTGTCCAGACCACCTACCTGTAGTCTTTAGGGAAACCCTTGTACTCTTGCTTTGAGTCTGCTAGAACCTTCAACAATGATGAAATCCAAGCCTTCTAGTCATCCTCCTTGACGACTATTCTCATCCTAGCCCAAACTACCTCTTGAGCCATCCATTATCAATCAACTTGAACTACCCTTCAAGTTATCAACATGCTTGGAGCAATCCTTCTTGATTATACCAAGGTTACATCACCTCATGCCTCGCCTCATCTTCATCATAGCAAAGGCTCATCTTAACATTATGGTTTGCCTCATTACATCATGGCAAAATTCCATCTCAATATCATCCAATCCATACATATGAGCTTCAATACCCACTACATATGCCTTAAGCAACTTTCACCATTCAAGAGCCTCTTCCGTAGCTTTTGAATCGTCTTTGACCATACTTGCCCAAATCTATCAACTAGATAACTCATTCACAACAATCAAACAAGGCAAACATAAATCCAAACAAATAAGTAGTCAATCAAGATCTAATTAGGCATTTATAACTAAAATGGCAATTTCGTAAATAAATGAGAATAGATCTATCATACATGAATCATGAGTTTTTAGCATAGATCTAACAAATATAAATCATGGGTTTTGTCCCTACAACTTGATGAATGAACTTGCAAAAGTAAACATCTTCATAAGTAATGGATCTATACTTAGATCTAAGGAAAAATGCATAAAATCACTATCTACAACACTCCAACGAACCACCAAACCAATATACTCCTTTGGGTCCGCGTGAGAGATAACCACCACTCACTGAATCACCCAAACACTTCAAAAACTATCAACTTCAGATCTGGACAGCGAAGATTCAAGCTTGATTCGTCGAAATCCCGCTTGAAACGATGAAATCTAGCTTCGTTGGATGAAGATCTTCAACTTTGGCTCTTCAATCTTCAATCTTGATCTTCGATCTTGGATGGATGTTAGCACTCGATCAAAGTGGAGAAAAGAAGTGAAGAAATGTTGTAGTCGAGCTCTCAAAATGGCAGCACTTCGTCGCTTCAAAAACCGGTGCCAAAAAGTGAGCCAAAGCCCTCTATTTATAGGCTGAAATCCCCCATGAGTCATCCGCCCTTATGAGTCGTCCACGACTCATGACTCACGACTCAAGCCACTACGACTCACGACTCAACGCAGCTCAAGGCAAATACGACACAACACACACACACGGCACAACATGCACATGACTCAACCAAAATGCGACTCAACAGAACCCAACGACATACGACTCAACGACATACGACCTATAAACACGGCCGACCTATCTCAAAAACCGTCCTAACTATGCTACGACTTACGACTTAACTCGTACCAACGACTCAACCAACTCGGGTTAACTAGTGCTATGGCCCAACAGTTCCAACGGCCCAGATGACCCTACGGCCTAACTAAGCCACTAACGACTTTACGACTTAGCATCCTTAAGTCGTCTAAAACTTCTAGGTCGCTAACTCGTTAGCTATGCTAACTCCTAACCCGCTAACACGCTAACTCGCACAAGCCTATAGGTCGGTGAAGAGCTTAACCCGGTCATATCTACTAACTCGTCCCAGCCTTGAGTCGTAACTCGTTAACCCCTATGAGTCGGTCTAACCCTTAACCTGTTAACTCGGCAACTCACTAACAACCATAAGTCGGCAACTACCCTAAGTCGCTCCATCCTCTAAGTCGGTCACGACTTAACTCTAGAACGACTCAAGCTCCAAACGACTTAATGCAACTATTATACGATTTATCGACACGTAAAATACGGGTCGGTACAACTTCACATTTCTAAATTTAGTTATACTTCAACTTCCATTTTTAAGTATTCACTTATTTAACCATTTAATTCATAGAAAAACTTAGCCCTTTATTAATTCACTTTATATTCAAATTTATACCAAATTATCATATTTTATTTCTTAACTTGAATTCCATTTTATTTTACTAAAATCAAAATTTAGAAATTAAACTTATGCTTCAAATTCCAACTTAAACATTCATTTATTTACATATTTAACTTGTAAAAAACCACTATACTTTATAAAATTATTTTTGATCCGATTTTAACAAAATATTATAATATACCAATTTAAAAATATTTAATATTTCCAGAAAATATATATAATAACGACGGGTCTGTATAATATTTTCCAACCAAGGTCAAGTGATACGGATAATATATCATTTCAATCCGTAATTTACAAAGAAAAACCCAGGTTCTATCATTTCAAACCCGCAATCCCAAGTAATTAAATAAATAGAATAATTAAATAAATAAATACCGTTCGTGCCTATCATTTCAGCCCAAAATGATTCTACTCTATAGGGAACTTGCAGTGATAATCAGTAATAAATAAATAGTAAAAAATGTTAAATATAACACCAGATAATATAACGGGTGATGTGACAATTTTATAGCAGGGTTCTAACATCATAAATTTTATATCACAGGTAAGTAAAATAAAATTATTCATTCTACAATTTCACTTGATATTAATTTATTGATCTATAAGTATGTTTGTCAGGCGTGAATACTCACCTCTACGACGCTGAAAATTAGATTCCAAAAACGATATCCACATCGAAAAAACGCATAGAAGGCACGGTCAAATTTTAGCGGAGGCGACGATCAGATTCAAATCTTGAAACAAAACGAATAAAACTAATTACGCGAATTCAATTACGATCATATCAAATTTCATAAAGCAAAACTGAAAAGCTAGATTGATAAAATGATATAATTAGCCAATAACTCGGTCCCTTCACCACACGATTTAACCCACACCTCAAGTCTCGGTTATTTACTATATTCAAGGCTAGAGAAGTACGTACGCAGAGGGATGCTGAGGTATGTAGGCTGAGATTTAATTATGCACAGGTGGCGCATGCATTAATATAATTTTTTTTATTTATAGCCTGAAACACGCAAGCAGTGGGAGATTGGAAAAATTTAGGTTGGGGTTAAAACTCAAAGGTGGTGGAGGGCTGAGTACTTGGTGTAGCAAAACAATGGACAAAAGAAACACAAGAAAAAGAAAAAAGAAAGAAAATAAATAAAAGAAGGAAGAAATTTTTTGCAGCCATTACCTGAAACAGAGAGTTCAAGCAAGAAAGAATAAGACTGAAACCAAAATGAGATGTAAAGGAAATTTGGTATGTGGGTTTTGTATTTATTTGGGAAACCTCAGATTGATAAAGTGGGAAGGCGTAAATCATGGCATGCGAATTTTAAGGCAAGGAAGAATGGAATTTTGTAAACGTGTTTTATAATTAAAAAGAAGTAATTGCGTTGATAAATTTTAAAACGCAAGAAATAATGATAAAATGGGAAGGCATAAATAAAGGAGGCAAGAAGATTGAAACAAAAAATGAGATGCAATAGAATTTTGTTCGTGGGTTTTGAATTTATCAGTGAAGTTGCGTGATTTAAGAGAAAAGAAACGACAAGAAATATTAGATTTGAATGTTATAGTCGTTTAAAGATTTTATACCAATTTAAAACAATTGAAGCAAGGGAAAGTGGAAGATTTTATTCCTATTATACACAGGAGGTAAATGGAATTTTTGAACGTGTTTATATTTAAAAGAAGAACTTGCGTTGATTGAGGGAAAAGAAACGGAAAGAAATATTTGATTTGGACGTTAGTAAAATAGATGGATTTGGTTCCTATTAAAACAGAAGGAGAAAAGGAAAGTGTAGAAAGTTTGTACGTGAATGACAGTGCAAGTAATAAATTTGAACGGCTATGGTTAATTCCTTCCCTCTTTTGAAATGCACATCTACTGATAAATTTATTTATTTACAACTATGGTAAGAATTTAAGAATGCGTACTATAGACGCAATAAATACAACGAAACGTACGCCCAATATTTAACAAAAGTAACGTATTAAAATTTATACGTTTCTTATTTATTCAGTACATATGCTAAAAATAAATCAGAAAAATAACGTACCTTTTAGCGTCTAACAAATCAACAATAATGGATATAAACGTACAAAATTTAAAACGTGAAATTTATATAGCTTATTTATACACTATTATTACTTAATTCAAAATTTGATTTGCTTACATTTGTTTGATTTATTTATCATTTAACTAAGAAACTGATGTATATACGTATAAAGAAACGTAAAATTTTATTCCCCTTTTACACAATATTTATTCCTTAATTTAAAAAGTATATAACCATAATAAAAAAAACAATCGCGAAATAAATATTGTACATATATATACTTTATATGAAAGATAACGTACCCTTTTAGCATCCAACAAATCAACAATAACGAATATTAACATACAAAATTTAAAACGTGAAATTTATATAGCTTATTTATACACTATTTATTACATAATTAAAAATTTGATTTGCTTACATTTGTTTGATTTATTTATCATTTAACTAAGAAACTGATGTATACACGTATAAAGAAACGTAAAATTTTATTCCCCTTTTACACAATAGTTATTCCCCAATTTAAAAAGTATATAACCATAATAAATAAAACAATCGCGAAATAAATATTGTACATATATATACTTTATATGAAAGATCTGAACTTAGAATTTAAATTTTCATTTAGGGTTAAACTTAAACAAAAATCAAAATTACAAAAATTGCCTGTATTTATTAAAATTTTGGGCAATGATTTCAAGGAAAAAAAGGGAAAAGAATTAAAGAAATAGTTTATTAAATTGAACAAGGCTTAAAAATTTACACACAATACCACTAGCTTGGAAAATTTTCTACCACACCTTAAAATAAATAAAAATCAGTGAATAAAATAAAACAAACTGAAATTAAGTGCAAAAGAAAATAAATAATTATATTTTAGGAAAATAGAAAGATAAATAAAGAAAATAGCTTAATTTATTGAAACTAGCTTAAGAAAATTGCAAACATAATCCACTTAACTTCTCTTCTTAAAAATGGTTTAAAATAAATCTTTGAGAAATAAAATAAATTGAGAATGAGAATAAAATAAGTTCTTAAGAAAAATATAAAAATAAATAAAGAATTTCTAAAATTAGTTGAAGTTGGAAATTAGAAATTGTAAACAAAATACAACTGACACAGGAAAATGTCAATTGCACTTTTAAAATATTTTTAAACCAAAATATATACAAAACAAGTTATTTTACCCCTAAAAACATATATTAGAACATTACATGACCAAATAAAATATTATTTATATATTTAAAGTAAACAATTTTGCTAAATACGGCAAATTACACACAATAGTTAAAAAGGCATAACTTTCACATTATAAATCAGATTTCAATGAAAAGCAGTATTCTTAAAATTTTATTTACTTTCAAAATAAAAGATACAATTCAACTTTTCAAACTTTTAAATTTTTAAATTTAGAAGTCAAAGTCTGACCATATTGACAAAATTTACATTTCTGAAAAATATTCTATTAATTCATGCGTGGAATTCTAATCCATGCCAAAATTTATATTTTAAATAACAAAATTATCTAAATTAAATAAATAAAACATTTATTAAAAATTTTGGGTTGATACATAGATGGTTTGGATGGCAAACGAAGTGAGAGTAAATGCTAAGAAACAGAAAAGGCATAAGCTAAGGAGAAAGAAACGTATATATGTTTTATTCTTAAATGCAAATGAAAATGAGAAGTTTTGAAATGAGAAATAAATCTTCTTGTATATGATTTGCAAATGAGAAATACACGGCTAGGAAAAGAGTTTGTATGGCTAAAGCAAGAAATAAAGAGGCCATGCAGAAAAAAGGCAAGAAATCAAGCAATGACCTGATGGATTTAATTAATTTCTTTCCTTTGTATTAACAGTTGTTCTTAATTGTATTGAATTTGTTAAATGTGCACATTTATTATGATTGAATCCTCAAGTAAATTCATTCAGATAAGTTTCATTCTTTTATATTACCTTATGAATAAAATATGCATTTCCACTTTAACATTCCTTCCTTATTTTATTACAAAGTTTATTTTTCTTCATATTACTTTCGATATGTATCTGATGATCTGTTGGACCTTCGATGCCTGTATTACAGAATTTCTGGAGACTCTTTGGTCCTTGATATGGATAGTACGTTTTCTGTGATTAATTCCGTAATACTAGCTGATACTGCCTGGGATCGATCTTTTATTTACTCCTCTGAAGTTGACTGTTATGATCCCTCTCTTGCTCTTCTTTTCCGTCCCTTTTTTGGTCTTCATGGGAGTGGTTCTCTGTATTCTACCCGGGTTGATGAGGGTGTTGGTGATTCTTCCTCTGCGGAGGAGAACTAGTCTAGTTATATACTTCTATAGCTGTGACATGTCTGTCACGCTCCTATGTTGTACTATTTATTTCATCCTACTATAGTAGCAAAGGTGTCTCTACCTTTCTCCTGTACTTCAACTTTATTACGTTAGTAATAAACAGTGGTCGCTCCACTATAAAACCGTCGGCCTTGCCAAAATTACCAAAATTTTATCAATTTAACAATTTTAATTATTAAAAATTTAAGGGTCGTTACACTCTCCCCCACTCAAAACTTTTCGTCCTCGGAAAGGAAGAAGGCAGGGGAATAGAAATAACCTGAAAGAAAACTAAATTGAAACTCAAAATAGAATCATTAGTCTAAACCATACAAATTCAATTTAAATTAATAATTGATTTCATCTATTTAATTTCACCTAAGTTAAATTTAACTATTACAAATTTCATTACTTCATCTTCCAATTATCTTAAAATAAAAATTTCTAAAATCATAAGTTTGAAAATCATTTGTTATACTCAAAAATGTGTTCAATAAATTAATTTCTTCTTTATTCCTAATTATAATTAAATTTATTTCTCTCGGTATATTTCTATCATCTATGTTAAATATGTTTACACTTATTACAACTGCTTAAATTTATTCTTAGTTCCTTTAACATCATTTTATATTGAAAATTATTCCATTACCCTTTTATTCTATTTACCTCTGTTAATCTTTTTATAACTAGAATTTAAGTGTATAACATTTATTATAACCACTCAAATTTTATTTATAAAATCTTTTTATATTGTATATTATCCAATTACATTGTTAACTTCCGAAAACAAGGTAAGTTATATTGAAATGCAATTGAGTATTATACAAATAAAACTTCCAAATTTAATTATCTCAAGTTTGAATCATTTATTCAAAATTTTGATTTTCTTTTTATAATTGAAATTATTCTTCAAGATAAAATTTAAGAATTAAATTTCTAATTCCCTTCAAACCATTTAGAGATAAATAAATATATGTACATAATATGTCAAATCAAATTTAAATCATATATCTATAAATTATAAATCAAGTCATACTTTAGAGATTCAAATCAATTAAATTCTCAAGGTAACACTGTAGCCAAACTACAGAATGGTCTCTTCACTTCGAAACTCGAAAATGAATGTTGATGATGCTGCAGTCATCACCAAATTATTTCCCAGCGACAAAGAGAAGAGCACTGATTTTCAAAGCTTTAAAATTGTTTGGAAACAAATTTCTATTCGAAAATAATTTAAATAATATATCCTTTTAAAACTTTAAACACGAGGTTTGAAACCATCGGAAATTGAATTCTCAAGTTCTTGTTTTAAATTCATTTCTGTTTCCAAATTAATTTATAACCATTGTTTATAGTTCCCTTATTTATATGAGACAAAACCCATGGTTTACAAGACCATAAATAAAATCAAAGACCATTATCTCTTGACAACTAGTTAAATTAAATAATAAAAATTCTAAAAATTATACTTATATATACAATATTAGATTTTTTTTCCAAATATAGGAATAAATTTTTCAAAACGAGGATAGAGATTCAAATTTGATAGACTCAAATCAAAGAGAATTTTGATTTAAAGATAAGTTGGAATCAGAAGATCCGATGATTAAATAACAGAATAAGGAACTGGATAAGTTTATATAAATCGCGGGCAACCTTAACTGGTTAACCGTGACTTGAAGAATAAGATCGATGTGGATTTTCTGGGGTAAATCTACATTCGACCTAAAGAGATAGAGTTCGAAATAACTAAATATACTAGCATCTAAACCGAGGATAAATATAAATCTCTGGTGAATCAATGCTAATTGTAAAGGAGTTTCACCTCTTTATTATAATATTGGCGAGACTGCCAATTCACTATAAAGATCATCCGAAGTGGAGTTATGGGATACTCCAGAATCGAACGAAGATGAATAGTGAGGGACACAAATGAACTTTGGAACCGCAGGGAACGTTCCAAAATTCAAAGGAAATCGAATCAAAAGGAAGAGATTCAAGCTCGAATGAAAGTGATTCTGTAAAATCAAATTTACCATACATGCTAAGTTTTGCCTAGAGCCAAAGCTCTGATACCAAATGTAACGACCCGGTATTTTCAACCATTCGCATCCGCACATGTCGGACTTGAATTGTTCAAAATACCACGTTGTAAATAAAATTTAGCAAATCTCAGAATATACAGTAAATAAATAATCACAGACACAGAAATCAGAATACTCGCAGCGGAATTTGAAATAACTTAGTGGTTCATGAAGACACTATCACAAAGTCTCAAAATAAGTATAAAGTACATAGTTTTAAAACCAAAACAGTTTGAAATAACCACAGAAAATCCCAAATCCATTTGTCTCGAATTACATAAGCTAAGATAAAAGACTGAAGAGAAAATAGACAGCAGCTTAAAAGAGACGATCTTCAATAGTCCTAGCTCCGAGGAAGGTGAAGTCCGAACTGATACTCAGGCTGACGCGAGCGTAAGAAATAAACACAAACACTCGAGTCAGGACATACATACTTATAGTGTGTAAGCTAATTCAAGTGAACTGTAATATAAAGGCAAGTAACTTAAAGGATGCTTGAGACCGCCTATTCCCTAAGGATCCATTAAACTATTTACTATGTAGTAATATTTCGCTATTATACTAGTGTCTATTGGTAAAATAAACTTACTTTTAAATAGCTTTAAGGCTTTACATTTTCCACCTTAACACAAAATAGTGCCAACAGTCTATACAGTACCGTAATACCTCCTGATCGGGAGGCTACTAGAGGATATTCCATAGGTACGACACAAATAAAACTCGTACGGGGCTCACTAGGGTAGGTAACACGGCACAACTAGGTAATGCCAGGGTAGATATACCAATTACGCTTCCGGACCGGTGGTAACGCGTAGCTGCTACTACTGCCCACCTCGAACAACACTCCCAAAATCAAAGGTGTGCACCAAACAATCACAAAGTAATAGAATGGCATACGAAGAAGTGCGTCCGATCAAAGGTTCTACCTCATTAGTCCGTCAATCGGTCCTGTTTTAGCCACCTTATGCCAACTCATGGGAGTTGGGTCCATGTAAATACCTCAATAGAACGTCTCTACCATCCTACTTCATTTTGGAATCTCCATCGCGTACACAGTTGTCAAAGTGGTTTTCGGTATCGACAGAGAGTATGCCCATATCTGATCCCAGTCTCTTTAACAACCAACGTTATTATTACCCGTGGTTATAAATTCCAAAAATAGTTTACATTTCAATCAAAATACTTCAGTTTAAACTATTTAAAGGTGAAGTTATTATTCTTACAAAATCCAATATAAATCCCAAAGGTTTAGCCTTAATTCACTTGCATCAACTACAGCACTTGCAAAGTGCGGTAATATCCTTTACAACAGATTTAAGTAAATTAAATTTCAGACTTCAATAAAATTTTAGCAATAATTTTCCTTAATTTAAACCAATTTAACTTATAAAATCATATCTTCCACTTTGAAATAGTCATTTAAGTTACTCAATAATTTATGATTTTTATAAAGTAAATTTCGCAAATAAATATCAAACTTCTCTATGCTTTACTTATTAAAATCAAGTGCACAATATTCTATAAAATTTTACTTAACAATTAAGTTTAATTACCATTTCAAAAATAAACTTAATTTCCAATTTATTTCTTAACTTACCTTTTATTCTAAAACCACTTCACATTTCTAAATTTAGTTATACTTCAACTTCCATTTTTAAGTATTCACTTATTTAACCATTTAATTCATAGAAAATCTTAACCCTTTATTAATTCACTTTATATTCAAATTTATACCAAATTATCATATTTTATTTCTTAACTTGAATTCCATTTTATTTTACAAAAATCAAAATTTACAAAATAAACTTATGCTTCAATTCCAACTTAACCATTCATTTATTTACATATTTAACTTGTACAAAACCATTATACTTTATAAAATTATTTTTAATCTGATTTTAACAAAATATTATAATATACTAATTTAAAAATATTTAATATTTTCAGAAAATATATATATATAGTAACGACGGGTCTGTTTAATATTTTCTAACTAAGGTCAAGTGATACATATAATATATCATTTCAATCCGTAATTTACAAAGAAAAACCCAGGTTCTATCATTTCAAACCCGCAATCCTAAGTAATTAAATAAATAGAATAATTAATTAAATAAATACCGTTCGGGCCTATCATTTCAGCCCAAAATGATTGTACTCTACAGGGGACTTGCAGTGATAATCGGTAATAAATAAACAGTAAAACATCATAAAATATAACAGCAGATAATATAACGGGTGATGTGACAATTTTATAGTAGGGTTCTAACATCATAAATTTTATACCACAGGTAAGTAAAATAAAATTATTCATTCTACAATTTCACCTGTTATTAATTTACAGATCTATAAGTATGTTTGTCAGGCGTGAATACTCACTTCTACGACGCTGAAAATTAGATTCCAAAAACGATATCTACACCGAAAAAACGTATAGAAGGCACGATCAAATTTTAGCGGAGGCGATGATCAGATTCAAATCTTGAAACAAAACGAATAAAACTAATTACGCGAATTCAATTACGATCATATCAAATTTAATAAAGCAAAACTGAAAAGCTAGATTGAATAAAATGATACGATTAACCAATAATTCGGTCCCTTCACCTCACGATTTACCCACACCTCAAGTCTCGGCTATTTACTATATTCAAGTCCAGAGAAGCACGTACGCAGAGGGATGCTGAGGTATATATGCTGAGATTTAATTATGCACAGGTGGGCGCATGCATTAATATAATTTTTTTTATTTATAGCCTGAAACACACAAGCAGTGGGAGATTGGAAAAATTTAGGTTGGGGTTAAAACTCAAAGGTGGTGGAGGGCCGAGTACTTGGTGTAGAAAAACAATGGACAAAAGAAACGGAATTTTATTCCTATTATACATAGGAGGTAAATGGAATTTTTGAACATGTTTATATTTAAAAGAACTCGCGTTGATTGAGGGAAAAGAAACGGAAAGAAATATTTGATTTGGACATTAGTAAAATAGATGGATTTGGTTCCTATTAAAAGAGAAGGAGAAAAGGAAAGTGTAAAAAGTTTGTACGTGAATGACAGTGCAAGTAATAAATTTGAACGGCTATAGTTAATTCCTTCCCTCTTTTGAAATGCACGTCTACTGATAAATTTATTTATTTATAACTAAGGTAAGAATTTAAGAATGCGTACTATAGACGCAATAAATACAACGAAACGTACGCCCAATATTTAACAAAAGTAACGTATTAAAATTTATACGTTTCTTATTTATTCAGTACATATGCTAAAAATAAATCAGAAAAATAACGTACCTTTTAGCATCCAACAAATCAACAATAACGGATATAAACGTACAAAATTTAAAACGTGAAATTTATATAGCTTATTTATACACTATTTATTACTTAATTCAAAATTTGATTTGCTTATATTTGTTTGATTTATTTATTATTTAACTAAGAAACTGATGTATATACGTATAAAGAAACGCAAAATTTTATTCCTCTTTTACACAATATTTATTGCCTAATTTAAAAAGTATATAACCATAATAAATAAAATAATCGCGAAATAAATATTGTACATACATATACTTTATACGAAAGATAACGTACAACATATGCTAAAAATAAATCAGAAAAATAACGTAACCTTTTAGCATCCAACAAATCAACAATAACGGATATAAACGTACATAATTTAAAACGTGAAATTTATATAGCTTATTTATATGTTATTTATTACTTAATTCAAAATTTGATTTACTTAAATTTGTTTGATTTATTTATCATTTAACTAAGAAACTGATGTATATACCTATAAAGAAACGTAAAATTTTATTCCCCTTTTACACAATATTTATCCCTAATTTAAAAAGTATATAACCATAATAAATAAAACAATCGTGAAACAAATATTGTACATATATATACTTTATATGAAAAATTTGAACTTAGAACATATAATTTAAAATTTCAATTAGGGTTAAACTTAAAGCAAAATCAAAATTACAGAAATTGCCTATATTTATTAAAATTTTGGGAAATGATTTCAAGGAGAAAAATGGAAAAGAATTAAAGAAATAGTTTATTAAATTGAACAAGGCTTAAAAATTTACACACAATACCACTAGCTTGGAAAAATTTTTACCACACCTTAAAACAAATAAAAATCAGTGAATAAAATAAAAAAAACTGAAATAAAGTGAAAAGGAAATAAATAATTATATTTTAGGAAAATAGAAAGATAAATAAAGAAAATAGCTTAATTTATTGAAACTAGCTTAAGAAAATTGCAAACATAATCCACTTAACTTTGGAAAATTAAAACTCTTCTTAAAAATGGTTTAAAATAAATCTTTGAGAAATAAAATAAATTGAGAATGAGAATAAAATAAGTTCTTAAGAAAAATTTAAAAATAAATAAAGAATTTATTAAATTAATTGAAGTTGGAAATTAGAAATTGTAAATAAAATACAACTGACATTGGAAAATGTCAATTACACTTTTAAAATATTTTAAAACCAAAATATATACAAAACAAGTTATTTTACCCCTGAAAACATAAATTAGAACATTACATGACCAAATAAAATATTATTTATATAATTTAAAGTAAATAATTTTGTTAAATACAGCAAATTACACACAATAGTTAAAAAGGCATAACTTTCACATTGTAAATCAGATTTCAATGAAAAGCAGTATTCTTAAAATTTTATTTACTTTAAAAATAAAAGATAAAATTCAAATTTTCAAACTTTTAAATTTTTAAATTTAGAAGTCAAAGTCTGACCATATTGACAAAATTTACATTTCCGAAAAATATTCTATTAATTCATGTGTGGAATTCTAATCCACACCAAAATTTATATTTTAAATAACAAAATTATCTAAATTAAATAAATAAAACATTTATTAAAAAATTTGGGTTGATACATAAATTGTTTGGATGGCAAACGAAGTGAGAGTAAATGCTAAGAAACAGAAAAGGCATAAGTTAAGGAGAAAGAAACGTATATATGTTTTATTCTTATATGCAAATGAAAATGAGAAGTTTTTTAATGAGAAATAAATCTTCTTGTACATGATTTGCAAATGAGAAACACACGGCTAGGAAAAGAGTTTGTATGGCTAAAGCAAGAAATAAAGAGGCCATGTAGAAAAAAGGCAAGAAATCAAGCAATGACCTGATGGATTTAATTAATTTCTTTCCTTTGTATTAACAGTTGTTCTTAATTGTATTGAATTTGTTAAATGTGCACATTTATTATGATTGAATCCTCAAATAAATTCATTAAGATAAGTTTCATTCTTTTATATTACCTTATGAATAAAATATGCATTTCGACTTTAACATTCCTTCCTTATTTTATTACAAAGTTTATTTTTCTTCATACTAAATTACCAAAATTTTATCAACTTAACAGTTTTAATTATTAAAAATTTAGGGGTCGTTACATTAACCATATAATATAGAACAATCAAACTCCATGAATAAACTTATTTTTATTACACAAATTTATACATAGCTTAAATTCAAGAATTTAACTATATATATAAAAATAATATTTATATAATATCAAAAAAAATTATTTATTAAACCGTATATTTCTCTCCAAAACCATAGAAATCATTTCAAAATATTTATATATATTGACTGACGGTGTCTGTATAAATTTTTCTATCCTATGGTCAAGTGATACGGATATATATCATTTCAATCTGTAATTTAAAATAAAAATACGATTATATATCATTTCGAACCGCAATCCCAAATCAATAATGATAAAGTAATAAAGAACTTGCAGATTATGATGATATAAATAAACATCCATTCACCCATCATAAAATCATACATCCATCACAATCATCATCCAAAACAATAAATCAACTAACAATATATAATTGATAATATTTAACAGGTAATTAACTGGCAATAATATTCAATAATAAAATAAATAACGATTTAATTTAAATAAATGCAATTAACTGAGATGATGATTAAAATATGCTAAACAGTCATAAATAAATGCATAATCACAACAAAAATTAAATTTAACAAACATAAGAAATTCCAGAAGTTGTGAGTGGGTTAAAACACTCACCTTTTGGATTTAAATTGAATTTAAATCCAATTTAAACCAAAAAATTTGACAGTCTCAGAATTCGACCAAACCAGTGCCAAAATGTTCGGAATTTCAATACGATCCTAACAAAAAATCGCGCGTGAATTGGTGTTCGTATGCGAAAGTTATAGCGATTAGAACAATTGAATTCTAAATTGAAATAAACAAGATAAAAAGAAAAACAAAATCATCACCTATGACACATCACCTATCCTTACTTCTTCCAGCACGCACGCTACAGGCAATGCTTGTTCCTTTGTTCGCACGGCATGAAACGCAACCATCAACTCGAAGTTGTGCCACCTCGGACTGTCATTGTAACAACCCTGTATTTTGTAATTATTTTATTGTATATTTTAATTATTTTTAATGTAAGATTTTGATTTAAAAACTTATTTTACTTATTTGAAATGATTAAATTTATTATTTAAATATAATCTTGATTTTTATACGAGTTATAATTCCAAAATTTTGTAAGTTGAATATTTGCCTGAAATGCTGATTTTGGTCAAAATAGTCAAACTGTGACTTTCAACTTAAAATTTTAAAAGTTTAAAAATTTTAATTTTTTCTTTCATTATGAAAGTACATAAAATTATAAGAACACCACTTTTCATTTCGTTGAATTTGGATGTAAATTGTGAAAGTTATACCCTTTACAATATTGTGCGTATATAAGGTTATTTAACAATGACTATTTTAAATTGTATAAATTACTTCTTCTTGGTTATATTTTATTTTAATATGTGATAATATGTTTTATTATGTATATTTTGACTTTTAAATATTTTTAAATGATAATAGAATTTTTCCAAAATTTACTGTATTTATTTCCTATTTTTAAAAGGCTGTTTTCTAATTTTCTACCATTTTCTTCATATAAATTATATTTAATAATTTTTTTTTTGTGAATGCACTTTTTTTTTTAATTTTATTTGTTATAAATATTTTACAAGTCCATGGAGATTTTCTAAAGTTCATTTGGATTTATTTCTAATTTTAAAGCCCAGTCTACAATTTTAAGCCATTTTCTTATTTTAATTATATATAATTAAAATTTATTTATTTTATGCACTCACTTTTATTTGCTGTGTTTTACTTTATTTTATTTATTTTGCATGTATTTAAATTTAAGTAAATTTTTCCAAAGTGTATTGAAGTTATTTCTAATTCTTAAGTCTAGTTTTCATTTTTCTGTGCTATTTTTCTTATTTAATCATATCTAATTAATATTTAATTTTTAATATTTTGTTTATCTGTTATATTTTCGAATTTTAACTGAGATTTTAATTATTTTCAGTTATTTGGATGTATATTAATATATATGAGAAATTTGAAAGGGTTAAGAGCTAAGAAACGGAAAAAACGTTTTATCCGTTTCATTTGCAGTTTCTTCTGTCATTAATACATCAATTCATCTTAGCCATTCCTTTCCCCATCCTTTGCAGCCGACTTTCTCTTGTCATTCACGAATTTTTGAAGCCCCAAAACCCTAAAAATCATGGCCTCCACCTTGAAGAAAAAAAATTAGGTAAATCCCTCTCTTCTTTCTACTTTTCTTACTTTTCTATGCAATTTTGCCTTGTTTCTCTTCTAAGTTTGGATCGGCCTCTTCTCTATAGCCGCAGCCACAAACTCCTACATCTCTTCCATGCCTCCAACACCATCTACTCCACCAACCATGGCCATGGCCGAGCCATCTATGGTGGCCAAACCCTTCAAATTGCAACCTACATGCCTAAAAACAATGTTTTTGACCATTGTTGCCTCATTCCCTTCATCTCCACTTGTTGCCTTGCCTATATGATGTTAAACCTGACCTATATGATGTCATACCTGAGTCAAAGCATCATCATAGCCAAGCATAAGTGTCCCTTAGGCCAAGCATTGAAGTGGTTGAAGCAAGGTCCAATCTATCTTGTTCATTTCGCTTTGTATTTCAAAATTGTTTCAATGTTATTTTATGTTGAATGTTTATATATTGTCTGGTTTGTTTTGTTTTGGGTTGATGATACAAAATCATATCTTGGCTATCTTTCAACTCAAATCAAAAGTCGTGAAATTGTGCTTGTCGTTCCTTTGGAGTCGTGCTTGTATGTTGTTTCGGTCTCTAGCTTTGAAAAAGGTGAGTCTTTCTCACTCTGACATATATACTTATGAAAAGTGGATTGATGACAAGTGTTTAGTAATGTAAAATGTTTATGCAAGTTAATGATGATCATATTATATGCTATGCCGTGTTATTACCATGTTAAAACTGTTAATTTTCACCTGACATCTGATACATGACTGTATATTGTGATATTGACATTGTTTATATTATTTCTGTATATGATCACACTGCAAGTTCCCTGTTAGGATAAAAATCATTATGGGCTGAAATGATAGGCCTGAGTTATATTATATTATTTAGTTAAACTTACGATTGAAGGTTTGAAACGATAGAACCTGGATTTTTACCTTTTAAACTGCGGATTGAAATGATACATATCCGTATCACTTGACCTAGGTTAGAAAACTATATACAGACCCGTGGTTATTCTGTAAAGTGCTTTGAATATTTTAAGTATTTTAAAATATAAAATTATGAAATTTGATTTAAATAGATTTCGAAAGGTTTTAAAATAAATAAATTATGATTTTTCTATGTGTTAAAAATGTAATTTATGAATGGATTAACTGGATTTTTGAAATATAACTTATGTCTGAAATTTGGAATTTTGACTAAAAATGATATTTAAGTTACATGAATAAAATGGACTTTAATTTTATTTGGAAAATGGTAAATATGATAAATTGATTTATATTTGAATTTAAGTGATTTATTATTAAAGAATTATTGATTTCTATAAATTTAAGTGGTTGAATAAATGACTGTTGAAAATGAAATTTTAAAATATAACTTGACTTGAAAATGTGAAATTTGAGTTTTAACTAAAGATGTTAAATTAATTAAATAAACTGGAAGTTTAGTTAAATTTGTGAAATGGTAATATAAATCTGAAACGTATAGGTTTTAATTTATGAAAGAAACGTATAGGTTTTAATTTATGAAAGAAACGTATAGGTTTAATTTATGAATGAAACGTATAGGTTTCAATTTATGAAAGAAACGTATAGGTTTCAATTTATGAAAGAAACGTATAGGTTTTAATTTATGAAAGAAACGTATAGGTTTAATTAATGAAAGAACGTATGGTGTTCTAATTAATGATAGGAACATGTAAATTCCTAATTAATGAAAGAAAGGTATAAGTTTTAATTAATGAAAAAAACGTATAAGTTTTTAATTAATGAAAGAAACGTGTAAAGTCCTAATTAATGAGAGAACATGAAAGTTTTAATTAATGCAAGAACATGTAAAGTTTTAATTAAAAAAGAAACATGTAAAATTTTAAGTAGTGTATTATTGATTTAATTAATAAATGTTCATTATTGTAATAGGAATATAAAATTTAAAACGTACATTTGACACGTAGATTTTAATCAATGTAATGGTGTATTTTAAATTGATTAAAATGATAAATGTTACTTACTGTAATAGTAAAATGTAAGTTGATAATGTACATTTGATAAGCAAGTTTTAATTTATGTGAATGGCATACTTTAAATGATTAAAATAATAAAGTTTCTTTATTGTAATAATAATGTAAGTTAATAAGGTGCTTTTAACTTAACATAAGAATTTCGGTTTAAATTGTATATTACAGTAAGAAAGTTTATTTAACTATAAGGCTATGATAAATTGACATGTTAAAATTTTAAGCTTATCAATACTTTGAATTATATACAATGTAAAGTGGAAAGTAGTACATTCCAAAAATGCTATGATTCCTTAAGGTAACATTTCCAAAATGCTATGATAATTTAAAGGAATATTTCAAGTTTAATAAATTTAAAGAAATATTCAATGATTTGAAAATTTTGGGTTTTATTTGAATGATATAATATTGAATTATTTTTGAAATGGAAATGATACAATTGTGATATTGTTTTGAAATGAGTATGATATTTTGGTGTTGAAAGTATAAATCATTTGAAATAAATATCCATGGGTTATAATAACGATTGGTTGTTAAAGAGATCGGGATCGGATATTGTCTTATATCCGGACAATACCGAAAACCACTTTAACAACTGTGTACGCGGTGGAGATTCCAGAATGAAGTAGGATGGTGCCGACGTTCTCGAGGTATGTTACGTGGACCCAACTCCCGTGAGTTGGCATATATGACTAAAACAGGAGCTATACCGGGCTACACAAAGGGTCGCACCCTTTCATCGAGCATGCTCCATCGAAAACTATTCTATTACTTTTGTGATTCGATTCGGTGGCGCCACTTTGATTCGGGGGTATTGTTCGAGGTGGGCGGAAGCTGCTGGCTTGCCGTCACCACCGGTCCGGGAGTGCAAACGGTGTATCCACCCTGGCATTGCCTCGCGTGCCGTGTCATATCCTTATATCGAGCCCACTACGATTTTGGTTTTAAAGATCCGACCGCTTTAAGGTTCACCATCCCCTTAACGCTATTTTCTATATGATTATACTTTACTGATTAGACACTACCGTATATAGCGTATATTACTACATAGTAAATAGTTTAACGGATCCTTAGAGGATGGGCGGTCCCAAGCATCCTTTAAGTTACTGATGCATTTTGTTACTGTTCACTTGAGTTGATTTACAGTTAATAAGTATTTATGTCCTGACTCGAGGGTTTTGTGTTTTTCTTTACGCTCGGGTCAGATTGATTGAGTTAACATTCAAGATTCACCTTCGGCGTTGGAGCTTTCCTTGAAGATCCAGCCATCTATTTTGTTTCAGTATCCAATGGTTCAGTGATGTATCTGATTTGTACTTGATGTATCCTGTTACTCTTCTGTTGTATCTTATTTAACTCCGATGTATCTCATATTTATATAGTAGCTTCATGAACTACTATCTCTTTTTCTTCCGCTGCATTTTTATATACTCTGTGTCTGTGATCTGTGATTTTTATTTACTGTATATTCTGAGGTTTGCCAAAAAAAATTTTACAACGCGGTATTTTGAGCAATTCAATCCCGGCATGAGTGTCTACCTATGCACTTATAATGGATGCGAATGGTTGAAAATACCGGGTCGTTACAGTTGGTATCAGAGCTTTGGTAGCTCTAGGCAAAGCTCAGCATATAAGAGTAAATGTATTTACAGAATCACTTTCATTCGAGTTTGAATCTCTTCCCTTTTGACTCGATTTCTTTGAATTTTGGAACATTCCCTACGGTTCCAAAATCCATTCGTATCCCTCACTATTCATCTTCTTTTGACTCTGGAGCATTCCATAACTCCGCTTCGAATGATCTTTTTAGTGAGTCAGCAGTCACGCCAATTTCAAGTTGAATTGAAAAAAAGGGGGAAAACTCCTTTGCAGTTAGCATCGATTCACCAGAGATTCTTATCTATCCTTGGTTTAGATGCTAATATCTTTTGTTATTTCAAACTCTAACTCTTGAGATCGAATGTAGATTTACCCCAGAAAATCCACTTCGATCTTATACTTTAAGTCACGGTTGACCCGATTAAGGTTGCTCGTGATTTATTTTAGATTATCCACCTCCCTACTCTGTATTTAATCATCTTGTCTTTTGTTTCCAACATATTTTCAAACATTTTGAATTGTATTTGTCAATCTGTATTTTTTTTTATTGTGTTGTTGGAGTTGTTGATGTTGATTTGGGTCTCCGATCGATTCGTCTGATCAACGCTATCAATAGGATTTCTAAAACACTTTGACAGAACAAACTGACACGATATTATTTTAAATTTTGTTTTGGTTAATGAAATAAAATTTTGATATATATATTTATGGAACTTAATAAAATGATTCAAATTGATAATTTGAAATGATAATACTTGATTTATCATTTATTGTTCTATAAATGAATTTATAAATAATTGTTTATAAATTTATATGGGAACTTAAATGAATTTAGAAAAAGAAATTTGAGAATTTAATTTCCGATGGTTCCAAACCTTTTGTTTAAAAGTTTAAAGGGATATAATATTTAAAATATTTTCAAATAGAAATTTGTTTCCAAAGAATTTTAAGTTTAAAATTAGTACTCTTCTCTTTGTCGCTGGAAAATAACTTCGGTGATGACTGCAGCGTCATCGACGTTCATTTTCGAGTTTCGAAGTGAAGAGACTGTTCTGTAATCTTGCTACAGCTTTGTTTTGGGAAATTAAATAGATTTGAATTTCTAAAATATGACTTAAATTATAATATATATAGATATATGATTGAAATTTGATTTGACATATTATATATATATTATTACTTATCTCTAAATGGTTTGAAGAAATCGGAAATTTAATTCTTAAATTTTATTTTTAACAATAATTTCAATTATAAAAAGAAAATCAAAATTTTTTTTTGGATAAATGATTAAACTTGAGATAATTGAATTGGAAAGTTGTATTTGTATGACACAATTTCATTCCAATATAACTTACCTTAATTTCAGAAGTTAACAATGTAATTGGGTAATATACAATATAAAAAGATTTTATAAATAAAATTTGAGTGGTTATAATAAATGTTATACACTTAAAATGATTAACAAAGGTAAATATAATAAAGGTTAATTGAATAACTTACAATAAAATGATGTTAAAAGAACTAAGAATAAAAGAAAGCAGTTATAATAAGTGTAAGTATATTGAACATGAGTGATAAATATATTGAGAGGAATAAATTTAATTTTATTAGGAATAAAGAAGAATAAAATTTATTAAATACATTGTGAGTGTAATAAATGATTATTTTTCTAACCCATGGTTTTAAAAAAAAAATTGTTAGTTTAAGATGATTGGATAATAAGATAATGAAATTTGAGATAGTTAAGATTTATGTAACTTGTGTAAAAATTTATTTTCTATTTAAGTTGAAATCTCCATGCTTTCAAATTCATTTTCTTATTTTGTTTTTCAAACTATCTTTTGGTTGTTCTTATCGTCCTCATCTTGCTATAGACTGGTATATGCATCTTTCTATGATCTTTCTGTTTAGAAATCTTTCTATAATCTTTGATAATCTCCACCTTGTAAAACTTACCTATAACAACAGTTATCAGGTATAACTTCAATCTTCTTGTCATCTTATCTTAATCCTATTTCACTCTATATTTTCTGTGCCCTTCCATACCTCATTCCTTTTCGGGGACGAAAAGTTTTGAGTGGGGGAGAGTGTAACAACCCTGTATTTTGTAATTATTTTATTGTATATTTTAATTATTTTTAATGTAAGATTTTGATTTAAAAACTTGTTTTAATTATTTTAAATGATTAAATTTATTATTTAAATATAATCTTGATTTTTATATGAGTTATAATTTCAAAATTTTGTAAGTTGAATATTTGCTTGAAATGCTGATTTTGGTCAAAATAGTCAAACTGTGACTTTCAACTTAAAATTTTAAAAGTTTAAAAATTTAAATTTTTTCTTTTATTATGAAAGTACATAAAATTATAAGAACACCACTTTTCGTTTCGTTGAATTTGGATGTAAATTGTGAAAGTTATACCCTTTACAATATTGTGCGTATATAGGGTTATTTAACAATGACTATTTTAAATTGTATAAATTACTTCTTCTTGGTTATATTTTATTTTAATATGTGATAATATGTTTTATTATGTATATTTTGACTTTTAAATATTTTTAAATGATAATAGAATTTTTCCAAAATTTACTGTATTTATTTCCTATTTTTAAAAGGTTGTTTTCTAATTTTCTACCATTTTCTTCATATAAATTATATTTAATAATTTTTTTTTTGTGAATGCACTTTTATTTTTTTTGTTATTTTATTTGTTATAAATATTTTACAAGTCCATGAAGATTTTCTAAAGTTCATTTGGATTTATTTCTAATTTTAAAGCCCAGTCTACAATTTTAAGTCATTTTCTTATTTTAATTATATATAATTAAAATTTATTTATTTATTTTATGCACTCACTTTTATTTGCTATGTTTTACTTTATTTTATTCATTTTGCATGTATTTAAATTTAAGTAAATTTTTTCAAAGTGTATTGAAGTTATTTCTAATTCTTAAGTCTAGTTTTCATTTTTCTGTGCTATTTTTCTTATTTAATCATATCTAATTAATATTTAATATTTTGTTTATCTGTTATATTTTTGAATTTTAACTGAGATTTTAATTATTTTCAGTTATTTGGATGTATATAAATATATATGAGAAATTTGAAAGGGTTAAGAGCTAAGAAACGGAAAAAACGTTTTATCCGTTTCTTTTGCAGTTTCTTCTGTCATTAATACATCAATTCATCTTAGCCATTCCTTTCCCCATCCTTTGCAGCCGACTTCCTCTTGTCATTCATGAATTTTTGAAGCCCCAAAACCCTAAAAATCATGGCCTCCACCTTGAAGAAAAAAAATTAGGTAAATCCCTCTCTTCTTTCTACTTTTCTTACTTTTCTATGCAATTTTGCCTTGTTTCTCTTCTAAGTTTGGATCGGCCTCTTCTCTATAGCCGCAGCCACAAACTCCTACATCTCTTCCATGCCTCCAACACCATCTACTCCACCAACCATGGCCATGGCCGAGCCATCTATGGTGGCCAAACCCTTCAAATTGCAACCTACATGCCTAAAAACAATGTTTTTGACCATTGTTGCCTCATTCCCTTCATCTCCACTTGTTGCCTTGCCTATATGATGTTAAACCTGACCTATATGATGTCATACCTGAGTCAAAGCATCATCATAGCCAAGCATAAGTGTCCCTTAGGCCAAGCATTGAAGTGGTTGAAGCAAGGTCCAATCTATCTTGTTCATTTCGCTTTGTATTTCAAAATTGTTTCAATGTTATTTTATGTTGAATGTTTATATATTGTCTGGTTTGTTTTGTTTTGGGTTGATGATACAAAATCATATCTTGGCTATCTTTCAACTCAAATCAAAAGTCGTGAAATTGTGCTTGTCGTTCCTTTGGAGTCGTGCTTGTATGTTGTTTCGGTCTCTAGCTTTGAAAAAGGTGAGTCTTTCTCACTCTGACATATATACTTATGAAAAGTGGATTGATGACAAGTGTTTAGTAATGTAAAATGTTTATGCAAGTTAATGATGATCATATTATATGCTATGCCGTGTTATTACCATGTTAAAACTGTTAATTTTCACCTGACATCTGATACATGACTGTATATTGTGATATTGACATTGTTTATATTATTTCTGTATATGATCACACTGCAAGTTCCCTGTTAGGATAAAAATCATTATGGGCTGAAATGATAGGCCTGAGTTATATTATATTATTTAGTTAAACTTGCGATTGAAGGTTTGAAACGATAGAACCTGGATTTTTACCTTTTAAACTGCGGATTGAAATGATACATATCCGTATCACTTGACCTAGGTTAGAAAACTATATACAGACCCGTGGTTATTCTGTAAAGTGCTTTGAATATTTTAAGTATTTTAAAATATAAAATTATGAAATTTGATTTAAATAGATTTTGAAAGGTTTTAAAATAAATAAATTATGATTTTTCTATGTGTTAAAAATGTAATTTATGAATGGATTAACTGGATTTTTGAAATATAACTTATGTTTGAAATTTGGAATTTTGACTAAAAATGATATTTAAATTACATGAATAAAATGGACTTTAATTTTATTTGGAAAATGGTAAATATGATAAATTGATTTATATTTGAATTTAAGTGATTTATTAAAGAATTATTGATTTTCTATAAATTTAAGTGGTTGAATAAATGACTGTTGAAAATGAAATTTTAAAATATAACTTGACTTGAAAATGTGAAATTTGAGTTTTAACTAAAGATGTTAAATTAATTAAATAAACTGGAAGTTTAGTTAAATTTGTGAAATGGTAATATAAATCTGAAACGTATAGGTTTTAATTTATGAAAGAAACGTATAGGTTTTAATTTATGAAAAAAACGTATAGGTTTAATTTATGAAAGAAACGTATAGGTTTTAATTTATGAAAGAAACGTATAGGTTTTAATTTATGAAAGAAACGTATAGGTTTAATTAATGAAAGAACGTATGGTGTTCTAATTAATGATAGAAACATGTAAAATCTTAATTAATGAAAGAAAGGTATAAGTTTTAATTAATGAAAAAAAAGTATAAATTTTTAATTAATGAAAGAAACGTGTAAAGTCCTAATTAATGAGAGAACATGAAAGTTTTAATTAATGCAAGAACATGTAAAGTTTTAATTAAGAAGAAACATGTAAAATTTTAAGTAGTGTGGTATTGATTTAATTAATAAATGTTCATTATTGTAATAGGAATATAAAATTTAAAACGTACATTTGACATGTAGATTTTAATCAATGTAATGGTGTATTTTAAATTGATTAAAATGATAAATGTTACTTACTGTAATAATAAAATGTAAGTTGATAACGTACATTTGATAAGCAAGTTTTAATTTATGTGAATGGCATACTTTAAATGATTAAAATAATAAAGTTTCTTTATTGTAATAATAATGTAAGTTAATAAGGTGCTTTTAACTTAACATAAGAATTTCGGTTTAAATTGTATATTACAGTAAGAAAGTTTATTTAACTATAAGGCTATGATAAATTGACATGTTAAAATTTTAAGCTTATCAATACTTTGAATTATATACAATGTAAAGTGGAAAGTAGTACATTCCAAAAATGCTATGATTCCTTAAGGTAACATTTCCAAAATGCTATGATAATTTAAAGGAATATTTCAATTTTAATAAATTTAAAGAAATATTCAATGATTTGAAAATTTTGGGTTTTATTTGAATGATATAATATTGAATTATTTTTGAAATGGAAATGATACAATTGTGATATTGTTTTGAAATGAGTATGATATTTTGGTCCTGAAAGTATAAATTATTTGAAATAAATATCCATGGGTTATAATAACGATTGGTTGTTAAAGAGACCAAGATCGGATATTGTCTTATAGCCGGACAATACCGAAAACCACTTTAACAACTGTGTGCGCGGTGGAGATTCCAGAATGAAGTAGGATGGTGGCGACGTTCTCGAGGTATGTTACGTGGACCCAACTCCCGTGAGTTGGCATATATGACTAAAACAGGAGCTATACCGGGCTACACAAAGGGTCGCACCCTTTCATCGAGCATGCTCCATCGGAAACTATTCTATTACTTTTGTGATTCGATTCGGTGGCGCCACTTTGATTCGGGGGTATTGTTCGAGGTGGGCGGAAGCTGCTGGCTTGCCGTCACCACCGGTCCGGGAGTGCAAACGGTGTATCCACCCTGGCATTGCCTCGCGTGCCGTGTCATATCCTTATATCGAGCCCACTATGATTTTGGTTTTAAAGATCCGACCGCGTTAAGGTTCACCATCCCCTTAACGCTATTTTCTATATGATTATACTTTACTGATTAGACACTACCGTATATAGCGTATATTACTACATAGTAAATAGTTTAACGGATCCTTAGAGGATGGGCGGTCCCAAGCATCCTTTAAGTTACTGATGCATTTTTTTACTGTTCACTTGAGTTGATTTACAGTTTATAAGTATTTATGTTCTGACTCGAGGGTTTTGTGTTTTGCTTTACGCTCGGGTCAGATTGATTGAGTTAGCATTCAAGATTCACCTTCAGCGTTGGAGCTTTCCTTGAAGATCCAGCCATCTATTTTGTTTCAGTATCCAATGGTTCAGTGATGTATCTGATTTGTACTTGATGTATCATGTTACTCTTCTGTTGTATCTTATTTAACTCTGATGTATCTCATATTTATATAGTAGCTTCGTGAACTACTATCTCTTTTTCTTCCGCTGCATTTTTATATACTCCGTGTCGGTGATCTGCGATTTTTATTTACTGTATATTCTGAGGTTTGCCAAAAAAATTTTTACAACGCGGTATTTTGAGCAATTCAATCCCGGCATGAGTGTCTACCTATGCACTTATAATGGATGCGAATGGTTGAAAATACCGGGTCGTTACAGTCATCGCTCGCCGCCCTTAGTACAGCGCCTCTCCACCCGAGGGTCCGACCCAACGCCACGCGCCTCCAGCAACCACGCGATCATACGCGTTCACCGAAGAACACAGCAGCCGCCAGAAATACATGCCCTAGGTCGAATTTTTGCCGTAGATCTAACCGTCGATTCGTGAAACAGAGCATACCGATGAACTCCCCATTATCCACTCTCCAAAAACCAAAAATGGTTCGTCGATCCGACAACGTTCATCGACGCACGATGGACGGCCGTGAATTAAACCTCAATTTCTGGCCACCCTAAAACTAGATCGAGAAACGGACTGCGTATCTGACTTGTGCTCTTCGAGAGCTTCGATATACATTTTTTCTGAATTTTTTTGAGGAGTTTGAAATTTCACTTTGATTTTGAAGTGCAAGTGGATCTAGAATTTAATTGTCTGCCATTGAGGAGGAGAGAAGGAATTATACGTACAGACAAATGAGGAATAGAGGTAGGCTAGGGTTTATAAAAGGGTATATATAGGCAAGGTTGAAGTAGAATAGATGGACCCGATTTATAAACGCGCTGAACGATGAATGGCCCGAAAAGCCCGTTCTGACTCCGGAACGAAATTTGGTCAATCCATATATCAAAATAGATGTTTTAAAATATTTTAAAAGCAATGAAAAAAATTTCAAGTCCAAATTACATCGTATGAAAAAGTTATGCAAAAATCAATATTTTTCAAATTGATTTCATTTGATTTCAATTTCATTGATTTCAAGACGTTTCAAGCCCGTACGATCAAATGACAAGTCCGATTGCTGCGAAACTTGGGATCCTACAATAATTCACCATTATGGATCCGATGAAACTGGTTTCGTCGAAATCCGAGTGGCCAAAATGGCTATTTCTACATTAATTAGATAAATTAATAATTAATTAATTAATCCAATTTTTAATTCCAATTCTATAATTGACAAATTTTATCACTTTTATTTTCTTAATCATTCACACAAATTAAACCGAATTTAGATGTCAGTTTAGAGTTGATTAATTTAACAATTTCAGTGTTTACCTTAATTTCATTGAATTCAGAAATTGTAAATTAAATTTTCAAAATTTCATTTAATTACTTTTCATTCTATTATTCAATCTATTATTATCAAAAGGATGCAATTTACATTGGTTTGTAGTTTATTACATTATTATCCTCAAATTTCATCTTAATTTCAATAACGTAATATTTATAATATTTAACTCCACTTATCTGCAGTTAATCTAATTATTTAACTTTATATTCCAATAACTAATAAATCCTGCCTTCCATTCTTTTAATTCAACTAATAATCATATTATGAATAAAATTTACGTTATTTCCAATTATTACCACAATTTACATTAACGTAACATTTAATTTAGAATTATTGCAATTGATTACCCATTTTTTTAACACATTATATAAACAAGCAACGTTTATTTAACATATTAAATAAACAAGCAACCTATATTAATTGCCACCTATTTGCTTTTATTTGCTTTTATTTGCATTCATAAGCTCGTTACTTATCAATCCAGATTATAATTCCATATATAACGCTAATTTTATTTCATTACATTAATATACGCCAATTTACATCTTAATTTAAATAATTATTACATTTCCAAATGTGTACTTCTATCAATTTAACACATTAATTAAGGTTTTAAAACCAATTAATGAATTTACCTCAATTCCATTATTATACCAGTTTATTACTTTACATACACTACGTATTTATTCATCAATTAACATACTTTGAACTTATTTTCCAATTCACCAATTACTACCATAAAATAAATTTACGTTTCTATTAAATTTACATTCACACTTCCGTTACTACACTTATTTTCATTAAAGTAATATTTAATTACCTTATTTGTAAGAACCATTTATCACCAATATACTCTTTATAATACTTGTATGCTTATTCTCTACAACAATTACCCTCTATTCTATTATTTCACACATTAATACAATAATTACATTTGTTTTTATTATATTCCATTTATACTAAGTCAAAACCTTTAAATTATTTTATTTAATTGGAATGTTCATTCAAGTTCATGAATTATTAACTTGCATTAACATATTCCCTTATTTATATTTCATTACTGTTAACAATGTATTATCTTATTAAATAAATTCAATACTTACTTAATTTCAAATTTAACCAAGTGCAATAATTTACACTGCTACACTATTGGAATTTCACTCCAATTTCAATAATTAGTTTTAAATAACCTTGCCACAATTCATTCTTACCATTTAATTCAATATAAATGATAAAAATTTATTTCTTTCCAAATTTAATTACAAAAATCTTATTAGTTTAACCAATTTAATTATCGAAATTTATGGGTCGTTACACTCTCCCCTACTCAAAACTTTTCGTCCCCGAAAAGGAAAAAGAAGGGAGAAGAAAGAATTAAATAAACAATACATCTTATTCAAAATATTAACTTTATAAAAAATATTTTACAAAATTTATTACTTTAAATAAAATATACCAAATTTATAACCATTAAATCATTTTATACTCAAATTAATAAAGTTTAGACAACATTTTCAAAAAATTCTAAGTCCAAAATTTACGGAAAATTTCAGCAGAGTCTCCTTTGTACGGAGAGGCTCGGGAGAAAAAAAAATAGTAACGAATAACATATATTTTCCCGAACCACACGGAAAAAACAATATAATAACGCTGTAAACCGTAATCCGAAAACGTACCTATTTATCGGGCAATTTACGCTTATTTTATGAAACCAAAGCCATTAGCAATTGCTTCCATAACCTGTATTGCACTTATATAATCCAGAAGAATTAATAATTATATAAAACGAAATATTTAAAGCTGTTTCAAATAACACTAAACAATCAATATACCAACCATCACTTGCAACATGCAAACAACCATCACATAAATCAACACACATTAATTATCCATTCATATCAAACAAATAAATAGTGGTTCGGGTTCAAAACTTTAAATTGTGCAGAATGAAGAATAAAGTACTAAGTGCATCATTTACTCAACAGTCTTAGATGAAACTAAATAGATTATTCATTCATCCAACCAATTTTTAAAGTATCCTTGCCCAAACAACCATGAACCAAACAAACAGCACTTCCAAACAATAAATCAAGTAAATTTCCAATTTCATATCATTTATTGTTTGATTTCCTTTTTATTCATGTAATGATTTATCCTTTAGTTCACATTTATTTCTTGCAAATTTTCATTTTTATTTATTGATATCAAATAGTATTCATTTTATTGCATTACATTCATTCATTCACTACTTAATTTCATTTATTTACAGTATTCATCCTTCTACGTATTTTATTATAAATTACCTCAACCTTTACTTAAGTTTATTATCATTTCTTTACAACCTTTCAGTCATATTTAAGTTTACACAATTACACATCAAATTCTTATTTATCAAAGAATTTCACTTAATATTCCTATTACATCAGCTTTATTTGTATAATATCCATTACGTTTTCTTATTAACATTTCAACTTTTTCCATCTTTTGGTAAGTTATATATATGCCTTTAAGAATGTAATTGAAAGTTACACAAGTTTTCTCAATTCTTTTAATTAATTAAATGTTCAATAATAATATCCTTTGTTTTATATGTTACAAGTTTAAAATTTCTTTTTTATTTAATTTATAACTTAGCATTAAATCTCTTATTTCCTTTAGAGGTTTCAATTATTAATTACCTACGTTCCAATTCACTACAATAAATGAAACTATTAATTAACGGAAACTTAAGAACTAAATACCGGGTTAAGTTTCAAATTATTTTAAAATAATCGATAAATGTATATTCTTACGACTTATATATATCTGATTATATTTAAACAATTTAAAATTTTATATTTGTTTATCAAAATAAATCTGTAGTCAAATACTACAGTAGCCTTCCCACTTCGAAACTTGAAAATGAATGTCGATGATGCGTGCACTCATCACCGAAATTATTTTCCAGCGACAGAGAGGGAAGTACAGAACTTATTTCTTTCCAAAGTTTCTTTAAAACAATTCTTTCAAATTATATTGAAATATTTATACCAGAAAATACTTCTAAAACTATTATTATTATATTCCAAAAATCATTCGAAAGAAAGTTCCAAAACCCCGGAACTTAAGTTCTAAATTCCCAATTTTCATTCATTTTATTTTCAAATTTCATTTCAACCAATGTCTATAAATTTCACTTCCTAACGACCACTATATTACAAACAAATATAACCTTTATAAAATTTTATTTTATATATAGAAAATATAATAGGCAAAATTATTTCATTCACCTATATTAAAAACAAATATTATGTCGGTCTGTCATATTAAGTGTTTAGAAATCCCTATTGATGTCATAGCGTCCCATGCACCAACCAGAATTTATAAATACAAAACGGAACAAATTAACACAATATTAAAACCTTTTTATAACACTAACAAATACACTCTCTCATATATACACTCAGCGACTTCCATATGGTATCACTACCCTATTAATAAAGAGTCAGACCCCACGAAGCTAAGGTTTATCGCTAAACCTCGCTCTGATACTAGATGTAACGTCCTGCCTTTTTATACGCTTTAAATCGACGATAAACCACACACGTCAGACTTAAACCATACGGAAGGGCGGATTTTTATGGGGTAAATAAGAAAAAGAAAGAAAAAAACAAACAGAATCTTACAGCGGAACGATAAAATATAATAATCAAATATACCGTTCATGAAGCTGTTTTACAAAATATTTGATTACTTTACTTACACAATACAATATCAGAGTTACACACACCGGAGAATAATCAATAATAATGCAGTGGAACAATGTGAAAGTAGCGGAATGCTATAATATATAATAAATCTTTGTCTTCGTCCTCCAGAATACGATCTTCAAATCCTCAAATGCTCGAACTGACCCGAGCGAATTGAAAAGACAAAACACTCGAGTCAGAACTAAAAGATCTTATGTAAGTTAAATCAATGGTAAAAATATGAGTGTAACGGCGTCAGAGATGTTTACATGATTTGACATCTCCTATCCAGTGTCTAATGTGAGTGTAGTAACTCAAGAGATGCTCGGGATTCACATCTCCTAAGGATCCGTTAAATTATTTACTATGTAGTAATATTTCGCTATTATAATAATGTCTATTAGTAAAATAAACTTACGTTTAAATAGCGTTAAGGAGTGACCCAATATTCCCTTTAACACGTAATAGTGCCGATAGTTTATACAGTACCGTAATACCTTCTGATCGGGAGGCTACCAAAGGATACTCCATAGGTACAACACAAATAGAAACTCGTACAAGGCGCGCTAGGGTAGGTGACATGGCACAACTAGGCAATGCCATGTTATATATACCAATTACGCATCCGGGTCGGTGGTAACGCATAGCCACAGCTACCGCCCACCTCAAGCCACACCCCCAAATCAAAGAAATCAAAAGTGGCCACCGAATAAATCCAAAAGTCAAAGTATAATATCGAAGGGATGTGTCCGATCAAAGGTGCTACCTCATTAGCCCATCGATCACTCCTGTTTTAGCCACCTTATGCCAACTCACGGGAGTCAGGTCCATGTGTTTACCTCAAAGGAAACGCCGCCACCATCCTACTTCATTCTGGAATCTCCACCGCGTACACGGTTGTTAAAATGGTTTTCAGAGTTGGCAGAGAGTATGACAACTTCCGATCCCGGTCTCTTTAACAACCCAACGTTATTATAACACCGCGGTCATTTCAAAATAATTTATACTTCAAAACTAGGATATAATATTTATTTCAAAACCATATGATATCATTTCAAATTTAAAAACCAAATCAATATGATATTCTTTTTATTTCAAATCAATATAATATCATTTTTTTCAAATATATCCCCTTTTTAAAATCATAGCACTTCCAAATTTTATACTTCAAAACCAAACATTTGAAATTTTAACACCTTTAAAACATAATGCTATGAAATTCATAACTTCGAAACATTTCAATTTCTATAAACATTTCAATTTCGATATATTTCAAGGCTTTAAATATATCAAAATTTCAAAACTAAATTTGATAATTTCGATTCAACAATTAAATTTCCTATTATTTAGTTTTGAAATATTTTATATAATAAACCCTTATTATTAAATAAAACACAAATTTCAAATAACTAGATATTGCCTTCAATTCGTTATACTTGAAATATTCATTTAATTCACCTAGACCCAAAAAATCAAGTTATAATAATTATACCTTTTAAAATTCCAATTTAATAAATTTCACATCAACCCTGTTGGTTTAATCCTTAAATAAATTCAATTTCATAAAATCTCAAATTTATCTAAATTTCAAATCAAATTTTATTCGAGTAAAATTCTTGACCAATTTCATATTTATCTTCCAACTTAAATTTTATTTAAGTCATTAAAACTCTATATATATACAATATCTTAAACAGGTACTTAACCATTTAATATAGAACAATCAAACTCCACGAATGAACTTATTTTTATTACATAAATTTATACATAGCTTAAATTTAAGAATTTAACTATATATATAAAAATAATATTTATATAATATCAAAATTTATTATTTATTAAACCGTATATTTCTCTCCAAAACCATAAAAATCGTTTCAAAATATTTATATATATAGACCGACGGTGTCTGTATAAATTTTTCTATCCTATGGTCAAGTGATACAGATATATATCATTTCAATCCGTAATTTAAAATAAAAATACGGTTATATATCATTTCAAACCGCAATCCCAAATCAATAATGATAAAGCAATAAAGAACTTGCAGATTATGATGATATAAATAAACATCCATTCACCCATCATAAAATCATACATCCATCACAATCATCATCCAAAAAAATAAATCAACTAACAATATATAAATGATAATATTTAATAGGTAATTAACTAGAAGTTATATTCAATAATAAAATAAATAACGATTTAATTTAAATAAACGCAATTAATGAGATGATGATTAAAATATACTAAACTGTCATAAATAAATGCATAATCACAACAAAAATTAAATTTAACAAACATAAGAAATTATAGAAGTTGTGAGTGGGTTAAAACACTCACCTTTTGAATTTGAATTGAATTTAAATCCAATTTAAAGCTAAAAATTTGACAGTCTCAAAATTCGTCCAAACCAGCGCCAAAATGTTCGGAATTTCAAAACAATCCTAACGAAAAACCGCGCGTGAATTGGTTTCGTATGCGAAAGTTATAGCGATTAGAACAATTGAATTCTTAATTAAAATAAAACAAGATAAAAAGAAAAACAAAATCATCACCTATGACACATCACCTATCCTTACTTCTTCCAGCACGCACGCTACAGGCAACGCTTGTTCCTTTGTTCGCACGACATGAAACGCAGCCATCAACTCGAAGTCGTGCCACCTCGGACTGTCATCGCTCACCGCCCTCAGTACCGTGCCTCTCCACCTTAGGCTCCGACCCAACGCCACGCGCCTCCAGCGACCACGCGATCATACGCGTTCACCGAAGAACACAGCAGCCGCCAGAAATACATGCCCTAGGTCGAATTTTTGCCATAGATCTAACCGTTGATTCGCGAAACGGAGCATACCGATGAACTCCCCATCGTCCACTCTCTAAAATCCAGAAATGGTTCGTCGATCCGACAACGTTCATCGACTCGCGATGGACGGCCGTGAATTAAAGCTCAATTTCTGGCCACCCAAAAACTCAGATCGAGAAATGGACTGCAGATCTGACTTGCGCTCTTCGAAAGCTTCGATATAATTTTTCTGAATTTTTTTGAGGAGTTTGAAATTTCACTTTGATTTTGAATTGCAAGTGGATCTAGAATTTGATTGTCTGCCATTGAGGAGGAGAGAAGGAATTGTACGTATAGACAAATGAGGAACAGAGGTAGGCTAGGGTTTATAATATGGTATATATAGGCAAGGTTGAAATAGAATAGATGGACCCGATTTATAAACGCGTTGAACGATGAATGGCCCGAAAAGCCCATTCTGACTCCGAAACGAAATTGGGTCGACCCATATATCAAAATAGATGTTTTAAAATATTTTAAACGCAATGGAAAAGGTATCAAGTCCAAATTCCATCGTATGAAAAAGTTATGCAAAAATCAATATTTTTCAAATTGATTTCAGTTGATTTCAATTTCATTCATTTCAAGGCGTTTCAAGCCCGTACGATCAAACGACAAGTCCGATCGCTGCAAAACTTGAGATCCTACAATAATTCACCGTTACGGATCCGATGAAACTGGTTTCGTGAAATCCAAGTTAGGGGCCAAAATGGCTATTTCTACATTAATTAAATAAATTAATAATTAATTAATTAATTAATCCAATTTTTAATTCCAATTCTATAATTGACAAATTTTATCACTTTTATTTTCTTAATCATTCACACTAATTAAACCGAATTTAGATGTCAATTTAGAGTTGATTAGTTTAACAATTTTAGTGTGTACCTCAATTTCATTGAATTCAGAAATTGTAAATTAAATTTTCAAAAATTTCTTTTAATTACTTTTCATTCTATTATTCAATCTATTATTATCAAAAGGATGCAATTTACATTGGTTTGTAGTTTATTACATTATTATCCTCAAATTTCATCTTAATTTCAATAACGTAATATTTATAATATTTAACTCCACTTATCTGCAATTAATCTAATTATTTAACTTTATATTCCAATAACTAATAAATCCTGCCTTCCATTCTTTTAATTCAACAAATTAACATATTATGAATAAAATTTACGTTATTTCCAATTATTACCACAATTTGCATTAACGTAACATTTAATTTAGAATTATTGCAATTGATTACCCATTTTTTTAACACATTATATAAACAAGCAACGTTTATTTAACATATTAAATAAACAAGCAACCTATATTAATTGCCACCTATTTGCTTTTATTTGCATTCATAAGTTCGTTACTTATCAATCCAGATTATAATTCCATATATAACGCTAATTTTATTTCATTACATTAATATACGCCAATTTACATCTTAACTTAAATAATTATTACATTTTCAAATGTGTACTTCTATCAATTTAACACATTAATTAAGGTTTTAAAACCAATTAATGAATTTACCTCAATTCCATTATTATACCAGTTTATTACTTTACATACACTACGTATTTATTCATCAATTAACATACTTTGAACTTATTTTCCAATTCACCACTTACTACCATAAAATAAATTTACGTTTCTATTAAATTTACATTCACACTTCCGTTACTACACTTATTTTCATTAAAGTAATATTTAATTACCTTATTTGTAAGAACCATTTATCACCAATATACTCTTTATAATACTTGTATGCTTATTCTCTACAACAATTACCCTCTATTCTATTATTTCACACATTAATACAATAATTACATTTGTTTTTATTATATTCCATTTATACTAAGTCATAACCTTTAAATTATTTTATTTAATTGGAATGTTCATTCAAGTTCATAAATTATTAACTTGCATTAACATATTCCCTTATTTATATTTCATTACTGTTAACAATGTATTATCTCATTAAATAAATTCAATACTTACTTAATTTCAAATTTAACCAAGTGCAATAATTTACACTGCTACACTATTGGAATTTCACTCCAATTTCAATAATTAGTTTTAAATAACCTTGCCACAATTCATTCTTACCATTTAATTCAATATAAATGATAAAAATTTATTTCTTTCCAAATTTAATTACAAAAATCTTATTAGTTTAACCAATTTAATTATCGAAATTTATGGGTCGTTACACTCTCCCCTACTCAAAACTTTTCATCCCCGAAAAGGAAAAAGAAGGGAGAAGAAAGAATTAAATAAACAATACATCTTATTCAAAATATTAACTTTATAAAAAATATTTTACAAAATTTATTACTTTAAATAAAATATACCAAATTTATAACCATTAAATCATTTTATACTCAAATTAATAAAGTTTAGACAACATTTTCAAAAAATTCTAAGTCCAAAATTTACGGAAAATTTCAGCAGAGTGTCCTTTGTACGGAGAGGCTCGGGAGAAAAAAATAGTATCGAATAACATATATTTTCCCGAACCACACGGAAAAAACAATATAATAACGCTGTAAACCGTAATCTGAAAACGTACCTATTTATTGGGCAATTTACGCTTATTTTATGAAACCAAAGGCATTAGCAATTGCTTCCATAACCTGTATTGCACTTATATAATCCAGAAGAATTAATAATTATATAAAACGAAATATTTAAAGCTGTTTCAAATAACACTAAACAATCAACATACCAACCATCACTTGCAACATGCAAACAACCATCACATAAATCAACACACATTAGTTATCCATTCATATCAAACAAATAAATAGTGGTTCGGGTTCAAAACTTTAAATTGTGCAGAATGAAGAATAAAGTACTAAGTGCATCATTTACTCAACAGTCTTAGATGAAACTAAATAGATTATTCATTCATCCAACCAATTTTTAAAGTATCCTTGCCCAAACAACCATGAACCAAACAAACAGCACTTCCAAACAATAAATCAAGTAAATTTCCAATTTCATATCATTTATTGTTTGATTTCCTTTTTATTCATATAATGATTTATCCTTTAGTTCACATTTATGTCTTGCAAATTTTCATTTTTATTTATTGATATCAAATAGTATTCATTTTATTGCATTACATTCATTCATTCACTACTTAATTTCATTTATTTATAGTATTCATCCTTCTACGTATTTTATTATAAATTACCTCAACCTTTACTTAAGTTTATTAGCATTTCTTTACAACCTTTCAGTCATATTTAAGTTTACACAATTACACATCAAATTCTTATTTATCAAAGAATTTCACTTAATATTCCTATTACATCAGCTTTATTTGTATAATATCCATTACGTTTTCTTATTAACATTTCAACTTTTTCCATCTTTTGGTAAGTTATATATATGCCTTTAAGAATGTAATTGAAAGTTACACAAGTTTTCTCAATTCTTTTAATTAATTAAATGTTCAATAGTAATATCCTTTGTTTTATATGTTACAAGTTTAAAATTTCTTTTTTATTTAATTTATAACTTAGCATTAAATCTCTTATTTCCTTTAGAGGTTTCAATTATTAATTACCTACGTTCCAATTCACTACAATAAATGAAACTATTAATTAATGGAAACTTAAGAACTAAATACCGGGTTAAGTTTCAAATTATTTTAAAATAATCGATAAATGTATATTCTTACGACTTATATATATCTGATTATATTTAAACAATTTAAAATTTTATATTTGTTTATCAAAATAAATCTGTAGTCAAATACTACAGTAGCCTTCCCACTTCGAAACTCGAAAATGAATGTCGATGATGCGTGCACTCATCACCGAAATTATTTTCCAGCGACAGAGAGGGAAGTGCAGAACTTATTTCTTTCCAAAGTTTCTTTAAAACAATTCTTTCAAATTATATTGAAATATTTATACCAGAAAATACTTCTAAAACTATTATTATTATATTCCAAAAATCATTCGAAAGAAAGTTCCAAAACCCCGGAACTTAAGTTCTAAATTCCCAATTTTCATTCATTTTATTTTCAAATTTCATTTCAACCAATGTCTATAAATTTCACTTCCTAACGACCAATATATTACAAACAAATATAACCTTTATAAAATTTTATTTTATATATAGAAAATATAATAGGCAAAATTATTTCATTCACCTATATTAAAAACAAATATTATGTCGGTCTGTCATATTAAATGTTTAGAAATCCCTATTGATGTCATAGCGTCCCATGCACCAACCAGAATTTATAAATACAAAACGGAACAAATTAACACAATATTAAAACCTTTTTATAACACTAACAAATATGCTCTCTCATATATACACTCAGCGACTTCCATATGGTATTACTACCCTATTAATAAAGAGTCAGATCCCACGAAGCTAAGGTTTATCGCTAAACCTCGCTCTGATACCAGATGTAACGTCCTGCCTTTTTATACGCTTTAAATCGACGATAAACCACACACGTCAGACTTAAACCATACGGAAGGGCGGATTTTTATGGGGTAAATAAGAAAAAGAAAGAAAAAAACAAACAGAATCTTACAGCGGAACGATAAAATATAATAATCAAATATACCGTTCATGAAGCTGTTTTACAAAATATTTGATTACTTTACTTACACAATACAATATCAGAGTTACACATACCGGAGAATAATCAATAATAATGCAGTGGAACAATGTGAAAGTAGTGGAATGCTATAATATATAATAAATCTTTGTCTTCGTCCTCTAGAATACGATCTTCAAATCCTCAAATGCTCGAACTGACCCGAGCGAATTGAAAAGACAAAACACTCGAGTCAGAACTAAAAGATCTTATGTAAGTTAAATCAATGGTAAAAATATGAGTGTAACGGCGTCAGAGATGTTTACGTGATTTGACATCTCCTATCTAGTGTCTAACGTGAGTGTAGTAACTCAAGAGATGCTCGGAATTCACATCTCCTAAGGATCCGTTAAATTATTTACTATGTAGTAATATTTCGCTATTATAATAATGTCTATTAGTAAAATAAACTTACTTTTAAATAGCGTTAAGGAGTGACCCAATATTCCCCTTAACACGTAATAGTGCCAATAGTTTATACAGTACCGTAATACCTTCTGATCGGGAGGCTACCAAAGGATACTCCATAGGTACAACACAAATAGAAACTCGTACAAGGCGCGCTAGGGTAGGTGACATGGCACAACTAGGCAATGCCATGTTATATATACCAATTACGCATCCGGGTCGGTGGTAACGCATAGCCACAGCTACCGCCCACCTCAAGCCACACCCCCAAATCAAAGAAATCAAAAGTGGCCACCGAATAAATCCAAAAGTCAAAGTATAATATCGAAGGGATGTGTCCGATCAAAGGTGCTACTTCATTAGCCCATCGATCACTCCTGTTTTAGCCACCTTATGCCAACTCACGGGAGTCAGGTCCATGTGTTTACCTCAAAGGAAACGCCGCCACCATCCTACTTCATTCTGGAATCTCCACCGCGTACACGGTTGTTAAAATGGTTTTCAGAGTTGGCAGAGAGTATGACAACTTCCGATCCCGGTCTCTTTAACAACCCAACGTTATTATAACACCGCGGTCATTTCAAAATAATTTATACTTCAAAACTAGGATATAATATTTATTTCAAAACCATATAATATCATTTCAAATTTAAAAACCAAATCAATATGATATTCTTTTTATTTCAAATCAATATAATATCATTTTTTCAAATATATCCCCTTTTTAAAATCATAGCACTTCCAAATTTTATACTTCAAAACCAAACATTTGAAATTTTAACACCTTTAAAACATAATGCTATGAAATTCATAACTTCGAAACATTTCAATTTCTATAAACATTTCAATTTCGATATATTTCAAGGCTTTAAATATATCAAAATTTCAAAACTAAATTTGATAATTTCGATTCAACAATTAAATTTCCTATTATTTAGTTTTGAAATATTTTATATAATAAACCCTTATTATTAAATAAAACTCAAATTTCAAATAACTAGATATTGTCTTCAATTCGTTATACTTGAAATATTCATTTAATTCACCTAGACCCAAAAAATCAAGTTATAATAATTATACCTTTTAAAATTCCAATTTAATAAATTTCACATCAACCCTGTTGGTTTAATCCTTAAATAAATTCAATTTCATAAAATCTCAAATTTATCTAAATTTCAAATCAAATTTTATTCGAGTAAAATTCTTGACCAATTTCATATTTATCTTCCAACTTAAATTTTATTTAAGTCATTAAAACTCTATATATATACAATATCTTAAACAGGTACTTAACCATTTAATATAGAACAATCAAACTCCATGAATGAACTTATTTTTATTACATAAATTTATACATAGCTTAAATTTAAGAATTTAACTATATATATAAAAATAATATTTATATAATATCAAAATTTATTATTTATTAAACCGTATATTTCTCTCCAAAACCATAAAAATCATTTCAAAATATTTATATATATAGACCGACGGTGTCTGTATAAAATTTTCTATCCTATGGTCAAGTGATACAGATATATATCATTTCAATCCGTAATTTAAAATAAAAATACGGTTATATATCATTTCAAACCGCAATCCCAAATCAATAATGATAAAGCAATAAAGAACTTGCAGATTATGATGATATAAATAAACATCCATTCACCCATCATAAAATCATACATCCATCACAATCATCATCCAAAAAAATAAATCAACTAACAATATATAAATGATAATATTTAATAGGTAATTAACTAGCAGTTATATTCAATAATAAAATAAATAACGATTTAATTTAAATAAACGCAATTAATGAGATGATGATTAAAATATACTAAACTGTCATAAATAAATGCATAATCACAACAAAAATTAAATTTAACAAACATAAGAAATTCTAGAAGTTGTGAGTGGGTTAAAACACTCACCTTTTGAATTTGAATTGAATTTAAATCCAATTTAAAGCTAAAATTTTGACAGTATCAAAATTCGTCCAAACCAGCGCCAAAATGTTCGGAATTTCAAAACAATCCTAACGAAAAACCGCGCGTGAATTGGTTTAGTATGCGAAAGTTATAGCGATTAGATCAATTGAATTCTTAATTAAAATAAAACGAGATAAAAAGAAAAACAAAATCATCACCTATGACACGTCACCCATCCTTACTTCTTCCAGCACGCACGCTACAGGCAACGCTTGTTCGTTTGTTCGCACGACATGAAACGCAGCCATCAACTCGAAGTCGTGCCACCTCGGACTGTCATCGCTCACCGCCCTCAGTACCGTGCCTCTCCACCTGAGGCTCCGACCCAACGCCACGCGCCTCCAGCGACCACGCGATCATACGCGTTCACCGAAGAACACAGCAGCCGCCAGAAATACATGCCCTAGGTCGAATTTTTGCCATAGATCTAACCGTTGATTCGCGAAACGGAGCATACCGATGAACTCCCCATCGTCCACTCTCTAAAATCCAGAAATGGTTCGTCGATCCGACAACGTTCATCGACTCGCGATGGACGGCCGTGAATTAAAGCTCAATTTCTGGCCACCCAAAAACTCAGATCGAGAAATGGACTGCAGATCTGACTTGCGCTCTTCGAGAGCTTCGATATAATTTTTCTGAATTTTTTTGAGGAGTTTGAAATTTCACTTTGATTTTGAATTGCAAGTGGATCTAGAATTTGATTGTCTGCCATTGAGGAGGAGAGAAGGAATTGTACGTATAGACAAATGAGGAACAGAGGTAGGCTAGGGTTTATAATAGGGTATATATAGGCAAGGTTGAAATAGAATAGATGGACCCGATTTATAAACGCGTTGAACAATGAATGGCCCGAAAAGCCCATTCTGACTCCGAAACGAAATTGGGTCGACCCATATATCAAAATAGATGTTTTAAAATATTTTAAACACAATGGAAAAGGTATCAAGTCCAAATTCCATCGTATGAAAAAGTTATGCAAAAATCAATATTTTTCAAATTGATTTCAGTTGATTTCAATTTCATTCATTTCAAGGCGTTTCAAGCCCGTACGATCAAACGACAAGTCCGATCGCTGCAAAACTTGAGATCCTACAATAATTCACCGTTACGGATCCGATGAAACTGGTTTCGTGAAATCCAAGTTAGGGGCCAAAATGGCTATTTCTACATTAATTAAATAAATTAATAATTAATTAATTAATCCAATTTTTAATTCCAATTCTATAATTGACAAATTTTATCACTTTTATTTTCTTAATCATTCACACTAATTAAACCGAATTTAGATGTCAATTTAGAGTTGATTAGCTTAACAATTTTAGTGTGTACCTCAATTTCATTGAATTCAGAAATTGTAAATTAAATTTTCAAAAATTTCTTTTAATTACTTTTCATTCTATTATTCAATCTATTATTATAAAAAGGATGCAATTTACATTGGTTTGTAGTTTATTACATTATTATCCTCAAATTTCATCTTAATTTCAATAATGTAATATTTATAATATTTAACTCCACTTATTTGCAATTAGTCTAATTATTTAACTTTCAATTCCAATGACTAATAAATCCTGCCTTCCATTATTTTAATTCAACTAATTATCATATTATGAATATAATTTACGTTATTTCCAATTATTACCTCAATTTTTTTTTGCAAAGCAAGCCGGTTTTATAGTGGGCCGTCCACTTTTATTACGAAAGTAATAAAGTTGAAGTACAGGAGGTAAGTGAAAGCACCTGCACTACTATGAAAAAACAGAAAATAAAATACAGTACAGGTTTGTGGCAGACATGCCACAAAAGCTACGAAAATCACCTAGAACTAGGACTCCTTCGAAGAGGAAGAATCACCATCCTCTGGAGAA
This sequence comes from Allium cepa, assembly GCA_030765085.1. Lineage (NCBI taxonomy): Eukaryota > Viridiplantae > Streptophyta > Magnoliopsida > Asparagales > Amaryllidaceae > Allium > Allium cepa. The sequence goes on from CM060929.1 coordinate 441,006,102, forward strand.
ACCAAAGGGACATTCCCCATGTAGTCCAGCAAAGGGACTGAAACGGATAGCAAGACTCGGATCATAACCTAAAACGTTCGAAGAATAAATGAAAGAGCGATCCCATGATTGATCTTGAAGCAAAGCAGAATTCCTACTCGCATCCACACCATCCATATCAAGAACTAAAGAATCATCAAACGGTCTGTAATAGAGGCAACGAAGGTCCTCCTGATCATCGGAAACAAATCTGAAATACGTGTCATCCACTGGGTTAAATCTCACATCAGAGATGAGATCAACCCAACAACTCTCTAACTCAACCCAAGCAATCCGGGCAGAATCAGGGGCCTGAATAGGAAAAGCTGGGGCACCACAAGAAATCACAGGAACTGAAGGGGATGCAGGCCTAGTTCCAAGAATAGACGGACCCATAACAGGCAGTGGAAGGGGAGGGATCTGAGAAGCAGGAGAGGGAACCTTGGGAATCCAATTCCGAGGCGGAGGGCGAGGCAGAGGAATCTTAGGAGCAGCCGCGGTGGTTTTGGTATGATGGCAAGAGGATTCCAGGTGACCAAAGGAGTGACAGAAGGAACAAATATCTGGAACCCAACCATAGAGAACACAAACCTCCGCAACATGACCAACGGCAAGCTGAACAGGTATAGAAGCAGGGAGAGGCTGGAAAGGGGTTATCTCAATCAGAGGCTGGAAACGGGAATGGAAAGCACTTGCTCGCGAGCACGCGCCACAGAAGGAGACCAAGGAGTGATGATAAAGGGTCTACCATCAAAAAAAGAAGGCTCGACACTAAGAACAAGACGGCGCTCCTGAGCGGAGGAAAACTTGAGATAATAAAAAGAGTCAACCATCTTAACAGACAAATTACCACTCAGCTTCCAAGCCTTTCTCAAAATCGTGGTCGGATCACGAATACGGTGATTTGGTTCAAGAAAGAAACCATCCAAATATTCAGCCCAAAAATCAACTCCAGCTTGGATAACATTTGGTGGAGGAATCTTCACTATGTTCTCCTCCACAATTTCAAATTCAATAGGGGTGTAATCACCTGCACTACGTGGCAATGATTTGAATAAGGATGTCCAAGGTTTGGGGCAAGCAGGCACAGCCGATGGAGGCCCATGACGAACCTCAACAGATGGCAGATCATGAGTAGAAACAGACAAGGGCGCATCCAAACAGCTAGCACTGGAAAAAGGTCCACTACCGACAGTAGCATTTTTACAAACACTAGGCGTGCATCGATCAGGCACAACTTTCTCAACCACGCCAACATTACAACCTGACTTACCACCTATAACATTCTCATTGACCATTGAATCCGACACTAGCTTGCCCATATCACTACTGAGATTTTCTAGGGTACACACATTGGAACCCATAGCAGGAAGAAGCCGCGACTTACCAAAAGGAGGCGGAAACGCTTCAGAAAGAGCACGGGCAGCAACAGCAGAATCACCACTCGTGCAAGGGCGAGCAATTAGTTCACGGGGAGACAGGTTCAGAGCACTAAGAGGAGGAAATTCACTGGATGCGAAAAGGTTAGGAGCGACATCATCTGAAGACATAGGTCTGAAGCAACGGCCTGATCTAGTAGAAGAGGTGGAGGGGAGACGCAGGGATGAGGGATGGATAGGAGAAGAGGACATGAAAGTGGGGGGAGAAGGAAGAATTACGGAGGGGAAGTGGAGAAAGCGGGGAGAAGAAATCGCCTCAATTTACATTAACATAACATTTAATTTAGATTTATTGCAATTGATTACCCCTTTTTTTTACACATTATATAAACAAGCAACGTTTATTTAGCACATTAAATAAACAAGCAGCCTATATTAATTGCCACCTATTTGCTTTTATTTGCATTCATAAGTTCGTTACTTATTAATCTAGATTATAATTCCATATATAACGCTAATTTTATTTCATTACATTAATATACGCCTATTTACAGCTTAATTTGAATAATTATTACATTTCCAAATGTGTACTTCTATCAATTTGACACATTAATTAAGGTTTTAAAACCAATACATTGAATTTACCTAAATTCCATTATTATACCAGTTTATTACTTTACATACACTACGTATTTATTCATCAATTAACATACTTTGAACTTATTTCCCAATTCACCAATTACTACCTTAAATAAATTTACGTTTCTATTAAATTTACATTCACACTTTCGTTACTACACTTATTTTCCTTAAAGTAATATTTAATTACCTTATTTGTAAGAACCATTTATCACCAATATACTCTTTATAATACTTGTATGGTTATTCTCTACAACAATTACCCTCTATTCTATTATTTCACACATTAATACAATAATTACATTTGTTTTTATTATATTCCATTTATACTAAGTCATAACCTTTAAATTATTTTATTTAATTGGGACGTTCATTCAAGTTCATGAATTATTAACTTGCATTAACATATTCCCTTAATTTATTTTCCATTACTGTTAACAATGTATTATCTAATTAAATAAATTCAATACTTACTTATTTTTAAATTTAACCAAGTGCAATAATTTACACTGCTATACTATTGGAATTTCACTCCAATTTCAATAATTAGTTTTAAATAACCTTGCCACAATTCATTCTTACCATTTACTCCAATATAAATTATAAAATTTTTATTTCTTTCCAAATTTAATTAAAAATCATATTAGTTTAACCAATTTAATTATCGAAATTTACGGGTCGTTACATTCGACATTGATAAGAAACCCATGATTTCTCTTCAGTGTGTGAGAATACTTATTAGACACTCTAATGCGATGTGTTCATTTAGGTTAGTCAATTTAATTTTATTTCATCTAATCAGTTCTATCCATGGATCGTATCCAATCCATTTTCCTACCAATAATTTCTCAAAGAAATTCCTGCAATATGAAGTTGGTATTTCTTAAAGCAACAATTGTTCCTTAGCGCAACGGAATAGGTACTCATAAACTTTTTTGAATTTCCTTATTTATAAAACTAATTTATTTCTAGTTTACAAAACTTACATCAAAACATAAATATGCCATCTAATGATAGTTTTTCCCAAAATTTATTTGGGGAGATTTATACAAGATCACTCACGAATAATTATTATGTGCAGACATTCAATTCGCACAACCTACCAACTTCTTGGCTTAGGATATGATGGGGTTTCTTACAAACACTTATCTTGTATGATTTTGTAAACTATCATTTAGATGAAATAATATTAACCTAGTGTACTACTCTTATGTACATGACCTTATAGAAAGGAATTAGCTCAACTTCACTCATCATTAACCTTGCTTTATCCAACAAAGTGAGATTACTCCTTATCGATACATCATTATGTATCACATGGAGGAGTGACTTTTTTGATTAAATCTATCTTCAATTTTAATTACATTTGGAACTCTTTCTAATGTACCCACCTATTCGATCAAATCAAATCATTTTATTTTATTGCATGTTATTTTATTTACTTTTGTTTTATACTTTATGATCCTATCATAAAAATACCACATATTATCAAATACACATATCCATGTTAGTATTAAATTATCAATGGATATAACCAAGTATGTGGAACCAATTTGATATTAATAGACTTGCGACTGCATACATCAATATGTATCAATCCAAAGAGTTCATCAACTCTTATGAAGCTCCTACTAAATGGGTGCATAGCCCTTGATCGTTTGAGATATAATTAACCATTATCATATGATTCATAATCATATAATAAAAATTATTTCTTAAAACTATGACTAGTCTATAATTCTAAAATAATTTTAAATAATTTTAGATACTTCATCATTTTCCAATGCATCATTTTGTTATGAAAACAAATACCATATTATAGTTTTATTTCACAATGAATATTCATAATATTCACAATAAAATATAACTATGTCCATTTTTCTATCGACATCAAAAAATAATCATTATTTCATAAATAATGTTTGGTACATTTTACAAAACAATTTTCGTAATTTGATGCAAAAATAAGTGTTATATGCTAGGCTCCCACTTTTCCGCCATTACTATAATAACATACTAAATTCGGAGATCCATCATTCAGTTAATATAGGTTTGCTTATTTCATATACTACAACTAGTTTATTGTGGAGAGTTCTTCAATCAAATATCTAACAAAATCATAGAGAATAATTTCTATATGAAAATATATTTCATAATAGAAATCATATTTCTTTTTCCAATGTTAAGTATCAATCGCTATTTTTACAATCTCGTTTCCATTGTTTCTTTATGAAGCAGAAATAACTATTCACTCTCTTCATCCCAATTGTACTATAACGATCCGATTTTTCGATGCCCGAAAATCGAATGCCGAAAAATCGAACCATTAGCGTTAAAGAAGGAGGTAGAAGAAGAAATAGAAATAATATCAGAATCTCACAATCGAAGCGAAAATATATAATAGATAAATGATCGATCTTTAAACAAAAAGAATTATATTTGTTTATATATTACATCATCAGAGTACAACAAAATTCATGACACACAACTGGACAGTTATCATAACCTGTCCTCAAAAAAATGACTATGCAGTTAATCAAACACAGCGGAATATATATCAAATACGTGTGATACGTCTCACCATCCAGCTTGTCTCCTGAGCTCCACAGCATCCTTTACTATATATATAATACTCGGTTTGACTTGAGCATTATTGGTAAATAATACCCGAGTCAGTTTGGAAAATCAACATGAGAAAACACACTCAATTGGATTATTAAAGTTTTCGAAATCACTTTGAAATCAAAGGTATCTCGTTAGACAATGCCATAAATAAACATGCCGGGTTTTTACCTTACGATAACCAAATCATTTTCTTATAAAATCCTCTGATATTATAGTAGTGTCTATAAACAAATTCTTATTCAAATAGCCGAGATTGTTACATTATTAAATTCCAGCTACTAGCCACAAAGTGGGTTCTACAAACAAAACTGTAAAGGCACGTAGGGAGAATGGATTTCCATCAATGGCAGGGCTACTGGGGTACCGCCCGTTATAGTACGTGGTCTAGATCACCGTACCGAGGATCCACCCTAATCCCCTGCATCACAAGACCAGAACTACCCCTTACTGGATAGTCCGAATAAGTTCACCCCGCGGTCGGGATCAGCAACCGCCCAAACACCCGAATAAAAGGGTTCTCTAGACAGGGATGACCTTACCCTAATTGGTTGCTAGCCACTTAGCCTTATGTGCACCTCCCCTATTTTAGCCATTCCCAGTTGATGAGGCACGAGGTTAAGCGTAACCTTTTTGGCACACATTAATTTAGAATGCTCATCGTCCTCCTGACAATGTTCTAATAGCATTCGTCCATACAAGTCCATTCTGGTTTCGAACGGAACCGAAGGCACTACTCCTACTACATCCATTTTGGAATCACCCTCAGGATTAGAAGCGATTAGCCCATGCACTTCACTGCTCCATCTTCGATTCCAAGCTCTTGTCGTCCTTATGAAAATGTTCAAACCGGATCGAAGTGGTTTTCGAGAAATTAATCCCTATCCCTGTTTCTTCGAAACGATCAGCGCATTGGCCAATATTGATAGTCGGTTATTTAACTATCAAATAACATTCACAACAACCATCAGGCCTTAATAATTTTTTCCCAATTATATATTGAATATATCTTTGCAAGATATTTTTCTACACTTCAGCCCCTTGAAAATAGTTTTCAAATCACTTTTCTCTCGTGGAATAAATTTTCGAATATTGTTTATTCGCACTGAAAGCTACCAAGTCTAAATACTTTAGGTTTTAAAATATTTTAAATTACTTTATCCGAAAATATATTTTAATACACTTAAAATAAAAACTTAAAATACTTTATTTAAAATACTATCTATGAAATTTCCTAAAAATCTTCAAGTAAAACATAATCCAAAACAAAATTTTAAAATAAAGATAAAAATTATGAAATTCTATACAAGTTTTCAAATAACACTTTAGCCTAACTATTTTTAAAATAAAACTACTGTATAAAATATAAATATAAATATTTATCTTTTTAAATCACAATACCAATTAACCCTTCAAAAAAATTACTATTATAACTAATTTAATCAATATTTGCCTTTAAAATTTTAAACAACTTAAATAATAATTTCTCAAAAAATTCTTTTAAAATTACTTTAAAACCTCTAACTTATACTTAAAAATCTGCTTCGAAAACGTACTTGGCTTTTCAAGAAATACACTATCCTTTCACACCTTTAAAAATAAACCACTATTTATTTTTAAAACAAATTACCCATTCCTTTATAAATTCCCACCGTGAATTTATACTTCCAAATTATTTTCCGATAAATATTTCACTTTATTTATAAACCCTGTTTATAAATTTCCAAATCTCATTCTCCTTTAATCCTAGTTCCAAACACTTAACCAGTTTCCAAATCGATTTCAAAACTAACTCCCTTTTAAAATAAATTCTTTTACTTACCCAGATTTATTTTAAAACACTTCTAATTCCATATTTACTTCTATACTTATGATTTAAAATCTTATTTTAAACTGAAATATCCACTTCATACTTAATTCAAAATTCTTCTTTTATTTCTTTCTAAACCATTTAAATCCTGAATTTGAAAATAAATCTTTTATTTCTTTAAATAATGTCACTTAAGTTTAAAAATTCATTTATTGCCATTTATTCAAATTCTCCTTTACCATACTTGGAAATTTATTTATTAGAATTTAAAAATAAACTTTTATCCTTTTCCAATTTATTTATCCAACCCTCTATAATTATTTACTTAAGAATTCTCCTTTTTATCTCCCTTCAAAAATCCAATCTACATATTTTTGATAACCCAGTATACCCAAATATATTCAATTAAACAATAGCATTCAATAATTCCAATTACCAACATAATTTACCACAGATTATCAAATAAACCATATCACAGAATATTAAAACAATCTAAATAATTTTGAGGAATCTAGTTGGATCCCTCCAACCTATTTTCCTGCATCCACAGATGTTAGCACAATATAAAAATACCAATCCCGCTTCAAGGCGGGATATCGCGGTATAAAGGGTCATCCGCTATTATGCGGGGCACATAGGGTCTCATCCGCTATATAATGCAGGAAATCAATCACTCCAATATATATATATACATACTACTATATATAATATCATACCCAGATAGATAATAAATTAATAACTCAAGCAATTCATCCAATAATTTTAATTTAAACTATTTAAACTTAAATGATTATCCAAATGAGCGAGATTAACTCACTTTGATTTTTTTTTTATTTGCAATCTGATCCACACCGGCTAGATTTTCCATGATTTTAGACCTTGTATAGACATTTACAGTTTATTAATATTTGAAATAATCGAACAGTCAATTTTATTCAAATTTAATCAACTAATATTTTAGTTTAAACTAATTTTTCCTATACTAAATAAATTTTAAGTTACAAAAATAAAAATTGAGTTAATTTTCCTAATACACTATTTTAAAATAAACAAGTAAATTTAAAATGTATAGATATGTATTTACTTCATTTGAAACTATATATATATGCACTTATAAAATAACCTATATAGATTTAAAAATCTAATTTAATATAAACTTCCAAACACTTAAAAATTCCTATATATTCTTCAAAAACTTATCTATAAATATATTTTCTTTTATATATATATTTAAAATTAAATAAGTAGGTGTATATGTATATTAAATTAAAACAGAAAAATTTGTATATATCTTACCATATAATAACCCTTTTTCCTCTTCACCGTTTGAACATTTTATAACTAAATATATATATATATATACACACACATACATACATATATATATATACATATATATTTTTGAATAGTAATAAAAAAAATTCTAGAGTTTCAACATTTTAAATTCAGAACAAAGAAAAAAAGAACAAAAACAAGAAAAAATGCTCACCCTTAACATACGCTTCATCCCACTGCTAATCCCACCTCAAATTGAGCTCGCAAGGACTTCGCCGCTCGATTCGACATTAACGCGCAATGCACTCCTCCGCTTGCTCTCGCCGATCGAACGTTATCTCCTCCTCTGCAACCATCGCTGCCGAGTGCGGCGTTTACCCTCAAAACATTCGAGCTTGCAAGATCGACTCAGAAATCCCCAAACTGCAAACCCTAAAACACGATGCGCCTCCCTTCTTGAGTACGCGGACGTGATTCATCGAGGTGCTTCCCTGGTCACGAGTTCACTTGTGAATTTGCCGATGAATTTTACAGTAGTGAACTTCGATTTTGAGAAAAAAAATGCAGCCATGGATTTTTAGAAGGGAAATCGATTTTTTTTTCTTTCAAAAAGCTCGACTGTTCAAGTTTTTAATAAAGTAAAAAAGGAAAAGACAAGAAAATACACGTGTTCTCAGGGAAGGCATGTTTCAATTCCAAGAGAACAGCTTGATTTCAATATATATTATAAAATTTCAAATATTTTGTTTACAAAAAAACTCAAAATTTCGAATTCCTGTCAAGGCATGCCGCTAGGTATTTATAAGGTTATACCCCTGTTTCGAATACAATGAAAAAGGTTTCGATTCGAAATTCGATCGTATGGAGAAGATAGCTTTTTGGATCCAGTTATTATATTAAATTTTCGATATAGATTTCAGCGCGTTTATCTACCATACGGCCAAACGACCACTCCAAACACTATGAAATTTGAAATCCTATAATAAAACACTATTACGGATCTATTGGGTTTGGTTTCATCGACTTCCGAGACAGTGCCTCGGAAGACTATTTTCAAATATCAATTTAAACGATATACTTTTGAAACTGAACAGAACAATTATAATTTTTTTATTAACATTTTTAATATATTTAGTATGATCCGTATAAATTTTATAAGCCATTAAAATATTTTTAACAAGCTTAGAACTCCCGATTCAACAATTTACCCAAACTTCCAGTTATTAATTCAATATTTAAATTATCCAATTAAATAGAGATATTTGAAATTCAGGTTAGAAACTAACTTTTAAATATTAAAAATTAATTAAATATCCGGTTTCAAATATCAAAAATTTCAGGCCGTCACATTCCTTCCCCTTTAAAAGAATTTCGTCCCCGAAATTACTAGTTACGAGGAATGGTCCAATACCCATTTACTATTTTTCCAAAAGCCAAACAGTTACCGATAACTTCCCAAAACAATCTTTTAATTAACGACAGACTAAAACCCTTACTAACTTTCCAAACTCATCCATGGTTTCTAATCAATACTATTTACTTAACCATTAAAATTTTAATTTAAAATCAAATTTTAAATTTTCTCAAAAATTTTCTAACTCCTAGAATTTTCAAAAAAATTCACCAGTGTCTCCTTTGCGCGGCTAACTCGATACAACTACAAAATGCCTCTACTGGACCTCAGATTTCAAAAGAAAACAAAAAGCCAAGTGGCTAGATCATAAAATCATCAAGTTTCATACAGAAATTTAAATACATAGCTTTATGTGGAGCAATTTAATTTATCTTCTGAATTCAAAACACCAATTTATCCTTTGCCTTTAGATACCTGTACTTATCTACCAATAGTGTTTACTAGTACAGTCAAATTTATTTTACTCATCTCTTTACAAAATTTTCAATATTCATTTCATTCAAGCCCGTATGATGTCTGTATATCATCTGTACGCAACACCAAATCCGATCGCTCACTCGGCTAGACAATTCCACTTCCGAACTAGTACCGTTCACCCGACTTCCTAGTGCGGACTCAGATTTGGTTTGTTGATCAGAAGCCATTCTCCTTGCATAGCCATAAACTGTGATAGAGAATTTCCAGAATCAATCAAAAATCCATATCCATGGTTCGCCGTCGAAAATCAAGCGAAAAATCCCCACTCGGATCGATATAACTATCTCGAAATTCTATGCTCGAACATGGATCAAATTGCTATGCAAATAATATACGTACATCATATGTTTTTATCCCATTTGATTATTAGTTATATCAATTCTCTTTTATTCACATTCATTTTGATTTCTATTCACTTATTTACAACCATCCCATTTCCCAACTTCCAGTTTAAATTTCATCCAATAATTTACTTAGTGTATTTTCAATACCAAATTTACTTAAGAACTTTCACCCTTAACTTTTCTTAAGTTTAATATAAGCATTTTATATACTCTCATATTATTACTTTCACTTTGCCACTTGGTTTATATATATTATTATTCAATATTTTCATTTTCAAATTCATTTGAATTCAGTTTCTCTTTCATTTTAAATATTGAATTCTATTCACATGATTTCGACCCATACTTTTTTAACCATTTCTGTAACGACCCGTTAAATTAATAATATTAAATGAATTGAATTAATATAATTTCTAATCTAATTGAGAATAAATGTAGAAATTTGGTATAGTAGTTGTAATTTAGTGTAACAATAAAATTTTATGACAATAGATTTGGATAATGTAGATTGTCACAATTTGATTTAAAGTTAAATATAAGAAACTGATATAAGGGTTGAATTAGTGAATATCAATAAAAAGATTAAGTAGAATGGAATTCATTTAATATAAAATAAATAGTGGAAGACTTACATTGGATTGTAAAATGGATAGTAACTAAATAAAAGGTGACCGCTGAATAAATCAATGCAATAAGTGTTGATAAGGAAATTTAATGAATGTTGTCAATAATAAATGGACTTAAGATAGTAATAAAATTTGTTTTGCCTATGTAAATTTTATGTATTGATAAGCCATAATTAAATTTGAAATTTGGTAGTAAATAGGGGATAAGTTGACTAAGGCAATTAGTAATTTAATAAATGAATGCATAGTAAGTAAGTGGAAATGTATGCATAAAAATATTTTCATATATGCGATAATTACAAAAGTTTACCCATTTATCTAATGTATATAATTGAATCTAAATTTAGGGCAACATTTTGTTATTGATGGTATAAGTGAATTTGAATAAAAGGGTAAAAATTATGTAGATTTAACATGTATTGAGTATATAGCTAAGAAGGGCATTCGATGTAAATGAATCTAAATTAATGTGTCTAGTCAATAATGGAGAACAAAAGGGTAAATAATAATATACAAATATACTAAACATTAAATAGTAGGATTACTAGAAAATTCAATCATTTACCAATATAGATAGTTGATGCGCCTTAATTGTAATTAAGAAACAACGAAAGGTGTAAATGAAATTTTTTAGAGTATAAATTATAATTGGACAAAGATTTTAGTATAAAATGTTAATGCAAGGAAATTAATGCTGAATTTAAGGCAATAGTAATGAATAGTAATTTATTTTAAAATAAAAATAAATTGTAACACCTATCATAAAAATCTATCTGCTTATTTGTTAATGGGATTAGGATCGGTAATAGGTGGTAATAATTAAATGAATGTTACACTAATTGAAAGTGGAGTAACGTTCGTTTAAAAGTTGAGAAATTATAGGAGCATATTTATTAAGCGTTACTTTAAAATTTATGTTTGATTGTGAAATTTATACGAGAAGTTGCAAAGTAATAATTAAGAAAGAATACATATAAATTGTTTATAACCTAAAACTTAAGGGTAGTTAAATGTTGAAATTGAATCTAATCAATTGGAAACTTAATTAAATTGGGTTCAATGTAAATAAAGGGTTATTTTAAGAAATTGAAATAAGTATTATAATTGGCAAATTTAGTTACTTTAAAGTGAAACGGAAAATATTAACGCAATAGTTTGAATGCAATATTTAATTCATCTAATTTATATTAAAGATTCGTTAGATTAATTTAATAGAAATTTTGGGACATTTAATAGATAATTGCTGATTTTGAATGGAATTAAAGGAATTACTGAAATCGAAATTTAGCAACTTTTAAACCTTTGCAATTGATTTTGGATATAAAGAGTCAATGGAAATTTGTGGATTAATTTATGAATTCATGAAATCAGTGTATTGACTTAGTTGTAACTATATGTAAATGTACGCAATAAGGTTGTGCAATACCAATTATTTGGATTCAAATTTATATTAAATATAATGTTGGTAGCAATTGGAATTTACTGTTTTGCAAAATAAATGAGAAATCAAGTCAATTGTAAATTATATCGTAAAGGATAAATTCATTTAAACAGTAAGATTTTTAAATAAATAAACGTTTCACTTAGGTTTCATTTGGATAATTTATGTAGTATAATGGGAAAGCAATTGAAATTGATTACCCTAAATTTGTGCAGTTAGGGTAGTTTTGATTTGTCACTTAAGATGGTAAATTCTATAAAATGTGATAAATGTAGTTTTAATTAAATTATGACGATTAGGTATTTAAGAAGTGATCAACCAAAATTTATTGATTTATTTGAAATTAAATTGTGGATTTATTTCAAATAAGTGAAATTTATGTTTAACTATTACATCAATAGGAATTAATCTAATTTAAGGATATGTTAATATAAATTGGGCAAAAGGGTGTTTGGACTAGGGAATAATATTAATCGGTTTTAGAAACCTTAAATATAAAATGGGAAGTAGACAAGATTTAACGTTACAACCATTTATACAAAATCCAGGATGTGTGTAGAAGTATTTATGGAATAAAACGTAAACAATTGTTGGATAAAAAGAGTAGGAATCAACATTTATTTATTTAATTGGATATAACTACGATAGTATGATTTATTGCATTTAAATGAAATCTAATATATAGAACATTGCCTAAGAAGGAAGAATAGATAAAATTAATGATAAATCTATATACTATATAAGATTTATTGATTTAAAGACAAAAGGGGCCAGATGTATAAATTAGATTAAGTGCAACCCTCAGTAAATAAAATTTGATGGAATAAGAACATTTGGGTAATTTATTTCCAATTAAATCAATTCACGTTTCAAAATTTAATGCTAGTTTATTACATATATGTTTATGCCTAAATTTAAACTTATGTTTAGATCCAATCCGATCCATCTATTATGTTTCAGCTTTGTCTATATATAACCTGTTATAAACCCTAGCCACTCCTTATTTTCATTTTTTTATACGTAGATCTCCTTCTCAACTCCTCATTCTAATGGCAGGAAAAAAAACCTAATTCTCAAATTCAAAAAAAAAAATTCAAAAAAAAAAAAAAAAAATTCGGATCTGCAGCAGCTTCTTGTCGCGCTTCGGGTTTCATGGGAGAAAACCCTAGAGCAACTTCGGGTCAGGAAGAAAATGACTCGGGTCGCTCCGGGTCGTTTTGGCGAAAACTCCAAGCAAGCACCGGGGAATTGAGGCGGCGCACCGAAGTCGAACCCGAAGTCGACCCAGGACCAGAATTTTCCATTTTTCAAATTTTCATAACTTTTGCATACGAGCTCGGATTCACGCGCGGTTTGTTTTGATGGGATCGTATCGGAATTTCTGACGTTTTGGCACTAGTTTGGATGAATTTGGAGGCTGTCCAAATTTTGGGTTTAAATTGGATTTGAATTCAATTTAAATTCAAAAAGGTGAGTGTTTTAACCCACTCACAACTACTAGAAGCTTTTATGTTTGTTTAAATTAATTTTAGAAATGAATAGAAATTTATTTACGAGTATTTGGCATGTTTATTTTATTCATATCTGTTGAATTGCATTTATTTAATTTAACTGTTAATTTAATTAATTTATTGCGTATAAATTTACAGTTAAAATTTATTTGTTTGTATATGGACTGCTAGTTAACAGTTATATAATTTATTACTGAATATAGACTGTAGATTAATAGCTGTTAAATTTAATGAATAAAATTGCCAGTATTACCTGTTATGTAGTACCAAAAATAATATTGTTATTGATTGATATTGATTGATGATTGTGATTGGATGATGGGTGATGTTGATGGATGTTTTATTGTATATCATTAAATTGCAAATTATCATGCATATTTCCTTTCATTCGGGATTGTGGTTTGAAATGATATACAACCGCAAAATTTTATATCTTTTAAATTGCGGATTGAAATGATAAATATCCGTATCACTTGACCATAGGATAGAAAATTATATACAGGCACCGCGGTCTATATATAACTATTTTAATGTGATTTCTATGGTTTGGATGGAATACGGTTTATAATAATCTTAAATTTTATATTGTATAAATATTATTCTTCCATATATATACATATGAAGTTGAAAATTTTAAAATTAAAAGGTGTATAAATCTCTTTATTAAAAATGGAAAAAAAAATTAAGAAAATGGAGTTTGATAATTTATATCATATGTTTAAATGTTAAGTTTGGAAATTTTAAGATATGATATTTATAATTGGATTTTCCCAAGATAAATTGAAATGAATATTCTAGTATAATTTGAATTGAAAAAAATATATTTATTTATTACTAGAAATTGGAATTTTTATTTATTTATGGATTTTATGTGAATATTCAAGACTAATTAATAGAACATTCGATTTGTTGAAAGAATAAAATCCAACTTTAGTTTGAAATATTAATACTCCAAATGGATATACGTATATATATATATATATATATATAAATTGAAGTGGTTTTGGAACTTGAGAGAGATAATACAAATTTTGGTTTAGACTTTAATAAAGAAATGTATTTGTAAAGCCATGAGAACTATTTTCTTTACAAAGTAACATTTAAGTTAAACCTTTTAATTCATATACCGTTGAATATCCAAACCATTCAAGTTTTAAAAGTTATGGTATTAAATTATGAATTTCGAAATATTATGCTTTGAAAGGATATTTGGCTTTCAGACGTTATAAATTTTAAAGCATTTGGATTTTTGAAAAGGTTTATATTTGGGATAAAGGATATCATATTGTTTTGAGTTTTAAAATGATATCGTATTCATAATTTTAAAATGGAAATGTTTGTTCTGGTTTTAAAGTATGAGCTATTTTTTAAATGACCGCAGTGTTATAATAACGATGGGTTGGCAAAGAGACCGGGATCGGATATGGACATACTCTCTGTCGATACCGAAAACCACTTTGACTAACCGTGTACGCGGTGGAGATTCCAGAATGAAGTAGGTGGTGGCGACGTTTCCTGTAAGGTAAATACGTGGACCCGACTCCCGTGAGTTGGCATAAGGTGGCTAAAACAGGAGCGATTCTCAGGCCAATGAGGTCATTCCTCTGATCGGACCCTCCTCTTCGATATTATACTTTGACTTTGGATTGATTCAGTGGCCACTTTTACTTTGATTTTGGGGAGTTAGTCCGAGGTGGGCGGTAACTGCGGCTACGCGTTTCCACCAGCCTGGATAGCAATTGGTATATCTACCCTGGCATTGCCTAGTTGTAACTATGTGTAAATAGTAATGTGGGCAAGGTATAACATGCTTGTATGTAGATGTCGGCATTTACATCGCAACGGATACATTAGCTCATTTTATATGTATTGGTGTCGTCAAATATGTGCATGTACATATAGATATAAATTCCAAATATCTATATATGTGTCTGTGTGTGTGTGTTTACATATAAAAATAAATATATAAAAATTAAGATGCGGAATAGGGGTCTTAAGGCAAAATTAACACTATAGTATTTCTAATTTATATGAATCTTTTTAAAATCTTTAGAAATTATACTTAGAATTATGCAATTATTAATCACAGAATCAAAATACATATAAATGTGCATGTAGTAAAAGTAAAAGGAAAGAACATAACAAGATTTTATGCTGGTTCGGAGTTACCCTAGATCTAGTACCGAAAAATTCCTTGTACGGATTTCTTTTCAACTGGTAAATGCAAATACTATCTCGATTTCATGGCTACGAGACACACCCTCCGGAATCCCGGCCTCTGGGTAGTGCTACTTGATTTCTAAGCCATAAGCAGACCACTATATTTATGGGCTACTAAGCACAAGCAATTGATTTACGAGCTACAATCTCACCTACAAGTATAGCGATTTGATCTGATAGAGTTTTACATACTCAGATCTTCAATCTTAGTTATGAATGATCCAATAACTCTTGAACAGCACTTTGATCTTGATTGGAGTGAGAGAAAAGATAGAAACTAGAGAGCAAATGATAGAGAATCAAATTAGTGGTGATTGAGTTTGATTCTGGTTGAAATTCGGCAGAGTATGGTTATATTTTTGTTTAGAAAATGAGATAGAATAAGGAGGAGAGAAGAAGAATGAAAAATGATAATAAAATGCATTGGTAAGAGAGGTATTTATAGAGGAATAATGGTCATGTCCGTTTGTGAAGAGATACAACGAATATACACTTCTTTTCAAATTTGATTTTTGAAAATCACGGCTAGTATGTCGACATATAGGGGAAGAGTATGTTGACATACTCTTTGTAATTTTGAAAAACACTTTAAAATATTATTTTGAAAATGTATTGCTTTGTAAAATAATTTGATACTTTGTAAACATGCTTAAATATAATTTATACACTTTTAAATCATAATAAAACTTGAGTAAAACTATATGATAAGATTTTTGAAAAATAAACCAATATAAATCAAAATTTAATAAAAAGAATAACTTAGTAAAATATCAAAAGCTTAAAATAATATTTATAAGTATAAGAAATTGAAAACTATTTAAAAGTTGTTTGGAAAAGAATATTTAAAAACTTATTTAATAGAGAGATGAGAGAGAGAGATCAAGTGTCATCGAAATTTTAACATAAATCTTAACTCTATAACTTATCTGGAATATCTTGAATTCTTGAACTCTTCAATACTCATGAGTCTTCATTCTCTTGCTCTTGAATCTTTATATCAACATCTTGAATCTCTTTAATCTTTACTTGATATTGTACAGTCTTCTTAAATCATTACATGTCTAATATCCTGCATTATGTACTATATACCATGATAAAACATTAGTACTTATATTATATGATTTCCTAAAGTTATTACCATCAAAACCAATATCTCAGGTATTAGCAGTCTGCTCCTTTTTTATGATGACAATTTTGTATATAAAATATAAATCCCCCTTAATTCATGCCTAATAAAACTCCCCCTTAATCCATGCCTAGTTTTTTTTGTATATTTCTCCCCCTTTGTCATCAATCAAAAATAACTAATTATAACTATAATTCTAACCCTATCTCTTAATATTAATTCTAACCCCCCCCCCAAATAAAACATTATATACTCATAATGATATAAATATATACAGAAGTGATAAGTAATATGATCATGAAATACAAAATAACAAGAATGATATATAAAAAATATGATACGTAAAATGAGATAACATTATTCAATATTTCAATTAATTCCAAGCATACATAATGTCACACACTGAACAATATTCAAATTCAAACAAACCCAAAACCAATCATATCCAAATAAACCAATCCAATTAAATTAATTATATTTCTATGATCAAACCTATTTTTAAAATTGATATTTTTTGGGACTTCAATCCATCCATCAGCGCTAAAGATGGGATCCGCTTTAATAGCATCCCAATCTTCATTATCTTTGTTGATGGTGCACTCTGGATTAGCGGTTGGTTATTCTTTGTTCAAGGCTGAGATCATCCATCAAATCGCATCGAAATGCCTTTCTTTCTCCTTGATCGTATTTTTCTGACCCTATTTCACCAATTATACCTGAATTCTGTATTGCTGTGAAACACATGTTGGATATTTCCGTATCTGATTCATTTTCACTTGATGATGTGTCTGAGTCATCTAGTGTTGTAGTATAGGCTCTTCTCTATTTTCTAGATGAATCAGTGTTAGGCATGGTTTTCAGTTTATCGGGATGCGGACAATCCCGTTTTAAGTGACCAAGTTCATCGTAGTTATAACATCTGATGCCATTTCAGCTTTCACTTTCGTTTCTAACATTTTCGTTGTCAGTTCTTTTAAAATTGATCATCTTCCTATATTTTAGGAATTTTCTGAAGTTCCTAGTCATGAAAGCAATTTCTTCATCGTTATCACTATTTGAATCCAGATTATCCATCATTGCATTGAACGCTATGGATTTCTTCTCTATTGCTTTGTTTTCTCTTTCGCCCTACATTTGTGCCTTAAAAGACATTAAATTGCCAATTAAATCTTCAACCTTTAGTCTGCTAATATCATTAGCCTCTTCGATTGTTAGAATATTTTGGTCCCATTCAAGAGTAAGTGAATTAAGGATTTTTCTAACTTGATCCTCCTTAGAGAAACTTGTACCCAATGCAATAAGTGAGTGTATCTTGAAATCTACTATACATATCAGATATGGACTCATTTGAACACATTTTAAATAATTGAAACTGATTTGTTAACATGGAAATCTTGGTTCGTTTAACCTTACTTGTGCCCTCATGTGCAACTTGCAAAGTTCTCTAAATTTCGAATGCAGATATACATATAGACACTCTATTAAATTCATTTCTATCTAGTGAACAGAATAAGTATATTCATGGCCTTAGAGTTACTTTGTGCAACTGCCTTTTGTTCAGCTGTCCATTGTGAAAAATTAGTATCGGATTTAGTGTACTTGATTTGTTTGATTTTCCAAGTGTCTAATCTAATTGATTGTAAATAGATTTTCATTCTACATGATCAACATGTATAGTTACCGCCATTAAAAAGTGGTGGTCTAGCAGTAGATTATCCTTCAAACAAATGAATTATTAACAAGTGTATTCACCGTGTTACCAACAGTACTATTACTAGTGTTTGTAGCCATTTAAACTTTTCAAAAGTCAGATTATAAATTTTTTGAAAATCAATGCTCCAATACCATATGTAAGATTATAGAATAGGGATCTTAAGGCTCAATTAACACTAGAAGGTGAATAGTATTTTCTAATTTATATGAATCCTTTTGAAATCTTTTAAAATTATACTTAGAATTATGAAATTATTAATGACAGAACCAATTACAGAATCAAAACATGAAAGAAAATGTAGTAAGAGTAAAAGGAAATAATACACCAGGATTTTATACTGGTTCGGAGTTACCCTACATCTAGTCCCACACAATTCCTTGTACGGATTTCTTTTCAGCTAGTAAATGCAAATACATTCTTGATTTCAAGGCTACGATCCACATCCTCTAGAATCCCGACCTCTGGGTAATACCACTTGATTTTTGGGCCATAAGCACACCCACTAGATTTACAGGCTACAAAGCACACCCAATTGATTTATGTGCTAATCTCATCCATAAGTACAGCGGTTTGATTTGATAGAGTTTTACATATGTAGATCTTTAATCTTGATTACAAAAAATCCTATAACTCTTTAATAGAATTTTGATCTTGATTGGAGTAAGAGAGATGATGGAAATCAGAGAGCAAATGATAGAGAATCAAACTAATGGTGATTGAGTTTTGATTTTGGTTGAAATTCGGCAGTGTATGGTTATATTTTTGTTTAGAAAATGAAAGAGGATAAGGAGGAGAGAAGAAGAATGAAAAATAATAATAATATTCGTTGGGAAGACAGGTATTTATAGAGAAATAACGGTCATGTCTGTTTGTGAAGAGATACGACGAATAGACACTTCTTTTGAAACTAGATTTTTGAAAATCATAGCTAGTATCTAGACATATAAGGGTAGAGTATATCGACATACTCTTTGTAATTTTGTAAAACACTTTAAAATATTATTTTGAAAATGTATTGCTTTGTAAAATAATCTGATACGTTGTAAACACGCTTAAATATAATTTATACACTTTTAAATCATAATGAAACTTGAGTAAAACTATATGATAAGAATTTTGAAAAACAAACCAATATAAATCAAAATTTAATAAAAACAATGACTTAGTTAAATATCAAAAATTTAAAATAATATTTATAAGTGTAAGAAATTGAAAACTATTTAAAAGTTATTTTGAAAAGAATATTTAAAAACATATTTAAAAATGGAGAGAGAGAGGGGTATCAAGTGTTATTGAAATTTTAACATAAATCTATGATTTTACAACTTATCTCGAATATCTTGAATCTTGAACTCTTCAATACTCATGAGTCTTCATTCTCTAGCTCTTGAGTTTTAATATCAACATCTTTAATCTCTTCAACATTTATTTGGTACTTTACAGTCTTCTTAAATCATTACTAATATCCTGCACTATATACTATATAACTTGATAAAACATTAGTATTTATATTTTATATGATTTTCTTAAGTTGTTGTAATCAAAACCAATATCTTGGGTACTAATTATAAATATGTTCCATTATTAAAATATTATAGAAAAATATATTTATGCAAACCACATGTCATATTATAAGTAACAATTAAGATATAAATATATGTATATATGTATATATATATATATATATATATATATATATATGTTAAAGTAATATTTTCAATATGAAATAAAATACACTATATATTTAGTTTTATATATATGAAAATATATACATAGCTAGTCAATATAATAATTAATAGTAAATTAATTTATAATATGATATATACACACACATAAATATAAATATGAGTATGGATATAAATATAAACAAAATATATAAACAAAATATTTTTCTTTTTTTGACTTTCCAGTTTGAAAATATCTCATATTTAAAGTTACTACGATTTTAATATTTTATTATACATATATCATGAATTAGTAATCAGTTTCGGCATAGTTAATATAAAAAAATTATATATCAAAACTTCAAATTTTAAATTTCCATAAAACTATGACCATATTTTAAGGGTCGCGATTTTTTTCAGATTTTTTGGAATTTATATAATATTCTTAGTTAATTAATTAATGTGCGGTCATTAAAATAATTTTTAAAAATATAAAATAAAGTTGAAAAATACTGAAATTTTTTCTGTATGCATCTAATCACGACTTAATTTTTTCAATTACAAAATGTATAAGAAATTTTTTATATCAATTTTATATGGTAGATATAAACATATATGCTTCAATACAAATTTTAAATGAGTGCTAATACATAAACTAATATTTATATGAATATAATATAAAATTAAACCAAAAATTTGTTCAACTTGTAATATCAAATTACAAAAAAATTATAAATATAAACATTAAATTTTATGCATGTAACCAATCTCCATTGTGACAACAACATTACATATTAAATTTCACCTAACTAATGCAATAACAATGACATGTAAGTCTCTGCGGGCATGTACGATTAACATATTATAAAACATGATAATCTATTTAATATCAATGTAAATAAATATTACCTACTATAAATGCCCTCAAGTCCATGTTCAAATAGTGAATTCTCTTTCTTCAATTGTTCCTTGATCCATCAGATTGCTTGTCTGGAATCAACGACCTTCCACTATCGAAAAGTTTTTATTTTAACTTGAATTTGATCTGAAAATTTTAGGGATAGATTGAGCTTTGTTTTGGTAGCAATAATTTAGAAGGTGGAGGCGGCTCAAAATCTTTATATTTAGGTTCGGTTTAGAGAGGCCTTTTATAATGTTTGAGAGAGAGAAAAGCGGATCATATCTTTCCTTTTCTTTCCTAATTTCCTTCATCTATTTTAACCCCTAATTGCCTCCATTTTTGGCGGTCCTTATCATATAATTGTAGCCAATAATATCTAAATCTATGGATTAATGCCCCCCATTGAAGCCCAAATAAATGTGATAACTAAATCTAATTTAATTTCTTATCAATATCTTATATTGTTTGACATATTTATAACTATTATAAATATATGCACATGATATTTGTTTCTTCAATCATATTTAAATTTCATAATTAATAGTTCATAAATATTAATTTATTTAATTAATTTATAACAATTATAAACTAATTAAATTATTCAGTCTAAAGAGAATTCATCATTTCGGTTGTGTGACTCTCGGATGTAAATTCGGTCGGCGATTAACATCGAACTATTTGAATGTTAACATTCATGCATCACTTAGTAGGTGGTATGACACTATGGCCAAATTTATCGCTTACTTAGTTTAAGTAACATCCAATTTTAGTTTACTATTCATTACAGCTTGCGACATTTATTTACACCAATTTTCTTCATCAAGACCATATCACTTTGGGATTATGGAATTTTATAATGGTCAAAATTTCAATATCATCCGCATTCAACTCTATAATCGAAACACAAAGTCCTTGTGTAATGTACGCGATTTTTCGTTGCCGAAAAACAGAATTGTTAGGGTTTTTTTTAAAAAAGAAGAAAAAAGACAGAAGAAGAGAGAAAAAGATAGAAAATAGAGAGAAAAGAAAATAGAAAATAGAACGGAATAGAAAATAACTGAACAATATCAGAATCTCACAATCACAGCGGAACAACATATAATAGATAAATGAATAATCTTTAAACAAAGAACTATATCAGTTATTACATTACATTACATTTCATTTCATTACATTACATCATATTATCAGAGTGTACAACAACAAACAACAACAAACAGCGGAAAAGAAATACTATATACTAGTAATACGCCATGTCATCTAGCTTGCCTCCTGCAACTCCTGAATATCCAGAATATCCTGATAAACCTTAACTCTTGGCTGCCCGTGTGGGAATTGGTGGGCACCCAGAGTTTAGGAAGGAAAACAATAAACTCCGAGTCAGTCATGTGACTGGTGTGAGAACTCAAAACAGTTTATTTATCTTTAAAATCAAAATAAAGGAATATTTTTAAAGTCAATTCGCAATGCTTTTAAAAATGAGACTACCATAAGGCCTCCCGCACACACACACAATGCAAACGCAGAATCGGAGGAGATTTCTCCTTATGATAGTCAAAAATGCTTGATACGCATTTAAAAGAACATTTATTATTATTACTAGTGCATAGTGTAGGAAAAAATTTATTTCGAAAATAAAGATATAAATCTTAGCCAGCATAGGCATTCCGCACTTATGCCTACTATAGCTACCATGTTCAATAGCAGGTTACCGCCACATTCCATGGCAGGTTATACAACTAAAACCGTACAAGGATAGTATTGTTTCTTTGGATTTCCAACAAATGGTCAGGCCAAGGAACTTCCCATTGCCACATGGAAACGCCTCTGGAAGGACGTCCCGAGAACCTAACCGGATCTCTGCCAACACAAGGCCGGGTTACCTTTCAAACTAGGTAACAACTGACACGAGTATGCCATCCCCCGGTCCTTTGGGACCTTTATCCGAGAGCTCTCTAACCAACATCACACCATAATAAATAAAGTGTTTCAACATGAGTAAGTATCTGGGCTCCATACCATGATACCACCCTTTTCCAGAAGGAAATACACATACCCTAAAGGGAGCTACCCCTCATAACCTTGCTGCATCTTTCCTGTTTTGACCATTCCGGGGTGTGAGGCTCGACGAAGTCTCGTCCACAAAGCCACGCTTTATACAAAAGCTGTGCTTTGGGTCAACAAATGATCATAGAAATGATCACAAAGATAAACGATCAAACAAATGATCATATCACAAATGATCAACACAATGATCATTTCACAGCAACACTCAGCATGTCACATTACCAAATTGGGAGTATATTGCTAAAAACCTTCAACTACATAACCTCTGAGCTTGTACGTCTCAGATAAGGGTGTTAAGCTAAGAGAATAAATTCTCCGCCACCAATAGAAATATATTTCAAAGAAATCAGCTTTATATCTCAATTGTAATGTCAGACATACAATCCATACAAGTCTGTTCCGGGATCGAACAGAATCGAAGGCACTTACAAAGAAGTCCTTTGCAATCCGGATATTCACTAATCACGTTCGGACTTCCCATCACATACGGAGTCTCTATACCGGGGACCATTCGATGCAAAGACATTCGACGAGTTGTCCTTTCGCTTTCAAAAATATCCGGTCTTCAACACCGGTCATCAATGCTATCCATTACGTCGTATCACTATTCGGAATGGGTAATCCGAATAACGAGCGCAATAATTTAAAAATAAGTGTGGCTTTCAAATTCAGCAAATCACAACAAATACCTATTCAAAGGTAAATATTGATAGTCGGTTATTGAACTATCAATGGATATGCACAACATCACCAAATTCCAAATAATTTTCCAAATTATTTATTTCCCAAAGATATCTTTACAAGATATATAATTTTCACACTTCAAAAATAAATCAATATTTATTTTTAAACAAATTCCCCTTTTCTTTTATAAATTCCATAGTGAATTTATATTTCAAAATATTTATGAATAAACGAAATATTTATGAATAAACGATTTCAATTATTCATTTTCAATTTATCTTCAAAAAGATAAATTCTCAAAATGTTTCATTTTGCATTGGAAAAACATTTCCATACTTATTTATTAATAAGTAATTCACAAATCTATTTATTTTCAACCTTTGGAAAATATTCAATATACTCAAATCGAAATTAAGTATATAGTTCATTCTTTAAGAAAATCATTCTCTTAACCATATTTATTTGGGCCAAAACGAATGTTACTTAAAACATCGTTACAACGTCCCAAAATCACTAGTATAGGGATTCGAATTTAAGATAGATATATAAATCCCAATACTAAATAAAACATTTCCTTTCGGAAATCATTTACTATAACAACAGTGTTATAGTCCACCATTTCCTTCTATTTCTCGAAAACGTCTATTTCAACAATGAATGTTGAAATCTATGGTTTCGAATCTCAACACATTTAAAAACATCGTTAGATCGTTTTAATTCTATTTAAAACACCAAATCCAAAACATTTTCTTTAACATATTATTCACTATTCAAAAACGTGAATATGCTTGTTAACCAATTTCATCATTTTTATACATTTTATTTTAAAGGATTATTCACTGTCTAAAACGTGAATATAACTCCATTAATAAGTTATAAAATTTACTTATCAAAATAAGTCGTTGCGGATATATAAAACAATGTTTATAATTTCCATTTCTATTTATTTTATAACAACTTCCTTTTATAAATTTCCTTTATTAACCTATTCGATTTATAACTCAATTATATACCGAAAGTCCATATTATAAGTTAAATGCTTATAATTTATTTGTTTGCAAAAATCGTTCCTTTGAACTTCCCAAATTTATAAATTTTATAACTTATAAGATTCATTAATTTACCCAAATCTATTCCTTTAATAACCTTATAAATTTTATAAACCTACTGCTTATAAAATTCCATTTATAACTTCACCGTTTATAATTCTATAAATTTCCTTCATTTATGAAATTCATTCACAATTCATTCTAACACTTATAAAAACTCGTTTTATAATTCAAATGTTTTAATTTTACAAATATCCATTTTATAAATCTTTTATATAAATCAATTTATATTATTCTTTTAAAATGTCTTTAAACTCCTTTATAATTTCATCATTTTGATTTATAAAATAATCAAATTTCATAAATCCTATATTATTTTTTTAACTTTTTATAATAAATTCAGAAATCCCAATTTAAACTATTTTATAAAATCATTAACCCCATATTTTCAAATCAACTTTTAACTATATTTCTCGAAAATCATAATTTTTATAACATTAAAATTTATACGTTTATTTATTTAAAATGAATCGATTCCAAAATTATTTTATAAAACGTATACTTTCAAAAATCACTTTAAAAATCATTTTAAAATTCCAAAATTTGGCCCAATGATGCTACACACCAAATAGTCAATCACGACAACAACGACATCATATATCAATATGATAATCAACGAATATCAAAATATCCATAATCAAATAAATACTGTTGAGGAATCCAGTTGGATCCCTCCAACCTGTTTCCTGCATCTGAAGATGTTAGCACAATACCAATTCCGTTCCATTACGAAATTATCACGGTATATGGGATTTAAAATATTATCCGCTTAATAGACGGCGCAATAGGGTCTCATCCGCTATATAATGCGGGAAATCAACAACTGCAATATATACATATGCCAATATATATATATATATATATATATATATATATTGCTATTATATATAATACCAATTTCACTGTTTATGAAATATTCGCGGTATATGTTTTTAATAAATAACATCCGCTTACTAACGGCGCATAATGTCTATTTAACAATCAATAGATAACAATCATCATTCAAACATGCATTCAAGTATTTTGAATATAACTATTTAAAATAAAATCAAAACCGATTCGATTGAGTGAGAAGTTCTCACCTTGATTTCAATTTCGTTTTAGCGATTTATTTCGAATAAAATTAAACGGACGTTTAATTTTACCCGAAATTCTCACTAACTCCAAACGACTCCAATCCAATTCCATAGCATAGTACTCGTCCATACGATTCCAACGCAACTGGTTTCGTGCGTTTTCGACCTCGTATGAAAAAGATACGAATTTTTGAAGTTTACACAAATTTATATTTACAAATTTACACATTATTAAATTTTCTTAAACCTAATTGCATCACAGCCCTTTGATCCAAACCCCCCCCCCCCCCCCAATCAGGACCGTGTGCTTCCCCCCTCCTTCTCCTTTTTCTTTCACGCGTGCGTTCCCAGTATATTGAAGCCGAACCCATTTCAATATTTAGGGTTTAATTATACAACCCCTATGCTTGCTTCTTCCTCGATCAAAAACTTCCCCCTTGAAGAGCACCTTCTACTCCATGCTCGGCCCAAAAGTCTCAGAGCTCGGCCTCCCCAGTGCGTGGGAAAACGCGCTCGAACGCACGGTGCTCTCGGGCAGATTCTGGCCACCACGCTCCGCTATAAACGATCTCAACCATATGGATTGAAAGCTCTCTTTATGCTCTTCATCTTTGTAGTTGAGAGTTTCGTGAAATATTGCTTGGATTGAGAGAGATTAATGGAAGAAAGAAAGAAATTTTCGGCCATAGGTTTATGAAGTGGCGGCTGAAGCAAATTGAAACCCTAGGGTTTTTATTTTGTGAAAAAAATGAAGTTAGGAGGGCTTTTATAGAAAATTTCACGAACACTATTCATCCCGGATTTTCCGAACTCAAAACAAAGCGTGCCGGTTGGCGTTTCTAAGGTTTACCCTGCATTCCGAACACAATGAAACATGTTTCGGGAGCTAATTCGGTCATCTGTGCGAGTTATGGCTATAAACGTTAAATTTTAAATTAAACCGATTAAACGATTTTCTAGGCGTTTTAGCTTGCACTGGACAAACGGTAAATCCGATTGACACGAAATTTTAAACCATACAATAATATCACATTGCGGATCCGATGAAACTGGTTTCGTCGAAATTCGAGACTGTTTGAAAAATGGCTATTTTAACTCGCCGAATTAATATTAAAAACAATTTCGATGCGTTTCGAGCTGCCACGATCAAACGACAACTCCGATTGACACGAAAATTGAAATCCGATAATAACAAACTATTACGGATCCAATAAAACTAGTTTCGTCCAATTCTGAGACTGTTCAAAAATTGGCTATTTCACTAGTCGATTAAATATTAAAATATTCAATTTTCACAAATTAACTCTTAATTCAATTTTAAAAGTTCTATAACATCATTCTAACTCCAAAATGATAAAATAAAATTTTACAAATCATTTTCAATCATATTTAACCCAAATTTCAATTATTTCTGTATTTTCACATATTAAATTATCGATTTAATTATTCAATTAAATCCAATTATTCGAAATAAAATTTATTCGACTTATAAATTTCACTTATTAATATTTAAAATTAATTAAATATTCAAATTTTAATTAATAAATATCCTGGGTCGTTACACCTTGGTTCAATAATAATAAGAATTATTAACTGAAATGCTCTAGCCAAAGACTTTGACTTTGAGTTGACTTGAGTTGACCGCAATACTAACTCTATAGACTTATAAATTTCACTTATTAATATTTAAAATTAATTAAATATTCAAATTTTAATTAATAAATATCCTGGGTCGTTACACCTTGGTTCAATAATAATAAGAATTATTAACTGAAATGCTCTAGCCAAAGACTTTGACTTTGAGTTGACTTGAGTTGACCGCAATACTAACTCTATATAACTGAGGAGACTCATGCTTTCTTGAATAATTCTTCACTTCGAATATTTTCCCTCGATCCAACTATAGTCACTCGATGGACGACATGCCATGATTTAACTATAATTAAAGTGGAGCTTTCATATTGAAGATCAGCCGTATTCTCAAGTCGAGAGAAACTGTATAAATCAGTCACATAGATATTTTTTGCTTGACCTTAGTTATATTAACCAACATAAATGTAATGACCTGCCTTTTTGAGCGTTTTAAGCAGACGCACATGTCAAACTCAAACCATTCAAAAGGGCATATTGATATGGGGTAAATAAGAAAAAAAGAAGAAATAAAAGCAAATACTGAATCTCGCAGCGAAATGGCAAAATATAATAATCAAAATAACAGTTCATGAAACTGTCTACAAATATTGATTTTACTTATACAACACAGAGTCAGAGTTACACATATCAGAGATAAATAAATGACAACGCAGTGGAACAGTATGATGTAGTGGAATAATATAGTAAATAATAATAAAATCTTCATCTTCGTCCTCTAGAAACAAATCTTCAAATCCTGAAATGCTCAGGATGACCCGAGCGAATTGAAAAGACAAAACACTCGAGTCAAAACTAAAAGATCTTATGTAAGTTAAATCAACGGTAAATATGCATGTGATGGCATTAGAGATGTTTACGAGGTTTGACATCTCATATCCAGTGTCTAACGTGAGTGAAGTAACTCAAGAGATGTTCAGGAGTCACATCTCCTAAGGATCCATTAAGCTATCTACAATGTAGTACAATATGCTATTATAATATGTCTATAGTAAAGTAAACTATTAAAATAGCATTAAGGCATTACCTATATCCCTCTTAACACATTTTATAGTGTCATAGTCTATACAGTACCATGATACCTCCTAATCATGAGGCTACCAGAGGGCGCTCCATAGGTACGACACACAATAAACTCATAGATGGCGCGCTAGGGCATGTGAACGCGGCATAACTAGGCAATGCCAAGGTAGATATGCCAATTACACTTCCGGGCTGGTGGTAACGCGTAGCAGCTACTATTGCCCACCTCGAAACACACTCCCAAATCAAAATCAAGGGTGGCCACCAAATAAATCACAAACTCAGAATATAGAATCCAAGGAATGTGCCCGATTGAAGGAATGACCTCACTTGGCATGTCGATTGCTCATGTTTTAGTCACATCTAAGCTGACTCATGGGAGTCAGGGTCACGTCATACCTCATACAGAAATCGTCGCCACCATCCTACTTTATTCTGGAATCTCCACCGCGTACACAGTTGTTAAAGTGGTTTTCGGTATTGGCAGAGAGTATGACAATATTCGATCTTGGACTCTTTAACAACCAATAGCTTATTACACACTGGATGGTTCTTTTACATTTCAAAAGTCAATTCACACTTTATATCAAAATATCATATTCTCAAAACCATAATACTTCCGAAATCATATTCACTTTGAAATCATATCTTCAAAATAGTTTAAAACCCTTATTTCAAACTTCATATTCAAATCAAATATATATAGTTAACTCCCAACTTAGGTTATAAGGTCACGTTACCATATTCACTTTAAACTCGAGGATTTTAAAAGATAAACACATCTATTTTATTTAGTTTGAAATTTAGAAAGATAGATTAGATAGTTACAAATAGTTTGAAATAGTTATAAATAGTTAAAATACATTAAAATATTTTAAAATAGATTAAAATAGTTTAACTTGATTTAAGATAGTTGAATAGATTTAACATATATTAAATATAACTAAAATAGACTAAATAGCTTTAAAATAGATTAGTTAGATTTAAAATAGATAAACTAGATTTAAAATAAGTTAAAATAGGTTAACCGGTTTTAAAATAAATTAAATGGTTTAAAATAGGTTAAATGATTTAATATAGTTGATATAGGTTAAAATAGTTTGATAATTTGAAAATCTTAATAATTAGAGATATTTATTTTATTCAACACATCTAAATCAACAAACCTAATTTCAATCTTTCAATTCAACTCACAATAAAAAATTTAAACTTTATATTACTTCCAAACCATGTTAAAATATCAATTTAAATCACTCACATTCCAATATATTTCAAAGTTATATTTTCAAACAATTTCAGTAACTCGGTTCTGTTTAATTCCATTTATATTTCAAAAACACTTAAAATCGTAAATCTAATTTCTTTAATCCATTCCTTTGACCAATTCAAATTTCAACATAACTTGATTTCAATAATAATTCAAGTTATATAAAACAAGTTTGTTTCAAAATATCATTCAATTAAATTCAAAAATTAAGGATTAAAAATCATTTAGTTTAACCAATCTAGTGTCCGTATATAATTCTCTATCCTAGGGTCAAGTGATACGGATATTTATCCTTTCAATCCATAATTTACAAATCTACGATTATATTTCATTTCAAACCGCAATCTCGAATTTAATAATGAAATCCACAAAATCGCTCGAGTCTATCATTTCAACCCACAACGATTTTTCCCTAATCTATAAATCATTCGTGTGTGTATCATTTCAACCCATAGGGAACTTGCAGTTATAACAATATAAAATACAACACCCATTCATCCAATACAAAAATCAAATATTCATCACAACTATCATCCAAATCAATAAATAAACGTCAATAGATAACAGGTTATCAATTATAGGTAATAGCTGGCAATTTAAATTCAAAATAAATTAAATTACAATTTAATTCAAAATAAATTCAAATTAACTGGAATGATGATTTAACTATACCAAACAGCCATAAATAAATTTCTAGTTACATCATAAATTAATTTAACTAACATAAGAAATTTTAGAAGTTGTGAGTAGGGCAAAACACTCACATTTGAATTTAAATTGAATTTAAATCCAATTTAAGCCCAAAATTCAAACAGTGTTAAAATTCATCCAAACCAACATAAAAATGTCTGAAATTCCAGACGACCCCAAAGCAAGAAACCAAGCGTGAATTGGACCTCGTATGCAAAAGTTACGATGATTAGAATGTTTGGAAAATCAAAATTTAAATTAAAATAGGAATAAATAAATTTACACGTTGACTGCCATGTCCTCATCAACACTGTTTGAAATCCTAGCCCACTTGATCTATCCCGTTCGAAACCCAATCTCGATTCACTATCGCTCCTGAAACCACCACGAGCCACCTCGACCAGGTCGCTGTTCATCACGCCACTCAACCCCGCGGCCTCCATGGCCCACCGAGACCCGTGGTCCCCTATCAACGTCGGTCAGAGCACGAAAACACCATAGGCTCCGCCCCTACTTCTCACCCTAATTAAATTATTGAGCTCAATCCAGCCATTGACAATTCGAATCAACACCACAGATGAACAGTGCGTGACCCTCTCCACCATATTGTATCAACGAATCGACGATCTGTTGCAGTTGATCATGATGAAATGAAAGGCCAAGATTTGTTCTTCAATTTGTGGACAAACAGTGGTTCAAAATGGAAAATGAAATACAGATCTGAGATGCGCTTGTCGAGAGCTTCAAATCGGTATATAATTCGATATAGTTTGAGGAGTTTGATTTTCAATTTGATTTTTTTATTTGGATTTGCAATTTGGGAATTAGGGTTTTGCAGCCATTGGGAAGAGAGAAGCAAATGGAATTTTACATATAGAAAAACTGAGTCATGAAACACAAGGGTTTATAACAGGTTATTTATAGTTAGGTTAGAAATAGAGATGAATGGACACGATTGATTTGACGGTTGAACGATAAACGACCCGGAAAGCCCGTTCTATCTCCTGAACAAAAATGGGTTAACCCATATATCAAAATAGATTTTTTTGATAATTTTAAACTCAATGGAATAGGTTTTAAGTCCTAATTCCATCATATGAAGAAATTATGTTAAAATTAGCTTATTTCAAATTGATTTCAATTGATTTTAATTAAATTGATTTCTAAGCGTTTCGAGCCCGTACGATCAAACGGCAAGTCCGATCGTTACGAAACTTGAAATCCTACAATAATTCACTTTTATGGATCTAATGAAATTGGTTTCGTCGAAATCCGAGTTAGTGGCCAAAATGGCTATTTTGACGTTAATTAAATAAATTAATATTAAATTAATTAAATTAATTAAATTACTTTTCAATTCAAATCTAATAATTTACAATTTCTATCATTTTGGATTACCTATTAATTTATAATCCTTTAAACAAATTTCTATATCAATTCAATGTTGATTATTTTTCCAACTATAATGTTTCATTTCAAATGTGATTAAATCTGGTTATTTATAATTAATTCCAATAAATTGATTTGATTCAATTTCAATCTTTTTTTGTAATCCATTTTTCTTTTACTCTATAAACACAGCTAACATTTGGTTTAATTAGTTTTACATTTAATTAAATTAATATACTCTAATTTCCATCTTTTATTTGCATTAACAATTATATTTCCATTTTATTGGAATTTTGTTCGTTTCACACATTAATTATAGTTAAAAATCTAAATTAATTTATTTATCTTGGTTTCATTCTCTTATTAAATCAATTATTGCCTAGGTAATTATAATTACATTTCTATTCCTGTTATTTCGTTCACAAATTTCAATTATTGTCTTAACTTACAATAATGTAACATTTAATTTCATTTAATTTCAATTGATTAAATATATTGGTAACAAACAATAATCGTCACCATTATTACATTTTACAACATTTGTAAGTTTATTATTTTAATTTAGTCGTTACAACAATTATTGCCCCGCTACTATTTTCAATTACAATTTATTACACCTTATTTCATCAGTGTATTCAATATTTACATTTGTCACCTTATATTAAATTTACAGCCAATTTATAACATTTACATTATTTCAATTACTTGGAATTTCGTACACATTGAAAATGATAAATCTTAAATTAACGTTGTTGCATTACATTTTGGTTATTATTTCATTAAATAGTTTACAAATTTTTATTTCTTTTAATATTAATTACAAAATCTTATTAAGTTAACAAATTTAATTATCGAAATTACGGGTCGTTACAATAAAACTATCAAGTGAGTCATTCCATAGTTATCCAATAACTATTAGTATGCAACCTTTAAGTGCCCTTGGCAGCCATGAATAATACGCTACTCAACATTGGGAGAGCATTACATACTCTATTCTGAAAGGATACATCGATATTAAGTCTTGATGCATCATGACTAAGAACATTTAACATTGTATATTTAATTTTATTGTGAAAAATTACTCATGGTTACAACACTTTATAACCACTATCCAAAAACATGCCATTTATGTATTTTCTATTAAATATACTTTTAATTTAATTAATTAATTAATATAACCACATTATATCAAGTATATAATAAAATAAAATACCTTTATTTCGATCAAGATTTATCAGCGAATTAGATATACTTAACAAATTACAAAACTGCCCTAGGACATACCTCTAACTCTATCAATAATGAGGATATACTATATACAACTTATCTACCTTAGACCTCGCCTAAGCAAGAACCTTATGCATCAGGTAGAAGATGAACGATAATAATGTATTTCCATACATTTATGTAATTTTATTTCATTTTATGTACATTATTTATTTATTTTTATGATTTTAACATAGTATTTAATTTAATATAACATTTGAATGTTGAATATTACTTACATATATCATTGCAAATTTATGTACCATTTTATTAAAGCATTTTCATTTTGTTTGACCTAAGTAAAGTTTTTTTACTACAAAAGTGATACTTAATTTAAGAAGATCACTCGTTTTGGTGTTTTAGGAAAATGCAACGTTTAATTGTAATTGAAATTATGAAACTACCGTCTATATGTAGAATTTATTTTACATATAGATATAGGTTTATGTATATTTTATAATTGTGGTTAAATCATATAAAGTTATTTTGATATAGTTTTTTGAATGTTTTACATTTGGACGTGTATAATTTTTATGTACAATGCTGGCATATATCGTTGATGATGACCAAAGGGTGTGTGGTAAGAGATGTAGAAAAATGGCGCGGTGAGATGGCATGAAAGTTGATATGGTAATGGGAGTATGGCAGAGAGCTAAACGTGTTGGTTGGGATGATGAGGATTCCTTCTTAGGTTTGAGTTGTTGACGGATAATGGCGGTGAAGGTAGTAATAAGCAGTGGTAGCAGTTAGGGATATGATGATGGATGATAGTGGTGTTGAGTAGTGTGACGAACCACAATTCTATACCCTTTGAGCCGACAATAAACCACACCATGTCTTACCCAAATTGCATGAAAGCATGGATTCTCAAGGGTAATAAGAAAAATAAGACATAACAGAATCTAACATGAATGGAATAATATATAATACCAAATAATATCTTTACAGCGGAAAACTAACATGAATGGAATAATATATAATACTAAATAATATCTTTACAGCAGAAAACTTTTAAAATACATATGTCAGAGTCTAACCTAAATTCAGCTTGGACAGTTATAAACATTTGTCCTTACAATTGCTGACAAACATCAAACAGAAACGAACAAACAGCAGCAGATAACAAAATACGTCCAAACGTAGATGAATATCTCCAACTCTCCTCTAGAAACTTCAACTATCTTCAACTAAACCTGAAACTACTCGGATCTGACCCGAGTATTGAAAATACACGGATTAGGCTTGATAAACCAGCGTGAGAAAAACTCAATAATAAATGACAGTGTCATATATTAGCATTTGAATAAAATCCTTTGAAAAGAAAGAGTATCTCATAAGACCACGTCTGCATATAAACACGGACGGGTTTTACCTTATGATAACTAAAACACTTTTATTTATCAAAACATTTGATATTATTTTTAATGACATGTATTTGAAATTTTTTGCAAATAAACTTATTAATCTTAGCCGAAATGGTTACCCATATAGCATTTGAGGCTATTCATTACGTCAATACAAACAAAACCGCAGGTTCTTATTGGAGAATGGATTTTCATACAAATGACCAGGTGAAGGAACTACCTTCCAATGGGTACACATCTAGATGGATGTTCTAAAGAATCATCACGAAGCTCCTCTATCAACACAAAACCGGCCTACCTCTATAACTAGATAGTACCGAATATGCCATTCCCCGGTCGTTACCGACGTTGATCTGGGCGCGCCCAAGCATACAAACCACATTAATTTACATCTCGAATGTCATAGCAGGAAGAGATATATCTAGAAGGGGATGATCATATCTTAATTGGGAATGACCCACTTAGCCTTGCCACATCTAACCCTATTTTAGTCATTTCCGGTTGATGAGGCTCGAGGCCACGATTACCTTTTCACATAGCACGTCTTCTTTTACTTTGAATGCCACATTGCCATTCCACATTTACATGATTGGTCTCTACAAATATATAACTTTCTGAGCTCGTATGTCTCGGGAAAGAGTGTTAAGCTAAGAGAAGGTGTCTTCTCTGCCACTAACTAATATACATTATATAGAGATCACTCAATGTGATTTAGAATGCAAGGCCAGACATTTTCCATACAACTTTGTTCTAGGACTGAATGAAACTGATGGTACTTTCCTCGGCCATTATTAGGCGAGAAGCCATTGTGGTTTTAAGATATTTCATAACAAATAGACCGCTGCTACAATATAGTGAATTGGGAGTTTATCCCCAATTAATCAAGTGGTCCTTCGTTATTATTCGTCTCAATATCTTCGTCTTCAAACAACTTCATTTTCCGAATCCGTAAATTGGTTCGTAGTGGTTTTGGGATAAGAATCACCCAAATCCGACCCTAGTTCCTTCGAAATCCAATCATCGATTAAAAAGTGAATATTAGTATATAGGATTTATTAAGTCTCTTTTCACTTTAATTCTTTTCGTATGATTACAAAATCTCATCCCTTTGTCTTAGAGTAATTCTAAGTTAATTCATCCTTTTGCTTTGGATAATATTTCAAATACCCTCACTTAACTCTCGATCCAAATTCCTTACCTTTTAGGCGGATTAAAAAAATGTTATTTAAGACGTCGTTTACTGTAAACCCTAAAATCAATCTTAGCGGATGTTATTTAGTAAATAGGATCACAGAAATCATTCTAATTTTACTCAACATCAATTTCCGTATTCAACAACTGTTTGGGTGGAATAACAGTGAGATCACCATTTAAATTCCACGAATAGGACGAGTTCCCTCTTCGGAATTCAACACCAAGTATAAGAAGGTTATCTCTTGTAACATTCCGCATATTTTACGATTGAATATTTAAATATTTTATTTAAAATAATTCATCATTAGTCGGATTAGTGTCTGAAAAGCTACTTTTTGCAAACAGTCGAATTAGGACTCGAGACCACCCCCATTGAGTTCAAAATGATGTTTGCGACCTTTTTGAGTATAAACTTTGATATGTTTGGAGTTAGTGGAATTTTGCTACTTTTTCACTTAGGGCTTTGGTTTTTGTTTCAGCCTATTAGACCCAAGCTCTACCCCTCTTCTCTTCATTACTTCATTTCTATTTTCTAGTACTCAAGCTTTAGCAACAATAGAGAGAGGAATGGGAAATTAAAAACTCCAAGCCCTAGTTTCCATTTGCAAATCAAGTTCTAGCTCCAAATTCATAGAAGAAGCTTTGGTAAGCCTTCTCTTCTTATTCTCCAACTCATTCTCTTACCAATTTCAGAAATTCCTAAACCTAACTTAGGAGATGTTTCTTTTTTAAGCTTAGATTCAAGCTTGTTAGGTTGGAATTGAAGAATGATTGTTCTTGCCATTGCTCTATAGCTTCTTCTTTATAGTTTTGGGTTTAAAGGTGAGATTTTTGTCTCACATCTATATCTATATCTATCCTTGTTGTTAGGTATGAATTCCTAACACTTATTCATATGCATTTGCTTTTGATTTGGATTACTTTGGTGAATATTCCAATTTTTGGTGTTTTGAAAGCAAATTTATGAAAATCCTTATACGAATATTTGGACATTGATATTCGAGGCGTATCAAAGAGCTTTTAAGGCTGGGTTGTCGCTTGGCATAAATCCTTAGTCGGTTGTTGCTCGTCCGATCGCTTTCGATATTCGTTTTGGCCATTTTTGGCCAAGGTTCAAGAAAGGCCTGAGAAACAGGTTTCAGACGTCTGAATGCTCCATTTCAGACGTCTAAATATTATACTGGGAATTTTTATTCCCCAGTATTCAGACGTCTGAATCCAAACTTCCAGATGTCTGAATTAGCTCCAATGCAACCAGAAAGAAAATAGGCTTAAAATGCCATTTTCAGACGTCTGAAATCTATGGTTCAGACGTCTGAATACTATTCTGGAAAACATTTAATTTTCCAGATTCAGATGTCTGAATCCTTGATTTCAGACGTCTGAATCTGCTGTCTAGGCTTTATTTGCCTATTTTGCTTGAGTTTCCAAATTTAATCGATTTGTGTTGTTTCCCTTTTGTTGTTATCACTTATTATCGACTTGGATGACATTTTCTTCGGGATTTTTGGGAATATCCAATTTGATGGATTTGGTATCGATTTCTTTGGATCTTATTCACGTATTCGAATGTGAATTTTGGTGATTGATTCTTTCTACAATCATTTTTGTGATTTGTCACTTTAAAAATATAAAGGTTTCAATACTAGTAGTAAATATCAAAACTCTTTTATCAAAGCGATTTCAACACTATTTTATTACAAAGCCATTTCTTAAAACGATTTCCAATCTACTAGCATATACAAACCTTTACCTCACTCGTATGAGAAATTTAATTAAACGGCTTAGTAAAACAAGTGGTATGAAACGCTTGCGTTTACTTCGTCGGTTAATTCTTGGACTTGTTCGATTGAATCTCTTGTGACAATTTTTGAGTGGAGATCTACAATTTGTTCGTAAATACTTAAGTCAAGCCAGTGGTTATGGGACATGAAGCTAAACTCATTTATTTACTAACTTAATGTAGTTGACACCTCTCGATGATCATTGATGATCGTTTTATGTGATTTAGACTAACGATATGCTATGTTTCTTTGTCCACGTAGGGTACCTTGTTTTATTGAGTTTCGCCTCATTTCTGTTATAGGCTAACGACCTTTGTATTATTTGGAGTTTCGACTCAATTTTTGTGGGCTAGAGACCCATGTTCTTTTATGGAGTTCGGTCCATCGGACGAACCTTTGTACTACGTTGTTGCACCAGCTTATCAGGATCATCGGGCGTACCGTTGTACTACGTCGTTGTTCCGAATTATTTGAGTTTCAGGTTCCTCGAGCGTACCGATATTGTACTACATCATTGCATCAGCTCTATGGTTAGCGACCATAGGATTGCATCCCGTTTGTGATACACGTGTTGGTGAGTTTTCATGCTCCCGTTTTGTGACAGGCCTCCCCCTTTTTTTGATTTCTGGATTTCTATTGATGATTTCTAGAATTTGTGATCCACCAACTTTTACGATTGGCATCGATATGATGTCGATATTTGTGACTTGATGAATAAAACTAAAGAGTATGACATTCTTTTTGATCTTTGAGAAGATTCTTGTGATATTGATTAATCCCTGGTTGATTTTCAATCACATACTTATCATGTATGGCTTTATGGTTATCATATGTTTTTGTCATATCTCTTATTCTATATCATTTTATCTGATATTTATAGTTAGACTGATCCGTTTATTATTTTCTTATTAAATAATACTCGGGTCAGACATAGATGTTACAGGTGCTTCTGCTTGACTCCTCATGTGAGATTATTATCCTGACTTTTGGCTAACTACTTAGATTAGTAGTTGTTGGTTGTATACATTTGAGATATAGACTCATTGATGTATACTTATTCTTTTGTGTAGCACTTGTAACTATTCTTTTGTGATATTGTGGATCTTGTTTGACCACTACTCTGATATACACCTTTATGTGTAGTATTCATATCTGTTTCCGCCTTTGAGATATGAACTTCTGTGACTGATTTGTGTCATGATATTTCTATATTTGTTTCCGAAGATATTATAGCCACTGTGTAGTAGCTTTGAGTTTGCATCGGTATGTCGGATTTCAAGTTATATTTTTATCTGGCATATCGGTACTCGCACAAAGCAGTTACACGGATGGTCGCTCCTCAACAGCCTTATTCTCCATGCTAGTTGACGGCATTACTCCGTGGTGTCCTTGGTTAGCGTAGATATAGAGGTGGGGCGTCACAGCTTGGTATCAGAGCCAAACTTCGAAACAATGTAGAATAATTTAACAAGGATCATCGTCCTAAGTCCATCTTAGGAGTCGTGCCTTAGGATTTTATTCGGGGCTTCGAACCATTCTATCCTATTTTCTTTTGTGATACCTTGTTTTACCAATCATTATTGATTGATATTCATCTTGTGAATAACCTTTTTATTCTTCTTTCTTTCTTTCTTAAAGAAGAGAAATGGTTAGACCTGGCCGTCCCAGCGCCGATCAATCTAGTGCTACTCCCCAGGATGGAGTATTTATGTCTGCCCAGTAGCTTTTAGATCTCGTGAAGAATGCTCAAGCTGCCGGACCTAATCCAGAGCCTACTCACCCTATGTCCGGATTTGTACGTTTGTGCAGTGACTATACCAACTTGGGTGGGAAGCCATTTAAGGGTTCCGAAAGCGTCATTCAAGTCCAAGCTTGGCTCAAAACATGCGATCGCATCTTTACTCGCGTGAATCTAATTGATCTTCACCGTTTTCAAGTGGCTTCATGTATGCTCCAAGAAAGAGCATTAGATTGGTATGAGCTTCTTATTTCTGAAATTATTGAAGCGGATCTTACTTGGGAGAAATTCCGAGAACGATTCGAGTTAAAATTTGTGCCAGAAGTTGAGAAGGTGACATTGGCTCGTCGTTTCATAGACCTTGTTCAAGGTGAATCCTCCGTGGCAGACTATGTCGCATCATTCGAGTCACTTTCTAAATACGGGGTCGAATATATAAACACCCCATTGAACAAGAACCAAAGATTTGTCTATGGCTTGAACAAAAATCTTAAGAAGCCATTACTTCTAAAGTTAGAAGTTTCTTTTGATCAACTTGTTGATATCGCTCTTCGACTTGAAGAGGCAGATAAAGAGAGTGATGTTGAAGTTGTGGGTGCCAAAACAAACTTCAATAACAACAAGAAAAGGCCTATTAAATTTAAAGGTCTTTATCCCAATAAGAAAGGGAAACATGCAGTTTTTGTAGCAAAGACTTCTGCCCCTAGTAGTGGGCAATGCTACAACTGTGGTTCTAAAGACCATTATGCCAATAGATGTCCGAAACCTCTCTTTTATCGCTATTGCAAAAGTTTGGGTCATCTTTTATCTTCATGTCCCAAACTTCAAGGCAAGAAGGAGGGAAAGTAAATGTTGTAAAAGCCTCTAGCAACACATCTCGTGGTCAAGGTATTTCTCATTCTATCCTTGATGGCATTATTTTATTTCGTGATCAACCTATTCGAGTTCTTTTTGATACGGGTGCGTCCCGTTCTTTTATATCTACTTTTTCTTTAAGTGTTGTTGCTTTAATGACTTCTTTGAGAATTACGAATCCGGTTGGTGGATCCGCAACAATTAGTTTACTTTGTAAAGATGTCGAGATTATTTTGTGTGATTTTTCTTTCCGAGCCGATTTGCATGTCATGCGTTATTTAGGCTTTGGAATTATTTTGGAAATGGATTGGCTTAACCGCTATGAAGCTCAAATCCTATGTCCTAAGCAGACTATTC
Organism: Allium cepa; assembly: GCA_030765085.1. Lineage (NCBI taxonomy): Eukaryota > Viridiplantae > Streptophyta > Magnoliopsida > Asparagales > Amaryllidaceae > Allium > Allium cepa. The sequence goes on from CM060929.1 coordinate 441,046,796, forward strand.
ATCTTCGACATCCTCAATCTGTTAAGCAGATTTCTATTGATCTTAAAGATTCGGATTCCAACTTGGTTGCATCTTTATATTCTTTAAATCCTCATGATGACGATAATGATGATGAGGAAGATGTCATTTCTCTTATTCACGTTGTCCATGAATTTTCCGACATATTTGAGCCTGTTTTAGGATTACCTCCTAAGCGAGCAATTGAATTCAGAATTAATCTAATTCCTGGAGCTCAACCTATTACTCGTCCTCCTTATCGTATGTCCAATAAAGAAAGTGTGGAGATGCGCAAACAATTATCCGAATTGGAGACGAAGCAATTTATTTGTTCTAGTTCCTTTCCTTAGGGAGCTTCTGTTATTTTTGTGAAGAAATCCGATGGTACACTTAGGCTTTGCGTTGACTACCTCAAGCTTAATGATCTTACTATCAAGAATAAATATCCTTTACCTCGGATTGATGATTTATTCGATCAACTTAGTGGTGCTAGAGTCTTTTCACAGTTAGACTTAGCAACCGGTTTTCATCAGCTTCGTATTGCAGAGGATAGCATTCCTTTGACATCGTTCTGTACGCGTTATGGATCTTACGAATGGCTTGTTATGCCATTTGGTTTAACGAATGCTCCGACTTATTTCGTTGACCTTATGAATAGAGTTTTCAAAGACTTCCTCGATCGATTTGTTCTCATCTTTATTGATGATATTCTTGTGTATTCTAAAACCGAGGAGGAGCATGAAAAGCATCTTCAGATTGTGTTGGAAACTTTTAGGAGCAATCAATTGAAGGCAAAATTTTCTAAATGCCACTTTTGGCAATCTCATGTGAAGTTTCTTGGTCATATTATTTTCGAATCCGGAATTTCCGTGGATCCTTCAAAGATTGAAGCGATTCAAAATTGGAAGAGACCGGAGAGTGTGACGGAGATCCGTAGTTTTCTTGGATTGGCAGGTTATTACCGCCGTTTCATAAAAGACTTTTTCAAAATTTCCGTGCCTCTTACTAGTTTGACAAAGAAGGGAGTTAAATACATTTGGTCGGACAAATGTGAAGCTTCTTTTCAGAAATTAAAAGAACTCCTTTCCGATGCTCCTATTCTTGTTATTCTCGAAGGGAATCAAAATTTTATTATTTATACCGATGTTAGTCGCGTTGGTTTAGGTGTCGTTCTTATGCAAAGAGAACGTGTTATTGCTTATGCTTCTAGGCAATTGAAGCCAGCCGAGGCTAGATATGCCACTCATGATTTAGAGCTCGCGACTATCGTTTTCGCCCTTAAAATTTGGCGTCATTATCTTTTGGGACAGAAATTTGTTCTCTATACCGATCATAAATCTTTGAAGTATTTATTTTCCCAAAAGGAACTTAGTTTGCGTCAACAACGTTGGCTCGATTTCCTTGCATCTTATGATCTTGACATTCTTTATACTCCCGGAAAGGGAAATCGCATTGCCGATGCACTTAGTCATAAGCAACAAGCGGTTGTTTCTATGATGATATCCGAATGGAATTATCTCGAAATTTTATCCACTTGTGAGATTCGAGATCGTGAGTCCGATTTATGTTCATCTTTGGCTTTATGTAGCCTTGAGGCTCATCCTTCTCTCTTAGACCGCATTCTTGAAGCTCAAAAGCCAGATCCCGAATTGGCTCTTCTTAGCCAAAGTTGTAGGGATAAAATTGGTATTGAAAGTTTGAAAGACTTTGATATTGATTCTCATGGCGGTATTCGAAAATTTGGTAGACTTATCGTGCCAAATATTAGTGATCTTCGTAAAGATATTTTAGAAGATTCCCATCGTTCTAAATTTACCATTCATCCCGGTAGTAGTAAAATGTACGCGGATATGAAGCGACTTTATTATTGGGAGGGAATGAAATTTGATATCTCTAACTTCGTTAAGCGTTGCATGACTTGCCAACTCATTAAGGTCGAGCATCAAAGGCCCGGTGGGTTATTTCAACCTTTAGAAATTCCAATTTGGAAGTGGGATCAAATTTCCATGGACTTTATTGACGGCCTTCCCCGTTCTAGTTCGGGTTATGATAGCTTATGGGTGATTGTTGATAGACTTACTAAATCCGCCCATTTTATTCTCGTTCGGTCTAACTGAACCGTTCCTCTTTTGGCCAAGCTCTTTATCAAAGAAATTGTTAAATTGCATGGAGTTCCTACTTCTATTGCTAGTAATCGTGATCCATTGTTTACTAGTGGATTTGGAAGAGTCTTCAAAAAGATTTAGGAACGAAGCTTAATTTTAGCACCTCTTATCATCCTCAGTCTGATGGACAAACGAGCATGTGAATCAAACTCTTGAAGATCTTCTTCGTGCATGTGTTCTTGATTTTGGTTGAAGTTGGAAAGATCATATTTCTCTTGTTGAGATTTCCTATAATAATAGCTTCCAATATAGTATTGGTATGGCACCTTTCGAGACACTGGCCATGTTGATCTCCTTCTTGTTGGCTTGAGGCCGGTGAGAAGCTACTTTTAGGTCCAGATTTCATTCGTGATTCCATAGAAAAGATTGACCTTATTCGTCATAGGATGAAAGAAGCCCAGAGTAGAAAAAAATCCTATGCCGATAACCGAAGAAGAAAATTAGAATTTTCTGTGGAAGATTTTGTGTTTGTTCGTGTTTCACCTATGAAGGGTGTTGTGCGTTTCAGTCAATCGGGAAAGTTAGCACCTCGATATATTGGTCCATTTCCCATCACCGAACGTATTGGTTCCGTGGCTTATCGCCTCTTATTACCGGCTCAATTTTCTGCTATTCATGACGTGTTTCGCGTTTCTCAATTACGGAAATGCCTTCGAGATTCTGATTCTATTCTTGAGCCCGGTGTTGTGGAAGAAATTGAAGTTTCGCCTAATTTAACTTATAAGCAACATCCTATTCGTATTATTGCTTCGGAGGTCAAACGCCTTCGAAATAAAGATGTTCCTCTTATGAAAATTCAATGGTCCTCAAATCCTAAGGATTGTTCTTGGGAATCCAGAGAATTCATCGAGCGAACACATCCGGACTTACTATCTCGTGTTCTTTAAGGTGAACTTCTTATTTCAAATTTCTTTTGTGTGATATGCTTTTATGGTTGTTACTTTATATTTTCTTCTTAAATATTGCAAGGACGCAATTTCTTTAAGGAGGGAAGTCTATAACAACCCGCATATTTTACGATTGAATATTTAAATATTTTATTTAAAATAATTCATCGCTAGTCGGATTAGTGTCTGAAAAGCTACTTTTTGCAAACAGTCGAATTAGGACTCGAGACCACCCCCATTGAGTTCAAAATGACGTTTGCGACCTTTTTGAGTATAAACTTTGATATGTTTGGAGTTAGTGGAATTTTGCTACTTTTTCACTTAGGGCTTTGGTTTTTGTTTCAGCCCATTAGACCCAAGCTCCACCCCTCCTCTCTTCATTACTTCATTTCTATTTCCTAATACTCAAGCTTTAGCAACAATGGAGAGAGGAATGAGAAATTAAAAACTCCAAGCCCTAGTTTCCATTTGCAAATCGAGTTCTAGCTCCAAATTCATAGAAGAAGCTTTGGTAAGCCTTCTCTTCTTATTCTTCAACTCATTCTCTTACCAATTTCAGAAATTCCTAAACCTAACTTAGGAGTTGTTTCTTTTTTAAGCTTAGATTCAAGCTTGTTGGGTTAGAATTGAAGAGTGATTGTTCTTGCCATTGCTCTATAGCTTCTTCTTCATAGTTTTGGGTTTAAAGGTGAGATTTTTATCTCACATCTATGTCTATATCTAACCTTGTTGTTAGGTATGAATTCCTAACACTTATTCATATGCATTTGCTTTTGATTTGGATTGCTTTGGTGAATATTTCAATTTTTGGTGTTTTGAAAGAAAATTTATGAAAATCCTTATATGGATATTTGCACATTGATATCCGAGACGTATCAAAGAGCCTTTAAGGCTAGGTTGTCGCTTGGCGTAAATCCTTTATCGGTTGTTGCTCGTCCAATCGCTTTCATATTCGTTTTGGCCATTTTTGGCCAAGGTTCAAGAAAGGCCTGAGAAACAGGTTTCAGACGTCTGAATGCTCCATTTCAGACGTTTGAATATTATACTGGGAATTTTTATTCCCTCATATTTAGACATCTGAATCCAAACTTCCAGACGTCTGAATTGGCTCCAATGCAGCCAGAAAGAAAATAGGCTTAAAATGCCATTTTCAGACGTCTGAAATCTATGGTTCAGACGTTTGAATACTGTTCTGGAAAACATTTAATTTTCCAGATTCAGACGTCTGAATCCTTGATTTCAGATGTCTGAATCTACTGTCTAGGCTTTATTTGCTTATTTTGCTTGAGTTTCCAAATTTAATCGATTCATGTTGTTTCCCTTTTATTGTTATCACTTATTATCGACTTGGATGACATTTTCTTCGGGATTTTTGGGAATATCCATTTTGATGGATTTGGTATCGATTTCTTTGAATCTTATTCACGTCTTCGAATGTGAATTTTTGTGATTGATTGTTTCTACAATCATTTTTGTGATTTGTCACTTTAAAAATATAAAGGTTTCAATACTAGTAGTAAATATCAAAACTCTTTTATCAAAGCGATTTCAACACTATTTTATTACAAAGCTTGTTTCTTAAACTGATTTCCAATCTACTAGAATATACAAACCTTTACCTCACTCGTATGAGAAATCTAATTAAACGACTTAGTAAAACAAGTGGTATGAAACGCTTGCGTTTACTTCGCCGGTTAATTCTTGGACTTGTTCGATTGAATCTCTTGTGACAATTTTTGAGTGGAGATCTACAATTTGTTCGTAAATACTTAAGTCAAGCCAGTGGTTATGGGACATGAAGCTAACTCATTTATTTACTAACTTAATGTAGTTGACACTTCTTGATGATCATTGATGATCATTTTATGTGATTTAGACTAGCGATATGCTATGTTTCTTTGTCCTCGTAGGGGACAATACCTCGTTTTATTGAGTTTCGTCTCATTTCTTTTATAGGCTAACGACCTATGTATTATTTAGAGTTTTGACTCAATTTTTGTGGGCTAGCGACCCATGTTCTTTTATAGAGTTCGGTCCATCGGATGTACCTTTGTACTATGTTGTTACACCAGCTTATCAGGATCATCGGGGGTACCGTTGTACTACGTCGTTGTTCTGAATTATTCGAGTTTCAGGTTCCTCGGGCGTACCGATATTGTACTACGTCGTTGCACCGGATCTATGGTTAGCGACCATGGGATATCGTCCCATTTGTGATACACGTGTTGGTGAGTTTTCATGCTCCCGTTTGTGACAGGCCTCCCCCTTTTTGTGATTTCTGGATTTCTATTAATGATTTCTAGAATTTGTGATCCACCAGCTTTTATGATTGGCATCGATATGATGTCGATATTTGTGACTTGATGAATAAAACTAAAGAGTATGACATTCTTTTTGATCTTTGAGAAGATTCTTGTGATATTGATTAATCCCTGGTTGATTTTCAATCACATACTTATCATGTATGGCTTTATGGTTATCATATGTTTTTGTCATATCTCTTATTCTATATCATTTTATCTGATATTTATAGTTAGACTGATCCGTTTATTATTTTCTTATTAAATAATACTCGGGTCAGACATAGATGTTACAGGTGCTTCTGCTTGACTCCTCATGTGAGATTATTATCCTGACTTTTGGCTAACTACTTAGATTAGTAGTTGTTGGTTGTATACATTTGGGATATAGACTCATTGACGTATACTTATTCTCTTGTGTAGCACTGGTAACTATTCTTTTGTGATATTGTGGATCTTGTTAGACCACTACTCTGATATACACTTTTATGTGTAGTATTCATATCTGTTTCCGCCCTTGAGATATGAACTTCTATGACTGATTTGTGTCATGATATTTCTATATTTGTTTTCGAAGATATTATAGCCACCGTGTAGTAGCTTTGAGTTCGCATCGGTATGTCGGATTTCAAGTTATATTTTTATCTGGCATATCGGTACTCGCACAAAGCAGTTACACGGATGGTCGCTCCTCAACAGCCTTATTCTCCACTCTAGTTGACGGCATTACTCCGTGGTGTCCTTGGTTAGAGTGGGTATAGAGGTGGGGCATCACATCTCTATACAATCCAAGTTAGCTTATTCATTTTGGAGATTACATAAATTTTGGATAATACTAATGTTATTTTATTTCGGATAAAACTAAATATAATCTTTCAGAGCATCCGGGCTTTCCTTTCGATCTATTCTACCCTTCGTCTAAGAAGAGAAGAACAAAGGCTAGGTAAGTTCAGGGCACTGGTTGCTCCATCCCTAATCTTAGTTAAACACCTTGTTTTTTCTTCCCAAATCTCATAGGCGGGACAAATGTACTAGTCGTTTCCGCATACTCAGTTATTAGCTTTTATTTTGGAATTGATTATAAAGTTTTAAAATTATCTTTTAAACGCTTAATTTTCCTTTTAAAAACATTCATGATAGATTCTAGGAAAAATCATTACGTTTAAACCCATATTTCAAAAGTTATAAAATGCAGAGCATAAATATGCTGTAGAAAGTGCTATGTAAGCTTATTTGATTCAAACAATTTTTTTATATTTGAATATTCATATTTTCCTATTCAAATCTCTTTTAAACTATTTAAATAGATTTATCAAATTTATTCCATATTTTCCATAATTAAAAGTTCCCATCTAAAAGAATTTCCCGTTATGGTCACTTAAATGCATTGGCGTGATTTTTCTAGAAAATTGATTTGGACATAATTCAAAATCTAACGAATAAAATTTTAATTTTCTTTCTTGGTTTGGAAGATATGGATATAATAGTCTAGAATTTCATATCTCGAAGAATTCCGATCTATATTCCACTCTATACACTCATTTAAACTTTTCGGTGCGAAATTGCGAACTACCGTTGCGCGACTCGCCTAGTTTTAACTTATTTTTCAAAGAAATAATCAATTAAAATTCAATTTTATTACTTATAAAATCATTACCAATCATTTTAAATCGATATTTTTGCTTTCTAAAGTATTTGAAATGTATTTTCACAATTTTCATATTATAATGTTGTTTTATTCCTATTATTTTTAATATTAAATTCTTAAATCCAATTACAATTTAATTTCAATTCTAACTTCAAATTAAACTCAATTAAAACTTCAATTTCAAATTTTATTTCAAATCCATCTTTAATTTCAAATCAAGTTTCAATTTCAATTTCAAAATCAATTTTAATTTCACTATTCATTTCAAATTCAATTCCTAATTCAATTTAAATTTTGATTTTACTTTTAATTCCAATTCTGAAAAAAGATTTATTTATTCCAATATACCTCATATAAAAATGAGTCTTTCATAACAAAGGGAATAGTTGATTATTTCAACTAAGTAACATAGCAAATTTAACTATGATGATAATATAAACATAATAGTGTGAATTGTCTACTATTCATCCATTCAATCAACCTGTCCAAACATTCAATTCATTAAACATATTCAAACAATTATTCAAATATCCATATCTTTAAATAGTGATTGTCTAACATAACAATTAAACTTGATAAACAATATAATTCAAAAAACGATGAGAATTTCTCACCTTCGTATACACTCCGTCAATCTTTTTGTAAGCTAGCATGCTTCTCGAACTAACACGCTTTTTTTGAACGTGTCAAATATGTTGCTTTCCCTTCCTTTTTCATTTTTAAAGTAGAAAAATTATGGGTCGTTTCATTACCCTCTACTTAAAATCATTTCGTCCTCGAAATGAAATCAAGATGCTGAACTTTTAAAGGTCAAACAATATATGCAAAGGAAATTCAACTAAATACAAATAATGCATATCGTAACATCAATATGTACAAATAGACATAGATCACATACCCCTAACCTAAGTGCGTACTACACACTTGAGGTAAATACATAGTCATCTACATCATATATCCAAAAAATCATACTAGAAAACTAACCCAAAATCTTAGCACGTACTACGTGCTTAAGATAATAACAATGACTGTTATTATGCAATCCAAAATATCCAAAAATATCACTAACTGCATAACACTACTCATCAGACAATCCCTCCGATGGCGCCTCAACGTCTATCTCTACTGGCTAATCCATTACGTCTCCATCCTCCTCTGAATCCTCATCATCTATCACCATCTCTGGAGCTAAATCCCAAGCAGGTGGCTACTAATGTGGTCCCTCTGGAATCCACAAAAAATGCTCTTCCACAACAATCTCCTCTAACCTAAGATCCTCGACCGGCTCCGGAACGGAAGATCCTATCTCCTGAATAGGAGTATCCATGTAACAAATGATCTGCTCATCACTATCTGAAGCGCTATCATACAACCATGCATCATATATCCTTGAGTCCTCTGTCTCTACCACTACGGGTTTCTCTATCAGGGGCTCGATCTCCTCCGGCTCCTCCATAGGCTCCTCTTCCTTAGGCTCTCTATGGGCTCATCCTCAGGCTCCTCATCCTCACTAAATGGGTCTAACATCCAACCATTTGCCTCAGTGTCGGCCTTTGTCCCCTCACTAATATCTTCGTCCATGGGTAACACATTCTCATCATCTTAAATAACTATCAAATACTCATCCTTTGAGATATATATCTTATCGTCGAGTGATCCTGGTGCTACTCTCGAGGGCTCCCCTACTTGAACATCATCCTCATTACTAGAAATCGGTGTACCTAATACTTCTAAGTCTTCGTACTTAGATAAAGCTTCCTTAGATTTTTCTCTTATCGCTAGTCTTTCTGCCTTGGTTATTTTCTACAATTTATAATGAAATTAAAATCAGTTATTATTTCCTATTATCAAAGGTTCTATCTTAACTTAATTTATTTTAATTTCATTTTATTAGGTGATACTTACTTTATTATTATTATTATTATTCCATACCTTTTAATGGGATTAAATCTTAGTTTTTTTTAAAAAGGTAAGTTCTAATAAAATTTGGCATTAACAAAGGAACAAAATGATAGTCTATATATATTGATTCTAACGGTTACATTCATACTAAGTGACTTCTAAGATGTGACGCCTCACCTCTATACCCACACTAGCCAAGAACACTACTGAGTAGTGCTATCAACTAGCGCGGAGAATAAGGCTGTTGAGGAGCGACCATCCATGTAATTGCTTATCACAAGGTGGCTTTAAATAATCTTCGAAAACAAACATAGAAATAAGCATAACACAAATCAGTCACAGACATCCATATCACAAGGGCGGAAGAAGATATGAATATATAACTAACACATCAAAGTGTACATCAGAGTAGTCGTCAAAAAGATCCACAATAATACAAAAGAATAGCAACACATGCTATACAATGGAATACAACTATGAGTCTATATCTCAAGTGTATACAACAAAAAACTGCTAATCTAAATAGTTAGCCAAAAGTCAGAGTAGCAAATCCCGGGAAGAAGTCAAGCAGAAGCACCTGTAACATCTCGGTCTGACCCGAGTATTATTTGAGAAAATAATAAACGGATCAGTCTAGCTATAAATATCAGATGACATGATATAAAATAAAAGATATGGCATAAACATAAAATATCCATACTGACATACTACTATAAGTATGCAAATGATGATCAACAGAAGATCAATCGATAAGAGGTAAATCAATATCACAAGAATCTTTTCAAAGATCCAAAGAGGGCATCATACCCTAAACTTGTACTCATAACAAGTCAATGACATAAATTCCAGAAATCAACACGAGAAATCCAGAAATCATAAAAAGGGAAAGAGACCTATCACATGACGGTCCGAAGACCATGGGGAGCTACCCCGCATGTGTGAATGGAATCACACAGATTGAGGTCAAGACTAACCAAAAAGCAGAAAGGTATGTGTGAATGGAATCACACAAGTGGTGTCTAGTCTAACCTTGCAATGAAAGAGACATCGCGCAATTGCTAGTCTAATTCATAAAGCGATCATTAAGATCAACGAGAAGTGTCAATTACACTAAGCTAGTAAATATAGAAGTTTAGCTTCATGTCCCATAACCACTTGCTTAACTTAAATATTTACGAACAAACTATAAATCTTCACTAATAAAATTGTCACAAGAGGTTCAATCGAACAAGTCCAAGAATTAACCGACGAAGTGAACGCAAGCGTTTCATACCACTTGTTTTACTAAGTCGTTTAATTAGATTTCTCATCCGAGTGAGGTAAAGGCTTGTATATACTAATAGATTGGAAAACAGTTTAAGAAAAGAGCTTTGTTATTAAAAATAGAGTTGAAATTGTTTGTTAAAAGAGTTTTGATATTTACTACTAGTATTGAAACCTTTATATTATAAAGTGACAAAACACAGAAGCAATAGTAGAAATAATCAGTCACAAAAATCGCATACGGAGATGTGAATAAAATCCAAGGAAATCAGCTCAATGTTTTTCAGATAAGATCCCCTACGGAGGGGGGGTCCAGGGGGGGTGGCAACCCCCCAAGGTGGGGGTGCGGGGGCAACGCCACCGCTTACGGGGTCTAAGGGGCACGACCTAGTGGTCCAGCGACCTAAAGGGTAAAGGTCATGCGACCTAAAATGGGTTCGCGACCTAACGGAGACGAGGTCATGCGACCTAAAGTGGTTCGCGACCTAAAGGTGTTCGCGACCTAACAAGGTTCACGACCTAACGGAGACGAGGTCATGCGACCTAAAGTGGTTCGCGACCTAAAGGTGTTCGCGACCTAATAGGGTTCGCGACCTAAAGGTGCACGACCTAAGGTCTTTCGACCTAGGGGTATATAAGTAACACGACCTAAAGATGTCGCGACCTAAGGGGCCAAGCGACCTAGTGGGTCATACGACCTAAAGGAAATAGGGTCCAACGACCTAAGGAAAACAAGGTCCAACGACCTAAAGGGATGGGAGTCATGCGACTTAAAGGAGTATGCGACCTAAAGAAGTGCGCGAGCTAAATGAAGGCGGAACAACTCAGGGTCTAACGACCTAGGGGGGGTGACCTAAGGTCTAACGACCTAAGACCGAGGAGACGTTTCCAACAGAGGGAACGACTTAACGACCTAAGCCTAACGACCTACGACCTAAGGTCCCACGACCTAATGAGGCAGGCAACGCCGAACGACCTATACGCGAACGACCTAAAGTCCAACGACCTACGACCTAAATCCGAGGCGACCTAAATCCAAGGCGAACGAAATATGCAGGCCTTGACTTTTCCACACGCGCGAGCTAATGATTCCGAGCGACCTATACCTGGGCAGAGCGACCTAAGCTCAGGAAGTTCACCAAACAACTAAAAATTGGAGTTTTTCGCCAATCCAATCCAAACCAAATGCAAATATACATGCTAAAGTGATGGGGAATCATTCCCAACAGTCCAATATTGTTATAGACTAGAATTGTGAGATAAAAATCTCACCTTTGCACTAAAGTTTATGAAGATGAAGCTTGAAAGCAAGGAGAAGCAATCCAAAGCTTGAATCCAATATCTTCTACTTGAATTTGGAGTTGAATGTTGGATTTGCAATTGAATTTGTGCTTGGAGTTTTAATTTCCCATTCTTTTCACCATTAATGCCCAAGCTTGAGTTAGTTAGGAAATTTATGAAGAGTGAGGAGAAGGGGGTTGGAACTTGGGCTTAATAGGCTAAACTAACCCAAAGTCCAAAGCGGGAAAAGTTAGTGAAATTTCGCTAACTCCAAACCTATCGATGTTTATACTTAAAAACTTGTAAACGGCATTTCGAACTCAATGGAAGTGGTCTCGAGTTCGAATTTGACCGTTTGCAAAAAGTAGCTTTTCGGACCAATATCCGATTAACGACAAAATATTTAAACAAAATATTTAAATGTAAAATCGATAAATATGCGGGTTGTTACATAAGAAGTACACTTATAAAGTTTACAAAAAGTCATAAGGTCATAAACACTTAAATGGTATTTTCTAATACATGCTTAAATTAACTTATTCTTCCATAATTCCTTTTCCCTTCTTTTCATTAATAAAAGATTTGACGGTAGCAAAAGGCTTAGGCTAAACTCCCATTTAGCTTAGTGGGCAATTTTTGATTTCGTGACCTTTCTAGTGGCAGTTGTGACGTGTCCTTCGTGTAGCTCTTTTCTTCTAGAAAGCTTTGGTCCTAAACTTACAGTCTTTAATAAAGTGATCAATCCTTCCACATCCAAAACAAGTTTTGGGTTTGTTCTCTCTAGTTGGCTTATAAGGAATGACACCCTCAAACTTGAGAGCCTCACTTATCATTTCTTGGAATGTCCCATCCACACATGCTACCATGAAATTCCTAAGCTGGGTACATAGAGCTAACCAATTCCTAACATCCACTATCCGTTCGGAACCTAAAAACTTCCTTTGTCTTAAGATTTCAACTTCGTGGCCTAACAAAGCAAAGTTTGATTGTTCTTCTAGTCTCTGAATTTAAATTAAACATTTGGTTATAGTACCTAAAGCATTTTATTAGAATATCTTTTAGTCAAATCATGCAATTCTAATCTGAAGATGTTTTTCATTAACTTGTTTTAAATCAATTCAAGTTGCTTATTTACTAATCCATATTTATTTCACAACCATTTACTTTCTAACATAATATTTTCAAAACATTTCCTTTTTTTCAAAACATTTCCTTTTTTTCAAAACATAAACCGTGGTAAAATTATTTCATCTACCAATTTTCAAATAAAAATCATTTTATATATAACACTAACAAATATGCGCTCATATATAATACTCTCATAACTCATTCTAGGGTGTTATTAACCCTATCTCTAATGAGTTACTCATCCTCGGATATTACTAATCCTATCTCTGATGAATCTTTACCCCAACAAAGCTAAGGTTCTCGCTCAACCTTCAGCTTGATACCAAATGCGACGACCCAAAATTCCGTACCCACTGAGCCGATAATAAACCACACAAGTCTGACCCAAATTGCAGGAAAGAATGAATTATCAAGGGTAATAAGAAATAAGACAGAATAGAATCTCACACGAATGGAATAATATATAATGTTGAACAATATCTTACAGTGGAAAACTTTTAAAATACATATATCAGAGTCTAACCTAAATTCGCTAGGAAAGTTATAAACATCTTTCCTTACAATTGCTAACAAACATCAACAGAAACAAACAGATGGCAAAGGATAGAAGAATACGTAAAAACGTCGATGAATATCTCTAGCTCTCTTCTGGAAACTTCAATTGTCTTTAACTAAACCTGAAACTACTCGGATTTGACCCGAGCATTGAAAATACACAGATCAGGCTTGATAAACCAACGTGAGATGTGACGACCCGCACTTTCAACCTTAGAAAATCGGCATCCAATACATCACCCGTATTCAAATGCCGAAGATTCAAACGTTGAGTCCGGTTCGATAAAGCTATAACACATTAGATGAAAACAACACAGTGGAAACAAAATAACTTTCATCGATACACTTCATGAATTACAACATTCTACAACAAGCGACCAACATCATCAGAGCCAATATATACAACACAACAGCGGAATAATAACATAACAGCGGAAAAATAACATCAATAGGGTCTTCCAAGAGAGTCCAACATACTGCATCTTCATTTCCAAAGCTCCTAAGTCCAAGCCAAAAATCCCAAAACCAAAAGCTTCCAAACCAAAGACTTCCTAATCTACATCTACTCTCCAAAACTTGGCTCCAGAACCTACTGATAACCTGACTATAGGCTGCTCGTGTGGAAAATTAGGGGCACACAAATTTTAGAAAAGGGTACAATAAACTACGGATCATTCATGGAAACTGGTGTGAGAAACATAAAACAGTTATTTGTACAAAAAGAAACCGTTCATGCTTTTTGGAAAATGAAACTACCATAAGGTCTCCTGGCACACACGCAAATGCAATCGCACACATGGAGGAGGTTTCTCCTTATAGTAGTCAAACATGCTTGATACGCGAAAATCCTTTTGATATTATTATTAGTGCATATTGTGGAAAAACATTTGCAAGTATAATATTGATCTTAGCCAGCATACGTACAATTATAGTATGCCTACTATAGCTACCATGTTAAATGGAAGGTTCTATAATCAAAATCATAAAGGGCTTGTATTGTTTGTTTGGATTTCCAAAAAATGGCCAAGCCTAAGGAACTTCCTTTATCCGAATGGGTATGCCTCTGGAGGGACGTCCCAAGAACCTCACCGGATCTCTGCCAACACAAGGCCAGGTTACATTTGTAACTAGGTAACTAACCGTCATGAGTATGCCATTCCCCGGTCGTAACCAACCTTTATCAGGACCTCTAAAATTCCAACAACCACATAAGTAAAATATTCAGGCTTCATACCAGAATACCACTTTTTATCCAGAAGGGAATGCACATACCCTTAGGTTCACGAACCCTATAACCTTGTCGCATCCTTCCTGTTTCGACCATTTCCCAGGGCATGAGGTTCCATGAAGTCTCATCCCACAAAGCTGCGCTTTACACAAAAGCCATGCTTCGATCAACCAATACTCGGCACTTAGCATGCCACATTACCAAATTGGGAATATATCACTAATAACGATCAAGTACATAACCTCTGAGCTCGTACGTCTCAGAGAAGGGTGTTAAGCTAAGAGAATAAATTCTCCGCCACCAAACAGAAATGTATTTGATAGAAACCAGCTTTATATCTCAAAAGTGTAATGTCAGACATACATCCATACAAGTCCATCCTGGTTCTGAATGGAACCGAAGGCACTTCATCCAATTAAGGAAAAAGTCCTTGCAAATCCAGATATCCCCTAATCACGTCCGGACTCCCCATCACATAGGGTAATCTCTATAATGGAGCAACTCGGTGCAGAGATAATCAACAGGCAATCCTTTCGTTTTCGAAAATACCCGGTCTTCAACACGGTCTTCAAATGCAATTCCATTCCGTAGCATCAATATTCAAAATGGGTTTTACGACTTAATGTCCTCCCCCGGCCTTTTCGAATAAAGAGCGCTTATTTTAAAACATGTGGATACATTTGGATCTTAGTTAAATCACAACTTTTTTCCCAAAAACTTTCCTTTCGAATGGTTTAAACAAATTTCCATTTGTAGATCTTTTAAACAAAAGATCCACCTTTTATAATTCAATGCAGAACATTATATTCACACAGCAATTCATCACAGATAAATATCTTACATCTATCACAGCTCAATCCAAAGCAATTCATAATCAATCCAAAGCAATTCGTATCACAGAATAATACAGATTAATATACTAGAGATATTAATTGATCTAAACATTCAATATAATTAATCATCCATAAGAAAGATTAATTAATCATATAATTTATAATTAAATTAATTTAAACCAAAGAAATTAGTTACCTATGAATTTACCTAACCCTGTTTAATTAACATTAATTAATTACAAACCATTTGCTATTATTTTAATTAATTAATGAAAT
Organism: Allium cepa; assembly: GCA_030765085.1. Lineage (NCBI taxonomy): Eukaryota > Viridiplantae > Streptophyta > Magnoliopsida > Asparagales > Amaryllidaceae > Allium > Allium cepa. The sequence continues at coordinate 441,062,259 of CM060929.1, forward strand.
TAATTAATCATCCTTAATTACTTACATTAATCAATTATCCCTTAATTAATGACATTAATTAATTAACCCTTAATTAATTACATTAATAATTATCGTTAAATCATTAACTAATTAATCTTTAATTATTAATTAATCTTTAATTATTAATTAATTAACCTTTAATTATTAATTAATTAACCTTTGATTATTAATTAATTTATCAATTACTCTTTAATTACTTTCATTAATTAATTAATCCTTAATTACTTAAGCCTTGATTGGTTTAAAAGATAAACCATTTATCTTAATTAATTACTTAATTATCATTTAAATCTTTATTTAATAAACTTTAGAAATAAATTATCATTAACATACAAACTAACTTAAGACCTTTAAGTTAATTAATAATCAAAAACATTTTACCTTCTTAATTAACTACTTAATTACATTATTAAATTTATTTAAAAATAAACTTTAAAATAAAGGTTATATATATATATTAAAACACTTTAAACTTAATTAATTAAAAATAGTTTATTTCAAAACCTTTAACTATATCCCAAACTTAAATAAACATTAATTATTTAAAAGAATGAATCGAGAAATTATTTAAAATTTATTTTATTTAAAATTTAAAACTGTTATTCAAATACCCGAGACTAACCGGAGTTCCCACCCGAGCCAAATGCAAGTTTTCCTGAGTCCAACCCAAGCCATTCCCTTTTTTTACTTTTTTGTTTTAAATTTTAAAAACCTATTAAAAATATGCTAAAATCATACGAAGACACCCAAAATCACACTCGAGCCAACAATCCAATTCCCCGAGTCAAAACTCGAGACCAACTACTCCTTCCCAAACCCGCAGACACACAGATGCACGTACACATGCATAAGCGATCGCCAACATTCTGGTCACCGATGCCATCGCCGGTAAGTCGACCTCTACCTTCTCACTAGATTTCGACCACCAGAGCTTCAAACGAACTCCCAAATTGAAAATGAGCAACATCAAACTCCACTGGATCGAACCTGATCATCCAAGAATCACCGCGCATGGCCACCTCAGGTCACCAGAGACCTCGCAACTCCGACCAACCCTTTGCCGATCAACCACGCATCGATATCCCCCATACCGATCAAGTTCAGTGCATTGACGACGCTGCAGCAACCCAAATTCTGACATCAACCAAAACATGGGTTTAAACCCTACTTCAACGTCGTTCGGCCACCACGGTGGTCAATAAATCCACTGAGCATTTTTCCTAAGATCCTCATCACGCCAGCCTCCTCCAGCATTAATTTCGACGCCCAACCCTCCATCGATCTTCGTGAATCTACGAAAGTCACAAAATCGTTCAACTCGCAAATTCTCGCCAGCCACAACTCTAAAAATCACGAAATCTTTATCAAAAATCATGATTTTCAAATACGAATCAAGTTATGAATTTGAAACATGAAATTTAAATGATTGTTTTTCTGACTTAATTTATTTTTCACTGTCATTTCTTATTTTCGAAATATTTACTAAATTTTTTCACTTGAAATTATTTTTAAAAATGATTTAACATTCTTATAAACATTTTCCTTTTAATAATCATGACCTAAAAGGGATTAGAGCAAGAGATTTCGATATTTGAATTTGTTTTAAAACCTGTAACTTGGAACAGAGCAAGATATTCATACGTATAGACATGCACACATATAATCTTCATATACATGTATATACCAACACACACACACACACACACACACACATGCAAGCATTATATAGACTCATACAAAGCATATTTCCCATCATAACTTCAATGATCATCACATGCATCAGGTTTTAAATCAGATAAAGGTTTTAGAAAAATAGTTTTCTCACTATTTTGATGATGAACATAGAGCCTGGAGATGATTTGAATTTTGAAAATCTGGAAAATACTTTGATTTTGATCCGATCTACTTGATGTTTTTGAGATGATCTTTGCTTCAGTCTTTGCTTTGAGTTGAGTTAAACTTTGCTTGAGCTTTAGGTTTGAGATTTGTAAAAAAGTTGTTGTTTGATTTCCTTTCCTGGTTTTAAGTTTCCATGTTTTTAGTTTTTTTTCGAATGTATGAAAGAAAAATGAGAAGAGAAGGGTAATGATGTATATATATAATCTTTTTTTAATTTTATTTATTATTTATATTTTCAACTTAAAAGAAAACATATTGCCACTTGTAATTGCATGTGATATTTAGCCTACAAATGTTAAATTTCATGTTAAATGGTTTACACTTGTTAATTTTCATGTATTAATGTTTTAATAAGTTTTTATATAATTTAATGTTATATTTTCTATTTTTATAAATACATTTCCTTTTATTAATATTTATATAACTTAAAAAATGATTTAAAATCTAATTATACATTAAATAAAAATCATATATACAAATATATATTGTTTTTAAAATATAGAGTTTTAAATCCAATTTATTATTAAGATATTTATTTTTGAATTCCAAATAAAAATTCTATTTACAATCTATTTATATATATAAACAAATACATACCTTATTAGTTTTTGAAAAAATTAAATTAGTTCACATATTAATCCCAAAAATTATATTAATTACTAAATTAATTTTGGCTTAGAAACGGGATCGTTAGGAATTCCCCCTTAATAAAATTTCATCCTCGAAATTTGATAGATAGGGAGACAAACAAAAAACATATGAACATATAAAAAGATAGAGAAATGGCTTGCCAAATCAAGCCGAAATATCCACTCTACGCTTGGGATAGGACTTCTGCGTGCTTTCCTCTATTTCTCAAGTACAATCATTCGGATCTCCACTCTATTGTACTTTCATCAATTTTACCACTTTATTCCTAAACCGCTTTTCATCTTGACCAATAATCTTCAATGGTTCTCTTTTCACTGCCAAGTTGGGTGTGATTTCAAAATCCTGGTGCATGGCCTCCTCAATGATATGATTTGGGTCGTGCACATACTTCCGAAGAAGTGAAACATGAAATACATTATTCATGACAGCTAACCAATTAGGTAATTGCACTCGATAAGCCAAAGGACCAATCCTCCCAAGTATAGGAAAAGGACCTATATATCGCGGTGCCAGCTTACCCGTCTTTCCAATCTCAAAACTCCACACATTGGAGAAACATTTAAGAAAACTGAATCTCCAACTTGGAACTCTAAAGTTCTTCTCACGTGGTCGACAAAACTTTTCTGTCGACCCTGGGCAGTTTTCAACTTCTTCTGAATGAAATCAACCTTCTTAGAAGCTTCCCTTATCATGTCCGGACCAAGAACTCGTCTATCACCCGACTCAATCCAACGCGCTGGTGATCTACAAGGACGACCATACAATGCTTCGAAAGGAGCTATTCTAATACTGGCCTGATAACTATTATTATATGAAAACACTACCGAGTGCAAATGGTCCTCCCATGAACCTCCAAAATCAAGAATACAAGCACGCAAAAGATCTTCCAAGATTCAATTTGTTCTCTCTGTTTTCCTATCAGACTGCGGATGGTAAGCAGTACTGAAGTTCAACTGGGTTCGTAGTACGACTTGAAATGCCTCCCAAATTATGCTAGTGAAGATCGGGTCGCGATCACTCACTATATTACTTAGTATTCCATGGAGTCAAACAATCTCCTTCACATATAACTCTGCCAAACTCGCTGCCGTTTGGGTGGATTTAACTTGGATAAAGTGGGCAGTCTTTGTCAGATGATCCACAATAACCCAAATCACCTCATTACCCTTCCGAGTTTGTGGCAAACCATTTATGAAATCCATAGACACTTGGTCCCATTCTATTTGGGCACTTCCAGTGGTTGGAGTAATCCTGCCATCTTCATTTGATCACTCTTTATTTGTTGGCAAGTTGCACATCGACTAACATAAATGGATATATCTCTCTTCATCGTTTTCCACCAGAAGGTCCTCTTAATATCTCAATACATTTTGTCAACCCCTGGATGGATACTAAACTTTGATTTGTGACATTCGTCCTATACTTCTCGTTTGAGATATGGGATGTATGGGACACAAATCCTCACTTTCAACCTTATAATTCCACTATTATAGATTTCAAAGCTGGAATCTTTCCTCGAAGTATTCTTTCATAAATTTCTTAGAGAAACTTGTCTTCTTTTTGCTTATTAGCAATCTTCTCAAGAAGAGTGGGGGTGACAACAAAATAAGCAAGAATAGCATGTCTTCTACTCAAAGCATCAGCTACCACGTTGGCTTTACCAGGTGCATACTGAATATCCAGATCGTATGATGCCAGTAATTCCAACCAACATTGTTGTCTTAGATTCAGATCCTTCTGGAGGTATTTCAAAGATTTATGGTCGGTGAACAATTCAAAATTTTCACCTAGAAGATAATGACGCCAGATTTTCAAAGCAAAAATAACTTCCAAAAGCTCAAGATCGTGGGTCAGGTAGTTCTTCTCATGTGGTCGTAATTGTCTACTCGCGTGGGCAATCACTCTACCCTCTTGCATTAGAACAGCACCCACACCTTCACCACACGCATCTGTGTAAGAAGGTAGACTTTATTCCCGTTAATAATAGCAAGAACGGGAGCAGTGGTCAACCTTTTCTTCAATTCCTGGAGCGCTTCCTTGCACTTTGGAGTCCAAATAAATTTGGCATTCTTCACAGTCAGCTTAGTTAATGGACTGGCTAACTTAGAGAAATCCTAGACAAATTTTCAGTAGTATAAGCTAATCCCAGAAAACTTCTGACTTCCAATCTAGGATAGCGGAAACCTTACCAGGGTCTATAGAAATTCCTTCTTCTGTTACAATATGTCCTAGAAATCTAACTTCTTTTACCCAAAAATGACATTTAGAAAACTTGGCAAAAAGAATATTCCTCCTCGGTATTTCCAAAACTATTTTTAAGTGTTCGGCATGCTCTTCTTCGGTTTTGGAATAGATCAGAATATCATCAATAAATAGGAGAACGAACTTATTCAATACTTCATGAAATATTCAGGTCATCAGGTCTACGAAATATGTAGGGGCATTGGTTAGTCCGAAGGGCATAACTAACCATTCGTAGAATGTATCGGGACCCCTAAAAGCAGTCAAATGGATACAATCTTCTGCAATTCTCAGCTGATGGAATCCTTCGGCTAGGTCCATCTTGAAAAAAAATCTAGCATCATGAAATTGATCGAACAAGTCATCGATTTGGGGCAAAGGAAATTTATTCTTAAGGGTTAACTTATTAAGATCACGATAATCTATGCACAATCTTAAAGATCCATCGGACTTGGCAACAAATACCACAGTTGAACCCCAACTGGAACGACTAGGTCGTATAAATCATTTCTCCAGTAAATCTTGGGTTTGCATAACTAGCTCTACTCTTTCCCTTGGTGCCATCCTACGACTTTCATGCACAATTGGACGGGCATTGGGAACCAATTCGATTTTCCTATACGGAGGTAAAGACTTAACTTTTTCAAATACGTCAGGAAATTCTCGAACAATAGGTATGGATTTCAAACTCAGGTCGGGATACCCTAAAGTATACATTAGCTTATCCCTCTTCGGACTTGGATCCTCACAAAAAAGCACAAAAAAATCCCCAAATTTGGTTTTGACCGAAATCGTTCTATTGATACAATCTAATTTACCTTCATATTTTGTTAACCAATTCATTCTAAGTAAAATCTCAATTTCATTAAAGTCAAAAACGAAAAGGCTGATGGGAAACTAATGATGAGAATACGAAATAGGAACCTTTCTACAACGTAAAAAAAGATTCGTAGGGCCTCCTACCGGGTTCTTCACACAAATAGGTTTGTCTATGAATTCGAGTTCAAGATTTAACTCTTCTACAGTTTGTTGGGAAATAAAACTATGCGTGGCTCCAGTGTCGAATAGAACTCTAACAATTTTATCATAAATAAGAAGATTACCTTCCAAAACACCTTTCCCTTTATCAGCTCCTGAGGTTGAAGGGTCATCATTGATTGCATATATCTTTGCTACTTGGGTCTGCTTCATTATCTGGCATTCTTTAACCATATGTCCTGCCTTAAGGCAATAGTAGCATTCCCAGGCTTCTTGTCCTGACTTCTTAGGTTGATCCTTCTTCCCTTGCTTCTTGGGCATCTTGCAACTATTTGAGTAATGACCTTTCTCCAAATAGTTGAAACAGGTAACACTCTTCGCCTTGTTCTCCTGAGTATTCTTCTTTTCTTTACCTTGCCGAGGCTTCTTTGCTCCAAACTTTCTCTTCTTCTAAGTTGAATTACTTTCGCTTCCTTTCTCTTCTGGAACCTTTTTTTTTATCTAAGGTGGCATATCTATATCCCATGTCTACCAAATCAGCAAAAGACTACTTCACATGGCCTGCCATCCTTTCATGAAACTTCTTGTTCATCCCTTTAATAAATCTCTAATTCTTCTTAAGAGGGGTATTCACCAATTCAGGTCCAAATCGGGATAAATCATTAAACTTATTTTAAGTATTCTTCAAAAGATAGATTTCCTTGCTTCAAATTGGTAAATCTTGGTACATCCTGGAAATACCAGCGGAAGGCATATAACGCTGCTCAAATACTTGCTTGAATCAATCCCATGTAAACTCATCCTCCAATTCATCCAAAGTAATGGTCTCCCACCATGCCAAAGCTTCTTTCTAGAGCGGCCAGGAAGCTATCAACCTCTTTTGATCATCATCCAATTTCAATCCTTTGAAAATCCTCTCACCAGATTGAATCCAAGCTTGCGCTTCTATAATAATCTTCGTACCTTTGAATGGTTTCCCTCCAAGTCTTGAGAAATTCCGATATAACTCTACCAGATTTGGTTGGGGTTGGATGCGAAGAGCTTCTCCTTCCATTACTGTTGCTGCAGGGTCTCGACCATTTGTAGTGGTAATCCCCCTTCCCCTATCTCATCCTCTTCTTGCACTCATTCTCACTATCTATAAATAGTAAGAAAATTGATTTAGGCATACAAACGAGATATCTTAGGGAATATACTCATTCTAGGACATTCCTAACCCTATTTCTAATGAGTCACCTAATGAGTTATACTCCAAAGCTAAAGTTCCTACTCAACCTTTAGATCTAATACCAAATGTGATGACCCGCACTTTCAACCTTCGAAAATCCGCATTCAATACATCACTCGTGTTCAAATGCCGAAGATTCAAACGTTGGAGTCCGATTCGCTGAAGCTATAACACATTAGATGAAAACAACACAATGGAAACAAAATAAATTTCATTGATACACTTCATGAATTACAACATTCTACAACAAGCGGCCAACATCATCAAAGCCAATATATGCAACACAACAGCGGAATAATAACATAACAGCGGAAAAATAACATCAATAGGGTCTTCCAAGAGAGTCCAACATAATGCATCTTCATTTCCTAAGCTCCAAAGTCCAAACCAAAAAGCTTAAAATCAAAAGCTTCTAAACCAAAGACTTCCAAATCTACATCTACTCTCCAGAACTTGGCTCCAAAACCTACTGATAACCTGACTCTAGGCTGCCTGTGTGGAAAATGAGAGGCACCCAGAGTTTAGAAAAAGGAAACAATAAACTCCGAGTCAGTCATGGGACTGGTGTGAGAAACATAAAACAGTTATTTGTACAAAAAGAAATCCGTTCATGCTTTTTGGAAAATGAAACTACATAAGGTCTCCCGGCACACATTCAAATGCAACCGCACACATGGGGGAGGCTTCTCCTTATAGTAGTCAAGCATGCTTGATACGCGAAAATCCTTTTGATATTATTAGTGTATAGTGTGGAAAAACATTTGAAAATATGATATTGATCTTAGCCAGCATACGTACCATTATAGTATGCCTACTATAGCTACCATGTTAAATGCCGGGTTCTACAAATAAAATCGTAAAGGGCTCGTAATGTTTGTTTGGATTTACAACAAATGGACAATGCTAAGGAATTTCCTTTATCTGAATGGGTACGCCTCTAGAGGGACGTCCCGAGAACCTAACCGGATCTCTACCAACACAAGGCCGGGTTACCTCTGTAACTGGGTAACTAACTATCACGAGTATGCCATTCCTCGGTCGTAACCATCCTTTACCGGAGCCCCTCAAATTCCAACAACTACATAAGTAAAATATCTGGGCTCCATACCAGAATATCACTTTTTATCCAGAAGGAAATGCACATACCCTTAGGGTCGCGAACCTCATAACCTTGCTGCATCCTTCCTGTTTCAACCATTTACTAGGGTGTAAGGTTCGATGAAGTCTCGTCCCACAAAGCTTCGCTTTACACAAAAGCCATGCTTCGATCAACCAATGCTCAGCACTTAGCATGCCACATTACCAAATTGGGAATATATCACTAACAACAATCAACTACATAACCCCTGAGCTCGTACGTCTCAGAGAAGGGTGTTAAGCTAAGAGAATAAATTCTCCGCCACCAAACAAAAATGTGTTTGATAGAAACCCGCTTTATATCTCAAAGTGTAATGTTAGACATACATCCATACAAGTCCATCCTGGGTCTGAATGGAACCGAAGGCACTTCGTCCAATTAAGGAAAAAGTCCTTGCAAATCCGAATATCCCTAATCACGTCCGGTATCCCCATCACATAGAGTAATCTCTATACCGGAGCAACTCGGTGCAGAGACAATCAACAGGCAATCCTTTCGTTTTCGAAAATACATAGTCTTCAACGTCGTCTTCAGATGCAATTCCATTCCGTCGTATCATTATTCGAAATGGGTTCTACGACTTAATGTCCTCACCCAGCCTTTCCGAATAATGAGTACTTTAAAACATGTGGACACATTCGAATCTTAGTTAAATCACAACTTTTTTCCCAAAACCTTTCCTTTCGAATGGTTTCCAAAAAATTCCATTTGTAGATCTTTGAAACAAAAGATCTACCTATTATAATTCAATGCAGAACATTATATTCACACAGCAACTCATCACAGATAAATAACTTACATCTATCATAGCTAAATCCAAAGCAATTCATATCACAGAATAATGCAGATTAATATTCTAGAGATATTAATCAATTCAAACATTCAGTATAATTAATCATCCATAAGCAAGATTAATTAATCATATAATTTATAATTAAATTAATTTAAACCAAAGAAATTAATTACCTATGAATTAATTACCTAACCCTGTTTAATTAATATTAATTAATTACAAACCATTTGCTATTATTTTAATTAATTAATGAAATTAATTAATCATCCTTAATTACTTACATTAATTAATTATCCCTTAATTAATGACATTAATTAATTAACCTTTAATTAATTACATTAATTAATTAACCCTTAATTAATCCTTAAATCATTAACTAATTAATATTTAATTATTAATTAATTAACCTTTAATTATTAATTAATTTATCAGTTACTCTTTAATTACTTATGACCTTGATTGATTTAAAAGATAAATCATTTATCTTAATTAATTACTTAATTATCATTTAAATCATTATTTAATAAACTTTAAAAATAAATTATCATTAACATATAAATTAACTTAAGACCTTTAAGTTAATTAATAATCAAAACATTTTACTTTCTTTATCAACTACTTAATTACATTATTAAATTTATTTAAAAATAAACTTTAAAATAAAGGTTATATATATTAAAACACTTTAAAATTAATTAATTTAAAATAATTTATCTCAAAACCATTAACTATATCCCAAACTTAAATATACATTTATTATTTAAAAGAATTAATCGAGAAATTATTCAAAACTTATTTTATTTAAAATTTAAAACTGTTATTCAAATACCCGAGACTAACCCGAGTTCCCACCTAAGCCAAATGTAAGTTTTCCTGAGTCTAACCCGAGCCATTCCTCATTTTTTTACTTTATTTGTTTTAAATTTTAAAACCCTGTTAAAAATATGCTAAACTCACGCGAACACACCCTGAATCACATTCGAGCCAACAACCCAATTCCCCAAGTCAAAACTCGGGACCAACTTCTCCTTCCCAAACCCATAGACACATAGATGCACAAGTCGACCTCTACCTCCTCACTCGATTCCGACCACCATAGCTTTGAATGAACTCCAAAACCGAAAATGAGCAACATCGAACTCCACTTGATCGAACCTGATCATCTAAAAATCACCTCGCATGGCCACCTCAGGTCACCATAGACCTCAAAACTCCAACCAACCCTTCGCCGATCAACCACTCATCGATTTCCCCCATACCGATCAAGTCGTGTGCATTGACGACGCTGCAGGAACCCAAATTCCGACATCAACCAAAACCTGGGTTTAAACCCTAGTTGAACATCGTTCGGCTACCATGGTGATCAATAAATCCACCGAGCATTTTTCCTAAGATCCTCATCTCGCCAGCCTCCTCCAGCATTGATTTCGATGTCCAGCCCTTTGTCGATTGTCGTGAATCGACGAAAGTCATAAAATCGTTCAACTCGCAAATTCTCGCCAACCACAACACTAAAAATCATGAAATCTTTATCAAACATCATGGTTTTCAAATACGAATCAAGTTATGAATTCAAAATATGAAATTTAAATTATTGATTTTCTGACTTAATTTATTTTTCATTATCATTTCTTATTTTAGAAATATTTACTAAAATTTTTCACTTGAAACTATTTTTTAAAATGATTTTACATTCTTACAAACATTTTCCTTTTAATAATCATAACCTAAAAGGGATTGGAGCAAGATATTTCGATTTTTGAATTTGTTTTAAAATCCATAACTAGGAACCGAGCAAGATATTCATATGTACAGACATGCACACATATAATCTTCATACACACACACACATGCAAGCATTATATACATTCATGCAAAGAATATTTCCCATCATAACTTCAATGATCATCACATGCATCAGGTTTTAGATCAGATTATGGTTTTAGAAAAATAGTTTACTCACTGTTTTGATGATGAACAGAGAGCATGGAGATGATTTGAATTTTGAAAATCTGGAAAATACTTTGATTTTGATCTGATCTACTTGATGTTTTTGAGATGATCTTTGCTTGAATCTTTGCTTTAAGTTGAGTTAAACTTTGCTTGAGCTTCAGGTTTGAGATTTGTAAAAAAGTTGTTTGATTTCCTTTCCTGGTTTTAAGTTTCCAGGTTTTTAGTTTTTCAATTTTTGAATGTATGGAAGAAAAATGAGAAGAGAAGGATAACGATGTATATATATAATCTTGTTTTAGTTTTATTTATTATTTATATTTTCAACTTAAAAGAAAACATATTGCCACTTGTAATTGCATGTTATCTTTGGCCTACAAATGTTAAATGGTTTACACTTGTTAATTTTCATGCATTAATGTTTTAATATGTTTTTATATAATTTTATATTATATTTTCTCTTTTGATTAATACACTTCCTTTTATTAATATTTATATAACTTAAAAAGAATGATTTAAAATCTAATTATGCACTAAATAAAAATCATATATACATATTTATATATTGTGTTTAAAATATAGAGTTTTAAATCCAATTTATTTTTAAGATATTTATTTTTGAATTCCAAATCAAAATTCTATTTACAATCTATTTATATATAAACAAACATATATCTTATTTGTTTTTGAAAAAATTCAAATTAGTTCACAAATTAATCCTAAAATTATATTAATTACTAAATTAAATTTGGCTTAGAAATGGGATCGTTACATTGGAAAAACTCAATAATAAATGACAGTGTCATATATCAACCTTTGAATAAAATCCTCTGAAAAGAAAGAATATCTCATAAGACCACGCCTACACATAGACACGGCAGGTTTTTACCTTATGATAACTAAAACACTTTTATATATCAAAATATTTGATATTATTTTTAATGACATATCTTTGAAAATGTTTGCAAATAAACTTATTAATCTTAGCCGAAATGGTTACCCATATAGTATTTCAAGGCTATTCATTATGCCAATACAAATAAAACCGTAGGTTCTTATTGGAGAATGAATTTTCATATAAATGACCAGGTGAAGGGACTACCTTCCGATGGGTACACCTCTAGATGAATGTCCCGAGGAACCATCACAAAGCTCCTCTATCAACACAAGACTGGCCTACCTTTATAACTAGATAGTACCGAATATGTCATCTCCGGTCGTTATCGACCTTTATCCGTGCGCACCCTAGCATACAAACCACATTAATTTACATCCCGAACGTCATAGCGAGAAGAAATATATCTAGAAGGGGATAATCATGCCCTAATTGGGAATGACCCACTTAGCCTTGCCGCATCTAACCCAGTTTCTGTCATTCCAATTAATGAGGGTCGAGGAAACTATTACCTTTTCACATAGCACATCTTCTTTCACTTTGAATGTCACATTACCATTCCACATTCACACGACTGGTCTCTACAAATATATAACTTCCTGAGCTCGTATGTCTCGGGAAAGGGTGTTAAGCTAAGAGAAGGTGTCTTCTCCTACACCAACTAATATACATTATATAGAGATCACTCAATGTGATTTAGAATGCAAGGTCAGACATTCTTCCATAAAAGTTCGTTCTAGGACTGAACGAAACTGAAGGTACTTTCCTCGGCCATTACTAGACGAGAAGCCCTTGTGGTTCTAAGATTTTTCATAACTAGGAGACCACTGATACAATATATTGAATCGGAAGTTTATCCCCAAATAATCAACAAGTAGACCTTCGTTATTTTTCATCTCAATATCTCCGTCTTCAAACAACTTCATTTTTCGAATATGTAAATTGGTTCGAAGTGGTTTTCGGATAGAAATCACCCAAATCCGACCCTGATTCCTTCGAAATCCAATCATCGATAACGTGAATATAGGTATACAGGATTTATTAAGTCTCTATTCACTTTAATTCTTTTTGTATGATTGCAAAATCTCTTCCTTTTGTCTTAGAGTAATTCTAAGTTGATTCATCCTTTTACTTTGGATAATATTTCAAATTTCCTCACATAACCCTTGATCCAAATTTCTTAACTTTTAGGCGGGTCTAAAACAATTTTATTTAAGACATCGCTTACTGTAAACCCAAAAATCAATCTTAGCAAACATTATTGAGTAAATAAGATCATAGAAATCATTCTAATTTTACTCAAAATCAATTTCCGTATTCAACAACTGCTATGGACGGAATAACGGTGAGATCACCATTTAAATTCCTCGAATAGGAAGAGTTCCCTCTTTAGAATTTAACACCAAGTGTAAGAAGATTATCTCTATGCAATCCAAGTTAGCTTATTCATTTTGGAGATCTCATAGGCGGGACAAATGTAATAGTCGTTTCCGCATACTCAATTATTAGCTTTTATTTTGGAATTGATTATAAAGTTTCCAAATTATCTTTTAAATGCTTAATTTTCCTTTTAAAAATATTCATAATAGATTCTAGGAAAATTCGTTAAGTTTAAACTCATATTTCAAAAGTTATGGAATCCGCGGCATAAAAGTGCCATAGAAAATGCTATTTAAGCTTATTTGATTTAAATAATTTTTTCTATATTTGAAATTTCATATTTTCCAAAACAAATCACTTTCAAACTATTTAAGTAGATTTATCAAATTTATTCCATATTCTTGTCATGGCCCATTTTTCCGTACCGATTTAAACTGACTTTAAACTACACTTGTCAGCTAAATTGCACTGGAAGACAGATAGTGAAAGAAAGAAAGAAGGTAGAAATAAAGAGAAAATAGAAGAAAAGAGAACAATCAGAATCTCACAGCGGAATGAATAAACTATAATATAAACAAATCTTTACACGAAACCAAAACTGTTACTTTAATAACATATACGGATTTTAAATCAGAGTTACGATCATTCAACTTGGATAGTTTCTAACAACCTGTCCTTACAACTAGTTGACAACACAATCACATACAAACTGAATATAAGCATCTACGTGAATACGTCTCAAATGATTCCAGCTCCTCTCCTGAAGCTTCCACTCTTCCAGCTAAACCTGGAAATATGCTCGGTCTGACCTGAGCATATAGGAAAAGCACCAAGCCCAGGTCAGTCTGGTAAACCAGTGTGAGAAATACACTCAACTTGATTTATTAAAGTTTAAAAATTGTGACGACCCGGCTTCCTACGCCCAGAAAACCGTTTCGTCATGAAGAAAGAAAGGGATGAGAAAATAGAAAAGATAGAGAAGAAAGAACAACAACATCAGAATCTCACAGCGGAACGAATAAATTATAATAATCACATAAGTATTTACATAATATACAACATCAATCAGAATTATACAGATAATACATCACATACTAGACAGTTATAGACATTTGTCTAGTTAATACAACTCAACACAAAACAACTCAGAGACACCAACACAGCGGAACTATATGTATATCTACAACGCTGAAGCCTCCTGCTCCATTGCTCCTCCAAAATTTGTCAAAGATAACCTTAATCCCTTAGCTACCCGTAAAAATTTGGGTACCCGAGAGTTTATGAAAAACAAAAATAAACTCCGAGTCAGACATGGGTCTGGTGTGAGTAACAGGTTAAAGTTGCTTAATTTTGAAAATCTTTTGAAAACAAAAGGTATCACATAAGACTCCCCACACATAAACATGGGTAAGTTTTTACCTTACGCTAACCAAAACATTTGATAGGAAATCCAGTGATATTATAATAGGTCTAGGGTTTTCAAGTAAATAGAAAATAGCCGAAATTGTTACCTTCATTAAATTCCAGCTACTAGCCACAAAAGTGGGCAATACAATCAAAACCGTTGGCACTTATTGGATTGTGGATTCCATACAATGGCAGGGCTACTGGGGTACCGCCCGTCACAGTACGTGGCCTAGATCAACGTACCGAGGATCACTCCCGACCCCCTGCAACACAAGGCCGAAACCATTCCTTACTGAACAGTCCCGAACAAGATAACCCCGGCAGTTGTTGCAATCAACCGCCCACACAGCCGAAAATAAAGGGACATCTAGACAGGGGAATATCCTTGTCCTGCTTGGGCATGACCCACCTAACCTTGTTGCACCTCCCCTGTTTTAGCCATTCCCGGTTGATGAGGCTTGAGGCTGCGATTACCTTTAGAGAATACAGCTCTTAGAATGCTCATCCCCCACCTGACGATGTGTTGAAAGCATTCAATCCATACAAGTTCGTTCCGGGTTCGAACGAAACCGAAGGCATTATCTCGTTACACTCATTTTGGAATCACCCTCAGAGTTAACGACAATAACCCTTGCACTCTAAATCTTCATTTTCACTTCAGATTCACGACCTATCGTTAATTTGGAATCGATGTGGTTTTCGGATGTTCCAAATGTGGAAAACCGATCCCGGTCCCATCGAAATCCAAAACGTGTCTTTTAAGGCCAAGTTGTCTATTTAGTCTTAACAATTTAATTCAAAATTATCAATATACACAAAGATAGATAACTCATAATATCACAGTAGATAATCACATCATCATCACATACAGATAATCAATATTATCATCCAATCAGATAAATAAATATTATCATACTTAAACCAAGCATCCATATCACATAGATATTATTTATCTCATATCTGAGATCACAATCATCAAATGAAATACCAATATCATTCATCCATAAGCAATGATTTATAATCATACCATTTGTAATTAATTTAAAATGAATTAAATTAACTACTTCAATCTCTAATTAATTTAAAGTAAACTAAATTAATTCTTTATCTATAAATCCTGCTTACACAACCATTAATTAATTATAAATCAAATTAATTAACCATCCTTTAAATATTCATCTTGATTAAACACCTTTGATTAATCATTCTCTAATTACAATAGGTAATTAGTCTTTAATTAATTTCATAAATTAATTATACTAAATCGTTCATAGTAATTAACATTTAATTACTTTATTTATTAATTAAATATAATTAATTACATTTATTGTTAATTAATTACATAAATAAATCACCACATTATTAATTATTTCTTAATTAACCCATTCTTACTTACATCATTAATTATATTAATTAATGATCTCTAATTCAGATTTAAATTAAATTACTTGGTTAAATTAATTACATCAAATGATTCATCTTTAATTTAACTCAATTATTAATCACCCTTGATTAATAACATTCCAGTAATTAACTATCATTAATTACTTATATTAATAAATTAATTATCCCATAATTAATTATCTCCTTTAATTAATCCTTTGATTAATTTCAAAAGTAATTATCCAAATTACTTCATTAACACATCATTTTCACTAATTACATTCAGTAATTAACATTAATTACTTTCCCAAGTAATTATGCTCCATTGAATACACTAAGTAATTATGCATATCAATTTATCAAATGATTTTCTTAAATTAATTAAAATAAATTAATTAACTTAAATTAAATTAATCATTTAATCAAAATTAATTACAAAAAGTAATTAATCTCTTAATTACTTCCATTAAGTAATTACTTCACAATTTACAAATGATTATCTTAATTAATTAATCTAATTAATTATTAAATTTAATCACATTAATTAGTTATTTAATAATTCTTACTTAATCATTAACTGATGACATTTCCTTAATTACTTTTTAAGAAATTATCTTAGATTTAAACATTATCAATTATTTCTAATTATAATTTAATCTAAATTATTAATTAAATAAATCATTCTTTAATTATCTTATTAATTAAATTATTTTATTACCTTAAATATCTCTAAGGTAATCCATTTCTATTAATAATTTCATTAATATTAAAGTGTATTTAACATTACATTTTAAATTTAAATTCAAATATCATTTGAATTTAAGATTCAAAATGATTATTATTTAAACATTTCCCAAATTTAAATTCAATTTTATAATCTTTTAAATAAATGTAAATAACATTTATTATTTACATATGTACTTATATAAGAAAGACTTTTAAATTAAACTACTTAAATCTTAATTTAAATTTAAATTACCAAAATAAATTAATATTTAACTTGCAAATTTTCAAGTTAAAACAATTTATTTACTTTCCATTCAAAAATTCCTTTATAAAAAGAAGTTTATCAAAATTTAAGTGTAAACATTTGTTTGAAAACAAATCTACTTTTTTTTTAAAAAAACTATTTAATATAAACTTGCTTAAAGCACCCTCAGATCTAAAACTGATTTTAACTTCCAGATTTGAATTCAAGAAAACTTGAATCCATATTTTAACTTTGATTTTAACTTGATTTTAACTTTGCTTAAAAACCTTGATTTAAACTTTGATTTAAAAATCCAAATTTCATTTAAAACTTTAAGATTCCAAGTACATTTGAATCTAACTAAACTGGAATTGAACTTAGTTTAAATTTATTTCACAATTTAAATTTGATTTAAATTTACATTAATTTCGAATTTGCAAACAGGTTTTGAAAAACCTGAAGTAAAACAAACTGACTCGAGGAAATCAAAACTTGCTTCGAGTTAGACTGCAGACTGCTTCAAGTAAACCCTTGAACTTACTCAAGTAAACTCAAAAACAAATCCTCAAAATCCAAAGTTCATCAGAACTTGGTGCACAGTGCACATGCATTGATCATCCACCAGACTTCGATCAATTCTGATGACTTACTCAAGTCATCAATCACCAAAGCATCCCAACTTAACCACCACACTTTGATTTCTTCTTAAAAATCAAAATCCAGGCATTCACCCAAACCTGGAATTCGACAC
This sequence comes from Allium cepa, assembly GCA_030765085.1. Lineage (NCBI taxonomy): Eukaryota > Viridiplantae > Streptophyta > Magnoliopsida > Asparagales > Amaryllidaceae > Allium > Allium cepa. Next base: position 441,079,944 of record CM060929.1, read on the forward strand.
TGCAACACTGGCCAAAACCTGTCAATGCTTCGCATCTACTCCTCCGACCACCGAGGCACCACCGGCCACCACTTCGTCCATGACCAAGCTACTACCTTCCAGAGTTCCAGCGAACTCGATCACTCCTAGGCCTCGCGACACTCAAACATCCCAGCACTTCCCAAAACTAGGTTTAGAAACCAAAACATGCCCCCACCATCACCTCCCGTCATAGACCATCCACCAACCATTTTTACTCTGAGCTCCGACCACTCCTCTACCTCCAGAAATAACCCTGGCCCCTCATACCACTGGGAACACCAGAGATTCCCAAAAACTCCAAATCGAAGCAACCCAGAAATGCTCTTACAAACCATAACTATAAATTGTAATTTTAGTTTTAAAAATCAAGATTTTGTTTAGTGTTTTAATTTATATGCCTGAACTAAGTAATTATGAAGTTTGAGTTTTATCAAAACTTAAGCTTATACTGTTCTTATTATCTTTCCAGAGCAGTTTTGAATTTGTTTAGCTTAAATAAAATTTTAACACCTCCTTTGTAATCAAACAATCAAGTCTTATTTTGATCCTAAGTCCTAACAATAAGTGTATCAAGAAGTAAAGATTTTTAAACTAAAACTGGGCTTGAAATTTAGAACAGAGTTGTTCTACAGCCATTTACAAACACACATGCATCACACATCCAAAAATACACAGAAATATTCCCATATATATACACACATACAAACTTATTTCAGATATAAATAAAGCAACCATGTTTATATTTGAGTTTTTAAAAAAAAATGTTACTCACCTTGCTTGTAAAAAATGAACAGAGCATCCTGTTGTTAAAACAGCTTAAACTTAAAACTGGAAACTGTTTTGCTTTTAATCTTCCAAAACTTCTTGCCTTAGTTGAGTTGAAGTTGTTTAAGTTGTAAAAATGGAAATGTTTGCTATTGTTTCAGGTTTCAAAAAGAAAAAGCTTGCTACTATTCTCAGGTTGTCATGCTTTGAAAAAAATGAATTACAACAAGCAGATATACAAATATATATATATAGAGGAGGGTTTACAGGTAGGTGATAACTGGGTTAAGCAATTTCACGTACAATTATTATTATTTTTTTTTATTTTGTTTGTATCAGTCAAGATTTTTTCTTGTAGGAGGCTGAAAGGATGTTTTAAAACAATTCGAAATGACTTTGTTTAAGCTTGCATTAAATGTTTAAGTACTTTATGTACATGGTTATATTATATTTTTACTTGTTTAGATTTTTTTTGCCTGCATACTTATGTTACAACATATATATTACTGTCTTGTTACTTTGTAACTAAATGAATTCCTATAGTCATCATGATGCTAGAATTTATCAAAGGTGTTTACTTTATGTTGTCATGTAACCATATATACTGAGTTCTACTTCTACCACAATATTTATTTCTAACTTAATACTTATAGTCTTGTATTTCTACATGTACATTTTTATTTATTAATATTATTTAAAAATAACACATTTATCAATTTGAAATGATTTATAAAAGAAATTATCTCTTTATTATAAATCACTTATTTTATTGTACATATTAATGTATCATTGGACAAAATTGTATTTAAAACGTTTATATATTAAATCATATTTATCAAGCTATACCTTAAAAAGAAAATAGAACAAAACAATCCTTTTTATTTAAATTTAAACCTAGGCTAGAATTTATTTTTAAACAAATTAAATTTATCTTGAGTATTTTTAAAATCAAATTATTATTTATTCAATATTAAATTAAATCAAATTTCCAAATTATCAAAAATATTAAAATTAGAGCACATAACTTTATTTATTAAATTTAAAACAAAGATGAACTATTTACAATATATACAAATATATAGATATATATTGTAAATAGAAAACAATTAAATTAGTTTTCAAAAGATAAATTATCAGAAGATTATTAAATCAATTCAAATATTATTAACAAATATTATCAAATCAATTTAATTTCAACACAGATTATTAAGTTGATATTGCCATAAATTTCCGGGATATCACATTCCTTCCCCCTTAAAAGAATTTCATCCCCGAAATTTAAAAAAAAAGTAATTTAATAATCTAATTAAATATTTATTTTAAAATACAAGCATATATTAATCATATGCTAGCAACCATAGCAACCAATTCATCCAAACAAACAAATCTAACTATCCATACAAAATTTTGGACAGAATTTTTCTCGGGTTTCCCAAATATAAATACCGGGATACTCGCTCTACAGAATCCAAACAACTAATCTACTAAGCTACAGAACTTCCACTCATCTAGATCTACAAAACAAGACAGGATATCAGACTACAGACAAGTCTGAATCAACATCCAAAACTCCCTGAACTGCTGGTTCTACAACCAGAGATAGATCTTACACGTACTCCCTCAGAGATACGTGAAACACAACGAATTCCAGTTATCCAAACTGGCAATTCAATCCTGAAGATTAAATACTTTTCCAGAATCAAATCTCCGACTTCGAAATCCAAATTCTTCCATCTCTTATCCACTAAACTCTTCGGACGATCCTGTGCAGCCTACATCCTTACTAATTAGCTCAACTCTTGTTGATGCCTTAAAAATAAACTGAACCAAAGACAAACCAACAAAATGATCTTTCCAAGATCAACCAAAACTCATAACACAAACTCTATTCCAAATCAGAAAACAGAACTCACTTCTCTTATCCGGAAAAGATAAAACTGATGCACTCCAACTGGTCTCAGATCCTGAAAAATTTCCCGTAGAACTCTTTAATCCAAACATTGCAACATCCCATTGCTTCCAAACTAAAACAGCTGCCACCATGCTTCCACTGCGCAACTCTGACTGAACAGATGAAAACGCTGAAGTCGAACACAGACTGGACAACACATTCCAAAAATAAAGTTCACATATCCAAAAATAAACTCAGAAGTTTCTCCAAAATCTGAGTTGCTTCACCAAACTCAAAAACCATCCTATTACTAAGCTGATCCATCGGTGCCACTCCTGAAATCCAGTTGATACCAAACTCAATCTCCAAATATTAGCAAAAATCTGACTTCTTGAAGACATCCAGAAAAATCTCTGAAACACAAAAGAACACTTAAACTATCGCAAGTCACTTTTGCGATCAATCCAGCCAAATTCCAAAGATAATGCTCTCTCTTTACAAACAGAACAGCTTACACCTATGAGGCCAATCCATCGAAGAAATGGAACTACTCTACTGCTTCTGAAATTACCTCAAGAAAAATTGCTAAGCCAGAAGACTTCCTAATCCAAAGCTCTTCGAGAAACTCAGACCTCAAAGTAAACAGAAACACCCAGCTTAACACAGCCACAACCGAAACAGACACTCTTCCTTAACTTGTTCCAAAGAAACACCTTCGGAGACATCCATGGTCACTGTGTCTCATCACACAGCTACTACACCTTGATGTATCAAGATATCATGACTTACTTCTGTTCAACCGACAGATCCAAACTCTAGCTCATCCAAATTCTTACACTTCAAAAATGAACTACGAACCTTAACAAGTTTCCTTTAGAGATCGATGAAATCCTTAGACCACTCAAAGCTCACTCGAGACGGTATTAGGTCTACAGTCTCAACAAATACACTTCCAACCTCAATCATTCAAACTCCAACCATTGGTAGTTGTGTTACACACACCACCACCCTATCTACCTTTATAGCTTATTGGAAAACCCGAAAAGGTAACCCAACAATAGGTAGAAATAAATAAATATGTATATCAAAATTACAAATACGCTCTCTCAAGAAAGAAATCACTCAAGAGCCTAGGTATTCACTCAACCTAACGCTCTGATACCAACTGTGACGACCCAGCTTCCTACGCCCAGAAAACCGTTTCGTCATGAAGAAAGAATGGGATGAGAAAATAGAAAAGATAGAGAAGAAAGAACAACAACATTAGAATCTCACAGCGGAACGAATAAACTATAATAATCACATAAGTATTTACATAATATACAACATCAATCAGAGTTATACAGATAATACATCACATATTAGACAGTTATAGACACCTGTCTAGTTAATACAACTCAACACAAAACAACTCAGAGACACCAACACAGCGGAACTATATGTATATCTACAACGCTGAAGCCTCCTTCTCCATTGCTCCTCCAAAATTTGTCAAAGCTAACCTGAATCCCTTGGCTACCCGTAAAAATTTGGGTACCCGAGAGTTTATGAAAAACAAAAATAAACTCCGGGTCAGACATGGGTCTAGTGTGAGTAAGAGGTTAAAGTTGCTTAATTTTGAAAATCTTTTGAAAACAAAAGGTATCACGTAAGACTCCCCACACATAAACATGGGTAAGTTTTTACCTTACGCTAACCAAAACATTTGATAGGAAATCCAGTGATATTATAATAGGTCTAGGGTTTTCAAGTAAATAGAAAATAGCCGAAATTGTTACATTCATTAAATTCCAGCTACTAGCCACAAAAGTGGGCAATACAATCAAAACCGTTGGCACTTATTGGATTGTGGATTCCATACAATGGCAGGGCTACTGGGGTACCGCCCGTCACAGTACGTGGCCTAGATCAACGTACCGAGGATCACTCCTGACCCTCTGCAACACAAGGCCGGAACCATTCCTTACTGAACAGTCCCGAACAAGATAACCCCGGCAGTTGTTGCAATCAACCGCCCACACAGCCGAAAATAAAGGGACATCTAGACAGGGGAATATCCTTGTCCTGCTTGGGCATGACCCACCTAACCTTGCTGCACCTCCCCTGTTTTAGCCATTCCCGGTTGATGAGGCTTGAGGCTGCGATTACCTTTAGAGAATACAGCTCTTAGAATGCTCATCGCCCATCTGACGATGTGTTGAAAGCATTCAATCCATACAAGTTCGTTCCGGGTTCGAACGAAACCGAAGGCATTATCTTATTACACTCATTTTGGAATCACCCTCAGAGTTAACGACAATAACCCTTGCACTCTGAATCTTCATTTTCACTTCAGATTCACGACCTATCGTTAATTTGGAATCGATGTGGTTTTCGGATGTTCCAAATGTGGAAAACCGATCCCGGTCTCATCGAAATCCAAAACGTGTCTTTTAAGGCCAAGTTGTCTATTTAGTCTTAACAGTTTAATTCAAAATTATCAATATACACACAGATAGATAATTCATAATATCACAGTAGATAATCACATCATCATCACATACAGATAATCAATATTATCATCCAAACAGATAAATAAATATTATCATACTTAAACCAAGCATCCATATCACATAGATATTATTTATCTCATATTTGAGATCACAATCATCAAATGAAATACCAATATCATTCATCCATAAGCAATGATTTATAATCATACCATTTGTAATTAATTTAAAATGAATTAAATTAACTATTTCAATCTCTAATTAATTTAAAGTAAATTAAATTAATTCTTTATCTATAAATCCTGCTTACACAACCATTAATTAATTATAAATCAAATTAATTAACCATCCTCTAAATATTCATCTTGATTAAACACCTTTGATTAATCATTCTCTAATTACAATAGGTAATTAGTCTTTAATTAATTTCACAAATTAATTATACTAAATCATTCATAATAATTAACATTTAATTACTTTATTTATTAACTAAATATAATTAATTACATTTATTGTTAATTAATTACATAAATTAATCACCACATTATTAATTATTTCTTAATTAACCCATTCTTAATTACATCATTAATTATATTAATTAATGATCTCTAATTCAGATCTAAATTAAATTACTTGTTTAAATTAATTACATCAAATGATTCATCTTTATTTTAACTCAATTATTAATCACCCTTGATTAATAACATTCCAGTAATTAACTATCATTAATTACTTATATTAATAAATAATTTATCCCATAATTAATTATCTCCTTTAATTAATCCTTTGATTAATTTCAAAAGTAATTATCCAAATTACTTCATTAACACGTCATTTTCACTAATTACATTCAGTAATTAACATTAATTACTTTCCCAAGTAATTATGCTCCATTGAATACACTAAGTAATTATGCATATCAATTTATCAAATGATTTTCTTAAATTAATTAAACTAAATTAATTAACTTAAATTAATCATTTAATCAAAATTAATTACAAAAAGTAATTAATCTCTTAATTACTTCCATTAAGTAATTACTTCACAATTTACAAATGATTATCTTAATTAATTAATCTAATTAATTATTAAATTTAATCACATTAATTAGTTATTTAATAATTCTTAGTTAATCATTAACTGATGACATTTCCTTAATTACTTTTTAAGAAATTATCTTAGATTTAAACATTATCAATTATTTCTAATTATAATTTAATCTAAATTATTAATTAAATAAATCATTCTTTAATTATCTTATTAATTAAATTATTTTATTACCTTAATTATCTCTGAGGTAATTCATTTCTATTAATAATTTCATTAATATTAAAGTGTATTTAACATTACATTTTAAATTTAAATTCAAATATCATTTGAATTTAAGATTCAAAATGATTATTATTTAAACATTTCCCAAATTTAAATTCAATTTTATAATCTTTTAAATAAATGTAAATAACATTTATTATTTACAAATGTACTTATATAAGAAAGACTTTTAAATTAAACTACTTAAATCTTAATTTAAATTTAAATTACCAAAATACATTAATATTTAACTTGCAAATTTTCAAGTTAAAACAATTTATTTACTTTACATTCAAAAATTCCTTTATAAAAAGAAGTTTATCAAAATTTAAGTTTAAACATTTGTTTGAAAACAAATCTATTTTTTAAAAAAAAAACTATTTAATATAAACTTGCTTAAAACACCCTCAGATCTAAAACTGATTTTAACTTCCAGATTTGAATTCAAGAAAACTTGAATCCATATTTTAACTTTTATTTAAACTTGATTTTAACTTTGCTTAAAAACCTTGATTTAAACTTTGATTTAAAAATCCAAATTTCATTTAAAACTTTAAGATTCCAAGTACATTTGAATCTAACTAAACTGGATTTAAACTTAGTTTAAATTTATTTCACAATTTAAATTTGATTTAAATTTACTTTAATTTCTAATTTGCAAACAGGTTTTGAAAAACCTGAAGCAAAACAAACTGACTCGAGGAAATCAAAACTTGCTTCGAGTTAGACTGCAGACTGCTTCGAGTAAACCCTTGAACTTACTCGAGTAAACTCAAAAACAAATCCTCAAAATCCAAAGTTCATCAGAACTTGGTGCACAATGCACTGATCATCCACCAGACTTCGATCCATTCTGATGACTTACTCAAGTCATCAATCACTAAAGCATCCCAACTTAATCACCACACTTTGATTTCTTCTTCAAAATCAAAATCCAGGCATTTACCCAAACTTGGAATTCAACACTGCAACATTGCCCAAAACCTGTCAATGCTTCGCAGACACTCCTCCGACCACCGAGGCACCAGCACCACCGGCCACCACTTCGTCCACGACCAAGCTACTACCTTCCAGAGTTCCAGCGAACTCGATCACTCCTAGGCCTCGCGACACTCAAACATCTAAGCACTGCCCAAAACTAGGTTTAGAAACCAAAACATGCCCCCACCATCACCTCCCGTCATAGACCATCCACCAACCATTTTTACTCTGAGCTTCGACCACTCCTCTACCTCCAGAAATAACCCTGGCCCCTCGGACCACTGGGAACACCAGAGATTCCCAAAAACTCCAAATCGAAGCAACCCAGAAATGCTCTTACAAACCATAACTAAAAATTGTAATTTTAGTTTTAAAAATCAAGATTTTGTTTAGTGTTTTAATTTATATGCCTAAACTAAGTAATTATGAAGTTTGAGTTTTACCAAAACTTGAGCTTATACCGTTCTTATTATCTTTCCAGAGTAGTTTTGAATTTGTTTAGCTTAAATAAAATTTTAACACCTCCTTTGTAATCAAACAATCAAGTCTTATTTTGATCCTAAGTCCTAACAATAAGTGTATCAAGAAGTAAAGATTTTTAAACTAAAACTGGGCTTGAAATTTAGAACAGAGTTGTTCTACAACCATTTACAAACACACATGCATCACACATCCAAAAATACACAGAAATATTCCCATATATATATACACACACATACAAACTTATTTCAGATATAAATAAAGCAACCATATTTATATTTGAGTTTTTAAAAAAAATGTTACTCACCTTGCTTGTAAAAAATGAACAGAGCATCCTGCTGTTGAAACAACTTAAACTTAAAACTGGAAACTGTTTTGCTTTTAATCTTCCAAAACTTCTTGCCTTAGTTGAGTTGAAGTTGTTTAAGTTGTAAAAATGGAAATGTTTGCTATTGTTTCAGGTTTCAAAAAGAAAAAGCTTGCTACTATTCTCAGGTTGTCATGCTTTGAAAAAAATGAATTACAACAAGAAGATATACAAATATATATATAGAGGAGGGTTTACAGGTAGGTGATAACTGGGTTAAGCAATTTCAGGTACAATTATTATTATTATTATTATTTTGTTTGTATCAGGCAAGATATTTTCTTGTAGGAGGCTGAAAGGATGTTTTAAAACAATTCGAAATGACTTTGTTTAAGCTTGCATTAAATGTTTAAGTACTTTATGTACATGGTTATATTATATTTTTACTTGTTTAGATTTTTCTTGCCTGCATACTTATCTTACAACATATACATTACTGTCTTGATACTTTGTAACTAAATGAATTCCTATAGTCATCATGATGCTAGAATTTATCAAAGGTATTTACTTTATGTTGTCATGTAACCATATATACTGAGTTCTACTTCTATCACAATATTTATTTCTAACTTAATACTTATAGTCTTGTATTTCTACATGTACATTTTTATTTATTAATATTATTTAAAAATAACACATTTATCAATTTGAAATGATTTATAAAAGAAATTATCTCTTTATTATAAATCACTTATTTTATTGTACATATTAATGTATCATTGGACAAAATTGTATTTAAAACGTATATATATTAAATCATATTTATCAAGCTATACCTTAAAAAGAAAATAGAACAAAACAAACCTTTTTATTTAAATTTAAACCTAGGCTAGAATTTATTTTTAAACAAATTAAATTTATCTTGAGTGTTTCTAAAATCATATTATTATTTATTCAATATTAAATTAAATCAAATTTCCAAATTATCAAAAATATTAAAATTAGAACACATGACTTTATTTATTAAATTTAAAACAAAGATGAACTATTTACAATATATACAAATATATAGATATATATTGTAAATAGAAAACAATTAAATTAGTTTACAAAAGATAAATTATCAGAAGATTATTAAATCAATTCAAATATTATTAACAAATATTATCAAATCAATTTAATTTCAACACAGATTATTAAATTGATATTGCCATAAATTTCCGGGATATCACAAAAATCCTTTTGAAGTCAAAGGTATCTCGTAAGACCACGCCACAAATAAACATGTCGGGTTTTTACCTTATGATTACCGAAACATTTCTTATAAAATCCTCTGATATTATAATAGTATCTATATACAAATACTTATTCAAATAGTCGAAATTGTTACATTATTAAATTCCAGCATACTAGCCACAAAGTGGGTTCTTCAATCGAAACCGTAAAGGCACGTAGGGAGAATGGATTTCCAATGAATGACTAGGCACTGAGGTACCACCTATCACGGTATCTGGTCTAGATTAGCATACCGAGGACCCCTCCGTTCCCCTGCAACACAAGACTGGACTAACCCTTACTGGATAGCCCGATGAAGATCACCCCGCAGTTGGTATCAACAACCGCCCACACAGCCAAAATAAAAAGGGACCTCTAGACAGGGATGACCTTAACCTACTTGGGTGCTACCCACTTAGCCTTGCTGCATATCCCCTGATTTTCAGTCATTCCCGGTTGATGAGGCTCGGGGCTCAGTGTTACCTTTTTAGAACATTTCACTTAGAATGCTCACCGTCCTCCTAACGATGTTCTGAAAGCATTCATCCATACAAGTCTGTTCTGGGCTCGAACCAAACCGAAGGCATTATTCCTACTACATCCATTTTGGAATCACCCTCACGATTAATAGCGATTAGCCTTGCACTTCACTGCACCATCTTTGACTTCAAGCTCTTGTCTTCATCACGAAAACGTACTCGTTGGATCGAAGTGGTTTTTGGATTACAAATCTGATCCCGGTCCCTTCGAAACAACGTTTGCTATTTCCCGGTAAACTCAACTCGGTTCTTTAGGAAATACACCGACGAAATACAAGATCGGAGTTCACCTCCTAACCGTTTATGGACGGATCTAAAGGGAAATGACCCGCCTTATTCTCCACAATAAGGCGGGTCATTTCACTTGGTATCAGAGCAAAGGTTGAGTGAATACCTAGGCTCTGGAGTAGTGTCTCCCTTGAGAGAGCATACTTGTAATTTTTATATATAACTATGTATATATTTCTACCTATCCGTTGGGTTACCTGTTTGGGTTTTCCAACATAAGTTATAAAGGTAGATAGGGTAGTGGTGTGTTGCATGACTACCAATGGTTGGAGTTAGAATGTTTGAGGTTGGAAGTATATTTGTCGAGAATGTAGATCTAATACCGTCTCGAGTGAGCTTTGCTATTGTGCAAGGATTTCATTGATCTTTGAAGGAAACCTGTTAAGGTTCGGAGTCTATCATTGAAGTGTAAGTTTGGTCGCGCTCGTGTGAGCCGATTTTTGAGAGTTTGGATCTGTTGGTTAGGCAGAAGAAAGTGATGGTATCTTGGCAACCTTGGGAAGTAGTAGCTGCGTGATGAGACGCAGTGACTATGGATGTCTCCGAAGATGTTTTCTTTTGGAGCAAGTTTAAGGAAATGAATAAGGAAATGATTTATCTTAAAAACTTAATTTAAGTTTGATAAATGTTTAAGTATTTTTAAGTTTTGATAACTTTAATTTATCAAATTAAAATGATATTTTGTTTTAAATCTTAATTAATGATTTAATAAAGTAAAATTAATTTATCAAGATAAAATGGTTAAAATGTTTTAATGGTAATTAAGATATTTATTAAATAATGGTTTATCTTAAGATAATTTAAAGATTCATTATCTTGAAATTAATTAAGTTAACTAAGGAAAATTAAGTTTAATTAATTAATTTGATTAATAATGATTAAGAATTAATTAAGGAATTAATTAAGAGTAATTAATTGATTTAAATTAATTCATTTAAAATAATTAGAGATAATTAATTAATGATTAGAAATTAATTAATTAAGTAATTAAGGTTGATTAATTAGTAATTAGAGATTAATTAACTTGTAATTAAAAAGATACTTAATTTATAATTAAGTTTTATTAATTAATAATTAAGTTTTATTAATTAATAATTAAGAAATTATTAATCTATAACTAAAAGTTAATAAAGGATTAATTAACTATTATTTAAGGTTAATTAATTGTAATTAAGAATCTCTAATGACCACCACTCATTCCACAGAATGACACATCATTAATAAGAAAGAAAGGGATAGAAAACAGAAAAGAAAGAGAAGAAGAAAGAAACAGCCTCAGAATCTCAATAGCGGAACGGATAAATTATATTAATAACATAAGTATTACATAGTATACAATCATTATCGGAGTTACAAAAATTATACATCACATACTAGACAGGTAAGAAAACAGGAAAGAAAGAGAAGAAGAAAGAAACATCAGAATCTCAACAGCGGAACGGATAAATTATATTAATAACATAAGTATTACATAGTATACAATCATTATCAGAGTTACAAAGGTTATACATCACATACTAGACAGTTATAAACACCTGTCTAGTTATTACAACTCAATACAATACAAATATTTGACTCAGAGATCACACAGCGGAACACTATATATCTACATGCTGAAGCCTCCTGCTCCATTGCTCCTCCACAATTCGTCAAAGCCAACATGAATCCCTTGGCTACTCATAAAAATTTAAGTACCCAAGAGTTTAAGAAAAATAGAAGATAAACTCCGGGTCAGACATGGGTCTGGTGTGAGTAACAGGTTAAGGTTGCTTTACTTTTAAAAACCTTTGAAAAGAAAAGGTATCACGTAAGACTTCCCACACATAAACATGGAAAAGTATTTACCTTACGCTAACCAAAACATTTGATAGGAAATCGAGTGATATTATAATAGGTCTAGGGTTTTCAAGTAAATAAAAAATAGCCGAAATTGTTACATTCATTAAATTCCAGCTACTAGCCACAAAAGTGGGTAATAAAATCAAAACCATTGGCACTTATTGGATTTTGGATTCCATACAATGGCAGGGCTACTGGGGTACCGCCCGTCACAATATGTGGCATAGATCAACGTACCGAGGATTACTCCAAATCCCCTGTAACACAAAGCCGGAAGCATCCCTTACTGGACAATCTCGAACAAGACAACCCCACAGTTGGTACGCATTCCAACTGCCCACACAGCCGAATAAAAAGGGACCTCTAGACAGGGAAAAATCTCGTCCTACTTGAGCATGACCACTTAGCCTTGCTGCACCTCCCCTGTTTTAGCCATTCCCGGTTGATGAGGCTTGAGGCTACGATTACCTTTAGAGAACACATCTCTTAGAATGCTCATCGTCCACCTGACGATGTTCTGAAAGCATTCAATCCATACAAGTTCGTTCCAGGTTCGAACGAAACCGAAGGCATAATCTCATTACACTCATTTTGGAATCACCCTCATAGTTAACGACGATAACCCTTGCACTCTGAATCCTCATCTCGAATCCGAAAGTACTACCCTGTTAAACTCGTGTTGGAATCACCCTCAGAGTTTTAACAACGAATAGTCCTTACACCTCGAGTCTTCACTCTTCACTTGAGATTCACGACCTATCGTTAATTTGGATCGATGTGGTTTTTGGATATCCAAATCTGGAAACCCGATCTCGGTCTCATCGAAATCCAAAGCGTATCTTTTAAGGCCAAATTGTTTTAAAGTTTAAAACAATTCAATTTCATTATCTATATACACACACAGATAGATAAGTCACATACCACAGTAGATAATCATCATTATCATCACAACAGATAATCCATATTATCATTATCAAAAGATAATCCATATTATTATCAAAAATAGATAATCCATATTATCATCATAATGCAATCCAAAGCATCCATATCACACAGCATTACTTATCTCATATCTGAGATCTTAAACCATTCAAAGGAATCGATTATCATTCATCCATACATAAGCAAAGATCTATAATCACACCATCTATAATTAATTTAAAATGAATTAAATTAATTACTTCCATCTCTAATTGATTTAAAGTAAATTAAATTAATTACTTACATCAATATAAATCTTGCTTACATATCCATTAATTAATTACAAATTAATTAATTAATTATTCTCTAATTATCCACCTTAATTAATCACCCTTGATTAATTATTCTTTAATTATATTTAAGTAATTATCCTTTAATTAATTTAACAAATTAATTACTCTTAACCAAAAACAGTAATTAACCTTTAATTACTTCATTAATTAATTAACTATAATTAATTACATTAATCCTTAATTAATTACATTAATTAATTACCTTTTAAGCACTTATCTTTATTGATTAATTAATTTTTAATTAATAAAACTTTAATTACATCAATAATTATATTAATTAATGATCCCTAATTACATTTTAATTAGTTACTTTATTTAAATTAATTACAATAAGTAATTAATCTTTAATTAAACCAAAATTATTAATCACTCTTGATTAATCATATTCTGTAATTAACTACCCTTAATTACTCCAGTAAATAAATTAATTATTCCTAATTAACTATCTTAATTAATCCCTTGATTAATTATAAAGTAATTTAATCCAAATTACTTCCATTCTTAAATCATTTTCATTAATTACATCCAGTAATTATCAATTAATTACTTCACTGAGTAATTATACTTCATTAATTACATTAAGTAATTATTATCAAATCATCCAATGTTTAAATTAATTAAACTTAATTAATTAACTCAAACAAAATACATTTAAACTTAATTAATTACATTAAGTAATTAATTCCATAGTTACTTCCATTAAGTAAATAAACAATTTCAAAAATGATTATCATTAATTAATTTAATTAATTATTAAAATTAATCACATTAATTAATTACTAAACAATCCCTAGTTAATGACCTTCGTTAACTATTATTAATTCTTTAATTACTTTCCTTAAGTAATTAAACTTAGATTAATCATTATTAATTAAAAATTAATTAATCTTTAATAACCCATTAATTTATCTTTAATTATTTAATTTATTAAGTGTTATGTAACAACCCGCATATTTATCGAGTTTGTATTTAAATATTTTATTTAAATATTAACTCGTTAATCGGATTTTGGTCCGAAAAGCTACTTTTTGCAAACGGTCAAATTAGGACTCGAGACCACTTCCATTGAGTTCGAAATGCTGTTTACAACTTTTTTTTAAGTATAAACATCGATAGGTTTGGAGTTAGTGAAATTTCACTAACTTTTCCCGCTTTGGACTTTGGGTTAGTTTAGCCTATTAAGCCCAAGTTCCAACCCTCTTCTCCTCACTCTTCATAAATTTCCTAACTAATCAAGCTTTGGCATTAATGGTGGAGGGAATGGGAAATTAAAATTCCAAAACTCAAATTCAATTGCAATCCATCTTCCTACTCCAAATTCAAGAAGAAGACATTGGATTCAAGCTTCTTGTGCTTAGATAGAAGAAGGATTGATTCTTGCTTGCTTATAACTTCATTTTCATTGATATTTGGTGCAAAGGTGAGATTTTTATCTCACAATTCTAGCCTATAACTATATTGGACTGTTGGGAATGATTCCCTATCATTTTTGCATGCATGTTAGCATTTGGTTTGGATTGGATTGGCGAAAAACTCCAATTTTTAGCGTTTTGGTGAATTTTCTGCACTTAGGTCGTTCTGGCCATTTTTAGGTCGTTCGAAGTTAAGTCGTTCGTCCATGGGTCGTGAGTCGTTCACGAGTTAACTTTAGGTCGTTCTGGAAGAATTGGCACTTCGGAATTAGGTCGCTCACGAGTTAAGCCTTAAGTCGTAGGTCGCTCACGAGTTGGGCCTTAAGCCGTAGGTCGCTCGCGAGTTAAGCTTTAAGTTTTAGGTCGTTTCTGACCTATAATCTCTAGGAAAACCTTAGGTCGCTCGTCCACTAAGTCGGCCTGGTTTATCTCGTAGGTCGTCTCCGACCTAGGCTCCAGATAAGTCGTTCGAGTTAGGTCGTTGGACCATTTACCTTAGGTCGCTCGACTCTGTTAAGTCGTAGGTCGTTAGACCTTAGGTCGCTCGACTCTGTTAAGTCGTAGGTCGTTAGACCTTAGGTCGCTCGACTCTGTTAAGTCGTGGGTCGTTAGACCTTAGGTCGTTCGCCTTCCTTAAGTCGCTCGACCCCTCCACACTAGGTCGCTCGGCTTGCTTGAGTCGTAGGTCGCTGGACCTTAAGTCGCTTGCCTCCCTTAACTCCAGTTAGGTCGCTCGGCCATTGTGTTAGGCCGCGTGAACCCTTAGGTCGTTAGACCTCATTTTGCTTTAGGTCGTAGGCCGCTTGTCTTCACTTAGGTCGAACCCCGTAAGCGGTGGCGTTGCCCCCGCACCCCCACCTTGGGGGGTTGCCACCCCTCCTGGACCCCCCCTCCGTAGGGGATCTTATCTGAAAAACATTGAGCTGATTTCCTTGGATTTTATTCACATCTCCGTATGCGATTTTTGTGACTGATTGTTTCTACAATTGCTTCTGTGTTTTGTCACTTTATAATATAAAGGTTTCAATACTAGTAGTAAATATCAAAACTCTTTTAACAAACAATTTCAACTCTATTTTTAATAACAAAGCTCTTTTCTTAAACCGTTTTCCAATCTATTAGTATATACAAACCTTTACCTCACTCGGATGAGAAATCTAATTAAACGACTTAGTAAAACAAGTGGTATGAAACCCTTGCGTTCACTTCGTCGGTTAATTCTTGGACTTGTTCGATTGAACCTCTTGTGACAATTTTATTAGTGAAGATTTACAGTTCGTTCGTAAATATTTAAGTTAAGCAAGTGGTTATGGGACATGAAGCTAAACTTCTATATTTACTAGCTTAGTGAAATTGACACTTCTCGTTGATCATGACGATCATTCTGATGATTTAGACTAGCAACTGTGCGATGTCTCTTGTTGCGAGGTTAGACTAGACACCACTTGTGTGATTCCACTCACACATACCTTTTTGCTTTTTGGTTAGTCTGGACCTTAATCTGTGTGATTCCATTCACACATGTGGGGTAGCTCCCCTTGGTCTTCGGACCGTCATGTGATAGGCCTCTTTCTCTCTTCTATGATTTCTGGACTTCTTGCATTGATTTCTAGAATTTATGTCATTGACTTGTTATGAGTACAAGTTTGGGGTATGATGCCCTTTCCGAATCTTTGAGAAGATTCTTGTGATATTGATTATCTCTTATTGATTGATCTTCTGTTGATCATTATTTACATACTTATAGTGGTATGTCATTATGGATGTTTATGTTTATGCCATATCTTTTATGTTATATCATGTCATCTGATATTTATAGCTAGACTGACCCGTTTATTATTTTCTTAAATAATACTCGGGTCAGACCGAGATGTTACAGGTGCTTCTGCTTGACTTCTTCCCAGGGATTCATCACTCTGACTTTTGGCTAACTGTTTAGATTGCAGTTTTTGTTGTATACACTTGAGATATAGACTCATAGTTGTATTCTTTTGTATAGCACGTGTTGCTATTCTTTTGTATTATCGTGGATCTTACTGACCACTACTCTGATGTACACTTTCATGTGTTAGTTATATATTCATATCTTCTTCCGCCTTTGTGATATGGATATCTGTGACTGATTTGTGATATGATTATTTCTATGTTTGTTTTCGAAGATTATTTATAGCCACCGTGTGATAAGCAATTACATGGATGGCCGCTCCTCAACAGCCTTATTCTCCGTGCTAGTTGACAGCACTACTCCGGAGTGTTCTTGGCTAGCGTGGGTATAGAGGTGGGGCGTCACATGTTAACTGTAACTTAATTAATCCTTAATTACTTCATTATTTAATCTTTGATCATTAATTAAAATCTAATTAATAATCCTTAATTACAAATTGATTATTCCTTAATTAATTAATCTTAAACCTTAGTTAATCAATTTAAACCTTTAATTACTTATTTGATTAATCCAAATCATTAATTAATTAAGTAAATTAATTATCCATTTTAATTAACTTAATAATTTAATGAATCCAAATCATTAAATTCTAATTTACTTTAAGATAAAACTTTGTTCTTATAAATGATTATCATTTGCAAAGTATTTAAAAACAATTTACTTTAAATTTACTTTCAAATTTCATTTTAAATTTAAGATTTAAAATGAATACAAATTTATCTTAAACAAAGTTTTAAACAATTCAAAAACCCCATTTTATTTCACATGTTAGAAATACACACCTTATAAAAGAAACTTAAAAGAATTTTAATCCAAATTTATTTTATATCAAACTATATTTAAAAGAGGGAATTAGGCTGAAGGAAAAACCTGAGAACACTTTTAGTCTGAAGGACAGAAGTTTTAAAATTTAGCCTGAAGGACAAAAAATGATATATTCATATAGCATTACACATCCATAATGCTATATTCATATAGCATTACACATCTATAATGCTATATACAACACAATTTTATAAGTTTCTGCATACACAAACAAGCAGCTGTGTAATGCTATATGAATATAGCATTATGGATGTGCAATGCTATATAAATATATCATTTTTTGTCCTTCATGCTAAATTTTAAAACTTCTGTCCTTCAGACTAAAAGTGTTCTCAGGTTTTTCCTTCAGCCTAATTCCCTGTATTTAAAAATACATTTTAACATTCAAAGTTGTTTAAATCAATTTAAATTTCAAAACTTCCATTTATTTCAAAACTGGAATACAGATTAAATCTTGATTCCAGATTTAACTTAGATTTTAAAACCATTTACATTTTAAAACTTCATTTTTAAAATTCAAACTACTTAACTAATTTAAAGTAATTAAAACAATTTAAATTTATAAACTTTATTTTTTTTTCTTTTTTCTTTTTACATTTCAAATTAAGTTTGAAAATAACTTTAAGAATTTAACTTAAAACATCTAAGTTTACAAATCATACAAATAATTTATACAAATAATTCATTTCAAAGAAATGAATTTCCAAAAGAACTGATTTAACTTATTTATTTAAAATTTAAAATTTTACTTTTATTTAAAATTTAAAAAATGGTTAAACATTTTACTTAACCCATATGTACTTGAATCAAACCAAGTACTTCTTTCTTTTTCCTTCTTTTTAAAATAGTTTGATTTAAATTTTAAAAAATGTTTGGTTTAAAAATCTGAAAACTGTTTGGTTAAATTTTAAAAATTATTAAAACCTTAACAGTTTCTCACACGCTCGCATACGACATAGAGAAAACTCGAGCCGTAACCCTAATATCTCGAAACCATCTTCGAGACATCAACAAACCCAAACCAAGACACCACCATGCCACTATGCACCTGCACCACTCAATGATGATCTTCCTCCCTTCCATCTTCTTTGTTCATTTTTACATTTTCAAATGAAACCAAAAACAGAAAATTTATTCAAATCTGAATGTTTTTCACTGTAACTATTTTTATGCAAAGCCTGTGAGATTTTCAAATGCAAAACCAAGACCTGAAATCTGCTCTCAAACCAAAAATGAAAACATCAAGCTTTGTAACCAGTTTTCAGTTCAAAAACCCTGCCACATTTTTTCAAATCTGCTATACAAACACTTCTCAAATTCAAGTTCAAATGCCTCTTATAATTCGTCCTAGAGAACAAACGAGTTTATACGCACGGTATAGCACCTCGAACGATAACCGTACCATATAATTCCCGAGTTTCCTCTAGATATTTCCAAAGTTAAGTTTTGTCCAGATTTGATAGTCGGTTATTTAACTATCAAACAATCAATCAATTCAACGAAGTTATTTCCCGTTGCAACCATTAAGCCTTGTTCTCATTTAAAATCCAAACAGATTAAAATTTACTAAGAAAGCTTATTTTACTGGGTAAATATAAATTTAAAACAATTTCTTCTCAAATCATACTTATAAAATTTTCGAATACCTTTCTCAAGTTTATTAAATAAAAATATTCTTTATAAAAGTTTACTATAATATATTATTTTAAAACAACACTTACATTTAATAGATTATATTGAAGAAAATACACTTAAATAATAATTTAATAAAAATTTGCCTTTAAATGATCATTACAAAAATAGTTTTATACTTGAAAAAGTTTAAATAATACATACTTATAAAAATTATACCTTTATAAATATTTCCAAAAATAATAATATTTTTTTTTTGATATTACCAAAATATTTATCAATTCTTTTGAAAACATTATTAAAAATAATATTTATTTTTAACACAAAAATAGGTTCAAAATCAATCCAAATAGAATAAGGCTTATCAATCTCAACGGTACTTATTAATCTAGAATTCATAATCAATACAGACATTCAAAATCAATCAGCTTCCATAGATCGATTCACATTATATTCTCAAATATAATTAACAGATGAATAACAGATATATGCATGAATAACAGATCAGAGATTATCATTGCTAGTAAACAATTACACAGATAATATCAGTTCGATGGTTTAAACTACCCACAGAAGTTAAATTAACTATTTAGCGGAATGGTGTCTGCTTCCGCTGACCAGATGTCAAATGGTTTGAATAATCTACAATAACCACATTTATTTGGTTTGGGAACATCTTATCAGTTAGGCCACAAATTATACGACAGCGTTTATTCTCAACAATAATTTAATTCAATCTCAAACAAGCTTGTAAAATTTTACTTATTTAATTTCATAATGGATCGTACGACGGCGTAACATTCATCGATACAACCCATCTTTCTCAATAACACTTATTTTATTTAACATTTGGAAATAAATAATATCACCTAAGAACTTGTATTCATTCCAAAGTATAAAACATTTATTTTACTTAATTATCAGCAAAATTTTGCTCAAATTATTCAAATGAAAGTCAAGTATGAAAAATAAAAATTATTTTTAAAAGCTTGACTACTTTATGACAAAATAACTTCTTTAAAATAACTTAAATTAAATAGACTTACAGCAAAAACAATTTTATATATTTTAAATTCCTTTGTCTATATAAACGTCAAATAAACATTTACATTAAAGAAAATTAGTTTAAAAGTTTTACTTTAAATCAACATGCTCGTTATAAACTTTGGAAGGACAAACAATTTTGTAAACTTTAAATAAGCATTTGCCTTATAACTAGTTTCTTTAATAATTTAAAACCTGCATTTTTTTTCTTTTTTTAAACAAAAACCCACGGGTCAAAGCCCAAAAACTTAAAGACTAAAGACAACCGGAAAACAAAATCAACCCGAGCTTAATATTCGAACAAACCCAAACGGGCCGTAGCCCAACCCAAAGCAAAGAAAAACAAACCCGAATATCATCCCACCTTCTTCCCTGATCAGCCCTCCCTACTTCCAGTACCAACATCAGGAATCACAATCAACCACGGTCGACTCCTGAAACAAAACCGGGATTCGATCGAACTCAAACACCACTCTGATAAAGCTCGAGACCACGCCGACCACACACACAAATCTTGAGAACACAGCTATGCCTGGATCACTTGTGCACAGTGACGTACGTGCACATGCACACCCACTTCATTAGCTATCTCACCGTCGCGCCATCGCCGACGAGTTTTGCTTCGTCTCTAGACTTGGTTCGTTGCATCGCCGACCCCGACATCACCGTTGATCGAAAATCGATCTCCAGCTCAACCCCATCCTAAACCAGGAAACCACACCACACAACAAATCGACCCAATGCATCGTCGGCCGACCATTACTTCACATGCCACCCATCTTTGAGAAAGCCCACTCCAGCAGCTACCTCCGAGCCAAACCACACGAACTCCGGTTGCTCCACCAACACGCCGTTCACTCGCGTTCGCCGACCACCCGAAACCATCCAAAAACCCTAGAGCCCACTCGTTCAAACAATTCCAACGCAAAACCTTAATTTCTCCACGGTCGACACCTCCCCGATGTCCACCTGCCCCTTCCAGTCCAGGCCGCGTCACCTCTCGACGACGAGTTCATAAGAAATTTATTTTTGAACGGAAAACATTCATCTACTAAATTCTCAAGATATAGATCATTGAAAATTACAATCTTACCACTAAAATTCATATTTTCACCCAAGAATCAAGACTGCATGCTTGGATCCTTGAATTAAGAACATTAAATTTTCACTAAAATATGCTATTTACTGTAAAACCCATCACTTATTAACTACACAGCAAAATATATTCACAAACTAATTTTAAATTAAACTATACTAGCAAATGTATATTTCCCTAGTTTACATCATCATCAAAAATGAACTAGATGAAGAGATATTGGTTTTTGAAACTGGGATGAACAATATTTTTACTGTCAACAGAGAAATCACTTTCATTTTCAAATTTGAAAATAAATGTTTCTCCCATTAAATGTCTTGGTTTCAGAACATTGAAGTTGAAATCTTTAATTTGAAAACTTGAAATCTTTAAAACTAAATCTAAACTTACTTTTGAAACCTCCTGGTGGTTTTTTAAAAAAACAGAGAATGCTTTCTGTCTTCTTAAACTTCCAGGCTAATTTTACAGAGTACTTTCTTTTTAAAAAAAAAAAAATTGTGTTGTTGCTGCTTGCAATTAGAACAGAGGCTATTGTTTTAAGTTACAGGTTTTAATTTTTAAAACAACCACTCAGATCTGAAATGCTCATAAATATATATACATGCTTGCAATCAACAGAAGATGGATAGAAATGACTATTTTGGTGGCTGAAATGATATTGTCCTGATTAGAGAATTTAGACAAGAAAAGAAAATAATTATTACAAATGTTTAATCTATTGTTTACTGATTTAAAATGTATCACTAACTTACCCATAGTTTACACAATTAAAAACTGTTTTGCTTCTTGTTTTATTAACCTGCATCTCTCCTAACAGTAAATAACTTAAAGTCCTTTATTATTATAAATAAACCATAAATTCTTTAAAGTACATGGATGTATACTTCAGAAAATAGACAGCCGACACTTATATTGACAAAGTAGAAATGCAATTGTCACTAATACATTTTAAAACAAAAATAAGAAACTAGATTAAAGTAATACTTAAGGTATGTACTCTTATACATTTTAAAATAAAGGTGAGAAACTAATACATTAAAATAACACTTTTTAGTTAATACACCTTTGTATACATATGTTACTTAAATAAATAACATTCAATAATAACACCCTATATTCATATGTATTATAAGGACTATAAGATGTAAAAACTATTTTTAAGCATTCACGCATACATGTATCCATATATACATCTTTTAATTTATAATATAGAAATATTTTATTTCCAAATAAACTAAATTCATTAGTTATCTACGTATACATATATAGTTTCCTCTTATATATACTTAAGCGATTCTTATACTCATCAATTTTATTTATAACATTTTCATCTATTTAAATATTATAATTTTCCTTTTTAAATTATCATTACATATATATATAACCTTTCTTATTCAAGATGTATATATATATATATTATTATTTTAGAAGCTTTCAACATAAACTCTTTTTTTAACATAAACAACATTATTTATATACCCAAAATCAAAAATATTCCTTTTTACTTCATTACCAATTTCCATCCAAAATTTTATATACATATAAATTTATTATTCCTATATGTAAAAATATATGCATTTGATTTTTCCAATTAACTTAATTCTATATTATATTTTATCTTTAGAATAAAATATACATATTTATCTCTAAAACAAACTACACATATTTAATCTAAAACAAAATATACATATTTTATCCTTTGAAAAAAAATATACATATATAAGAAATTCCATTTAAATCAATCTATATTTAATATAGATCTGAAAATCAAATTATATTGGTTTTAGAAAGTTGTATACAATTATTAATCATTGATTAATGGGAATATTGTGTATTAAAATACAATATTATTGAATATTATAAATTAATATTCATAACTCGAAATGTCAAAAACCCCGGGACATTACAATTCTATAATTAAAAAAGTCCACTTAAAAGGATTTTCCGTTATGGTCACTTAACTGCATTGGCACGATTTTTCTAGAAAATTGATTTGGACATAATTCAAAATCTACTAATGAAATTTTAATTTTCTTTCCTTATTTAGAAGATATGGATATTGTGATGTCCCGGAAATTTGGGCAATATTTATTTAATAATTTCATTTATAATTATTTTAAAATGTGAAATATTGATTTAATAATCTAATTCAAACAAAATTTTCTTTTAAAAATTTATAATTATTTAGTTTGATAAATGATATTCTTTTCAAAATTTATAATAATAATAATTGAATTTGAGAATCTTATAGTTTTAAAATGTTAAAAATATTTAAATGATAAAGTTTTCTTTCTAAGCTAATTTAAAAATATTTTATTTATAATGTATATATGTGTATACATTGTAAATAGGTGTTTTGATTTTTATTTTAAATTTAAATCTAATAAAGGATATTTTCAAATTTATAATATATAGGTGTATAATTTATGAATTGATTTAAATTAAATTGAAAATAGTATTGAAACTTTTCATAAGTCAATTTATAGATCTATCTTGTACTTTCAAAAAGAAATTAAAGTAAATATTTTGTTATAAATATATAATAGTTAAAATTGTATTTTATAATAAAAGTTTATTTTGTTTTATCTTAAAATTGTTTTGAAATAAACTTAGTTTATTTATATTAAAGTATAATATGTTGATTTGAAACTTTTAAATAAAATAAATTCAACATTATTCTTTTCTTTTTAAAATTTTCTCTTGTGAAAATTAGTTTTAAATAATTTAAAAAATATATTCAATCAAATATTTAAATATGTAAAGATAATTCATTTGTAATCATTTAAAGGCTAAATGTAAATGAAACATATAAAACAACTTAAGTTAAAATTAGAATGGTTTTATCTTAAATTAAAACATTTTTAAACAAAGAAATTTATCTTTATATTAGAATCATACATGTGTTAAGCTTCATGTTTTTAATTGGACACTTGTAATTAATTTTCATACTTAAGTAACAAGTGGCATACTAAATCAATATTGAATAAGAACTTAAAACAAATCTTTTTATTTCAAACACTTTATCTCCTATAATGAATCTAAGTTCAGATTTAAGAGAAACTGAAAATCCAATTCCACTTTAAACTCCACAACCTAAACTCAATCAATATTCTGCAAATTTCATCTTTATAAGATCTGCAATCAAGGTTTTAAAACCTGCAAAAGAGAATACAAATTGCAAATTCTTTTAACCTGCAAACCAATATCTTCAACCTGTAAGATCAACTCAACAAAGATGAAAAGGGGAAGCATGCAGACTAAAATCATCACCAAATGCAGTTTCAAAACTAGCAAACATCAAGTTAAAACCAACTTCAACTAGCATGCAAGCAGATTCAATCAATGCATTGGAATTCAGGCTGCAAGGATGACTTGCATCTGGAATGCTTTCTGTTTTTCATTTAAGGTGAGTAAATTTTCTATTTTAAAAACAGTTTCTTCTTTTAAAATCAAACTATCAAGATTTGCAGAATCTAAAGTTTAAATCAAAATGCCTTTTAAATAAGAAAATTAAAACAGTGGCAATTATTAACTGTTCTGTTCTTTTCTCTTTAGTAAGTAATCTCAAATCTATAGGTTGTTTAAAAATTTATATGTGCATGAGATTGAATATAATTGTTGACTGGTGTATGATGGATGTTCTGTGTACATTATTGAATATGCATATATGTGTGTTGTAAATCTTCTACAGACCTGTTCCTGTACTTAATTAGGATTTTTTTTAAAATACAAATCCACTTCTTTATGTCTGAATCATAGTTAGAGATTATTGTGTGAACAAATTATGTTGTGTAGCATAGATTTAGGTTTGAAAAATTTTAACTTAGAAAAGTAAAGCCTGTCACTTTTGAAAATAAATGACAACAAACAATAGATTCCCAAGTAAAAATTACCAAACATCTTTAAATTATTCAATCAAGTTTAAAGCTTTAATACATGTTTAAAAACATGGATATTAAAACATGCATCAAGTTTTAAAAAAAAACTTCTGTGTTGTTAGAAATTTAGAACTGTGCAGAATTTGGTATTTTGGGGATATCAAATCATAAAATAAGTTTTGGAATCTGGAATTCCTTCTGGAGGTGTAAGATTAACTGGGAAGTGGGGGAAAATTCCTAATAGTTGACCAGAGTGGGTTGTTATGATGGTAGAGAGGTTTTTCAGTTTTGAATTTCTAGTTTTATAGTAGCAGAGGTTTTGTAACTGCCTGAACACTATGGTGATTTGAGTGGCCTGAGGTTTTGGGGTTTGGCAGAGGGGGTATAGGTGGAGCAATGGCCGGAGTTGGAGACCATAAGATGGTCGGAGTGGAGTGTCAAGAGGGTTGACAGGTTTGGTGTGTGCTTGGTGAAGTTTTTTTTTCAGGTTGTTGTTTTGCTTGATTTAAATTTCAACCTACGGAGAATTTTGTTGATGGTTGCTATCATGTCGAGGGATGGATGGCTTCTTGGAGAGTTTGGTGAAGGGTGCTGGAAGTCGCCGGAGTAGTGGTGCATTTGCACAGTGGAGATTGGGCTCTGATGAACTTGGGATAGTGCAGGTTTTGGTGACTCGAAGTCACTCTCGTGAATTATGTGTTGTGACTCGAAGATAGAAGGGTTTTAACCCGAAGTAATTTGTTGGTGGTCTCGGGTTTGTTGAGTGCAGAGGTAAACCTGAGTGTTGTTTTTTTTTAAATCTGGAAACCCAAAAATGTTTAAAAGCAATGATTTAAATTAAAGTGTAGGTATGATTTAAATTCAAGTAGGCTTATGAATTCAAAAGTTTTAAATGATGAATTGAAATTTAAAGTAAGGTTTAAATTCAAATTTGAAATCATGTGTAAAATGTAAGTTTTCAGGATTCTTTGAATCCAGATTTTTTATATAAAACAGTTTTGTTTCTTTTTAAAAAAAAAATTCAAAAGAGAATTCAATTTTTAAAACAAAGATTCAAATTTAAGTGTAAGTTTGAACTAGATTCAAGAGTACTTTTGAATTCAAAGTTTAAAAATGAAACTTTTAAATTTTAAGCCAGATTTAAAATTTAGTTTTAAAATCAAGTTTTAAGTATGATTTCAATTTTACTTTGAAACCAGTTTGAATTCAAAGCAATTTGAAATTTTTTAAATATTGGACAGGAAATGTTTTTAAGTAGAATTTAATTATGAATATGATTTCAAATAAAGGTTTAAATTTAAAAGAATTCTTTCCTTTAAGTATTGAAATAAAATTATGATATGTTCAACTTTGAAAGTTAAAATAATCTATCTATTTTAAAAGACTTGATTTATTTTTAGTAAAATTTAGTAATATAGATTTTTCTTATATAATAATGATGGTTCTTTATCTTAAGGTTTGTAAATTATTTAAATTTGGAAATGTTTATATGGTTAAACATTTTTAAATCTTAAATTTTAAAATGGAAGTTGAATTTAATTTTAGGAGTGTATTGTTTAAATACATTTGAATAATTAATAAGTCATTAATAAGTAAATGGATTAATTTGGAAATTTAGAATTTACTTATTTGTTTTGATTTTAATTAATGTTATGGATTAATTTATAATTAAAGATGATTAATGAATAATTAATCTAAGATAATTCACTTAAGTAAGGAATTAATGAAAATGTTGTTAATTATCTAAGGGTAATTAATAATTAATTAATGAGATTAATTAACTGAAGATTATCATTTGTAATTGTTTAAGTATAATTACTTTATAAAAGTAATTAAAGGGTTAATTACATATTGTAATTAATTCTGATATTGTGCTTTGTTAAATTAATTAATTAGAAATAATTTAATAATTTAATGATAATAGTTACTTAATGTAATTTATGGAACAGGATTTCTTAGAGAAGTGATAATTGATAATTATTGGAATGTAATTAAGGAAAGGTGATTTATTTTAATAGTAATTTGGATAATTACTTTTGTAATTAACCAAGGATTAATTAATGAAGGTAATTAATTATTGGATAATTAATTTATTAATATGTAATTAAGGGTAGTTAATTACTGGATTTAAATATTAATCAAGGTGATTAATAATTGTATTTTAATTTTAGATTAATTACTAAATGTAATTAGATTTAATTAAGTAATTAATATAAATATTAATTAGAGATCATTAATTATTATAATTAATGATGTAATTAAGAATTGTTTAATTAAGTAATAATTAATTAAATAAGTAATTAATTAATTGTAATTAATTAAGGATAAATGTAATTAATTATAGTTAATTAATAAATGAAGTAATTAAATGTTAATTACTTATGATTAAGGTTAATTAATTTTATAAAATTAAATTAAGACTAATTACTTATTATAATTAGTGAATGATTAATCATAGATATTTAATCAAGTTAAATACTTAATAAATGATTAATTAACTAGGTTGATTAATCAATAGATTTATAAGAAGAATTTATAGATGAGTAATTAATTTAATTTAAATTAAATTAATTAGAGATAGAAGTAATTAATTTAATTCATTTTAAATTAATTATAATTGGTGGTTAATAAATCATTGCTTATGAATGTTATTGATTGGATGATTGTGATCTCAGAAATGAGGTGAGTAGTATCTATAGGATATGGATGCTTAGTTATAGTATGATGGATTATTATTTTGGTTGTGATGATTGTCTGTTGTGATGATTATCTGTTGTGATAATGTTATGGGTTATCTGTTATGATGAGAATATGTAGTTTATCTACCTGTGTGAAATAGATACTAATAGAATGATTTAATTGGTTAAAACCCTTAAGTATAACTTGGACATTAAAATGGCGTTTGGTTTCGGTGAGACCGGGATCGGGTTTCCATATTGGATATCCGAAAACCACATCGATTCCAATTTAAATGTTAGGTCGTTAATCCAAGTGGAGCAAGTGAAGACTCGAAGTGTAAGGGCTATACGTCAGTATAACTCTGTGGGTGATTCCGTAACGAGTTTGACGGAATAGTACTTATAGGTTCGAGATGGTGGTTCAGAGTGCAAGGGTTATCGTCATTAACTCTGAGGGTGATTCCAAAATGAGTGTAACGAGATAATGCCTTTGGTTTCGTTCGAACCCGGAACGAACTTGTATGGATTGAATGCTTTCAGAACATCGTCAGGTGGACGATGAGCATTCTAAGATAGATGTGTTCTCTAAAGGTAATCGTAGCCTCAAGCCTCATCAACCGGAAATGGCTAAAACAGGGGAGGTGCAGCAAGACTTCGTGGGTAGCCCCCATTGGAGAGTGAGATTTACCCCTGTCTAGAGGTCCCTTTTATTTCGGCTGTGTGGACGGTTGTGAGCTCCTACCGTCGGGGTTGTCTTGTTCGGAACTATTCAGTAAGGAATGGGTCCGGCCTTGTGTTGCAGGGGAGTTAGGGTGGCTCCTCGGTACGGTGATCTAGGCCACGTACTGTGACGGGCGGTACCCCAGTAACCCTGCCATTGATGGAATCCAAAATCCAATAAGTGCCCGTACGGTTTTGATTGTGCCCAACTATGTTGGAACGTGAGATGTAAGCATTCCAGCTATTTCTGTATTTTATTTTGAAAACCCTAGACACTATTATAATATCACTGGATTTCCTATCAAATGCTTTGGTTAGCGTAAGGTAAAAACTTTTCCATGTTTATGTGTGGGAAGTCTTACGTGATACCTTTTGTTTTCAAAGGATTTTCTAAAAGTTAAGAAACTTTTAAACCGTTTACTCACACCAGACCCCTGTCTGACCCGAGTGTTTATTTTCTGTTTTATTAAACTCTTGGGTACTCATATTACGTATGAGTAGTCAAGTGATTCAGGATTGCTTTGACGAGTCTGGAGGAGATAATGGAGCAGGAGGCTTCAGCGTGTAGATATATATAATGGTTCCGCTGTCTTTGAGTTGTATCTGTTTTTCTCTGATATACTTGAATTGTAATTGCTAGACAAATGTTTATAACTGTCTAGTTTGTGTTGTATTGGATGTAAAACTCTGATGTATATGATACTATGTAAAGTATTATGTGATATAATATAATTTATTTGTTCCGCTGTGAGATTCTGATGTTGTCTGTTTCTTTCTTTTCTTTCTTTTCTCTTTTCTATCCCTTTCTTTCTTCTTAGCGATGCGACTTCCTGGAGTTTGGAAGGCAGGTCGCTACAGATATAATATTCTGGAATTTTCTTATCTTAAAGAATTCCGAGCTATATTCCACTCTATACACTCATTTGAATTTTTTGGCGCGAAATCGTGAACTACCGTTGCGCGACGCGTCTAGTTTTAACTTATTTTTAATATTTGAAATAATCTATTCAAATTGAATTTTATTACTTATAAAATCATTATCAATCATTTTAAATCAATATTTTCACTTTTTAAAGTATTAAAAATGTATCTTCACAATTTTCATATTATAATATTATTTTATTCCTATTATAATATTAAATTTTAAATCCAATTTCAATTCAATTTCAATTCTAACTTCAAATTAAACTCAATTAAAACTTCAATTTCAAATTTGATTTCAAATCCATCTTTAATTTCAAATCTAATTTCAATTTCCATTTCATTTCATTTTCAGTTTGGTTTTCATTTTTGATTTCACTATTCATTTCAAATTCAATTTCAATTTTAATTTTACTTTTAATTTCGGTTTTGAAAAGAGACTTATTTATTCCAATATATCTCACTAAAAATGGGTCTTTCTTAACAAAGGGAATAGTTGATTATTTCAACTAAGTAACATAACAAATTTAACTATGATGGTAATATAAACATAATAGTATAAATTATCAATTATTCATCCATTCAATCAACATGTCCAAACATTCAATTCATCCAACGCATTCAAACAATTATTCAAATATCCATATCATCTAATGGTGATTATCTAACATAACAATTAAATTTGATAATCACTATAATTCAAAAAGCGATGAGAATTTCTCACCTTTATATCCACTCCGTCAATCTTTATGTAAGATAGCGTGCTTCTTGAATTAATGTGTCTTTTCCGTACGTCTCGATTATGCAGCTTTCCTTTCCTTTCTCGTTTTCTTTTTTTCTTTTTCTTTTTTGTATGCGTGAGCTTGGGGGTATGGAGTGTACGGCCTGGGCTATAGTGTGTGGGGGCTTTAGGTAGGCGGGTGGGTGGGTTTTGGTGGCATGTGTGGCTGGTTGCGTGATTTTTGGTGGCAGGTGTAGGTGGTTGGAGGGGGGTACGGCCTAGTAGGGCGGAGGTGTGGTGCACGAGTGTGGGGTAATGGAGCTTGGCCGTGGGTTGGAGGGGTTTGGTCGTGGGTGTGGTGGTGATGTGGCTCGGTTTTGGTGATGTAGGGATGTGGTGAAGTTTGGTGATGGTGGTTGAAGGAAATGGAGAGAGTAGCACTAGGAAAATGAAGAGAATGGTTTGTAAAAGAGGGTGAGAATGGCATGGCTATTTATAGATGAAGTTTGAGTGGCAAATGACATAAATATCCTTGCTTACTTTTTAATTAGTAGTGATATGAAGTGCATTTAATGTGTGGAATGATGGTTTAAGAAGAGTGTGCAAGTGGTAAGAGAGATGTTACCATTTTAACATATAAATTTGCTCCTTTTCCATGCATACACAACATTTCATAAATGAGACATGATATATATTTAATGATGTTGTTTATAAAGTTTTTATTAAAATTTAATTAGTCAAATCATGTCCTTTTACTTATATATATTTGTGTGTGTGTGTGTGTATTTAAACTTTCCTAATATAATCATTTTTTTATATGCTAAATGTATAAGTTTTAAAAAGTTTTTAAACTGTATATGCACATATGTGTATGTTAGGAAATGTATCATGTTACAACAATGTGGCTACAACTTGTTTTCGTTGAAAACGGACGTTTTAGTTGATAAATTTTACAGTCAAAATTTGACCTTATTATCAAGATATATATTAAAGTAAACCAAACTTAAAAATGGATTTTTTTACTTCTTTAAATAAATTAAAACATGTTTATTTTAAAATCATACTTAAATAATATCAAAATCTCTATTTTTACAGTGTGTAAAACTGACAAAATGCGACAAAATTTGAATATTTTTGTAAAACGATTATAAACATATTTTTAAACCTTTTAATATACTTCTATTATCTTTATTAAGTGATTTTAATATAATTTAACTTTTCAAACAAATATTTAAACCTATTTATTTAGGCATTTATTTATTTTTAACGAAACTTAACCTATGCAGATTTGTTCTAAAATCCAAATTTATATTTTTTTAATTATTAACTATAAGAATAAATAATTGCTCTATTATTATTTATTATATATAACTTATTTATTTAAGTTTTAAACCTTTTTGAATTTGAAATAACTAAAATCTCTCATTTTCAAAGTAGCGAAATTACGGTCATTACAAGTAGTAAGACAACATGGTGGAGACTTGAAAAGGTTTGGCATGAATTTTGTCCCTTAAATTTGTCCCTCTGACTAATTTCTCCTTTGTTTGATGATATTTTTCTTCCACGATATTTTCATTTTTAACGTTGAATTTTCTGAAAAGTAATATTTGATAATAAGTTGAATTGATTTCATAAAATTAATTTTGATATTAATTCATTTCTTGAGAATATAATATTCACGAAATATACATATTGTTTATACAACGATTTATTATCAAATTATAAATAGATAATACCATACGTAAAACTAGCACATGAGTCGCATACGAATAATGCCAAAAATATAGCGAGCTTAAAATAAATATCGTATAATTATGAACCTTGATGTTCTTGATTTTAAGTTTGTAGGTTTCTTTAATTTTGTTTTAGTTTTTAGTTTTAATTATTATTTATTAATGGTGTAACGATATAGAATTTTTAACATTTCAAAAACGAATACTAAACTTATTTAAATCTTCGGATTTGATTCGAATTTAATAATTAATAAGAAAATTATAACGACTCGATTTTTAATGATGTATTTTTATTTTATTTATAGGATTCTTCCTTAATATTTAATTTGAGAAATATTTAATTATCGTTTGATCATTTTTTGGCAAACGACAAGATTTTATTATTTTACGTAACCAGTTAACCAATGTATAATATTATTGTTCTAGGATCGTTGTTTTTGTGCCCGATTGAATTTTTGTTTTATTGCTCGTGATTCGAATGCGAACGAAATTTTATGCGGTGAGATGATAGAAATTTCAAATTAAGCATAATCATCACTTACACGAGCAAACCATCCATCTTATTCATTCCTTTCCTTTATCTTTATTTTCAAGCAATTAGTGAAAGGAAAAATCAATAATTTATCTTCAAAAATCCAAAACAAGAGAAATACTCAACGAAAATTGCAAAACAAAAATCTTTGAACTCGTACTGACCCATCTACAATTGCATACCCATTTAATGGTGCAACATCAAGAGATGGAGCTCGATAGTCTTGGGAAGTGCTTGGCCAACCAAGGTTTAGAAATTTGGGCGAGGGAGGCAGTTTTATGCTAAACGGATGGTATTAGGAGCTTAAAATAATTATCATATAATGGTGAACCTTAATGTTCTTGATTTAAACTTTGGAGGTCCCATCAATTATTTTTAGCTTTTAGTTATTATTTATCAATGGTGTAACGATCCATAATTTTTAATGTTTCGAAAAGGAATATTTAATTTATTTAAATATTCAGACTTGTTTCGAATTTTGTAATTAATAAGAAAATTGATTTTTATTATAATGACTTGATTTTTAATGATGTATTTTTATATTTATTTACATGATTTTTTCATAATTTTTAATTTGAAAAATATTTAATTATCGTTTTTTTCATTTTTGACAAACGACGATATTTTTGTGATTTTATAGAATCACTTAACCAGTGTATATTATTATTGTTCTAGGATCGTATCATGTTTTTATGTGCGAACGAATTTTTGTTTTGTCGCTTGCGGTTCGTACGCGAATGAAATTCTATGCGGCGAGATGACAAAAATTTCAAATTAAGCATAACTCATCATTTACACAAGTCAACACTCTAATTCATTCATCCCTTCCCTTTATCTTTATTTTCAAGTAACCAGTAATAGGAAAAATCAAAAATTTATCTTCAAAAATCCAAAACATGAAAAATACTCAACAGAAAATTAAAAAACAAAAATCTTTGAACTCATACTCACCTGATCTACAATAGCATACCCATTTTAATGGGTCCGACATCATGTGATAGAGCTCAATAGTCTTAGGAAGTGCTTGGCTAACTAGGGTTTAGGAATTTGGGCGAGGGAGGAAGTTTTAGGCTAACCGGATGGTATGGAGGGGTTTGTTATGTCGAGGCGCACCTCTGGGTTATTTTTGGAGAGGAGTGGCGCTAGTTTGGAAAGGGCAACCTCGGCTAGGTCGGGCTCTAATTTGGATAACATGGGTCAAGTTCGTCGATTTTTAGTCTAGTGTATAACCGTGCAAAGAGTATTTGGTAGGAAGAATTGAGAGTATTTTCATTTAGTTTTGAGAGGGAATAGGAAAAGAGATGAAGAGAATGGTGCATGGCCATGGTTGTACCAGGGTATTGTGCGTGCAAGTGTCTTGAAATGGAAGGGAG
Source organism: Allium cepa (assembly GCA_030765085.1). Taxonomy (NCBI): domain Eukaryota; kingdom Viridiplantae; phylum Streptophyta; class Magnoliopsida; order Asparagales; family Amaryllidaceae; genus Allium; species Allium cepa. The sequence continues at coordinate 441,113,914 of CM060929.1, forward strand.
AAGTAGTGGTTAATTAAATAAATCAAAATGTAATTAGCGTAATTAATAATTAATTTATTCTCAAGTCTTATTGTAACAATCCGGATATTTTAACGGTTTTAAATTAATATAATTTACTGAATTTGTGCGAAATTTAATAAAAAGTAAAATAAAATTTTGAAATATAAATTTAATATTTGGAATGCGTCCAGTAAAATATAGCAACTGATAAATTTTCGTCTGAAAATATGAAAGTTTATTTCGTGCATAAAATTACTTCAATTTAATCAGTTAAAAAGCGATGAAAATAAAACGTTTTCGAAACCTAAATATTTTTACATAGAAAAATTCTAAAACATCTTCTGAGCAAGATGTCAGTTTGTCGTTTTTTCAAATTCGGACTTCTTTAGCTCCGTCGATCTTATTTTCCTACGTTATTCTTGCATTTTCCGCCAGTAGAAAATTTTGAATTTTTATAATTCAATCGTACCACTGATATCCATATTCCATTTTGATCGTCTCGTCGTGCTAATCTCCGCGGTATATTTGTTTCTATATTTCGGGGTCTGCACGCCACAAAATCAGTAAAACGTCGAACCGTATCGGTACCGGTTTGTGCCTTTTTGTTTTTGTGACTTTCTAAAATCCCACCGTGTAAACCAATGAACACTATCATTTATTATTTTCAAAAATCAATGTTTGACATTTTCTTTCGACTGGTTTCAAATAAATATTGGTGCGTTTGCAATTCCATTGTCATTCTCATTTATTTCACATGTCTCCACATTTTCCAATTTCATTCGCTTCTTCCAATTCCATTTATTTTGCCCACCGTGTCTTTTGTTGTGCATCAGAGCTAACTTCTCCTCCATCACAAATTTTCGTCATCCCCTTCTCACGTTCTCCTAGCCACCTCCACCACAAACATTACTGACCACAGCAGTCTCGCTTCTACACTCTCTTCCACGTCCCGACGGCCCACGTCTTCATCTCTACCTCATCTTTCCATGGCAGCCCTTGCCGAGCCAAGCTCGCAGCAGCCGTGCACTGTTGCACACCATCGCCTCTACGACAAAGTGCAGACGTGTCGCCCCTCTCCTCAATCTTCGCCCGAGCACAGGCGACAACCCTAAGCTCAGATCCGACCCGCCTCTCCGCCTTGAACGACGCATCAACCAATGACTTGTCCTATCCTCCGCCTGGCTCCTTGCTGTCATCACTGAAGCATTGCTCCGCCTCTTCCTTTATAGCCAAGCACAGCTATGGCTTTAGAAAAAGAAATAGTAAGCAATGTGTTATATTGGTGCTGTGTTAATTTCTTTTATTTGTTAGTCATATATAGTAAACTAAGTTATTATATATAAGTCATGCATATTAGTCTACTTGAATATACTACTGCATATTTTTTTATATAATGTAAGTCCAATATATATATCAGTAATGAGTATATTGTATGCTAAGTTTTGTATGTTGGTCTATATATGTAGTATTATGTTGTTTAATTTTGTTAGTTTATAAATATAAATTTGTTTTCAACTGTTTCAAGGTAGTCTTGTTTTGGGAAGTCAGTGAAGTATTTATAGTATACCGGTTTCACAACTTTAGGCTTGAGGGAATATATGTTGTTTACTAGTTTATATTTATAACTAGCTACTGCCATAGTACTAACACCTCAAACCATGCTCACGTACAACAGCTTTTGAATATCTATATCATCATCGTGTACAAAATTTCCAACCTAACATGCTATGTCAGGGACGCAACTATCTAGGTTAGAGAAGGTGGATTTTGCACAAATAAACTTATGTTGCTGTATATTTATAAACTTATGCCGAAAGTATTTTTTTGATTTTTTTTGATTTTATGGTATATATTAGGCTACAGCTAATTAATTATTTGTGTTTATATATGTGCTTTCAAAGTGCTGCATAAGGATTGACGTGACATACACATACAGCAATTTAAAAAAAAATTACTTGGATTTTAATAAGTGTAGTGTATAAAAGTTTACAAAGTATCAGTTGGGTATATGTTCTTTTACGAATATTATATTGGTTATTTATATATATATTGGTTTTCGAATCTTAGCACGGTTAAATGGATATGTAAGGAGCTGATTTTTTTTTAGTACAAAATTAAGAGTATGTTCTAGGTTGCATGCCGATCTATTTTTGCACATATATCATATAAAATATGGGAAGCCTGCATATATTTCGTATTTAGGTCTGCATATATTTATATATTATTTAAAATACACTAGTCTGTCTGCATTTGTGGTAAATAGAGTATGAATATATCTTGGTTCCTTTCGTTTATGATATGAGTATAAGTTGAAATTGTATTGGTCTGCATACTTTAGTTATATAATAGTACGTATATGTGAATATACAAGTTTACTAAGTATTAAGTTTTTTTTATATAGTTGTGCTATATTGGCTGTTAGACTTGGTCAATTTAAAATAATGCATGCTGTACATATATTGGCAGAACACGCATATAGTGAAGATGTACATGTTGATAATTGAGTCTATATTTGATATATATACGTTGGCTAGGTTGTATTGTACTTTCAAGCTGGAAACAGTATACGAAAAAAAAACGATTTCATAATGATAATAAAATTTGTTGTCTACATCAAACTAATTCTGATTAAGTTCATAAATTCTTATATATCAGCTATGACTGGCAAATTCGTGCAAATCTTGCTTCATTTTGAAATTCATGCTTGGACCCGCAACTCATCTCTTTCTCATTCATCTCTAATCTCGAAAGGTGAGCAATCACTTACGATTAATATTCTTTTATTTATTAAATTTGATTTCAATTGAAACGACAATTGAAATATGCTGCCGTTATTTATTGCACTATTATTTATGTATCAGCTCACCTTTGACATCTGACACCATTATCTGTTGTTTACACGATGATAATTCCGTTTGATTGATAATTGATTGATTGTTTGTTGTTTATATTGGATGTTAAATTGTAATGTATAAAGTGATAAATATTATGCAAATTGAATTTGACGTAGGGTAGTTAAAAATTTAAATCGACATATGTGTAGAATTTGATTAGTTAAATTTGTATAATATGACCCCTTAAATGTTTAATTATTTGACGTAGCAAATAGTTAATTACCCTTGAACCATTTGAATTTATGGTATGAAATCGAATAATAAAATGTCAAGTGTAGAACCGCATAAATAATAGTGTAATAATCTTTAATCTACATGAATTGATAGTGTAGATTCTAGAAATAATTATATTAATTTGCACAAACAACAATGTGAATTAATATGATTATTTCGGGATTATTTGAATTAATTATTGGATTGATATTGATGTTTGTTATTGGTTATTTATTTACATTGACACCATCCCAGTTATCACACTGCAAGTTCCCTTTGTTATGTTTTGATTTTTGTATTGAAATGGAATCGGGTTGAAATGATAAATACCCAAATGAACTTGACCTACGATAGAGAATTAAATAAAAAACCCGATTGGTCAATAATTTGATTTAAAAGTAAAATGAAGATTTTATTTGGATAAATAATAAGTTTTGAAAGAAGTTGGAATTTGAATTTAATGAAAGAAAAATGTTAATATTTAATATTTGAAACAAAATATTAATATAATAGTTGTTAAAAGAATGTTGTTTTATAATAAATTATTTGACAATAAATTTGGAATAATTCGTTGAATTAAGTTAAAATTATTTAATAATTAAGTTGAAATTATTTGATAATTAAGCTTTGAAATTATTTAACAATTAAGTTGGAAATTATTTAATAATTTAGTTTGAAAATTTTTAAGTTTGAAATTATTGAATAATTAAGTTTTGAAATTACCTAATAATTATATAAGATTGAACTATTTGATAATTAAATAAAATTGAATTCTTTGATAAGAAAAAAATTGAACTTTTGAATAAGTGAATTTGAACTTCGTTGATGAAAATTTAAGTAAGTTAATAAGTGAAATTAAACTTCTTGAATATGTGAAATTTAGTTTCTTTATTAATTGTTTGAAATTTGTAACTAAGTAAATAAATAAGTGAAATCGAATTTCTTTAACAAGAAATAAAAATGTGATTTATTGGAATTAATGTAAGACGTGAAATTTAGAGAATTTGATTTGATGAATTTAATTTAATTCAATTTGAAGTTTTGATATAATGAAGTTGAACGTAAGTAATTGATTTAATAAATTGGAAATTAAATGGAAATTGTTTTGGATGATAAATTAACTTAATGAATATTGAAGGAAATTGATAAATGAGTTTAAATTGGTTTGAATGTTAAATTAAATTAATTTAATGACTTCGGAATGAAATTTATATATGAACTTGAATCAATATTTGAATTGTTTAAATAAAAGTTGAAATCGAATTATAAGATTTTAAAAGGGAAATTTGAAAGTTTTGAAACATAAATTGTGGAAATTGATATCGAAAGACAAATGAAATGATGGTTTCCGAATGTTAATTGAAATTGATTTGGTTTTTGAAGTATATTAAACGACCAATCGGTGTAATAATTACGAAAGTTATTAAAGAGACCGGAATCGGTTATGGACATACTCTGTGTCTAAACCGAAAACCACTTTAATAACTATACGCGGAGTGTGATCCAGAATGAAGTGGTTGGAATGATGTACGCGGTGACTGAAGAAAGAGAACGATAATGGATAGCCTTGACACTTGTGTCAAATTGGAAATGACTAAAACAAGAGCCGGGCCGGGGCAAATAGGGTTAGCCACCTCGAGCGAACGCACTTCTTCGTAACTACTACTCATTACTTGTTATTGATTGGTGCACCCTCGGAATTTCAGGAGTGTTGTTTCGCGGTGTTGCGATCGTTGCGGCGATGCGTTCTCACCAGTCCGGATCAGGCAAACGGTAGTTTCACTACCTTGGGTATTGCCTCATTGCCTTGTCATACTTTTATCCCTATGTATGCTACCACTACGAATTTGTTTTGTGTTATACCTATGGAGTACTCCCTGATAGCCCACTAGTTTATGGTGGAGTTTACAGTGCTGTATAGACTATGACATTTATATAAAATGTGTTAAGAGAGATAATGGTAAAGCCTTAACACTATTTTGATACTTTATATTACTGATAGACATTATCTATTTAGCGTACACTATTACATAGTAGATAGTTTAACGGATCCTTAGAGGATGGTTATTCCAACATCCTTTGAGTTACTTGTATTTCAATTGTTATTTCACTTGAGTTGGATTTATTGATATAAGAATGTTAATCCTGACTCGAATGTTTTGTGTTTTGCTTTACGCTCGGGTCAGACTGAGTGGTTCAGCTTTTGAGACTCACCTTTGGAGTTGGAGCTTCGCCTAGAGATCCAGCCATCTATCCAGTCTTTAGATTTTCAGTTGATTCCAGTGATGTATTCTGATTCTTGTATTTGACTATTTTATTCGAGACTTCTGTTGTAACTTATGTAACTTTGTTATATATATAGTAGCTTCATGAACTACTATCTTTTGCTTCCGCTGCCTATTATTACTCTGTTTCTGTGATTACTTATTTACTGTATATGTTCATTTTGCCAAATTTAAACTAACAATTCGGTATTTTGAATTATTCAAATCCGACATGTGCGGATGCGAATAGTCCAAAATAGCGGGTCGTTACAGTTGGTATCAGAGCTTTGGTAGCTCTAGGCAAAACTTAGCATATATGGTAAATGTATTATACAATCACTCTCATTTGAGTTTCAATCTCATCCTTTTGACTCAATTCCTTTGAATTTTAGGACATTCCCTCGGTTCCGAAATTCATTCTTGTCCCTCACTATTCGTCTTCTTTCGATTCCGGAGCATCCCATAATTCCGCTTCGAATGATCTTTATAATGAATCGGCGGTCTCGCCAATTTTTCAAATTATTTGTAAATGGGTGAAACTCCTTTACAATAGGCATCGATTTACCGAAAATTTCTGTATTCTCGGTCTACGATGCTATCTATCTCCGGCTATGCCTGAATTCAATTCCTTGAGATCAAATGTTGATTTACTTCGAAATTCAGCATCGATCTTATTTTTGAGGTAACGGTCGACCAGGTTAAGGTTGCCCGTGAATTAAATAAGCTTATCCATCTCCTAAATCTGTTAATTGAATTATCTTATCTTCTGTTCAAACTTATTATTGAATCAAAATTCTCTTTGATTGAGTCCATCAAATTTGAAACTCTATCCTTATTTTGAAAATTCATTCTTGTATCGTCGAGCAAGGAAGTGTATTTGTAAATTTTGGTTCAAAATGTTTTATATATATTGTGTTGTTTGAGTTCTTGATGTTGATTTAGGTTTTCGATCGATTCGTCTGATCAACGCTATCGATAGGATTTCCAAAACGCTTGAACAGAGCAAACTGACACAATAGTATTTTCAAGTTGGTGAATAAAATGGATTTGTATGATTATAATATATATAAGTATAATTTTTTCTGAAATTAAAATGTTAATGAATCTGTTGTCTGAAATGTTAAAATTTAATTTTCATCTATTGTTTTATAAATCATTAACTATTTCATAATATAAATAAATGAGTTTATAAAATTTCGTTATAATTTGATTTGGAAATTTGAATTGAATATAAATTGAAATTTGAGAATTTAATTTCCGATAATTTCGAGATATAGTTTTAAAGTTTAAAATGTAATTATTTAAAATATTTTCGAATAGGAATGGTTTTCAAAGAATTTTAAATAATTAAATCAGTGCTCTTCTCTTTGTCGCTGGAAAATAATGTTGGTGATGACGGCCGCATCATCGACATTTATTTTCGAGTTTCGATGTGGAGAGACCAATTCGTAGCTTTACTACAGTTTTGTTTGGAAATTAAATCGATTTAAATTTCTTAAGTATGATTTGATTCATATATATATATATATATATATATATAGGTATATTAATTTAAATTTAATTTGATTTGATATATATAGTACATAATAATTATCTCTAAATTGTTTGAAGTTAATCGAAAATTTAAATTCTTAAAATTTGGGTAAAAGATGATTTCGATTCTAAATGAAATCAAATTTTGAATTAATATTTAAATTTGAGAGAATTGAATTAGAAATTTACTTGTATAATACTCGATTTCATTCAATATAACTTACCTAAATTGCTCAAAGGTTAACTATGTTATTGGATAGTATACAATATAGAATGCCTTATAAATAAAATTTGAGTGCGTATAATAAATGTTATACACTTAATAATTTTTTTATATAAAATGTTTCTGGAGATAAAAAGAATAATAAGTTAATTGAATAATAAATATGATTAATAAAGTAAAATTTTGTTTTGAAAGTTAATAAATTGAATTAAATCAATTTAAGGTAGTATCTTGAATTAATTGAATTTAAAATTAAATTTCGTTTTGAAAGAAACCTTTATTATCTAACATTATTGAATGTGAAATCAAGTCAATTTGATGAAACCTTGATTTTAAAACAAATTGTTGAATATAAATTTATTTAAATTGAAATTTATACGGTTTGAACTAATTGTTTACTTTGTATTTCAATCTATTTTCTTCTGTTTGTTTCTATTCTCCCACCTCTTTCCTTTTCGAGGACGAAAAGTTTTGAGTGGGGGAGAGTGTAACAACCCGAATATTTTAACGGTTTTAAATTAATTTAATTAACTGAATATGTGCGAAATTTAATATAAAATAAAATAAAATTTCGAAATATAAATTTGATATTTGGAATGCGTCCAGTAAAATATAGCAACTGGTAAATTTTCGTCTGAAAATATGAAAGTTTATTTCGTGCGTAAAATTACTTCAATTTAATCAGTTAAAAAGTGATGAAAATAAAACATTTTCGAAACCTAAATATTTTTACATATAAAAATTCTAAATCATCTTCTGAGCAAGATGTCAGTTTGTCGTTTTTCCAAATTCGGACTTCTTTAGCTCCATCGATCTTATTTTCCTGCGTTTTTCTTGCATTTTCCGCTAGTAGAAAATTTCGAATTTTTATAATTCAATCATACCGCTGATATTCATATGCCGTTTTGGTCGTCTCGTCGTGCTAATCTCCGTGGTATATTTGTTTCTATATTTCGGGGACTGCAACGCCGCAAAATCAGTAAAACGTCGAAACGTATCGGTACCAGTTTGTGCCTTTTTGTTTTTGTGATTTTCTAAAAGCCCATCGTGTAAACCAATGGACACTATCATTTATTATTTTCAAAAATCAATGTTTGACATTTTCCTTCGACTGGTTTCAAATAAATATTGGTGCGTTTGCAATTCCATTGTCATTCTCATTTATTTCACATGTCTCCGCATTTTCCAATTACATTCGCTTCTTCCAATTCCATTTATTTTGCCCACCGTGTCTTTTGTTGTGCATCAGAGCTAACTTCTCCTCCATCACAAATTTTGGCCATCCCCTTCTCACGTTCTCCTAGCCACCTCCACCACAAACATTACTGACCACAGCAGTCTCGCTTCTACACTCTCTTCCATGTCCCGACGGCCCACGTCTTCATCTCCACCTCATCTTTCCATTGCAGCCCTTGCCAAGCCAAGCTCGCAGCAGTCGTGCACTGCTGCACATCATCGCCTCTACGACAAAGTGCAGACGTGTCACCCCTCTCCTCAATCTCCGCCCCGGGCACAGGCGACAACCCTAAGCTCCGATCCGACCCGCCTCTCCGCCTTGAACGACGCATCAACCATTGACTTGTCCCATCCTCCGCCTGGCTCCTTGCTGCCATCACCGAAGCATTGCTCCGCCTCTTCCTTTATAGCCAAGCACAGCTATGGCTTTAAAAAAAAAGTAAGCAATGTGTTTATATTGGTGCTGTGTTGATTTCTTTTATTTGTTAGTCATATATAGTAAACTAAGTTATTATATATAAGTCATGCATATTAGTCTACTTGAATATACTACTGCATATTTTTTTATATAATGTAAGTCCAATATACGTATCAGTAATGAGTATATTGTATGCTAAGTTTTGTATGTTGGTCTATATATGCAGTATTATGTAGTTTAATTTTGTTAGTTTATAAATATAAAATTTGGTTTCAACTGTTTCAAGGTAGTCTTGTTTTGGGAAGTCAATGAAGTATTAATAGTATACCGGTTTCACAACTTTAGGCTTGAGGGAATATATGTTGTTTACTAGTTTATATTTATAACTAGCTACTGCCATAGTACTAACACCTCAAACCATGCTCAAGTACAGCAGCTTTTGAATATCTATATCATCATAGTGTACAAAATTTCCAACCTAACATGCTATGTCAGGGACGCAACTATCTAGGCTAGAGAAGGTGGATTTTGCACAAATAAACTTATGTTGCTGTATATTTATAAACTTATGCCGAAAGTTTTTTTTATTTTATTTTATTTTATTTTATGGTATATATTAGGCTACAGCCAATTAGTTATTTGTGTTTATATATGTGCTTTCAAAGTGTTGCATAAGGATTGACGTGACATACACTTACAGCAATTTAAAAAAAAAAATTACTTGGATTTTAATAAGTGTAGTGTATAAAAGTTTACAAAGTATCAGTTTGGGTATATGTTCTTTTACGAATATTATATTGGTTATTTATATATGTATATTGGTTTTCGAATCTTAGCACAGTTAAATGGATATGTAAGGAGCTGATTTTTTTTAGTATAAAAATAAGAGTATGTTCTAGGTTGCATGCCAATCTATATTTGCACATATATCATATAAAATATAGATAGCCTGCATATATTTCGTATTTAGGTCTGCATATATTTATATATTATTTAAAATACACTAGTCTGTCTGCATTTGTGGTAAATAGAGTATGAATATATCTTGGTTCCTTTTGTTTATGATATGAGTATAGGTTGAAATTGTATTGGTCTGCATACTTTAGTTATATAACAGTACGTATATGTGAGTATACAAGTTTACTAAGTATTATTTTTTTTATAGTTATGCTATATTGGCTGTTAGACTTTGTCAATTTAAAATAATGCATGCTGTACATATATTGGCAGAACACGCATATAGTGAAGATGTACATGTTGATAATTGAGTCTATATGTGATATATATACGTTGGCTAGGTAGTATTGTACTTTCAAGCTGGAAACAGTATACGGAAAAAAAAATCGATTTCATAATGATAATAAAATTTGTTGTCTACATCAAACTAATTCTGATTCAGTTCATAAATTCTTATTTATCAGCTGTGACCGGCAAATTCGTGCAAATCTTGCTTCATTTTGAAATTCGTGCTTGGACCCGCAACTCATCTCTTTCTCATTCATCTCTAACCTCGAAAGGTAAGCAATCACTTACGATTAATATTCTTTTATTTATTAAATTTGATTTCAATTGAAACGACAATTGAAATATGCTGCTGTTATTTATTGCACTGTTATTTATGTATCAGTTTACCTTTGACATCTGACACCATTATCTGTTGTTTACACGATTATAATTCCGTTTGATTGATAATTGATTGATTTTTTATTGTTTATATTGGATGTTAAATTGTAATGTATAAATTGATAAATATTATGCAAATTGAATTTGACGTAGGGTAGTTAAAAATTTAATCGACATATGTGTTGAATTTGATTATTTAAATTTGTATAATATGACCCCTTAAATGTTTAATTATTTGACGTAGCAAATAGTTAATTACCCTTGAACCATTTGAATTTATGGTATGAAATCGAATACTAAAATGTCAAGTGTAGAACCGAATAAATAATAGTGTAATAATCTTTAATCTACATGAAATGATAGTGTAGATTCTAGAAATAATTATGTTAATTTGCACAAACAATAATGTGAATTAATACGATTATTTCCAGATTATTTGAACTAATTATTGGATTGATATTGATGTTTGCTATTGGTTGTTTATTTACATTGACACCATCCAAGTTATCACACTGCAAGTTCCCTTTGTTATGTTTTGATTTTTGTATTGAAATGGAATCGGGTTGAAATGATAAATACCCAAATGAACTTGACCTAGGATAGAGAATTAAATAAAAAAACTCGATTGGTCAATAATTTGATTTAAAAATAAAATGAAGATTTTATTTGGATAAATAATAAGTTTTGAAAGAAGTTGGAATTTGAATTTAATGAAAGAAAAATGTTAATATTTAATATTTGAAACAAAATATTAATATAATAGTTGTTAAAAGAATGTTGTTTTATAATAAATTATTTGACAATAAATTTGGAATTACTCATTGAATTAAGTTAAAATTATTTAATAATTAAGTTGAAATTATTTGATAATTAAGCTTGAAATTATTTAATAATTAAGTTGGAAATTATTTAATAATTTAGTTTGAAAATTTTTAAGTTTGAAATTATTGAATAATTAAGTTTTGAAATTACCTAATAATTTTTTTTTTTTTTTTGAAAAGCAAAGAGCTATAAGCTCATATTATTGACTAATATCAAATTACAACTCACACTTACAAACCCAAGGTACAACACTAATACAACACATACACTACAGGCACTGAAACACAATACAACTCAACCTACAGGCACTGAAACTAAGAAAAACACATACACCACAATACCCACTTTATCAATAATAACTATAGAACTGACAACCAATTACCACCACCCTCATTCATAAACATGGATTATAAAGTTTCAAGAACAACTCTGAACCAACAATCAGTTACAACATCAACCTGAAGACAGACTTCAATATTATCACATGCTAGGAAACCAGCAATTATCAAACTTCCACATCAAACAGAGGTTTTAAAATGGAATTCAGGGAGTAGGCATTTCATCAGCAACAACTTGATTTTATTTCATAAAGAATACTGCCATGTATCAAGTTATAGAGTTGAGAAGCATTTTTAACATCAATTCCAAAAACTCTATTATTTCTCTCAGACCACACTGCATGTATCAACTTCTTGAGCAACTTTAAGAGCATAAAAGTCTTTCTTGTTTTCCATCTAGTAGCTTTGAAGACATTAAACCATTCAATAGCACTAACAGTAGAAGGTCTATAGTATCCACCATTGGACAAAAGCTTAAACCAAATTTGATATACAAAAGAACATTCAAAAAACAGATGAGTATTTGTTTCCTTATCAGCTCTGCATAAAACACAGGTATCTTCTGATATTAAACCCAATCTACACAGTTTTTCTTTAGTATTCAATGCATTTGCCATCACTTTCCATAAAAGTAATTTCTCTTTAGCACTTCCTCCACATTTTCAAATTCTTGAATACCAAGGAAAATATGAACCAACTCCAGATAGAGATTTGTATACAAGTTTAATAGAATATGGCTTTCCTTTATCAGACCAAATAAGGAAATTATCATTGTTGATAATTTGATTGTTAGTAATAACATTCCAGAGCTTCCTGAGAAGACAAGAACTAGAGTATGGTAAAACAATATTATCATCATGGATAAACTCATCAACTATAGCTGAATCAGAGATGCCAGAGTTTCTTCTGAGATTATAATCCACCACAGTACTTAAAATTAAACCTTTCCTAGCCCAAGGAGAATGCCAGAATGAGAGTCCTTTAATTTGTGTATAGTTACATTGTAAAAAGGGGATAAATGTTTGCCTAAGCTTAAGAATACTTCTCCAACTCCAGCTGCAGTTCTGTGGAATTTCCATAGTCCAAAAATTCTTATGACCAATCAAGTGATGGTTTACCCATTGAGACCATAAGCTTTTATCAGATTGAAAAATTTTGTTGAAGTAAACTGATATTGCAGCCTTATTCCAAAGAAAGATGTTAGTTATACCAAGACCACCATTCTTCTTAGTTTCAAACAGTTTGTAAAATGAGATTGGGATTAATTTCTTGGAAAAAGGGTCTCCATGCCATAGAAATTTATTAAGTGCACTAGAAATCATTTCAATCAGTTTAACAGGAAGAATGTAGTGCCTTGTCCAGTAGTTGGTCATGGCAACAGCAATGGATTGAATAATTGTTAATCTACCTGCTTGAGAAAGTTTGTCAATAGGCCAAACAGTAAGCTTTTCAATGATCTTCTCAAAAAGAGGTAAGCAATTATGCTTTGTAATCCTTGAACTCAATATTGGTAAACCCAAATAAAAGGAATTCTTTGGTAATTCAAGCAATCCAGAAAAATCAATGATATCTTTCTTCTGAGATGAATTTAAGCCAGCAATGTAGATATTTGATTTCTGAAGATTTATTTGTAATCCAGTAATAGAGTGGAAAAGATCAAGAGATGAAATAATAGATTGAATATTTTGGAAAGTGGGTTTTGTGAAGATAATAAGGTCATCAGCAAAAATTAAATGAGTGATTAATGGATTATTACATTTGGGATGTAGTTGTAACTTATTTTTAACAACCAGATCTTTCAATAGAGAATTTAAAAGCTCCATGACTAATATGAACAAGTAAGCTGAAATTGGATCACCTTGTCTTACACCTTGTTTGCCTTTGAAATAACCATACATACTACCCTCTCTAGTAATAGAATACCTAGGTGATGAAATACATGAGTAGATCCATGCCAAAAAAGGTTGGGGGAAATTCATTCTGGACATAATAGCTAAAATAGAAGGCCAAGCAATGGAATCAAATGCTTTTTTAATGTCAAGTTTAAGCATGCATCTTGGAGAAATATTTGATCTCTCATATCCATACATCAATTCTTGTGTCAAAAGAATATTATCACTTATTGATCTACCAGATATATAAGCAGCTTGGTTATTTGAGATTATAGAAGGTAAAACAGCTTGCAATCTATTTGACAAAATTTTTGAGATTATTTTGTAGATGATATTGCAACAAGATATAGGCCTGAAATCTGAAACAGCAGATGGATTAATTTTTTTGGGAACCAGAGTGATAGCTGTTGCAGCAAGACAATCAGGGAATTTGTTTTGCAGGAAAAAATATTGAATGGCTTTAATAATATCAGATCCAACTATATTCCAACTTTTTTGAACAAAATGAGCATTAAATCCATCAGGTCCTCCACAACTGTTAGAATCCAGGCTAAAAACAGCAGATTCAATTTCATTTTGAGAAATTGCAGTAATCAAATTATTTGATTGAGAAATAGTAATTGTAGGGAGATTAGTATGAAATAGGGGATTAATATCAGGAGTGAATAAATTGGATGGAGCCAGAATGGATTTGAAGTACTGAACAAAAGCCTCATTGATTCCCTCAAAAGTATTAACCATGTCACCAAACATATTCTTGATCTGATGAATACATTCATGATTCCTTTTTACTTTAATAAAATTATGATAGTACCTAGTATTCCTATCAGCCTCCTTCTCCATTCTCAAGTGAATCTTTTGTCTAAGTGAAGAGACTTCCTTTTGAATAGCATTGTCTAGAGAATTTTTTAATTGTGATTCCAAAAGAATTAAGGAAATATCACATGGTCCCTCGGACAACAAAGTCTGAATTCTATGAAGCTCATTTCTAATTTGAGTGGAAAGATTAAAATCCTTACCAAAAATGGTAGCAGACCACTTCCTAAGATGAAATTTAAGAGCCTTCAATTTGAAAGTAATATTTGACAGAGGATCCCTTCCAAATTGTAAGTTCCACACCTGCTTCAAAATAAAAAAATATTCATCTTGCTTAGTCCAGAAATTAAAAAATTTAAAAGAGTGTTTTGTACCATGTATATCATTGATTCCACAATGAAATAATAATGGGCAGTGATCTGACAAAGATGGATTTAAGATATTATAAAAGGAATTTGGCCATAGTTGAAGAAGAGAAAAGTTTAAGAAAATATGATCAAGCTTACATAAAGTAGGATTACCACTCCTATTATTAGACCATGTAAAGTCAGGACCAATGCTTTTTGCAGATAGAAGATTAGATTGAATTAGTGCACTGTTTAAAGGAGAAATGTCTTTAAGAGATAAAGGGGTACCACCAAGTTTCTGATTACTAGCATACATGGAATTGAAATCACCACCAATCAGCCATGGAGTAGTATCTGATTTTAAAGAAGGAAGGAAATTAAGAAAATCTTGTCTTAAAGATAAAGAGTTGTGAGCATAGACAGAAGTAAGATGAAAAGAAACATTTGAAGGCAAGTGCAAACATAGATAGTGAATAAATTGATCAGAAGCATTTAATCTGGAAACTTTGAAAAAATTTGGATTCCATAAAGTAAGCAATCTTCCATGTTTGGCTTCAAGAAAATTATCATCATATAACCATGATTGAGCAATCAAATTCCTAGCCTTCAAAGAGGCATTTGTATCAAGCTTAGATTCAGATATACACATAATATGTATATTGTTTCTAAAAATAAGATTTCTAATGTCAACTTGCTTTGAGGATAAGTTAG
This sequence comes from Allium cepa, assembly GCA_030765085.1. Taxonomy (NCBI): domain Eukaryota; kingdom Viridiplantae; phylum Streptophyta; class Magnoliopsida; order Asparagales; family Amaryllidaceae; genus Allium; species Allium cepa. Next base: position 441,129,244 of record CM060929.1, read on the forward strand.
CCCCTCTAATATTCCAAAAAGCAATATTAATCATTTAGAAGGAAGAGGAGGAAATATAGTGGTAGGATTTTTCCTAGTATGTCTATGATGAGAATTGCTTTTGGAAGAGGATAAAGGTAAGACTTCATGTGGCTTAAAATTTTTGCCTTTATTTAGATCATCAGAATTACTTACAATATTTTTCACAGATTGTGAATCAGAAAGCTCAATAGAAACAGAGGGTGGTGGTAAGACAATATTATTTGGAGGGGACAAATGAAGATAAGGTGAATCAGTATTAAGGATGGAAGACTTAGCACTAAACTGAGAGGAACAAGAAGTTGAAGTGGATGTTGATGAGATTGGAGGAACAGAAGAATCTAATAAACTAGCAGATGGTGATGATTTTCCATTTATTATGAAGGAAGCAGATGGTTCAGAGACCACATCATTATTAGCAGGAAGATTATTAAAACCAGAAGCAGAAGAGCTAATGGAATGAATTAGAGTAGATTTGGAAGAGAGAACTTCACAGGCACTATTATTATTAGCAATAAGAGAAGTATCATTCAAAACAGCAAAGGAATTATTATTATCAGAAGAACATGAACTATTATTATGAAGCACTACAGATTCAACTTCTTTGCCTTTTTTCAACTGATTGCCAGCATCATAAGTAAAAAAATTTCTATCCATTGAAACCACTTTCTTCTGTTTCCAAGCTCCTTTATTCTTTTTATTAACAGTTCTCCAATTAACATCAACTGCACTACCATCCTTAATACCACCTTGATAATTATCTACCTTCATACCTACCATATGATTATTATCATCAGGAGTAACACAATCAACCCCCCCAACACTCTGCTTGCTCACAAACTCACAGGATAAAGTATTATGCCCAAAGACTTTACAATGAGTGCAGATACTAGGTTTCCAGTCATAAGACAGTTGTACATCAGGACAGTTACTTCCTAATTGCGGAATATGAATAGAACTTGGTAAATCACAATCAGGAGAAATCTCTACAAGTGCTTTAGCGTACTTAAATCTTTGTAATTTTTCAGTGGAACTATCAAAACATATCAATCTACCAACGTGACATGCAAGCCAATTAATACCTACTAATGTCCAAAGAATGATGGGTATCCTGTGAAAATGGATCCAAATTGGTACCTTCTTGATCTGAGCTTGCGTTAAACCTATCGAAGGATCCCATTTAGTTATAATGAACATTCTACCTCTAATGAAAATTGGATCCGACTCAAGAACAAGATCTCTATCTTCATGATTAGAAAACTTAAAGTAAAAATTATAACCATCAGATTTAAAATCAACATCACCTTTGAGTTTCCAGAATCTCTTCAAGAAATTGACCACAGATAAAAAAGAAAGAGTACCATCCAGAAAGAATCCAACCAGGTGATCATTCCAATACTTAATACCTTCCTCCTTAACTACATCAGGCAAAACAGTGTTAGGCTTATCACGAGAGATATCAAAATGAATCGGTTTATAAGATCCAGCATTCCTAGGTAAAGATTTGAAGAGCGAAGACCAATTCGAAATCAAAGAAGGAGGAGCTAAAGGAACAGATGAATTCAAAGCAGACGCAAGAGTAGCAGAAGAAGAAGGAACAGAAGACGAAGAAGTTGAAGCGGAAAGATGAGAAGAGACTAGAGGTGGAAACGAGGCGGAATCAAGAGAGAAAGAGGAGGAAGAAGGATCAGGCGCCATTAAGATTTCAAACGGAAGCGGACAAACATGGTTTTTCCCAATTACCTAATAATTATATAAGATTGAACTATTTGATAATTAAATAAAATTGAATTCTTTGATAAGAAAAAAATTAAACTTTTGAATAAGTGAATTTGAACTTCGTTGATGAATGAAATTGGGTTTGCTTTATTAATTAAGCTTTGGAAAATTTAAGTAAGTTAATAAGTGAAATTGAACTTCTTGAATATGTGAAATTTAATTTCTTTGTTAATTGTTTGAAATTTGTAACTAAGTAAATAAATAAGTGAAATCGAATTTCTTTAACAAGAAATAAAAATGTGATTTATTGGAATTAATGTAAGACTTGAAATTTAGAGAATTTGATTTGATGAATTTAATTTAATTTAATTTGAAGTTTTGATATAATGAAGTTGAACGTAAATAATTGATTTAATAAATTAGAAATTAAATGGAAATTGTTTTGGATGATAAATTAACTTAATGAATATTGAAGGAAATCGATAAATGAGTTTAAATTGGTTTGACTGTCAAATTAAATTAATTTAATGACTTCGGAATGAAATTTGTATATGAACTTGAATCAATATTTGAATTGTTTAAATAAAAATTGAAATCGAATTATAAGATTTTAAAAGAGAAATTTGAAAGTTTTGAAACATAAATTGTGGAAATTGATATCGAAAGACAAATGAAATGATGGTTTCCGAATGTTAATTGAAATTGATTTGGTTTTTGAAATATATTAAACGACCAATCGGTGTAATAATTACGAAAGTTATTAAAGAGACCGGAATCGGTTATGGACATACTCTCTATCTAAACCGGAAACCACTTTAATAACTATACGCGGAGTGTGATCCAGAATGAAGTGGTTAGAATGATGTACGCGATGACTGAAGAAAGAGAACGATAATGGATAGCCTTGACACTTGTGTCAAATTGGAAATGACTAAAACAGGAGCCGTGCCGGGCCAAATGGGGTTAGCCACCTCGAGCGAACACACTTCTTCGTAATTACTACTCATTACTTGTTATTGATTGGTGCACCCTCGGAATTTCAGGAGTGTTGTTTCGCGGTGTTGCGATCGTTGCGGCGATGCGTTCTCACCAGTCCGGATCAGGCAAACGGTAGTTTCACTACCTTGGGTATTGCCTCATGTGCCTTGTCATACTTGTATCCCTATATACGCGACCTCTACGAATTTGTTTTGTGTTATACCTATGGAGTACTCCCTGATAGCTCACTAGTTTATGGTGGAGTTTACAGTGCTGTATAAACTATGACATTTATATAAAATGTGTTAAGGGGGATAATGGTAACGCCTTAACACTATTTTGATACTTTATATTACTGATAGACATTATCTATTTAGCGTACACTATTACATAGTAGATAGTTTAACAGATCCTTAAAGGATGGTTATTCCAACATCCTTTGAGTTACTTGTATTTCATTTGTTATTTCACTTGAGCTGGATTTATTGATATAAGAATGTTAATCCTGACTCGAATGTTTTGTGTTTTGCTTTACGCTCGGGTCAGACTGAGTGGTTCAGCTTTTGAGACTCACCTTTGGAGTTGGAGCTTCGCCTAGAGATCCAGCCATCTATCCAGCCTTCAGATTTTCAGTTGATTCCAGTGATGTATTCTGATTCTTGTATTTGACTATTTTATTCGAGACTTCTGTTGTAACTTATGTAACTTTGTTATATATATAGTAGCTTCATGAACTACTATCTTTTGCTTCCGCTGCCTATTATTACTCTGTTTCTGTGATTACTTATTTACTGTACATGTTCATTTTGCCAAATTTAAATTAACAATTCGGTATTTTGAATTATTCAAGTCTGACATGTACGGATGCGAATAGTCCAAAATAGCGGGTCGTTACACTTATAAAATGTATATCTCTCCCATACGATGTCCAATCCAAACGCAGTCTTTTGCATTATGCACACAATGGCGACAGCTACGCGATTGTACTGGTTTCGTTGAATTTGAAGCAAGTGAAATTTTGGACTAAAATCGAATGTCGATCAATTTTCGTTCAAACTGGAATGCCTAAGCTATGTTGGAATTTCGGTGAGTTAAACTCGCCTTTTTGGATAAAAAGTATGACATATAGTAGACACAAATTTACTATTATTTTGGCTGAATTATTTGTTGGTTTGGTTAAAATATTCCCTTAAAAGCGAACGACATTTAAATTGTATTGTACGGAATTTTGTCAGAAATTTTGATTTCTCATCGTGTTGATTTTTAATTCCAGTTATATATCTGTTTATTTTAATTTTTGTTATGTATCCGTTATATAGATTGTTAAATGCTAAATTTTGATAGTTTTCCATCTTGGATATGACACTAACATATGTTAAAAGTTAAACCTTTTAGTGATAAAGGTAGAAATAACATTTGTTAAGGGTTATAGTAGCTGGCCTTGTTATGGTTTTTTGAAATACTATTAATTATTGTTTGAGCTCGGAAATGGTTTTTGATTTAGAGATTTGACTTTTAAATATGATTTTGGTAATTTCCATGATATTTTATTTAAAATATTTTTTAAACTTCTCTATTTTACTTCAACCTTTTTATTAATCTTTTCTAAACATATGGAAATGTTTTTAATTATTTGGGAAGTATTTATTTTTATAGAAAAGTTATTATAATAATGAATATTAATTTTTAGGGGAAAAATAAAAGGGGTTTATCCTTTATTTTAAAAGTGATTCTATTTTAAAGGAAGACAGAAATATTTTGAAATAAATATTTGTGAATCGTTTATGTAAAATGTTTCATAAAAGGATAGATTTATAAAATATTGTTTTATAAGTAAAAGTAGTTTTATAAATAGTGTTTTATAAAAAAAAAGGAATGGTTTTAGGAATGATATTCTATAAAAATGAAACTAATATCATTTTGATAAATTGTAATAATTAATTTCATTTGAGAATTTTTGGTGATATAGGAAAAGATCTTTTTATGGAAGTATTTGGTCTTACTTTGGAAAGGCATATTTGTGTTAACTATATAAGATTTATAAAAGTGGGTTTTGGATCTATACAGGATTTTCTTACGGGATTTTTATAAAGGGGTTTTATAATTATATTATGAGGCTTATGGGAAGTATGTGAGCCTTGTAAATATATAGTTTGAGATTTATTAAAGGAGTTTATAAATTATTTGGGGAATTTATAAAAGGAGTTTTATAAATAGAAATGATTTTATAAAAAGAGTTTTATAAATGGAGTTAGAGTTTTATAGATAATATTTTATACGAGTTTGTAAATATAAAAGAGTTTTGTAAATAGAATGGAGTTTTATAAAGGAAATTTATAAAAGGGGTTTATAAAAAGAATGAAACCTGATTTCCATAAATTATCAAATTTCAACTTATGGTGGTAGGGAATATGTTCTTTTCACACTTAACACTAAATTCCATGGTATGGAAAGTGTAACAACCCGCACCTTAATTGTTTTATATTTCGACAAAAATTGAAACCTAAGCCCATCAGAGCACAGATCGTTATATTTGGTACCTACGAATAAGCATGAGATTTATCAGAGACTGATAGAAATCTAAACTCATAGCATATACAATAATAGGATAAGAAAAAGGAATATGATTGCTACATTCGAATTAATGGTATTCCTTAGATAGTAGATTGTCACATCAGCAATGAGCATGAGAGAAAGAAGACTCTCCAACAACAAAGCACATCCAGCTTAGTGGCTTGTTCCTCTAAATCTATCCTGTGGGTTGTAATGAGGAGGGAGTCAGAACAATGTTCTAGTGATTAGAAAAATATAAACTGTCCATGACATAAACTTATACTGATAAGTTTCCATTTAATCATTATGTCCATTAGGGTTAGCAATTCTAATCTTACCTTGCATTGCACACACGATTATATACTTACCCCTTCTTAAGGTACGAAATACTAATGAAGCCATATCAACCCCTCAATACCTCCAAACTCATTAGCCACTTAATACTTCTAAATAAGAAGTGGGCTTCTATAATACATTTAGAGGAGAAATAGGCAGGCTTTGTCATTTATGACCTTAATTGAGGTAGACCCCCTCATTTAAGACCTATTTCCAAAGCAGTTTCCTAACAATATTGTCAATGGTCACTGGGTCCTCGCAACAAGACCACTAACCACCTATTTAAGCCCTCCAACATCTAGTGTCCAAATTACTACATTTATTGCCAACAAAATCGTAGTCATGTAATAAACAGTACCCAAGCCACTTAGTACCTTTTTATTAGAAAATAAGCAAACTCTGGTCATTTAAGATCTTAACTAAGGCAGGCCTCGTCATTTAATACCTATCCCTAAGGCATGCTCTTAAACGGTACTACTATTATTTTGGCTTAGCAATGTAAGAGACGGTACCAAAGCCAATTAGTACTTCCCAATGGAAAATAGGTAGACCCCATCATTTAGTACCTACTTCTAAAAGCGTGCTCCTCAATGGTACTATCTAGCTGTCATTGCTTGAAAATCTCATTAGACAACTTAATACTTCTTTTATAGGAAAGAGGAGGACTTTATAGTCAATTAAGAAGCCAAACCTGAAGTGAACCTGCAATACCCTTAAGTTTAAATAACATTATTCAGAAGATTTAATTAGATAAATTAAATGGAATAATGTAGAGACTAGAGTGATAAGAAGATTGAGATTGAAAACTAAATAGGACCATGCCTTAACTAAATGAGTTTATAAAATGGTTTTATAAGTTAAATACCAAAGGGAATAAAGCAAGGGTAATATGGGAATAGCCATATATAACTCTATAGCCCCTAAATCCTTACTTCATTCTCATTCATACTTTCATAAAACAAAAACATAAACAAAAGGAGATCAAGGTCGGCTATAACCCTAGGAGAAAAGGAGATTAAAATCAATTAGAAGCTAAGATTCTAGCAAGAAAGAATTAAGTAAGAACAAAACTCAAGTTCCTTATCCAAACAAGGTGAATAATAATCTGTATTATGTTTTGTTAAACATTTTAAATTTTGGGTTTAAGGTTTGAAACCGTTTGGGTGGATTGAATGATGTTATGCTTTGATTATGTACCATGTTTTGATTTAAACAAGGATATTTATGTAAAGGTATAATTCGATTTTAAGGTAAAAATCGTATAAAATAGGTTCCAACACCTTGATGGTAGAATATGTTATGTAAAACATTATTTTGGAGAGTGGTTTAAATTTTCATAATATTTTAAGCTATAAATAATTTATTATGAATTTTGAATGAAAGAAATAGTTATTTTGGGTTTAAATTGCTTAAGGCAATAATGTAATATTTTCGGGTCTGATAATTTATGTATGATAGAAAACATATTAAAAGTAAATTATTGTAAGTTTTGGAGATTTTTTCTAAGTGATTTACTATGGAGATTAAATTCGTTAAGTTTGGGGATTTGAACATATTAATTGTTTTATTATGAAGAAGGGCTTATTTGCTAAATCGTTTTCAATTTTCAATTGATGAATTCGACAGCCTTTTTTAGAAAAATATTTTGATAAAGGATTGGCAACCAATCATATTTGACAAATTAGGCAAGTTAAGTGGAAACGAATTTATTTTAGGAAAAAATTTAGTTTTGTTTCGAATTACAACCTTGCCACTTCCATTTGGTTGCTTTCGAAATCATGCCTAGTAGGCCTTTCGAACCCATTCAAAACTAATGCACCATCAAGAAAGGTGCGTGGTGTACTGAAGAAAGGTGGAGGGGACGGTGCCGAAGGCTTACTTTCGATGGGGTTGAGGCTACTTTTAAATAGCTTTCGAATCAATCAACGTGCCTTTGTTTTAATGGAAGCTTTCGAATGAATTGCCGCTTGCCTTTGTTTTAATGAAGCTTTCGAATGAGTTAACACATATTTAGTTTTGAAAAAGTTCTTTCGAAAGGGTAGCCGCTTTTGAATCTATTCGAAACCTAGCCGACGTATTCATGCCTTTCGAATTAGTTAAAGGCCACTTTCTTTATAACTTTAAATCAATGCTTTCGAAAGGGAAGCTTTTGCCCTTGTAAAATTTGAAGCCGCCTTCCCAATGCTTCAAAAGGGTAGTTTGAGCCGCTTTTAATAAAAGCTTGGAAGCAATGGTTTCAAAAGTATGGTTTTGAAACTATCATCTCCATAAATTCTTTTACTTAAAATCAATACTTTCGAAAGGGTTACTTTTGCTTTCATTTTCTTTGACCCGGACATTTTTTTTAATGTTAACCCAAGATTTCGAAAGAGATACTTTCAAACGGTTTCGAAGCTATGCTTCCATTAATTTTATTTGAACTAAGTACCTTCGAAAGGTAAGATTTAAGTGTTTCAAAAGGTAAGCTTCAAGTGTTTCGAAAGGTATATCTTTAATGGTTTCGAAAGGAATGTTTTGAAAGGAAGATTTTAATACTTTCGAAAGGTATGTTTTTAATGATTTTAAAAGAAAAGGCCTAAGGTTTTGAAAGCCTTAGTTTTCAAATAAGAAACCCAATCTCAATTTTTAAAAATAAATCCGCAGCAATGTGAAAGAGCTTTGAAATGGCATTTAACTTTGAAGTTTTTGAAGAAGCTTTCCTTGCTAAAGATAGTGGGTTAAGGGTATTAACCATATTTCATTAGAAAATGATTACAAGGAAGTTAAATCATGAATGTTTGTATTGATCAATTATCATGTATGCTTTTGTAGACATATCCACTTAATAATTCTATTTTCATATTCATGTGTTTTTGTTATATCAATGTATCTAATATTACTGCATTTGGTCACCGAGAATTAATAACTATGGATGACTAAAGTATCCGTAGTAGTTAGTTTTGGACCTTCAAGTTGGGCATGTTACATGTTGGTATCAGAGCATAGGTTTTTGTAAATTTAAAATCATCTTGAATCTAAAAGATTTTCAAACATAACCCAATAAATCAAAAAATAAGATCGGGGTTTTGGTCAATGCTATACTAATGTACTTGTAATTGTTATATATATATAAGTACTTATTCCCCTCTCCCTCTTTGACCATTCTTCAATATCTTACTAAGGCTTGTATGTAAATATATGAGAAAGCAAGAAATGGAAGAGGAAATCTAGATGGAGGAAGCATTGCAACCAATGAAAATGCTTGATCCAATACCAGGAGGAATCCGGGTCGACAGGAAAATGCTTATCCAAATGCAAATGCCAATGTTGGTGCTGGAACCCCACCAGTAGATATAGGCATGATGTATCGGTTGTCAATCTGATGCAAGCTAGAGCGGCTGCAGGAGTAGCCAGGGGAAATGTTGTGAATGTTGGAGGAGCTAATCTTGTGGCGCCAGTTGGCAATAACTATGACAAGTTGAGCAGGGATTCCACCAGTCTTGGTGGAAAACATTTTTGGAAACAAAGGGTGCCGTCGAAGTAGAAAACTGGTTACTTCATTGTGAAATGATCTTCATTGACTTGGGATTAAACGATGAGCAGAAGAGGAGACTTGCCTCTAGACGGTTGTAGGGAGCAACACTTCTTTGGTGGAATAGTGTTACCATTGGGAGTTCACAAGGAAGAGTTGACTTGGGTAGAGTTTTATAGGAGATTCGAAGAGAGGTTTATGTCTAAAATTGCCAAGTCGGTATTGCTGAGAAAGTTCATAGACTTAGTGCAATGTGAGATGTCGATGACTGAGTATGCTACGAAGTTTGATGAGTTTTCCAGATATGGATATGCTACCATTGACACTGTTATTAAAAGAAATGAGAAGTTTATTTGAGGGTTAAGACCCGAGATTGCTATAATGACTATGCCACATCTCCATGATCCAAGTACAGTTGTAGCGGAGATGACAATCCGGAATAAAGAGATGCTTTCTACTTATGGGAAGGAGAAGTAGGTTGAAACCGAGGGTTTTCAGGGCAAGAAGAGGAAATTCTTTAAGAAGAAAGGAACCCAAAAGGGAGGTGCTGCCAAGAAGGCGAAGACTAATCTAGTTTGCTTTAAGTGTGATAAGAAGGGGCATTATGCTCATGAATGTCGAACCGGAAAAGGGAAGAAGGTTGCAGATAAGAAGGGAATAAAGTGCTTCAACTATGACCAAATTGGGCATTACAAGAATCAGTGTCCAGAACCGGTCAAAGCAGACAAGTGAAAGGTCTTTGCTTTAGGACCATTGTCTACTAGGCCAATTGCCACTGAGAAGGGGAAGACTGTGATGGAAGGTACGCTTTTGATTCAGTTAGGGTACTATTTGATACCATTGTGTCGCATTCATTTATATCTCAGTATTTGGTAGATAGGTTTTGTTTAGAACCCTTATACGTTGTTACTTCCTTAAGGGTTGCAAATCCAATAGGATGGTATGCAACTTTGGGGATAAGATGTGACTAGTTAGAAATTAAACTGTTAGGTCATAATTTTGCATGCAATTTGTATGTTTTTTATTTCTAGTCCTCGAGATCATTTTTGGTATGGATTGGTTAGACAATTATGATGTTAGGATATTTTCCCAATATAGGAAAATATTGCTAGGGCACCCTAATTGTCATAGTTGAATTGTATCTCAGTTGAGAACTCAGATCAAAGTGCTTATGCTTTGTTGAGTACTATGGAAGTAGAAAAAGAGTTAAATCAGGTTTTGATAGAAAAAGAGTTTGTAGATGTTTTTGACACTCACAGTCTACCACCGAAGCCAGCTATTGTGTTACGGATAGATATTGCACCAGGAGCAGAACATGTAAGTAGACCACCTAACAGGATGACACCGATTGAGATGAAGGAATTGAAGGTGCAGCTAGTGGATTTAGAAGGGAAAGTTTTCCTTAGACCAAGCTGTTTGCCTTGAGGAGCGGCGACGGTGTTTGTTAAGAAACCAGATGGGTCGTTATGTATATGTATCAATTATCGTAAGTTAAACGAGAGGACGATCAAGAATAGGTATCTTTTGTCGAGAATCAATGATTTATTTGATTAGTTCAGTGGAGCCAGAGTATTTTATTAGTTGGATTTGGCGATAGGTCTCCATCAATTAAGGGTGGCAAAGGACAGTATTCCGTTGACGGCATTTTGGACTAGGTATGGTTTGTACAAATGGTTAGTAATGTCATTCGGGTTAACTAGTGTGCCAGCTTTCTTTATAGATTTGATAAACCGAGTTTTCCGAGAGCACTTAGATAGGTTCATATTGGTATTCCTAGACGACATTTTAATATAATCTACGGATGAAAGAAAGCATGAAGTTCATCTTAGAGTAGTGCTTGAGAAACTGAAGCAGCATCAACTGAAAATGAAGTTTTCGAAGTGTCATTTGTAGAAGAAAGAGGTTAAGTTTCTTGGTCGCGTGGTCTGAGAGAAGGGTTTTTCAGTTGATCTAGATAAAATCGAAGCTATTAACAACTGGAAGGGACTAGAGACGGTGATTGAGATCAAATGTTTTTTTGGACACGTGGGCTATTGCCAGAGATTCATTAAGGATTTCTCGCGGATAGTGGCACCTTTGACTAAGCTAATTAGGAAGGATGTAAAGTTTATTTGGTCTGAAAAAATATGAGGAAGCATTCCTTAAGTCAAAGCATTTGTTGATCAATGCATCTATACTAGTAGTTACAGATGGGAATCATGGGTTAGTGGTGTATAGAGATGTATGTGACATCGGGTTAGGAGATGTGTTAAAGCAGAAAAGTAAAGTTATTGCCTACGCTTCATGACAGCTTTGATTGCATGAAGTGAGATATTCCACTCATGATCTAGAGTTGGCAGCGGTAATCTTCGCACTGAAAGTATGGAGAAATTATCTCTTAGGGGAGAGATTTGAGTTATACACATGTCATAAGTCCTTAAGGTATCTATTCGCTTAGAAGGGGTTGAGTATGAGATAGCAGAGTTGGCTGGAGTTTTCAGCCACTTATGATTTTGGTATAAAATATACACCTGGAAAAGAAAATAAAGTAGTAGATGCTCTTAGTAGAAAATATTAGAATGTTGTGTTAGCTTTGTTAAGGAAATGGAAGGATCTAGAGGCTTTGACTACTTGTAGTGTGTAGTTAAGATTGACTGTTAGTTCTAGTCAGGGCACTACTATGTTGTCTTGCTTGGAAGTTCGACTAGTTCTGATCGAAAGGATTACTTTTAAGCAGAAAGAAGACCCATTGTTAGCCGAGAAGATTAGAAGGCTTGAGGTTGGATTAGAAATTGATGATCTAAAAGATTTTAATCTTGACTAGAAGGAACGATTGAGAAAGAAGGGACGGTTGTGTATTTCGAATGTTAAGGACTTAAGGAGAGAAGTTCTTAGAGAATGTCGTCGATCTAAATTTATGATTCATCCTAGGGAAACCAAGATGCATCAGGACATGAAAAGAAGTTTTTACTTGGAAGGTATGAAGAGGCATGTTGGCTTATGGGTAAAGCATTGTGTGAACTGTTAACAAGTATCAAAATCCTAGTGGGTTGCTTCACCTTTGAAGATACCAGTTTGGAAATGACATTTGATATCGATGGATTTTATAAACGGGGTTCGTAAGTCAAATTGAGAAAATGAAAGTATGTGGAACATACTGGACAAGTTGACCAAGATTTAGCATTTCATTCCAGTTAAGTCAACTAAGACGGCACATATTTTAGCTAGATTATTTATGAAGAACATTGTTAGACTGCATGGAATTCTTAGTAGTATAGTAAGCGATAAAGATACCTTTTTCACTAGTGAATTTAGGATTAGTCTACAGGATGTGTTAGGTACCAAGATGAGTATTGCATATTACCCTCAGACATATGGAAAGATAGAGAGAGTCAACAAGGTACGCGACGATTTGTGAAGAGCTTATGTGCTAGATTTTGGTGGATCTTGGGAAGATCACCCACATTTAGTTGAGTTTTCCTATAATAATAGTTATCATATTAGTATAGGAATGACGCCTTTCGAAGCTTGGTATAGGAGGCCATGCAAGTCACTAGCATATTAGTTGGAAACTGGAGACATATTAGTCTTAGGTCCAGATCTGGTAAGAGAGCCAATAGAAAAGATTGAGTTGATCTGAGGTAGGATGAAGGAAGCTCAGTTTAGAGAAAAGAGTTACGCAAATAAGTGGTGTAAAGATCTAGAGTTGTCAATTGGAGATAGGGTTTTCAATAAAGTATCACCAATCAAGGGTGTGGTATGATTCAAAAAGTCAGGGAAAATGGCACCAAAATATGGTTGACCCTTCCCAGTTATAGAGAGGATCAGAAAGCTCCCATACAGAGTAGAGTTGCCAAGCAGTTTGGTAGGTATGCATAATGTGTTTCATGTGTCTCATCTTCGTAAGTATGTGCATGATCTAGAAACAACTACTCCTCCAACTACATTGGAAGACTTAATAGAAGAACCGAAGAACCGGATCTGACCTATGTTAGACAACCTATTCAGGTAGTAGCTAGAGATGAGAAGAGGTTAAGAAACAAGACAGTCAAGTTGGTGAAAGTTTAGTGCTGCGACAATGAGAAGGACGGTACTTGGGAGACAAAGACAGGATTAGAGATACTTATCCTCATCAACTGTAAGGATATGTTCTATATTTTCTTTATATAGACTACTGTCTAATCAGGTAGGCTAGTATGGCAATTAAGAGATGTTACAGATGACTGTTTTCATTAGTATTTAGTCCTTGCTGAATTTCGAGGACGAAATTCTTAAAGGAAGGGAGCCTGTAACACCCCTAAGTTTAAATAACATTATTCAGAAGATTTAATTAGATAAATTAAGTAGAATAATGTAGAGACTAGAGTGATAAAAGGATTGAGATTTGAAAACTAAATAGGGTCGTTCCTTAACTAAATGGGTTTATAAAATGGTTTTACAGGTTAAATACCTAAGGGATTAACGCAAGGGGAATATGGTATTAGCCGTATATAACCCTAAAACCCCTAAATCATTACCTCATTCTCATTCATAATTTCGTAAAAAAAAATCATAAACAGAATGGGACCAAGGTCGGCCATAACCCTAGGAGAAAATGAGACCAAAATAAATTAGAAGTTAAGATTTAAGCAAGGAAGAATTAAGCAAGAACAAATCTCAAGTTTCTTATCCAAATAAGGTGAATAATAATCTAACCATTGCATATATGTTTTATTGAACATTTTAAATTTTGGGTTTAAGGTTTGAAATGGTTTGGATGGATTGAATGATGATATGCTTTGATTATATGCCATGTTTTGATTTAAACAAGGATTTTTTGTATGATTTTAAGGTAAAAATCATATAAAGTAGGTTTCGAATGCCATGATGGTTTAATATGTTATATAAAATAGTATTTTGGAGACGGGTTTAAATTTTCATAATATACCAAGCTAGGGATAATTTACTATGAATTTTGAATGGAGGAAATAGTTATTTTGGGTTTAAATTGCCTAAGGCAACAATGTAATGTTTTCGGGTCTGATAATTTATGTATGATTGAAAATATATTAAAAGTGAATTATTGTGATTTTTGAAGATTTTTCCTAAGTGATTTACTATGGAAATTAAATTAGTTAAGTTTGGAGACTTAAATGTTTTAACTGTATTATTAAGGAGAAGGGCTTATTTGCTAATTTTCAATTATTAATTGATGAATTCGACGGCCTTTTTCTAGAAAAGTATTGTGATAAAGGATTGGAAACCAATCATATTTTGACAAATTAGGCAAGTTAGGTGAAAAGGAATTTCTTTTAAAGGCAAAAATTCAATTTTGTTTTGAACTACAACTTTGCCACTTCCATTTTCTTGCTTTCGAAACCATGCCTAATAGGCCTTTTGGACCCATTCGAAACCAATGCACATTGTATCAAGAAATTGATATGTAGTATATTGGAGAAAGACAGAGGGGACGATGTCGAAGGCTTTCTTTCGATGGAGTTGAGGCTACTTTTAACTAGCTTTCTGATCAATTAACGTGCCTTTGTTTTAATGGAAGCTTTCTAATTAATTGTCGTGTGCCTTTGTTTTAAATGAAGCTTTCGAATGATTTGCCACATATTTAGTTTTGAAAAAAGGTTTCGAAAGGGAAGCCGCCTTAAACTTATTCGAAACCTAGCTACCGTATGGCAGATCCTTTTGAATTAGTTAAAGGCCACTTTCTTTGTAACTTTAAATCAATGCTTTCGAAATGGAAGCTTTCGCATTTGTAAAATTTGAAGCCGCCTTCTCAATGATTTTGAAAGGGTAGCTTAAGCCACTTTTAATAAGAGATTTAAAGGTAATGGTTTTGAAAGGATGGTTTCGAAACTATCCTTTTCTGCAAATTCTTTTACTTAAAATCAATACTTTCGAAAGGGTTACTTTCGCTTTTGTTTTCTTTGACCCCAAAGTTTTACCTAATGTTAACCCAATGATTTCGAAAGAGATACTTTCAAATGGTTTTGAAGCTATGCTTTCATTAATTTTACTTAAACTAATTACCTTTCAAAAGGTAAGCTTCAAGTGTTTCGAAAGGTATATCTTTAATGGTTTCGAAAGGAATGTTTTAAATTTTTTAAATGGAAGGTTTGAATACTTTCGAAATGTATATTTTTAATGATTTCAAAAGAAAAGGCCTAAGATTTCGAAAGCCTTGGTTTTCAAACAAGTAATCCAATCTCAATTTTTAAAAGTGAACCCATGGCAATATGAAAGGGCTTTGAAATGGCATTTAACTTTGGAGTTTTTGAAGAAGCTTTCCTTGCTAAAGATAGTGGGTTAAGGGTATTAACCATATTTCATTAGAAAGATGATTACAAAGAAGTTAAATCATAGATGTTTATATTGATCAGTTATCATGTATGCTTTTGTGAACATATTCACTTAATAATTAACCCATAACTTCATTTTTGGGTGTTAAAGGCAGAATAACTAGTTAGGTTGACCCAAAAGTGAATATACATTGAGTTAACTCCTGTGTGTGTATAGTTGCATCTAGGAGGTTAGGTAGACCAGAAAACTGGATGCCCAAGGACTGATCAAAGGATTATCGGTTTACACAAGTTCTTAGTAAGCCCGTGGAAACTTTGTATGGAAATAGTCATTGGCAGGAGCCAATAGGTTCTTTGTGATCCCATGAAAACTATGTCCAGATTGAGTTATTGAAAGAGATCAATAGGTTCATAATGATCCCATGAAAACTATGACATGAGAGAAGTTATTGGAAAACCCAACAGGTTCATAATAAGCCCATGAAAACTATGATTGGAGAAAGTTATTGGTAGATACCAAGAGGTTCATAGAGATCCTATGAAAACTATGACTGGATGATAGTATTGTTAGAAACCAATAGGGTCATAGTGATCCTATGAAAACTATGAAAGTGGATAGAAATTCTATAAAGAATTAATAGGTTATTAGTAAGCTATTGTGGATTCATGTGCATATAACTTGAGACAGATAGTTAGATAAATGGGATAGGAAATCCAAAACATATTGCATGTTTACGTGTCATCATAATACCTTTTATTATGTTATGTTTTAACCATTGTGGATGCAGGTGCATGGTATATGGTTATTATAAACCGAGTTAAGATACTAGTGTGCGAAAAACTCGTTCCGCTAAGCGGCGTGGTCCCACTAGATATCTATATGGTTGGAGATGGTAGGTTTTATTCATACCAGACTTTTTGTCCGACTCGAAGTTTATGTTTTCCTCTTAAACTTTTAGATGCTCAATTGATTTTGAGTAGTTTGAGAGTTAAGCTTTTCAGGTTCTACTTTAGATGAATAAGCTTCCAAGATGTGCAGGTGCAAGCTAGCTATTAAGAGTTCTTTCTGTTTGATTCCGTTTTATTTTGGTTGTAATGACAAAGTTGTTTAATTGCCTGTGTTGAGACTCTGATCATCCAAGGGGCATCTTTATATGTCGCTCTTGGTGTATTTTGTAATAGTCATATTTCTCTGACCATGGTTTACGAAATTGGGATTATGTAATGAATTTGAAAATAGATTGAAGTGGAATGAGAAATTGGTTTTATGAGTTTAATTTTTTTTCATATTCATGTATTTCTGTTATATCAATATGTAGCGCCCCACGCTTTAATGACAAATAATCAATTGAATTAACATAATTGCAAAACAGTGAAAAATAGAAATGTCAAATATACGCATTTGAAAATTAAGAGATTACATAGGTATATTCAACCAATAAGTGCGTGATAATTGAAGCATTAATCAATTAAAAATGGAATCAAATAAGAGACATAAAATTGTCAATTAGATAGAGAATATGTCACCTTTATAACATTAATTAATTAAGGGATCTTCTAATAAAGGGAAATGTATGTGGGGAATAAATTAAATGATAACATACATATATTCATTTATAATTGGCGTAATCAGTTAATTGAGAAATTAATTAAATACATTAAGTAAGCGTCAATTAATAAAAGAGGCAAACTTATAAATCAATTAATAGGAAAGATTAATCGACGATGTTTGTTTAAAAGGGAAATTAATATTCAATTAATTAGTAGAGGTGATTAGTTGACAGGAAATGACGAGAAAGGAAACATATATTGTAGCAACTAATTGATATGATTAGAAACATATATGTTAGTGCATGAGAATAAAATGGAGGAAGAGTAATTTATGCAAGTAATCAATTGTCAATTAATAATATGGAGACTTATGGTAACATATATAATTAAGATTATTATTCAAAATTCAATTGTAGAATATATGCATGCAATAATTATGGGAATAAAATAAATTAATATGCACATATGTGATGAATTAATATGGTGTTAATGGGTATATTAATTTGATAAGAAATCACAGTGCAGGCAGGAAATAATTGGATAGTAAATCAATTCTAGGTATATATGAAATCTATTAATTGGGTGATTAAAGGGGAATCTTATTTAAAAGAAACGTCACATTTGAAAATATATGTTTCCATATATTGTGATAGAGAAGGGGAAAGTGATTAATGAAAAGATTGTTGGAGAATCAATTTGAAATATAAAAAAACATAGAAGAAAACATATTAATTTAATGTCCATAGGCTGAGTGTACACTTTAGATTTTAGGGTATCTAATAGTTAGCACTGATTTGAACCACTATAAATATAGATGAAGAGCCTCATTTTTATTTCCATTATTTTTCTCTTGCCTACAGAAGCTCTGCCATTTTTCTATCTCTTCTACGCTTTCTTAATAATGAAATTTTAGATCTAATTCACACGAAATTATATCAAAATAGAAAGAGAATAGAATTAATTAGAGAATTAGGAAATGGTTCGAATCAGAAGGCTATGTCAAAGGTAAAACCCTAAATCTAGTTTTTATTTGCTATTTCTAGTCCAAATCTCTTCCTTTTTCTCTTTCAAATATTATAGATCTATAAATATATCATTTGTAATTCCAAATAGAGATGTTAGAGACAGATTTGGAAAGCTAGCAATGTGAGTGGATTTATTTATATATCTTTTAAGTTTAAGGTATATTATCATTAAAATTACGTTTAGATAATTTTATTCAATAATTAATCCTACTAATTAAGTTATGCTGAACTATAAGGAATTTATAGTTTATATGCAGTGTTAGTATTTATTTACATATGTTTCTACGTTTTGGATTTCTATGCAAGTGTCATTCTTCTTCAATTTTCTCCTCTTTCTTTGCGTATGGATTAGAATAGATTAAATGTGAATATGGATTATTAAGAATACTGAAACAAAGGAAATAAGATGTAAAGTAAAAAAAGTTTGAGGAATGGAATTACTGTAATAAATTACGTTAAAATGAGAAAAGTTAATTAATCTAATAACTGGATTTGGGAGTAACTAAAAGGTTAATTGGTTGGTTTAAAAAATAGGATACATTCTATAATTTAATATTTAAAAGACAAGGATGAATGTAATTGCTAGAATAAAAGAAAGAAAAAGAGAATTAGTCTAAAATAGAGAAACTACTGTATTTTACACTATTTCAAAATAGTAAAAGAAATATCTAGTAGTTATGTATTATTATTTATAGTATTTTTTAATATTAAAATATGAAAATGTATTTTTTTAATATAGTTTTCATAACCAACAAAATAAAATAGAATTACTTCCTAGAATAGAAGATAATAAAGCA
Source organism: Allium cepa (assembly GCA_030765085.1). Lineage (NCBI taxonomy): Eukaryota > Viridiplantae > Streptophyta > Magnoliopsida > Asparagales > Amaryllidaceae > Allium > Allium cepa. Next base: position 441,148,001 of record CM060929.1, read on the forward strand.
AAGTATGACAGGAATCAAGTAAATTATTAGATAAGAACTTGAAACTGTAAATAATAATGAACCTAGGTCTGCATTCACTGCAAAGACTATTTAAGAAGATAGTTATTATGATAAGTGAATTATATAATATAAGAGAATTAAAGAATATTATATATCATAATAAAAGAAGGCAGATTAGAACAGAAAAGAAATGCTAGAATTATGTACAGACTAAAAAAAAAGAGAAAATGACAATTACAGTAGAATTATAACATAGGTTATAATTAAGTAATAAGAATGGAAAAGTTTATTTTAAGACTTCGAATAAATTAATGAGCAATAATATTTATAGAAGCTTATTTAAATAATTTATATTAAGTCAATAAACAAATAAAGTAGGAATGATAAAAGAGGCTTATTTTAATGAACTTAAGATTTATATTAGGTTAAATAAGCAAGATAACGAATATGGCTCATACCAATAGCATTTCCTATTAAATAAATGAAAATCTCACAATAGATAGAGGTGAGATGATGGAAAGAATATGTTGATTAGGGTAAATAAGTAGCCAACATAATAAGAAAGTAAACTAAACGCAAATTAAAAGATTAGATTTACGATCTAATAAAAGAATTGAGATGCGTTTGGAGCAGCCTAAAGGATGAAGCGTCTAACGAAGTAGTTCATCATGGATTTCATAAATGGAGAAGCACGTCCAACTTAGTAATTTTGGGCTTCAAGGAAGTACAAGACTTCAATGGGACGTGAGGATACTCTAGGATGGCCCTTTGGATAGGTCTAACGAAGCTGCACCCCTGGAGGCGGGTCTGTAGGTGTTCCATCAAGATCGTATGCCTTGACTATATTTGCATTGTAGGCCTAATGAAGCAGACCTTTGTAGGCCTGGACTGCATTTGCGTTGTAGGCCTAATGAAACAGGCCAGTGAATCTTTCACTATCGAGACATTTGATGGAGGGGCGCTGCCATTTGGATGCTAGATTGTTTGCAGTAGGGCACGACCACTTAACTCTTTAGAAGTCTTTCAATTAGCTGAGGGGTGGCTGCGTAGGGCCATAGCCACGATGAAAAAGGGACCGACCAACTAGAATATCTGTATTGTATGCTTAACGAAGCAGTCCTTTATAGATATAGAAAATCCCCAGCTGAATTCCGTATAAGGTAGACCTTGTTGGCGGGATTCAAATAGTAGACAGAACGATTACGTAGTTCTCAATGTACGCACTGGGTGGTACATTGTGGATGTCCGAGCACTGGCATTGACTAGCATGGACGTGATTCACGTTTTCATAGTAAGTAGTGAAGCATCTGTATTATAGGCCTTACGAAGCAGTCCTTTACAAATGTAGCTACGGAATGCTCGTGGAGCAAGACGATGGAGTAATTGTATTGTAGGCCTTACGAAGAAGTCCTTTACAGATGTATTTATGGAACGCTCTCGAAGCAAGACGATGAAGCCCTTTTCGAGGAGGATATGGAAGGTACCATGGGTGGTACCTAGGAACAATATGGTCATTGGGCATATAGCTACATATATGTATATATTAGTTAATCTACTATAGAGTAGATGGGAACGGTTTACAAACAAAGATGAGAGTATTATAACCAAATGAACCTAATATAAGAGTAAATGGAAATAAAACGATGTATGTAGAATTAAGGCTAGAAGTATATAATTTATCCATTCACTAGAACTTAGTTCTGACCCTCTCCTCATAACATCATACATGTTAGGTAGATGGCAGAGACTTCCTAGATAAGACACTTGTTTAGAAAGTGTTATTATATTGGTGAGTATTTACTTACCACTATATTTTAGTCAATTCTGCTGTGAGATATTTTATTAAGCTCTTATATATTTGCCTTTGCCTATTTGCAGGATACCAGATTTTCAACTCGAGTTTTAGTGGGCTTGGATTTTAGCATTTTTGCGAAAATTCCGAACCCACTGAAATTCGGGTTGTTACACATTGTATCTTAAATTACTGCATTTGGTCAGCGAGAATTAATTGCTATGGAAAACTATAGCATAGGTATCAGTTATTTTTGGACCTTCAAGTGGGGGATGTTACCGAACCATTCTCGAGAAATCCACCGTAACTCCTTAATTATAAATATGGCATCTCATTAGGTTACTTCTTTCGGCAAGGAGGCGGACCCTTCAGCCACTTAAAACCTCAAAACTGAAGTAAAATCTCTTTAGAGACATCCTTATTTATTTATTTGGAATCTCGCTAGGTTACTTAATATTTATGTTTAGGAGAGTGGTGGACCATTCCACCACTTAAGACGTCAAACTAGAAGCAAACCCCTATGGAGATATCCCTCACTGCTCCTAATTCCTAATTTGGACCATTTGATACTTTCCAATTAAGAAAGCAAGCCGAATCTCTCACGTCGTCATAGGTCATTAGGTCAGTGATATCTCGCATCAGTAGTAAATACACCCGTCTACTGGTAGCCTTAAAGTGATGGACTATCTTCCATTGAGTGACTCTACTAACCTCACATCACTAATCCACTAAGTCCAGCTAACCATCCTAAGTCTTTATTTATATTATCTTAGGTGGATATCAGACTTTACTTATTAATTCCCTTTTTATTTAAGGCAATAAGATTTACCTTCAATAATTTTCTTTCCATAAATCCCCATTTATTTCTCATAAATGTCAATTTGCCATAAAATCCTAATGGACATTTCCTAAGGCATTTATGTATGATTACTAATTTCAAATTAGTAACATTTAATATCTATTCCATATTTATTGGTCTCATTAATCCATTCCTTGTTAATTTATTGCAACTTCCACATTTATTACTATTTATTGGAGTTACAACCTTTTAAATTGTTTTTTAGTTAGTTAATTATCCTAAACGCAAATTACACACAAGCATTGTTATTTGCTTTTTATTTAATTATTATAAGTGCAGTGGTTACGTACCAATATTTACTTTTATCAAATATGTTCTAGTTATACCTTCACTAAGATATACTTTTCCATATTAAATTGTTGGAATCATATCTAAACAGAATAACCACTATAATTTCCATAAATTAGTTTAAAACAACAGGTTTAACTTTAAAACATAAAAGATTGCATCGTTTGAAATTACAGGGAATACTCATTTCTTTTTATTACTGAAATAGACAGTATAAACTGCAGTGAATTCATACTATACCTTCTCTTTCTCTTTCTATTTGTATATATTCCTTGTTAGGTCAAACACTGTATCTTTCTAAAAGGGAAACAATAAACTAATTTACAAATGTTAAACGGATCTAATTTCTAACAATTCCACATATAGAAATTTTATATTCTTATAAGACTAGGGTAATAGTCCAAATTTATAACATTATTATAAAATCTATTTCAGATCTGAAATAAATATCTTTTAAATTTACGTTCTAGAACCATACTTTTGGACTGGTTTCCAAATCAGGTTGAATACAATGCCAAATCAATTCATAAAGAAGAATATGTGGGCGATATTTATTATATTCAGATCGTATTCAATTCGGGGCCTGCAACTCATATATAATTATCCAATTAGGCATAAAAATTAAATAAATGCCAATAGGATAATTTTCATATTATAATAATTTATAAAAATTCTAACTCGCCTTTTAAAAGCAATCTAAATCTCCATATCTAAAGTAGAACCTTTGATTCAACTCCAAATCCTTTTTAATCTAAGATATATATATATATATATATATGTGTGTGTGTGTAAGGGTATATACATACATTAGAATTACAGACCTGAGAAGAGACTTGGGATTGGGAGAGAAAACATATACAAGTATATAAATATATAAATTACCTCAAATATGCATATGGTTAATAATTCTTTTCTCTTCACATGTTTATTAGATTTATACTCTTCTTTGATTTGTATGAATATAAATACAAATAGCTTATCTTCATAAAGGAAGGGAAGATGAATAAATGGCAGAGCTTCGTACTACCTCCATAAAAATATGAGAAGAGAAGAGAGGGTTAGGCTCTAATTTATAGGCACTAAAATTAACCAGAACCATTAGATCGAAATACATTAAATCCGGGCCGTTGCGACCTATTGGAGCCGCCAGATCGCAACCGGTCGACCATCCTTGGGTGAACGGTCGACCGTAAGGGGTTGACCTTCACCAATGATGCGTCGGCTTGTGGGCCTGGATAATTAATATAAAAGCGTTAATTATTTCCTATTTAATTATTTTGTTTCGAATTCGTTTTTCATCCGTAACTTCTTCGTTTTGACTCCGATCGTAAAAATTTAAAATGAAAGTTGCTTGGAATTTTGCAACGAACGCAAAGGTGCAGATTTCATGATCAAATTCCATTGTTTATACAAATTGCGTTTTCGGAGCCCAATCAATTAACTTACTAACTAATTAAATAACTATGGCCAAATTATGAGGTATTACATTCTTTCCTCTTAAAAAGAATTTCGTCCCTGAAATTTCACCAATGACTAATTTAAGGTTTTGGCTCCTAATTATCCTAAACTATCTAACCAATGAAGGTACAACAAAAAATTTTTGCAACCAAATGTTCGTAAGTGCATAGTGTATTGCTGTATCACCATATAGAAAATATGTATGCAGAATGATTCTATATTGGATCCTCTTACATGAATGCATTTCTTTGAAAAACTTTTTGAAAACATGATGCCAACAACCTACATATATACCGATAGTTCTACTTTTATGCAGCTTTTAGAAAAATATTTTCAACCAAAACCCTCCATACTCCTACAAATAGAAGTATGAAGCAACCATTTTGCATTAAATTCCTATCATCCAATAATCTAGTGCATCGAAAAGTCGCTTTCTAAACTTTAATCCTATGTCGGAAAAAGGAGTTTAGGTGGAAAATTTAACATTCTTATGACACAATAATCTTTCTATTCCCGTACTGCAGTAGAAATTTCTTCGCTGCTCCAGATTCACTCCAAATTTTCCACATATAAAACACGTAAGACGGCTTACTATCAAGCTCTAAAATGGAATTAAATCTAAAAATAAACTTACGTGCGTCACCGACAAGGCATGGAAATAGAAATTCCAAGGTTAAAACAGCTATTCCTTTATTATCACTTGCATTTATCGCATCATTGACCCTAATCCACTGCTAAATTCGCAAATTCTAACTCTATTTCTCTTCTCTATGCTTAACATGTAGCCTTTAAAATCAGCATGGGAAATATTCGTGCTTAGAAGTCTTGAAGCGAAGGATCAGTACAAGTCCTGCAGTGATGAAAAGCTCTTTAAGCCTAAGAGTGGCGAAATCTTCGAACTTCGTTGGTCATCCTTGAAGGAAATCAAAGTCCACCCTTTCGAGTTAGGTAGCGATCTTCCACTCGCACCGGGCAAGCCAAGCGGCTTCTTGCAAAATGAGGTCAGGATGACGAGCGGAAGAGCCACCGGCATGTGGCAGTGCCATGGGCTGAGAGGTGGTTGGAAAAGGGAGAAAAGGGTGTAGATCTGAAGTAATGGTAGGGCAAGATCTGAGCACAAGGATTTTGGCGTCGGCTGGTCGAGGAATGGGGGAGAGATGCTTTGGTTAAGCAGAGGAGGGGGTGGAATTGAGTTCGGCTAAAATAATAATTAAAGGGGAGCAAGAGAGTGAGGAGGTGTGGTGGTCGAAGGTTTGGACGCGACTTATAGTCGCGTTCCAGGTTTGGCTTCGGTCTGAATCCACCTAGCGATCGACCACTATTAGGTTAACTAGTCGATCGTTACGGTCAACTGCTTGGTCAACCGCTAGCCCAAATTTGGATGCAGCCTAAACTCGAACCCAATAGGGCCGGTTAAATTAATTAATATTCGAACCACCATTCCACACACCATCTTCAGCTTAACCCATCCAAAAAAATTATGCCTTCCACACAACAGTATTCACCTTAATGTCTAGACGCTTCCTTGGAAAGATTGTAATAGCTTCGGCAAAACTGTTGCGACTAACAACACTTCCTAAAACCCAAATGTTCCAACTGCTATTCCTTACCTACTTTGCACAGAAATATTTCTTCCAATGGTTGGTGGGTATAAAACATTTTAAACTACATACCCCAAAAAAATTGAATGTCATTCCTCTTTTGCCAATACCAAAAAGAGAGAAAATATAAAACCCTTGATTTTATAAATTGAAAAATCACTGAGCTAAATATATACTCCTTTATGTTTGTTTCTAAAAGCAAAAACCACTTCATATCAGAACTTCCGTTAAAGTCAAACTTATATATAATACTATTTCAGGGTTTCCATAAACCTTTTTAAAACATAAATTTTTCCATATTGGAAAACCATTTTCTTGCCAAAAATCAATATCAAGCCTTTACTGAATATACATATAAATACTTAAGGATTTGAAGAATTAATCTTTTGAGCACCAAAACTTTCTTAGTACAATCAATCTAGTGGTATACGTGTTTCTTTGAAAATTAAAATTTCAAAACTTCCCCAAAACAAAATTTTCAAAAATAAATCCTTGGAAAAAGGAATCCTTTGAAAACCCTTTTTCAAAAATCTAAGGCATTTCCAAAGTATACTTTATAAAGATTCTCTCACATTTTTTAGACTAAGGAATTGACATTAATTATTCAAATGAAAATCTAGTTTGCCATTAAATAAGTTATTAACGAATGTACCCTAGCAAAGACTTACTTCCGGAAAATTGCGCATACATAATCTAATTTCCTATTCATTTGGAATAAGTGTGTTTCTTCGATTGTGACTCAAAATACAAAATCATAAGGTAGCTAGAATCTCAACCATTAAGTCGAACATGTCCAGTCTTCGGGAATCATCCATATGTTGTACTCATGCCTTCATCAACAGCGCTTTATGCATTGCCAACACTCAGTGGGGTACTTTGTAGCTAGAATGAAAATCATAGCTTAAAGATATTTCCAGCTCATAGTTGCTTTCCCCATTCCATTGGATTGGAACTACAACTACTTCTATAGCCGAACCTATTATAATCTAGCGTAAAAATATAATATTACTAGATAGAAAAGTATGAATACGTTCCCTCAATTTATCATAATCCTTTTGATCTACTAATCTGCTACTCTAATACCAAATGCAACAACTCGTACCTTAATTGGCCCATATTTTGACAAAAATCGAAACCAAGTCCATTAGAGCACAAATCGTTGGATTTGGTACCAACAAATAAGCATAAGCATTATCAGAAATTGATAGAAATATAAACTAAAAGCTGGAGCAATAGTAGGATAAGAATACTGACTATAACTATTACCTTGGAATTAATGGTATACCTTGGATAATAGATTATCACATCAGCATCGAGCATGAGAGAAAGAAGACTCTCCAACAACAAAGCACATCTAGCTCCAATGACCATTTCCTCTAAATCTTTCATGTGGGTTGTAATGAGGAGGGGGTCAGAACAACGTTCTAGTGACTGTAAAAATATAATATGTCCATAACATAAACTTGCACCGATAGGTCTCTATTTAAATTTTATGTCCATTAAGGTTAGCAATTCTAATCTAACCTTGCATTGCACACACGATTACATACTTACCCCTTATCATGGTACGAAATATTTATAAAGCTATATCAACCACCCAATATTCCAAACCCATTAGCCACTTAATACTTCTAAATATGAAGCGGGCTTCTATAGTACTTTTAAAAGGGAAATAGAAAGACTCTATCATTTACGACCTTAAGTGAGGTAGACCCGTCATTTAAGACCTATTCCCAAGGTGGTTTCCTAACAATGTTGTCAATGGTCAGTGGGTCCTAGCTATAATACCTCTAACCATTATTTAAGGCTTTCGACAATTAACGTCCAAAGATTACCACATTTATCGTCGATAAAATCATAGTCATGTAATAACCAGTCCTTAAGCCACTTAATATATTTTATTAGAAAGGAGGCAGACTCTTGTCATTTAGACCTTTACTAACGCAAACTACATCATCTAAGACCTATCCCCAAGGCGTGCTCCTAAATGGTACTATTATTATTTTAGTTTTAGCAATGTAAGAGACTGCACCTAAGTCACTTAATACTTCCCAGTGGAAAATAGGTAGACTCAGTCATTTAAGACCTACTTCCAAAAGCGTACTCCTTAATGGTACTATTTAGTTGTCATTGCTTGGAAATTTGTTTGGCTTGCTTAATATTTCTTTTATAGGAAAGAGGAGGACTTTAAAGTCACTTAAGACCTAAACCTGAAGCGAACACTTTTTGAGATTTCCACTATCACTCTTTAATTATTAATATGGCATCACATTAGGTTACTTCTTTCGGTAGGGAGGCGGCCCTTCAGCCGCTTAAGACCTCAACACTGAAGTAAACACCCTTTAGAGAAATCCTTATTTATTTATGCTGAGTCTCACTAGGTTACTTAATACTTCTATTTATGAGAGAGGCGGACCCTTTAGTCATTTAAGACCTCAAATCAAAAGCGAACCCCTATGGAGATATCCCCCACCGCTCCTAATTCCAAATTTGGACCATTTGATACTTTTAAATTCAGAAAGTAAACCCAATCTATCATGTTTTCATGGGTCATTGGATTAGTGATATCTCACATCAGTGGTAAGTACACTCGACAGTAGGTAGCCTCAAAGTGAAGGGCAGTCTTCCGTCGAGTGATTCTACTGACCTTGCATCACTAACCCACTAAGTCTAATTAACCATCCAAAGTCTTTATTTATATTATCTTATGTAGAAATTGGACTTAGCTTACTAATTCCCTTTTTATTTAAGGCAATAAGATTTACCTTAAATATTTATCTACCTATAAATCTTCGTTTAATGCTCATAAATGTCAATTTGTCCATAGTATCCTAACAGATGTTTCCTAAGACATTTATGTATGATTACTAATTTCAAATTAGTAATCTTTTATATCTATACCATATTTATCAGTCACGTTAAACCATTTACCCTATTAATTTATTGCAAATCCTACATTTATTACCATTTATTGAAGTTACAATCGTTTAAATACTTTTCTAATTAGTTAATTATCTTAAATGTGAACATTACGTGTCGTTGTTATTAGCTTTTTATTTAATTATTATAAGCACAGTGATTACATACAAATATTTACTTTTATCAAATATATTCTAGTTATATCTTCACCAGAGTATATTTTTCGATGTTAAATTGTTGGAATCATATCTAAAAGATTATCCGCTAAAATTTCCATAAATTATTTAAAATAAAAGGTTTACTTTAAAATATAAAAGATTTCATTGTTTGAAATTACAAGGAATGATCGTTTCTTTTTATTACTAAAAAGACAGTTTAAAATACAATGAATTCGTACTTTACATCTCTTTCTCTTTCCATATGTATCTATTCTTTGTTAGATCAAATGCTGTATTTTTCTAAGCAAAAGGAATCAAACTAATTTACAAATATTAAATGGATCTAAATTCCAACAATTCCAAATATAGAAAATTTTATATTCTAACAAGATTTGGGTAATAATCCAAATTTATAACATTATTATACAACCTATTTTAGATCTGGAATAAATTTCATTTTATTATTCTAAATTCCTACTTTTGAGACAAATTTCCAGATCAGGTTGTATGCAATGCTAAATAGATTCATAAATAAGAATATGTAGGCGATATTTATTATATTCAGATTGTTTTCAATTAGTCGCTTACAACTCATATTTAATTATCCTATTAGGCATAAAAATCAAATAAATGCCAATGGGATAATTTTTATATTATAACAATTTATAAAAATTTCCACTTATCTTTTAAAAGTGATCCAAATTTCTAGATCTAAAGTAGAATCTTTGACTCATCTCCAAATCCTTTTTAATCCAAGAGATATGTATAAAAGGGTATATACATACATTAGAATTATAGATCTAAGAAGAGATTTGATATTAGAAGAGAAAATATACACAAATATATAGATATATAAATTATCTCAAATACGCATATGGTCGATTCTCTTCTCCTTTTTATTAGATTTCTACTCTTCTTCAATTTGTATGAATATAAATATAAATATCTTATCTTTATAATTTAGAAAGAAAGTTGAGAAGAAGAAATGGTAGAGCTTCACTACCGCCACCATAAAAATATGAGAAGAGAATGGAGGGTTAGGCCTGAATTTATAGGCACTAGAATCAACCAGAACCGTTAGATCAAAATATATTAAATCTGGGTCGTTACAGCCAAGGTTTGTTGGAGCCGCCAAGTCGCCACCGGTCGACCTCCCTTAGGTGACCAGTCGACCGCTAAGGGTCAACCGTTCCTAATAATGGGTCGCCTGTGTACCCAGTTATCAATAAAAAAACATCAATTATTTCTTATTTAATTATTTTTGTTTCAAATTAGTTTTTCATCCGTAACTTCTTCATTTGGACTCTGATCGCAAAACTCCAAATATGAAAGTTGCTTAGAATATCACGATGAATGCAATGGTGCAAGACTCACAGTCAAATTCCATCATTTATACAAATTCCATTTTTGAAGCCTAATTAACTAACTAACAAGTTAAATAACTAATGCCAAATTATGGGGTATTACAAAAACTCGTCTCTACCTTGAGAATTATGAATGTTAATTGTGGCAAGGATAGTTTTCTAACTTGTATTATTTTATTGTTAATCGAGAAATAGTACTTTTTGAAATCGAGAAGTGGTGGTAGGTATATATTGTTTAATTTCCATACGTCCAATTTTACTTACACCAAAAGTGTTTTGGGTTTATTGTTGTAAATGTTTTTAAATGACATTTGTTTAATCCAAACAAGTATTATTTTGGAAAAGAAATCTTTCTTAAGATTTGGGAATATATTTATACCAATCAGATAAGTATATGGGTACATTTTCTACGTATTAAAAATGTAGTGCTTTGTGAATATACTTATACAGTTAATATAACTAAATGGAAAAGTTTTTCTAAGTTTGAAAAGTGAAATGTTTTGTATTATACAGCTGAGATAAGTGTACCAATATTTTTTTAGTATTGAAAAGGGCATAGAATAGTTTGTGAATATAACTTTCTAAAAGTATTTGATACATGTATTTACAAAATTGTTTTAATTAATGAAATGATTTAATTAAAGACGCATGATTACTTTGTGCTTAACCGTGCTTGGAAAAATCTGTAGTTGAATTGTTTGTTTATTTTTTAACTGACTATCAAATGTCAATCGATTTTTAAAACGGTCGTTGTCGGTTCGGAGAGACCAGGATCGGATATATTATCTAAAAACCACTTTGAACTAGCATAAGCGTTCGAATTGGAGATATCCTGAAGGTGATAGAATTGAAAGTGAAATTCTTGTATGTGTAAGGGCTACCTGCTACTAATCCTGAGGATGATTCCAAAAAGATGTAGTACAAGTAGTGCCTTTGTTATTGTTCAGTCCCATAATAAATTTATATGGACAAATGCCGGCATTGCATTGTTGCTTAGAGGACGGTTTTAGCATTCCAAGTAGGATTTGCTAAAATGGTAAAAAGAAGCGTTAAGCCTCACAATCCTGGAATGACTAAAATCAAGGAAGATGTAGCAGGGCCATGTGGGTCGCATCCATTAGGGTATGTCATCTTCCTTCTGGATATATAAATATATATTATATATATAATATTTATGGATTTGATTGTGCACGAGAGCTATAGGAGAAAGGTTGCAATGCAATCTGGGTGATGACATATTTGGTACTATCTAGTAAGGGGTAGATGGAGTAGATATATTTTGTATAGCAAGGGTGCAAGATGTTCTTGTTGACCTCGATGCATTTTTCTAGAGGTGTATTGTGACGGGTGGTACCCCGATGTCTTGTCATTAGTGGAATTCATTCTCCAATAAGTGCCTTATAGATTTAATTGTGCCCAACTATTCTGGAATGTAAGATGCAAGCATTTCAGCTATTTTATATATTTATTTTCAATCCTAGACATTATTATAATATCAAAAGATTTCCTATGAAATGGTTTGGTTATCGTAAGGTAAAAACCCATCCCCGTTTATATGTAGCATGGTCATACGAGATATGTTTATTTTAAAAGATTTTGTAGCATTAAAATCTATATGATATGTGTTTCTCATGTCGGTTTACCAGACCGATCCAAGTGTTATTTTCTTATAATGCTCGGGTCAGATCAAGCATATTTTCAGATTCAGTTTTGGATGCTTTGGAGCTTCAAGAGACGAGCTGGATGCCTCCAAGATGTATTCACGTATATTTTATTTCCACTGCATTGGTTGATTATAATTATAAGCATTTATGAGGACATGTTGTTATAACTGTTCAGACTGATGATTAGTTGGTTAACTCTAATTGATGTATGTATATTACAATTTTCTTTGTAAAGATCTGTTGTATGTTATATATTACTCGTCACGATGTGAGATTTCGTTCTGCCTTTTCTTTATTTTCATCCAACAATCATTCTTTCTGACATTTGAATGCTCTTACGTAGATATCGTGGATGTATTAGTGTCGACTATTGAGAGTAGAAAGGGTATGTCATTATAAGTGGTATCAGAGCTTTGATTGAGCGAACACCTAGGCTTTGGTAGGATGAACTCATTTTAGATAGGGAAGTGAGAACCTAGGATGAGTTTGAGTGTATATATATATAAAAGGGCGTACTTGTTAGTGGTATAAATTTTTTTATATTGTGTTGATTTATCTATTGAGTGGTTATGAATTCTGGTCGATACAAAAGGAACAACCATATCGATAGGGGTTTCTAAACACTTGAACAAGGAAAACCAATATAGTATTGTTTTGAGATTTGGTAAATGTAATAATTTTACTTAAATTATATTTTATATATAAAAGAATAATTTTCAGAAAATTGATATAGTTATCTATGGTATGCTTGTTTGTTAGGAAAGGATATTCAATCATTATCATTTATTGTTTGATTAGTCATGTTCGCCCAGTTTAGGAGCATTGACTATTATGTGTTGATTGATTTTTTATGTTTGGTTAGTTTATGGGCATTTATTGTTTTGGTCAAACTAAAAATGAACACCTTCTGAATTCAGTTACATGATTGAGCTATAAAACATTCGGTAATAATGTTGGGTTAAAATTAAAATGTAATTTTAATAAAACTATTTATTATAATCTAAACGAAGATAAATATTTGTGAAATGTTTTTATTGAAGAAATTGAATTTATAAAATGTGGTTTATAAAGTATTGTTTTAAAGTAAAAAAGGATTTAAATTGAGAATTTGAAAACTTAAATTCTGGTGTTTTGAAAATTGATCCAAAAGCTTTGAGAAAATAATAATATTATCATTTGAAAGTATTTATGAGTAGAAATATTTTTAAATGGATTTTAAATGAGATAAAAAGCACTGAACTCAATTCTAAAAAAAAAATTGTTGATGGCTGCAGCATAATCGGCGTTTATTTTCGAGTTTCTAAGGAATTGCTGCTGTAGTAATTTGCTACAAAGCTGTTTGGTAAAAAAAAGTTTGTTTTAGATTCTAAATGTATGATTTGATATACAAAAGGGATATATAAGTTATTATTTCAAATTGAGTTGAAATAAAAACCAGGTGTTTAGTTCTGGAATTTTCAGTTAAGTTATTATATGGACCCCTATGTCTTGTGCATTTGGGTAATTTGGTTTGTGAATCTCATTAGAATTTGTTGTTTCGTAATTCTCATTTATTGAAATAAAATGGAATTTTTGATGATTTTGGACAGTCGAAACTTTCGAGTTAATTATGAAATTGGAGTTAAGTGTTTTTAGTGAAAACATAAGAAAATAAGTTTTTATAACTTATAAATTTAGAGAAATTAGCAAGTTAAAACAAATTTTAAATTTGTTGAATATCCTAGTTAAGTAAAACAAATATAAAATTTGTATATATAATCTTAGGAGGTAGAAGAGTGTTATACGAATATGAACTTAAGTTTTAAAGTGTTGATAATTTAATTTGTGTTTTATAAGATGTTTACAAACTTAAGAAAAGTTTATAAAAATGGTTCAAAAGTAAATTTAGTATTAAAGAAAATATACTAGAAGTGGAAATGAATGTAAAATAAAAATAATTGGCATAGTTAAGAAACCAAAGGAATAAACATATAAGTTGTACATAGATCATTTTATTCGCTAACTGATTTTGATTAAGATTTAAGTACATAATTTTAAGGTGATTTATACCAGTCCGAGTTTGGATTTTTCACTCGATTCTAAACAACGAACACTTGATACGGATTTTTGATTTGATTCTGATGTTTTCTGTCATAATATTTAGCAATGCAAGGAGAACAGATGTTTATAATCAAGGAACCTAATCAGAGTCCGCACTAGAGTAGTCAAGTGAGCGGTACTAGTTCGAAAGTGAAATTTGTGTGATCGAGCGAGTGATTGGATTTGATATTGTGTACAGATGACATATATACATCGTATGGGCTTTAATATAGTTATATGCTTTTTTCATTATTAAATGCAAGTTATATGATTTGATGTCATTTGTAAGTGAGATACAGGTTTATGGGAGCAAAGGCCGGCTTAATGCTTTTGGTTTCATGAGAAGAGTTTGACTGCTTGACTACAAGGTACACAGCTATGTTGTTATTGATGACTTTATGCCCTAGATTTGAAAGGCCACTTTTGGGCTTTTGTTTTTTTTTGTTGAGTTTGGGTCGTTGGGGCGAGTTGTAATTTTTTCGAATTGAGACCTGCAAAGGAGGTGCTGTTAAAAATTTTCGTAAATTTATAGACTTTAAAGTTTAAATAGTCTAGTTTTTTTAATTTATTTTATAAGCCTAAGAGTAAGAAGTTTTCAAAGCTAAGGGTTCGAAGACACTTTTTTTCGGTTGAGAATTTTGGGGATGAAATTCTTTTAAGGGAGAAGAATGTAACGAACCAGGATTTTTAACGTTTCAAATAAGGATATTTAATTTGTTAAAATTTTCAAATTTGATTCGAATTTAGTAATCAACAAAATATTTAATTTTTATTATAATGAATCGATTTTATATGTCGTATTTTCATTTTTACGTATAGGATTTTTCTAGAATTTTTAATCTAGAAAATATTTAATTATCATTTGACGATGTTTCAACAAACGACGGTACTTTTTGGATTTTGCAGAATCAGTTAACTAGTATATATTATTATTGTTTTGTATTGTATTACGTTTTTGTCCACGGTCGTATTTTTTTTGTCGCTCGCAGTTCGTACGTGAATGAAACTCTATGCGGCAAGATGTTGGAAATTTCAAATTAAACATAACTAATCACTTACATAAGCCAACACATTAACTCATTCATTCCTTCCCTTTATCTTTATTTCAAGCAACCAGTAAAAGGAAAAATCAAAATTTTATCTTTGAAAATCCAAAAGAAGAGAATACTCGATGATAAATTGTAAAACAAAAATCTTTGAACCCGTATTGACCCAACCTACAATTCCATACCCATTTTAATGGGTGTGACATCATGTGGTGGAGCTCGACAATCTTAGGCAGTCATGGCTAACAATAGATAAGGAATATTAGCAAGGGACATAGTTTTAGGCTAATCGGTTGGTATGACGGGGTTTGTTATGTTGAGACACACCTCTGGGTGATTTTTGGAGAGAAGCGGCTCTAATTTGGGAGGGGCAACATCGGCTAGGTCAAGGTCGTTACCCCCAGGTCGTGATTGGAGAGCATGGATCGAGTTTGTTGACTTTTGGTCCAGTGTGTAGCTCATGTAAAGAGTGGCTCGTAGGAAGAATCGGGAGTTGTTTTCATTGAGTTTTGAGAGAGAATGGGAAGAGAGATGGAGAGAATGGTTTATGGCCATAGTTGTATCAAGGTATCGTGTGTGCAGGTGTTTTGAAATGGGAGGGAAGAAGTAGAGGGTAATTAAACAAATCAAAATGTACTTAGCTTGATTAATAACTAATTTATTCTCAAATCTTAAAAAATGTATATCTCTCTCATACGTGGTCCAATCGAGATGCGGTCTTTTCCGTTGTGCTCGTAATGGCGATAACTGGTTTCGTTGACTTTGGAGTAAGTGAAATTTTGGTAGTAAAATCGAACATCTCGATTTTATTTCAAACGGGAATTACTAAGCGTCCATTGGAATTTCGATGAGTTAAACTTACCTTCTTAGATAATCTGTATGACATATAGTAGATAAAATTTATTGTTATGTTTGGATGAATTATTGGTTGGTTTAGTTAAAGTATCCGCTATTGAAAAGCAAACGGTATTTAAATTGAATTACAATGAATTTTGTTAGAAATCTGAATTTCTCATTGTGCTAATTTTTAATTCCAGATATATATTTGTTGATTTTAAAATTAGCTATAACCATGTTATATAGATTTTTAAATGCTAAAATTTGATAGTTTGGGCATATTCGATGTGACATTAACATATGTTAAAAGTTAAATCTTTTAGTGATAAAGGTAGAAATAACATTTGTTAAGGGCTAAAGTAGCTATTGTTCTTGTTATAGTATTTTGAAACACTATTAATTGTTTTTTGGGCTTGGAAATGGTTTTTTATTTAGAGAATGACTTTTAAATATGATTTTAGAAATTTCCATGATATTTTATTTAAAATAGTATTTGAACTTCTCTATTTCACTTCAACCTTTTTATTAGTCTTTTTAAACATATGGAAATGTTTTAAAACTATTTTGGGAAGTATTTATTTTTATAGAATTTTTTTTATAATAATGAATGTTACTTTTTAAAGGAAAAAGGAAAAGGGTTTATCCTTTATTCTAAAAGTGATTCTGTGTTAAAGGAAGATAGAAATATTTGAAATAAATATTTGTGAAACGTTTATATAAAATGTTGTATGAAAAGATAGATTTATAAATATTGTTTTACAAGTAAAAGATAGTTTTATAAATAGTGTTTTATAAATAAAAGAATGGATTTATGATTGATAATGTATAAAAAGGAAATTAATATCATTTTAATAAATTGGAATAATTAATTTCAATTGAGAATTTTTGGTGATATAGGAAAAGATCATTTTATGGAAGTATTTGGTCTTACTTTGGAAACGAAGATTTGTGCTAAATATATAAGATTCATAAAAGTGAGTTTTGGATCTGTAAAGGATTTTTATAAGGGATTTTTATAAAGAAGTTTTATAATTATATTATGAGATTTATGGGAAATATATGAGTTTTATAAATATATAGTTGGAAATTTATTAAAGGAGTTTATAAATTATATTGGGGAATTTATAAAAGGGGTTTTAAAAATGAGTTGAGTTTTATAAAAAGAGTTCTATAAATGGAGTTGGAGTTTTATAAAAGGAGTTTGATAGATAATATTTATAAAAGTAGTTGGTAAATATAAAAGAGTTTTGTAAATAAAAAGAGTTTTATAAAAGGATTTTATAAAAGGGATTTATAAAAAGAACGAGACTTGATTTCCATAAATGATCAAATTTCAAATTATGGTGGTATCAAAAATGTTCTTTTCATACTTAGCACCAAATTTCAAGGTATGAAAACTGTAGTGACCCGGAAATTTGAACACTTCGTCTTCGAATATCGAAAAAGTTTTGAAATATAATTAAGTGTTATAAACATGATTTTATAACCGTGTTAAACATCATCTAGTTAATGATTAATAAAAAAAATTGAAATTTGTTTACAAAAACATATCCTTCGAAGAAAAATTGTTAATTTGGCTAAAATTCGGTTTATCGATAAACAGCTTTTCGATCAATATAAGTTATTCGAACTCTTGTGCACTTGTCTAATAATCAAATGAATACATTAGCAATTAATTAACGCACACATCATCATAAAGATTGGAATGTTCTAGAAGCTTCCATATGGATAAAAGATATTATCATGAGGGGTATAATGGTAATTAGCATAAAGGAGAAGCGATGTAAAAGAAGTGATGGAAGGTGAAGCTTCCATGGTATGGTGGGGGTGCAAGCTTAAAGAACACCATATGAAGCTTATAAAAGGAGGGGCATAATCTTTGGAATAAATCACAAATTTCCTAAGCAAAAACCGAGCTTAAATTCATGGCTTCTTCTTCATTATCTCTTATGTTTTAAAGAAAATTATTGCAAATCAACTCCAAATTATGTCAAACTTTGTCACAAGCCTTACCACAACATTAGAACACCTTCATTTAGTTAGAGTTCGAGAAAGAAAAGCCATACTCCCCAAGCAAGAGAAGGTCGTGAGCATAAAGGGTCCATTTTTGGACTAAGGCAAGAGTGAAAGCAAGGAAGGAGGTTGTTGGCTTGGGTTTAGATTTGGTGTAACAACCTAGAATTTAGTTACTTTAATTATTTATCTTATATTAATTTGGATTAATAAGTGATGTGACAAGACGTAGTTTTAAAAATAATAAATATTATATATCTATATATTAAGTATTGTCACATCTTAGATTTGTAATAATTAGCCATAATTATCTCTTGTCACGTCTTGGTTAATTAATAATTAAACTTATATAGATATATATAAAGGAAGTGATGTGACTAAACTTAATAATTATATATATATAAGAAAGTGATGTGATATACACAATAATTACATATATATAAGAAAGTGATGTGACTATGCATAATAGTTATATATATATAAAGAAAGTGATGTGACTATATATAATAATTATGTATACATATTAACTTAAATAAATGCAAAGGATGATGTGGCAAAAATCTAGTGGAGTATAACGACCCAAACTCTACCTTCGAAAATCGGCACTGAATACTTCACTCGTATTCGAATGCCGCAGATTCAAACGTCGAATCTGGTTCGCCGAAGCTTATAACACTTTAAGTATAACAAAACAACGGAAGAAAAAATAGTATTTGATACAACTGACTATCAATATATCAAGGATAGATACAAGAACAATAACAGAGACAACAGCAGCAGAAAGACAATGTCTCCAATGCCAAACTCCAAAAAGTCCATCTCCAATCCAAAGCTAGCTCGAACCCCCATCAAGTTGTACTAAGAAAGGTCATTCATCCAAAGACAGACTGAAAGCTACCGAATCTACACCTACTACTTGACTATCTGAAAAACCCAACTCTAGACTGTCCGTGTGGAAAATTTTGGGCACCCAGAGTTTAGGAAAGGAACAATAAACTTCAAGTCAGTCATGGGACTGGTATGAGCAAACAAAACAGTTTTATCCTTAAAACAAACAACAAAAGATTTTAAAATTTGAAATCCGCAATGCTTTTTGGAAAATGAAACTATCATAAGGCCTCCCGCCACACACACAATGCAAGCTCACACTTGGAGGAGATTTCTCCTTATGGCAGTCAAAAATGCTTGATACGCAAAAATCCTTTTGATATTATTATAGTGGAAAACATTTCGAAAGTATAATATTAATCTTAGCCAGCATAGGTACCATTATACTATGCCAACTATAGCTACCACCTGAGGTGGCAGGTTATACAACTGCAATCGTAAAAGGCACATATTGGATGATTGGATTTCCAACAAATGGTCAGGCAAAGGAACTTCCCACACAAAATGGAACGCCTATGGAGGGACGTCCCCGAGAACCTAACCGGATCTCTGCTATACAAGGCTAGGTTACCCCTGCCCTAAAGTAACTACTGACACGAGTATGCCATCCCCCGGTCGTTACCGACCTTTATCCGAGGCCTCAACACCAACAACCACGTAGTAAAGTATCTGGGCTCCATACCATGATACCACTTTCAAAATCAACATAAGTAAATATCTGGGCTCCATACCGTGATACTACTTTTTATCCAGAAGGAAATGGTCATACCCTCAGGGGGAGCTACCTCCAAATAACATTGCTGCCATGATTCCTGTTTCGACCATTATCGGGTTGTGAGGCTCGACGAAGTCACGTCCACAAAGCTACGCTTTTTCACATAGCCATGCTTTGATCAACAAATGATCAGCAGCACTTCGTATGCCACATTACCAAATTGGGAATGTATCACTAGTAACCATCAACTACATAACCTCTGAGCTCATACGTCTCAGAGAAGGGTGTTAAGCTAAGAGAATAAATCTCCGCCACCAAACAAAAATGTATTTGATAGAAACTAGCTTTACATCTCAAAGTGTAACGTCAGACACACGTCCATACAATTCTGTTCCGGGTTCGAACAGAACCGAAGGCACTTCCAAAGAAGCCCTTGCAAATCCGGGTATTCCCAATACCGATCGGACTCCCTATCACATATAGAGATCTCTATACCGGCATGACTCGGTGCAGAGACAATCGACAGGTTATCCTATCGTTCTCGAAAATACCCGGTCTTCACCATCGGTCTTCAATTGCTATCCATATCGTCGTATCATTATTCGGAATGGGTTATATGACACAAGGTCCTCTCTCGGCTAAACCGAATAATGGGCGCAATATTTAAAAACATATGGATATTGGGATTTCAGTTAAGTCACAACTTTAAAACCTAAAACCTTTCATTCAAATGGTTTAAACAAATTACCATTTAAAAATCTTTAAACAAAAAGATTCACTTCACAAAGTTTACCAATCTTTCACAAAGATTCATTCATAGCCTTCAAAACCATTTCCTTTTCAAATTGGATTAACTCATCCAATTATTAAATCAAAAACTCAATTCATAGTTTTCAAACTCATTTCCAAAGATTCATTCATAACTTTCAAACAATTCCCATTTCAAATCTTTTATACAAAAGATACACCATTCAAAATCTACTTCAATTTCAAACGAAGTTCAACCATTTTCACAAGGATTTATTCATAGCTTTCAATTTCAGTCCTATTTCAAATTGGAAATCTTTTAATACAAATCGAAAACCCTTCCTTTATATGAAAGCTATTATTATTTGAAAACAAATAGTTTTCGTTTCGGAAAAATCCAATTATATTTGCACGAGTCAAATCCCTTGAATTAAATTCAAATTCCCAAATCAATACCTTTAAAATGGTTTAACCCATATATGACTTGTATAACATCTTTAAACCATAGTTTTCAAACATAGAATTCAATTTCAAAATTTTTGAAATTTAAATCAAATTATTTAAATTTCAAAACTTAACCAAGTTATTCAAAATAACTTTTATTTTCCAAACTTCTTTTCAAAAGCTTTTCATATTTATCCCAATTCTATTTCCAAAATCATTTGAATTCAAAATTCACTTTTAAAACCATTTCAAAAATCTGTGACTTAACCAATTTCCTCGTGCAATCCATATTTATGTGTGTATAGTGTAGTCTAGGTGTTTTACACAATAGTGCAACATCATCAATCATCACAATTCAAACACAGAAATATTGATAAGTGGTATAATCTTATAACGCTTATCTTCCATAGACAGATTCACAGATAAATCAATTACATTCATCAAAACTTGAATTAAAACAATTTAAATTACAAGGCATCATATAGTAGAGATCAAACAATTCACAGCATTCAATAGAATACAGTCATCCATAAGTAAGGTTAATTGATCATCTGATTAATTGAAATCAGATTAATCACTAATCCAGGTTAATTAACCAATTGCAAATTATTTTAATTGATTAACCTTAAATAATCAATTAATTTTAAATTATTAATTAATCAAACTTAATTATAAATTAATTTAATCTCTAATCATTAAATAATTAACCCTTAATTATTCAATTATTATTTAATTAATTATCCTTAATTAATTACATTAATTAACCCTTAATTAATTACTATTTAATTAATTATCCTTAATTAATTAATCTTAATTAATCTTATTAATTAATTAACTCTTAATTAATTATCTTTTAATTAATTTCACAAAACTAATTAACTTTTGATTAATTACATTAATTAATTATCATTACAAATTAATTACCCTTCAATTACAATTTAATTAACCTTTAAATCATTACTTAATTAACCTTTAATTATCCATCTTTACTTAATTAATCACTTTAATTACATTAAGTAATTATCCATAAATTATTCTCCTTAATTAATTGCACAAAGTAATTAACCTTTAATACTTCTACCAAGTAATCATTTTTTCATTGATTAGCTTTTAATCACATCATAAATCTCATTTGAACACTTAAGAATAATTTAAATAATTATTCAAATATAATTATTCAATCCAAAAACATTTTAAACATATTTTTTTAAACTTAAAAACCAATTTTTTTGAAAACTTATTTAAAAACTTGTTTATAATTTAAATTCGAAAACTTGGTTTTATTTTCAAAACTAAAAACTGCTTTCGACCCAAACCCAAGATAGCTCGAGTACTTACCCGAGCCAACCCCCAAAATTCTCGGGTTCATCCCTGAGTAACTCCTGTTTCTTTCATTTTAAACTTTGTTTTATTTTAAATTTTAAAACTGTGACAAACCCACACACCAACCCGATGCTTCCTTCGAGCTATCACCGTGTTTTCACGAGCACTACTTCAAGCATTTCTGCTTCTTCCTCAAGTTCCAATGTCACCAGATATTGGTGATATCTCGTGCACATGCACACTTGATCGGAGTAGCTTCGATCATCAACGTCGACTTCAGCACATCGCCAATCATCCCCTCCATCATCACCAACTCACAGATTATCGAATTCAACTAGGAATCAAATTCGAGCTCATAACCTTCTTTCTGGAACCCATTACTGATCAACCAATCACATCGCCCTGTCGATCCAGACCACCAGAAACATCGCCACCGCCACCAGAGGTGCTTCGATAACCCCGAGTCTTTTACCCCACGTGCAATACCGTTCGATTCTAACTGGACGATGTTATAGCATCGAGAACACAATTAACAAAAGTCAGGGCTTAAACACTAATTCAACCTCCTTCCATCGCATCGTACATTTATAAATTTGATTCGTATTTTTTCCATGATCATAACACCTCCAACCTTCTTCAACATGAACCCCGTCATCCAATTTATGGTCGATCGCTAGAAAATGCCAAAACTCCCAATATTGATCAACTCGAAAATTCCCATCAATTTCAAGTTTAAAATTTCTAATATTATTACCAAAATTCATAGATTTCAAATACTAATCCAATCATATAACTGAAACTAGAAATTATAACACTTGAATTTTTCAGATATAAATGTTTATCACTATAATGCTAAAGTTTTAGAATGTTTACTGCATAAACACATTCGAAAATATTTTTAGAATTAGTATTATACTAACATGATCAACTTTCATTTAGAAATCCTTACCTAAATCTATTTAAAATCTAAGATATGAATTTTTACTTCAGTTTTGGCTACCCTGTTACTAAACAGAAATTTATCTGTACATAGACAGGCATGCACATTTATTACATACACACACACACACACACACACATTCATATTCATACCAGAGATTTTCATAGCATCAGTCATCAAGCATTCATCACAACATCACAAAGTATTAATAAAAAGATTAGTTTGCTCACCTAAGTTGTTTGACAGAGCAGAGAAGTTTTATTTGCTTCTTTAATTTGTTTTCACTTTAGCCCGTTGATGATTGCTCCTGAACTTGCTTGATCTTTTCTTGGAATGATATTTGATCTGCTAGCTTGATATTTATTGTTGAATTGAATCTTTGAAGTCTGATTTCAGGTTGATAGTTTATTTTGATCTCCAGGTTGAAGATACTTTTGATTCCAGGCTTGTGGTTGTATTTGTTTGAATTTGAATCTTATCCACTGCTTTTTACTTTGATTTTTCATTTCCAGGTACTAAGATACTTTAGGTTGAAACTGAAGTTTATTGTTTTGATTTTTATTTTTCTTTTCTTTCTTGTTTCAGTTTGAGAAGTTAAACTGAAAACAGCCCTTTTCTTTTCTTAATACATGTTCATAAAAATTAAATTTTAAAGAAAATTCAAATGCCACTTGTTTAATTCATGTTAACACTTGTCCATCCCTTGGTTTAAATTGCTTACAAATGTTAAAGATACCAAATTTATGTTTATATCCCTCTTTTAAATCATTTTATAAATTTTGTTTTAACCTTTATTCTCTTATGTTTACATGTTTATACAAATTATTTACATACATTTGTATTTACTTTACTTTTACAACTTTTAAAGAGAAATGGATAAAAAACAATTTTTACACTTAACAATAATCCTACATATATATATATATATATATATATATATTTCTTAGTTTATAAAGCTTTTGTAAATCTTATTTAAATTGAAACTATTTTACATTTAAATAAATATTTATCTATATACATTAATTTCAAAATAGGTATATATACATATATATAATATGAATTTTAGCTTTACACAACTTTTACTATAATAATTTCAAAACATAACTTTCATATATTAAAATTAGAAAACAAATTTTATTTATCTTTCTATATTTAAATCAAATTCAAATTATGTCATATAATCCATTTATGTAAATGGATAAGTAAACATCTTATTAAATTTGGAAAATTCAAATACAATTTTATAAAATACTTATGTTGAATTCCAATTCAACATTCTATTTACAATAAAAATTTATTTCCAAATATTCTATTTTAAAATACATATTTTTCTTTATTATGGAATTTTCATATTAAATCACAATTTATATCACAATTAAATCCAAAATTTTATATTAATTATCAAATATTCCAAAGGTTAAATTAATTATCAAATTTTTTTTAGCTAAAATCCAGGAATGTTACATGGAGGGTATGTACTCTTAGGCTATTTTTGTAATTTAACTTTTACACTAGTAAATAAACGCCTTTCCTACCCTTTTTTCTCGTTTTCTAAATCTATTTCTGCTTTTCTAAGTTCTCTTCCAAGCTTTCATATACTCTTTAATGGTTTCCTAAATATTTTTGAAAGTCTAAAAAGTTTAGTTCATCCACTTTTAAACTTCTAAATTCTTGTTTAAAGCTTTCTTTCCTCATTTCAACACCTCTCCTCCACAAAACAAGCACATACCCTGTAACGACCCGTATTTTACGTGTCGATAGATCGTAGAATTTGCAGGTCGATAGTGTTGTTTGTGTTGCCTCTAGCTTGAGTCGTTTAGAAGTTAACCCGGGTGGAGTATGAGTTGTGACCGACTCATGAGCATTGCCGAGCTAAGGGATGAGTCGTGACCGACTCATAGGGGACCGACTCAAGGAGGGGTTACGGGTTGGAGTGTTGGCCGAGATAAGAAATTCACCGACCTAAGAGTTGCCGAGTTATAGAAGTAACGACCTAAAAGTTAGGCGACTTAGTGATGGTGACCGACCTATAGTAAGTCGTAGACGACCTTAGGAAGTGGCCGAGTCAACGAGTTACGACTCATAAGGTTTGCCGAGTTAAGGGGTTAGCGTGTTAGTAGGCAGCGACTTAAGGAAGTCGCCGAGTTAGCGACTTAGAGTTAGGTCGTTCAACGACCTAAGGGCTAGCGTTAGGACGCTAGGGGGATAGGTCAGCAGGCACGTTGAGTCGTTGGGGGGCTTAGGTCGTTGAGTCGGTCTGGTTTGTTAGGTCGCGTGAGTACTGTTCAGACTTAGGTCGTAAACGACCTAAGTTAGGTAGTGAGTCGGCAGTGAGTTAGGTCGTGGGGTCTTGAGTCGTGTGTGTCATAGCTAAGTCGTCATACGACTTAAGACTTGGGGAACGCAGCAGTATTTTAGGTCGGAGGCTTTTTAGGTCGTGACCGACTTAGTGTTAGGTCGCGTAGGAATTAGGTCGGCATCCCTGTGAGAGTGGTAAGTCGGATATGCTGAGTTAGCTTAGGTCGTATACGACCTAAGGATGGTTCTTTGTGCTGAGTCGTGTTGTAGTTGGGTTGTTTGAAGGATAGGTCGGCCTGTGTATGAGTCGCGTGTGTAGTGAGTCGGCAGCAGTTGAGTCGGCAAAGGGGATGAGTCGGGGGCGACTCAGGGGTTGGGTCGGCGACGACTTAAGAGCGACGACTCATGGACATTTCAGCCTATAAATAGAGGGCTTTGGCTCACTTTTTGGCACCGGTTTTTGAAGCGACGAAGTGCTGCCATTTTGAAGACTCGACTACGGTATTTTCTTCACTTCTTTCTCTACTTCCATCAAGTGCTAACATCCGTTGAAGATCGAAGATCAAGATCGAAGATCCAAGTGTCCAAGTTGAAGATCTTCATCCGTTCGAGCTAGATTTCATCGATTGAAGCGAGATATTGCCGGATCAAACCTTGATCTTCGCTGTCCAGATCTGAAGTGTGTAGTTTTTGTAGTGTTTGGGTGATTTGGTGAGTGGTAGTTATCTCTCACGCGGATCCAAAGGAGTATATGGGATTGGTGATATGTTTATGTGTTAAAGTTAGCGTTTTCTCGCATTTTCCTTAAGTCTGCATGTAGATCCATCATATTTGAAAATGTTTATCTATAGAAGCTATTTAACAAGTATTAGAGACAAAACCCATGTTTTAGATTTGATAGATCTATGCTAAAAACTATGATTTCACTTATGTTGGACTTTTGCTCACTTAATTACGAAATTGCCTTTATAGTTGATATTGCTTAATATATCTTGTTTGAATGCTTGAATGTTTGAATGTATGTTAGATTTGATTGCTCCAAGTTAGCTTGTAGTTGATTTGGAACAAGGTGATTGAAGATGATTCAAAAGCTATGGAAGAAGGCTCTTGAATGGTGAAAGCTGCTTAAGGCATATGTAGCGGATGTTGAAGCTCATATGTATAGATTGGATGATGTTGAGATGGGACTTTGCCATGATTTGATGAGGCAAACCATGTTGTTGAGTTGAGACTTTGCTTTGATGCGATGAAGCGAAGTATGATGTGAGTCTTGGCTTAATCCAGGAAGGGATCATTCCAAGCATGTTGATAACTTGAAGGGTAGTTCAAGTTGGTTGATAATGGATTGTTCAAGAGGTAGCTTGAGCTTGTATGAGGAAGTAGTCGTCGAGGAGGATGACTAGGAGGCTTGGATCTCGTCGTTGTTGAAGGTTCTAGCATGCTCAAAAGCAAGAGTACATGGGGCGCCCATAACGACTACAGGAAGGTAGTCGGGACACCCAAAAGACTACAGGTAGGTAGTTGAGTACTCTGGGCAAAGTAGATAAGTCCTAGGCACAAGGCAGTGTGCGGAGTATGGTTAGAACCGGGGTTACCATTAGCCCTTGACAGATGGTCATTCAACTAACGGTGAAATCGAGGCAAGGATGACAGTGATAGCCAGAGTCATGGATGTTTGGTTGTATTATCATTCGGCTTCAAGAGCGGTGTTTTCTGGGTGCTTATCTGATCTTGGTTTAGGCCTTGGGGGTTTGTATTTGGAAAACATCGTCCTTGACTCGAGTGGTATTCGCTTTACCTTAATTGTCTATGTTGTTATGCTTGCTTCTCCTTAGTGTATGTCTGGGGCTATCACTGTAGAAAGAGGTGGAGTGGGATGGTTTGGTTCCTATTCCTTTTATCCTTTATGCTCTTTTGGTATGTTTGATAGTTAATTTACTGCTCACTAAGACTTTGTCTGACTCAAGGTTTTATGTCTCCTCTTATTACCTTGGGCTGTTCATCCATGTTGGGATGGGCAGACTAGGTAGCAGGTGACAGGTGCTGTGCTAGGAGTTCTACGATGAAGATGACGAAGACGAGC
This sequence comes from Allium cepa, assembly GCA_030765085.1. Taxonomy (NCBI): domain Eukaryota; kingdom Viridiplantae; phylum Streptophyta; class Magnoliopsida; order Asparagales; family Amaryllidaceae; genus Allium; species Allium cepa. The sequence goes on from CM060929.1 coordinate 441,175,517, forward strand.
AGGAGGCTTTGCATATTAGTTTTCTTACTATATGTACTGGGTATCCGCTGCTGTATTTGGTTGAGTGATTTGTAGTGAGGCTTTCATGTATGGATTTGAGTAGATGATTGTATGAAACTACTGTGATGCTTATATGATGATGTTCTGTTCTATGGAGCTTCACTATATTATATTTCTCTATTGTATTTTATCCATGCGCTGTGAGTTATGCGATAGAGATTCTTCTGTTTTGTTTTACCCTGACTATCGTCCATGGCTGCCTGGCACACCTTTTAGCGCATTATTTCCTTGATTTGGTGCGGGAGTCATGGGCGGTCGTCACATTTGGTATCAGAGCTTTGGTTAATCGATTTCAGCCAACGCTCGCTGACGTAACTACGTATGAGAGACGTAATTGTATTTTGATGAATGATTACTATATATAATATAGTAGCCTGGAAGGATTTGAACTCCTTATGCAGTTGTTTCTTAAGGTGTTCTAATCATTCTTATTACAGATATTAAGGATGAGTCGAAGAGGGAGACCAGCTGCAAGGGAAAGCCGTGCTGATGAAGGAGCTGTTGATTATGGGGCTATGTTCGAAGCAATGATGACTTCGATCATGAGAAGGATACCAGCTTCAGGATCATCAGTGGATGTGGGAGTTCAAGTTCAAGCTCCAAGACCGGTGGATTTTGCTAAGCTTTGCAAGGATTATACTTCTCTTGGAGGAAAAGCTTTCTTGGGGACGGAGTCGACTATTGAGGTGCAGAGATGGATTGATGCATGTCGAAGGATCTTTGGTGACTTAGGGATTGAGGATGCAACTAAGAGAAAGCTTGCATCGAGACAGCTTCAGGGAAGAGCTGCTGATTGGTGGAATTCTATCACCATTGATACCCCAGAAGAAGAGATTACTTGGGAGCAATTCCAAGTTAGATTTGAAGCTAAGTTCATCTCTACTTCCCAGAAATCTGTCTTGTTTAAGAGGTTTGTGGAGCTCAAGCAAGGGGGAAGGCCTGTTCTTGAGTACATTTCTGAGTTTGAAGCTTTGTCTAAGTATGCCAGATCATATATTGATTCTCCCTATCAGAAGAATGAAAAGTTTGTGACTGGTCTGGATGCTTATCTTGGGAGGCAGTTAGTGGATCATTTGGACGATCCATTTGAGAAGCTTGTGGAGAAAGCTCTCAGGCATGAGAGTTTGTTTCCTAAGGAGATGACTGTTGTTGCTGTGACTAAGGAGGAATCTAAACCACAGCAGGGTGGATTTAAGAAGAGGAAACAGCAACAGCAGAAGGGGAAGAATGGCCAGAAGAAGCCGAAGGGCGAAGTGACCTGCTACAACTGCCAACAGAAGGGCCATCTTTACAAAGATTGTAAGAATCCCAAAGTGCCGGGAAAGTGTTACAACTGTGATAAGCCGGGACATATCAAGAAGGATTGTCCAGAACCGAGGAAAGATAGGCAGGTTGTGCAAGCCTATGCTTTGGGGGCTGTTCCATCGTCTTCGAAAGCTCCTACTGCTGAGGAGAAGGGGAAGAGTGTGGTGGTTCAAGGTACTCTTTCTATTTGTGGTGTTCCAGTTAGAGTGTTGTTTGATACTGGAGCGTCGCATTCTTTTGTTTGTGATGAGTTGGTATGCCGGTTAGGTATGAAACCGGATATTGTTGATAGGCCATTGGTTGTGACTAATCCGGTTGGGGGTTCGTCATGTTTGTGTATGATATGCCGTGGTCTAGTTGTGTCGAGTCATGATTGCTCGTTTGTTTGTGATTGCTTTGTTCTGAACTTTGCGGGGTTCGGAATTATTTTGGGTATGGACTGGCTTAGGAAGTATGCGGCTAGGATTGATTGTGAGAGGCTTGAGGTGACAGTCGGGAATGTGGAAGGGCGAAAGGTTGTGATACGATGTAAGCATGAAGAAGGCGTCTTCATGAGCTTCATGTATTCGCTGGTTGTTCCACGGGATGGACTGTCATCGGTGCCTATTGTGAATGAGTTTGAGAATGTCTTTGAGGAAGTCAAAGGGTTGCCGCCGCATAGGGAGATCGAGTTTCGTATCGATCTAGTTGAGGGAGCCAGACCTGTTGTGATGCCTCTTAGGCGGATGGCACCGAGGGAGCAGCAAGAGCTGAAGGTGCAAGTTGATGACCTTTTGCAGAAAGGATTCATTCGGAGAAGTGTGTCCGAATGGGGTGCGCCAGTTGTGTTCGCAACCAAAGCGGATGGATCGTTGAGGTTGTGTGTTGATTATCGTGAGCTGAATAAGGTGACTAAGAAGAACAAGTATCCATTGCCGAGAATAGATGACTTGTTTGACCAGCTTCACGAGGCTAAGGTGTTTTCTCAGATGGATTTGGCAACGGGATTTCACCAGTTGAGAGTGGCAAAGGATAGTGTGCCGAAGACTGCTTTCAGAACACCATCCGGGTTTTATGAGTGGCTGGTAATGCCGTTTGGGTTGACTAACGCGCCAGCATATTTTGTGGATCTTATGAATAGAGTGTTCAGAGATCAGTTGAATAAGTTCGTGCTTGTGTTCGTGGATGATATTTTGGTTTATTCCAGAACTGAGGAAGAGCACAAGACGCACTTGAGGATTGTTTTAGGAATCTTACGGAAACATCAGCTGAAGGCTAAGTTTTCGAAGTGTCACTTCTGGAAGAGTGAAGTGAGGTTCTTAGGCCATGTTATCTCTGGAAATGGAATGGCGGTTGACCCCGCTAAGGTGGCAGCGATCCAGGATTGGGTTAGGCCTAAGAATGCATCTGATGTGAGAAGTTTTCTTGGATTAGCAGGATATTATCGTCGGTTTATCAAAGACTTTTCCAAGATAGCTGCACCGTTGACAGGATTGACGAAGAAGAATCAAGTGTTCAGATGGAATGATAAGTGTGAACAAGCTTTCATAATCCTGAAAGAGCGACTGACGAGTGCTCCTGTTTTGACTATTCCAAGTGGGAATGATGAGATGGTGGTTTACACCGATGCATGTGGTACTGGACTTGGAGCAGTGCTAATGCAGAAGGATAAAGTTGTTGCGTATGCTAGTCGACAACTGAAGCCGCATGAAAGGAATTATCCGACTCATGATTTGGAGTTAGCGGCAATAGTGTTTGCTTTGAAGATGTGGAGACACTATCTATTGGGAGTTAGATTTGAGTTATTTACAGATCATAAGTCGTTGAAGTATCTGTTTTCCCAAAAGGATTTAAATCTTCGACAGCAACGGTGGCTAGAGTTCCTAGCATCTTATGATTTTGGTATAGCCTATACTCCGGGGAAAGGTAACGCAGTGGCTGATGCGTTAAGTCGAAGACATGCAGGATTGGGAGCCATGTTTTCAGAATGGAAGAGTCTTGAGTATTTGGCTGGATTTGATTTCAGGCCTAGATGTGAATTGGAACCTGAGATGTTGGCAAACTTATCGATAAGGCCTACTCTTGTGGAAAGAATTGGTGAGAGGCAAAGGGGAGATGATAAGCTTGTCAAGATTATCTGTGATTTGGAATCTGGATTGGACCCGGAGAAGGATAAGGGATTCGAGGTCGATCGAGAGGGTTGGCTTCGAAAGCAAGGGCGACTAGTTGTTCCCGATGTAGATGGATTGAGAGATGAAGTTCTGAGGGAGAGTCACCACTCGAAGTTGACAATTCATCCAGGTGGAAATAAGATGTATCGGGATATGAAGAGGACCTACTACTGGGAAGGTATGAAGAAAGATGTTGGAAATTTTATTTCCAAATGTATGAATTGCCAGTTGGTAAAAGCTGAGCAGAAGAAGCCCAGTGGATTGCTTCAGCCATTGGAGGTTCCTGCATGGAAGTGGGAGCAAGTGTCGATGGACTTTATCGATGGTCTACCTAGGACAAGAGCAGGGAATGAAGGGATTTGGGTCATAGTAGATCGTTTGACCAAGAGTGCAAGGTTCATTCCTGTTCGATCGACTAGGACTGCATCGAAGTTGGCTGAGCTGTATGTGAAGTGGATTGTTCGATTCCATGGTGTTCCGAAGAGTATAGTGAGCGATCGAGATCCGTTGTTCACTAGTGGATTTTGGAAGAGCTTCCAGGAAGTTTTGGGAACCAAGTTGTGTTTGAGTACAGCTTATCACCCTCAAACAGATGGTCAGACTGAGAGAGTCAACCGAGTATTGGAAGATCTTCTTAGGGCATGTGTTTTGGACTTCGGAGGATCATGGGAAGATCACCTTCATTTGGTGGAGTTTGCTTATAATAACAGTTATCAGTCAAGCATTGGTATGGCACCATATGAGGCATTATATGGAAGACCGTGTAACTCTCCGGCATGTTGGTTGGAAACTGGAGAAAAGCTGATACTTGGGCCAGAGATGATTCGACAGACTTCGGATTGCATAGAGATCATTCGACAAAGAATGAAGGCAGCCCAGGATCGTCAGAAAAGTTATGCAGATAATCGTCGAAAGGATTTGGAATTCGACGTGGGTGATAGGGTTTTTGTGAAGATTTCTCCATTGAAGAATGTTATTAGATTCGGGAACAAAGGAAAGTTAACTCCGAGATTTGTTGGACCATTCCCGATTATCAAGCGAATTGGAAAACTCGCTTATAGATTGGAGTTACCGGAGAAGATGGTGGGTGTGCACAATGTTTTTCATGTATCCTATCTACGGAAGTATGTGCACGACCCAACTACGGTGGTTTTTGCTGATAGCTGTGAAGACTTAGAGGTTGATCCAGTTGTTTCGAGACCTCGTAAGCCGCTTCGTATTGTTGAAACCGATACGAAACAGCTTAGGAGGAAGACGATTACGTTGCTCAAGGTACAATGGAGTGACGATGTTAACGACTGTACGTGGGAGGAGGAAGAGAGGATGAAGGAAGCTCATCCAGGACTCTTCGAGGTATGGCCCTAAAGTGTCGTGACATCTCATGAATTTGTAGCTTGTTCTAAGTCTTAGAATTCTGCATGCTAGGCTAGAATTGGATGCATGGTTTGTTGATTGCTATGGATGGTAGGCATGCGGAATATCTTTGATTTCTGTTGTTTGCTTGGAATTTCGGGGGCGAAATTCCTAAGGGGGAGAGAATGTAACGACCCGTATTTTACGTGTCGATAGATCGTAGAATTTGCAGGTCGATAGTGTTGTTTGTGTTGCCTCTAGCTTGAGTCGTTTAGAAGTTAACCCGGGTGGAGTATGAGTTGTGACCGACTCATGAGCATTGCCGAGCTAAGGGATGAGTCGTGACCGACTCATAGGGGACCGACTCAAGGAGGGGTTACGGGTTGGAGTGTTGGCCGAGATAAGAAATTCACCGACCTAAGAGTTGCCGAGTTATAGAAGTAACGACCTAAAAGTTAGGCGACTTAGTGATGGTGACCGACCTATAGTAAGTCGTAGACGACCTTAGGAAGTGGCCGAGTCAACGAGTTACGACTCATAAGGTTTGCCGAGTTAAGGGGTTAGCGTGTTAGTAGGCAGCGACTTAAGGAAGTCGCCGAGTTAGCGACTTAGAGTTAGGTCGTTCAACGACCTAAGGGCTAGCGTTAGGACGCTAGGGGGATAGGTCAGCAGGCACGTTGAGTCGTTGGGGGGCTTAGGTCGTTGAGTCGGTCTGGTTTGTTAGGTCGCGTGAGTACTGTTCAGACTTAGGTCGTAAACGACCTAAGTTAGGTAGTGAGTCGGCAGTGAGTTAGGTCGTGGGGTCTTGAGTCGTGTGTGTCATAGCTAAGTCGTCATACGACTTAAGACTTGGGGAACGCAGCAGTATTTTAGGTCGGAGGCTTTTTAGGTCGTGACCGACTTAGTGTTAGGTCGCGTAGGAATTAGGTCGGCATCCCTGTGAGAGTGGTAAGTCGGATATGCTGAGTTAGCTTAGGTCGTATACGACCTAAGGATGGTTCTTTGTGCTGAGTCGTGTTGTAGTTGGGTTGTTTGAAGGATAGGTCGGCCTGTGTATGAGTCGCGTGTGTAGTGAGTCGGCAGCAGTTGAGTCGGCAAAGGGGATGAGTCGGGGGCGACTCAGGGGTTGGGTCGGCGACGACTTAAGAGCGACGACTCATGGACATTTCAGCCTATAAATAGAGGGCTTTGGCTCACTTTTTGGCACCGGTTTTTGAAGCGACGAAGTGCTGCCATTTTGAAGACTCGACTACGGTATTTTCTTCACTTCTTTCTCTACTTCCATCAAGTGCTAACATCCGTTGAAGATCGAAGATCAAGATCGAAGATCCAAGTGTCCAAGTTGAAGATCTTCATCCGTTCGAGCTAGATTTCATCGATTGAAGCGAGATATTGCCGGATCAAACCTTGATCTTCGCTGTCCAGATCTGAAGTGTGTAGTTTTTGTAGTGTTTGGGTGATTTGGTGAGTGGTAGTTATCTCTCACGCGGATCCAAAGGAGTATATGGGATTGGTGATATGTTTATGTGTTAAAGTTAGCGTTTTCTCGCATTTTCCTTAAGTCTGCATGTAGATCCATCATATTTGAAAATGTTTATCTATAGAAGCTATTTAACAAGTATTAGAGACAAAACCCATGTTTTAGATTTGATAGATCTATGCTAAAAACTATGATTTCACTTATGTTGGACTTTTGCTCACTTAATTACGAAATTGCCTTTATAGTTGATATTGCTTAATATATCTTGTTTGAATGCTTGAATGTTTGAATGTATGTTAGATTTGATTGCTCCAAGTTAGCTTGTAGTTGATTTGGAACAAGGTGATTGAAGATGATTCAAAAGCTATGGAAGAAGGCTCTTGAATGGTGAAAGCTGCTTAAGGCATATGTAGCGGATGTTGAAGCTCATATGTATAGATTGGATGATGTTGAGATGGGACTTTGCCATGATTTGATGAGGCAAACCATGTTGTTGAGTTGAGACTTTGCTTTGATGCGATGAAGCGAAGTATGATGTGAGTCTTGGCTTAATCCAGGAAGGGATCATTCCAAGCATGTTGATAACTTGAAGGGTAGTTCAAGTTGGTTGATAATGGATTGTTCAAGAGGTAGCTTGAGCTTGTATGAGGAAGTAGTCGTCGAGGAGGATGACTAGGAGGCTTGGATCTCGTCGTTGTTGAAGGTTCTAGCATGCTCAAAAGCAAGAGTACATGGGGCGCCCATAACGACTACAGGAAGGTAGTCGGGACACCCAAAAGACTACAGGTAGGTAGTTGAGTACTCTGGGCAAAGTAGATAAGTCCTAGGCACAAGGCAGTGTGCGGAGTATGGTTAGAACCGGGGTTACCATTAGCCCTTGACAGATGGTCATTCAACTAACGGTGAAATCGAGGCAAGGATGACAGTGATAGCCAGAGTCATGGATGTTTGGTTGTATTATCATTCGGCTTCAAGAGCGGTGTTTTCTGGGTGCTTATCTGATCTTGGTTTAGGCCTTGGGGGTTTGTATTTGGAAAACATCGTCCTTGACTCGAGTGGTATTCGCTTTACCTTAATTGTCTATGTTGTTATGCTTGCTTCTCCTTAGTGTATGTCTGGGGCTATCACTGTAGAAAGAGGTGGAGTGGGATGGTTTGGTTCCTATTCCTTTTATCCTTTATGCTCTTTTGGTATGTTTGATAGTTAATTTACTGCTCACTAAGACTTTGTCTGACTCAAGGTTTTATGTCTCCTCTTATTACCTTGGGCTGTTCATCCATGTTGGGATGGGCAGACTAGGTAGCAGGTGACAGGTGCTGTGCTAGGAGTTCTACGATGAAGATGACGAAGACGAGCAGGAGGCTTTGCATATTAGTTTTCTTACTATATGTACTGGGTATCCGCTGCTGTATTTGGTTGAGTGATTTGTAGTGAGGCTTTCATGTATGGATTTGAGTAGATGATTGTATGAAACTACTGTGATGCTTATATGATGATGTTCTGTTCTATGGAGCTTCACTATATTATATTTCTCTATTGTATTTTATCCATGCGCTGTGAGTTATGCGATAGAGATTCTTCTGTTTTGTTTTACCCTGACTATCGTCCATGGCTGCCTGGCACACCTTTTAGCGCATTATTTCCTTGATTTGGTGCGGGAGTCATGGGCGGTCGTCACATACCCACCCTTAGAAACCTTAGGCTGAACACATATACCCCTAAGTTGAACTCTTTTGTCCCCTTAAACTCCCCAAAAATCTCATTTTTTCAAATTAAAGCGAAGACTTAGCTCATATACAAGCTCTAGAGGAAGTTGCCTTGATTTAGTCAACTTTTATTGAGTAAAGTTCTTACCCTTTTGCTAAGATTTTAAGACATATATCATTGTTTAATTTATTGTATATATGATGTATGTTTGGGTGAAAATAATTGTTGGTTTGTATGAATGTATAAGTGCTTGAATTATAGTGATGTTTGGTTATGAATTTTATGTGCTTATGTGATATGATTTGAAATTAGACTTGAAATGAAGTTTAATGTTTATATTAGTTAGAAAGTTAAGATCTTGGCTCATGTTAGTGGTTTTGATGTGAATATGAATGTTATGGTTTGAATACATGATGTATACTAAGAAATTAAGCACTTTTGCTCATTTAAGCGATATGTAATCCCTTGTGTAAGAGCTTTAAACTTGGGTTCTAAATTTAAAAATATATTTAAGTTAAACTTGTTTGGATTTCAAAAAACGCCTTTATGATTTATGAAGTGGTAAAGTTTCCAAGAGTTGAAGTTTAAAAATTTAGAAAAAATATCCAACTTTAAGTTTTGAAATTACGGGTCGTATAGCGATAGTCGCTATGGAAGCAGTTCGTAAAATGAACTAGTTTTTCAAATCTATAAGTGTTTTACTTAAGTATATTTTATAAAAGTCTTTTCTTACTTAAGTTAAGTAATTAGAAAGGTATTTATTATTTAATTAATTAATTAAGGTAATTAGTACTTAATCATTAATTAACAAATGTAATTAGCACCTAAGTGTTAACTAAGTAAGTTAATTATAATTATTAAATAACTAAAATTTAATTATTATTTAATTATTAATTGGCGATTTATTTATTATTTAATTATTAATTATTTATTTAAAAGAGAGTTAATTATTAATTAATTATCGATTAAGTTAAATTTAATTAAGATTTTAATTAAGACTTAATTAAGATTTAATTATTATTTAATAAAGGTTTAACTTATTATTCAATTTATAATTAGGGGTTAAAATCACTTTGTTTCTAATATAACGTTTTGTTTAAAACTTTTATCTTTTTCGAAAATGTTTTAAATAGAGGGATTTCTTTGTTGATTATCCTTAATTAATCACAAACAAATATGAAATCAAAGTTAACATGTCATGTTCAAATTAAGTATATGGTTATTCATATGTAAACTCTGTATAACTACCCTACGTAACGGATTGTCCACTATTTATAACTTGACATGTTTTACTCAGGAAGTATGTTGTGTATATTAGAGTTCCTTGGTGAGGACTCAAATGCTGGTTGCATGCTTTCAAAAGAACTGAAATTGAGTTATCCAGAAATTATCGCTTAGTTTAGAGACCTCGGTTCCGGATAAGTATAATTTATCTGGACTACTCCAAACTAATAGCGCTCACGATGGATTATTAGAAAGTATGCTATGGAGATGTACTATTCTTCCTGAGGGTGATTCCAAAATGGAAAATAGTAAATGTTGAAGGTTTGTTCGTTCCTGGAACAACTTGTATGGATGAATGCTAGCATTGCATTGGTTGTTTGGAGGGCAGTGTTAGCATTCCAAGATGGTCTGCCCAAAGAAAAGGTAATCGAAACCTCAAGCCTCATCAACCAGAAATGACTACTATCAGGGGATATGCTTCAAGGCTATATGGTTCGCTACCATTAGGGTAAGGTCATCATCCGATCAAGATCGATATTGTAGATTATGTATTGTAACGACCCGTAAATTTCGACAATTTAATTTGTTAATTTAATAGGATTTTTATATTAAATTTTAGTAGAAATAATTAAGGGGGTAAATTAATATTGAAATGAAGGCTAAAATAAAATAGATGAATGGTAATTAAAGCCTTTAATTGTAATATGAATAATATTTCAATAAATAAAATGGTGTAAGTATTGTACCTGTATATAAGGTGAATTGAACAAATCCTAATTTTTGGAACCTTGTTTATTGATATGCGAATGTATAATAAATGAGTTATTACAAGAGATTGAAATTTAAATAGAATTCTAAATAATGAATAGTGGAAAGGATTATACAGGTATATAATTTAATGCGAGAAAGGAAAGTATTTAATTGATTTTGTAATAAAAACATTGAAACGGAAATTGGAATAAATGTATTTAATGAGAGTTGTTGTAATAATTGTTGTAGAGAATAAATTGCAAATGTTATAAATTGTATAATGGTGACAACTATTGTTCGTTACCAATGCATTCAATTTATAGCGATTAAATGTGATTAATCTTTGCCTTTTGTAAGTTAAGAAAATAACTGAAAATATTGAAGGTAAAATGTGACGCCCCACCTCTATACCCACACTAGCCAAGAACACTACGGTGTAATGCTACCAACTAGCACGGAGAATAAGGCTGATCAGGAGCGACCATCCGTGTAATTGCTTTGCGCGAGCACCGATATGTCAGATAGTATATAACATGCATTTCATCTCAAGAGGAAATCCGACATACCGACGCAAACTCAAAGCTACTACACAGTGGCTATATTAATCTTTGGAAACAAATATAGAAATAAGCATAACATAAATCAGTCACAGATAATTCATATCACAAAGGCGGAAAAAGATATGAATATATATAACTAACACATGAAAGTGTTCATCAGAGTAGTAGTCAAGAAGATCCACAATAATACAAAAGAATATCAACACGTGCTATACAGAAGAATACAACTATGAGTCCATATCTCAAGTGTATATAACAAAATAAACTACCAATCTAAGTAGTTAGCCAAAAGTCAGAGAAATCAACCCTAGGTGAGAAGTCAAGCTGAAGCACCTGTAACATCTCGGTCTGACCCGAGTATTATTTAAGAAGAAAATAATAAACGGATCAGTCTAGCTATAAATATCAGATGAAACGATATAGAATAAGAGATATGACTAAACACATGATAATCACAATGCCAAGCTGTAATATATATATATATATAAGTAATTGAAAATCAACAAGAGATTAATCAATACCACAAGGATCTACTCAAGGATCAAAAGGAATGTCATACTCCTAATTTCATTCACCAAGCTACAATAAATGACATATATATCAATGCCAATCGTAAAAGTTGGTGAAACATAAATTCTAGAAATCAACACAAGAAATCCAGAAATCACAAGAAAAAGGATGACCAATCCCAGAAAAGTAAGCCGGAGCTCCTCCAGACAGGGTATAGTCCCCCATTGCGGACTTTGAGCCGAAGCTCCTCCTGGTGAGTCAAAACTCCTCCTGACAGGGTATAGTCCCCCATTGCGGACTTTGAGCCGAAGCTCCTCCTGGTGAGCCGAAGCTCCTCCTAGTGATTCGAAACTCCTCCTGACAGGGTATAGTCCCCCATTGCGGACTTTGAGCCGAAGCTCCTCCTGGTGAGTCGAAACTCCTCCTGACAGGGTATAGTCCCCCATTGCGGACTTTGAGCCGAAGCTCCTCCTGGTGAGTCGAAACTCCTCCTGACAGGGTATAGTCCCCCATTGCGGACTTTGAGCCGAAGCTCCTCCTGGTGAGTCAAAACTCCTCCTGACAGGGTATAGTCCCGCATTGCGGACTTTGAGCCGAAGCTCCTCCTGGTGAGCCGAAACTCCTCCTGACAGGGTATAGTCCCCCATTGCGGACTTTGAGCCGAAGCTCAATAAAAACGACGTACAGTCCTCCACGTTGACAAAGAGACATCGCACAATGCTAGTCTAAAACATAAAATGATCATCATGATCAAAGAGAAGTGTCAATTACAGTAAGCTAGTAAATATATGAGCTTAGCTTCATGTCCCATAACCACTAGCTTAACTTAAATATTTACGAGCAAATTGTAGATCTCCACTAGAAAATTGTCACAAGAGATTCACTCGAACAAGTCCAAGAATTAACCGACGAAGTAAACGCAAGCGTTTCATACCACTCGTTTTACTAAGTCGTTTAATTAGATTTCTCATACGAGTGAGGTAAAGGTTTGTATATACTAATAGATTGGAAATCGGTTTGAGAAAACGAGCTTTGTAATAAAATAGTGTTGAAATCATTTGAAGAAAGATTTTTTATATTTACTACTAGTATAGAAAACCATTATATTTTTAAGTGACAAATCATAGAAGTGATTGTAGAAACAATCAATTCATAAAAATTCACTTTCGAAGAAGTGAATAAAATCCAAGAAATCGATACCGAATCCATCAAAGTGGATATATCCTAAATTCCCAAAGAAAATGTCATCAAAGTCGATAATAAATGATAGCAACAAATAGGAAACAACACGAATCGATTAAAGTTGGAAATTCAAGCAACTAGGCGAAATAGGCATAGTTGGCAAATAGCAGCAGGTCGGTCAACCGGACTCCCTGAGTCGGTTGACCGAACCAGGGGTTGGAAGTGCTCGGGCACCAGGTCGGTCGACCGGCCCAGGGGCTCGGTCGGCCGAAGCCTGTAACCAGCACTTCCAAAACAGAGGCAGGAAGTGCCTGGGCTATAGGTCGGTCGGCCGGCCCAGGGGGTCGGTCGGCCGAACCTGTTGCCAGCACTCCCATGCCCTATTTCAAATGAGGTGCAAATCTCGATCAAATTGCATTCGCTCGAGCAACGACGCTAAGGGTTTATGCCAATCGACTACCTGGCCCTATAAGCTCTTCGATGCATAATCAAAAACATATTCAAACATCAAAGCTATGATTTTTAAAGAATTGAACCCAAAACACCAAAAATTGGAATATTCACCAAATCAATCCAAACCAAAAGCAAATGCACATGAATAAGTGTTAGGAATTCATACCTAACAATCGAAGATAATTATATACTAAGATGTGAGATAAAAATCTCACCTTTGAACCCAAATCAATGAAGAAGAAGCTTGAAAGCAAAGGGGAATCAACCACTCTTCAAATCCAACTCAAGAAGCTTGATTCTAAGCTTTAAAAGAAGAACATTCCCAAAGTTAGGTTTAGGAATTTCTGAAATTGATAAGAGAATGAGTTGGAGAAGAAGAAGAGAAGCTTACCAATGGGTTCTTCTATTAGTTTGGAGCTAGAGTTTGATTTGCAAAAGAAAACTAGGGCTTGGAGTTTTAATTTCCTCTTCCACTCTCCATTAATATAAAAGCTTGAGTATTAGGAAATGAGGAGTGAAGTAATGAAGAGGAGAAGGGGTTGGGACTGAATACATAAGTGGGGTTATTGGGCTCAGCCCAAACCAAAGCCCTAAGTAAAAAGTAGCAAAAATCAACTTACTCCAAACATATCGAAGCTTATACTCAAAAAGGTCGCAAACGTCATTTTGAACTCAATGGGGGTGGTCTCGAGTCCCAATTCGACTGTTTGCAAAAAGTAGCTTTTCGGACCAAAATCCGACGAACGTTAAAATATTTAAATATACCATCGATAAATATGCGGGTTGTTACATAAAATCAATAGAAAGGTTAACTATATGCATAAGATGGAAAGTTGAATAGAATTCTAATAAATGATAATAATGGAAAACGTATACAATCAATGTAGGTAATTAATAATTACAATGTTGTTGAAAGTAATAAACGTTTCTTTGTTGATAATTTATAACATAACGGAAAGAGTAAATGTACTCATTAGAATATTAATTGCAATTGGATAGGGATTTTAAGTAACAATGTTAATGCAAGGTAATTAATGCTAAATTTAAAGTCAATAATAATGAATAGTGATTAATTCAAAATTTGTAACATATATTATAAATTACCTGCTTATTTGTTAATGGAATTAGAATCTGTAATAAGTGATAATAAAATAAATGAATGTTACACTAATGGAAAATGAAATAATTAAATGTTGAGTAATTATAGGATCGTATTTATTATAAGCGTCATTTTAATAATTATGATTAATTGTGAAATTAATACAGGAAGATGTAAAGTAATAACTAGGGAAGTAATACGTTATAAATTAAATATGACCTAAACTTAAGTCTAAGTAAAAGGTTAAAATTGAATCTAATTCGATTAATTTGAAACTTATTGAAATAAATTGGCTTCAAAGTGTAATAAAGGGATTATTTTAAGAAATTGAAATAAATAATATAATTGGTGAAATAATTTACATATAAAATTGAGATGGGAATTTGTTTAAGGAATTATAAATTTATGAACTTTATAATTTGAATTTTTAATAGTGAGTTAATTTATTTAATTTATAATAGTTGGATTTATTGCAAACGAATGAAATCAAATATGTAATTATGACGTTAAATTAAAAATTAAGTTGAAAATTGAGAAATATTTATGTAATAATTTTAAATCCAATGGTAAACCCTTCTATTTGAAATTATGGATGGAATAATTTTGGGTAATATCAATTTAAGGGAAATTTTGGAAATTTATCTATAATTTTGAATTTTATGAAATTAAAGATTTCTATTAATTAATCCTTAATAAATTGACTTTTAAAATTTTGTTAAATCATTGTAAATGTTTGAAAATTTTAAAGTGATAAAGATTGCGAAGTTCAGAATTTTTAACGCGAAATTTTGATTTAATTAATTTATTCCAAAATTATTTAATTAATATAAAAATAGCCATTTTGGTCACAGACTCGAATTTCAACGAAACCAGTTTCATCGGATGCATAACGGTGAATTATAATAATGTTTCAAGTTTCATAGCGATCGGACTTGTCGTTTGATCGTACGGACTCGAAACGCCTTGAAATTTATGTAATTGAAATTAATTTGAAAATATTGATTTTTGCATAACTTCTTCATACGACACAATTTGAACCTGAAACTTTTTCCATCGCGTTCAGAATATTTTAAAATACCTATTTTGATATATGGGTTTACCCAATTTCGTTCCGGGGTCAGAACGGGCTTTTTGGGCCACGTTAGCGTTAGCACGTTGTTTATCGGATCCATCTACTCTATTTCTAACCTATCTATAAACCCAGTTGTAAGCCCTAGCCTCCATCTATTCTCATTTGTTTGTGCGTTCATTTACTCAACTCTTTCTCTTCCTCAATGGATGCAAATCTTAGATCCAAACACAATTGCAAATCAAATCAAAAGTCAAAAATTTAAAGTCCTAAGAAAAATCTCAAAAAATTATATGTTAATGCTCTCGACGAGCGTAATTCAATGCCATATTCGTTTTTCAATCTAATTCATCATTTGGCCAAAAATCGCGAATCAGTATGGACCGTTCGTAGTGGAGTTTGATCGATCCAACGGTGGATCTGCTGCCGATCGACGATCGGATGGTGCCGTTGCGAAGCTTATGACTAGCAGCTCAGGGATCTGCCTTTTGTTTGCCATCAATTGTTCGATATTCCCCAAAATTTGTAAACATTTGACCGACCTTTCTTACGGCGGCGCGGTTCAAAGAGGAAGCCGGAGGTGGCCAGGTTGTGGGCGAAGGAGGAGGAGGGCGGCGTGGTTACAGCAGTGTGGTCCGATCGTGTTATAGGACAGGATGGTGGCGACGAATTGGATCATGTCGTGGCGGCTATAGGGTGTGTGCGTTTCTTGTTCTGGATCGTGCGTATCTGGGGGAAGATGGGTTGACGTGGCACTTGAATGAATGTAGGTGAATGCGTTCCAATTCTTTTTTTTTTATTCAATCGCAATTTTCGCAATATCTTGTGCATACGATATCTGATTGACGCGCAGTTTCTTTTGTAAGGATCGTATTGAAATTCCAGACTTGATGACGCTGGTTTGGACGAATTCTGAGACTGTTAAATTTTGGGGTTTAAATCGGATTTAAATTCGATTTAAATCCAAAAGGTGAGTGTTTTAACCCACTCGCAACTTCTAAAATTTCCTATGTCTGTTAATTTGACTTAAGATGTGAGTAGAAATTTATTTATGATTGTTTGGCATGTTTTATTCATCATCTCTGTTAAATCGCATTTATTTAATTTAATTGTTAATAATTTTATTATTGCATATAAATTGACAGTTACAATTTATTTATTTGCATATAAACTGATAGTTAAACAGTTAATAAATTTATTATTGAATATAAACTGTTATTTATTACCTGTTATATTTTATATGTTATATATTGATGTTTGTTTAAATTGATGATGATTGAAATAAATTGGTTGATTATTGATATTGGGTGAATGGATGATGTGTTCTATCTTATATAAACTGCAAGTTATCATGCATTTTCATTTCATTCGGGATTGCGGTTTGAAATGATATACAACCGCATTTTATTTTTAAATTGCGGATTGAAATGATAAATATCCGTATCACTTGACCATAGGATAGAAAATTATATACAGGCACCGCGGTATATATATATATATATATAATTATTTTTGAAATGATTTTTATGGTTTGGATATGATATGGTTTAATAAATAGTAAATTTGGATATGATAAATATATTTTATATATACATATATAGTTAAATTGTTGAATTTAAGCTATGCATAAATCTGTTAAATAATAAGTTGAAAAATGGAATTTGATAATTTATATTATATGATTAAGTACAGGTTTAAGATCTTGTATATATATATAGAGTTTTAAATAATTCAAATCAATTAAGATTGAAAGATAAATTGGAAATTTAATTGGAATTGAGCTTATTTGAAAAATTAACTCCATAAGTTGATGTTAACTTATTAAAATTGGAAATTTAAGGTATGATATTTATAACTGGATTTAATGAATAGTTCTAGTATAAATAAATGGAAGGAAATAATTAGTGTTAATAAATTTAGTTTATTTTAAATGGTTATGGATTTATCATGTAAACCTTTCAAACTAAATAATAGGAAAATGAATTGTTGGTTTGAAATTCTCAATCTTAGTTTTGAAATTCATTAAATACTCAAAGTTTGAAAATATTGAAATCGAAGTGTTTTATTCAAACTGAAAGTGAATATAAAAGTTATGGGTTTAGACTGAATTTAAAGTGAATAAAAATTGTGAAGGTGTGGAAATTATTTATTTTTAAAGAAATTTTAAATTCAACTGTTTTATTTTATATACTGTTGAATATCCAAACCATTTAAGTTTTGAAAGTTATGGTTTTGAAACTATGGACTTCGAAGTATTATGTTGAAAGTTAAAATTCAAATATTTGGTTTTGAGGTATTATAAATTTTAAAAGTGGCATGATTTTGGAAAAGAAATATATTTGAAATAAAATGATATCATATTTATTTAGGTTTTAAAAGGAAATGATATCGTATTTATGGGTTTTGAAATGGATAATTATATTCTGGTTTTGAAAGTATAATTATTTTTAAATGACCGCGGTGTTATAATAACGTTTGGTTGTTGAAGAGACTGGGATCGGAAGTTGTCATACTCTCTGCCAACTCCGAAAACCACTTTAACAACCGTGTACGCGGTGGAGATTCCAGAATGAAGTAGGTTGGTGGTGGCGTTTCCTTTGAGGAAAATACGTGGACCCGACTCCCGTGAGTTGGCACAAGGTGGCTAAAACAGGAGCGATTCTCGGGCCAATGAGGTCATTCCTCTGATCGAACGCACTCCTTCGATATTATACTCTGACTTTTGGATTGATTCGGTGGCCACTTTTGATTTTGATTTTGGGGGTGTTGTTCAAGGTGGGCGGTAGATGCGCGCTGCGCGTTTCCACCAGCCCGGATGCGTAATTAGTATATCTACCCTGGCATTGCCTAGTTGTGCCGTGTCACCTACCATACCGAGCCTTTACTACGAGTTTCTATTTGTGTCGTACCTATGGAGTATCCTCTGGTAGCCTCCCGATCAGGAGGTATTACGGTACTGTATAGACTATTGGCATTATTTGTGTTAAGGGCTATATGGGTAACCCCCTAACGCTATTAAAAAGTAAGTTTATTTTACAATTAGACATTATTATAATAGCGAAATATACTACATAGTAAATAGTTTAACGAATCCTTAAGAGATGTAAATCCCGAGCATCTTTTGAGTTACTGCACTCATATTTATTTCAGTTAATTTAACTTACATAAGATCTTTTAGTTCTGACTCGAGTGTTTTGTCTTTTCAATTCGCTCGGGTCAGTCCGAGCATTTCAGTATCGAAGACTTTAGATCTGGAGGACGAATACGGAGATTTATACTATTATTATTAATTATATTCCACCACACTTTTTAATTCCGCTGCATTGATTATTATTGGTATGTGAACTCTGATATTTATTATATAAAGAAGAATCAAATGTTTGTAAACAGTTTATGAACTGTATATTTATTTTTATATTTTATCCTTCCGCTGTGAGATTCTATTTTGTTTTTTTTCTTTCCCTGTTTTTCTTATTTACCCCATAACAATCCGCCCTTCCGTATGGTTTGAATTGGCACGTGTGTCGATTTAAAGCGTGCGAAAAGACGGGATGTTACAGTTGGTATCAGAGCTTTGGTTTAGCGATAAACCTTAGCTTTGTGGGGTTTGACTCTTTACTAATAGGGTAGTAATACCCTATGGGAGTCGCTGAGCGTATATATATGAGAGAGCGTATTTGTTAATGTTATAAAAAGGTTTTAATATTGTGTTAATTTGTTCCGTTTTGTATTTATAAATTCTGGTTGATGCATGGGACGCTATGACATCAATAAGGATTTCTAAACACTAAATAGGACAGACCGACATAATATTTGGTTTTATTATAGGTGAATGAGGTAATTTTGCCTATTATATTTTCTATAGATAAATTAAATTTTTATAAAGAAGATATATATTTGGTTGTTATATATTGGTTGTTAGGTAATGAAAATATAATTAGTAGCCGAAATAAAGTTGAAAACAAAATAAATGAAATTTGGAAATTTTAGAACTTAAATCCGGGATTTTGAAAAATTTCTTTCAAAGGATTTTGAAATATAAAAATAGTATTTAGAAATATTTTCTGATATAAATATTTCAATATAATTTGAAAGTATGGTTATAAAGAAATTCTGGAAGGAAAAAAGTTGTACTCCCCTCTCTGTCGCTGGAAAATTATTTTGGTCATGAGTGCACGCATCATCGATGTTCATTTTCGAGTTTCGAAGTGGGAAGGCCACGGTAGTAGTTTTACTACCGATTTATTTTGATAAACAAAAGAGAATTTTTAATTTGTTTTAAATATACTTGGATGTAGATAAGTTGTGAGTTTGTTTATCTATTATTTTAAAATGATTTTTGAATAAAACCCGGTATTTAAATTCTTAAGTTTCCGTTAATTAATAGTTTCAATTACTGTAGTGAATTGGAACGTAGGTAATTAATAAATTTAAACCCTCTAAAGGAAATAGGAGATTTAATGCTAGGTTATGAATGAAATTAAAGGTAAATTTGAAATTGTAACTTATAAAACAAAGGTGGAATTATTGAACCATTAAATTATTAAAAGAAGTGAGGAAAAAAAAATGTGTATAACTTTCAATCACATTCTTAAAGGCATATATATGCTTACCAGAATATATAAAAGTTGAAAATGTTAATAAGAAAATGTAATAGATATTATACCAGTAATTAACTTGAGATAATGAAAATAATTAATGGAATTATTTAATAAATAAGAATTGATGTGTAGGATTATAAACTTAAGTATGATTTAAATACTACTAGTTTAATATAATAGAAAGTAAGTAATATAAATAAATGATTGCGAACCTTAGTAAATGAATTAATGAAATCCTTTACTTATAAGAATTGATGTTATAAGGTTAAAAATTTAAGTGTGATTAAAAAGGGTTACTATAATTAAATATAATAGAAATGTAAACATTAAATAAATGATTGAAATTGAGAAGTGCATAAATGTAATGCAATAAAAAGAAACTTACATGACCTGAATTAATGAAAATAAATAATTGTAAGTAATAAGTGGAAATAAATGGAACAAACACTGAATGTGTAAATGAAATTAAAATTTGTTAGAAATAAAATGTAAGAAAATCATTATATGAAATAAAAAGAGAAATCAAACAATAAATGTATGAAATGAAATTAATAAGAATGAACTAAATTTTGTTTGGATTTGTTGATTGTTTGGTTGATGGTTGTTTGGGCAAGGGTACTTTAAAATTGGATTTGGGGTGAATGAATAAACTATTTAGTTTTATCTAAGACTGTTGAGTAAATGATGCGCTAGCAGTTTATTCTTCATTCCGTACAATTTAAATGTTTTGAACCCGAACAACTATTTGTTTGTTTGGTTGAATGATTGTTTTGTATTTGTTGTGTATGCTGAATTGATGGTTGTTGTATTGATTTGTTATAAGTGATTGAAACCACTTAAATATTTCACTTTATATAAATAGTTAACCCTTTGGATTTTATAAGTGAAATGCAGGTTATGGAAGCAATTGCTACTGCTTTTGGTTCCATAAATTAAGCGTAAATTGCCCGACAAATAGGTACGTTTCGGATTACGGTTTATAGCTCTATTTTATATATTTTCCCAGGTTGGGATATAATATTTTAGATAATATATGTTATATAATTGTTATATTTTCTCCCAAGCCTCTCCGTACAAAAGAGACTCTGCCAAAAAATTTCGAAAATTTTGGACTTGGAAAATTTTTGAAAAGTGTTTTCCAAACTTTATTAACTTGAGTATAAAGGGTTTAATGGTTATATATTTGTATATTTTATTTAAAATAATTAATTTTGTAGATTTAGCTGTTCATAAAGTTAATATTTCAAGTAAGATATATTGATTCCTAATGCTTCTTTTCCCTTCCTTTCCTTTTCGGGGAGGAAAAGCTTTGAGTGGGGGAGAGTGTAACGACCCGTAAATTTCGACAATTTAATTTGTTAATTTAATAGGATTTTTAAATTAAATTTTAGTAGAAATAATTAAGGGGGTAAATTAATATTGAAATGAAGGCTAAAATAAAATAGATGAATGGTAATTAAAGCCTTTAATTGTAATATGAATAAAATTTCAATAAATAAAATGGTGTAAGTATTGTACCTGTATATAAGGTGAATTGAACAAATCCTAATTTTTGGAACCTAGTTTATTGATATGCGAATGTATAATAAATGAGTTATTACAAGAGATTGAAATTTAAATAGAATTCTAAATAATGAATAGTGGAAAGGATTATACAGGTATATAATTTAATGCGAGAAAGGAAAGTATTTAATTGATTTTGTAATAAAAACATTGAAACGGAAATTGGAATAAATGTATTTAATGAGAGTTGTTGTAATAATTGTTGTAGAGAATAAATTACAAATGTTATAAATTGTATAATGGTGACAACTATTGTTCGTTACCAATGCATTTAAATGTATAATGGTGGAGATTCCAGAATGAAGTAAGTTGGTGGCGGCGTTTCCTTTGAGGTAAATACATGGACCCGACTCCCATGAGTTGGCACAAGGTGGCTAAAACAGGAGCGATTCTTGGCCAATAGGTCATTCCTCCGATCGAACGCACTCCTTCGATATTATACTCTGACTTTTGGATTGATTCGGTGGCCACTTTTGATTTTGATTTTGGGGGTGTTGTTCGAGGTGGGCGGTAGCTGCGCGCTGCGCGTTTCCACCAGCCCGAATGCGTAATTGGTATATCTAACCTGGCATTGCCTAGTTGTGCCGTGTCACCTAGTGTAACAACCCGCATATTTATCGATTTTATATTTAAATATTTTATTTAAATATTTTATCGTTAGTCGGATTTTAGTCGAAAAGCTACTTTTTGCATACGGTCGAATTAGGGCTCGGGACCACTCCCATTGAGTTTAAAATGCCGTTTGCGACCTTTTTGAGTATAAGCTTCGATATGTTTGGAGAAAGTTGATTTCTGCTACTTTTTACTTTGGGTTTGGTTTTTGGGCTCAGCCCTATGTTAACTTATACTCCAAAACTGAGCCACTCTTCCCCACTCACTCTCATTCTCTTCTCATTTCAGTCTTCTTAGCATTAATGGTGGGACAGATTGGAAATTAAAACTCCAAAACCCTAGTTTCTCTTGCAAATCAAATTCCTAGCTCCAAACTCAAGAAGAACCCATTGGTAAGCTTCTGTAACGACCCAGAATTTTTAGAAATTAAAATATGAATATTTAATTAATTTTAAATATTAATAAGTGAATTTATAAGTCAAATAAATTTTTATTTGAATAATTGGATTTAATTGAATAATTAAATCAATAATTTAATACGTTAAATTATGGAAATAATTGAAAATTGAGTCAAATATGATTGAAAATGATTTGTAAAATTTTATTTTATCATACTGGAGTTAGAATGATATTTTAGAACTTTTAAAATCGAATTAAAAGTTAATTTGTGAAAATTGAATATTTTAATATTTAAATCGACTAGTGAAAATAGCCAATTTTTGAACAGTCTCAGAATTGAACGAAACCAGTTCCATTGGATCCGTAATAGTTAGTTATTACCGGATTTCAATTTTCGTGTCAATCGGAGTTACCGTTTGATCGTGGCAGCTCGAAACGCATCGATTTATTTTTAATTTTAATTTGGCGAGTGAAAATAGCCATTTTTCAAAAAGTCTCGGATTTCGACGAAACCAGTTTCATCGGATCCGTAATGTGATATTATTGTAAGGTTTCAAATTTCAAGTCAATTGGATTTACCGTTTGTCCGGTACAAATTAAAACGCCTAGAAAATCGCTTAAATCGGTTTAATTTAAATTGAGCGTTTACAGCCATAACTCGCACAGATGTCCGAATAAGCTTCCGAAACCTGTTCCATTATGTCCGGAACGCGGGATAAACCCTAGAAACGTCAGTTTCGGCGCGTAAATCGGAGTTCGAAATTTCCGGAATGAATAGTGTTTTGAATAATTTCCTATAAATATACCATACCCTCATTCACAAATAAAAAAAATAACAAACCCTAAACCTAATTTGCTCAGCCGCCACTAACAAGATAAATGGCCAGAAATTGATCTCATTTTTTCCTCAATCTCTCTCAATCCAGCAAGAATTAGCCAAAGTTGTTAACTACAACATTGAAGATCATGAAGAGAGCTAGAAATCCATACGGTGATGATGGGTTTTGGTGCAACGGAGAGGGAGCTATGGGGGGCCGTTCTCTACAGCTCACGCACGTTTTCCTAGGAGCATCAGGTGGCCGAGTGGGCTATGGTGGTGGGCGAAGGTAGAGGGGGTCAAGAGCTTCCTATTGCAAGTTGTTGATCGAAGTATCATTGAGTATTGAAGGTGCATAATTAAACCCTAGTTAGATTGTAATGGGTTTAGGAGCACGGCTAGTACCTGTAGCCAAGACGTGGGGAAGATGATAGGGGGGGACGGCCAGGATGCAAGGGGAAGGAATCTAGTGGCTGGTAATGGTTGTAGTTAAAAATTAAATTGGAAAATGTTGTAATAGTTATAAATTAAATCGTGTAAACTTCAAAAATGCATAACTTTTTCATACGAGGTCGAAAACGCGCGAAACTAGTTGCGTTGGAATCGTATGGACGAGCACTACGCGATGGAGTTGGTTTGGAGTCGTTTGGAGTTAGTGAGAATTTTGGGTAAAATTAAACGTCCGTTTAATTTTATTCGAAATAAATCGCTAAAACGGAATTTAAAATCAAGGTGAGAATTTCTCACTCAATCGAATCAGTTTCGATTTTATTTTAAATAGTTAGATTTAAAATATTTGAATGCATGTTTGAATGTTGATTGATATCTATTGATTGTTAAAATAGACATTATACGCCGTTAGTAAGCGGATGTTATTTAATAAAAACATATACCGCGAATATTTCATAAACAGTGAAATTGGTATTATATATAATATCAATATATATATATATATATTGGCATATGTATATATTGCAGTTGTTGATTCCCCGCATTTTTTAGCTGATGAGACCCTATTGCGCCGTTATTAAGCGGATAATATTTAATAAGAACATATACCGCGATAATTTCGTACTGGAGCGAAATTGGTATTGTGCTAATGTTTTTGGATGCAGGAAACGGGTTGGAGGGATCCAACTGGATTCCTCAACAGTTTTTATTTGATTTCAGATATTTTGATATTTGATGGATTATCATATCGATATATGATATCGTTGTAGTCGTGATTGACTATTTGGTATGTAGCATCATTGGACCAAATTTTTGGTATTTTAAAATGATTTTAAAGTGATTTTTGAAAATATACTATATTTTTGGAATTGATCCATTTTAAATAAATAAACGTTATAATTTTTAATGTTATAAAAATTATGATTTTGAGAAATATAGTTAAAAGATTGATTTTTGAAAATACGGGTTAATGATGTTATAAAATAGTTTAAACTGGGATTTTTGAATTTATTGTGAAAAGTTTAAATATAGGATTTATAAAATTTGATTATTTTATAAATCAAGAGAATGATGAAATTATAAAGGAATTTAAAGACGCTTTAAAGAATAATATAAATTGATTTATGTTAAGAGATTTATAAATGGATATTTATAAATTGAAAAATAGACATTATAAAACGAGTTTTTATAAGTGTTTGAATGAAGTGAAAATGAATTTCATTAAAGAATGAAATTTATAGAATTATAAACGGTGAAGTTATAAATAAAATTTATAAATAGTAAGATTTATAAATTTGTGAAGTTATTGAAAGAATAGATTTGGTTGAATAATTGAATCTTATAAGTTATAAGATTTATAATTATGAAGTTCAAAGGAACGATTTTGCAAACGAATAAATTATAAGTATTTAACTTATAATATGAACTTTTAGTTTATAATTGAGTTATAAACTGGAATAGGTTAATAAAAGAAATTATAAAAAGGAAGTTTTTATAAATAAATAGAAATGGAATTTATAAACGTTGTTTATAAATTCGCAAACAACTTATTTTGATAAGTAAATTTGTTGAAACCTATTAATGGAGTTATATTCACGTTTTTGAATAGTGAATAATCCTTTGAATTAAAATGTATAAAATGATGAAATGTGTTAACGTAGTATATTCACGTTTTTGAACTGTGAATAATATGTTAAAAGAAATTGTTTTGGATTTGGATGTTTTAAATAGAATTAAAACGATCGAACAATGTTTTAAAATGTGTTGAGATTCGAAACCATAGATTTCAACATTTATTGTTGAAATAGACGTTTTCGAGAAATAAAAGGAAATGGTGGACTATAACACTGTTGTTATAGTAAATGATTTCCGAAATGAGTGATGCTGAAATGATCATTGTGTTGATTATTTGTGATAGGATCGTTTATTTGATCGTCTATCCTTGTGATCATTGTGTTGATCATTTGTTGACCCAAAGCATGGCTTTTGTATAAAGTATGTTTTTGTGGACGTGACTTCGTCGAGCCTCACACCCCGGAAATGGTCAAAACAGGAAAGATGCGGCAAGGTTATGAGGGGTAGCTCCCTTTAGGGTATGTACATTTCCTTCTGGATAGAGGTGGTATCATGGTATGGAGCCCAGATATTTAACCTATGTGGTTACTACGAATTTATTACTTTGTGGTTGTTGGTTTTCGGGATCCCGTGAGAAAGGTCGTTTACGATCGGGGAATGGCGTGCTCGTGTCAGTAGTTACCCAGTTAGGGGTAACCCGGCCTTGTGTTGGCAGAGTTCCGGTTTGGTTCTCGGGGATGTCTTTCCAGAGGCATTCTCATGTGGCAATGGGAAGTTCCTTGGCCTGACCATTTGTTGGAAATCCAATTCCCAATACAAAACTTGTATGGTATTAGTTGTAGAACCTGCTATTCACTTATGGTGGTCACCACTGTTTGGATGGTAGCTATAGTAGGCATACGATAATGGTCGTATGTTGGCTAAGATTTATATTCTACTTTCAAAATGAATTTTTCCCCTACACTATGCACTAGTAATAATATCAAATGTTATTTTAAATGCGTATCAAGCATCTTTGGCTATCATAAGGAGAAATCTCCTCCGATTCTGCGTTTGCATGTGTGTGTGTGCGGGAGGCCTTATGGTAGTCTCATTTTTAAAAACATTGCGAATTGATTAAAAATATTCCTCTATTTTGATTTTAAAGTTAAATAAACTGTTTTGAGTTCTCACACCAGTCACATGACTGACTTGGAGTTTATTGTTTTCCTTCCTAAACTCTGGGTGCCCACCAATTTCCACACGGGCAGTCAAGAGTTAAGATTTATCAGGATATTCTGGATATTCTGGAGTTGCTGGAGGCAAGCTAGATGGCATGGCGTATTACTAGTTTATATAGTATTTCTTTTTCCGCTGTTTGTTTGATGTTGTATACTCTGATGATATGATGTAATGAAATGTATGAAATGTAATAACTGATATAGTTCTTTGTTTAAAGATTATTCATTTATTATTATATGTTGTTCCGCTGCGAATTGTGAGATTCTGATGTTGTTCTGCTGTTGTTTTTCTATTCCGTTCTATTTTCTTTATTTTCTATTCTCTTTTCCTTCTATTTTAAAATTTCCTATTTTCTATTTTCTCTGCCCTCTATCTTCTTTCTTCTTTTTCTCTCTTTTTCTTTTCTTAAATTCTTTTTAAAACCCTCGGTGTTCGGTTTTCCGTCGTTCGATTTCTCGGCAGTCGATAAAGTGAGTGTCGATGTCGAATTTTCGGAAGACGAAGAATCGTGTCCTGACAATGTGGTATCAGAGCTTATGGTTAAGCGACAACCATGGTTCTGTTGGGTATTACTCATTAGAGATAGAGTCAGCAGTACTCCAGATTGAGTTTGAGTGTAATAATAGCTATGAGAGCGTATTTGTTAGTGAATATAAAATTGTTTTATATTGTGATGATTGGTTTATTGAGTGGCATATGAACTTTCGTCAGCGTGGTCCGCAAGACTATGCCGAAGGGGTTTCTAAACACTTGAATAGAACAATTCGACACAATATTGTTTTAAATTGGGTAAATGAAATAATTTTACCTTGATTATATTTTTATATATAAAGGAATAATTTTTCAGAATTATTAAAGTGAAAATAAGTTGATTGTTTGGTTGTTGAATAAGTTGTTTGAATAATTTAAATTAAAGAATAATTGTATAAGCAAAAAGAATTATAAGAATTGAATTATAATTAAAGTGATTTACAATTGTAAATAAACTTATATATATATGAGAAGTGAAACTATATGAATATATTTATGAATATAAGTTGTAAATAAAAATGAATTTAAAGTTAAATGAAATTCAACTTTAGAAATTAAATTGAATGAAAATCAATTAATTAAACCAATTGTAAGCAAAGGAATTTGGTTGTAATAAATATACATTGGTTGATATATGGTTGTTAGTTGATTGTATATAATTCATTAAGTGTTAATGAAATTGAATTAATGAAATTGAAAGCTAAAGTAATTGAAATTCGATTGGAAGTTAAGTAAATCTTGAATGGAATTGAATTGGATGTGAAAGTGAACTAACTTGAATATGAATTAGTGAATATAAACTAATTGAAAATGAATGTTAGTAAAAACATCCACTGTAAATAAATCAAATATGATTTAGAGTGAAAACCAATTCATTAAATATTAATGAGAATATGAATGCTAGTTGGTTGATGGTTGCATTTATTGCTTTTGTTGCGTTTGCTATGTTGACATATATAGTTATTATGTTGCTATATGTTGTATATTGAGATTATTTTCATATATGCATGTTCTCATGTTGTTTGTTGAGTGATTAGTAGGTGCGGATCGCGTTTGCTTCGCATTTGGAGCTCGCTTTCGCGCTATATTAGCCGTATATGCTTGCTAATAAAAATATAAGGTACATATCTCGGATTACATACCGTACTTTTACATTTTTTCCCTGCGGGATGCCTCATTACTTGATGAGATGTATATTTGTGATATATATACTGTCATTTTTTTTCGGATCGAGCCGCGCAAAGGAGACTATGGCGAATTTTTCCGAAAATTTAAGGCGTTAGAAAAAAAAATTGAGAAAATTGGAAAATTTTGAAAACTTAACTTTGTTTTGAAGTTGAAAGTTAAACAATAGAAGTTGTTTTTGAAAAGATAACTAAGTATGATTTGAAAACTTAGTAAAGATTTATAAGAAGTTTAATTATGAATTTTGGAAAATTAATAGATTCTGTAATTTTTCTTACTTGTAATTTCGAGGACGAAATTCTTTTAAGGGGGGAAGATTGTAACGACCCAGAATTTTTAGAAATTAAAATATGAATATTTAATTAATTTTAAATATTAATAAGTGAATTTATAAGTCAAATAAATTTTTATTTGAATAATTGGATTTAATTGAATAATTAAATCAATAATTTAATACGTTAAATTATGGAAATAATTGAAAATTGAGTCAAATATGATTGAAAATGATTTGTAAAATTTTATTTTATCATATTGGAGTTAGAATGATATTTTAGAACTTTTAAAATCGAATTAAAAGTTAATTTGTGAAAATTGAATATTTTAATATTTAAATCGACTAGTGAAAATAGCCAATTTTTGAACAGTCTCAGAATTGAACGAAACCAGTTCCATTGGATCCGTAATAGTTAGTTATTACCGGATTTCAATTTTCGTGTCAATCGGAGTTACCGTTTGATCGTGGCAGCTCGAAACGCATCGATTTATTTTTAATTCTAATTTGGCGAGTGAAAATAGCCATTTTTCAAAAAGTCTCGGATTTCAACGAAACTAGTTTCATCGGATCCGTAATGTGATATTATTGTAAGGTTTCAAATTTTAAGTCAATTGGATTTACCGTTTGTCCGGTACAAATTAAAACGCCTAGAAAATCGCTTAAATCGGTTTAATTTAAATTGAGCGTTTACAGCCATAACTCGCACAGATGTCCGAATTAGCTTCCGAAACCTGTTCCATTGTGTCCGGAACACGGGATAAACCCTAGGAACGTCAGTTTCGGCGCGTAAATCGGAGTTCGGAATTTCCGGAATGAATAGTGTTTTGAATAATTTCCTATAAATATACCATACCCTCATTCACAAATAAAAAAAAATAACAAACCCTAAACCTAATTTGCTCAGCCGCCACTAACAAGATAAATGGCCAGAAATTGATCTCATTTTTTCCTCAATCTCTCTCAATCCAGCAAGAATTAGCCAAAGTTGTTAACTACAACATTGAAGATCATGAAGAGAGCTAGAAATCCATACGGTGATGATGGGTTTTGGTGCAACGGAGAGGGAGCTATGGGGGGCCGTTCTCTACATCTCACGCACGTTTTCCTAGGAGCATCAGGTGGCCGAGTGGGCTATGGTGGTGGGCGAAGGTAGAGGGGGTCAAGAGCTTCCTATTGCAAGTTGTTGATCGAAGTATCATTGAGTATTGAAGGTGCATAATTAAACCCTAGTTAGATTGTAATGGGTTTAGGAGCACGGCTAGTACCTGTAGCCAAGACGTGGGGAAGATGATAGGGGGGGACGGCCAGGATGCAAGGGGAAGGAATCTAGTGGCTGGTAATGGTTGTAGTTAAAAATTAAATTGGAAAATGTTGTAATAGTTATAAATTAAATCGTGTAAACTTCAAAAATGCAT
This sequence comes from Allium cepa, assembly GCA_030765085.1. Classification (NCBI taxonomy): domain Eukaryota; kingdom Viridiplantae; phylum Streptophyta; class Magnoliopsida; order Asparagales; family Amaryllidaceae; genus Allium; species Allium cepa. The sequence continues at coordinate 441,205,062 of CM060929.1, forward strand.
AACTTTTTCATACGAGGTCGAAAACGCGCGAAACCAGTTGCGTTGGAATCGTATGGACGAGCACTATGCGATGGATTTGGTTTGGAGTCGTTTGGAGTTAGTGAGAATTTTGGGTAAAATTAAACGTCCGTTTAATTTTATTCGAAATAAATCGCTAAAACGGAATTTAAAATCAAGGTGAGAATTTCTCACTCAATCGAATCAGTTTCGATTTTATTTTAAATAGTTAGATTTAAAATATTTGAATGCATGTTTGAATGTTGATTGATATCTATTGATTGTTAAAATAGACATTATACGCCGTTAGTAAGCGGATGTTATTTAATAAAAACATATACCGCGAATATTTCATAAACAGTGAAATTGGTATTATATATAATATCAATATATATATATATTGGCATACGTATATATTGCAGTTGTTGATTCCCCGCATTTTTTAGCGGATGAGACCCTATTGCGCCGTTATTAAGCGGATAATATTTAATAAGAACATATACCGCGATAATTTCGTACTGGAGCGAAATTGGTATTGTGCTAATGTTTTTGGATGCAGGAAACAGGTTGGAGGGATCCAACTGGATTCCTCAACAGTTTTTATTTGATTTCAGATATTTTGATATTTGATGGATTATCATATCGATATATGATATCGTTGTAGTCGTGATTGACTATTTGGTATGTAGCATCATTGGACCAAATTTTTGGTATTTTAAAATGATTTTAAAGTGATTTTTGAAAATATACTATATTTTTGGAATTGATCCATTTTAAATAAATAAACGTTATAATTTTTAATGTTATAAAAATTATGATTTTGAGAAATATAGTTAAAAGATTGATTTTTGAAAATACGGGTTAATGATGTTATAAAATAGTTTAAACTGGGATTTTTGAATTTATTGTGAAAAGTTTAAATATAGGATTTATAAAATTTGATTATTTTATAAATCAAGAGAATGATGAAATTATAAAGGAATTTAAAGACGCTTTAAAGAATAATATAAATTGATTTATGTTAAGAGATTTATAAATGGATATTTATAAATTGAAAAATAGACATTATAAAACGAGTTTTTATAAGTGTTTGAATGAAGTGAAAATGAATTTCATTAAAGAATGAAATTTATAGAATTATAAACGGTGAAGTTATAAATAAAATTTATAAATAGTAAGATTTATAAATTTGTGAAGTTATTGAAAGAATAGATTTGGTTGAATAATTGAATCTTATAAGTTATAAGATTTATAATTATGAAGTTCAAAGGAACGATTTTGCAAACGAATAAATTATAAGTATTTAACTTATAATATGAACTTTTAGTTTATAATTGAGTTATAAACTGGAATAGGTTAATAAAAGAAATTATAAAAAGGAAGTTTTTATAAATAAATAGAAATGGAATTTATAAACGTTGTTTATAAATTCGCAAACAACTTATTTTGATAAGTAAATTTGTTGAAACCTATTAATGGAGTTATATTCACGTTTTTGAATAGTGAATAATCCTTTGAATTAAAATGTATAAAAGGATGAAATGTGTTAACGTAGTATATTCACGTTTTTGAACTGTGAATAATATGTTAAAAGAAATTGTTTTGGATTTGGATGTTTTAAATAGAATTAAAACGATCGAACAATGTTTTAAAATGTGTTAAGATTCGAAACCATAGATTTCAACATTTATTGTTGAAATAGACGTTTTCGAGAAATAAAAGGAAATGGTGGACTATAACACTGTTGTTATAGTAAATGATTTCCGAAAGGAAATGTTTTTGTATAGTATTGGGATTTATATATCTATTTTAATTTCGAATCCCTATACTAGTGATTTTGGGTTGTCGTAACAATGTTTTACGCAACATTCGTTTTGGCCCAAATAAATATGTTTAAGAGAATGATTTCCTTAAAGAATGAAATATATACTTAATCTCGATTTAAGTATATTGAATATTTTCTAGGTGTTGAAAATAAATAAAATTTGTGAATTACTTATGAATAAATAAGTATGGAAATGTTTTTCCCAATATAAAGTGAATATTAGAGAATTTATCTTTTTGAAGATAAATTGAAGTGAATAATCGAAATCGAATATTCATTGATATTTTGGAATTATAAATTCACTAAGGAATTTATAAAAGAAAGTGAAATTGGTTTAAAAATAAATATTGATTTATTTTTGAAGTATTGAAATTACATATCTAGTGAAGATATTTTGGAAAATAAATAATTTGGAAAATTATTTGGAAACTGGTGATGTGTGCATGTCCAGTGATAGTTCAATAACCGACTATCAATATTTCCCTTTGAATGGGTAATAGATGTGATTTGTTTGAATGTGAATGCTACACTTATTTTTGAATAAGCGCTCACTATTCGGGTTAACCGGGAAAGGACCATGGGGTCGTATAACCCATTCCGAATATGTGATACGTCGTTGTGAATTGCATTGAAGATCGGTGTTGAAGACCCGGTATTTGCGAGAGCGATAGGATGACCTGTCGATTTACTCTGCACCGAGTTGCTACGGTATAGAGTTCTCCATATGTGATGGTGAATCCGATCAGGATTGTGAATATCCGGATTGCAAGGACTTCTTTGTAAGTGCCTTCGGTTTTGTTCGAGCCCGGAACAGACTTGTATGGATTGTGTGTCTGACATTACAAGTTGAGATATAAAGCCGATTTCATTCAAATATATTTCTGTTGGTGGCGAAGAATTTATTCTTTTAGCTTAACACCCTTCTCTGAGACGTACGAGCTCAGAGGTTATATAGTTGAAGTTATCAGCGATATATTCCCAATTTGGAAATGTGACATGCTGAGTGATGCTGAAATGATCATTGTGTTGATTATTTGTGATAGGATCGTTTATTTGATCGTCTATCCTTGTGATCATTGTGTTGATCATTTGTTGACCCAAAGCATGGCTTTTGTATAAAGTATGTTTTTGTGGACGTGACTTCGTCGAGCCTCACACCCCGGAAATGGTCAAAACAGGAAAGATGCGGCAAGGTTATGAGGAGTAGCTCCCTTTAGGGTATGTACATTTCCTTCTGGATAGAGGTGGTATCATGGTATGGAGCCCAGATATTTAACCTATGTGGTTACTACGAATTTATTACTTTGTGGTTGTTGGTTTTCGGGATCCCGTGAGAAAGGTCGTTTACGATCGGGGAATGGTGTGCTCGTGTCAGTAGTTACCCAGTTAGGGGTAACCCGGCCTTGTGTTGGCAGAGTTCCGGTTTGGTTCTCGGGGATGTCTTTCCAGAGGCATTCTCATGTGGCAATGGGAAGTTCCTTGGCCTGACCATTTGTTGGAAATCCAATTCCCAATACGAAACTTGTACGGTATTAGTTGTAGAACCTGCTATTCACTTATGGTGGTCACCACTGTTTGGATGGTAGCTATAGTAGGCATACGATAATGGTCGTATGTTGGCTAAGATTTATATTCTACTTTCAAAATGAATTTTTCCCCTACACTATGCACTAGTAATAATATCAAATGTTATTTTAAATGCGTATCAAGCATCTTTGGCTATCATAAGGAGAAATCTCCTCCGATTCTGCGTTTGCATGTGTGTGTGTGCGGTAGGCCTTATGGTAGTCTCATTTTTAAAAACATTGCGAATTGATTAAAAATATTCCTCTATTTTGATTTTAAAGTTAAATAAACTGTTTTGAGTTCTCACACCAGTCACATGACTGACTTGGAGTTTATTGTTTTCCTTCCTAAACTCTAGGTGCCCACCAATTTCCACACGGGCAGTCAAGAGTTAAGATTTATCAGGATATTCTGGATATTCTGGAGTTGCTGGAGGCAAGCTAGATGGCATGGCGTATTACTAGTTTATATAGTATTTCTTTTTCCGCTGTTTGTTTGATGTTGTATACTCTGATGATATGATGTAATGAAATGTATGAAATGTAATAACTGATATAGTTCTTTGTTTAAAGATTATTCATTTATTATTATATGTTGTTCCGCTGCGAATTGTGAGATTCTGATGTTGTTCTGCTGTTGTTTTTCTATTCCGTTCTATTTTCTTTATTTTCTATTCTCTTTTCCTTCTATTTTAAAATTTCCTATTTTCTATTTTCTCTGCCCTCTATCTTCTTTCTTCTTTTTCTCTCTTTTTCTTTTCTTAAATTCTTTTTAAAACCCTCAGTGTTCGGTTTTCCGTCGTTCGATTTCTCGGCAGTCGATAAAGTGAGTGTCGATGTCGAATTTTCGGAAGACGAAGAATCGTGTCCTGACAGCTTCTCTCCTTCTTCTCCAACATATTCTCTTACCAATTTCAGAAATTCCTAAACCTAATTTCGGGAATGTTCTTGTTTTGAGCATTAGATTCAAGCTCAATTGAGTTGTGTTGAAGAGAGGTTGATTCTCCATTTGCTTTCAAGCTTCTTCTTGTTCGATTTTGTGAAAAGGTGAGATTTTTATCTCACATCTATGACTATAATTATCTTTGGTTGTTGTGTATGAATTCCTAACACTTCTTCATGTGCATTTGCTCTCGATTTGGATTGGTTTTGTGAATATTCCAATTTTTGGGTTTTTAAACCAAATTTGTGTGAAAATCCTTTTATGGATGTTTGATCATGCTTTTGGTGATGCATCGAGGAGCATATAGGGTCGGGTTGCCGATTGGCATAAACCCTTAGAGCCATTGTTCGTCCGGTTGCATTTTGGAAGAGTTTGCTCTTCATTTGAATAAGGCTGAAAAACAGCCCAGGCATGATTCAGTCGACTGAAAACTCCGTTCAGTCGACTGAACCTGAAACCCGAGAGTTTCCAGGCATGATTCAGTCGACTGAAAAACTCTGCACAGTCGACTGAAACTGGAAACAGAAAGTTTCCTGAACCTGGAAAATTTCCAGGTACAGGGTCAGTCAACTGAAAAACTCTGTTCAGTCGACTGAACCTGCTGTTTGAGTCCAATTTGCCTTTTTGGATTGAAATTCCAATTTAAATCGATTCGTGATAATCCTATTTGTTGTTATCATCTATTATGACTTTGATGACTCTTTTTAGGGATTTTTGAATATCCATTTCGATGGATCCTTTATCGATTTCGTTGGATTTTATTCACGTCTTCGTATGTGAATTTTTGTGATTGATTGTTCTTACAATCTTCTTCGTGATTTGTCACTTTAAAAATATAAAGGTTTTCTATACTAGTAGTAAATATCAAAACTCTTTCCTCAAACGATTTCAATACTATTTTAATACCAAATTCGTTTATAAAACTGTTTTTCCAATCTATTAGTATATACAAACCTTTACCTCACTCGTATGAGAAATCTAATTAAACGGCTTAGTAAAACAAGTGGTATGATACGCTTGCGTTTACTTTGTCGGTTAATTCTTGGACTTGTTCGATTGAACCTCTTGTGACAATTTTCTAGTGGAGATTTACAGTTTGTTCGTAAATATGTAAGTTAAGCAAGTGGTTATGGGACATGAAGCTAAACTCATATATTTACTAGCTTAGTGTAATCGACACTTCTCGATGATCATGACGATCATCTTTGTGATTTAGACTAGCAATGTGCGATGTCACTTTGTCTGCGAGGGAGACTAAACCCCGTTTTGTGGAGTTTCGACTCAATTTGGTGGGGTAGCAACCCATGGTCTTCGGGCCGTTTGTGGAGCTTCGGCTCAATTTGTGATGGTTAGCGACCATGGAATTAGCATTCCGTTTGTGATACACGTGTTGGTGGGCTTTATGCTCCCGTTTGTGATAGGCCTCCCCCCCTTTGTGATTTCTGGATTTCTTGTGTAGATTCCTAGAATTTGTGTTTCACCAATTTTCGTGATTTCCATTGATAAGTTTTATCAATATTTGTGCATTGGTGAATTTGCGTGTCATTGACTTTAGTGATTTCTGGATTTCTTGTGTAGTCTTCTAGAATTTGTGTGTCATTGACTTTTGTGATTGACATTGATATTAACGTCAATATTTATGGTATGGTGAACGAAATAAGGAGTATGACGTTTCTTTGATTCTTGTGTAGATTTTTGGTGATATTGATTAATCTCTTGTTGATTATCAACTACTTATATATCACAGCTTGGCCTTGTGATTATTACGTGTTTAGTCATATCTCTTATTCTATATCGTTTCATCTGATATTTATAGTTAGACTGATCCGTTTATTATTTTCTTATTAAATAATACTCGGGTCAGACCGAGATGTTATAGGTGCTTCTGCTTGACTTCTCCCTTGGGATTGATTTCTCTTGCTTTTGGGTTAACTACTTAGATTAGTAGTTATTTTGTTGTATACATTTGAGATATAGACTCCTTAATGTATACTTATTCTTTTGTGTAGTTCGTGTAACTATTCTTTTGTGATATTGTGGATCTTTTTAGACTACTACTCTGATGTACACTTTCTAGTGTAATATTCATATCTTATTCCGCCTTTGTGATATGAATTGTCTGTGACTGATTTGTGTTATGCTTATTTCTATATTTGTTTTCCGAAGGATTTATATAGCCACCGTGTGGTAGCTTTGAGTTTGTGTCGGTATGTCGGATTTCCTCTTGAAATAGAATGCATGATATATTATCTGACATATCGGTGCTCGCGCAAAGAAATTACATGGATGGTCGCTCCTCAACAGCCTTATTCTCCGTGCTAGTCGACAGCATTCACCGTAATGTTCTTGGCTAGCGTGGGTATAGAGGTGGGGCGTCACAGCTTGATATCAGAGCCAAACTTCGGAACAATATGGAATATTATAACAAGGATCATCGTCCTAAGTCCATCTTAGGAGTTGTGCTTTAGGATTTTATTCGGGTCTTCGTACCGTTCTATCCTATTTTCTTTGTGATTCCTTGTTTTATCTATCAAGATTGCTTGATATTCATTTGTGAATAACCATCTTCTTCTTCCTTCTTTGTTTCTTAAGGAAGAGAAATGTCTAGACCAGGCCGCCCCAGAGCCGTGCCATCTAGCACTCCACCCCAAGATGGAGTTTCTATGACTGCTCAACAGCTTCTTGATTTGGTAACTAATGCTCAAGCAGCTGGAGCTAACCCGGAACCTACTCACCCAAAGTCGGGATTTGCACGCTTGTGTAGCGATTACACTAATTTGGGTGGGGAGCCATTCAAAGGTTCCGAAACTGTTATTGAAGTACAGGCTTGGCTAAGAACATGCGATCGCATCTTTTCGCGCATGAATCTTATTGACCTTCACCGAGTTCAGGTGGCCTCTAGTATGCTCCGAGAACGCTTCGAGTTGAAATTCGTACCAGAAGCAGAAAAAGTGACATTGGCTCGACGATTTATAGACCTTGTTCAAGGTGAGTCCTCCGTGACTGATTAGGTCGCCTCCTTCGAGTCGCTTTCCAAATATGGGGTTGAATACATCAACACCCCTCTTAAGAAGAATCAGAGATTCGTCTATGGCTTAAACAAAAGTCTCAAGAAGCCATTACTTCTAAAGTTAGAAGTTTCTTTCGACCAACTCGTTGATATCGCTCTTCGTCTTGAAGAGGCGGATAGAGAGAATGATGTTGAAGTGGTGGGTTCCAAACCAAACTTCAACAACAGAAAGAGGCCAAACAAATTTAAAGGCCCTTATCCCAATAAGAAAGGGAAGCAAGCAACCTCTGTGGCAAAGACTTCTTCCTTTGGTCGTGGGGAATGCTATAATTGTGGTTCGAAGGACCATTATGCGAACAAGTGCCCAAAGTCTCTTTCTTGTCGCTACTGCAAAGTTCCCGGTCATGTTTTATCTTTATGCCCCAAGCTTCAGGGCAAGAAGGAGGGAAAGTTAAATGTTTCTCAAGCCCCTGGCAACACATCTCGTGGCCAAGGTATTTCTCATTCTATTCTAGATGGAATTATTTTATTTCGTGATCATCCTATTCGAGTTCTTTTTGATACGGGTGCGTCCCATTCTTTTATATCAAAAGAACTTGTTGATATTTTTTCTTTGGATGTTTTGTGTTTAATGACTTCTTTGAGAATTGCGAATCCGGTTGGGGGATCCGCAATAATCAGTTTATTGTGTAAAGATGTCGTGATTATTTTGTGTGATTTTTCTTTCCAAGCCGATTTGCATGTCATGCGTTATTTAGGCTTTGGAATGATTTTGGGAATGGATTGGCTTAACCATTATGAAGCTCATATCCTATGTCCTGAGCGGACTATTCATCTTCGACATCCTCAATCTGTTAATCAGGTTTCTGTTATTCTTAAAGATTCAGATTCTGCTTTGGTTGCATCTTTATATTCTTTAAATCCTCGTGATGACGATGATGATGATGAGGGTGATATTATTTCTCTTATTCACGTCGTTTGTGAATTTTCCGACATATTCGAGCCCGTTTTAGGATTACCACCTAAGCGAGCAATTAAGTTCAGAATTAATCTTATTCCGGGAGCTCAACCTATCACTCGTCCTCCTTATCGTATGTCCTATAAAGAAAACGAGGAGATGCGTAAACAATTATCTGAATTGGAAACGAAGCAATTTATTCGCTCTAGTTCCTTACCTTGGGGAGCTTCAGCTATTTTTGTGAAGAAATCCGATGGTACACTTAGGCTTTGCGTTGACTACCGCAAGCTTAATGATCTTACTATCAAAAATAAATATCCTTTACCTCGGATTGATGATCTATTCGATCAACTTAGTGGTACTAGAGTCTTTTCACAATTAGACTTAGCTATAGGATTTCATCAGCTTCGTATTGCAGAGGATAGTATTCCATTGACCTCGTTCCGTACTCGTTATGGATCTTATGAATGGCCTGTCATGCCATTTGGTTTGACGAATGCCCCGGCTTATTTCGTTGACTTAATGAATCGAGTTTTTAAAGACTTTCTCGACCGGTTTGTTCTCATCTTTATCGATGATATTCTTGTTTATTCTAAAACCGAGGAGGAGCATGAAAAACATCTTCGGATTGTGTTGGAAACTCTTAGGGGTAATCAATTAAAGGCAAAATTTTCTAAGTGCCACTTTTGGCAATCTCGTGTGAAGTTTCTCGGTCACATTATTTCCGAATCCGGAATTTCCGTGGATCCTTCAAAGATTGAAGCGATTCAAGATTGGAAGAGACCGGAGAGTGTGACAGAGATTCGTAGTTTTCTCGGATTGGCGGGCTATTACCGTCGTTTTATTAAAGACTTTTCTAAGATTTCCGTGCCTCTCACTAGCTTGACGAAGAAAGGTGTTAAATACATTTGGTCGGATAAATGTGAAGCTTCTTTTCAGAAACTAAAAGAACTTCTTTCTGATGCTCCTATTCTTGTTATTCCCACTGGGAATCAAGATTTCGTTGTTTATACCGATGCTAGTCGCACTGGTTTGGGTGCCGTTCTTATGCAAAAGGAACGCGTTATTGCTTATGCTTCTAGGCAATTAAAGCTTGCTGAGACTAGATATGCCACTCATGATTTAGAGCTCGCGGCTATTGTTTTTGCTCTTCGGATTTGGCGTCATTATCTCTTAGGAGAGAAATTTGTTCTTTACACAGATCATAAGTCTTTGAAATATTTATTCTCTCAAAAGGAACTTAATTTGCGTCAACAGCGTTGGCTCGAATTTCTTGCACCATATGATCTTGATATTCTTTATACTCCCGGTAAGGGTAATCGTGTCGCCGATGCTCTTAGCCGTAAACAACAAGCTGTTGTTTCTATGATGATATCCGAATGGAACGATCTCGAGATCTTATCCACTTGCGAAATTCGAGACCGTGTTTCCGATCTATGCTCATCATTTGTTTTATGTAGCCTTGAGGCTCATCCATCTCTTTTAGACCGCATTCTTGAAGCTCAAAGGCTAGATACCGAATTGGCTCTTCTTGGCCGAAATATTAAGGATAAAATTGATATTGAAGGTTTGAAAGACTTTGATATCGATCCTCGCGGCGGCATTCGGAAATTTGGTAGACTTATCGTGCCAAATGTTAGGGATCTTCGTAAAGATATTTTAGAAGATTCTCATCACTCTAAATTTACCATTCATCCCGGTAGTAGTAAAATATACGCGGATATGAAGCGACTTTATTATTGGGAGGGAATGAAACTTGACATCGCTAACTTCGTTAAACGTTGCATGACTTGCCAACTCGTTAAGGCCGAACATCAAAGGCCCGGAGGGTTATTGCAACCTTTAGAAATTCCAGTTTGGAAGTGGGATCTGATTTCCATGGATTTTATAGATGGCCTTCCCCGTTCTCGATCGGGTTATGATAGCTTATGGGTAATTGTTGATAGACTTACTAAATCCGCCCATTTTATTCCCGTTCGGTCTAACCGAACCGTTCCTCTTTTGGCCAAAATATTTATCAAAGAAATTGTTAAATTGCATGGAGTTCCTACTTCTATTGTTAGTGATCGTGATCCATTGTTTACTAGTGGATTTTGGAAGAGTCTTCAAAAAGCTTTGGGAACGAAGCTTAATTTTAGCACCGCTTATCATCCCCAGTCCGATGGACAAACCGAGCGTGTGAATCAAACTCTTGAAGATCTTCTTCGTGCTTGTGTTCTTGATTTTGGTGGAAGTTGGGAAGATCATATTTCACTTGTTGAATTTTCCTATAATAATAGCTTCCAATCTAGTATTGGTATGGCACCTTTTGAGGCACTCTATGGAAGGCCATGCCGATCTCCTTCTTGTTGGCTTGAGGCCGGTGAGAAGCTGGTTTTAGGTCCAGATTTTAATCGGGATTCTACAGAAAAGATTGATCTTATTCGTCATAGGATGAAAGAAGCCCAGAGTAGACAAAAATCCTATGCCGATAACCGGAGAAGGAAGTTAAAATTTTCTGTGGGAGATCTTGTGTTTATTCGTGTTTCACCAATGAAGGGTGTTGTACGTTTCAGTCGATCGGGAAAACTTGCGCCTCGATATATTGGGCCATTTCCTATCACCGAACGTATTGGTTCCATGGCTTATCGCCTTTTATTACCGGCTCAGTTTTCTGCTATGCATGACGTGTTTCACGTTTCTCAACTTCGGAAATGTCTTCGAGATTCTGATTCTATTCTTGAGCCCGGTGTTGTGGAAGAGATTGAAGTTTCGCCTAATTTAACTTATGAGCAACATCCTATTCGTATCATTGTTTCGGAAGTCAAACGACTTCGAAATAAAGATGTTCCGCTTGTTAAAGTTCAATGGTCTTCAAATCCTAAGGATTGTTCTTGGGAATCTAGAGAGTACATCGAGCGTACACATCCGGACTTACTTTCTCGTGCTCTTTGAGGTGAACTTCTTATTTCAAACTTCTTTTATGTTGAATATGCTTTTATGGTTGTTACTATATATCTTCTTCTTGTAATATTGCGAGGACGCAATTTCTTTAAGGAGGGGAGTCTGTAACAACCCGCATATTTATCGATTTTATATTTAAATATTTTATTTAAATATTTTATCGTTAGTCGGATTTTAGTCCGAAAAGCTACTTTTTGCATACGGTCGAATTAGGGCTCGGGACCACTCCCATTGAGTTTAAAATGCCGTTTGCGACCTTTTTGAGTATAAGCTTCGATATGTTTGGAGAAAGTTGATTTCTGCTACTTTTTACTTTGGGTTTGGTTTTTGGGCTCAGCCCTATGTTAACTTATACCCCAAAACTGAGCCACTCTTCCCCACTCACTCTCATTCTCTTCTCATTTCAGTCTTCTTAGCATTAATGGTGGGACAGATTGGAAATTAAAACTCCAAAACCCTAGTTTCTCTTGCAAATCAAATTCCTAGCTCCAAACTCAAGAAGAACCCATTGGTAAGCTTCTCTCCTTCTTCTCCAACTTATTCTCTTACCAATTTCAGAAATTCCTAAACCTAATTTCGGGAATGTTCTTGTTTTGAGCATTAGATTCAAGCTCAATTGAGTTGTGTTGAAGAGAGGTTGATTCTCCATTTGCTTTCAAGCTTCTTCTTGTTCGATTTTGTGAAAAGGTGAGATTTTTATCTCACATCTATGACTATAATTATCTTTGGTTGTTGGGTATGAATTCCTAACACTTCTTCATGTGCATTTGCTCTCGATTTGGATTGGTTTTGTGAATATTCCAATTTTTGTGTTTTTAAACCAAATTTGTGTGAAAATCCTTTTATGGATGTTTGATCATGCTTTTGGTGATGCATCGAGGAGCATATAGGGCCGGGTTGCCGATTGGCATAAACCCTTAGAGCCATTGTTCGTCCGGTTGCATTTTGGAAGAGTTTGCTCTTCATTTGAATAAGGCTGAAAAACAGCCCAGGCATGATTCAGTCGACTGAAAACTCCGTTCAGTCGACTGAACCTGAAACCCGAGAGTTTCCAAGCATGATTCAGTCGACTGAAAAACCCTGCACAGTCGACTGAAACTGGAAACAGAAAGTTTCCTGAACCTGGAAAATTTCCAGGTACAGGGTCAGTCGACTGAAAAACTCTGTTCAGTCGAATGAACCTGCTGTTTGAGTCCAATTTGCCTTTTTGGATTGAAATTCCAATTTAAATCGATTCGTGATAATCCTATTTGTTGTTATCATCTATTATGACTTTGATGACTCTTTTTAGGGATTTTTGAATATCCATTTCGATGGATCCTTTATCGATTTCGTTGGATTTTATTCACGTCTTCGTATGTGAATTTTTGTGATTGATTGTTCTTACAATCTTCTTCGAGATTTGTCACTTTAAAAATATAAAGGTTTTCTATACTAGTAGTAAATATCAAAACTCTTTCCTCAAACGATTTCAATACTATTTTAATACCAAATTCGTTTATAAAACCGTTTTTCCAATCTATTAGTATATACAAACCTTTACCTCACTCGTATGAGAAATCTAATTAAACAGCTTAGTAAAACAAGTGGTATGATACGCTTGCGTTTACTTTGTCGGTTAATTCTTGGACTTGTTCGATTGAACCTCTTGTGACAATTTTCTAGTGGAGATTTACATTTTGTTCGTAAATATGTAAGTTAAGCAAGTGGTTATGGGACATGAAGCTAAACGCATATATTTACTAGCTTAGTGTAATCGACACTTCTCGATGATCATGACGATCATCTTTGTGATTTAGACTAGCAATGTGCGATGTCTCTTTGTCTGCGAGGGAGACTAAACCCCGTTTTGTGGAGTTTCGACTCAATTTGGTGGGGTAGCAACCCATGGTCTTCGGGCCGTTTGTGGAGCTTCGGCTCAATTTGTGATGGTTAGCGACCATGGAATTAGCATTCCGTTTGTGATACACATGTTGGTGGGCTTTATGCTCCCGTTTGTGATAGGCCTCCCCCCCTTTGTGATTTCTGGATTTCTTGTGTAGATTCCTAGAATTTGTGTTTCACCAATTTTCGTGATTTCCATTGATAAGTTTTATCAATATTTGTGCATTGGTGAATTTGTGTGTCATTGACTTTAGTGATTTCTGGATTTCTTGTGTAGTCTTCTGGAATTTGTGTGTCATTGATTTTTGTGATTGACATTGATATTAACGTCAATATTTATGGTATGGTGAACGAAATAAGGAGTATGACGTTTCTTTGATTCTTGTGTAGATTTTTGGTGATATTGATTAATCTCTTGTTGATTATCAACTACTTATATATCACAGCTTGGCCTTGTGATTATTACGTGTTTAGTCATATCTCTTATTCTATATCGTTTCATCTGATATTTATAGTTAGACTGATCCGTTTATTATTTTCTTATTAAATAATACTCGGGTCAGACCGAGATGTTACAGGTGCTTCTGCTTGACTTCTCCCTTGGGATTGATTTCTCTTGCTTTTGGGTTAACTACTTAGATTAGTAGTTATTTTGTTGTATACATTTGAGATATAGACTCCTTAATGTATACTTATTCTTTTGTGTAGTTCGTGTAACTATTCTTTTGTGATATTGTGGATCTTTTTAGACTACTACTCTGATGTACACTTTCTAGTGTAATATTCATATCTTATTCCGCCTTTGTGATATGAATTGTCTGTGACTGATTTGTGTTATGCTTATTTCTATATTTGTTTTTCGAAGGATTTATATAGCCACCGTGTGGTAGCTTTGAGTTTGTGTCGGTATGTCGGATTTCCTCTTGAAATAGAATGCATGATATATTATCTGACATATCGGTGCTCGCGCAAAGAAATTACATGGATGGTCGCTCCTCAACAGCCTTATTCTCCGTGCTAGTCGACAGCATTCACCGTAATGTTCTTGGCTAGCGTGGGTATAGAGGTGGGGCGTCACACCTAGCATACCGAGCCTTTACTACGAATTTCTATTTGTGTCGTACCTATGGAGTATCCTTTGGTAGCCTCCCGATCAGGAGGTATTACAGTACTGTATAGACTATTGGCATTATTTGTGTTAAGGGCTATATGGGTAACCCCTTAACGCTATTAAAAAGTAAGTTTATTTTACAATTAGACACTATTATAATAGCGAAATATACTACATGGTAAATAGTTTAACGGATCCTTAAGAGATGTAAATCCCGAGCATCTTTTGAGTTACTGCACTCATATTTATTTCAGTTAATTTAACTTACATAAGATCTTTTAGTTCTGACTCGAGTGTTTTGTCTTTTCAATTCGCTCGGGTCAGTCCGAGTGTTTCAGGATCGAAGACTTTAGCTCTGGAGGACGAAGACGGAGATTTCTATTATTATTATTAATTATATTCCACTACACTTTTTAATTCCGCTGCATTGATTATTATTGGTATGTGAACTCTGATATTTATTGTATAAAGAAGAATCAAATGTTTGTAAACAGTTTATGAACTGTATATTTATTTTTATATTTTATCCTTCCGTTGTGAGATTCTATTTTGTTTTTTCTTTCCCTGTTTTTCTTATTTACCCCATAACAATCCGCCCTTCCGTATGGTTTGAATTGGCACGTGTGTCGATTTAAAGCGTGCGAAAAGGCGGGATATTACATGTATGCTCAGGCCCATTTAGGTTGTTGATCACAACCAAGGTGATGATATACTAGGCGCTATCCAGTAAGGGGTAGGGTCGATCTTAACTCGATGGGAGTCTAATTTAGGCTCTCAATGTATTTTATCTAGAGATGCATTGTGGTAGGTGGTACCCCGGTGCCTTGCCATTGTTGGAATCCTTTTTCAATACGTGCCTTTACGGACTTAGTTGTGCCCAACTATTGAAATGTGTGATGCAAGCATTTCAGCTATATTAAATATTTATTTTAAACTTAGACACTGTGATAATATCAAATTATTTTATTTAGAATTATTTTAGTTCCCATAAGACAAAAACCCGATCGTATTTATGTGTACCGTGGTCTTACGAGATACTTTTGTATTGTATGTTTTTTTGTTTTTTTATAAAGTTAAAACTTATGATTTACTCACACCAAATCCATGTTTGATCCAGAGTTTTATTTTCTTCCCTAAAACTCTTGGGTTCTCAAATTTGTATGAATAGCCAAGTGATCTAGGTTTCTCACGGATGCATTTTGGAGGAGTTTGGAGTAGGTGGCTTCAACGTTAGCTAGCTACTATCCTATTCTGTTGTGTGTGTGTGTGTGTGTGTGTGTATTTTGTATTAGTGATGTAAGGAAAGATAGCTATAACTGTCCCAGTTTGGAATCTTGTACTATTATGACTCTGATGTACTAGTATGGCAGTATCTATATAAAATCTTATATTGATTAATATATGCTGTTTCATTCCATTGTGAGATTCTATGATTGTAAAGTTTCTTCTTATCTCTCATTTCTTTACCCCAACGGTTCATTTTTTGAAGTATAAAAGACGGATCGTTACATGTGGTATTAGAGCTTAGGTTGAGCGAACACCTAAGCTTTGGGTTGGGGTCGACTTCAAGAGCGCGTATTTGTAAATTTTATTCATATATATATATATATGCATATATATATATATATATATATATATATATATATTCCTATTAGTTAGATCAGCTTTGATAGCTTTGATTAGTATCCTTCCATAAAGATTTATCTCGTTTAAGTATCCTAAAGATATCTTACTTTATCCAGGTAGTGAGAATGGGTTCGAGAAGTGGACGAAGAAGAGGAAACAGTAGCACAACAATCACAAATGGAAGAACCCCAAATGTTAGAAGGGGTTGAATAACTATTGAGGCCGTAGCTCCCGTACAGCCTCAAGTAAGCTTCACAACTCTATGCAAGGACTTCAAAAATCTAGGAGGAAAACCTTTCGAGGGTACCGAATCAATCATTGAAGTATAAGCTTGGCTACGGTCATGTAAGAAGGTTTCAAAGGCTTGGACGTTTCTGATGATCAGAAAATATTCTTTGCATAATGGCGATTGCAAGAGGGTTCGGCTGCATGGTAAGATTTGTCATCGTAAATGTTCCAGAAAATGAGTTCTCATGGGATAGTTCAAAGAAGCATTCGAAGACCAATTCATGCCAGCTGTCGGAAAAACTTGATTATATAGAAGATTCATGGATCTCAAGCAAGAGGACCTATCGGTGGCTGAATATGAGATGAAGTTTAATGAGTTATCTCGTTTCGGTCCTATATTTATTGATACCCCGCTAATGAAGAATGAGATGTTCATATTAGGTATGAGGGAAGAGTTCCATTAAAAGATGACTTCTCATACTAAGGAGTCATTTATGGATCTAGTAGACATGGCCTTAAGATATGAAGTGCTTTTGAAGAAGAAGCCATTAGTTGTAGCATCTAGTGGTGGTACCGTTAATCCAAATAAAAGGAAGTTTAACCCAAATTAGAAAAAGAAGCAGGGTAAGGGAAAACCAACTGGAGGAGATTAGGAAAACAAATACAGAAATGTTTTTTTTTCAATTGCAATAAAAAGGGGCATATTTCAACACACTATAGCAGGCGAAGGCTATCTCTCCAATGGTCCAGAAGACACTTTGCTATAATTGGCATCAACCTGGACACATTGTTAAGGACTTCCCACTATTAAAGAAGGGTCAGCAGATTAAGGTCTATGCTATTATGGACGAGCCCTCGGCCACTGAAGATGCTAAAGGGAAGGAAGTTTTGGAAGGTACTTTACTTATCATTAGCGTTTTTGCTAGATCTTTGTTTGATACCGAAGCTTCACGTAGTTTCATATCTAAAGAATTGGTAGACAGATTATAATTTACCCCAAAATTTGTAAACCCCCTATCTGTGTGTCAAATCCCATTAGTGGTACGACCAGTCTACGTTTAATTTGTAAGAATGTACAAATTTCCTACCTTACCCATCGTTTCCCATTATACATGTTTGTGCTTGATTTTAAAGGTTTTGATGTTTTGCTTGGAATGGATTGGCTAGCTAAGTATAATGCTACCTTGACTACATTAATTGAAGTATAGTGTTGAAAGACAAGACCGCTAATGTATCGGAAAGAATATCATGTGAGGTCCCAGATAATCATATAAATAGTTTCCTTTATTCCTTAGAATCATCCCAATAAGATTTAGAGTCTATATTAGTAGCTAATGATTTCCCAGATATTTTTGATCCGATTAGCATTTTACCTCCCCATCGGGAATTTGAATTTCGTATTGATCTAGAGTCCGGTGCGAAACCTGTTATTCAACCCTTACATAGAATGGCCCCGAGAGTGAATCAGGAGCTAACAAGTCAAACTGATGATTTGTTAAGATGAGGTCTGATTTGACCGAGTCGTTCGAGTTGGTCATCGGCGGTAGTTTTGTGGCTAAGTCTGATGGTTCTTTAAGATTGTGTGTGGACTATAAGGAGTTGATTAAGCAGACCATTCGGAATAAGTATTCATTACCCCTAATAGATGATATGTTTGACCAACTTAATGTAGCTAGATTATATTCCCAGTTGGACCTCGCTACGGGTTTCCATCAGTTAAGAGTAGCGGAGGGTAGTATACCCTTAACTACATTTTGAGGGTCGGACCTTTTCTATGAAGTGTTGGTTATGCCTTTTAGGCTAAACAATGCATCTGGATTTTTCGTTGATCTTATGAATCGAGTTTTTCGGGATGTTCTATATAAGTTCGTGTTGGATTTCATTGATGACATCCTTATTTATTCCAAGACTGAAGAAGAGCGTAAACTTCATTTGGAACTAGTGTTGGAAACGTTAAGGAAAAATGTTTTAAGGCTAAGTTTTCTAAGTGATACTTTTGGCAATTAGAAGTAAGATACCTGGATCATGTTGTATCGGGATACGGCATTTCAGTTGACCCGACTAAGGTAGCTGCTATGCAAGACTTCAAAAGACCCTAAACTCTCACAGAAGTGAGAAGCTTTTTAGGGATGGCGGGCTATTATAGAAAGTTTATAACGAACCTGACTCGACCTTCGAAAATCAACACCCAAATACTTCACCCGTATTCGAATGCCACAGATTCAAATGTTGAGTCTGGTTCGTCGAAGCTTATAACACATTAAGTACAACAACACAACGGAAGAAAAACAATATATCATTGATACAACTCCATGAATACAACATCTCTATAACAATTTATCCAACATCAGAGCAAATATACATATGCCATAGCAGAAACATAGCTTCAATTTGCTTGGACTACCAAAACTGTTTCATAGATTGCATCCCATCTCCAAAGCTCCAAAGCAAAACCCAATTCCAAAAGCTCAAAATCCTATCATGCTGAACTTAAGCAAGTCTGATCCGCAATGTGATTGCCAACATCCAAAGACTTCGAAGACTGCCAAAAAGCAACACACTATCTGACTATCTGAAAATCAAACTCTAGGCTGCCCGTGTGGAAAATTGTGGGCACCCAAAGTTTAGAAAGGGAACAATAAACTCCAGGTCAGTCATGGGACTGGAGTGAGTAAACAAAAACATGTGTTTTAAACAAAAACAAACAATAAAAGAAGTAAAATAAATCCGCGATGCTTTTTGGAAAATGAAACTACCATAAGGCCTCCCGCCAACACATAATGCAAACGCACAATTGGAGGAGATTTCTTCTTATGATAGTCAAACATGCTTGATATGCAAAGATCCTTTTTATATTATTATTACTGCATAGTGGAAAACATTTTGAAAGCATAATATTAATCTTAGCCAGCATACCACCATTATGGTATACCTACTATAGCTACCATGTTCAATAACAGGTTATACAACTAAAACCGTACATGGCTCGTATTGTTTTGTTTGGATTTCCAACAAATGGTCACGCTAAGGAACTTCCTCACCAGATGGGTATGCCTCAGGAGGGACGCCCCAAGAACTTAACCAGCTCTCTGCCAACATAAGACCGGGTTACCTCTGTAACTTGGTAACTAACTGTCACGAGTATGCCATCCCTCGGACGTCACCGACCTTTATCCAAAGCCTCAACACCAACAAATTCCAACAAACACATAGGTTAAATATCTGGGCTCAATACCATGATACCACCTTTTATGCAGAAGGAAATGCACATACCCTAAAGGGCGCGACCCTCATAACATTGCTGCATTCTTCCTATTTCGACCATTTCTGGGTTATGAGGTTCGATGAGGTCTCGTCCATAAAGCTACGCTTTTCACAAAAGCCATGCTTCGATCAACAAATGATCAGCAGAACTTCGTATGCCACATTACCAAATTGGGAATGTATCACTAGTAACCATTAACTACATAACATCTAAGCTCGTACATCTCAGAGAAGGGTGTTAAGCTAAGAGAATAAATTCTCCGCCACCAAACAGAAATGTATTTGATAGAAACCAGCTTTACATCTCAAAGAGTAATGTCAGACATACATCCATACAAGTCTGTTCCGGGTTCGAACGGAACCGAAGGCACTTCAGAAGAAGCCCTTGCAAATTCGGGTATTCACAATCCCGATCGGACTCCCCATCACATATGGAGATCTCTATACCGTAGCTACTCAGTGCAGAGACATTCGATAGATAATCCTTTTGTTCACGAAAATACCCAATCTTCCCCACCGGTCTTCAAACGCAATCCATTTCGTCGTATAATTATTCAGAATGGGTTTTATGACATAAAGTCCTCTTCCGGCCAAAACCGAATAATGAGCGCAAAATTTAAAAACATATGGATATATTAGGATCTTAGTTAAGTCACAACTCTCAACCCAAAACATTTTCTTTTGAAGGGCTTAAACAAATTTCCACTTTCAAATCTTTTATACAAAAGATACACCTTTAAGATCCTCTTCAATTTGAAAACAAAGTTCATCAATCTTTAACAAAGATTCATTCATAGCTTTCAAAATAATTCCATTTCAAATTTGAAACCCTTTCAACAAAAACTGGAAGTTCTTTCTTTATATGAAAGAAATTATCTTTTGAAAATAAAGAGTTTTCGTTTTGGGAAAATCCGATCAAATATGCACAAGTTATAGCCCTTAAAAGTACACCTTAGAAAATCAAAGAACTGCCGTATTCTCGGCAAGTTAAATTTAAATTCCGAAAATAATTTATTCAGTATACTTCAAAATGGTTAAAAATGGTATAACTTGTATAACCCTTTCAAATCATAATTTCCAAAATAATTTCAAATTCTTAAATAAGATATATTATATTCAAACTAAATTTCAATTTCAAAACTTCCTTTTCAAAAGATTTTCATGTTCAACTCAATTTCACTTCCAAACCATTTGGATTCAAAATTCAACTTTAAAACAAGTAATATTTAAATTCAAAATGTATGTGACTTAACCGATTTTTCATGAAATCCATATTTTTGTGTGTGGTGTAGTCCAAGGGTTTTACACACAATAATAACATATCACAACCATCATCAATTCAAGCACAACAATATTGATAAGTGGTATAATCCTATAACGCTTATCTTCATTCACAGATTCACAGATCACAGTTCACAGCTCAATCGTATCGCAGCACATCACACGTCAAGGATATCAAACAATTCAAAGCATTCAACATAATTCAATCAACCATAGGCAAGATCAATTAATCACCTGATTATAATTAAATTAACCACATTAATTACTTATAAATAAATTATTAATCTTGGTTAATTAACATTAATTAATTACAAATCTTAAATTAATTTTTCGTTAATCATTTATTAATTAACCTTAAATAATAAATTTATCAACCTTTAATTATTAATTTATCAACCTTAATTAATAAATAAATCAACCTTTAATAATTAAATAATTAACCTTTAATTATTTAATTATCCTTTGATTAATTATCCTTAATTATATTAATTAATTAACCCTTAATTAATTACCATTTAATTAATTATCCTTAATTAATTACAATAAGTGATTATCCCTAATCACTTATAGTAATAAATCACAAATTAATTGCATTAAGTAATTATCCTTTAATTACTTGATTAACCAATTTTAATCATTAATTAATTACTTTTAATTAAGTAATTATCTTTAAGTAATTAATTACCTTTAATTACTTACATTAATTAATATTAATTAATTAATTATCCTTTATTGTAATTACATAAAGTAATTATCCCTTAATTACATTAAGGAAAAAAAATTTATTAATTACATTAAGTAATTATACTTAATTGATCTCATTATGTAATTTTAATTACTTATCATTAATAAATCACCCCTTTAATTAAGTAATTAACCTATAAACAATTTGATTAATTAATAACATTAAATTAATCCACCATTAATTTATTACATTAACCAATTTACATTCAGAATTTACTCAAGATCTTAATAAATCAAAGATAAATCATTTATCTTAATTGATCACTTAATTTCAATATTTAAATCTCATTAAATAACCCTTTAAATAAATTATCATCATCATATAATTTAACTTAAACTTTTAAGTTAACTTATGATTTAAAATATTATTTTAAAGACAAACCATTTTTCTATTTAATCAACTTCTTAATTAAGCTATTAAAATTTATTTCAAAATAACTTTAGAAAAAAAAACTTAATTAATTTTAAAATTAAAATAAACCATATAATTTTTTATCAACCAAAATTAAATAAACTTGTATTATATATGAAAGAAATTGTTTTAAAAAAATTAAAACTTGTTTTATTTAATTTCAAAACTAATTTATTTTAAACACTTAAACAGTCGGACCCGAGACAAACTCGGATGCCAACCCGAGCCCGAACTAGTTTTCCCGAAAAACTCACGTCCTCTCTCCTTACTTCGAGGCAAACTACAAAATACTTCGAGCAATCCCCGAGCAAATCTTCTTCTTCCCGATCCTTGAAACCAACCGCGACACGTTTGTGCACGCGTGCACATGCACAGATGGTAGGAGCATCTTCGACCATTGCCACCACCTTCGGTAAGTCGACAACAACACCCGCTTACGATTTCGACCTCCAGAACATCGTAACGATCACTAGTACAAAATTGAGCAGTGTAGAGAACCATCAAAACCCAACCCGATCCATAGATTTGCCAAACACCATCTGTAACGACCCATAAATTTTCGATGTTAAATTTTTGTTATTTTAATAATATTTTATGAGTTAATATTGAAAGAAATAAAATATTGCAATTTTATAATGGAATGGTAACTAAATTTAGACTGAAACAGTGTTAATACAAGTCAATTGTCAACAATCCAAATGAAACTCCAATTCATTTTATTTAAGCATGATACGTTTGGTTATAAAACTAAATATAAGTAACAAATGTAAAAATTTAGTTATTGTACAAAATAGATAGTTAATGGTAATTGAATAAGATCAGTATTGTATAAGGAATGATAATATGGTTGGTATTAATGGTTACACTGATTTATAGTTGAATGTGAAAGGTAATAAATTTATGTATAATTTGGGTAATAAAATAAGTTTATTTATGGAGTTAGATTGGTTATATTATCTTAGGCTATAAACCAAATAGAAGAGAACAAGCGTAAATTTTAAGGGTATAATAACAATTATTATATATTACCTAATTTATTGGTCAATCAATTTATTTGAAATAAAGTCCTCTTGAATGTTAAGTAATTTTAATACTGTTATGGAGGAAACGTTACTTAATGATTTTTAATTTTAGTAACAGAAGAGTGAATGAGAATTTACAGAGAACATAAAATATTTATAAGTAAAAAAGAGTATATATTGAACAAATTTATGATAATTGGATAATGCAGTGTTATTGGAAATTAATTAGTGTTATATATGCGATTTATACCTGGGTGGGCAAGTAGTAAACTTATAAATGAAAGAAAGTGAGTAGGTGACCCTTTATTTAGGTTATTTATTCATTTAGTATGTTAAATAAAAATTTGGGAATCAGATCTCAATTAAGGTAAATTAAGTTGTACGTTAATTTGAAATAAAATCTATCAAATATTACATTTATAGGGAATGTAGTACGAATGGTTAGGGATTGTCAAATTTGGTAAAAAGGGTTGGACTTAGGAAACTTTGTTAATTGAGTTTAAAACCTTAATTAATACGCGTAATTGACAATGTAACGTCCCGCCTTTTCGCACGCTTCAAATAGACACACATGCCGATTCAAACCATACGGAAGGGCGGATTGTTATGAGGTAAGTAAGAAAAACAGAGAAGAAATAAACAAAAATAGAATCTCACAGCGGAAGGATAAAATATAATAATAAAATATACAGTTTATAAAACTGTTTACAAACATTTATATAATACATATCAGAGTTACACATACCAATACCAATGCAGTGGAACAGTGTAGTGCACTAGTAAATAATAATAGTAATACTACAAATCTTCGTCTTCGTCCTCCAGAGCTAAAACTTCAAATCCTGAAACGCTCGGACTGACCCGAGCGAATTTGAGAAGACAAAACACTCGAGTCAGAACTAAAAGATCTTATGTGAGTTAAATTAACAGAAATAAATATGAGTGCAGTAACCCAAGAGATGCTCGGGATTTACATCTCCTAAAGATCCGTTAAACTATTTACTATGTAGTATATTGCGCTACTATAATAGTATCTATTTGTAAAATAAACTTACTTTTAAATAGCGTTAAGGGGTTACCCATATAGCCCTTAACACAAAATATATTCCCATAGTCTATACACTACCGTAATCTCCCCCGTACTGGGCGTCGTCAGAGGGCACTCCATAGGTATGGTACAAAACCAAAATCGTATAAGGCGCGCTAGGGTAGGTGACACGGCACAACTAGGCAATGCCAGGGTAGATATACCAATTACACTTCCGGGTCGGTGGTAACGCATAGCCGCAGCTACCGCCCACCTCGAGCCACACCCCAAATAAAAGAAATCAAAAGTGGCCACCGAATCAATGCAAAAGTCAAAGTATAATATCGAAGGGATGTGTCCGATCAAAGGTGCTACCTTATTAACCCGTCAATCGCTCCTGTTTTAGCCACCTTATGCCAACTCACGGGAGTTGGGTCCACGTATTTACCTTACAGGAAACGTTGCCACCAACCTACTTCATTCTGGAATCTCCACCGCGTACACGGTTGTTAAAGTGGTTTTCGGAGTTGGCAGAGAGTATGACAACTTCCGATCCCGGTCTCTTCAACAACCAAACGTTATTATAACACCGCGGTCCTTTAAAAATAATTATACCTTTAAAACCGAAATAAAATATCCATTTAAAACCCATATAAAAACGATATCATTTTCTTTTAAAACCCGATTTAATACGATATCATTTTTCCAATATATATTCCTTCCAAAATCATAGGGTTTCCAAAGTAAAATATTTAGAAATCAAACTCTTGAACATAATATTTCCAAATTATACTACCTTGAAAAACATAGCTTTGAAACAAATTTTCATCTCTCAAATGGTTAAATATTAAACAACTTTTATAAAACAAAATAGCTTCTTTAGATTTCACAAATCAATTTCAAATATCGATTTACACTTCCAAATACCATTTCACTTCTTATGTTTCAAGGCTTTAAATATTTCACCATTTCAAAAACAACTCATTTGACAAATCCATATATATTAAATTCAATTACTTATTTATTTTATTTTTTTACTTGAAATCTTTACTTAATGGATTCAATATAATTTTAAGAAACCTTTAAATTCACATGACTGGAAAATCTTTTAGTTTATTATATATTCATTTAAATCAACCTGATATTCATTTAAATCACTCTACACAAAATCAAGTTATAAAATCATATCCTTTTAAAATTCTAACTTTTCATTAAATTTCAATTTAACTTAATATTCATCTTCCAACCTTGTTCTCTTTAAGTCATAAAAACTCCAGAAATTAAATTTTAAATAAATTCTTAATCGTATTTGATCTCGAAAATCAAACTTTATTTTATACTTCAAATCAAATTTATACAAAGCTTAAAACCTGAAAATTTCTATATATATATAAATAACCAAATCAATATCCATAAACCATATATATATAGCTTTACAAAACCAAAACATTTCAAAATATATTTTATATATATACCGCGGTGCCTGTATAAAATTTTCTACCCTATGGTCAAGTGATACGGATGTTTATCATTTCAATCCGCAATTTGAAATAAAAATACGGTTGTATATCATTTCCAACCGCAATCCCGAATGAATGAAATGCACGATAACTTACAATCTATACGATATAAAATACAACATCCATTCATCCAAATATCAATCATCACCCATTTATTACAATCATCATCCAATTTAAACAACATCAATATAGAGCATATAAATTATACAGGTAATAAATAACATGTATTAACTAACAGTTTATATTCAATAATAAATTTAATAACCGTTACTGGCAGTTTATATGCAAAAATAAATTCAAATTTAACTGTCAGTTGATATGAAATAAAAATTTAACATAACTAACTGACAGTTACTATGCAAATAAATAAATTCTAACTGTCAAATTTATGCAATAAATAAAATAAATTAACAGTTAAATTAAATAAATGAAATTTAACAGAGATAATGAATAAACATGCCAAACAGTCATAAATAAATTTCTACTCATATCTAAAATTAATTTAACAGACATAAGAAGTTTTAGAAGTTGTGAGTGGGTTAAAACACTCACCTTTTGAATTTAAATCGAATTTAAATTCAATTAAAACTCAAAAATTCGACGGTCTCCAAATTGGTCCAAACTAGCGTCAACAGATCTGAAATTTCAATACGATCCTAACAAAAGAAACCGCGCATGAAACTAAGTTCCTATGCGAGAGTTATAGCAAAAATTGCGATCGAATTTTAATATAAAAAAAATGAGAACACAATCACCTTCACCATAGAAGAAGCCACGTCATCTATATTTTCGCGCACAGTAACGCGCGCGAGCTAGCTACAGGGAACCATGGTAAAAACCCTAAACACGCCGCCCCACCACTGCTCTTCCACGTTGACGCCGAGCCCCTCCGTGACCACGACCCGACCTCTAGGTGGCCGCCTCGTCCATGTGACCCCCCACCCGATGACTCACGCGACTCTGATCGGCCATGGAAGGTGCAGCCGCCGCAAATTTACTAACCCTAGTTGAATTAAATAGCTCGATCCAGTCGTCGATTCGACAAATCGATAACTCCGATGAGCAGTACTCAGTCCCCTCTACGCCATGGTACCAACGATTTGTCGATCGGAAGAAGTCGATCAACACGATGATGAATGGCCGAAAATGCTTCCCTGAATTCTGGAAAAACAGCAACTCGAATCGAAAAACGAATTACACCATTGAATTACGTTCGTCAAGAGCATCAACATATATTTTTTTGAAAATTTTCTGGAGATTTAAATTTTGACTTTTGATTTTTGAACTGTAGATAGATCAAGGTTTTGCAACCATTGAGGAAGAGAAAGAGATGAAGAAAATGAACGTACAGACAAATGATAGAAGATGGAGGCTAGGGTTTATCACAGCATATATATAGACAAATTGTAGAAGGTTAGGGGGCACGAGTTACGAACGTGCTAAACGGTAGTTGGCCCAAAAAGCCCGTTCTAACCCCGGAACGAAATTTATTAAACCCATATATCCAAATAGGTATTTTAAAATATTCTGAACGCGATGGAAAAAGTTTCACGTCCAAATTTGATCGTCTGAAGAAGTTATACTGAAAACAAAATTTCCAAATTGATTTCAAATTGATTTTTAATTAAATCGATTTCAAGGCGTTTCGCGTCCGTACGATCGAACGACAGGTCCGATCGATACGAAACTTGAAACCCTACAAAAATTCACTGATACTGATCCGATGAAACTGGTTTCGTCGAAATCCGAGTCTGTGGCCAAAATGGCTATTTTTATATTAATTAAATAAAATAAAATAAAATCAATTAAATCGAATTTTATATTTCAATTATAGAGTTGACAATTTATCACCTTAATATTTCTTCATCATTAGCAATTCTTTAACAAATTTTATTATCAATTTAGAGAAGATAAATTTATCAATTGCAGTGTCCCATCTTCAATTCCATTTATATTCAAAGTTATAAATTAAGTTCCCAAAATCCCTATTAAATTAAATAATCAAGGTTTATCCCTTCTATAAGTTTTTAAGTAGATGGATTCCATGTTGGATTCAAAATCTATATTTTTAAAGTCCTTGAATTTTAGTTTAATCTCTATAAACGTAATATTTAAATGTTAATTTCATTTCTTTTGCAATACTTTAAATTAAACTAAAAATACCACTTTCTATACTTTAAATCTATACTCCCATTGATTTATTAAATTTGCACTTATTATGCATACTTTTAGCAACTCATATATACTTTGCATCTATTCCCCAAATTTCACATTCTATTGTTACATAAATTTGCATTGATTACTATTTATTATTATTGCTTTACTGATAAATTAGATATTTGCATTGGTTTTGCTTATGCTAAATTAATTTCCCATAATAAATAAGGTTTCAAAACAATCAATAACATTTCCTTAGCCCAAACCCCGTTTACCAATTATTTTCCTTCAATAATTCATGTTGCTATAAATACGTACATTTACACTTTATAGTTATTCTAGTATACCTATTCCAACACTCTTAACCCTTATCTTTACGTTCACCCACTTGTAATATTAATTATATTTATTACAATTCAATGTTGGCATTTATTACTATTAATTTATACAATGTTATTGCCCTTATTTCAATTTCTTCCTTTTTCAGTTGCTACTCTACTATTCACAGTTTCTTTTGTATACTCCTTTCCTATATAATCCAATATACACAAATTCCAATTAAATCCAATTATTACCTTTAAATAAAACATAACATTCGAATACCTCTTATTAAATTGGAATGTTTCATTTAAGTTTATAAATGATCCTTTTGTATTAACATAAATTTTTATTTTCAAATTTATTCCCATTTACGGTTAATCTATGTTATTTTACATTAACAAATTTTAATATTCACCTTTAATTTCACATCTTCAAAGTATATCTAGGAAAAATCTTTCCACCGCTTAATTTACTGAATCTTATGCAGTCTTACTATAAATAAGTTTTAAATTACCATTACTATACATTCAATTACTATCCAAAGTATTTATTCATAAATCAATTCGATATATACGTTTGTTTCCTTCTATTTGATTTATACCTAGTATACATTTTCCTAAATCCTGTTTCATTACCTTCATTAAATGGTTATCGCATTGAGATCAAATTTATTAGCTTATATCGCATTATTACCATTAATTAAAATTGGCAAATTTTTTTTTATTCAATACTCTAAATAAATAATATATTGTTCCATAATTACTCTTGTTTTCACATATTCCATTCAAAATTAAACCACAATAATTACATTATTTTATTGAATTGGAAGTCTCATTTTAAATTGTTAACTTTTAATAAGAACAAATGGCAACACCAAATTCCTAACATTCATTTTATTAAAAATTATGGAAAATATGACAAATTTAGTTAACGAAATTTTCGGGTCGTTACACTCTCCCCCACTCAAAACTTTTTGTCCCCGAAAAGGAAAAGAAGGGAGAAGAAAGAATTAAATAACAATACATCTTATTCAAAATATTTAACTTATAAACAGTAATTTACTAAATTTATTACCTTAAATAAAATATACCCGTTTTATAATCATTATATCCTTTTATACTTAAATAATTAAAGTTTGAAAAACATTTTCAACATAATTCTAAGTCCAAAATTTATGGAAATTTTTGGCAGAGTCTCCTTTGTACGGAGAGGCTCGGGAAAATATAATACCAAAATATAACAAAGTATCATATAGAATATTCAAAATAGTATATCCCAACACGGTAAAATATATAAAAATAGCGCTACAAAACGTAATCCGGAAACGTACCTATTTGTCGGGCAATTTATGCTTAATTTATGGAACCAAAAGCAGTAGCAATTGCTTCCATAACCTGCATTTCACTTATAAAAATCCAAAGGTTTAACAATTTATATAAAGTGAAATATTTAAGTGGTTTCAATCACTAACAACAAATCAATACAACAACCATCAAATTTAACAAACAGCATACACAACAAACCAACAACCATTCAATCAAACAAGCCAATAGTTGTTCGGGTTCAAAACTTAAAATGGTACGGAATGAAAAATAGCTATCCAGTGCATCACTCAACAGTCTTAGATGGGACAAAAATAGCTTATTTATTCATCCAACACCTTCAAATTTCCTTGCCCAACCAGCCATATATCAAACAATGTCAATTTAAACCAACAAATCAAATTAACTTATATAAATTCATTACATACTTTAGTTGTTTGATTTTCTTTCTTTTATTCAAACCACATAAATTTTCCTTTGTATAATTTACCTCTATTTCTAACAAACTTCAAATTTTATTTCTCATTCAATGGTTGTTTCCTTATTTCTACTTATTACTTACCATTATTCATTTTTATTTTATTTAGGTTACGTAAGTTTCTTTTATTTGTATTACATTTAATGCACATCTCAAATTCAATCATTTATTAAATGCTTACATTCTATTATATTTAATTACAGTAACCCCTTTTAAATTACACTTAAATTCTTAACCTTATAACATTCATTCTTATAAATAAAGGATTTTATTAATTTATTACCTAAGGTTTACAGTCATTTATTTATATTACCTACTTTCCATTATATTCAACTAGTAGCATTTAAATCATTCTTAAGTTTATGACCCTACACATCAATCCTTATTTATTTAAGAATTTTATTTTATTTACTTAAGTTTACACCATTAAATTCTCATTTATAATAGCAATTCATTGCATACTTCATTACCTACTTTTACTTGTACACATTTCTATAACATTTTTTATTAAACATTTCAACTTCTAATATTTGGTAAGTTATATATATGCTTTTAAAGAATGTAATTGAAAGTTATACAAGTTTTCTCATTTCTTTTAATTATTTCATTGTTCAATAATTTTTTATCCTTTTCTTATAAGTTACAATTTCAACTTACTTTTAATTTATTTAATGCTTCCATTCTATTGTTTTAATTATATTAACCTTTTAATTAAACTTACATTTACAACTTTATAGCATCAATTCTTATAAATAAAGAATTTCATTAATTCATTTACTAAGGTTTACAACACTTATTTACATTTTTACTTATCTATCTATTATATTAAATTTTTACTTCAATTAAAGGTTCCAATTATTTATTACTAACCTTTCATTTCACTACAATAATTGAAACAATTAATTAATGGAAATTTAAGAATTTAATACCGGGTTAACTTTTCAATTTATTTTAAAATAATAGATAAATATATTCTTACGACTTATATATACCTCTAATTATATTTAAAACAATTCAAAATTTATATTTTTCAAAAATGAATCTGCAGTAGAACTACT
The DNA here is from genome assembly GCA_030765085.1 of Allium cepa. Lineage (NCBI taxonomy): Eukaryota > Viridiplantae > Streptophyta > Magnoliopsida > Asparagales > Amaryllidaceae > Allium > Allium cepa. The sequence continues at coordinate 441,235,758 of CM060929.1, forward strand.
ACAGTGGCCTTCCCCCTTCGAAACTCGAAAATGAAAGTCGATGATGCGGCCGCCATCACCAAGATTATTTTCCAGCGACAAAGAGGAAAGTACAAAACTTATTTTCTCCAAAACTTTCTTTAAAATAATTCTTCCGAATTATATTAAATATTTATATCAAAATACTTAAAAACAATATTATTATATTCCAAAATTTATTTGAAAGAAATTTCAAAACCCCGGATGTTTAGTTCTAAATTTCCAAATTCCATTTATTTTATTTTTTTAATCTTATTTCTATTATTAATTATACACTTTATCACCTAACAGCCAATCTATTACAGCCAAATATAGATATTATTTTGAAAAATTATTTTATAGAAAATATAATAGGTAAAATTATTTCATTCACCTATATTAAAAACAAATATTATGTCGGTCTGTCCTATTAAGTGTTTAGAAATCCCTATTGATGTCATAGCGTCCCATGCACCAACCAGAATTTATAAATACGAAACGGAACAGATTAACATAATATAAAAAACCTTTTTATAACACTAACAAATACGCTCTCTCATATATATACACTCAGTGACTCCCATAGGGTATTACTACCCTATTAGTAAAGAGTCAAACCCCACAAAGCTAAGGTTTATCGTTAAACCAAAGCTCTGATACCAGCTGTAACGTCCCGCCTTTCCGCACGCTTCAAATAGACACACATGCCGATTCAAACCATACGGAAGGGCGGATTGTTATGAGGTAAGTAAGAAAAACAGAGAAGAAATAAACAAAAATAGAATCTCACAGCGGAAGGATAAAATATAATAATAAAATATACAGTTTATAAAACTGTTTACAAACATTTATATAATACATATCAGAGTTACACATACCAATACCAATGCAGCGGAACAGTGTAGTGCACTAGTAAATAATAATAGTAATACTACAAATCTTCGTCTTCGTCCTCCAGAGCTAAAACTTCAAATCCTGAAACGCTCGGACTAACCCGAGCGAATTTGAGAAGACAAAACACTCGAGTCAGAACTAAAAGATCTTATGTGAGTTAAATTAACAGAAATAAATATGAGTGCAGTAACTCAAGAGAAGCTCGGGATTTACATCTCCTAAGGATCCGTTAAACTATTTACTATGTAGTATATTGCGCTACTATAATAGTGTCTATTTGTAAAATAAACTTACTTTTAAATAGCGTTAAGGGGTTACCCATATAGCCCTTAACACAAAATATATTCCCATAGTCTATACAGTACCGTAATCTCCCCCGTACTGGGCGTCGTCAGAGGGCACTCCATAGGTATGGTACAAAGCCAAAATCGTATAAGGCGCGCTAGGGTAGGTGACACGGCACAACTAGGCAATGCCAGGGTAGATATACCAATTACGCTTCCGGGTCGGTGGTAACGCATAGCCGCAGCTACCGCCCACCTCGAGCCACACCCCCAAATCAAAGAAATCAAAGTGGCCACCGAATCAATCCACAAGTCAAAGTATAATATCGAAGGGATGTGTCCGATCAAAGGTGCTACCTTATTAACCCGTTAATCGCTCCTTTTTTAGCCACCTTATGCCAACTCACGGGAGTTGGGTCCACGAATTTACCTTAAAGGAAACGTTGCCACCAACCTACTTCATTCTGGAATCTCCACCGCGTACACGGTTGTTAAAGTGGTTTTCGAAGTTGGCAGAGAGTATGACAACTTCCGATCCCGGTCTCTTCAACAACCAAACGTTATTATAACACCGCGGTCCTTTAAAAATAATTATACCTTTAAAACCAAAATAAAATATCCATTTAAAACCCATATAAAAACGATATCATTTTCTTTTAAAACCCGATTTAATACGATATCATTTTTCCAATATATATTCCTTCCAAAATCATAGGGTTTCCAAAGTAAAATATTTAGAAATCAAACTCTTGAACATAATATTTCCAAATTATACTACCTTGAAAAACATAGCTTTGAAACAAATTTTCATCTCTCAAATGGTTAAATATTAAACTACTTTTATAAAACAAAATAGCTTCTTTAGATTTCACAAATCAATTTCAAATATCGATTTACACTTCCAAATACCATTTCACTTCTTATGTTTCAAGGCTTTAAATATTTCACCATTTCAAAAACAACCCATTTGACAAATCCATATATATTAAATTCAATTACTTATTTATTTTATTTTTTTACTTGAAATCTTTACTTAATGGATTCAATATAATTTTAAGAAACCTTTAACTTCACATGACTGGAAAATCTTTTAGTTTATTATATATTCATTTAAATCAACCTGATATTCATTTAAATCACTCTACACAAAATCAAGTTATAAAATCATATCCTTTTAAAATTCTAACTTTTCATTAAATTTCAATTTAACTTAATATTCATCTTCCAACCTTGTTCTCTTTAAGTCATAAAAACTCCAGAAATTAAATTTTAAATAAATTCTTAATCGTATTTGATCTCGAAAATCAAACTTTATTTTATACTTCAAATCAAATTTATACAAAGCTTAAAACCTGAAAATTTCTATATATATATAAATAACCAAATCAATATCCATAAACCATATATATATATAGCTTTACAAAACCAAAACATTTCAAAATATATTTTATATATGTTCCGCGGTGCCTGTATAAAATTTTCTACCCTATGGTCAAGTGATACGGATGTTTATCATTTCAATCCGCAATTTAAAATAAAAATGCGGTTGTATATCATTTCCAACCGCAATCCCGAATGAATGAAATGCACGATAACTTACAATCTATACGATATAAAATACAGCATCCATTCATCCAAATATCAATCATCACCCATTTATTACAATCATCATCCAATTTAAACAACATCAATATAGAGCATATAAATTATACAGGTAATAAATAACATGTATTAACTAACAGTTTATATTCAATAATAAATTTAATAACCGTTACTGGCAGTTTACATGCAAAAATAAATTCAAATTTAACTGTCAGTTGATATGAAATAAAAATTTAACATAACTAACTGACAGTTACTATGCAAATAAATAAATTCTAACTGTCAAATTTATGCAATAAATAAAATAAATTAACAGTTAAATTAAATAAATGAAATTTAACAGAGATAATGAATAAACATGCCAAACAGTCATAAATAAATTTCTACTCATATCTAAAATTAATTTAACAGACATAAGAAGTTTTAGAAGTTGTGAGTGGGTTAAAACACTCACCTTTTGAATTTAAATCGAATTTAAATTCAATTAAAACTCAAAAATTCGACGGTCTCCAAATTGGTCCAAACTAGCATCAACAGATCTGGAATTTCAATACGATCCTAACAAAAGAAACCGCGCATGAAACTAAGTTCCTATGCGAGAGTTATAGCAAAAATTGCGATTGAATTTTAATAAAAAAAATGAGAACACAATCACCTTCACCATAGAAGAAGCCACGTCATCTATATTTTCACGCACAGTAACGCGCGCGAGCTAGCTACAGGGAACCATGGTAAAAACCCTAAACACGCCGCCCCACCACTGCTCTTCCACGTTGACGCCGAGCCCCTCCGTGACCACGACCCGACCTCTAGGTGGCCGCCTCGTCCATGTGACCCCCCACCCGATGACTCACGCGACTCTGATCGGCCATGGAAGGTGCAGCTGCCGCAAATTTACTAACCCTAGTTGAATTAAATAGCTCGATCCAGCCGTCGATTCGACAAATCGATAACTCCGATGAGCAGTACTCAGTCCCCTCTACGCCATGGTACCAACGATTTGTCGATCGGAAGAAGTCGATCAACACGATGATGAATGGCCGAAAATGCTTCCCTGAATTCTGGAAAAACAGCAACTCGAATCGAAAAACGAATTACACCATTGAATTACGTCCGTCAAGAGCATCAACATATATTTTTTTGAAAATTTTCTGGGGATTTAAATTTTGACTTTTGATTTTTGAACTGTAGATAGATCAAGGTTTTGCAACCATTGAGGAAGAGAAAGAGATGAAGAAAATGAACGTACAGACAAATGATAGAAGATGGAGGCTAGGGTTTATCACAGCATATATATAGACAAATTGTAGAAGGCTAGGGGGGCACGAGTTACGAACGTGCTAAACGGTAGTTGGCCCAAAAAGCTCGTTCTAACCCCGGAACGAAATTTATTAAACCCATATATCCAAATAGGTATTTTAAAATATTCTGAACGCGATGGAAAAAGTTTCACGTCCAAATTTGATCGTCTGAAGAAGTTATACTGAAAACAAAATTTCCAAATTGATTTCAAATTGATTTTTAATTAAATCGATTTCAAGGTGTTTCGCGTCCGTACGATCGAACGACAGGTCCGATCGATACGAAACTTGAAACCCTACAAAAATTCACTGATACGGATCCGATGAAACTGGTTTCGTCGAAATCCGAGTCTGTGGCCAAAATGGCTATTTTTATATTAATTAAATAAAATAAAATAAAATCAATTAAATCGAATTTTATATTTCAATTATAGAGTTGACAATTTATCACCTTAATATTTCTTCATCATTAGCAATTCTTTAACAAAATTTTATTATCAATTTAGAGAAGATAAATTTATCAATTGCAGTGTCCCATCTTCAATTCCATTTATATTCAAAGTTATAAATTAAGTTCCCAAAATCCCTATTAAATTAAGTAATCAAGGTTTATCCCTTCTATAAGTTTTTAAGTAGATGGATTCCATGTTGGATTCAAAATCTACATTTTTAAAGTCCTTGAATTTTAGTTTAATCTCTATAAACGTAATATTTAAATGTTAATTTCATTTCTTTTGCAATACTTTAAATTAAACTAAAAATACCACTTTCTATACTTTAAATCTATACTCCCATTGATTTATTAAATTTGCACTTATTTTGCATACTTTTAGCAACTCATATATACTTTGCATCTATTCCCCAAATTTCACATTCTATTGTTACATAAATTTGCATTGATTACTATTTATTATTATTGCTTTACTGATAAATTAGATATTTGCATTGGTTTTGCTTATGCTAAATTAATTTCCCATAATAAATAAGGTTTCAAAACAATCAATAACATTTCCTTAGCCCAAACCCCGTTTACCAATTATTTTCCTTCAATAATTCATGTTGCTATAAATACATACATTTACACTTTATAGTTATTCTAGTATACCTATTCCAACACTCTTAACCCTTATCTTTACGTTCACCCACTTGTAATATTAATTATATTTATTACAATTCAATGTTGGCATTTATTACTATTAATTTATACAATGTTTATTGCCCTTATTTCAATTTCTTCCTTTTTCAGTTGCTACTCTACTATTCACATTTCTTTTGTATACTCCTTTCCTATATAATCCAATATACACAAATTCCAATTAAATCCAATTATTACCTTTAAATAAAACATAACATTCGAATACCTCTTATTAAATTGGAATGTTTCATTTAAGTTTATAAATGATCCTCTTGTATTAACATAAATTTTTATTTTCAAATTTATTCCCATTTATGGTTAATCAATGTTATTTTACATTAACAAATTTTAATATTCACCTTTAGTTTCACATCTTCAAAGTATATCTAGGAAAAATCTTTCCACCGCTTAATTTACTGAATCTTATGCAGTCTTACTATAAATAAGTTTTAAATTACCATTACTGTACATTCAATTACTATCCAAAGTATTTATTCATAAATCAATTCGATATATACGTTTGTTTCCTTCTATTTGATTTATACCTAGTATACATTTTCCTAAATCCTGTTTCATTACCTTCATTAAATGGTTATCGCATTGAGATCAAATTTATTAGCTTATATCGCATTATTACCATTAATTAAAATTGGCTTACAAAATTTTTTTTATTCAATACTCTAAATAAATAACATATTATTCCATAATTACTCTTGTTTTCACATATTCCATTCAAAATTAAACCACAATAATTACATTATTTTATTGAATTGGAAATCTCATTTTAAATTGTTAACTTTTAATAAGAACAAATGGCAACACCAAATTCCTAACATTCATTTTATTAAAAATTATAGAAAATATGAAAAATTCACATTTTAAAAAAAATAACCGTTGATAAAAATCTAAGGTGTATATAGAAGTATTAATGTAGTGAAAGACAAACAAATATTAACTATGTTATTTGTGTAATTAATGGATAGGAATACCAAAGGCTAATTGTAGTAAGGAATATAAGTGGTAGAATAATAAAAATTTATGATTTTATTTTTGTTAACATATGTTAAGAGATATGTTTATGATCTTAATTTGAACTTCTACTAATAACATGTATTATAGCAAGATGAAAAAATGATAACATACGTCAGGTGTATTTAATGACATTGTTTGAATGTAATTAATAACGGTGATTATAATAATAAATGTTAATAAAGAATAAGAATGAATAAGTTTAGTAAAAGAGTAAACATTCATTTAGTAAAAATGTTTGGCAACTGAAAGATTGATTGTAGAGATGAGAAACTATTATTTAGCAAGAAATATATATAATTACTGTTTGTAGCAAATAGTGTATTAATATGTTTAAATTACCATTAGATAGGAAATAATTGTTATACTTCTCATTACATTCATTTAGTCCATTTTGAAACTTAATCAACTGAAATTAATGTAATTGAAAATTTCCAATTAATAGGTGAGAGAATACTAATTGTAAATTAATAGGTGTAAATAAAAGCAGCATATGTTTTGTGAAAATATAGGGAAAGATTGATTTAATAAAAAGAAAACTTTACATCAAATAAAATGAATGTTTCATCTGTGAATGTACGTTTACTTTCATTAAAATAAGAACATAAAGATTAATTTTAAAGAAAGAAATATATGTTTATTTGAACTGTGTTTTAGCTTACAGACTGGTTACAAGAATAGGAAAATAATCCATTTATTACGCTTGTGTATAAACAATAAATTTATAAAAGTGTTTAAATAAACAATTGTTCTATTTCTTTATTCATTTTAGTTGTCTGTTTTAAAATCTAACTTTGTAAGTAACTGCAATTAATGTAATTCATATGTTTCAATTAAAAAGAAAGGAAACGTTGATTGCAATTAATAGATTTAATAAAAGAAACGCACGTTTTGTGTTAAACAAAAAGGGTGTTTTAATGGAAATAAAAGATCATTTTGAGAAAACAAAATTGAACGTTCTCATTTTTAAGGTAAGTATAAATATTTTATTTTGCGTAGATAAAAACCTAAATGCGTACAAAATTCTACTTTCGTTTGCAAACTTTTCCATTCTTACGTACATTCCCTTATCTACTATTAATGCCTGAAGCTTTAATAATAAAACGTGACATTTATTTTTGTCCCTCCACATTCATTTCCTAATTATAAATAACCTACATCTTATTTCTTCTTCTACATTTTGTTTCTCCTAACACCTCATATTCAAAAGCTCTTATTCTTGCAACTCCAAAAGCATTCTTTTATAAAAATGATTTTTTTCATTTTTCATACCGGAGAAGAACGAGGTCCTGTAGCATGCTAAAGCTTTTGTTGACATGGCTTATATTTTTGTTAGGTATGTTTATTTGTTTGTTTAAATTAATTTTGTTTTCAAGCGATTTAACGCGTGTAACTTTCTCATACGAACTCCGTTTCACACGCGATTTTTTTTTGTTAGGATCGTAACAAAATTACGGTTCTTTTGACGCTGGTTTGGAAGAATTTGGAGACTGTTCAATTTTTGGGTTTAAATTCAAAATATGAATGTTTTAACCCACTCACAACTTCTAAGTTTTCTTATATTTGTTAAATTGATTTAAGATACGAGTAGAAATTTATTTATGGCTGTTTTGCATATTTTATTCATCATCTCGGTTAAATCGCATTTATTTAATTTAACTGTTAATTAATTTTATTATTGCATATAAATTGACAGTTAAAATTTATTTATTTTGCATATAAACTGCTAGTTAAATAGTTATTTATTTATTTATTTATTTGAATATAAACTGTTCGTTGATACCTGTTATATTTTATATGCTCTATTGATGTTTGTTTAAATTGATGATGATTGAAATAAATTGGTTGATGATTGATATTGGGTGAATGGGATGATGTGTCCTATATTATAAAAACTGCAAGTTATTATGCATTTTCATTTCATTCGGGATTGCGGTTTGAAATGATATACAACCGCATTTTTTTAATTTTAAATTGCGGATTGAAATGATAAATATCTTTATCACTTAACCATAGGATAGAAAATTATATACAGGCACCGCGGTATATATATATATAATTATTTTTGAAATGATTCTTATGGTTTGGATATGATACAATTTAATAAATATTAAATTTGGATATTATATAAATATATTTTATGTATACATATATAGTTAATTTTTTTTGAATTTAAGCTTTGTATAAATCAATTAAATAAAAATAAATAAGTTGAACAATGGAGTTTGATTATTTATGTTAAATGGTTAAGTACATGTCTAAGATATCGTATGTATATATAGAGTTTTAATGATTTGTTAAGATTAGGAGGTAAATTGGAAATTTATTTGATGGAACTTATTTAAAAAAATCTCTCCATAAGTTGATGTAAACTTATTAAAATTGGAAAGTTTAAAGGTATGATATTTATAACTGGATTTTTATTTAAGATAAATTAAACGAATATTTCTAGCATAATAAATTGAAGGAAATATTTAAGTTGTTAGTAATTGGAATTTTAATTTAAATGACTTTGATCTATTATGTAAACATTTCAAAACTAAATAATAGGACAATGAATTTGTGAATATAAATTTCCAACATTAAGTTTTGAAATCGTTAAATACTAAAAGTTAGAAATATATTGAAATTGAAGTGGTTTATTTAAATGAAAGTGAATTTAAAATTTATGGATTTAGACTAAATTTTAAATGAATAAAATTGTGAAGACGCGGAAATTATTTTATAAAGTAATTTTAAATTCAAACTAGTTTATTCTATATACTGTTGAATATCCAAACCATTCAAGTTTTAGAAGTATGGTTTTAAAGCTATGAGTTTCGAAGTATTATGTTTTGAAAGTTATAATTCAAATGTTTGGTTTCCAGATATTATAAATTTTAAAGCAATATGATTTTGGAAAAGAAATATATTTGAAATAAAATGATATTATATTAATTTGGGTTTTATAAAAATAATATCAAATGAGTTTGTTTTGAAATGGAAAGGATATTGTAATTATACGGTATCGAAATAGATGCTTTATTCTGGTTTTGAAAGTATAAACTATTTTTAAAGACCGCGGTGTTATAATAAAGTTTGGTTGTTGAAGAGACCGGGATCGGAAGTTGTCATACTCTCTGCCAACTCCGAAAACCACTTTAACAACCGTGTACGCGGTGGAGATTTCAGAATGAAGTAGGTTGGTGGCGGTGTTTCCTGTAAGGTAAATATATGGACCCAACTCCCGTGAGTTGGCATAAGGTGGCTAAAACATGAGCGATTGACGGGTTAATAAGGTAGCACCTTTGATCGGACACTTCCCTTCGATACTATACTCTGACTTTGGATTGATTCGGTGGCCACCTTCACTTTTGATTTCTTTGATTTGGGGGAGTTTGTTCGAGGTGGGCGGTAGCTGCGCGCTACGCGTTACACCGACCCGGAAGCGTAATTGGTCTATCTACCCTGCCATTGCCTAGTTGTGTCGTGTCACCTACCATACCGAGCCTTCCACGGGTTTGGTTTTCTCCCGTAGCCCGTGTGGTATCCTTTGGTGGCTTCTCGATCAGGAGGGACTATGATATTGGATGGACTACTGGGACTATTATTGTGTTAAGGGGGAGATTGGGTAACTCCTTAATGCTATTTAAAAGTAAGTTTATTTTACAATTAGACACTATTATAATAGCGAAATATACTACATAGTAAATAGTTTAACGGATCCTTAAGAGATGTGAATCCCAAGCATCTTTTAAGTTACTGCACTCATATTTATCCTTGTTGATTTAACTTACATAAGATCTTTTAGTTCTGACTCAAGTGTTTTGTCTTTTCAATTCGCTCGGGTCAGTCCGAGCGTTTCAGGATCAAAGATTTTAGCTCTGGAGGACGAAGACGAAGATTTCTATTATTATTATATATTATATTCCACTACACTCATATTGTTCCGCTGCATTGATATTTATGGGTGGGTGAACTCTGATATTTATTGTATAAAGAAGAATCAAATGTTTCTAAACAGTTTTATGAACTGTATATTTATTATTATATTTTATCCTTCCGCTGTGAGATTCTGTTTAATTTTTTTCTCTTCTCTGTTTTCTTATTTACCCCATAACAATCTTCCCTTTTGTATGGTTTGAATTGGCACGTGTGTCGATTTAAAGCGTGAGAAAAGGCGGGATGTTACATCTGGTATCAGAGCTTTGGTTTAGCGATAAACCTTAGCTTTGTGGGGTTTGACTCTTTACTAATAGGGTAGTAATACCCTATGGGAGTCGCTGAGTGTATATATATGAGAGAGCGTATTTGTTAGTGTTATAAAAAGGTTTTAATATTATGTTAATCTGTTCCGTTTTGTATTTATAAATTCTGGTTGATGCATGTGACGCTATGACATCAATAGGGATTTCTAAACACTTAATAGGGCAGATCGACATAATATTTGTTTTTAATACAGGTGAATGAAATGATTTTGCCTATTATATTTTCTATATATAAAATAAAAAATTTCAAATGATATCTGTATTTGGCTGCAGTAGATTGGTTGTTAGGTAATAAAGTGTATAAATAATAATAGAAATAAGATTGAAAAATAAAATAAATGAAATTTGGGAAATTTAGAACTTAAGATCCGGGGTTTTGAAATTTCTTTCGAATAAATTTTGGAATATAATAATATTGTTTATAAGTACTTTCTGATATAAATATTTATCATAATTCGGAAGAATTGTTTTAAAGAAGATTTTGGAGAAAATAAGTTTTGTACTTTCCTCTCTGTCGCTGGAAAATAATTTCGGTGATGGCGGCTGCATCATCGACTTTCATTTTCGAGTTTCGAAGGGGGAAGACCACTTTAGTAGTTCTACTGCAGATTCATTTTTGAAAAATATATAAATTTTGAATTGTTTTAAATATAATTAGAGATATATAAGTTGTAAGAATATATTTATCTATTGTTTTAAAATAAATTGAAAATTTAACCCGGTATTAAATTATTAAATTTTCATTAATTAATTGTTTCAATTATTGTAGTGAAATGAAAGGTAAGTAATTAATAATTGAAACCTCTAATTTAGGTAAGAGATTTAAGGCTAAGTTATAAAGGAAATAAAAAGGAAGTTGAAATTGTAACTTATAAGGAAAAGGTAAAAATTTATTGAACAATGAATTAATTAAAAGAAATGAGAAAACTTGTATAACTTTCAATTACATTCTTTAAAAGCATATATATAACTTACCAAATATTAAAAGTTGAAATGTTAATAAGAAAATGTAATAGATATTGTACGAGTAATAAATTTGTGGTGATGAAAGTAATTAATGAAATTCCTTAATAAATAGGAATTTGATGTTGTAATATTATAATGTTAAGTGTAATTGAAAAGACTACTAATTGAAATAGAAAGGTAGGTATTATGAATGGAAGAAAATAAATAAAATTAAGTAGTATATATGGAAGATAATAAACTTAAGTAAAGGATTGAAGCTATTTATTAATAAAATAAGAAGAAAAGATGAATGTAGTAAATATATAAATGTAGACTTAAATTAATGTATTAATATGCTAAGAAATTGATTTGCACATAAATACTATAAACAAATGAAGTTATGCAATATGGAATGAAAAGAGAAAAATGAATTATATATATATATATATAAGTATAAGTGCAAACAAGTGTAATAAACACTAAACTAATGAATGGAGATATAAGTTGTAAGAAATAAATGTAAAGTAATAAATGAAATTTATAAGAATGAGCTTGATTTATTATTTGGAATTGTTGCTTGTTTGGTTTATGGTTGTTTGGGGTAAGATACTTTAAATTTGGATTTGGATGAATGAATAATCTTTTTAGTTTTATCTAAGGCTGCTGAGTAAATGATGCGCTAGTAGTTTATTCTTCATTCCGGGCAATTTAAAAGTTTTGAACCCGAACAACTATTTCTTTGTTTGATTGAATGGTTGTTTTGTATTGTGTATGCTATTTGTTGAAATTGATGGTTGTTGTATTGATTTGTTGTTAGTGATTGAAACCACCTAAATATTTCATTTTTTATAAATTGTTAACCCTTTGGATTATATAAGTAAAATGCAGGTTATGGAAGCAATTGCTACTGCTTTTGGTTCCATAAAATAAGCGTTATTGCCTGACAAATAGGTACGTTTTCGGATTACGGGTTTTAGCGTTATTATTTTGAAAATATATGATATATATTGTTATAATTAATATTTTATTTTTCTTCCGAGCCTCTCCGAACAAAGGAGACGCTGCCGAAATTTTCCGAAAATTTCGGACCTAGAATTTTTTTTCCAAACTTTAATAATTTAAATAAAAGATTAAATAGTTATAAATTAGGATATCTTATTTAAATTAATTAATTTTGTAAATTTAATTGTTTATAAAGTTAATGTTTTGATAAGATGTATTGTTTTTATTTCTTCTTTTTCCCTTTTTTCCCTTTTCGGAGACGAAAAGTTTTGAGTGGGGGAGAGTGTAACGACCCATAAATTTTCGATGTTAAATTTTCGTTATTTTAATAATATTTTATGAGTTAATATTGAAAGAAATAAAATATTGCAATTTTATAATGGAATGGTAACTAAATTTAGACTGAAACAATGTTAATACAAGTCAATTGTCAACAATCTAAATGAAACTCCAATTCATTTTATTTAAGCATGATGCGTTTGGTTATAAAACTAAATATAAGTAACAAATGTAAACATTTAGTTATTGTACAAAATAGATAGTTAATGGTAATTGAATAAGATCAGTATTGTGTACGGAATGATAATATGGGTGGTATTAATGGTTACACTGATTTATAGTGGGATGTAAAAGGTAATAAATTTATGTATGATTTGGGTAATAAAATAAGTTTATTTATGGAGTTAGATTGGTTATATTATCTTAGGCTATAAACCAAATAGAAGAGAACAAGCGTAAATCTTAAGGGTATAATAACAAGTATTATATATTACTTAATTTATTGGTCAATCAATTTGTTTGAAATAAAGTCCCCTTGAATGTTAAGTAATTTTAATACTGTTATGGAAGAAACGTTACTTAATGATTTTTAATTTTAGTAACGGAAGAGTGAATGAGACTTTATAGAGAACATAAAATATTTATAAGTAAAAAAGAGTATATATTGAACAAATTTATGATAATTGGATAATGCAGTGTTATTGGAAATTAATTAGTGTTATATATGGGATTTATACCTGGGTGGGCAAGTAGTAAACTTATAAATGAAAGAAAGTGAGTATGTGACCCTTTATTTGGTTATTTATTCATTTAGTATGTTAAATAAAAATTTGGGAATCAGATCTCAATTAAGGTAAATTAAGTTGTACGTTAATTTGAAATAAAATCTATTAAATATTACAATTATAGGGAATGTAGTACGAATGGTTAGGGATTGTCAAATTTGGTAAAAAGAGATTGGACTTAGGAAACTTTGTTAATTGAGTTTAAAACCTTAATTAATACGCGTAATTGACAAGATTCACATTTTAAAAAAATAACCGTTGATACAACTCTAAGATGTATATATAAGTATTAATGTAGTGAAAGACAAACAAATGTTAACTATGTTATTTGTGTAATTAATGGATAGGAATACCAAAGGCTAATTGTAGTAAGGAATATAAGTGGTAGAAAAATAAAAATTTATGATTTGTTACAGAATAAAGAGAATGAAGGCCATTAGAGAGAGAACAATTTTATGGAATTGAGAGATAGATCTTATAATACAACCAAGCTCCATATTTATAGACTACTTATGCAGTGCAGATTACAATAATGCCCTTTCTTATTTAGCATATTCATCCCTATTATTAATGTATATTACAACACTCCCCCTTGAATATACGTATGTAAAGATGATAAGAGTAATTGCCTTATTAAAAACCTTGTTATGAAAAACCCAGTGGGAAAAAATCATAAACAAGGAAAAGAGTACAACATGATTTCATCTTTAAGTAACATATATTTTATAATGTTACTATGAGGTTGATACTTCTGGATCAAGATAATGCCTCATTAAAATCTTACTAATAAAAACCCAGTGGGAAAAAATATTAGTGAATGAAAAAGAGTACATTATAGTGTATTTTATACGCTCCTCCTGGATTATAACGCATTATTCAATTAGTTTGTTGATGCAGCCGACGCATACAAATTTTGTACACCATCTTCTGAAATGTTGATTTTGGAAGCGCCTTTGTGAATAAGTCCGCTGGATTTTCTTGGGATCGGATTTGTTTCACTTCTATCTTATTATCCTTTTGTAGCTCATGTGTGAAGAAAAATTTAGGAGAAATGTGTTTCGTCCTATCACCCTTAATGTAACCCGCTTGAATTTGAGCTACACAAGCTGCATTGTCTTCATAAATAATGGTTGAACTTTCCGTTACTGATGGAAGTTGGTAGCATTTTCGAATATGCTCAATCAGTGGTCTTAGCCAAATACATTCTTTACTTCCTTCATGTAGTGCTAGTATTTCAGAGTGATTGGATGATGTTGCTACCAATGTTTGTTTTGTAGATCGCCATGAAATTGCTGCATTGCTGTTATTAAATACATATCCAGTTTGTGATCTTGCTTTATGTGGGTCAGAAAGATAACCTGCATCATCATAGCCAACTAGATTTGGATTATTGCCTGTGTTAGAGTAAAATAAACCCAAATTTTTCGTTCCACGAAGATATCTCATGATATGTTTTATACCATTCCAGTGTCTTTTTGTTGGTTCTGAACTATATCTTACTAGAAGATTTACTGAAAATGCAATATCTGGTCTTGTGCATTGGGCCAAATATAATAATGCACCAATGACACTAAGATATGGCACTCCCGGGCCAAGCACATTCTCATCTTCTTCTTTTGGGCGGTAAGGGTCCTTTTTAATATCTAAAGATCTAACAACCATTGGCGTACTAAGTGGATATGCTTTATCCATTTGAAAACGCTTTAGAATTTTCTCAATGTAGTTTGATTGATGGATTAATATGCCATTAGTACTATGCTCAATCTGTAGATCGAGACAGTGCTTAGTTTTTCCAAGATCTTTAATTTCAAATTCCTTCTTTAAATAATTTATTGTTTCATCAATCTCTTCTGGAGTCCCAATCAAATTTATGTCATCAACATAAACTGCTAAGATAGCAAATCCCTTTACCGATTTCTTTATAAAGACATATGGACAAATGAGATTGTTTTCGTATCCTTCTTTTACCAAATATTTACTAAGACGGTTATACCACATCCTTCCAGATTGTTTCAATCCATATAGTGATCGTCTTAGTCTTAATGATTACATGGACTTTGATTTTGCTTCAGGAAATTTATATCCATCTGGAATTTTCATGTAAATGTTGGTATCTAATTCACCGTAAAGATAAGCTGTCACAACATCCGTTAATCTTATATCGAGTTTTTCAGAAACTACAAGGCTTATCAAATATCGGAATGTTATGACATCCATAACAGGGGAGTAAGTTTCCTTAAAGTCAAAACCTGGTCTCTGCAAGAAACCTCGTGCAACAAGTCGTGCCTTGTACCTCACGACTTCATTTTTATCATTTCGTTTTCTAACGAATACCCATTTATAACCTACTGGTTTAACATTTTCTGCTGTTTTCTCTATTGGTCCAAATACACCATGTTTTTGAAGTGAATCTAGTTCCACTTGGATAGCATCTTTCCATTTTGGCCAATCGTGTCTTTTTCGACATTCATTTATGCTATTTGGTTCATTATCATCATTCTCATTATTCTCATTATGGTCATGACTTTCAATTATTTCAGTAGCTACTGCGAATGAGAATACATCATCAATTATTATTTTACTTCGATCCCATATTTCTCCGTAGTTCGTATAAAATATTGAGATCTCATTATTATTAGGTACCATTTTATCGTTGGAATCTTCTTTTATCTCTTCTGGGATAATATTTCCTTCCGCGCTTCTAGGAGAATTGGGATTTTCATTTGAGTGATCTTTTTGATCATTTATAACCTCTTCAGGAGGTTTCTTAATTGATGATTTTTCATTAGACTTTCTTTTTCTAGGCGCCAAGTCTTTTGAACCAATTGGCCTTCCACGTTTTTGTCTTGCTTTAGATTCATTTGCTGCTATATTTACTTTTGATCCTTCAGGGGTGTAACATCCCGCCTTTTCGCACGCTTCAAATCGACACACATGTCGATTCAAACCATACGAAAGGGCGGATTGTTATGGGGTAAATAAGAAAAACAGAGAAGAAATAAACAAAATAGAATCTCACAGCGGAAGGATAAAATATAATAATAAAATATACAGTTTATAAATTTGTTTACAAACATTTATATAATACATATCAAAGTTACACATACTAATAACAATGCAGCGGAACAGTGTGGAGTGCACTAGATAAATAATAATAGTAATACTACAAATCTTCGTCCTCCAGAGCTAAACTTCAAATCCTAAAACGCTCGGACTGACCCGAGCGAATTGAAAAGACAAAACACTCGAGTCAGAACTAAAAGATCTTATGTGAGTTAAATTAACAGAAATAAATATGAGTGCAGTAACTCAAGAGATGCTCGGGATTTACATCTCCTAAGGATCCGTTAAACTATTTACTATGTAGTATATTGCGCTATTATAATAGTGTCTAATTGTAAAATAAACTTACTTTTTAATAGCGTTAAGGGGTTACCCATATAGCCCTTAACACAGAATATATTCCCATAGTCTATACAGTACCGTAATCTCCCCCGTACTGGGCGTCGTCAGAGGGCACTCCATAGGTATGGTACAAAAACAAAATCGTATAAGGCGCGCTAGGGTAGGTGACACGGCACAACTAGGCAATGCCAGGGTAGATATACCAATTACGCTTCCGGGTCGATGACAACGCGTAGCCGCAGCTACCGCCCACCTCGAACAAACTCCCCAAAATCAAAGTAAAAGTGGCCACTGAATCAATCCAAAGTCAAAGTATAATATCGAAGAGGAGTGTCCGATCAGAGGAATGACCTCATTAACCCGTCGATCGCTCCTGTTTTAGCCACCTTATGTCAACTCACGGGAGTTGGGTCCACGTATTTACCTTACAGGAAACGTCGCCACCATCCTACTTCATTCTGGAATCTCCACCGCGTACACGGTTAGTCAAAGTGGTTTTCGGTATCGACAGAGAGTATGTCCATATCCGATCCCGGTCTCTTTGCCAACCCATCGTTATTATAACACCGCGGTCATTTAAAAATAGTTTATACTTTAAAACCAGGATAAAATTTCCCATTTCAAAACTAGGAATTTACGATATCATTTTTAAAACCCAAAACAATATGATATCATTTTAGCCCAAATATAATTCTTTTCCAAAAATCATACTGCTTTAAAATTTATAACATCTGGAAACCAAATATTTGAATTATACTTTCAAATCATAATATTCGAAATTCAAAATTTTTAAGACCATAACTTCTAAAACTTGAATGGTTTGGATATTCAACGGCATATAAAATAGATGGTTTAACTTTAAGGTTACTTTGTAAAGAAAAATAATTTCCATGGCTTTACAATATATTTCTTTATTTAAAGTCTAAACCGTAAATTTTATATCACTTTCAAGTTACCAAACCACTTCAATTTCTATATATATATATATCCATTTGGAGTATTAATATTCCAAAACTAGAGTTGGAATTTATTCTTTCAACCAATTAAATGTTCTATTATTTAGTCTTGAATATTCACATAAAAATCCATAAATAAAACTCCAATTCCTAGCAATTAAATATTTTCCTCAATTTAATTATACAAGAATATTTATTTTAAATTTATCTTGGAAAAATCCAGTTATAAATATCATACCTTAAAATTTTCCAAATTTAAACACATAATATAAATTTCAAATTCCATTTTCTAAATTTCCATTTTTATTCAACAGATTTATACACAGCTTAAATTCAAAATTTTTATCTTCATATGTATATATATAGAAGAATAATATTTATAAAATATCAAAATTTAAAAAAATTTATAAACCGTATCCTATCCAAACCATAGAAATCACTTTAAAATAATTTATATATAGACCACGGTGCCTGTATATAATTTTCTATCCTATGGTCAAGTGATACGGATATTTATCATTTCAATCCGCAATTCAAAAATAAAATTTGCGGTTGTATATAATTTCAAACCACAATCCCGAATGAAACGAAAAATGCATGATAACTTGCAGTTTAATGGTATACAATAAAACATCCATTCATCAAAATCATCCATCATCCAAATCACAATCATCATCCAGTAATAAATCAATATCAATATATATATCTGATAATATATAACAGGTAATAACTGGCAGTTATATTCAAAATAAAATTTAACAACTATTAAACTAACAGTTTATATTTAGTAATAAATTTTATAACTGTTTACTAGCAGTTTATATGCAAATAAATTAATTCTAACTATCAATTAATATGCAATAAATAAAATAAATCAACAGTTAAATTAAATAACATGATTTAACAGATATGATGAATAAACATGCCAAACAGTCATAAATAAATTTCTACTCATATCAAAAATAAATTTAACAAACATAAAAACTTTTAGAAGTTGTGAGTGGGTTAAAACACTCACCTTTTTGAATTTAAATTGGATTCAAATCCAATTTAAACCCAAAATTTTGACGGTCTCCAAATTGGTCCAAACCAGCGTCAACAGACCCGGAATTTAATTATGATCCTAATAAAAGAAATTTCGCGTGAAACGGATATCGTATGACGAAGTTACACATGTTGAATCGTTTGAGAAACAAAATTAAATTAGATTAAACAAACAACTCACCAACAAAACTTTCCACATCACCACGTTAGTTACAGCCGCACACGTGCTTCCTCACGCAACGAAACCCTAATTCATCTTCCCTCCAGATCGTGTAACCCAGATGGCCGCCGACCCCTTGTCACCGAAACCAACTCCAACGCCTCCACCATCCTACGATCTGATAACTCCATCCCCTCAACCTTGCTGAGCCGACCCCCCGGCACCACCGTGCCACGTGCGTGACCCCCTGGCCGAGCTCGAAACCGTGACTTCAATGGCCAATTTTTTTCCAATCTCGATGACTTTAACGCAAAGGAAACCGTTGGATCGTCAAGTCTCGACCTCCTCTACGCTCTTAGTAACCTGATCGATGAATGGTGGCCGATCCGTCGTTGAAAACGATATCCCACGATGGATGGCCGAAAACAAAACACTGATTTTAGGGCGACCAAAAATTCGAATCGAAAAACGAATTGTACCATCAGATTACGTATTCCGAAAGCTTTAACATATAAATTTTTGGAATTTTTCTGGAGAGTTTGAATTTTCATTTGAAATTTGAATAGAATCGGATCTGACATTTGCATCCATTTGAGGAGGAGAAGGAGTTGAAGAAAAGAACATACAGCAAAAGAGAATAGAATAGAAAGGAGGCTAGGGTTTATCACAGCATATTCATAGACAAATTGTAGTAGGCTAGGTGGGCACGTATTACGAACGTGCTAAACGGTAGTTGGCCCAAAAAGCCCGTTCTGACCCCGGAACGAAATCTATTAAACCCATATATCCAAATAGGTATTTTAAAATATTCTGAACGCGATGGAAAAAGTTTCACGTCCAAATTTGATCGTATGAAGAAGTTATGCTGAAAACAAAATTTCCAAATTGATTTCAAATTGATTTTAATTAAAGCGATTTCAAGGCGTTTCGCGTCCGTACGATCAAACGACAAGTCCGATCGATACGAAACTTGAAACCCTACAATAATTCACCGATACGGATCCGATGAAACTGGTTTCATCGAAATCCGAGTCCGTGGCCAAAATGGCTATTTTTATATTAA
Organism: Allium cepa; assembly: GCA_030765085.1. Lineage (NCBI taxonomy): Eukaryota > Viridiplantae > Streptophyta > Magnoliopsida > Asparagales > Amaryllidaceae > Allium > Allium cepa. The sequence continues at coordinate 441,255,886 of CM060929.1, forward strand.
TTAAATAAATTAAAATAAATCATAAAATCCAATTTTTATATTTAAATTCTAAAATTGGCTAAATTTTATCGCTTATATATTTCATAATCAATTTAAATGATTTAACAAGTTTTGATGTGAAATAAAATTTATAAGTCTATCCATTGCAGTGTTAATTTCTCCACTTACTCATATTTGGAAATTGGAAATTAAATTCTCAAAAAACCACATTTATTTGATTTCAACATTTATATCCTCGTACTTTATCAAAAATAAGGATGCCACTAACATTGGTTCATGATTTCACCTTGTTATCCACACATTCCATTTTAATTTCAATAACGACAAATTTAACCGTTAAATTCCTTTTTATTATGCAATAAATACCATTGTTGAATTTGATACTCAAATTAATTTATAAATCCTGCTTCCTATAATCTATATCAACAAAGGGTCCAATTATAAATAGAACTAGCATTAACTTCATCTTATAGAATTAACTACTACAATTACAAAACAAATCTACGCTAACTGTACGATTTAAATCAATTAATTAATTGGGTCTACATTAAATGTTATAAATTATAAATTGGAACCTCAATAAATTCGTTTATTGATTTAAAATCTTTCTATTCAGTAAATAGACATTTTCTGGGTTTAAATTATAATACATTTTATTAGTGTACTCCTTATTTCTTATAAATTCCCTTTTACTAACTAGAACACATTAACACACCAAAATAATTAATTTAGATTTATTTCAATCGATTTTCATTCTTAACTTAATATACTCAATAAATGGTTAACTTAAAAAAAATTGTTACCCTTTTATATTCAAATTCACTTACAACATCAATAACAACAATGTTGCCATAGATATAGATTTAATTAAATAAATTAGATGAATGGGTAAAATTTTGTAATTATCCCAAATGCCAAAAATATTTATGCATTAATTACTACTTAATATTTTGAATTCATTTATTAACTTACTAGTTGCGTTTGTCATCTTATTTCCTATTTACAACCAAACTTTCTACTTAGTTATAGCTTATCAATATATACATACCTAGGCAAATCAAGTCCTTGTCCTTTCTGTTATTTCAATTAAATCGGGTATGCGCAAATAAATTATTAATTAACTTATTCCTACAAAATTATTTACATACATTCAGTTCTAAATTTTATAGAATTAAGTTCTAATTACTTACCACTTAATCCATCAATTATATATTCTATCCAAACATGCATTTAAATCTTTTTATTTTATTTTAAATAAATTTATTCAATGTTGACATCCACTAAATAAAATTTACTTTCATTTATAAAGTTGCAATTCAATTCAGTTATTATTTCATTAATACTATTTCCGATTTATATCTTCCAGTAATAATTTCACAAACCAATTTAATTCACAAATTATAACTTATAACCACAACGCCAATTTTCGTTATTTCAATTTATTGCCATATAAACATTTAAATTGCTAACCTTCAATTACGGTTACTATATCTAATTCCTACATTTACTCAAATAAAATCTTAAGACTTATATTTCATTCTAAATTAGATTAGAAATCATAGTAAATTAACTCATTTAATTTCATCGAATTTAACGGGTCGTTACAAGGGACAACAATTTTTGCTGGTGCATTTGCTGCAGGAATGTGAGATTTAGTTATTTTTGCAGTGTCACTAAATGCATCAGGCAGTTGATTTGCAATATTTTGAATATGCAAAATTCTTTGTACCTCATATTGGCATTGTTTAGTACGTGGATCCAAATAAGACATAGATGGATTATTCCACGATATTTCACGCCGTTCTACTGGAACGGTCTTTTCTCCCCCTAACGGAGGGAAGATTGTCTCATCAAATTTACAGTCTGAAAATCTTGTAGTGAAGACATCACCTGTAAGAGGTTCAAGGTAACGAATTATCGATGGGGAATCAAATCCCACATAAATTCCCAACCGTCGTTGAGGACCCATTTTAGTACGAAGTGGGGGATTAATAGGTATATGCACAGCACAACCAAATTTTCGTAAATGTGAAATATTTGGTTGAAATCCAGTTAAGAGCTGTGATGGTGAAAGCTGATGATAAGCTGTTGGTCTAATTTTAACCAATTTCGATGCATGCAAAATTGCATGCCCCCAAGCTGAAACGGGTAGTTTTGATTGCATAAGCAACGGTCTTGCAATAAGTTGCAAGCGCTTAATTAATGATTCTGCTAGACCATTTTGAGTATGAATATGAGCTACTGGATGTTCAATTTCAATCCCCAATGATAGACAATAATCATCAAATACTTGAGAAGTAAATTCTCCAGCATTATCTAGTCGAATCGATTTAATTTGATGATCAGGGAAGTGTGCTCTCAATTTTATTATTTGAGCAAGTAGCTTGGCAAATGCCAAATTTCTTGTAGAAAGTAAACAGACATGTGACCAACGAGTTGATGCATCAATCAATACCATAAAATATTTGAATGGTCCACATTCAGGGTGGATTGGGCCACATATATCACCTTGAATTCTTTGTAAAAATGTTGGAGATTCAGAAGTGATTTTACTATATGAAGGTCGAGTGATTAATTTTCCTTGTGCACATAGGGCACATAAGTAATCACTTGGTAAATTCAATTGGTTTGATAAGTCATGTCCGTTTGAGTTTTTGGCAATTTTACGCATCATAGTTGATCCAGGATGACCCAAGCGATCATGCCAAAGAATCAATGTCTTTGTATTTGTGAGCTTCTGGCTCATGTTTATAGAGTGAGATTCAACTATGCCAATTTTTGTAAAATATAAACCAGTTGAAATTGTACCAATTTTTTCTAGGATAAGCTTCTGGCTTTCAATTCTAGAAATAACACAAAGATATTCTTTGTTGTTTTCATTTATAGTTTCAATATGGTATCCATTCATTCTTATATCTTCGAAACTCAGCAAATTTCTTTTAGAGTTGCTTGAGTATAATGCATTCTGAATAAAGATATGCGTACCATTTGGTAATATTATATGGGCTCTTCCGGACCCGTCAATTATATTAGCAGATCCAGCTATAGTGGAGACTTTAGCTGAGAAATTTTCAGAAAGTTCAGAGAAAAACTTCTGGTTTTTCAAAATTGTATGAGTAGTTGCACTATCTAGTAAGCATATATCATCACCAAAATGGCGTTCCATACCTTAAGAATTAAAGACAATGATTAGTCAATCATTAAAAATTTGAATGCATAAATAAATGTAATGTAAACAAACAAAGTAATATGATTAAAATAGGCTATTGATTAAAAACAACATCCACATTACACATTACTAGTACTGCAAAGGGAAATACAATTAAACAAACACAAACTTCAAACTGATTTATTGATGCAAGCTAATGAAATAAAACGAAAGTCACATAACAAACTTCAAGACATTTCTAATTGATCAACTCGGTCATATCATTGATCATTGCACTTAGATTTTTATCATTAATGAAATTTCCATTGTCATCTTCGAAGAAATCATATAACTTCAGGTTAGTGTTTTCAGGTAACTTTTCGGCATTATTTGCCTCAATATTCTTCGAGCGATGATATTCTTCAACTGTTTTCTTTGATGATCTACATGTACGTGACCAGTGACCAGATCGTCCACATCTATAACAAACTTCCTCATAATGCCTTTTATTTTCTGAAGCTGAATCATTGTTCTTTATAGGCTCAATTTTCTTTTGTTGCTTTTTAAAGTTGGTGGTTTTGTTACCTTTAAAACTACCATAACCACCTCTGCTAGAGTTATATCCACGTCCACGACCATGTCCTCTACCTCTACCTCGACTTCGACCCCTACCTCTTCCAGAGTGGGAAAAATTAGCATTAATTGAAGTCGAACCAGTTGGTCTTGAGGAGTGATTTTTATAAGCAATTCATTATTTTGTTCAGCAATTAGTAAGCATTCTATGAGTTCAGAATATTTTGTAAAATGACGCTCTCGATATTGCTGCTGTAGGAGTATATTCGAGGCATGAAATGTTGAGAAAGTCTTTTCAAGCATTTGTGCGTCATCCACCTTTTCTCCACATAATTTCAGTTTAGAAGTGATTCTAAACATTGCAGAATTATATTCTCTTACGGACTTAAAGTCCGGAAACCTCAGGTTCAACCACTCTTGCCTAGTGTTTGGAAGTATGACCGTCTTCTGGTGGTCATAACGCTCCTTCAGGGAGTTCCATAAGTGGAGAGGGTCTTTTTCAGTCAAATATTCTGTTTTTAGATCGTCATGGATATGACGTCTTAAAAATATTAGAGCATTTGCCTTGTCCTGCTGGGACATAGTATTGCCATTTTTAGTGGCATTTTCTAAGCATTGAGATTGCAAATGAATCTCAGCATCCAGTATCCATGATAAGTAGTTATCTCCAGATATATCCAAAGCTTTAAATTTAAGCTTGGCGATGTTTGTCATTTTGTGAACTGTTCATAAAATAAATTGCATAAGGTGAAAATATCCGCCACAACAGCATTCACTATATGTTTGTTTCCAGCTAAAAAGAAGAAAAAAAAGGAAAGTCTTCATTCATGGTATCAAACAACTATACCAAAAAAAAATTGTATCAACAAAACCAAACATTTGGATTTTGCAACTTTCATGTATTTATCAAATAAGAAAGGAAAGTCAGCTTTTGCATATATTCCATTCCAAACTTTTGAATTTTATTTGGCAATAGATCCGCAAAGGGAAAAAAATATTGAATTTAGAAGCCAAAGAATAAAAATAAGAGTGATACAAGAAAAGACATGAAAAATATAGAAGCGAACCCCGAACTAGCATGTGCTGACTTGATAGCTTTATCGAAAAAAATATGATATTGACAATTACCTTTTTGGAGAGAGAAAAAGTAACGAGTTTATAAAGAAATGCAAGAACAATTCCTTTACCTGTTGTTTTAAAGGAAATAAGAAACAGAATGTATGTAGATATATTCTAAAAGACTCGTCTGCACTAATATATATAACAGGATTTTGAATATAAATAGCCTTAAAATTGGAATGGTCAGAAGAGAAATAGTCAGAGTAATTAATATTTAATTACTTGCTGAGAAGTTGGAAAGTTTGAAGATGAACAGGTTGAGGTCAATAATTAATTCGCATTCGTTCGTGCTGATAACGTGTTACAGAATAAAGAGGATGAAGGCCATTAGAGAGAGAATGGTTTTATTGAATTGAGAGATAGATCTTACAATACAATCAAGCTCCATATTTATAGACTACTTATGCAGTGCAAATTACAATAATGCCCTTTCTTATTTAGCATATTCATCCCTATTATTAATGTAATTACAACATGATTTTATTTTTGTTAACATATGTTAAGAGATATGTTTATGATCTTAATTTGAACTTCTACTAATAACTGTATTACAGTAAGATAAAAAAAATGATAACATACGTCAGGTGTATTTAATGACATTGTTTGAATGTAATTAATAACGGTGATTATAATAATAAATGTTAATAAAGAATAAGAATGAATAAGTTTAGTAAAAGAGTAAACATTCATTTAGTAAAAATATTTGGCAACTGAAAGATTGATTGTAGAGATGAGAAACTATTATTTAGTAAGAAATATATATAATTACTGTTTGTAGCAAATAGTGTATTAATATGTTTAAATTACTATTAGATAGGAAATAATTGTTATACTTCTCATTACATTCATTTAGTCCATTTTGAAACTTAATCAACTGAAATTAATGTAATTGAAAATTTCCAATTAATAGGTGAGAGAATACTAATTGTAAATTAATAGGTGTAAATAAAAGCAGCATATGTTTTGTGAAAATATAGGGAAAGTTTGATTTAATAAAAAGAAAATTTTACATCAAATAAAATGAATGTTTCGTCTATGAATGTACGTTTAATTTCATTAAAATAAGAACAGAAAGATTGATTTTAAAGAAAGAAATATATGTTTATTTGAACTGTGTTTTAGCTTACAGCTGATTACAAGAATAGGAAAATAATCCATTTATTACGCTTGTGTATAAACAATAAATTTATAAAAGTGTTTAGATAAACAATTGTTCTATTTCTTTATTCATTTTAGTTGTCTGTTTTAAAATCTAACTTTGTAAGTAACTGCAATTAATGTAATTCATATGTTTCAATTAAAAATAAAGGAAACGTTGATTGCAATTAATAGATTTAATAAAAGAAACGCACGTTTTGTGTTAAACAAAAAGGGTGTTTTAATGGAAATAAAAGATCATTTTGAGAAAACAAAATTGAACGTTCTCATTTTTAAGGTAAGTATAAATATTTTATTTTGCGTAGATAAAAACCTAAATGCGTACAAAATTCTACTTTCGTTTGCAAACTTTTCCATTCCTACGTACATTCCCTTATCTACTATTAATGCCTGAAGCTTTAATAATAAAACGTGACATTTATTTTTGTCCCTCCACATTCATTTCCTAATTATAAATAACCTACATCTTATTTCTTCTTCTATATTTTGTTTCTCCTAACACCTCATATTCAAAAGCTCTTATTCTTGCAACTTCAAAAGCATTCTTTTATAAAAAGGATTTTTTTCATTTTTTGTACCGGAGAAGAACGAGGTCCTGTAGCATGCTAAAGCTTTTGCTGACATGGCTTATATTTTTGTTAGGTATGTTTATTTGTTTGTTTAAATTAATTTTGTTTTCAAGCGATTTAACGCGTGTAACTATCTCATACGAACTCCGTTTCACACGCGATTTTTTCGTTAGGATCGTAATAAAATTCCGGATCTTTTGATGCTGGTTTGGACGAATTTGGAGACTGTCCAACTTTTGGGTTTAAATTGAATTTTTATTCAATTTAAATTCAAAAGGTGAGTGTTTTAACCCACTCACAACTTCTAAGTTTTCTTATGTTTGTTAAATTGATTTAAGATATGAGTAGAAATTTATTTATGACTGTTTTGCATATTTTATTCATCATCTTAGTTAAATCGTATTTGTTTAATTTAACTGTTAATTAATTTTATTATTGCATATAAATTGACAGTTAAAATTTATTTATTTTGCATATAAACTACTAGTTAAACGGTTATTTTTTTTTTTTGAATATAAACTGTTCGTTGATACCTGTTATATTTTATATGCTCTATTGATGTTTGTTTAAATTGATGATGATTGAAATAAATTGGTTGATGACTGATATTGGGTGAATGGATGATGTGTTCTATATTATAAAAACTGCCAGTTATTATGCATTTTCATTTCATTCGGGATTGCGGTTTGAAATGATATACAACCGCAATTTTTTTATTTTTAAATTACGGATTGAAATAATAAATATCCGTATCACTTGACCATAGGATAGAAAATTATATACAGGCACCGTGGTATATATATATAATTATTTTTGAAATGATTTTTATGGTTTGGATATGATACGGTTTAATAAATATTAAATTTGGATATTATATAAATATATTTTATATATACATATATAGTTAATTTTTTTTGAATTTAAGCTATGTATAAATCAGTTAAATAAAAATAAATAAGTTGAACAATGGAGTTTGATTATTTATGTTAAATGGTTAAGTACATGTCTAAGATATCGTATGTATATATAGAGTGTTAATGATTTGAATCAGTTAAGATTGGGAGGTAAATTGGAAATTTGTTTGATGGAACTTATTTAAAAAATTCTCTCCATAAGTTAATGTAAACTTATTAAAATTGAAAATTTTAAAGGTATGACATTTATAACTGGATTTTTATTTAAGATAAATTAAACGAATATTTCTAGCATAATAAATTGAAGGAAATATTTAAGTTGTTAGTAATTGGAATTTTAATTTAAATGACTTTGATCTATTATGTAAACATTTCAAAACTAAATAATAGGACAATGAATTTGTGAATATAAATTTCCAACCTTAAGTTTTGAAATCGTTAAATACTAGAAGTTAGAAATATATTGAAATTGAAGTGGTTTATTTAAATGAAAGTGAATTTAAAATTTATGGATTTAGACTAAATTTTAAATGAATAAAATTGTGAAAGCGTAGAAATTATTTTATAAAGTAATTTTAAATTCAAACTATTTTATTCTATATACTGTTGAATATCCAAACCATTCAAGTTTTAGAAGTATGGTTTTAAAGCTATGAGTTTCAAAGTATTATGTTTTGAAAGTTATAATTCAAATGTTTGATTTCCAGATATTATAAATTTTAAAGCAATATGATTTTGAAAAAGAAATATATTTGAAATAAAATGATATTATATTAATTTGGGTTTTATAAAAATAATATCAAATGAGTTTGTTTTGAAATGGAAAGGATATTGTAATTATACGGTTTTGAAATAGATGCTTTATTCTGGTTTTGAAAGTATAAACTATTTTTAAAGACCGCGGTGTTATAATAACGTTTGGTTGTTGAAGAGACCGGGATCGGAAGTTGTCATACTCTCTACCAACTCCGAAAACCACTTTAACAACCGTGTATGCGGTGGAGATTCCAGAATGAAGTAGGTTGGTGGCGGCGTTTCCTGTAAGGTAAATACGTGGACCCAACTCCCGTGAGTTGGCATAAGGTGGCTAAAACATGAGCGATTGACGGGTTAATAAGGTAGCACCTTTGATCGGACACTTCCTTTCGATACTATGCTCTGACTTTGGATTGATTCGGTGGCCACCTTCACTTTTGATTTCTTTGATTTGGGGAAGTTTGTTCGAGGTGGGCGGTAGCTGCGCGTTACGCGTTACCACCGACCCGGAAGCTTAATTGGTATATCTACCCTGGTAGTGCCTAGTTGTGTCGTGTCACCTACCATACCGAGCCTTCTACTGGTTTGGTTTTCTCCCATAGCCCGTGTGGTATCCTCTGGTGGCTTCCTGATCAGGAGGGACTATGATATTGGATGGACTACTGGGACTATTATTGTGTTAAGGGGGAGATTGGGTAACTCCTTAACGCTATTTAAAAGTAAGTTTATTTTGCAATTAGACACTATTATAATAGCGAAATATACTACATAGTAAATAGTTTAACGGATCCTTAAGAGATGTGAATCCCAAGCATCTTTTAAGTTACTACACTCTTATTTATCCCTATTGATTTAACTTACATAAGATCTTTTAGTTCTGACTCGAGTGTTTTGTCTTTTCAATTCGCTCAGGTCAGTCCGAGCATTTCAGGATCGAAGATTTTAGCTCTGGAGGACGAAGACAAAGATTTCTATTATTATTATATATTATATTCCACTACACTCATATTGTTCCGCTGCATTGATATTTATGGGTATGTGAACTCTGATATTTATTGTATAAAGAAGAATCAAATGTTTCTAAACAGTTTTATGAACTGTATATTTATTATTATATTTTATCCTTCCGCTGTGAGATTCTGTTTAGTTTTTTTCTCTTCTCTGTTTTCTTATTTACCCCATAACAATCTGCCCTTTTGTATGGTTTGAATTGGCACGTATGTCGATTTAAAGCGTGAGAAAAGGTGGGATGCTACACCATCTCCTCCAACCATCTGAATCCCTGCCACCACGTCCAGATCCTTGTCAAAGACCTACGATGCCATTCCCTACCTCCGACCAAGTTCGACACGATGACGAGGCCGTATTAGCCTCAAATCTGACATCAATTTAGACAAGGTTTAAAATCCAAAAACATCATCGCTAGGTTGCTCCGACGATCAAAAAATTACCCAACTATTTTTCTAATGTTCCCCGCCACTCAAACCTCCTTCAGCAAGGAGCACGACAACCTTCTTTATGCCGGTCGCCAGAATTTGGTCGAAACATGATTTGCGTTCAACCCAAAAATCCTCGATATCCATCAACTTAAAAATCACCATAATATTAATAAAATTCATCAATTTCGTAAATGAATTATATTATACAATCAAAGCATGTAAATTTGATAATCAAATTCTGACATTTATTGGTTCTTCACTGTAATATATTATTTATGAGATATTCACTAAACAATTTCACTTGAATCAAATTTTAAAAATGATATTGCATACATACAAATATATTTTTTCAAAGATCATAGCCTAAAAATCATTAGGGTGGATGGATGAATTTTGAATCAGGTTTTAGAACCTGTTATGTTTGAACAGAGGCATGCTTTGCTTGTTCCATACATGTACACAGATATCAACACACATATATATACATAAAATCATTTTTAAACCACATGCACAACATAATTCAAATCGTACTTCAAAGATCATCATATGCTAATTCAAGATATACTAGGTTTTTAGAGTTTACTCATCTGTTTTTGATGATGAATAAAGAATAGAAATTTTGTTTTGAACTGGAATACTTTGATCTGGAATTTGTTTATTTGCTATAAAACTTGATTGTAGTTTGAATCTGATCTTTGCTTTGCTTAGATATTTATACTGAGTTGATCTTTGCTCTGGGATCAGGTTTTGATTTCAGGTTGAAAATTGATTTTGAACTTTGAACTCTGCTTTGCTTCAGGTCTTTGAATTTGAACAGATTTCTTTGTTTCGATGTTGATCTTATTAAATTTGAAATTTCTGCTCAGTTTGATCTTAAAACAGGCTATTGTTGTTAAGTTTTGATATTCTTCTGTTTTTAGTTTACAGGTTTGAAAATGAATAAAAGAGATAGGGAAGATTGAGACGTGAGAATGAAGCCTGGTTTTTCTTTCTTTAATATATGTTAATTAAAATTTAGTTTAAAATAAACATGCATTTGCCATTTGTTAATACAAAGTATACTAAGCCTACGCTTGTTAATTCATATTGTTATTATTTTATAAATGTCAAAAACAACCATTTTTATGTTTAAATCCCTTTATTAAATTTTTATAAATTTTATTTTAAACCCTTATGTTATTATAAATTATGTAATATGTTTTCTTATGTTTATATTTACAAAAATGTATTATGTTTTAAACTTTTATTTTTGCAATCTATGCTTAGTTCATATATAATTTTAAAAGAAAAAACATTAGCCTTTTATTAATCTTACTTAAATTAAAAATATTTATCTATACACATTTACTTTTATAACTATTTATATATCCTTAAGAAAAAATGATTTTGAAACTAATTATACATTAACAAATAATTATTATATATATATATATATATATTAGAATTTAATCCTTAAGTAGCTTTTGAAAATTTATCATATCAAATTCAAAATATAACTTTCAAATCACAATGTATGTATATATATACATATTATAACAACAAAACAAATTTTTATTAATTTTAAATTATAAAGTTTTCAAATTTAATTTATTTTCAATATATTTTTTTGAATTTCAAACCAATAATTCAATTAAAAATCAATTTATATACATATATATAACAGATATTTTATTTAATTTGGGCAATATCAAATTAATTCACAATTTAATTCAAAAATTTATTTTAATTGCCACTTTTAATTTGACTCAAAATGGGGATCGTTACAAAGTTCATAAAGGATTACTTTAAGATCTCTTTCGTCTAACTAAGTTGACGAAAAAGGATGTTAAATTTGAGTGGACTTCAAAGTGCGAAGAAGCATTCCTTGAGTGAAAAGAAATGTTGGCCAGTGACTCGGTTTTAGCTATTATAGATGGAGGAGAAGGGTTGACCGTTTATACCAATGCTAGTAGAGTTGGGTTAGATGGTGCTGATGCAGCATGGGAAGGTCATAGCCTATGCAAGTAGACAGTTAAAGCCTTACGAGAAGAACTATGCAATGCATGATTTGGAACTATTAGCCGTATTATTTGCGTTGAAGATGTGGAGGCACTACTTGCTGGGTAAGAATCCTTCTATTCCTTTTTAGTTTATTGTTAATCTTTTAGGATTCTAGTAGTAATTTCCTTCTTTAAATAGGTGAAAAGTTCGCGCTCATCGTTGATCACAAATCCCTGAAGTACCTTTTCACTCAGAAGGACCTGAACATGAGGCAGCAGCGGTGGCTAGAATTCCTGACGGCTTACGATTTGGATATTCTCTGTATGCCAGGAAAAGCAAATGTGGTGGCAGACGCTCTAAGTAGGAATGCAGTTTTGGCCTTTTGGAAGTCACTCCGATTATCGTCAAAAGAATTGCGAGCAAACAAAGCGCAGATAGTCTTATATTGGAATTTATTCAAGGAGAAGAGAAAAAGTTTCAGTTTCGAGATTGATAACCATGGTACTTTAAGGATGAATGGAAGATTATGCATTCTTGATATAGAAGGTCTTAAACAAGAAGTTTTAAAGGAATGCCATAGGTCTAAGTTAAGTATCCGCCCTGAAGTTAATATGATGTATAAGGATATGAAGTGAGTGTTTTGGTGGCTAGGGATGAAGAAAGACATTTCAATCTATGTCAGCCGATGTTCGATCTGTCAGTGGATAAAAGGTGATCATCAGAAGACAGCAGGTTTACTTCAACCCTTGGAAATCCCAAATTGAAAATGGGAAATGATATCGGTGGATTTTATAGATGGGTTACCTAGAACTAGAAAAGGAAATGAAGGTGTAAGGTTCATTATAGATCGGCTAACGAAGAGTGTTCATTTTATTACAGTAAAGTCGACGAGAACTGCAACTTCTTTGGCAGAAATTTTTATAAGAGAGATAGTAAGATTGCATGGAGTCCCAATAAGTATAGTAAGTGATCAAGATCCCATCTTTACTAGTCAGTTTTGGAAGGCATAGAAAATAGCTTTAGGAACAAAGCTAAGCTTGAGCACAGCATATCACCCCCAAACAGATGGACAAACGAAGAGAATGAATCAGATTCTAGTAAATATTTTGAGGGCGTGTATTTTGGATTTTAGAGGATCATGGGAAGATCATCTTCATTTATTGAAATTCTCCTACAATAATAGCTATCAAGCGAGCATTGACATGGAACCCTACGAAGCTTTCTATGGACGTTCTTGTAAATTGTTGGCATGTTGGATTGAGACTGGAAATCGGCTAGTACTTGGGCTGGACATGATTCAAGAAGCTACTGAAAAGTTGCAGTGATAAAGAGAAGGATGAAGGAAGCCCAGGACCTCCAAAAGAGTTATGCCGATAAAAGAAGAAGAAAATTGAAATTTGAAGTCGGAGACTTTGTATTTTTAAAGATTTCCCCAATTAGAGGAGTTGTGCGATTTAGAAGGACTGGGAAGCCGGCACCCAGGTATATTGGACCTTTTAAGATTATTGAAAGGATTGGACCACTCGCCTACAGAGCTAAAGTACCATAAATATTATCGGGGGTCCATAATGTTTTCCACGTGTCTCATTTGAGAAAGTATGTTCATGACCCATCATTGATTGTGGAGTCGTCGGTTCAATAGGATTTGGAGATAGAACCGAACCACACGGTCATTAGACATCCAATTCATATTATAGATCAGGATGGGAAGAGATTGCACAATAAAGTGGTGAAGTTAGTAAAGATTCAGTGGAGCAAGGATTCCTGAGATTGTACTTGGGAGACGGTGGGTCATATGAGGGAAGCCCATCCAAAACTGATGTTGGGTAGCCATTGTTTGTATACATAGCATATGCATTTTTGTGTTATGGATGTTTAGTGTAGGACCTTTGTAAGGATTTCATGAGATAGAATACATAACCTTTTGAGTTTTTATGAGTTATCTTTTTTTATGCTAATTTCGAGATGAAATTATTTTAAGGGGAGGAGAGTGTAATGACCCAGGATTTAATTACTTTAATTATAGACATTTATTTATATTTTTTAATAACTAATTGATGAATTTTATAACTCAAATTAAAACTCTTTTAAATAATAACTAATGATATTGAAATAGTTTTGAAATTTTGTTTACAAATGTAATTATTTTAATACAAAATAGTTCGTAGAAAAATAGAAGATGTGACCGAAGAACGTTTTTCGATATTTCGACATTTCGACACCGAAAAGTTGTCGGGAACGTTGTTTGTCTTTATGCACTATATGTACATATATATAAGGGTTAATTAGCTAGATAATAATACACTTAGAAATAAATTATCTTATATTAATTTTGGTTAATAAGTGATGCGACAAGACATAGTTTTAAAAAAATATTTTATATAAATATATATATATATATATATTAAGTATTGTTACATCTTAGATTTGTAATCATTATCCATAACTATCTCTTGTCAAATCTTAGTTAATTAATAATTAAACTTATATATATAAAGGAAGTGATGTGACTATGCATAATAATTATATATATAAAGAAGTGATGTGTCTATACATAATAAATATATATACATATTAACTTAAATAAATGCAAAAGATGATGTGGCAAAAATCTAATGGAGGGTATGTACTCTTAGGCTATTTTTATAATTTAACTTTTACACTAGTAAATAAACCCCTTTCCTACCCTTTTTCCTCTGTTTCTAAATCCATTTCTGCTTTTCTAAGTTCTCTTCCAAGCTTTCATACACACTTTAATGGCTTCCTAAATATTTCTAAAAGTCTAAAAAGTTTACTTCATCCACTTTTAAACTTCTAAATTCTTTTTCAAAGCTTTCTTTCCTTATTTTAACACCTCTCCTCCACAAAACAAGACACCACCCTTAACCACCTTAGGCCGAACACATATACCCCTAAGCCGAACTCATTTGTCCCCTTGAACCTCCAAAAATCTCATTTTTCAAATTAAAGCAAAGACTTAGCTTATATACACTTTAGAGGAAGTTGCCTTAATTTAATCAACTTTTAATGAGTAAAGTTCTCACTCTTTTGCTATGATTTTAAAACATATGTCATTGTTTAATTTATTGTATATGTGATGTGTGTTTGGGTGAAAATAGTTGTTGGTTTGTATGAATGTATAAGTGAAAGAGGGGGCTATGCGGTAGGATCTTGTAATATGGAATAATGAAATAGTCTAGGTAGATAAAGTTGGTAAATGCAAGGAGACACCAGGATTTTATACTGGTTCGGACCTCTCGTCCTACGTCCAGTCCCTAAGCTTCTCTTAGGAATTTCACTAACTAACACCCTCACTTCACCCTGAGGAATAGGTTTACAACTTACCCGAACAACCGAACGGGATTTCTTGCCTCAACTACCGAAGAGGACTTCAACTCAATTACTAAAATACAATATTCGACTTGTTGTGTTCTTGTCAACACTAATGAGTCTAATGTAGTACAATATTCCTATAATCTTATCCTCGAGAATATGCAATGTGTTTGTGAAGATTTAGGAAATGTGAATTGCTATGAATCAAAAGAATGTTATAAACAAAAACAGTGATTCAAGCAATAGATTGGTGATTTCTTTGAGAATATCTAGAGAATATGAACAAGAGAATAGTAAGATTAAAGCAAGAGAATTCGGTGAATTAAATGATGTTATAATCATGTATTTATACTTATAGAAGAGATGCATATGTTGTCAAAGGTTGCAAACGAGAGATGCTTCCATTTCTATTGATGAAAGGTTGCAACTCTTGGGAAGAAGAAGGTGTCTTTTCAGATAAAATTCGCAGGTTTAAATTCAGTCGACTGAGCAGGAGATTCAGTCGACTGAAAATACAAAGAAAAATTTTCAGGAACAATTTCAGTCGACTGCACAGGTAATTCAGTCAACTGAAACTGTACATTTTTGTATATGTGTATAGTTTCAGTTGACTGGCCATGTCTGTTCAGTCGACTGAAGTATAAAAGTATGCACAGTGAACATGTGAATGAAGTTTTTATGAATTGTGTTCTAATGTTCGTGCAAATCTTTTGAGGATAGATTTTAACAAATAATCTAGACTAAGACACATAGAAAAATCATACTAATGTTTATACTTTGGTCTTCATCTATCTTCTTCTAGCTTTTGCATTCTCTTCCTATTTGTCGAAGCTCATTGTCATTGATCAAAACCTTCGTGTATCAACATTCTCCCCTTTTTTGATTGATGACAATACTATTCTAAAGATGTATATACTTACTTTTTCCCCCTGAATGTATGCACTATGTTTTCTATAAAACAAAGTTAGTACCATAGATTTTCTCCCCCTTTGTCATCGACAAAAAGGAAGAACTAACGGTAGTAATAATATATCAAAACAATCACTAAATCATAGAGAATATAAGCATGAACTAAGAGAAATAAAAATGTTATGACAGACAAGCATAAAATAGCTATTTATACAAGCCATTAGAAAGTTTTAAAAATGGACATCAAAACAAAAAAATCACTCATCCTTATCCCAGTCATATGAACCTTCCCTTCCAGTTGGTTCACGTATGACGGGTCCTCCTATTGGTGGTCTAGGCGCTCTTCCTCCTTGGCCACAACTAGCTCCGCTTGCGCTGCTACTTGTATGCTCTTCGGATGTCGTCCATGTAAACGTGGGTGCGGGACGTTTGCCGCGAGATGTTGAAGCAGTAGTGGTACTTGAGCACGAGATTGCATCCCAAAGCTTGTTGAAGGATCCTTTGATTTTATCAAGCTTATGATCTACCTTTTGAAGACGAGTGTCAAGAGTTTGTTGATTTCTTGACAATATCCTCAAGGATTGGTTGGTAGTGAAGCTTGGGTCAATAAGACGAATTTCATCATCTTGCTCGAGATGTTCTTCGTGGCGAGGTTGAGGAGGTTGTTGTTGTTGTTGTTCTTGATGCCTTGCTTCCCATTCGGCAAGTGATATTATGCGAGGAGGTCGAGATGGGAGTTGCATTAGGCTTATGGTCTGATGATTAATCTGATGGACCATTGTATTCTCTGATTCAGGTAATGGCGTATCGACATTTAGGAGAAGTCGCATGATGTACTCTCCAAAGTAAATAGTGCGCATCTTGCCATTGTTGAAAGTGAGAAACTCATCAAGAATAAGTTGTACCCAATTAACTTGAATATTGCTAAAAACAGCATATAAAGCTCGATAGTTGTTTGGGTAGACAATTTCGTATGAGCCCGTGCGAGGAGTAACCGTTCTCATTAGGGATTTATGGAGGATTCTTGCCATAGGTCGAAGGGAAGTGGACTTAAAATCCCTAAAGTTGATGTTATCTTCCATAAATCGATGGTTGATGTTGTCACGAATATGTGGATTGAATTCAATCTCCTCAAGTTTTCTCCCAACATTTGGGGACTCTAAAATGTGTGCCATTCTATCCAAGGATAACCAAATTTTCTTTCCACATACCATGCTCCAAACACTATTGTTTGGATTTCTTGTAGTTTGGTGTCCAAGATTAAGATTAGCATAAAATAATTTTACCATTACATGATTAATGGCATGATCATTTCTTTTTAAATCTAGAAGTGGAGTTAAACCTGCCGGATCTGTGAATGCTTGAAGATTGTAGGTTTGAAAACTTTGAAAATCAACGAAAGAATGCTCAAAAATTCGAGAATTCTTCATCTTGTTCCATCGGGTGACAGCAGTTCCATCATAAATCCATTGTGCTATTTGAGCATCAATTGGCTCGGAGGATGAAGAAGATGAGGCTCTTGATCTTTTTGGTGCCATTTTGGTGAGAATTGATTTGATTTTGAGGAATTTGAGAACTAGGGTTTCGAATAGATTTGGGGAAGAAGGTTTGTAGGAGGTAAAAGTGAATAGGTATGGTAAAATTTGGTGGTTAAAAGGGGAAATTCTTCCTGGGAAGCAGCGTTCAGTCGACTGAATGTTCTGTTCAGTCGACTGAATCAAAGGCCGAAGTGTTCTGTGATATATTCAGTCGTCTGAGCAGTACTTTTAGTCGACTGGATTTTGTTACAAAAATTTTGCTGTTGAATTTTCAGTCGACTGTGCAGATGGTTCCAGTCGACTGAACTTTGCATATGTGATTTTCTGTCATATTTTCAGTCGACTAAGCAAGGGAATTCAGTCGACTGAAACATGCAATGTTTGCTATTTTAGTTAATTTTTGAATTTTAAACAATTTATTTAAAGGAATAGTTACAAAAATATTTCAACATTTAACTATTTCTTTGGAGATGAACTTGGAGTTTTCTTTTCTTCATTCTTCATGTAATTTATATCCCATGAATTCGGACTATATTGAGGAGTTTTAGGAGACATCCAAGGATTCACAGGATCAGCCGATGTACGATAAGATGAAGACGGATCAAGTGAGCTAACAGGGCAAGGTAGAGGATTAGCCACTTGATTCTTCTTTGATCCATAGAAGCGTAAACCAATTTGTTCTAGAAAACTCAAACGTCGTGCCGTAACTTTTTGCTCGAAGTATAGCTCTCGTTGAAGATCTATTTGTTGTTGTTGAAAGTGATGAATTTCATCAATCTTTCTTTTTTTGTCAGGGGAAATAAATAGTCCTCATTTTGCCTTTTTAGATTCTGGTGTGAAACCAGTACGATAATTTTCCCATTTGTAAACCGGCTCATGTGCTGGTGTTGGTGTGGGAAGTTTTGGCGATGTTGGAGTGTTATCAACTGACGAGGTGATATTGATTGGAGAGAAGGAGTTGTTTGACGACATTTTGTATTGAAATTTGATTAAGCTTTTAATTGTAAGATCGAGATGTGAAAAAAAATAAAAAAATTTGAATTTATTTATAGTCGAGCTTTACTAAATAACTAATGGTTATAACTTATTTAAAATTTGTAACCGCATAATGATTTAGTGGTTAGGAGAATGTTGATAGAAAAGTATGGTTCATATTAATAATTCAGTTTTTTAAAAGGTGTGGTTTAAAAATTACATAATGTAACATATAACATTTCTGAAAAATATTGGATATTTTCATTCAGTCGACTGAACAGATTTTTTAGTCGACTGAAATGATTGAATATTTTAAAACTAAATTTAATTGATATCTTTAAAGGATATTATACCTAATTCTCGTCAAAATTTTATAAAGGAGTTTTCTAATAGAGGTTTAGTAAATATATCGGCAATTTGATTTTCGGTAGAAATATGTTCTAAATTAATTATTCCTTTTTCGATATTGTCTCGTAAAAAATGGTGGCGAATATCTATATGTTTTGTACGAGAGTGATTAACTGGATTTTTAGATAAGTTTATGGTACTTGTATTATCACAATATATTGTAGAATTGGTTAAATTTGTATTAAAATCTTTAAGTGTTTGTTGCATATATATAACTTGTGTGCAAGCTAAAGCAGCTGATATATACTATGCTTCGCATGTGGAAAGTGAGACACAATTTTGTTTCTTACTAAACCAAGACACAAGTGATTTTCCAATGAAATGGCAAGTACCACTTATACTTTTTCTATCCGTTCGGGATCCACCAAAATCAGCATCACTGAATGATACTAACTCAAACGAACATTCTTTTGGATAGAAAAGACCGAAATCTTTAGTTTGGTTAAGATATCGCATTATACGTTTTACTGCTCTTAAGTGTGAATCTTTAGGATCGGATTGAAAACGTGCACACAAACAAACACTCATCATTATGCCAGGTCTACTAGCGGTTAAGTAGAGCAAAGAACCTATCATACTTCTAAACAATTTTTGATCAACACTTTTGCCATTTTCATCTCGCTCGAGATGTGTAGTGGTACTCATAGGAGTAGGTTTAGCAGAAGTGTTTTCCATGACGAATCGTTTTATTAAATTATCACAATATTTTTCTTGGTTTATAAAAATTCCATTTGTTAATTGTTTGATTTGAAGTCCGAGAAAATAAGATAGTTCTCCTTGAACCAAAAATAATATCATCTACATAAATTTGAATTATTAAAATATCTTTGGCAGTATTTTTAATAAAAAGTGTTTGATCTACTTTTCCAATTTTAAATCCTGAGTTTAATAAATAACTTTTAAGTCTTTCATACCAAGCACGAGGAGCTTGTTTAAGACCATATAGTGCTTTTTTCAATTTAAATACATGATCCGGATATTTTTCATGTATAAATAACGGAGGTTGTTCTACATATACATTTTCTTTAATAAAACCATTTAAAAATGCACTTTTAACATCCATTTGATAAAGTTTAAAATTGTGAAAACAAGCAAAGGCTAATAGTATACGTATTGCTTCCAATCTTGCAACGGGAGCAAATGTTTCTTCAAAATCAATACCTTCTTCTTGATTATACCCTTGTGCTACTAGTCTTGCTTTATTCCTTGTTATATTACCTTGTTCATCTACTTTATTTTTGTAAATCCATTTTTTTCCAATTACTGATTGATTATTCGGACGGGGAACTAATTCCCAAACATTGTTACGTTCAAATTGATTTAATTCTTCTTGCATTGCAATAATCCAATAATCATCTGTTGATGCTTCTTTTGGATTTTTAGGTCATATAGATGAAATGAAAGCCACATGACCCATTTTATTTAGTTGATTTCTTGTTCTAACTTGAGAATTTATTTCTCCTATTATATTTTGAGTTGGATGATCTCGTAATATTCTAGGAGGAGATCTTAGTTCATTATTATTTTCAAGGTTTATTTCTTCTATATTTATTAATTCTTCATCATCTTTTATATTTAAATTTTTATTAAAGTTTTCATCAAAAGATATATGTAAAGTTTCTTCAATTAAGTTTGTTCGTTTATTAAATACTCGATATGCTTTACTTCGTTCAAAATATCCTACGAAAATTCCTTCATCAGATTTTGAATCGAATTTTCCTGGTTGATCTTTTGTATTTAAAATAAAACATTTTGATCCAAATATTTTAAAATAAGATATATTTGGTATTTTATTATTGAATAGTTCATAAGAAGTATTTTTAGTTAAAGGTCTAATTGAAATTCTATTTAATACATAACATGCAGTAGCAACTGCTTCTGCCCAAAAATGTTTTGTAGAGAACACCCATTTAACAATGTTCTTGTGCATTCTTGTAATGTTCTATTCTTTCTTTCTACAACTCCATTTTGTTGAGGAGTTCTAGGAAAAGAGAAATTATGATTAATTCCTTTCTTTTTACAAAATGTTTCAAAATCTTCATTTTCGAATTCGCCTCCATGATCACTTCGAATATTTTTAATTTTCAAGTTTTTAATGTTTTGGATTCTTTTAACAAATGTTTTAAAATGCTCAAAAGTTTCACTTTTATTTTTCATAAAAATAGTCCATGTATATCTTGAAAAATCATCAACAATTACAAATACGTATCGACTATGATTAATGGATTGAACTTGTGTTGGTCCGAATAAATCCATATGTAGTAATTCTAATGGTTGTAAAGTTGAAATATTTTTCTTAGATTTAAAAGATGATTTCGTTAATTTCCCTTTTTGACAATCATCGCAGAAATTATTTATTTTAAAATTTATTTTGGGTAATCCTCTTATTAATTCGTTTTTAGAAAGTTTTCTAATAGTTTTAAAATTTATGTGACAAAATCTTTTGTGCCATAACCAAGGATCATTATCTTTGGTAAGTAAAAACATACTTGAATTATGATTAATATTCATATTTAGAACATAAATATTTCTATCTCTTTTTCCTTCAAATATAAGATTTTGGTCTTGATCAAAAATACTACATTTATTATTCAAGAAAGTTATTTTAAAACCTTTGTCACATAATTGACTTATGCTAAGTAGATTATGTTTTAAATTTTCAACTAATGAAACATTTGTTATAAAAGGTAAATTTGATGTACCGTAATTGTTCACATCTCCTTTGCCAATGATATAGCCTTTTGAATTGTCTCCGAAGGTAACCGAGCCACCATCAAAATATGTGATGTTTGTGAGCATATCTTTGTCTCCGGTCATGTGTTTTGAACAACCACTGTCTAATATCCATTTCTTCTTTTTAAGTGGGACCTGAAAATAAATATGAAATTATTGGTACCCACTTTTTAATAGGGTCCCAAGAAGTTAGAGTTTTAGGAACCAAACCCAGTTTGGTTTAGTGTCCTTTTTATAAATATAGTTTTTATTATGATGAACGTTATCCATAAATGTTTTAATATATTTATTTCTTATTAATACATTGTTAGTTTTTGATACCCAAATTGTAACTACCTTGTTTTGTACTTTTGTTTTAATAGGTTTCTTAATTAATTTTTGTTGTTTTGAATCCATATTCCTTTTAAAATTTGTATTTTTCTTTTTAGGAATTTTTGACTCCTTATTATATCCTAATCCATGTTTATTTGAAGAGGATTGAGAATTTTCTAAAATCTTAGATAAATTTTCTCTTCCTTTGTTAAAGTTAGAAACATTTTTAGTGATGTTCTCTAATCTAGTTTGAAGACTATTATTTTCTAACTCAACTTGTTTAATTTTAATTTTTAAATCATGATTTTCAGAAATAATTATATCATTCTTTAATTTTTGAGTTTCAATTTCTTGACTTAAAAGTGATAATTGAGTTTCCGAATTTGAATAAGATTCTTGAACTTTTTCAAGTTCTTCTTCAAGAATTTTCTTTTCATCATTTAACATATCTCTCTCAAACTCAGCTTTGTTTTGATTTTCACGAATTTCCTTAATTTTCTTTTTAAGAATTTTTATTGTGCTTAAAAGTTCAGTGTTTACTTCAATTAAATCGTCGAAAGTTAAATTTTTTACCTCAAATTCTTGAGCCATGAAGCATACATTTGCATGTTCATTGTCGCTATCACTATCACTTTCGGATGATGATGAATCTGAATCATCCCATGTTACAGAAAATGCCTTCTTTTTGAATTATCCTTCTTGTTTTTGTTGTTGAAGTTTTTCTGATTTTCCTTCATTTGTTCTTGGCAATCTTTTTGCATATGTCCTTTCTTATGACAATTAAAGCATTCTATATTTGAGGATGTTGGTTTGTTCAAGAAATTCTTTTTGAATCCGTTTTTGTTTCCTTTTCTATACTTTAGGAATTTATTGAAATTTTTGGCTATAAATGCTAGATCCTCATCTTCAGACTCTGATTCTTCCTTTTCTGCATGAAAAGCAATATTCTTTCTTTCTTGAGCTTGATCCTTTTTAGCTTGCATATTTACTTCATACGACATAAGATTTCCAATCAATTCTTCTGGTTTCATTGTAGATAAATCATTTGCTTCCTCGATTGCTAGTACTTTTCTCTCCCATTCATCAGTGAGTGAATTTAGAACTTTAGACACAATGTCAAAGTCTGTGTATCTTTCTCCTAGTCCGATTAGAGCATGATGAATGTCTTGAAATCTTGAGTACATGTCATTGATGGATTCATTTTGTCGCATTCTAAAGTTTTGAAATTGATTCTTCAACATGGATATCTTTGTTTTTTTAACCTTGTTTGTGCCTTCATGTATGACTTTAAGTGTTTCCCATATTTGATATGCAGTAGTACATATGCTAACATGGTTGAATTCATTTCTATCCAGGGCGCAAAAAAACATATTCATAGCTTTAGCATTTGCACTTGCTTCATTCTTCTGAGTTTATGTCCATGTAGGATAATCGGTCGTGGGTGCAACAAACTCTGCTTGAGTAGCATTCCAGGCTTCAAAACTTGTTGCTTGCATATAAATCCTCATCCTTGTAGCCCAATAGTTATAATTTAGTCCATTGAATAGAGGAGGTCTTTGGGTAGATTGTCCTTCCGCAAATGTAGAACTATAGGCAGATGTTGTGCTTGTACTTGCGTTATTTTCCATATTATCAATATGTCTAATAACGGTGTTATGGTTATAGGACAACCTTGCTCTGATACCAATTGAAAGAGGGGGCTATGCGGTAGGATCGTGTAATATGGAATAATGAAATAGTCTAGGTAGATAAAGTAGGTAAATGCAAGGAGACACCAGGATTTTATACTGGTTCGGACCTCTCGTCCTACGTCCAGTCCCTAAGCTTCTCTTAGGAATTTCACTAACTAACACCCTCACTTCACCCTGAGGAATAGGTTTACAACTTACCCGAACAACCGAACGGGATTTCTTGCCTCAACTACCGAAGAGGACTTCAACTCAATTACTAAAATACAATATTCGACTTGTTGTGTTCTTGTCAACACTAATGAGTCTAATGTAGTACAATATTCCTATAATCTTATCCTCGAGATTATGCAATGTGTTTGTGAAGATTTAGGAAATGTGAATTGCTATGAATCAAAAGAATGTTATAAACAAAAACAGTGATTCAAGCAATAGATTGGTGATTGCTTTGAGAATATCTAGAGAATATGAACAAGAGAATAGTAAGATTAAAGCAAGAGAATTCGGTGAATTAAATGATGTTATAATCATGTATTTATACTTGTAGAAGAGATGCATATGTTGTCAAAGGTTGCAAACGAGAGATGCTTCCATTTCCATTGATGAAAGGTTGCAACTCTTGGGAAGAAGAAGGTGTCTTTTCAGATAAAATTCGCAGGTTTAAATTCAGTCGACTGAGCAGGAGATTCAGTCGACTGAAAATACAAAGAAAAATTTTCAGAAACAATTTCAGTCGACTGCACAGGTAATTCAGTCGACTGAAACTGTACATTTTTGTATATGTGTATAGTTTTAGTCGACTGGCCATGTCTGTTCAGTCGACTGGTCATGTCTGTTCAGTCGACTGAAGTATAAAAGTATGCACAATGAACATGTGAATGAAGTTTTTATGAATTGTGTTCTAATGTTCGTGCAAATCTCTTGAGGATAGATTTTAACAAATAATCTAGACTAAGATACATAGAAAAATCATACTAATGTTTATACTTTGGTCTTCATCTATCTTCTTCTAGCTTTTGCATTCTCTTCCTATTTGTTGAAGCTCATTATCATTGATCAAAACCTTCGTGTATCAACAATAAGTGCTTGAATTATAGTTATGTTTGGTTATGAATTTTTTATGCTCATGCGATATGATTTGAAATTAGACTTGAAATAAACTTCAATGTTTATATTAGTTAGAAAGTTGAGGTCTTGGCTCATGTTAGTGGTTTTGATGTGAATATGAATGTTATGGTTTGAATACATGATGTATGCTAAGAAAGTTAGCACCTTTGCTCATTTAAGCGACATGTAATCCTTTGTGTAAGAGCTTTAGACTTGGATTTTAAATTTGAAAATATATTTATGTTAAACTTGTATAGATTTCACAAACACATGTTTATGATTTACGAAGCGGTAAAGTTTCCAAGAGTTGAAGTTTAAAAGATTTAGAAATAAAACCCAACTTTAAGTTTTGAAATTACGGGTCATATAACGATAGTCGCTTGGAAGCAGTTTGTAAAACGAACTAGTTTTTCAAATCTATAAGTGTTTTGCTTAAGTATATTTTATAAAAGTCTTTTCTAACTTACATTAAGTAATTAGAAAGGTATTTATTATTTAATTAATTATTTATTTAATAAATGGTTATTTAATTAATTAATTAAGGTAATTAGTACTTAATCATTAATTTACAAATGTAATTAGTACCTAAGTGTTAACTAAGTAAATTAATTATAATTAGTTAAATAATTAAAATTTAATTATTATTTAATTATTAATTAGGGATTTCTTTATTATTTAATTACTAATTATTTATATAAAAGAGAGTTAATTATTAATTACCGATTAAGTTAAATTTAATTAAGATTTCAATTAAGACTTAATTAAGATTTAATTATGACTTAATAATGGTTTAATTTATTATTTAATTAATAAATATGGGTTTAAGTCGCTTTGTTTTTAAAATGTCGGTTTTGTTTGAAACGGTTTTTCTTTTCCAAAAATGTTTTAAATCAAGGGATTTCTTTAACGATAACCCTCAAGTAACCTCAAACAAATATGAAATCAAAGTTACGGTGTCATGTTTAAATTAAGTATATAGTTATCCATATGTAAACTCTGTATAATTACCCTACGTAGCAGATTGTTCGTTATTTATAACTTGACATATTTTGACTCAGGAAGTACGTTGTGTATATTAGAGCTCCTCGGTGAGGATTCGAATATTGGTTACATGCTTCCAAAAGAACCGGAATTGTGTTATCCAGAAATTATCGCTTAGTTTGGAGGCCCCGGTTTCAGATAAGTATAATTTATCACGACTACTCCAAACTAATAATGCTCATGATGGATTGTTAGGAAGTATGCTATGAAGAAGTACTATTCTTCCTGAGGGTGATTCCAAAATGGAAAATAGTAAATGTTAAAGGTTTGTTCGATCCCGGAACAACTTGTATGGATGAATGCTAGCATTCCATTGGTTGTTTGGAGGGCAGTGTTAGCATTCCAAGATGGTTTGCTCAAAGAAAAGGTAATCATAGTCTCAATCCTCATCAACTGGAAATGACTAAAATCAGGGGATACACTTTAAGGTTATGTGGTTTGCTACAATTAGGGTATGATCATACCCAATCTAGATCGATATTATAGATTACGTATGCTCGAGGCCTATTTAGGTTGTTGATCACAACCAAGGTGATGACATACTCGGTGCTACCCAGCAAGGGATAGGGCTGGTCTTGACTCGCAGGGA
The DNA here is from genome assembly GCA_030765085.1 of Allium cepa. Lineage (NCBI taxonomy): Eukaryota > Viridiplantae > Streptophyta > Magnoliopsida > Asparagales > Amaryllidaceae > Allium > Allium cepa. The sequence goes on from CM060929.1 coordinate 441,282,175, forward strand.
GTACAATTGAGGCTCTCGGTGTATTTTATGTAGAGATGCACTGTGGTAGGTGGTACTCCGGTGCCTTGTCATTGTTGGATTCCATTTTCCAATACGTGCCTTTATGGACTTAGTTGTGCCCAACTACTAAAATGTGAGATGCAAGCATTTCAGCTATATTAAATATTTGTTTTAACTTAAATATATATGATAATATCAAATGATTTTATATAAAATTGTTTTAGTATCGTAAGGCAAGAACCCGACCGTTTTTATGTGTGGTGTGATCTTACAAGATACTTTTGTTTTGAAGGTTTTTTTATTTTTGTTTGTAAAGTTAAAACTTATACTTTACTCACACCAGACCCATGTCTGGCCCGTAGTTTTATTTTCTTTCCTAAAGCTCTTGGGTACTCAAATTTGTATGAGTATCCAAATGATTCAGGATTCTCAAGGATGCATTTTGGAGGAGCTTGGAGCAGGTGGCTTCAATTTTAGCCAGCTATTATCTTATTCTGCTGCGTATATATGTATGTACTTTGTATTAGTGGTGTAAGGACATGTAGCTATAGCTGTCCCAATTTGGAATCTTGTACGATTATGGCTCCGATGTACTAGTATGGCGGTATCTATATAAATCTTATGCTGATTAATATATGTTGTTTCATTCCGTTGTGAGATTCTATGATTGTGAAGTTTCTTCGATCTCTCTTTTCTTTACCCCAATGGTTTATCTTTCGAAGTATGAAAAGCGGATCGTTATACTTGAGTTCTTGGACTTGGTTGCTTGTTGGGTTAAAGGTGAGTTAACACCACAATTTGATTGTAAAATATAACAAACATATGTTGTGTGTTTATTGCATATATATTGTTTGAATTGTTGTTAACTTATGTTAAAATATTGGTTTGGATTCTTACTTTAAAAGTAAGTGACATATGTGATCCATATATATATGGACCTAAGCAAACTTAGAATGGACTCGAACGAACTTGTATGACTTGTGATAAGAACTTGAACAGAGCACATAGATTATAGATGGGCTTTGGTTTATATCGGACTCGGATTTGAAAGTGCACTTATAGTAATAGTTGCTACAGATGCAGTTTGGAATTGTCAAATATTCAATGATTTCTACTAAACTTTGAAGAGAGATCCTTAGGGGTTTCTCGCCACATTTATAATGTTTTATATGTATGTTTGTTATTATCAAAAGCTTGACGGTAAAAAGTTAAGTAACATTCCGAAAACAACCCAAACTGCACTAGTGTAAAACTGCCCCGTTTAGACTTGATTTTTTTGACTTAAAATGTTTGAAAAGATATTTAAATTTAAGTTTTTTTTTCATTATTTTTACAAGTGTTTACTAACTCATATTAGAGTATTTAAAAATTGGTTTAGGACATTTATGAATTTTTAAGAATTGACTTTGAATTTATAAAGAAGAGGTTTTTATTAAAAATATGTTCTTTTACAAGTTAAAAGAATTTTATAAACTTGTTATTTTAAAGTAATATTTTGAATAAATGTTTTAAAATATATTATAAGCATTTCCAAAAAAGTATATAAAAATGTTTTAAAAAAGGGGTTAAGAATTGCTTAGTGGCCAAATGGGTAATTATTTAATTACTTATTTAAAAGTAATTAACCATGCTTAACACTAAAAGCCGACGAAGTGATGCTTATTTATTTGTAAGAGGTAAGATTGATGTCGAGTAAGGATGGAGAAATAAAGCATTAACCTACCAATTTCCCTCTTCAACGAGGAATAGTAAGTCGAAAAATATCGGGAACATGTTGTTGATTTCTTACTGTTTATGAAAACCATTGATACTATACTTAACACTAAAAGCCGATGAGGTAGAATTATCCATTTGTGAGATTTAAGAATGAAGTATCTAGGCAAGGCTTTGATGCAAGCAGTGCTCTAACTATTGAGACTTAGTTTTGATTCATGACATGAAGCTATCATGAAGACATACAGATTTGATGATTGCTACGACAAAAAGAGACAAGGAGAAGAGACTTTAAAACCAGTGCATCAACTATAATATTATTTTTTTAAGTCTTAGGTCAATATTGTTAAAATCTCTCCTTGATTACATCTATGTTAGCTTATATATATTTAATCATTATATTTCCCAAATATTTTATACATATATAAGCATACAATTAAATTATAAAAGTATTTTAAAGTCATAGAAATTAATATACCTATGTAAACTGTGCTTACTGCACAAATTTAACTAGGTCAGTCGACTGACCCAGAGATCCAGTCGACTGACACTGGGAATTTTGTGCAGCATGCACAGTTACATAAATATACGAATTTAAATTTAAAATTATTTTGAATATTCAGTCGACTGACCCAGAGGCTCAGTTGACTAAATTTCTCTAACAGCTACTTTTCGAAAAGACACGACTTTTTGTGAAGAGATACAAGCCTCTACAAAAAGATTGGACGCAACACTCCAATCGAAACTCTTCACCAACAGTCGCTGCTTTCTAACCTTTATAAATACAAACTCCAACTTCATTCCAAATCACTCAATCACAATCGAATTCTCTTATTTCTCTGATCTAATTTTCTGAAATCTATTTGCTATCTTACTTTCAATTATTCTCCATTAAAGCAATACTATACCTTTATATTCTTCATATACTTCAAATATATTACTCGAGTAGAAGATAATAGGAAGGGTGTACTACAAATATCAAATCCGTGTTATCAGAACACATATAAGTCAAAATTATTTTCTGTAATTGTTGATGTCCTGTTCTGCTGCTCAGGCGAGTGAAGTCCTCTTCAACTGTTGAGGCAAAATCATATTCTGCTGCTCAAGTCCCTGTTCGGCTACTCAGGGGTGTATAGACCTGTTCCTCCGGGTTAATTGAGGGTTGTTGTTTTAGTGAAATTCCATAAGGAGTCTGGGACTGGACGTAGGACGGTGCTCCAAACCAGTATAAAAATCTGTGGTGTCATTTTACTGTACTGCTTTTTATTTTGCACTATTTACAGTACTATTATCATCATTATACTCTATATTACCATATATCCATATTACACGATCCATAGCACAATTTCATTTGGTATTAGAGCGAGGTTATCATATGACCATAACAAAGTTATTTGATAATCTAATAATATGGACACTAACACTAGCACTAATACTAGCATTAACACTAGCTTCATTGAAGGACAATCCATTGCACGTCCACCACTATTTAATGACATGAATTATAACTATTGGGCTACACGAATGAGAATTTATATGCAAGAAAATGGTTTTGATTCATGGAATATAACTCAAACAGAATATACTATTCCTACTGAAGAATATTCCACTTGGTCGAATACACAGAAATTAGATGCCACAGCTAATGCAAAAGCCATGAATATGTTGTTTTGTGCCTTAGATAAAAATGAGTTTAACCGTGTTAGCATGTACAATACTGCATATGAAATATGGCGTACACTCAAAGTTATACACAAAGGAACCAACAAGGTTAAACAAAGCAAAATATCCAGGCTCAAAAGTCAATTTCAAAACTTTAGAATGAAAGAAAATGAATCTATAAATGACATTACTCAAGATTTCAAGATATCTATCATTCATTAGTAGGACTAGGAGAAAAATATTCAGACTTTGATATTGTATCCAAAATCCTGAACTCTTTACCGGAAGAATGGGAAAGAAAAGTTCTCGCTATTGAAGAAGCAAACGGTATTTCCAAAACAATTCCGGAAGAGTTAGTAGGAAATCTAATGTCTTATGAAGTGAATTTGTAGGCTAAAAGAGTTCAAGCTCAAGATTAAAACAATATAGCATTTCATGCAAAAAAAAGAAGAATCAGATTCAGACAAAGACGACCTAGCCTTTATTGCCAAAAACTTCAAGAAATTCTTGAAATATAGAAAAGGAAACAGAAATAATGGCAAGAGAAGTTCAAACAGCAGTAAACCACCGTCTTTATCAGTTATGGAATGTTTTAACTGTCATAAAAAGGGGCATATGCAGAAGGACTGTCCAGATCAAAAGAAAGAATATCGAAATAAAAGGACGAACAAATTCAAAAGAAAAGAATTTTCAGTCGCATGGGATGATTTAGATTCCTCCTCTTCTTCTTCAGGAAGTGAAAGTGACAGTGATAATGAACAAGCAAACGTATGTTTTATGGCTAAAGCTAATGAGGTTAGTGATTTAACTTTTGATGATATGATAGAAATAAATTCATTATTATTAGATACTTTAAAAATTCTTAAAAGAAAATATAAAGAAGTTGTAGAAAATCAAAACAAGGCAGAATTCGAAAGAGACATGCTTAAAGACGAGAAGAAAATATTGAAAGAAGAACTTGAGAAAACTCAGGAATCTCTCTCAAATGTTAATTCTCAACTTATATTACCGAGTCAAGAAATTAAAACTCAAAAAAAAAAAGAATGATAGTCTTGTTTCTGAAAATTATGTTTTAAAAACTAATACTATAATGGTAAAACTAGAAAATTCAAGTCTAAAGACCAAACTAGATGGAATCACTAAAAATGTTTCAAATTTTAATAAAGGAAGTGAAAATCTATCTAGAATTATTGAGAATTCACAATCTATTAGTAATAAAAATGGCTTAGGATATAAGAAGAAAACCAAGGATTCACAATCTAGTAATTTAAACAAAGTTAAGTATGATAAAACACCCATATCTTCAAAAAGACTAGTTTCTAAAACTATAAATATATGGGTACCTAAAACTAACAAGAAGTTAATAAAGAAAAAGTATATAAGTTCATTTATAAAAAATGTTCATAATAATAAAATTTACATTTATAAAAGGGATACTAAACCCACTTGGGTTTGGTTTCCTAAGATCTAACTCTTAGGACCCTATTAAAAAGGTGGGTACCAACGTTATCTCATATTTTTTTGCAGGTCCCACTCAAGAAAAGAGAAAAATGGATGCTCCGTAGTGGTTGCTCAAAACACATGACAGGAGACAAAGATATGCTAATAAATATTACATACTTAGATGGAGGTTCTGTCACTTTTGGAGATAATTCCAAGGGATATATCATCGGCAAAGGCGATATGAGCAATTACTGTACATCTAATTTACCTCTTATTACAAATGTTATTACTTAAGAATTTAAAACATAATCTATTAAGTATAAGTCAATTATGCGATAAAGGTTATAAAATATCATTTTGTGAAAAAAAATGTAGTATTCTTGATCAGAATCAAAATCTTATTTTCGAAAGAAATAGAGATAAAAACATTTACGTTTTGAATATGAAAGTTAATCATAACTCAGATATGTGTTTAATAGCTAAAGAAAATGATCCCTGGATATGGCACAAACGATTCTGTCATATCAATTTCAAAAATATAAATAAAATTTCTAAAAATAATCTTGTAAAAGGTTTACCAAACATGAATTTTAAAGCTAATGATATATGCGACTCATGTAAATTAGGTAAATTAACTAAATCTTCGTTTAAATCTAAGAAAGTTATTTCGATATTACAACCACTAGAGTTACTTCATATGGATTTATTTGGCTCTACCCAAATTCAATCCATAAATCATAATAAGTACGTATTTGTAATAGTTGATGATTTTTCTAGATATACATGGACTATCTTTATGAAAAATAAAAGTGATACCTTTGAAAATTTCAAAACATTTGTTAAACAAATTCAAAATTTAAAAGGTATTAAAATTAAAAATATTAGAAGTGATCGCGGAGGTGAATTTGAAAATATACAGTTTGATAACTATTGTAAAAAGAAAGGAATATTTCATAACTTTTTGTTTTCTAGAACTCCACAACAAAATGGAGTTGTAGAATGAAAGAATCGAACTCTACAAGAATGTGCAAGAACATTACTAATTGAAAGCACGTTACCAAAACAATTTTGGGCAGAAGCTATTGCAACTGCTTGTTATGTTTTGAATCGTGTTTCTGTTAGACCTCTCACCAAAAATACTCCTTAAGAACTTTTTAACGGTAGAAAACCAAACATGTCTTATTTTAAAATATTTGGATCAAAATGTTTTATATTAAATACCAAAGATCAGCTTGGCAAATTTGATTCAAAATGTGACGAAGGAATATTTCTTGGATATTCGAATCAAAGCAAAGCCTATCGAATTTTTAATAAACGAACTAATACTATTGAAGAATCACTCCATGTATCTTTTAATGAAAACTCTAGACTTGTTTCTAATACAAATAATAACAATGACTTACTTAATAACAATAAAACAAATATAATAATAAATAATTCAAGGGATGGTGACGATATCGTTTATAATTCTAGAGAAAATGAAAGCATTGTTAATGATTTAGAAAGCAGAAATACTACTAATACAATAAGATCTCCTCGAAGAGTTTTACGAAATCGTCCTATAGAGAATATAATTGGAGAAATAAATTCAAATGTTCGAACTAGAAATCAACTAATTTAATGGGTAATGTAGCTTTTCTCTCTACTATAGAACCTAAAAATACTAAGGAAGCATCATCCGATGAAAATTAGATTATTTCTATGCAAGAAGAATTAAATCAATTTGAACGAAATGAAGTTTGTGGATTAGTACCCAGACCAACCGGTCAGACTGTTATAGGAACTAAATGGGTTTATAAAAATAAAGCAGACGAATTAGGAAACATAACTAGAAACAAAGCAAGACAAGTAGCACAAGGATATAACCAGGAAGAAGGAATAGACTACGAAGAAACGTTTGCTCCAGTTGCTAGACTAGAAGCAATACGAATTTTATTGGCTTACGCATGTTTTAATAACTTTAAACTCTATCAAATGGATGTTAAAAGTGCTTTTTAAATGGCTATATTAAAGAAAACGTTTATGTTGAACAACCTCCTTTATTTATTCATGAGTAATATCCAGATCATGTATATAAACTTAAGAAAGCTTTATATGGTTTAAAGCAAGCACCACGTGCTTGGTATGAACGCCTAAAAAGCTATCTACTTAATTCTGGATTTGAAATAGGAAAAGTAGATCAAACTTCATTTATAAAACATTCGAAAAATGATATATTAATAGTTCAAATATATGTCGACGACATTATATTTGGTTCAGCTAATAATGAATTATGTAATGAATTTTCTGAAATAATGACTAGAGAATTTGAAATGTCCCATATGGGAGAATTGTCATATTTTCTAAGACTTCAAATAAAACAAGTTTCAAATTAATTTTTTATTAATCAATAAAAATACTGTAATATCTTATCAAACGTTTTGGAATGGAAAACAATTCTGCCAAACTAACATCTATGAGCACAATAGCACATCTTGATAAAGATGAAAACGATAAAAGTACAGACCAAAAATTATATCGTAGTATGATAGGATCACTAGTTTATCTAACAGCAAGTAGACCAGATATTATGGTGGGTGTGTGCTTATTGCACGATTTCACCCGAAAGAATCACATTTACGTGCCGTAAAACGTATACTACGCTACCTTAGTAAAACTATAAATTTTGGACTTTTCTATCCAAAAGAGTGCTCGTTCGAATTAGTTTCATACAACGATGCCGATTTCGGAGGATCACGAACAAATAGAAAAAGTACAAACGGTACGTGTCACTTCATTGGTAAATCTTTAATATCATGGTTTAGTAAGAAACAAAACTGTCTCTCTATCAACTTGTGAAGCAGAATATATTTCTGCAGCACTAGCTTGCACACAAGTAATTTATATGCAACAAACATTTAAAGATTTTGGAATCAATCTAACAAAATCAACAATTTACTGCGATAATTCTAGTGCTATAAATCTATCTAAAAATCCAGTAAACCACTCAAGAACTAAACATATAAATATTAGACATCATTTTTTAAGTGATAATGTAGAAAAAGAAGTGATAAATCTAGACTATGTTCCATCAGAGAATCAATTAGCCGATATTTTTACTAAACCACCGTTAGAAAATACATTTATAAAATTGCGTTGTGAGCTTGGTATAATGTCAAGTAAAGATATATAAATAAAATATAATAATTTTAAATAAAAATTCAAAAATAAAGTTTTTACAAAAATTTGAAATTCCGACCATGCTAAGACTCAAACCAGTGACCTACCATGAGTAGCCCAAGTGTCTTAACCACCTAAGCTATTGATATTTTCTGTTATAATCTAATATGGCCATTTTATTATATGGTGACATTAGTATATACTACAATACATGCCACATTTAAATTTATAAATATACATTACTATTTTTATAAAATATTAAAATTACACAAAATAAATCAGCCAACAGTAAAACTAACGTATTTTCCATACTTCTTGGCTAAATTCAATATAATCCACTCAATTCTATCCTATTTTCCTAAACTTAGCCTATAAATAAATGCATACTCTATCTTCTGTGCAATCAAATTGAAGTAAAGCCTTCATTCGTTTTCCTCTCAAACTGAAGTAAAGCCTTTATAAACCACTAGTTTTCAAGAATGTCAACTTCCTCTTCCATGGATTCTATCGAATTATTGCCTCAAACAACTCTCCAAAAACTCCAAATCATAAAATTTCACCATCGTCACTCTATCACACCAGATATACTCTGGATAAGAAGAAGGGAAAGAAGACGATTGACATTTCTCCGAACATGAAGCAAAATATAGATGATCTGCACCATTATCAGCAAAAATCACTAATGCTACAACGTGAAATGTACTACGAACAAAAGATAAACTCCAGACGGATAGGAATCATTGAGCATATCGCTATGAAGTTCTGCGGGGCATCGTCACATCCGATAGACAAACATGTTGTTTCTTCTATCCGACGACCATCGACTTCATCTCCACCACGACCACCATACTCACCGAATTCGTGGGATCGCAACGAAAAATCGAATGCTAATCGCAAGAAACTAAAAGGATACAAGATGCCTAGCCCCTCGAAATAATCGTAGTTGTCATTATCTTTCGTTGTATTTTCAAATAAATTCTCTACGTATGTATGTTTTCTTTATTCTTGGAATAAATTTATTTCTGGTTCATTATCAAAATGACAACTATTTATATTATAAGGCTTACAACATTCACATATAGAAAATATTAACATTTCACAGCAAAATAAAATTCACTGCAGAAAATTCTCTAGGTCAGTCGATTGGACCAGGTGGTCAGTCGACTGGCACAGCAACATAATTATTTATATATACATGGCCAGTCGACTGGACTTGAAGGTAGAAAAATTTCGACCTTCAGCTTCAGTCGACTGAAGCCCTGAACCAGTCGACTGAGCTGTAGATCTGAGTCATTATATTTCTTTTACCTACCCACTTTACTCCTTTTATCTTCTACTTTACCTTCTTTCCCCCATTACCACTTTAGATTTCAAAATTTTCCAAAACCCTAACCTTTCAAAAACTTCATTTTTATTCTCCAAAAATTAAATTCATGGCTCCTAAATGAAAGGACGAGCTTCCTCATCATCTCAACCTCCGTCAAATGAACAAATTCAAGGATGACTATTTGATAACACCGCGATTAGGAGGTGGAGATGAATGCAAGACTCAAGGATTTTCGAAGGTTCGTTTGTTAAATTCTCTAATTTTTCATCATATTACATCCAAGAGTTAGCTCAAAGGAGCAATTTGGAGACGTTATTTAACATTGATGATAAAAAACACAAAATCAATCAAATAATGGTGAAATTGTTCTACGCAAACCTAAATTCGGGTCACCAAAACATTCCAAATCAACAAGACTGTGTATGGAGTCTCGTATGTGGAAAATCCATCTTTTTCTCTTTAGACCGCATGGCTCATATTTTGCAAACAGAAAATGATGGTGCGGAATTGGCCACTATTGATTGTGAATTGGTTTTTCTCGACAATATAAGTCATTTGTTTCTAGAAGATGACATGCGTCAACTCAAATCCATGTCTCTACGACCAAAGGCACAAATTATTCATCGCGCTCTAATGAAAACCATAACTCCTAGAACCGGGAGTTATGAACTTGTCTACGAAAATAACTTTAAAGCTTTATATGCTATCTTTGGAAACATTAAAGTCAGTTGGCTCCGTTTAATTCTTGACGAATTTTTAAGCTTCAACAACGGTAGAATGAATATAATCTACTACGGCGAATACATTATGCGTCTTCTAAAAGCTTGTGAGATTCCGGAACCGGATTCACCGATTTCTACCGTTCGATGTTTGAACGCTCGGACTTTAGCCTTGATGAAACTACCGGTTGCTAGACCCCGACATATTATATCTTTTGAAGAATGGACCCAAAAGCAATCAGCTCAAGACCAACCACAACAACATGGCGAGCCATCTCAAGGACCATCTCGTCAAAGATCAACTCGATATCAACAAGAAGAAATTTTGATTCCGAATCCGGGTCTTCAACCATATGGATCCATCTCTATAATTTTCCATAATCAACAAATTCTACAATCCAACATCATCAAAGTTGATAAGAAGCTTGATAAGGTCAAAGGATTTTTCACTAAATTATGGCAAGCTATCTCATGTTATTACGGGACATCTACGGCTACTATAGACAATCCGGGTAAGCAACCCGTCTTTACATGGTCTTCTTTTGACGACGATCAAGCAAGTAGTAGTGATGATGATGGAGATGAAGGTGACAGTGGTTGGGATAAGCAACCAATGGCGTAGGGTGTTCTTTTCCATTTATTAAAACAATAGTTTTCAATTCGTATGGCTTGTACTAAATGGCCATTCTAGCTTATTTATTTTGAACACTCTTGATTATGGAAGTTAAATGTATGGATGATTGTTTTTTTTTGTCTTGTAATATCTTTCACATTATAACTTCATGGTACTTATTCCTTTTTGTCGATGACAAAGGGGGAGAAATATTATTGCTAATAATAAGAATGCAGGATATAGAGCGTCAGAGATTCAGGAGGAGTAAGTATATATATATATATATATATATATATATATATACACACACACACACACACACAGTCGAAATCTATATCTATTTACATGTTGTCATCAATCAAAAAGGGGGAGAGTGTTGAGACTTGGTTTTGATTCATGGCACGAAGCTATCACGAAGACATACAGATTTGACGACTGCTATGACAAAAAGAGACAAGGAGAAGAGGCTTTAAAACCTGTGCATCAACTATAATATTTTATCTTTAAGTCTTAGGTCAATATTGTTAAAATCTCTCCTCGATTACATCTATATTAGCTTATATGTATTTAATCATTATATTTCCTAAATATTTTATACATATATAAGCATACAATTAAATTATAAAAGTATTTTAAAGTTATAGAAATTAATATACCTGTCCAAACTGTGCTTACTGCACAAATTTAACCAGGTCAGTCGACTGACACCGTGAATTTTGTGCAGCATGCGCAGTTACATAAATATACGAATTTAAATTTAAAATTATTTTGAATATTCAGTCGACTGACCCAGAGGCTTAGTTGACTGAATTTCTATAACAGCTACTTTTCAAAAAGTCACGATTTTCTGTGAAGATATGCAAACCTCTACGAAAAGATTGGACGCAACACTTCAATCGAAACTCTTCACCAACAGTCGTTGCTTTCTAACCTTTATAAATACAAACTCCAACTTCATTCCAAAACACTCAGTCACAATCGAATTCTCTTATTTCTCTGATCGAACTTTCTGAAATCCATTTACTATCATACTTTCAATTATTCTGCATTAAAGCAATACTATAACTTTCTATTCTTCATATATTTCAAATATATTTATACTCGATGAGAAGATTATAGGAAGGGTGTACTACAAGTGACAAATCCGTGTTATCAGAACACACATAAGTCAAAATTATTTTCTGTAATTGTTGAAGTCCTGTTCTGCCGCTCAGGCGAGTGAAGTCCTCTTCGGCTGTTGAGGCGAAATCATGTTCTGCTGCTCAGGTCCCTGTTCGGTTGCTCATGGGTGTATAGACCTGTTCCTTCGGGTTAAGTGAGAGTTGTTGTTTTAGTGAAATTCCAGAATGAGTCTGAGACTGGACGTAGGACGGTGCTCTGAACCGGTATAAAAATCTCTGGTGTCATTTTACTATACTGCTTTTTATTCAGCACTATTTACATTATTATTATCATCATTATACTATGTATTATCATATATCCATATTACACGATCCATACCACACTTTCACTAAATTATTTGGCTTCACTCTTGGATGAGGAATAGTTCAATTGGAATGTCGAAAACGAGTTAAGCGTACAAATCATGATTTGTATAAGCGATTGTTTTGACTAGATAATCGATTACTCGATTATTGAACTTGACCAAATATTGACTTAAGAAGTTATCAATAGACTTCATGATTTCATATCAATAAGAACCCCCAAGGAGAATTATTGGTATGAAACGTCTCTAACTTTTTCTTACTTCTGAGAGAATTGAAATTGAGTTAAACGAAAATTCATCGATTGGTTTTGGAGAGCCCGATAAGCGGGAAGAGTGTATTTATATGAGATGACTCAAAAACCCGTAATCACTTCAAAACTAGTATACGAGTTCTATGTTTTGGAAGCGGTTGTTAAGTGAAATGTTATAGAGTTGAACTGTCAATCCTAATATTAAGTCCAAAGAAGAGGTCAGCATTAACATTTCAAACAATGATATCATATAGAATTGTCTATCTTGAGGAGTACTCCAAGAGAGAGAACAGCGTTAGCATTCGTCAATATATTTATGTAGGAATCTACATGGAGATTCGAGATCTGTTCGAGATGCTGGAATCCATCTAGCGATTCGTGATCTATTCGTGATGAAGACTCATGTGAAAGATGTCGAACATAACCTCGACATTGGGAAAATGACAAAAAAAACCAAGAAGTTGATTGGCCAGGGGGTTTAGCTGACCTCAAGGGTATATCAGCTCCATATCTAGCGATGCTTGTCGATTGTTGCTAGCAGGAGTTGATATGATCCGGATCACACACTGAGGGTGATCCAGTTATGTTTACCTTAGAGTATATCCTATCCAGAGATATACGATGCTCGAAAGGTAGTTTCTGATCCTTGCCATGGAGTTTGGATGTGGTCAGACTGAGGAGATCTACGTGGAAATATCCATTATACGAACGTACCTTAGCGGCATTGATTGTATATCTATTATTGATATGGCGCTCACACAGTAGCTATTTTATATAACTTGTGCACTACACACTAGACATTATCTATTATATCACTATATGTTAAACTTAATGAATGGTTGGTTTCATTTGAGGGAAAAACTGTTACGATAATCTGTACAATCTCAATGGTTACTGTTACTTGTCTCATATTTCTTGAGTTTTTCATGTTAATTTACCAGACTGATTTGGATGTTATTTTCTTACAATGCTCGGGTCAGCCCCGTATATGTTTCCAGATTTAGCTACAAATACTTTGAAGTTTATAGAGAAGAGTTGGATGATTATCTTTCATAGTATTCTTATTTCCGTCGCATTTCTGTATTGTATATATCAGCATTATGAGAACAGACAGTTATACATGTCCAGCCTGATGATAGTACTTAGGTTTTAGTAACTTTGAAATTTTTGTATTCAGAGTAACCTTTTTATACTATTCGTTTGATATTATATATTATCATTCCGTTGTAAGATCCAGATGTTGTGTTCTTCTTTTCTTGTTCTATTCTTTTTTTTTATTTTGCTCTAACTTTCTGTCTTTTAGGCACTTGGATGGTCGACACACGAATATCGTGGATGTACATAGTATCGACATTCGAGGATCGAAAAGTTGGGTCGTTACAGAAACTCGTCTCTATCTTGAAAATTAAGAATGTAAATCGAGACAAGGATAGTTTTCTAACTTGTCTGATTTCATTGTTAATCGAGAGATGGTACTGTTTGAAATCGAAAAATGGTGGTAAGTATGTATGGTTTGATTTCCATATGACTTGTTTTACTTACACCAAAAGTGCTTTGGGTTTATTGTTGTAAATGTTTTTAAATAACATTTGTTTAATCCAAATGAGTATGGTTTTGGAAATGAAATCTTTTTTAAGATTTTGTACTTATACCGTTGAAATAAGTATATTGGTACATTTTCTAAGTATTGAAAATGTTGTGCTTTGTGAATATACTATACAGTTAATATAAGTATATGGACAAAAATTCTAAGTTTTGGAAGTGAAATGTTTTTATGAGTATACTTATACAATTGAGATAAGTATATCAATATCTTTCAAGTATTGGAAAGAGGGAAGAAGGGTTTGTGAATATATCTTTGTAAAAGTATTTTGATACAAGTATTTAAAAAATGGTATTAATTTAAAAAAATGATTTAATTAAGGAGGCTTAATGGTTACTTTGTACTTAACCATGCTTGGAAAAAATCTACGGTCGAATTGTTTGTTTATTTGATAGTTAAATAACCAATATCAAATGTTGGTCAGTTTTTAAAACTATCATTGTCGGTTCGGAGAGAGCAGGATCAGATATATTATCCGAAAACCACTTTGAACCGACATAAACATTTGAATTGGAGATATCCTGAAGGTGTTAGAATCGAAGATGGAGTTCTTTGAAGTGTAAGGGCTACTTGCTACTAATCCTGTGGGTGATTCCAAAAAGGTTGTAGTAGAAGGAGTGCTTTCGGTTTTGTTCAGTCCCAGAACAAACTTATATGGACGAATGCTGGCATTGCATTATTGTATGGAGGGCAGTATTAGCATTCTAAGTGGGTTTTGCTAAAATGGTAAAATGTAGCCTTAAGCCTCATAACTCGATAATGATTAAAATCAAGGAAGATGTAGCATGGTTATGTGGATCGCACCCATTAGGGTATGTCATCACCCTTCTAGATACATTTATTTATTTATTTAGTTATGAATTTGGTTGTGCATGACAACTCTTGGAAAAAAGGTTGCAAAGCAATTGGGGTGATGACATATTCGATACTATCCAATAAAGAGTATGCCGGTTTTGTGTAGCACGGGTGCAAGATGTTCTTGTTGACCTTGATACATTTTTCTAGAGGTGTACTATGACAGGTAGTATCCCGATGCCTTATCATTGATGGAATTCATTCTTCAATAAGTGTCTTATGGACTTAGTTGTGTCCAACTATGCTGGAATATAAGATGCAAACATTCCAGCTATTTTATATATTTATTTTCAACTTTAGACATTGTTATAATATTAGAAGATTTCCTATAAAACGGTTTGGTTATCGTAAGGTAAAAATCCGTTCGTATTTATGTGCGATGTGGTCTTACGAAATACCTTTATTTTAAAAGATTTTATAACATTAAAGTCCAGATGATGTGTGTTTCTCACGTTAGTTTACTGGACTGATCCGAGCGTTATTTCTTATAATGCTCGGGTCTATTTTCTTATAATGATCGGGTCAGATCGAGCCTATTTTCATATTCGGTTTTGGATGTTTTGGAGCTTCAGAAGACGAGTCGGATGCCTCCAAGACATATTCACGTATATTTTATTTCTGCTGCATTGGTTGATTATAATTATCAGCATTTGTGAGGACACGTTATAACTGTTCAAACTGATGATTAGTTGGTTATTGATTGGTATATGTATACTACAGTTTTCTTTTGTAAAGGTCAGTTGTATACTATATATTACTCATCATGATGTAAAATTTTGTTGTGTCTTTTCTTTCTTTTCCTCCAACAATCTGTATTTCCAACACTTGGATGCACGACACATAAATACTGTGGATGTATTATCGTCTACTTTTGAGAGTCGAAAGGGCGGATCATTATAGATGGTGTTATTTTGAGATTCTAAACTGTTAGCTTTAACTAAAGAAAAAGCAACATAGATTTGAGTAATATTGAAGTGCCAACCATCTATGATTAGTGTAATAGTGATATAATATTTCTGCGAAATAAATCATATTTGATAATTTCAGTTTAGATTGTTTAAAAATAATTTTTATATTGAAATTTTATTATATAATATTATTATTCACGACTCACGAAAATTATTTAAATAGCTAATGTTTCGACTAGTGTGAACAAAATAGAATTCAGAAAAAAGAAGCTAACACAATTGCAATTGATTATGAAAAGATCATCAAAGAGCATCTGAATCACCTTATGGCCTGAACATAACAGGAAACTCTAAAGTTAGATTATTGTTACAATCAAACTGCTTAAGGCAAAAATGAGATGAGAAGCGAGGGTTAGTGATGAAAATCACTTCAGTTTGTCAAACAGCTTCGTTGCAACCTGTTAAATAAAAATCAATAACGAATTAGAAGGTTAAGATAAGAAATGCAGGAATAATTATCTACATGAGACAAATTAGAAAATAACTTACACATGCATCAACACAGGACCAGTAATCAAAGTATTGTCCTGTGCAATGCTTGCTGCCACTCTCATCCCCTTTGATCCTCTCCACGCATGCCTGCAAAATTACCATCATTGATTGAAATTTAATCTAATCAATTCTGTTGGTTTTGCAGTGCTTGTCTTTAATCCGATCAAATTTTATATAATGATTCTGTTCAACAGTTCAGGTGCTACTTGCACCTAGGTTAAGCAGATGGGTACAAACGACCAGCTCGGCTATTAAAAAAATAAAATACATCCATGTTCATGTTGTATCTTCTTTGTTAATAATGCAAATACTTTACCCACACAACGCTTTTTGCAATACCCAAATTGCCCTTAGCATAGGATATATATGATAATTAACTCCTTGTTTACTCAAAACAAAAAAAAATCTAGATCCTATTTAACTCGTGTTTCTTTTTATCTTCTATCCAATATTCATTCATTCGCATTTAATACTAAAATTGCATTTATTAAAAACTTAACATGGTTAGATCATATTTTATTTCCTATAGAGAAATAACTTCGGTTTGGCATATTAATTTATCATTTTTATATGCATGTGCATTGCACATGCCAAAAATGCCAAAATACAGGTAGTGTACAAATCCCATTATATTTATTAAATACGAGGATATTAGCAGTGTCATGTTTAATAGCAATATCGATAGATGCTTTTAATAGCACTATTGGTAGATGCATTGTGCTTTTAATTGTAAGGAAAAGAAAGGACTGTCATGTTAAATAATAGTCATCCATTATCAGATTTTTGTTCCAATGGCAGAGTTTTCAAGATGCCTTTGGTGCAAAATGAGATCACAAGTTCAAATTTCAACGCTATTTTATTTTAGAAATCTGATATAGAAATGAGATGCCATATTCAAATTTCAGCCCAATAAAAAGTTCACGTCCTTTTTCTTTCTATTATTTCAATTAATTAAAGTTTACTATGTTCTCGATATCAGTATATATTTTTGCTTTAATGTTTGTTCTCCAAGATTTTGTTTTCACATTAACACATTCAATATTTTACTTCCAATTTTCATGTTTAATAATTCTTTATAAAAAACTATATAGAATTAGAATATAATCATTTAGAATCACTACATATATTTTCCAATAATGCACATGTGCACACACATGTTACTAATAAATAAACCGCAAACCAAAAAATATAATAAATATAATATCTTTTTAAATTCGGAATCTTGTATCTAACTGTTTCAAAACAAAGTAACTATGTAACCATTAGGCTATTATAAATAATATATCGTGATTTGCATAATTTGAGACATGTTACATAACTTTTGGATTCCGGTAACAATTAGTACAAATATCACTCCAAAGAAAAAATGTACAGGTTTTTTGAGGAGTTCCAAAATTCGTTAAATATACAATAAAAACAAAGACCTAGTGCAAAACGATGACCAGTTTTTTTTCTACAAAAGGTAGTGGTACTTCCATCTATGTTCGACCCATGTATTCTATGCTTACTTTCTAAAAAAATGAAGCAAGATGAAATCCTGGATTGAATACATTATTCACCATGTTGATGTATTTATCATGTTTTAAGTACCAAAAACAATGGGTTCAATTATTATTGCAAGGAAAAACAATTTGGAAAAGGGAAACATTAATAATTTTTTGTAGTTCTTTATGCATTTACTTTTGGCCAGATCATTGGATGTAAAAAACAACATTAAAGGAAAATCTCCCCCATTTAGAAAATTCGATCTATGTTTTTGTTCTAGTTTGTCCCTCCCACTTCATGAACACTACCCCAGGTTGTATGTTAAAAAACAATTCCCTTTTTTTTACATCTTACTTCTACAAACCAAAAAAAAAACTTTTTTTAATTGAATGTAATAATCTTAAAACTTAGTCTTGTTTTTCCATTTGAATTTATTTCTTTTAAACACACTAAAGTCAATGTATTAAATAATAATAAAGCAGAAGAATTTAAAGTTATCTTATTAAGTCTAAAGATATTTCTTCATTCTCCTTAATTCTCTCAAAGTTCCGAGATTTTATTTTCAAAATCCTATAATTTTATCACTTTACAATTATTCTACTAAACTTCTCTCACTATTTTACATTCAAATACCTTCTTTAAAAGAAAATTTGCAATCATTTACAAATCTTTCATCAATTCTTTTGCAATATTTTATTTAAAGCTCATACATTTAAATTATTTCATAATCCAAACATTAAACTAATTGATAAACTCAATCAATTAATATTTATTAATACATCAAATAAATCCTAGAAAATATCAGTTTCAATATGTATGGCATAGGCATATCAACAAATTTTGAATTATTTTTTCATTTGAATATAAATATGTATAATCACATAAAATAAATTATATCCATTAATGATTTATTTTATAATTTATTTATCTGAATGAATTTATCATATATTACACTGTAAAATACTTTTAATTTCAAATACCTGCATTTTAAATTTTCTACAATTACTTACAACCCTTCCCAAATTTTAAATGACATTTTATGTTCAAATCCATTTATTTAACTAATTGTGTAATCTTAAATTTAAAATTTTTATATAAATTCAACTAACCAATGTTATTAATTCTTCTAATAAATCCTAAACGTATGAGAATTTCAATATGTATATAGCATTCATATATATGAGGAAAAAAAAGTATTTTTTATTCAAATATAAAGATTTTTATATCACATAACATAGAATGTATATATATACAAATAATAATTCTTTTAATTCTAATTCATTAATCTCATAAAATTTATCGTACATTACGTAACATAATTTCATTTTTAATCATTTTTAAAGGATAAATTTATATTTTACAACATTACGATATGAACGCACAAATTACACTGATAAAAATTAGATTATATAAACAATCTCACTTTCAACATGGTATTAAACCTTACACAACTCATAACTCAACATAACGTTACATAACATTATTTTGTAATTATCAAAGTTTTAAACACGACTCTCTTACAACATAAATCTATAATTAACTGCAAAGATAAAATTGTTCAAAATCAAGAACAAAATAATGGATAAAAATACATATGTAGATAAGGCGACCACAAGATGTTGTTCTTAATTACAAATAGGTACAAAGCTCTTCTCAATATTCTCCAACTTTTTTACATACAACTCCTTATATTTAATTAGTTCAGTTGACTATTGCTTTAAATTATTTAAATAAATTCAATTATTTAAATAAATTCAATTATTTAATATCATTAATTAAGAATATGACAATTTCAGTATGTATACAACATTCATATTAGCAAAAACGACAAAGTTATTTATTCACCAATACAGAAAATAATGTTTCATATAACATAAATTGTTTACATAAAGTACTAACAACTTTAATGTATTTTTTTTTTGTTTGAATTAGGACATTACTTCTCACGGAGATGTGTAGATGATGAGGATTAAACTCTCAACCTTACATTAGACTATAGGGGTCGGAATAAACCGCAACGCTATACGGAAACTGTCCGCACCGAACCGCAAAAACGGTGCGGAAACCCGCACCGAGTCTTCTAACCAAAGCAAACACCCCAAACCAAACCGACCCACATTGATATGGTTCGGTTGTGGTTTAAACAATTTTGAACCGAGCATATTAAACCGAACCACACCGAATATTTACACAAGTAATCTTCCTATCTTATTTTATATTCTAGTGATGTATATTCTATTTTCAACTTATGTTAATAATAATTGTTGTCATAAAGGAAGAAGTTACGGTTTTAGTATGATATGTTTCATCTTATTTTTTGGATAAATACTAATTATAATCTTATTCTAGTCTTTTTACTTAATGACTATGCATTGACTAATATTGATGATTTGTTAATCTATTAAAAAAATCGCTGGTAGCTAACTGTCAAATTGAAATATTAACATATCTTTCATTTCTGTATAACATTGTGTTTTAACCTTTAAATATAAAAACTTCACACATTTGCTTTCGTAAATTGATTGTCAATGGAAGTAATTTTCTTATTTCATATTTAATATGGGTTCAGACGGGACCAAACCAAAACCGAACCGCGATTGTCCCTACATTGGAGTGTCATATGTCATTTTAATTTATAATTCATCCATCGCAATAAAATTACCATATATAGCATAATAAACTCCTATTTTTAGCGATAATCAAAATATAAATACTATTTTTAACAACAATATCGTATGCAACGCATGGGTTACACGATAGTCATTTAAAATGATGAATTTATATTCACAATATTTTCAATTAAATTAATGATAATTTTTTTAAAAAAAATTGATTTAAAAAAAAAAATAAGTTTTACAAATTAATTATTTAAAACTTGGAATATTTTTATCTACTAGATATATTCCTTCTTTTACAAAATTTGGTATTTGTTTATTTTGAAATTTTAATTGAATTGTATCTTTTTCCTTTTTCACAACATTTGATATTTCAGATTTTCAAATTTGCAAACAAATTTTGTGATCCAATTTGTGCATGATAATTGGGCCAATTTCGCTATAATAACAAACTAACATTATTATTCTTAATCAATAAGCCCATTATTAAGTTTCCTCATGTCTTATGTTTTTCTTTTAAACATAACCCCTCTTATCAGTTTGATATTTTTGCTAACGATCGATGATAATGAAGAAAAGTAAAACATGAATATTATTATTTTATACTTAAGTTTACTTTTATGATTTGTTGGGGCAGAAGTTGATAGAGACATGAATCAACAATATAACATAATATGACCTTAAGGATGTGTTCTTTAAAAAAGCGAAAGAGACAGACGAAAGGGGTTAAGATAGGAAATAATATTGTTTTTTCATAGTTTGAAAAGATTAAGAAAAGAAAGTGATAGTTTACGATTAGTTAGTAGTGATTAATTAATTAATTGTTCAATGTTGTTCATGTATATATTTAAATGCATAAAATATTAGAAGTAAAGTTTACAAAAATGCAAAAATAATTCTTTTGATAATATCAAGATCTCAAAAAAGAAAATCATATTTACATATGATTTTTATTATTATTGATTGATTAATGAATTGTTACATGTTGCTAATTTATGCACTTAACAACAATAACAACAACTAAGCCATCATTCCCAAACAAGGTGTGATCGACTAGAGATGGAACTCAAAACTAAATGACAAAGTCAATTTAAAAACCAGATAATAATAATAATAATAAATAACTAAACAAATAATAATATTAATAAATAAAAATAAAATAAAAAGACAACAATATATAAAGAAATTAAAAAACCATGATGATGACGATAATAGTAATAATGATACTACCAGTACTAGGGACCGAAGATCAAACACTACGTCTTAGTCTTCTATTCACTAGTCCTATAATCTAAAACTTATAACAGTACCTCTAAAATAATCCTAGGCAAAAAAACTCATAGCTTATGGTTCTGTTACGTGGATCGCTAACTTCTACGCGCTCATGTCCGACGCCAACTCTTCGGATATATTCCAATCACTCAAGTCTATTTTTACAACTTCTTCACATGTCAACCTTGGTCGACCTATACCTATCTTTGAAAATTCGATGCGACCTATATAATTCCAATGTGCACGGGTGTCTCGGGAGGCCTCCATTTATCGAAAAGGCCTCCGTTTATGTACCTAAGCAAAATAAAAAAGTATCGAAATTAAATTTTAATATTTTGCTAAATTTCCAATTTATCAAAAAAAAATCAAATTACAAATATTTACTATAAAAATACAAAAAAACAAGAAATTAGCATTTTAAACACCAAATTAAAAAAAATTAATTAGGATTTGAACGCATGTGATGTGACGTATAACGAATGGGACATGAAAGGACAATTTTGGTAAGGTTGGGGAAAGGGGCACTTTTAAGTTTACATCTGATGGATCCAACGTTGTATTGGATGCAAACACAAAAAACAATCGGTTAAGGGCTCATAAACCGACCCTAAATGACTTTTTCATGCTACCACGATTCAACTGAGTTTATTTCAATAAAGCGTTTCTCTATTATCTAACATATGGTATAAAATCAATTTCTATGCATATAAATACTTATATCTCTTAGTTATTCACTGAGCTAAACGTTTAACTTAAAAAGCAGGGGACGCTCTTTCATTTGATATAATTGCATAATCTTTTTTCTTTACTTCTTTATGGTAGTGTGTCAACTTGAATAATCATTGCTTTTGAATGAATGAGTTGATGAATAATTGAATCCAAATTGCAAATTAGGCATTGCATATCTTCAGTTGAAAAGCATGTAAGAGTCGTAGAAGCAAAATTGGAGTATGAAAGCGGTAAATTGAATATTTCCTTGCCTCAGGTTGATTCAAACCAGGAATGTTTATAGTGTATTTTAGCTCATTTTTGGGTTGGAATCCGTATATGCTGTGTTATTTAAAAGTATTGATTGATTTGTGTGATTTAGCTTGTAAGGGTTGTTCGTATCAATATAATTGGTAGGGGTGTTACGGTTGCGGTAACCGTCGTTATTACCACCAACCGTAACTGCAACCGTTGTTGATAGTTTAAATTCTTAGAACCGTTACCGTAACCTTTTATAATGGTTAGCCGCCATATTTTCAATTGTGAAGCATGTTATATATATTTTTTCAATTATATGCATTATTGACGATAAATTCATATAGCTCTAACTGTTTTTTGTAAGTTTATCTATTTGTTTATAGAAAGACCAATATGCATGCACATGTTATTAGTTCATGAAGGCACATACTATTAATGTACAAGTTATTCATTTGACTTAAATTACTAATTTTTATATTTTAATGTTAAATATTATACAAAACAATCAAGTATGGTTGGTATGGTTAACCACGATTATCTAATTCTTCAACCATTACCATAATCATTATCGTTATAGATGGCAACAGCACGAACGATCGGTACGATTGAACTGTTGGTGGTTCAACCGTAACAGCACTAATAATTGGCTCTCTTGCTAATTAACAATGTTTAAAGAGTAAGCCAAAAGGAAAAGATGGCAAGGCCTCTTTATCATCATCCATGTGAGCAGGTGAAGAGGATAGGCCTCCCACTAGATGAACTGGAGATTGATAGGATAAGGATTGACCATCACAGTTTTGGTTGCAGATTATATGGGTTGCCAGAATGACAAATAAGGAAGTTTGTTGGTTGATGTAGATGTGGACTGATGAAATGCACCATGGGTTAATGAGGGGAGTGTAGAACCGATCACGGACAATGGTACCCACGTAATAGAGAAGTTAACCTCTAACAACTGATTTGAGGTGTCGTAGCGAAGTGGGTAAAGTGTTGGTTTTAGTGTTTGTGTGTTGAGTTGTAAGGGCAAGTTAGGTGTTTGTAATACAGTTTGTGGGTAAAATGTCAAGGGTTAAGAAAAATGTTCGGTGTTTTTGATCATCTCCCATATTGATTTTCCTTACCATCATCATATTCTAAGCCATGAAGGTGTAATTGACATATAATGTCCCTCAAATTTTGTATCCGAAATTTGAACATAGTTGACATATTCTATCTCGATTCTATCACGAAATGAACATAATAGCAAAGCCGCTGTTCATGCTGGCTAATGACAAACTGATACACGTGCAAATTGGGGAATCTAGAAATAGAAATTATAATACATACATTGTACTCCCGCAATGCCTTCACACATCGAGGTTTGCAATGATCTTCAAAATATTTCTTCTGATCAACGGGTTCTTCATCAGCCCTGAATTTACATAGACAAATTTAATTGCATTTGTAATTAATTATTAGATAAACATATCTTCTAAAACCTTCTAAAACAAAATGTGACATATTAAGAACACCATCTTCCCCAATATTTAGTAGTTAAAACAATAATAGAATTCAATCTATCTTATTACGATGTGCAATCTTATAACAATACAAGCTAACAGTTGACCTCTTAGCCATCTGTCTTCTTTCATTAAAAATAAGAGGCTTATGACATATAGATATCAACTTCAGAAGGATCTGTATTGAATGATTTCACATAGATTTTAAGGTAAACGTGTTACTTTTTTATTCCTTTCAAAGAAAATGAAGAACAGTGATTTAAAAATTCTTCAACACACATATAGTAGACACATCACAAAAAAAAAATGACGTCATTGGCACACAAAATATGTCAGCATGACTCATACCGTTATCATCCATTAATATATTAATATATGAAAACTAATGCATCGTGGAACATGCATAAAGAAAATCATACACATCAATAAAGAAAATCAGTTTCCACAATGCATATAAATATAGTCTGCTGGCGTTTAATGATGAATGAAGAAAATGAGGATTGCATACTGTGATGCAAAAATAAAGCATGGAGTGCATGGAGGTTTAACAGCTAAATCCTTGGATTAGTACTACAAGTTGATGATATCAATATCAAACTCAGAACTGGATTTCCACAAAATCAGTGAGAAGAACCTACACAGGCAGCAATAAGTTCAACACACTAAACTCTTTCCGTTGCTATACACTGAAAAAAGTAAAGCTAAAAGCTAAAATTTGAGTTTGGTTGTATCAATTTGATCCTGTGTGAACACAACAAAAGGAAAATCTGATTTTCCAAATGTCTACTTCAACAATAAAATGGTTCTCTAAAATAAAAATTGGTGGAATGTGTACTCACATTAGTTTAAATAGAAAAGCTGGATGCAACTTTGTTAAAAATCACACCTGTGCAGGTAAATATAATAAGTAAATTAGGAACTTCAAGAAGACTTTGATGCTGCTAGAACATATTACACAGACAGTAGAGAAGAAGAATGCAGAAAGAAAAAACAGTAATGTAGATTATAAGAAGAAAAAAAGCTGCTTACCACAGATCATACCTTAATATGGCACGATATATATAGACACTTCATTGGCTTTCAAATGTAGAACCCTATGAATCCAAAATGCTCAACATTTCAAGAAAATCCAATCACCACCATGTTTATATAGGACGGATATCAAAGAATGCAAAGGGTCCATTCAATTAAAATAACGCTTGTAAGTCATGAATGCATTTTAACCTAATTCTCTTTGAACGCCTTTAATTACCTATCACTTATTGTTTCTTTTTCTTTTCTTTTTTCCTTTTCTTTTTCTTTTTCTTTTTCTTTTTCTTTTTCTTCTTCTTTTTTTGCCTTTTTCTTTCCTTGTCACATACACCAAAAATATACCTTTTTTTTTAAATCTCCTTTTGTCTTCACTTCAATAAATTACAAAACTGGTACCAAAACCAGATCTCTAGAGCTGCACTTAGCTAAGCTAGATTCTTAACTTTTCCTATTAATCTTGCTATTATATTTCTTTACTTTTTCTGTTATACATAATGATGTAGTTCATTTATTTTCACTGTCAAACAATATGGATACCTCCGTCTCAGAAGAGGAAAAAAACGATGAAGTGCTAGCATCCAAGCTTAGACCCAATGGTGAAAGGATACCTTCCACGCTTGGGCTTTGTGTGGTAATGCAAGTTTCCTCTACCTGATCTACTATTTTGGAAGGACAGCTTCCATGCTTAATTCATTGGGTGGGAAATGAATATGGACTTTAGTAAATAACCACATGTAGTATAATCCGAAGTTAATGCGTGGCAACGCAAAAGCTTTCCACATGAAGATTCATGCAGAGCATCTATGCGATCTTTCTCATAATCGTGTAATCATTACAAGTGAGTTCTGGAATTCTTATCGATCGTGCTTTTAAAAAAATTATTTTCTCTCTTTAATCAGCCCTGCTTCGACAAAATTCGTTTTGCTCTTTCAAAACCGAATACAGACAATGTTAACCAGTTCGACTATTCTTCTGGAATTTACGATTGAAACGAACAATTTAAAAATATTTTGGTGTTTGTTCAATACACAAGGGTGTATATATAGAATTGGCCTACATTTTACTATCCCAAGTATCACTGTCATTTAAAACCGTGCTGTCATACAGAGGATAAACAGACTCCTTTGCCATTGAAGCTTCGCTGTGATAGAAGTTAACACATGATCGAGCTTGGGCATGCAACTTAATACTCTCGTTACTATCCAAAATTTGAAGAAATCTGAAGGAAATATAGATTGAGGTTTGGCTATCATAGAAATTGAAGGAAATATAATTCCGCATAAAAAATATGAAATTCTACCTATACGTGAAATACTAACCCTAATATTTTTGTTCCAACAACAATCTAGTGTGCATTACAATGGTTGATTGTCAGACACACAAATCATAACTTTGTATATTCATCGTCATTACCTATACTGGGTGAAAGAAAATTCAAGATCATAAAAATATATAAGCGACCAGAAGCAATTCGCCATCAAATAACATATAGAACATCATCTAGCATATTGATCGACTAAAACACCACAAAATAAAACACTGTTTGACCACAGTTTGGTATAATTATCTATAAATCTATCTATAAATCAATGAGAAAATGCTTAACTTTGCACAATATCTTACAATATCAGACAACAAAACCTGTATGAATTCCATTTCATCCATGATAGATTCAAATAGACTACTGTAACAAAAGAATTATCCAATTATATATTGTACAAAACAAATCCTAGGGATTCATTCTATAATGTAATCAAATATTGATTAAAAAAATATCAGAACATACAGAAATTTAAGCAGCTAGATGATTAAAAAAAAAGCAAAAGCACGGAACGATTGAGATCTAATAAGAAAAAGAATAGTTACCTGCTGAGATGGAAAGAATGCTTGAACAATTCTTTCTGATAATGAGACCGATGATTCGTAAATTTTTGCTCCAAAGATGAGCGAATGATGGGCCGGATCAGCTTTACTCGGATCGATTCAACAAAATCCGCCGTAAATCGGATAAGGACCTAAAGGCTGCTTCCATTCCCAAGTCATGTTCCTATTTTGCAATAAGGAAGAAGTTTGCCCTATTTTACATTCAAATAACAATCTTTTTAAAAATTCTACAATTACTCGTAAATTTTCTTGATTCTTTACCAGTATTTTACTTTAAAGCTCACACATTTAAAGTAATTACATATTACAAACTTTAAACTTATTGATAAACTTAGTCAACTAATGTTTAGTAATTGATTCTAAAAATCGAAAGTGAGTGTATATATGCATAAAAAATTTATTTCTGAATTACTCAGAGAACCAAACTTTGTTTATTAACTCTAACGACTGTTAAACATATATTTCGGGTATTTATTATAAAATCGTTGGCTTTGAAATTCAAACTCGTGACATTTGATCTCGAAGTCAACCAACTGCGTTAATCATGTTGGCTTACATCAAAAAAATTCATTAAACAATATATACTAACTTTTGCTTTACGCATTCTACAGAATTTGCAAAACTTACCTTCCACCAAGTTTACTTTCTCTTTTTTCACGTTATCGCAAAGAAAAATCACGTACAAAACCTAAAGAAAATTCACATACAAATTCAAAGCCCTACAATATCACTTAGTTGTCGTACCCTCTTTCAGCCATAACCATCATTGGATAACATTAGGTCTGTTACAATCATACGCATATATGTTGATAATGTCTAGGTTAATCGAGAAACTGCTAATTTATTAAATGTAGTATTTTTCAAAGAGATAACCTTACATCAATTTTACTTTTATATTTTAGACTATATTTGATCCGTATGTTGGTGCTCCTGCATTCCATTCATTTCATGATATTACTTGGTATAATGGTTGTACTCTCTGTCTTGATATTGTTAATTTGGAAGAGTGCAAACTATTTTTTGTGTAACATCCTGAAATTTTATCGTTTTGGTTTTGAATATTTAATTAATTTTAAATATTTAAATAATTGGTTTTAAATTTTAATAACTTATATTCAAATATAACGATTATTTAGATATTTGAATCGTGAATTAAATATTAATTAAATGGATTAAATGATCTTATTTAACTTCTTTTAATTTATAAATAATAATGATGGATCCACTTTGTAAATTTATTTATAATAATAAATAGTTCGAATAAATGATAAGAAAATCAGTAGTTAATAAGACAATTGGATTTTTAATAGCGTATTTTTAAATGAATTTATAGGATTTTCCCATAAATTTAATTTGAAAAATATTTAAATTTTTGTTTATCGTATTTTACGACAAACATTAATAGTTTTGAAATTTCACAGAATAAGATAACTAATGTATTTTATTATTGTTATAGGATCGTATTGCATTTTTGTACGCGATCATATTTTTGTTTCCATCGTTCGCCGTTCGTACGTGAATGAAATTCTGAGAAACGAAGTGCCGAAAATCTTGTTATATACCAAACCCAATATGAGAAAATTCACCACTTTGACAATTCCTCATGTTTACTTTTCTTTTTCTCTCCTTCTTATTCAATTTCCCTCCTCTTTTATGTTGGTAGAGATAAGAAAATTAAAGCCCTTCATCCAATGGACGAGATTGCTCCGGCTAATAAAGGCTGAATTAGGCGATGGACCCGAAAAGAAAAGTGTGCATCTCCTCCACACGAACTCATCGCCACCAACTGATTAACCTAAGGTGGCCCACGATGGCGGCAAAGTTGAGATGACCGGAATCAGTTTTTTAAGTTCGGTTGGGTGATTTAGATGACGATAGGCGGCGAGGCTACTAGGGTTGGGTTCGTCTTGGTGAGGGCTACCTCCAATGGTAGTGTGGCGGCGGTTGGAGAGACGTGGCAGCGATGGTGTTCGAAAAATCGAACATCGAGTTGAAGTATTTGCGGTCTAGGTTAATAAACATGATTAGGGTTTTGATTATGGTAATTAGTTAGTAAATTAAGTAATTTAATTATTTAATTAAATTGAAATCTTACAAACCCAATAACTATTTCATACAAGGTCGGATTCAGACGCTATCATTTGTGTTGTATTCATGGAATTCTTATCTCTGCACTGGAGTTAGCTAGTAGAATTTTGAGTTAGTAGGATTTTGAGTTAAAATCGAACATCAGGTCAAACCGGAACGTGAAAGCATTAACTAGAATTTTAGTGAATTTACTAACCTCTAAATAAATTATATGATAGTCGTATTGCTGTAGATTATTACTGAATACTTGGGTGATAGTTGATAGTTCTAAGGAAGTATAAATTAATAATAAAATTATAGTGATTTAATTTAATTACGTTTAATGTAGTTAAATTAGTTATACTTCATTTGTGATATCTATTTAACAAAATAAAACACCATTCTGCTATAATTAAATTGAATATATTAATTTGGACATTTATCGAGCAGAATAAATTATCGTTCCATGCTTGCAAAGTTATCTTTGAAGTTAGTTAATATGTGAATTAATTAATAAATGATATGTTAGTTATTGATTTTTAATTGTTGCCAATAATATGTTTGTTATCATTGTTTGAATGTTTGTTTGGATTTGAATTCTCGCTTGATAGCAGATGACATAAATAACCATTTTATTACAGGGGACAAAAAGAAGAAGTCGGAGTGTTTTCGTAGCGAATAGGTCACTAGGAAGTACATATATATGAGATTTAAATGAGACTTTTGTAAAGATAGCATAAAGAGTTTCTCATGAATATTGATTTATGTACATTCTTATATTGCTTATATTGATGTTTGGTTGATATATTTGTGACATGTTTTTTGAATTGTATAAGTGTTGTTATAACGATTTTCGCTATACCATCACTTATGAAATATCATCTTCTTAAACTCGTGTTTGTTGAACTTGTGCTTGTATTTCTACAAAATAAAGGTTTGACTGCATTTTTGCACTTTGAAAGTTGTTTAACTATATTTTCAAATATTTTGAGAGTTTGAAAATAAAGGATAAGTATTGATTAAAATTTATAAATAAAGTTATAAATTTGATTAATTATCTTTGAAATAATTAAGATTGTTTTAAATTTATAAAAAGATTGTAAATTTGATTTATTATCTTTCGAAATAATTAATATATTTTTAAATTTATAAGTGATTATAAATTTGATTAGATACCTTTCGGGATAATTAACATTATTTTAAACTTATGAAATATTATAAATTCAGTTTATTATCTTTCAGGATAATTAATATTGTTTAAAATCTATAAAAAGATTATAATTTGATTTATGGTCTTTTGGGATTATTAATGTGATTTTAAAATTTATAAAAGAATTATGTCAATTATCTTTCAAGAAGATTAACATTGTTTAAAATTAACAAAAGTATTTAAACTGATTTATTACCTTTTGAGATAATAAATGTTATTTTGAATTTATAAATGTGGAAATCTTTAAAAATGAATGTGTAAAAACAAAGCTAAGTGTAAATTATTTTAAGGTTTTTAGTAAACAATATTTTCAATGACATTCATGTTTTACCCTTCTTTTTAATGCACAAAGAAATATAACTAGCCCTTTAAAAGAATACTTTCAAAGAGTATTTTTAAAGTTTTTTACAAATATTTATGATGAAAAAGTAAACCTTAAGTGAGAATCAAATGCTCTAAAAGCTTTATTCATTTATTGGTGGCAAGTGTATGTAATTTAATTCCCATACAATCATTTGTTTGTTTTCAGTAGCTGATTTCTTAACTATCAATTTCGATAACCTTCTTTTTGTTTCGTCGATTTAAGACGATTTGTTTGCTTATTTGGAGCATTTAAACTCTTGTTATTCTTAAAGTTAAGAATGCTGTCATGGTAAGATAGATAGTAACATTGTCATAGCTATTGTTTTCCCTGGGATAACACTAGTTTATTTCTGATAGTTGGTTTATCGACTATCAATTTTAACATCCTTCTCCATATTTTGTCAATCTAAGATGATTGGTTGCTCGTTTTGAGCGTTGGTATCCAACATCGTGGATAGCTAAAACCAAAGAGCGAGTGAGAGCCAAGCCAGTTGGGTCACACCCATTAGTATATATTCACATTTATCTAAAGATTTGTTGGTAGCATGCATGCGGTGATGTGAAATATTCGTATGCTCATGCGAAGTGGGGGCCATCTTGAATGTTTCGGAGAGTGATGCGTGTTTAGTATAGGCTCTTAAGTATATTTTATTTAAGGAATACTTTCGGTGTAGGGGGCGCACCCTCCTAATCATGTTGGATAAATTCATTCTCCTTATTGATTGGAACCTTGGAGTTAAGCTTTCTTAATTGCATCGAGAAGTGTCTTGAGCCCTCTCTATGTTTAATTATTTTTATCCATTCTTTAAGTTTGGATTTTAATCATGTATGTATCCATCCTTTCTTGTTGGATTGTTGATCTGATTTGTTTCTATTTCTTTATGTATGAACGTTGTTCTTGTGAATTATTTAATGGCATGGTCTAATAGAATTATTTTATGTTTACCATATCCCTTGAGTTTTCTCACGCTAGTTTTCTAAACTAACCTGGATGTTATTTTATTATAATGCTTGGGTCGGACCAAGTATTTTCCAAGTTGGCATTGGTGTTATAGAGCTCTTCGAGAAGAGCTGGATATTCACTATTAACCTGCCTTTTGGCAAGGCAATACATAGGAGGATTTAATCCAATGAACATAATGATCATCAAGGCAAGAAGCCTGGAGAAATGGTTACCAAGCTCAGAGATCGGTTATAAACGAGACTATGAACGATGGTCAAGCGGATTCGGATCAGATCCTTAATATTTGTCCCAATCAAGGTGCAATTGGTATAAAGTGATCAAAAAAGCCTCATGAGGCTACATTTTAAATTTCAAGTCGATTGGAGTTCGTATGCTAGAGTTATGGGCATAAGAAGAGGGATTGGATCATATTCAGCTCAGTAGCACAACTCAACGATGATCGTTCCATAACTCAACAACCATAAGGCATATTGAAGTAAAACTCTGGAAACAAAACAAGGGGACCCTAGGGATTCTACCCTAGGGATCGCATGACATTTGGAGAAGTTGGAGGGATCGGTATCTATCTCTCAATAGGGATCGGTACCTATCCCTCTTAGGGATCGGCTAAGCCCAACTTCGTAACAAAGATCAATCAATATCTTGATATATACACATCTAATTAACATGAAACTTGGAGGACAAGCTAATTAGAACATGTGGAACACCCCATAGGGATTTCATAACATTTGGAGCAAGTTGTAGGGATCTCTACCTATTCCTCCATAGGGATTGGCTATAATCAGCCCTAACACCATATTTCAACAAAGATCGGTCAATAACTTGAGTTCTACTAATCTAGTTGGCATGAAACTTGAAGGATATACATAATATAACATGAAGAAGCTCCTTAAGAGGTCGCATATCATTTGGAGAAGATTGGAGGGATTGATGCATATCCCTCGAGAGGGATTGGCAGAAAACAAAATTCAATCAACACTACTTCATAGAAAATGTGATATCTCACAAACTGTATGTCAAAATTGCACGAAATTTGGGCGCAAGTAGCTAACATAATGGCGCACCCTTCAAAGAGATCATAGCCCATTTGGACACACTACCAGGGATCGGTACCGATCCTTATTGTGGGCCCAATGGGCTTGGAAATTTTTAGGTAGCCTCATCTTAGTCTCATGAAACTTCTATCAAAATTTTAGCTTGATACGTGCATGTCTTCCCTTATAAATGTAGTAGACATGGCGTTAGAAAAAGGATCTTCATTTTGCTTCTCTTCGTTTTGAACCTAGGCAACACTCTGTCAATTTGATTCTTTGATTTCGGGTTGTAACTGTAAACAAACTACATTATAATAAAAAGGATTATCTGGAGTGGACGTAGGTCGGAGTTAGGCGAACCACTATAAATCTTGTCTTTTTTACTTGCTTTCTTTTTTACTTTGTTTGTTCTCCATATTA
The DNA here is from genome assembly GCA_030765085.1 of Allium cepa. Taxonomy (NCBI): domain Eukaryota; kingdom Viridiplantae; phylum Streptophyta; class Magnoliopsida; order Asparagales; family Amaryllidaceae; genus Allium; species Allium cepa. The sequence continues at coordinate 441,315,277 of CM060929.1, forward strand.
TATTCTCTACATTAGTTACTCTCTGAGATCTGCAACATGATATTGGTACTTTCACATAATTGTATGTTGATAGCCAATTTTGATGCCATCATTTTGGTGCTTTCACTGAGAAGACTTGCACCTGCGGATTTGGAATCTAGAAGCTTAGATTTTGAAGCTTGGATACTTGGATATAGGAACCAATGGATAGGAAATCAACAAGGAAAGCGCTACTAGAAAGGAACCACTATAGTGGGAGTCAGGAAGCTTTCTCAGGTGCTGGAGCTAATCAAGCATCTATATACGTCACTAGGGATGAGATGGAAACGATGATGGATGTTATGTAGAAGAAGATGCTGAAAAGATAAGAGGAGATGATACAGAATTTACTCCGACGGATTGGACAAGCTAGAGCACAAAATCAAGGAAATAGAGCAGCAAGAGCTAATGACAAGTTTGACTAAGGAGTTGAAGCAACAAGAATCACTGGAAATTAGATTCAAGAACATGGAAATGGAGCCAATGGATAAAGGAATGGAATAGAGCAGCCGGTGGTAGTCCTTGGCTATCTTAGAGGGATCGATAACTGATCCCCAAAGGCTAGGGGCATGCCTCGAGTCTGGTTGATCACGATGTTGGAGGACTTGCGATCAATCCCCTAGAGCTTGGTGCGAATCAGAATTTGGATGCTCGATCGGAGGAACATGCTCCAGAATTCCCTCGTAGATCAGAGGGCAGCTTGGATATGATGATAGGAGACTACCATTGAAAGATAATGATAGGTTTGTAGAGATGATCAAGCGAGCTATTATGGAGGATTAGTGAAAAACGGATCTGGAGAATGTAAATAGAAGTCCATTTGCTCCTAATATCAGGAATACTCACAATCCACCATAATTCAAACTACCAGCAATCTTATAAAGGAAAGTCGGATCCAACTATATATATGATGAGGTATATATGGTACATGGAAGTACTGGTGGCATCGGAAGAAGTCTAACATGGTGTTTCCCCTTGTACTTAACGGATGTAGTTGCGCTATGGTTCAAATAGTTGGAAAGTGGTTCTATTAGCACATGAACGGAATTGGTCGAAAGATTTAAGAAGCAGTTTTGGGTTTACATTACTAGACCAAGAATGTGATGACATTGTTGTCAGTAAAGCAATGGGCAGGAGAATTACTCAAGAATTTCTTAACCAGGTTCAATGCGGTAGTTGTTTCGGTGGGTCGACCAGATCCATCAATGGTTTTGATGGCGACAGTGTCAAGAATTGCAGATAATTCAAATTTTAAGATATCGTTGATAAGAGATCCACCGATGTATCTAAGGGAATTCTACTATGAAGTAAAATGGTTTCTGAAAAAAGATGTGAAAGCTGATAAAGAGGCAATGAAAGTTAATACGGTACGAGGTGGAGAACCGCCTAGTGAAAGCTTAGGAAAGGACAAGGGTATGACGGAACATAGACAATAGCTTCGATGGATCAAAGCAATAGAGAGGAGAATCCAAATTCACTTCTTACTTAGAATTGAATGAAACCCTATAACAAATATATCTGGATACTCGAGGACGCTTTCCATATCGAAGGGAGGCAAGGAGGGAACCCTCCGAACAAGGACGGACATCGGGAAAGCGCTGCCTATTCCATGACTTGGATGGGCATAATACAATATGACTATAGGCATTTGAAAGATACCATTGAGGAACACGTGAGGAATGATCAATTACAACAATACATAAGGACTCGGGCTACGGTGGTGGTACAGGTGCAGCCACCATCCACCACGAATGAAAATGGCATTGGATCAAGGCAACATCATCAAATTGTCATCAATTGATCGGGATGGCATGGAATAAGTAGAAAACTCCACAGTAGAATGGCTTAGTCACTTACACATGTACGTGATCGAGGACAGTCCATAGGCATGCTGTACGATGATGATAAACCGTAATGTTAGGGTTTATGAAATTTGTTTTTTCTTCTTGATTGCTTCAAACTCTTGTTTTTTTAGTTTCATTTAAACTCTAGTTTATTGGTTGTATGGACTCTTATTTTATGGACTTAGGAATGCTTAGATTTGGATTAATGTAATGGATAACACAGGTAATCGGGTATGGATTATGCCTGGCAAGGGGTAGGTCGCTTCGCCCGAACATGATGGATCAACATACTCAGGTCATCGAGTATGGATTGTGCTCGACAATGATCCGGAGAGATCAACATCGTCGGGTATGGATTATGTTAACCATAAAGTCCACTTGAAAACAGAAATATGAAAGAAGGATAATAAGATTTATGTTTTGATGAAGAAATGGGTCAAGTCATTATGAAATACACAAAAAGGATGTTTTGAAGGCATTGAACAAGTACCGAAGGAGTCGAAGGCATCAACTACTCATACACTAAAAAGGCTTTCGATCTAGATGAAAATAGATGGGTCCTTCCGCCACTACCAACCTTTCAACATAGTTAAACAAGCAACGGTGACTCCAGAACCCCTTTCGAACAACACACCAAATATTTCGAAGACAAAGGTTTCGCCCTAAAGTGACCTTTTGGAAAGCATAGCAAGCCTTTCAAACCAGTTAAGATACATCCAGGATACCTGCGTTGAAAGGTGCTATAGAGAAAAGCAACACTCAAAAGTCAGCAAAGGAAAAGGAATAAAAGAAAACCAATTGACAACGTCGAGAGGAAGTATAACCTTTGACAACATTGAAGAGAAATACAGCTCTCGACAACATTCAACCGAAGTGCAAACCTTCCGACAAGGTTGAAGTGTTCACAACAACAAGTGAAGAAAACCTTTCGTTAAGGCTGCAGGGTTCACAAAAGTATATAAAAGGAAAACCTTTCGAAAAGCCGAAAGTTTCATGAAGGTATAAGAAAGGCAAACCTTTCGATAATTTCTAAAGGTTTACAATGAAATATAGAAAGCAAACCTTTTGACAATGTCGAAAGTTTTACAATGAAATATGAAAGGCAAGCCTTTTGACAATGTCGATATGTTTACAATGAAGGGCAAACCTTTCGACAAGGTCGAAAGGCTCATAACAGCATATAGAAGGAGACCTTTCGACCCAGTTGAAGGTAGGGAAGAGAAGGGACAAAGCAAGAAGCATAAGAGAACAGCTTTCGACGACGACGAAAGGTTCAAAACCCTCCAATCAAATCGAAAGGTTTAAGGCGGCATATAAAGGGAACCTTTCAACACAGTCGAACGGTAAGGCGCGGAAGGGGGCTAACCTGCATCTATAAATAAGACCCAAGGGGTCCAGTTTGGGGGGCTAAATTCTGGATACTGAATTCATTTTCTTTTCTCTACTTTCATAGCAAAAATTATACTTAGAGGTAACCCTAAATTGAATTAGGGAGAGTGAGCTCAATTTCTTGTAACTCATTTTGGATATGAATGAATTGGAGATGGCTTGTTCATGATGGATATTGGAAATAAGGAAGATCATTAGCTAGACTAATGATCAATTGCACATGATTTCAACCTTTTTCTTATAATCTCTTTTGATTAATGCTATATATATAATATTGACATAGATATCTCCAATCAAAACCCTCTTCATCGAAACCAATCTTTGATGTGGAAAATAAAAGTAACGATGATAAGGTGTCAACTATGTTGAATGCATAAGCCATGGGGATATCTAAATTGATCCTATATAAGGAAATGGAATAAGTTGTAGATCATCAAAATTTGGATTGTTTCGAAAGGAGAATACCTTTCAACTAAGTCGAAAGGTGTACTTCTTAAATGAATCTTGGTTTATATATCTAGTACCCAACCAAGATGGAATCCATTCGAGGGAAATTTGTTCTTTTGGGCATCATTAAAACCTTCGATGGGATTCTGTGAAAAGAATATTGACATTAAATGTATGAAAGCAATTAGAATTACATATAGGACATGCATCTCTTCTCTATGAAGACAAAGGGTTTCAAATGACACCTTTCATTGTGATCAAAAGGGAGGTTAAGGTCATCAATGATCAATTTCTTTCAACCCTTAAGAAAGATCGATTTTTACAAAGTGATGATTCTGAAAGTAAAATGATTGCGAATTACGTCAACCTAATCAAAAGGTTAGAAGGGCTTTGTCACACCTTTCGACAAAGTCGAAAGGTTTGACAATTTTCTTCTATCCGACCTAGGCGAAAGATTAGAGTGATCTCGTTAATAGCCTTTCGACAAGGTCGAAAGGTCTAGCTATTTTCTTCGACTCCAACTTAATCGAAAGTTTGGAGTGATCTTGCTAAAAACCTTTCGACAAGGTCGAAATATTTGACAATCTAATATATCATCAACCTGGTTGAAAGGTTGAAGCAGCCTCATTAACCTTTTAACAAGGTCGAAAGGTAAGTTCACTATGCCTTTCACCCAGATCAATTTAATTGACACATTTGATCCAAAGATACACTTTCAGAGATGAGAGTCATCCCAACCAAATTGTTATGTTCAAATAAAATTATCTTATAAAAGCACTGAGGATGCTGACATAATTTCCTATTAACATTTTTGGCGCTAGAAGGAGGGCTCGAACCTTCGACCTTGTTACTTTATATAAATTAATTATGATTCATTTCTCTTGCATAGGAAAAATGAGGTCAAAGCATTTAAGCACACTAGAATAGGGAGCAATACACACTACTGCCTTGGAGGAAAACATAGCTTCGACTTTCAACTTGGATGAAGTCATTCCAGGGAAAACTTCATCATCGGTAAAGTAGGATGAAAATGTGGTAAAAATCAATCGCTTGGAGCAACAACTGCAAGAAATGCAAGAGCTAGCTAAATGGCTTTATCTCAGAAATCATCAAAGACTCCAAGACAGACTCAAGGAGAAGAACCTAGGAGAGATCTAAAGACCAACTCCAAAGAATGAAAAGATAAGGTGGACCTGACCTCCTCAAAAAAGAAAGAACTTCCTTAACCAAGAGTTAATCATCAAGGAAGAATTCTCGACAAGTCATTAGAGCAGTCTGGTAGCTCAACATCTAAAGGGTATTGCCCAAAATGGAAAAACTATAATGATGTTGAAGCTTTTCTTAAAGATGTTGTTGAGAAGGCTATCAAGGACGTCATGAATTCTAAAAGGAAAAGAACCTTGGACGAGAATGTCAATGATAATGAGAGGGTGTCGCCTTTCACTGATGAGATCATGACAATAATAATTCCTCCATATGTCAAGATCCCTTCTTTGAAATATCATAGAAATTCAGATCTTGATGGTCACCTTATGGCTTTTGACAGCCCGATGGATCTGTTAAATGCTTCTGGAGAAGTAAGATGCCGATTATTCCTCGTTACTTTCCAAGGGGTGGCAGCCAAGTGGTATAGATAGTACAGAGAGAAAACTATCTACTCTTAGAAGTAGTTTTCTTATGAATTCTCAACACAATTCTACATTTGCAAGGATCCAACTATTGATTATATGGTCTTGGCAAACATAAAGCAAAGACAGGGTGAATCCTTAGGAGATTATTTGAGAAGGTTTAATACATAAGCTTTGAAGGCTAAAGACATGAATGATCAAGACAAGCTCATAGCCATCCACTCTGATTTAATCGAAAACACTCCTTTTTGAAAGCAGCTATTTGTCAATGGCTGCAAAGATCTACAAGACTTTCACTTCCAGGTTGATAAGTTCCTCTGGATGGATGAGCTTTACTATTCCAAGAGAAAGGCCACCCTCCTAAAGGAGGGAGGAAGATTTGGCTTTGATTGTAGCTATAAAAAGGTCACGTAGGAAGAGCCAATTGCTAATATAGTCGTTTTAAAAAGGCCACTGTCTTACATATACGCTACAGCTAAGGAAAGAGTCAACTTTTCAACCTCCTATAAAGCTAAGAATAATCCAGAGCGGAAAAAGGGAGGAGATTACTGTGCCTATCATAAAGCTAATGGCTATAAAATAGATGAATGTAGAGTGCTGGCCGGCATAATTCAAAAGTTGATCCAAGAAGGCTATCTCAAAGAATTTATCCAGGATTAACACAAAGCCCAATGAACTGAAACGGGTCCCCAAAAGTGTTTGGGCAACGTAGTAAATGTTTTGGAAGACAAAGACTCCCTCGGCTTAAGCCCACCAATTAACAGGATTGATGTGATCCATGGCGGGCCACATCCGGCAGGAAATAGTAAAGGAACTCGAAGCAGATATATCACGGAAGCCAAGGAGGGAATTTATTCTATTCAAGAGGAGCCCCCAACGAAGAACCCACAACTTCCAAATGCCTAATCCGGTGGTCACCCTGCAGGAGCTGCGCAAAGGAGTCCACCATCCTCATAACGATCCTCTTATGATCACTGCACAAATTTGGCTGTCAATTATCTCCAAAATTCTAGTTGATACAGGAAGTGCAGCTAATGCCATCTTCAAACATTCTTTCGATCAGAAGAATATCCCATAACATAAATTAGAGCTAAGCTCCGAGCTAATATTTGGTGCAACAATAAGGGATCAACTCCGATGGGGCAAATAAAGCTACTTGTTCAAATGGGGGTGCCTTTGAGTTGTCGAACATTTGAAACCATCTTTGTGATAATTGACCAACCCTCCTACCACGATGCCTTTTTTGGCAGGCCAGCCCTCGATGAGATTGATGCTTTCGTCTCGCCAAGGTACCTCATGGTAAAATTCTTGACAAAGCGAGGCTAGGGGACTGTGTGGGGAGAACAATTTAGCTCCCCTGAAATGTATTTCGCCATGGTCAATGTATACAAAAGGGAGTATTCTTCTTACTTTGATTCTTCTACCCTTTTACAGCCTTCGGATCATGGATTTTCACATTCGACATTCGAAACAATGATTAATGATAAGAAGTCTAATAAGCGTATATATCAAAGTACATTTCTGCAGGGAACAAAAGAAAGAGGATTGACGCTAATTCAGCAGAAGAAGGTTCGATAGTCATAGAGTTTGACTGTTGGGGCGAGATAGAGAGAATAAGGCCCATTGAGGGCCTTGAAGAAACCCATATAGATTTTGAAGATGCTTCTAGGGTAGTCAAAGTTGGAAAAGATCTTGAAGTAAAGTTAAAAAAATATTTGATGTAGTTTCTCAAAGACAACAAGGATGTATTTGCTTGGTCACTTCTGATATGGTAGGACTTGATCCGACTGTTATGTCTCATGCTCTCAATATCAACCCAGGAGAAACCCCAATAAGGTAGAAAAAGAGGCAATTGGACAAAGTTTGGACAGATGCTTTAAAGGAAGAAGTTGATAGGATCCTTGAAAATGGATTAATTTGGGAGGTATATTATCCAAAATGGTTCGCCAACCCAGTCCTGGTGAAGAAGTCAAATGGGAAGTGGAGAACATGCATTGACTACACATATCTAAATAAAGCATGGCCACATGATTGTTTTTCTCCACCATGAATAGATCAGTTAGTGGATGCAACGAGTGGACACAAGTTGTTATCCCTCATGGATGCTTATTCAGGATGCAATCAGATTCTGATGTTCAAGCTACATGAGGATCCTACCAGTTTCATAACAGAATAGGGAATCTACAGTTACAAGGCCATGCCATTTGGGCTAAAGAATGCTGGGGCCACTTATCAAAGAATGGTTAATCGAATGTTCAAGGAATACATTGGCAGAAATATGAAAGTTTATGTTGATGATATGCTGGTAAAGTCCAGCGAGCCCGAGAACCATCTTAAGGATCTGGAGGAAATGTTCGAGATATCGCGGAAATATCAAATGAAGTTGAACCCGCAAAAGTGCTCTTTTGGGGTGCACTTTGGGAAGTTCTTAAGCTACCTAATAAGTGCTCAATGAATAGAAGCAAGTCCCGATAAAATCCAAGCCATAAAGGATATGGCCGAACCTAAAACTAGCAAGGAAGTTATGTGCTTAAATGGAAGGTTCGCTACATTAAGCAGGTTTATATCAAAAGCTACCGATAAGTGTATACCGTTCTTCGATGTGATTAAGAAAAAGAAGAACTTCGAATGGGGAGAGGATTGAAGGAAAGCTTTCTTGGAGTTAAATAGCCATTTGGAAAAACCACCGATAATCTAAGTCCCGAAAACGGAGAGGTATTGTACCTATACATGGTAGTATCAGAACATGCGGTTAGCTCGGTACTCATTAGAGAAGAAAATGGAACACGGCTTCCGGTATACTATGTAAGCAAACGACTAAAGGATGCTAAATTATGATACCCGGTTATAGAAAAATTAGCTTACTGCTTGGTTCTCACAGCTCGAAAGCTCAGAGCATACTTTCAAGCACATTCAATCAAGGTATTAACCAATTTTCCACTTAAGCACATTTTTTTAGGAAGCCTAAGACTTCTGGAAGATTAGTGAAATGAGGGATTAAGCTCAGTCAATATGATATAGAATTTCAACCACATGCAGTAATCAAAAGGCAAGCACTGGCAGACTTTGTTAATGAATGCACCGGTTTTATAAAGGAACAATTGGAAAAAGAGAAAGACCAGAAGTCCATATGGAAACCATTTATGGATGAGGCATCAAATGAACAAGGTGTTGGCGTAGGGTATGTAATCATAACCTTGGATGGACATCTTTTGAACTATGCCATGAAGCTAGGATTTCCTACAAGTAATAATGTGGCAAAACTAAAATCGATGGTAGCAGCTTTGGCACTAGAGCTGAAAATCCCATAAATACAAATTTTTAGTGACTTACAGCTAACGATCAATCAAGTGAAGCAGGCATTTCGAACAAAGGACCCCAAACTATCTTTATATGTAAAGAAGATATTGCAGATGCATGTTTTGTTTGATGATTTTTCGGTGAATCAAGTTCCAAGGGTAGAAAATGCACAGGCAGATTCTTTAGCAAAATTGGCCAGCTCAAGGGGAGCACCAGAGACACGAACTGTCCCCGTCGGATATCAAGAAAAGCCAATTATTGTAATGGAAACATCCAAACAAGGGAAATAATTGCTGGTTATGATGAGATCTCAAGCCAAGTCTCAAAGGAGAGAGGAAATAAAAAGTGGTAACGAGTTAATGAATGGAAGAATGGACCAACCCAATCTAAATAGCACATATGATGATACATGGATGTTTCCTATTGTTGAGTACTTGTTTAAAGGAACATTACCATCAGATAAAGGAGAAACAAGAAATATCAAGAGACATGCTCCAACCTTTGTTATGATGGACGAAATCCTCTATAAGAAGGGATATTCTCTACCTTATCTTAGGCATGTAAGCACAAATAATGGAATGAAATTAATGACAAGCACACAAAGGGTTATGTGACAACCATTCAAATGGAATAAATCTTGCAAAGAAAATAACGATGCATGGATTTTACTGGCCCCATATAGTAAGCCAAGCCATTGATTATGTGAAAAGATGCGAGCAATACCAAAAATATTCAAAAATACCCAGGTTGCCTCCAAGTCAATTAACTCCAATCACGAGTCCATGGCCCTTTGATGTATAAGGAATAGGTTTGATCGGCTTATTGCCATTTTCAGAAGGTGGAGAGAAATATGTTATAGTGGCCATCGACTATTTTACTAAATGGGTTAAAGCCAAGCCGCTTTCGAAAATCACTTCCGAGAACTGTTATTAAGAATATCATAACCGGGTTCGAGATTCCTCAGAAAATAATTTCTAACAATGGAACACAATTTAAGAGCGAAGAATTCTCCCAATTCTGCCACAAAAATGGGAAAAGTTTTTCATCTATCGCACATCCAAAGGCCAATGAAGTAGTTGAGGCTGCAAATAAAACCATAAAAACAGTTCTGAAAAAGCGACTAAATAAGGCAAAAGGAAATTGGGTAGAAGAATTATCATTAGTGTTATGGGCCCACTGAACATCTGCTACGACGACAATGGGACATACCCTGTATTCTTTGACATATGGGTATGAGGCAATGCTACCAATCGAGATTAAGATACCCTCGCACCGAAGGATTGCCTACGCATTTGATAAGAATCAAGAATCGAAGAAAAACTCACTGGACTTAATACAGGAGCTGAGAGATGAAGCAGTAGTAAAAACCGTCGAATATTAGAGAAGGATTTCGAAATATTATAGCTCGAGAGTAAGAGCTCGATCATTCAAGAGGGGGATTTGGTACTCCGTAGAGTAATGGCCAATACTAAGAATCCTGCAGATGGATGCCCAGGACCAAACAAGGAAGGACCATTAATCGTATGCAAAGTAATTTCCCCAGGAGCCTACAAATTATGTCGCCTAGATGGAAATATGGTGCCTAGAACATGGAATGTTGAACATTTAAGGCCATACTTTCTTAAAATGGATTAATAAAGAGCTTATTTTTACAAAGAGAAAATATACATGGTTGGAAGAGAAACGCTCTTCGAATTTAGATACTACCTAAGATGGTAGAAAAGCCTCTGTCCGCGTCGAGATGGCCAAGGCAGAACGCCTCCTGGAGGGAGGATGGAGTAAGCTTTTAGCCGTGCCATAAGATAGCCGGGTTAAAGCATCGAACAAGCCCTTATCCGCACCACGCTATGACCAGGGTAAGTCACCTCTTGGAGGGAGGATGGAATAAGCCTTTAGCCGCATCATAAGATGGCCAGGTTAAAGCACCAAACAAGCCTCTGTGCACACCGCTAAAGGGCCAAGATAGGGCGCCTCTTGGAAGGAGGTCGGGTAAGTCTTTAGTTCCAGCCTCTAAGATGAGTGAACCAACCAGACAATGGATTAAGATGTCCAGGCCCGAGAAGAGGCCCACCAAATAATGGACGAAGATATCCAAACCCAAGAAGAGGCACATTCAGCAAAGGACTAAGATGTCCAAGCTCAAGGAGAGGTTCATAAAATCTGGAACTAAGATGTTCAAGCTCAAGAAAAAGCATATCTGATTATGGACTGAGAGGTTCTAGCTCAAGAGGCGGCCAATCGGATTATTTCTATATATATTCAGAACCTGAAGGGTTCATACATATCGAAGAAGACAGAAATAAGGGAGAAGAACAGAACTCTGCTTACTATTGCCCGAATCTGGGTTTCGAGATCTTCATCTCTAAACATCATCAATTAATACCCGAATATGGGTTTCAGGACTTTTATATTTGAATCTCATCAATTAATACCCGAGTCTAGGTTTCAGGACATACATTTCGTGACTTCATTTACAAATACCCGAATCTGGGTTTCGGGAGACGATCACAATTATTACTACACCCGAATCTGGGTATAAGAACATTATTGATCACTACAATTGTTCACATTAGAGCCTGGTTTTTGGGATTATATCTAACCTCGTCTTAATGCCCTAATCTGGGTTCAAATTACCTATCAAAGAAATGGTTTTCATGGACTTCTAGTTATTCAATATGCGCCCCCAATGAAGGCAAAAGATTCCCGTTTTAACAATTATCAGCTTACACAAATATGTGCCCTAATCTGGTCCGAATATTCTTTCTGCAAAGAGGATTGATTCAAATATGTCCTTATACGGACTCAAAAATTAATACGAGAATCATATTACTAATCCCCGTTTAGTTGGACATAAAAACCTGAATCTGGGTATAGAAATGCTGTATACAGAACTATTTTCGGGGTATTGTCATATGGATTCTAGATTTCATGTTACCAATCTCTAAACTTCACGAGGAAGAAAAAGTTATGAAGAATGAGAAAGCTATGCATACTTTGTCCTAAAGAACTAAAGCTTCTTTCATACAAGGGGAAGGGGCAAAATGTTAACCATAAAGTCCACTTGAAAACAGAAATATGAAAGAAGGATGATAAGATTGAAGTTTTGATGAAGAAACGGGCCAATTCATTACGAAAGACATAAAAAGGATGTTTTGAAGGCATTGAACAAGTATCGAAGGAGTCGAAGGCACCAACTGATCATACAATGCAATAGCCTTCGATCTAGATGAAAGAGATGGGACCTTTCGCCACTACCAACCTTTCGACATAGTTTAAAAAGCAATGATGACTCTGAAACCCCTTTCGCAAGCAGTCAATAGTGTTCCCTCAACTACACATCAAACCTTTCGAATATAAAGGTTTTGCCCCAAAATGACCTTTTGGAAAGCATAGCAAGCCTTTCGAACCGGTTATGACACATCCAGGATACCTTCCAACAGCGTCGAAAGGCGCTACGAAAAAAAGCAACACTCAGAAGTCAGTAAAGGCAATGAAATAAAATAAAACCTTTCAACAATGTCGAGAGGAAGTACAACCTTCAACAACAATGAAGAGAAATACAGCTCTCAACAACATTCAAGCGAAGTGCAAACCTTTTGACAAGGTCAAAAAGTTCACAACAACAAGTGAAGACAAACCTTTAGTCAAGGCTGTAGGGTTCACAAAAGTATATAAAAGGCACACCGAAGGCATAAGAAAGGCAAACCTATCGAAAATGTCGAAAGGTTTACAATGAAATATGGAAAGAGAACCTTTCGACAATATCGAAAGATTTACAATGAAATTTGAAAGGCAAACCTTTCGACAATGTCGAATAGTTTACAATGAAATATGATGGGTAAACCCTTCGACAAGGTCGAAAGGCTCATAACAGCATATATAAGGAGACCTTTCGGCCCGGTTGAAGGCATGGAAGAGAAGGGACAAACCAAGAAGCACAAGAGATCACCTTTCGACGAAAGGTTCAAAACCCTTCGATCAAGTCAAAAGATTTAAGGCGGCATATAAAGGGAACCTTTCAACATAGTCGAAAGGTAAGGTGTGGTAGGGGACCAACCTACATCTATATACAAGACCCAAGGGGGTCCAGTTTGGGGGGCCGGATTCTGGATATTGAATTCATTTTCTTTTCTCTACTTTCATAGAGAAAATTGTACTTAGAGGTAACCCTAAATTGAATTTGGGAGAGAGCTCAATTTCTTGTAATTCATTTTGGATATGAATGAATTGGAGATGTCTTTTCATGATGTACATTGGCAACAAGGAAGATCATTAGATCATTAGCAAGATTAATGATCAATTGCACATGGTTTCAACCTTTTTCTCATATCTCTTTTGATCTATGATATATATATATATAAGATCGACTTAGATATTTCCAATCGAAACCCATCATCATCGAAACTAATCTTTAATATGGAAAATAAAAGTAACGATGATGAGGTGTCAACTATGTTGAATGCATAAGCCATGGAAATATCTAAATCAATCCTATATAAGGAAATGAAATAAGTTGTAGATCATCAAACTTGGGTTGTTTCGAAAGTAGAATATCATTCGACTATGTCAAAAGGTGTACTTCTTAATTAATCTTAGTTTATATATCTAGTAACCAACCATGATGGAATCCATTCGAGGGAAATCTGTTCATTTGGGCATCATTGAACCCTTTGAAAGGATTCCATGAAAAGAATATTGACATTATGGGGATGAAAGCAATTAATTACAAATAGGACATGCATCTATTTTCTATAAAGATGAAGGGTTTCAAATGACACCTTTCAATGTGATCAAAAAGGAGGTGGAGGTCATCAATGATCAATTGCTTTCAACCCCTAAGAAAGATATAATTTGATAAAGTGATGATTCTAAAAGTAAAATGATTGTGAATTACATCAACCTAATTAAAAAGTTAGAAGGGTTTTGTCACACCTTTCGACAAAGTCGAAAGGTTTGACAATTTACTTCTATTCCAACTTAGTCGAAAGGTTACAGTGATCTCGTAACAGCCTTTCAACAAGGTTGAAACATCTAGCTATTTTCTTCTATTCCAAATTAATTGGAAGGTCGTAGCAATCTTGCTAAAAACCTTTCGACAAGGTCGAAAGATTTGACTATCTAATATATCATAAACCTGGTCAAAAGGTTGAAGCAGCCTCATTAATCTTTCGACAAGGTTGAAAGGTATAGAGGTTCACTATTCATTTCACCCAACTCAGTTTAATTGAGACATTTGATCCAACGATACACTTTCAGAGGTGAGAATCATCCAAACCACATGGTTATGTTAAAATAGAATTATCTTATAAAAGCATTGGGGATGCTGACTAGATTTCTTGTTAACAGATTATGCTCAATGAGGGATAGATCGCTTCACTCGAACGTGTTGGGTCGACCTACTCAAGTCATCGAGTATGGATTGTGCTCGACAAGGATCCAGAGAGATCAAAGTCATCAGGTATGGACTATGCCTGGCAAGGGGTAGGTCGCTTCGCTTGAACGCGATGGATCGGTCTGCTCAGGTCATAGAGTTTGGATTGTACTCCGCAAGGATCCGGTGAGATCAAGGATTTGGATTAGGATAACAAACCAAAGAGGTTATGGATTTGTATATCAGCTTCGAATAGCTATTTCGATATGGGCTCGTAGCAGCTTGGATTTGACTAACGACCTGGTGACGTCAAGGATTTGGATAAAACAATACAGAGGGATTGTGGATTCTGAATGGGATATTTACTTGGAATGGTCATGGATTTTCCTAACGATTCGGAGAGATCATGGATTTTGATTGGAAACGGATTGGATAATATGGCTATCGATGGATTATGAACTACAGATTTTGGACTTATGGCAATTCAAAATAGACCTTGCTATTGAAGGCATGTTTTGGGGGGCAAAGTGTTAACCCACCTTTCAACAAGGCAGTACACAGGCAGATTTTACGCAACAGACATCATGATCATCAAGACGAGAAGCACAGAGAAACGATTACCAAACTCGGAGATCCGTTATAAACGAGACTATGGAGGATGGTCAAGCAGATTCGGGTCGGATCCTTAATTTTTATCCCACTCAAGATGAAATTGGTTTGAAGTGATAAGGAAGGCCTCATGAGGCTACATTTCAAATTTTAAGTCGATCGGAGTTCGTATGCTAGAGTTATGGGCAAAGAGGGATCAGATCATATTCAGCTCATTAGCACAATTCAACGCCGAACGCTCCAAAACTCGGCAACCACAAGGAGATTGAAGTGAAACTTTGGAAACAAGACAAGGGGACCCTAGGTATTCTATCTTAGGGATAGCATGACATTTGGAGAATTTAGAGGGATCGACATCCATCCCTCAATAGGGATCGATATCTATCCTTCTTAGGGATCGGCTAAACCCAACTTCATAACAAAGATCGATCAATATATCAACATCTACACATCCAATTGATATGAAACTTTGAGGACAAGCTAATTAGAACATGTGCAACACCTCATAGGGATTGCATAGCATTTAGAGTAAGTTTGAGGGATCGGTACCTATCCCTCCAGAGGGATCAGCTATAATCAGCCTTAGTACCATATTGCAACAAAGATCGGTCAATAACTTGAGTTCTACTAATCCAATTAGCATGAAACTTGAAGGCTATATGTAATATAACATGGAGAAGCTCCCCAACGGTTCATATGTCATTTGGAGAAGATTGGAGGGATCGATACCTATCTCTCTAAAGGAATCGATAGAAAATAGAATTCAAGCAATACTATACGGAAAATGCGATATCTCACAAAACATACGTCGGAATTGCATGAAATTTAGGGAGAAGGTAGCTAACATCATGAGGAACCCCTTAAAGAGATTGTAGTCTATTTGGACACAATAATAGGGATCGATACCGATCCCTACTGTAGGCCCTAACGGGCTTGAAAATTTTTGGGTGGCCTCTTCTTGGCCTCCCAAACTTTCTGTCGAAATTTCAGCTTGATTTATGCACATCTTCCCATATAAATATAGTAGGCATGGCATCAGAAAAAGGATCTTCATTCTACTTCGTTTTATTTTGAACCTATGCTACACTCTGTTAATTTTATTCTTGGATTTCAAATTGTAACTGTAAACAAACTACAGTACAATAAAAAGGATTATTCTGGAGTGCATGTAGGCTGGAGTTAGCCGAACCGCTATAAATTTTGTCTCATTTTTACTTGCTTTCCTTTTGGATTTCTTTGTTCTTCATATTATATTCTCTACATTAGTTACTCTCAGAGATCTGTGACTTGATATTGGTGCTTTCACATAAGTGATTGTTGGTGGCCAATTTTGACGCCAACATTCACCGACTATAGTATTTTATTTTCCACTATAGTATATTGTATAACTATCAGCAATTATAAGATCAAAAATTAATTACTATCCAACTGATGAGGTTTGTTTTTAACTTTGATATACCTTGTATCTTGGAGCGATAATTTATACTTTCTTTGTTATATTATATGTTATTGTTTCCGCTGTGAGATTATGTTTTCCCTGTTTGTTCTTTTTATTTTACCCTAACAATCTGCCTTTCCAGCATATACGGTGGATTATTTAGTGCCGACTTTAGATGGTCGAAAAGGCGGGTCATATACCTAGATCCCCTTTCATTCCTACCATAACCATGGGTGCATAATGGAGACATAATTATACATCTTAGACTAAAGTGTATTGTCAATTCTTAGAAAGTATACAAAAGGAATGACATAGCTGCATAATCGTTGATAAATATAGATCTACTCCCTTAGAATCTTCGCATTTAATTTTCTCAAGAGACTATTTAGATTAATATTAGCCACAAACCATCTTAAGAGTGCAAAATCCAAACAATCTTTCGAATACTATTATCCAAGGCTCATACTATTATCAATTCGCGTATGACTAGATATACAGGATAAATTTATAATAATTATTTTCATGGTATATATTGTATACACATTACATATTTATAGTTTTTCGTCTTCTTTTTAGAGTTCGGGAAATGCTCATGATTAGTATGATGAAGCATACAAGCATGCTAATTTGTTAATGCGGACTACTACTGATACAATTAGAAGCAAGATGAGTTGGTTTGTAAAGAGGATGGAGTAGCTTAGGTGATAGAAATAGATGTATTTTATGATGTATGATATGGTGAAACTTTATGGTATTTTATGACATAAATTGTGGTAAAACTATTTACGTTATGATGTATGATGTAAAATGTTATGGTTTTTGTGACGTATGTTGTGTGAAACTATTTATGTTATGGGGTATTTTCTTTATTTTAGTGTTGTCTCTGTCACGAACGGGATTTTCAACCTTCAAAAATCGACATCAATACGTCCATTGTGTTACATGCCAAACAATCGAATGACAGAAATACCAGATCGTTAGGGAAAAGAAGAAAGAGGTAGAAGAAGAAAACAGAAATAACAACACAGAATCTCACAATCGCAGCGGAACAATATATAGCAGATAACAACTGATCTTTATACAAAAAAAACTATAACTATTTTTATACATTACATCATCAGAGTACAACACAAATTAATGGCACAGTACTCAGTACTGGATAGTTAAATTCACTTGTCCTCACAGAACTGAATAAATAGCCTACAATACACAGCGGAATATAAATCAGATACGGGTAATACGTCTTCGCAACCCAGCTCGTCTCCTAAGCTTCATAGCATTCTATCCTGTATCTGTAATACTCGGTC
The DNA here is from genome assembly GCA_030765085.1 of Allium cepa. Classification (NCBI taxonomy): domain Eukaryota; kingdom Viridiplantae; phylum Streptophyta; class Magnoliopsida; order Asparagales; family Amaryllidaceae; genus Allium; species Allium cepa. The sequence goes on from CM060929.1 coordinate 441,332,628, forward strand.
TGACCCGACCATTATAATAAAATAACAGCCGAGTTAGTCTGAAAAATCAGCATGAGAAAACACACTCAATTTGAATTATTAAAGGTATCAAAATCCTTTGAAAATCAAAGGTATCTCATAAGACCATGCCACAAATAAACATGAAGGGTTTTTACTTTACGATAACTAAAAACACTTCATATCAAATCCTCTGATACTATAATAGTGTCTAAGTACAAATACTTATTCAAATAGCTGAAATGCTTGCATCTCACATTTCAACATAGTTGGGCACAATCAAAACTGTACGGCGCTTATTGGAGAATGGATTCCATTTGAATGACTAGGCACTGAGGTACCACCTATCACAGTACATATCTAGAACAGCGTACCGAGGACCACGCCGGGATCCCCTACATCACAAGACTGGACTATCCCTGATCTGGATAGACTGAATATGCTATCACCCCGGGTGTTCCCACCTTTTTCCAAGCTCCTTCCATAATCGTAGTAATAATATCCGAGGATATCCAGAAAGGTGAGGAACATACCTACTTGGGTGCTACCCACTTAGCCTTGCTGCATCTCCCCTGTTTTTCAGTCATTCTTGGTTGATGAGGTTAGAGGCTACGATTAACTTTTTAGAAATATTCACTTGGAATGCTTATTTTCCTCCAATGACAATGTACTGATAGCATTCATCCATACAAGTCCGTTCTGTGTCCGAACGGAACCGAAGGCGCTATTCCTACTACATCTATTTTGGAATCACCCTCAGGATTAGTAGTGATTAGCCCCTTGCACTTCACTGCTGCATCTTCGACTCTATGCCCTTGTCTTTATTTTTGAAAACATACTCGTTGGATCGATGTGGTTTTTCAGATAACAAATCCGATCCCAGTCTCTTCGAAACAACGTTCGCTATTTTCGGCAAACTAAACCCCAGTTCTTTAGGAAATTAACAGACGAAAATAACATCGGAGATCACCTCCTAACCGTTAATGGACGGATTTCCTGATCAACGTCCTACAAGAACGGAACGAGTTTATACGTACAGTATTGCATCTCAAACGGTAACTGTACCATATAATTCCCGTGCTCCTTCTAGATATTTCCAAAGTTATATTTAGGTCCAGATTTGATTGTTGGTTATTTAACTATCAAATAAACAATCAATTCAACCAAATTCTTCATTTTCACTAGAAAACCCCAAGTCTTATTTAATTTAAATTTAAAATAAATTAAATCTCTTTATCCAAAAGTATGTGTTTATCTTATCGAATTTAGTATATTCACAAAGTATCATTCCCAAAAAATATTTGAAAACCCTTTTAAAACAATATGGAAAGTACCACTGCGGTATCAAACCATGGATCACAGCATAATGGTTACGTCTCTATCCTAGAGAAATCCAAAATTAACTACAGGGACTAACTACCTCCAATTTACGCCACGCAAGTATACCATTACTTCCCGAAATCTTTATTTTAAAAAATTTCTCAAAATAATGCTTGTAAATTCTAAAATAAATTTCAGGTTAACTTTAGACAAAACTACTCCTTAAATAAAAGTTATTGAAAATAATATTAATATTAAATAATTTATTCCTTTGAAATAAAAATATCGATTACTTCTTAAATAATAATTAATTTAATATAAACTAACTTAATTTGCAGTTTAGTACTTACTTAAACTCATTTTAAACAACTAAATAATTAGTTTCTGAAATATTCTTTAAACATTTAAATTTTCTAGTTAATATTTCAAAATTCCCTTTTTAAATAACTTAACTTCTCAGAAAATTTTCAACTTCCATATAGCCAGTCCAATATTCATAAATCCTTTTCGATGTATTTCCAATTTAATTTACATACCAATTTCGTAAATTCCTTTTTCACATTTCTAAAAATTAAATCTACCATTTATTTTTTAGGGACAGTTTGGCATAGGCCCATAATAAGTTTCAAAATAAACCAAAAATCCAACAAAAAAGTCTGCAAATTAGGTCCCTAGAATTACGTTACCAAATAATGGCATACACTTATGCAATTATTCAGTGAAAAATTGTATATATTTACGCAATTATATCAAAAAATTACAGACATTTTCACAATTATTCACTAAAAAATTGCGGAAAATTACGCAATTATTCACCAAAAATATTGCGGAAATTTCCATAATTATTCACCAAAAAAATTGCATAAATTTATGTAGCTTTTGGATATAATTGCATAAATATCTGTAATTATTCAGTGAATAATTGCATAAATATATGCAATTACTTAGTAACTTAACTCTAGAGACCTAATTTCCATATTTTTTAATGGGGTTTTGTGTATTTTGAAACTTATTAGGGACCTGAGCCTAATATTCACTATTTTTTAACCGATTTACCCATTTCCTTATAGATCCTTATCGTGAATTTATAATTCCCATTTGTCCACTGATAATTTACTTTACTTTATTTATAAACTTCGTTATAAATTTCATAGTCTTGTTTTCCGTTTTATCACTGTTTCACAACACTTGATCGATTTTAAAATCGATCTTCTATATTAAATTCCATTTTTAATTAAAATTTCTTAAATAATCCATGATATATTCCAAAGTCCACTAATTTCAGATCTCACTTCCTTTTTCTGATTTAAAATCTTATTTATTTCCGAAGCATCAATTTCATATTTTAGTTTCAATTTTCCTTTTTATTTTCCCAAACTATTTTAAATCTCAATTTTAAAAATAAATCCTTTTTTCACTTAAACAGAGATCGATTTAATTTTTATTATTAAAAATCCTTTTCTTTATGCTTTTCCCAAAATCCTTGTTTTCCATATTCCAAAATTTATTAAGTATAAATTCAGAAACCAAACTATTCATTTTACCCAAAATTCATTTTCTTTAACAAATCCAAATTTCACTAAAAATATTTTTACTTCAGATTTTCCTTTTTTATTTCCTTTCTAAATTTTAAATATTTTTCGTTGGTATTTAGAAATACCAAAATCTAACAAGTAATCCCATAATACTTCAAAATCACGCAATAGTTTATCAAAGATTATTCTGAATATGAAAATAAATTCAAAATTTTTGAGAAATCCAGTTGGATCCCTCCAACCTGTTTCCCTACATCCACAAATGTTAATGCAATATAAAAATACCAATCCCACTTCGAGGGGGATATCACGATATATAAGATCATCCACTATTATGCAGGACGCATAGGGTCTCATCCACAATATATATATATATGTGTGTGTGTGTGTGTGCGGGAATACTAATCATTCCAATATGTATACTACTATATATAATATCACATCCAACTGATAATTATTTATCAATTTAACCAATTGATCAACAATTAATTTTAACTATTTAAAATTAATACGGTAATCCAAAATTGAGTGAGATTAACTCACCTTGACTTTCTGCCACTTTCGCGTTCCGTTTTTGATTGACTCCGAGCGCGTTTGAAATTATCTAAAAATTTCAGAAATTATGAATTCATCCAAACCATTTTCAATGAGTAGATGGCGACATCACGATCCCAATGAATCTTGAATAGTTCGAATCGGACCTCATATGCGTGAGATATAAATTTTATAAGTTTCACAAGAATTTTAAATATAAAATTACAAATTTTTTTCTTTTTTTTAACAAAACAAGCCCATTACCTGATGTTCGGCCCAACCCACACTACCTTCTTCCTTTATTCACAATCGCTTGGAATCCAAAAACATAGCCAAGACTGGTGCACGTTCAGGAACAACCACACCACCACCCATCGACCTAAAGCCATAAAGCTTCATCTCCTCGCGATCTCCACCCAACCCACCACCATTCCCCCACCTCACACGCCTCAATCACCAATTTACCGAAGCATCACTTCACGACAAGGTGATTTCTCACTCCCCAATATGCCAGCGGACCATCCAATTTTTCGACCATATGTGCGTCTTCGCCTCACGATCCAAATTACAGCCTCCACTTCACCTATCGCCACCCCGAAACCCAAGAACAAGGAACCTTAGCCTGCATCGCAAAATATCGACCACCCAAAATGCTGCCGCACCATACAATAACATACCAGGTTGAAGAGAATCAAGCAACTTGAATTTTGAAATTTGTTTCACCATTTAAGCGTGTATTTTGTAAGCTATGAATTTTTGAACTTCGATTTTTCTTTTACTATCAATGAATTGTTCGGCTGTGATGTCTAAAAAGGAGTGAAAAAAGGGAAAACGTGTTTGAATGGTTAATGAACAATGACTGAAGTGAAGGAGAAAAGGTTGATGTGAATATAAATTTCAATCAATATAAATATAAATTTATTTAAATTTAAATCGTCTCGATTTCACAACTTAAAATTTTGACCTCCTATCGAGACGTGCCGCTAGGCATTCATAATGCTATACCCCTATTTTGAACGCGATGGTAAAGGTTTCGAGTCCTAATTCGATCGTATGGAGAAATATCTTTTTGGACCCAATTATTATATTGAATTTTCGATAAAAATTTCGGCGCATTTACATACCGTACGGCCAAACGATAACCCCAAAAGATACGAAATTTGAAATCCAAAAATAATACACTATCACGGATCAATGGAACTAGTTTCGTCAAAATCCAAGACTGTGCCTCGGAAGACTAATTTTAATTGTCAATTTAAACGATATATATTTAAAACTAAACAAATCACTTTTAAATTCAATTTTAAAATTTTTATTATCTTCAGTATTATCAATATGAATTTTATAAGCCTTTAAATTATTTTTATCAAGCTTAAAACTCAAGATTCACTAATTTATCCAATATTCAATTATTAATTTCAATAATTAAATTAATTATAAATAGTTATATTTAAAATTCAAGTCAAAAATTAACTTTTAAATATTTAAAATCAATTAAATATTTCAATTTCAAATATCTGAACTTTCGGGTCGTTACATTCTGTGACGACCCGCCCTTCTCGATCCTCGAAAATCGACACAAAATACTTCACAGTATAATATGCCGACGATCAAGTGCCGGAAAAGGCAGATTATTAAGGGAAAAGAAAGGAGATAGAAGGTAGAAGGAACTAAACGATATCAGAATCTCGCACTCGCAGCGGAACAAAATATAATATATAATATCATCTCTTTACACAAAATGAAAACTATATCTGTTTATACAATATATCATCATAGTATCACAAACAAACAACAATTACCAGCCTGACAATTTCAAACGAGCGCAGCAATGGATATAAACAAGTGCGGATAATACGTCTCGGACTCCAGCTCCTCTCCTGAGCTCCATAGCATCCTATCCTGAACATATAATACTCGGTCTGACCCGAGCATTATATTGAAATAACACCCGTGTCAGTCTGGAATACCAGCTGATAATAATACACCCAAATTGATTATTAAAGTTTCAAAAATCCTTTTGAAAACAAAAGCATCTCGTAAGACCACGCCACAAATAAACATGTCGGGTTTTTACCTTACGATAGCTAAAACGTTTCTTATCAAAATCCTCTGATATTATAATAGGGTCTATATACAAATACTTATTAAAATAGCCGAAATTGTTACATGATTAAATTCCAGCTACTAGCCACAAAGTGGGTAATACAAACAAAACTCGTAAAAGACGCGTAGAGAGAATGAATTTCCAACTAATGACTAGGCACTGGGGTACCACCTGTCACAGTACCTAGTCTAGATTAGTGTACCGAGGACCACGCCCGATCGCCTGCAACACAAGGCCGAGACTACCTCTTACTGGATAATCCCGAGTAAGATCACCCCACGGTTGGGATCAGCAACCGCACCACTAAGCCGAAATAAAGGGACATCTAGACAGAGATGACCTCACCATGAAATGGGTGCCACCCACCTAGCCTTGCTGCATAACCCCTGATTTTCAGGCATTCCCGGTTGATGAGGCTTGAGGCTAAGCGTTACGTTTTAGAACGTTTCACTTAGAATGCCCATCGCCTACCCGACGATGTTCCGAAAGCATCGTCCATACAAGTCCGTTCCGGGTTCGAACGGAACCGAAGGCACTAGTCCTACTACATCCATTTTGGAAAAATCCTCAGGGTTAGTAGCAACTAGTCCTTACACTTCACTGCTTCATCTCCACTCCGAACTCGTCTTCCTCACGAAAACGTATAAACCAGATCGAAGTGGTTTTCGAGAAATTAATCCTGATCCTGGTCTCTTCGAAACGATCAACGCATTGGCCAATATTGATAGTCGGTGATTGAACTATCAATTAACATCCATAAGCATCCATCACACAATAAATAATTTCCCACATTATTTATTTTCCTCAAAAATATATTTGCAAGATATATTTCCATTTTCAAACCCTTTTGAAACAGTTTTCAAGCCCAACTCTTCTCAAGGAATAAATTCCCAAAGCTTTACTTCCTCTGAAAACATCCAAGTACCAATACTTAAGATTTAAAATAATTTAAATTCTTTAATCTTGAAAATACATTAAAACATTTATATTTAATCTACTTACATACTTAATTTAAAATATATATATATATATAGTTTTTAAAAATATTTCGAATAAAACTACTTTATAAAATATAAACTATTTTCTTCAAATTAAAGTTAAGTCATACTTAATTTTAAAATAAAGTTATGAAATCCTATACAAGTTTTCAAATAAAGTTTTAATTAATTATCTTTAAAATAAAACCATTTTATAAAGTATAAATATTAATAATATTCTTTAAAACATAATACTAATTACCCCTTTAAAATAATTACTTCTATAACTAACTTGATAAATGTCCACTTTTAAAATTCTTACAACTTAAATAATTTCTTGAAACCATTCTTTAATACAACTTCTAACTTTTTCAAAAAATCTGCTTTGAAAACGTACTTGGCTTTTCAAGGAAATACACTTCCAATTTAGGATAAACCAAAGAATTCTTTTTATAAATCCCGCTGGATTTATCTCAATTCAAATTTACATTTATTTCCCGTAAATCCCTTTCCATACTTTTAAAACAAACTCCTTTTACTTTTAAACACATTTCTATTTCTTGGAAATTTCAAAATATATGGTTAAAATATTTAAAATAAGGCTTCTAGAAATTGCTTAATTGAAAGTAATACTTAAGGAAATATATAGAGGTTTTCTAAGTAATTTAAGCCATATTTAACTTTTTATATAAAGTTATTAAATCAAATATTTATATTATAATTTCCTTTGAAAACTTAGTACTACTTTACTTTTTTAAAATAATTAAATACCATAATTACTTAAACAAATATTTACTTCCATTAAAACAATTAAAAATAATAATAATTTTCTAAAGTATTTTAAAAACACCTTTGCAAAACTTTCCAGCTTATACTTCGAAAATCTTTCTTTGAAACATGCTTAGTTTCCAAGAAAATACTTCCCATCCTTTAAAAATAAATCTCGCCGTTGTTTTAAACCAATTCACATTTCCCTGTTAAATCACAATTTCAAACGCTTCAAATTTTCAACCAATTTCTTGAATTTAATTCCTTTTAAATTCTTTACTTAAGAATTTCTTTATTTCCTTTTAAACCCAATTTATTTATTTATATTTAAATTCCCAGATTGTATTCACCCAATCATGGCACAACACAATTTAAATTTCAAATTAATCTATCCCAATATATAAACAAAACACAACATAACAAGATCTAAATCAATTTATCGCAGGATATAAATAAAATTTCTATTTGTGAGGAATCCAGTTGGATCCCTCCAACCTGTTTTTCCCTACATCCACATATATTAGCACAACAAATAAATATCGATTCAATTTGATAATAATTATCATATTCAGCTAAACAACCAATCAAACATTTAAATATTAGCTATTTAAATTAACTGGTATCCAGATGTGAGTGAGATTAACTCACCTTGAATTTCCGACGAACGTTCAAATTTTAAATTAAATCGAACGGCATTCGATCTAACCTAAATTTTTACTTGCTCAGAATGATCCCAGAAATGCTCCACTGTGTAGTACTTGTTGCTGTGATTTCGGCGTCGCCAGTTTCGTCGAATTCTGATAATGTATGCGAAATATATTCAAGTTTAAAGATTTGTATACATAATTAAGACAAAATTCTTTTTTATTTATTTACCAAAATAAAATCAGCCGCACGATCTAAACCAAGGCCGAAGCCTTTATCTTTCGTACGCAACCGTATCCAGAGTTTAGGAACCCATCAGCTCGTGCATCTCACCATCGCAACCGTCCCCCCAAGCGATCGGAGCCTCATCCATACCCATCACGATGAAGCTTACTACCTCCTCCACCATCGCCAAGGGAAACGACGAGCTCGAGCCCCCCATTCGTGTGCAAAACGCGATCGAACATCCCAAGAACGCGGCAAGATTCCTCTCTCCCTGTTGTGCAAATCACAATTCCTGCCGTTGGATAGCTAGAGCTCGGAGAGCTCGACAATTTTCTATTAGGAAGTTTTGAAATTGGTGGCTAGATCGAAAGATAAACGAGAGAGAAGACGAGCCATTATCGGCCATCGAAATAAAAGATGCGGCTGGAAGAATAGGGTTAGGGTTTAGCCTAAAACGTGCATGTATATACGTATAACCCAATTATTTTATTATTAAATTCACTTTTAAACAATTTTCTCAAACGATCTCCAAACAACACGTGCCGACAGGCGATTATAAGGTTTTACCCGCATTCCGAACACAATGGAACGTGTTTCGAAGGCTAATTCGACCATATGCATGAGTTACGGAAATAAACACTCAATTTTAAATTAAATCGATTAAAATAGTTTCTATGTGTTTTGAGCTGCCAGGGTCAAACGACAACTCCGATTGCTACGAAAGTTGAAATTCGATAATAACTAACTATTACGAATCTAATGGAACTGGTTTCGTTGAATTCCGTGACTGTGCCCCGGAAGGCTATTTTAACTCGTCGATTAAATCGAGCGATTTCCGAAATTGTCGAAATCATCTAAAATTTCACTTTTAAAACTCTACTAACTTTATTATAAATCATACAGAATTTATATTCACATCAGAAATCATTTTGATTCATTTTAAACCACAATCCGATGATTTACATTATTATATTATATTAAATTCCATTCTTAAATTAATATAAAATCCCAAATTTAATTTATCGACTTTTGATTTCATCCAAAAGTCCAACATCACTATCTAAATCCAAATAAACTTAAAATAAATTCTAGAAACCAATTTCGTATCTATTTATATCCAGATTCACCAATTATCCCAATTCCAAATATTTAAATTATTATTATTCAAATTCAATTGAATTGCCATATTTAAAATTTTAATTTTATTAATTTAATTAAACTCTTTTTACTTCAAAAAATATCAAATTATAATCCATATCCAACATTTAAAATGAATTAAATGTTCAAAATTAACGACTAGAAATTCTGGGTCGTTACATTCTTCCCCCCTTATAAAAATTTCGTCCCCGAAATTTGCTAAGGTAAAAGAATGCTCCAAACCCAATAGCAAAACCTACTTAGTGAAAATCTCAATTTCACTTTGCCTAAATTCTTTAGTTTCAAATCAAAACTGCTAGTTTCGATTCCTATTCCAAAATCCTTTTATTTTAATTTTAATTTGAAATCAATTTGTCGTTAACGAAACATTTCAAAAAAAATTCTAACTCCCAAAATTTCCAGAAATTTTTGGCGGAGTCTCCCTTGTACGGAGGAGCTTTTGCAATATCATAATAGATATAAATATATATACATCGACCCACACGGTCGGAAAACCAAATATATCACAATATATATATCATTTCCCAATTTTATTGCATAGGCGTACCTTTTATTAGCATTTTAAAAGCAAGCGGCTAAATAATATTGCATATACGCGCTCCAACTCTATCGATTGCCTCCCGTACCTGTACTTACTTAAAAAACACATCAGTTTTCAATAATACGAGAATTTATTAACATTCTATTCATTAAACTAGCCAAACACATCAATTACATAGTTTAAACAAATAAACTTCATAATTTAACATGTTAACCATATTTTATCAGCAATCCAAAGATTTCAATCACCATTTAATTTCTTGACAAATCCAAACTTTAATTTTTAATCTCCTCGAATGATTTAAATTCAAGTTTACTTTTTACAATTCATATTTACTACAACCAATTCACTCTCTCTTCAATATGATTAACATATGCTTTACTTACATCAATTTATTTCAATTCAATTTCAAATTGATTCACAATCAAATTCTTATTTTCAATTTGATACCTTTGCATTTCTTTTATGATCTACTTTCATTTTTATGCAAAACCACTTAATTATATTACACTGATTCCAATTGAGTCAAAAACTAATTCTATTTACTACTTTAAACCAATTCAATTCCGTTTACAACAAAACGACCCATTTCTATGAAAATTTGATGTTATTCAAGCAAATAACAATTATTTAAGTTTATAACAATTTTAAATTAATTGCTGCTCAAACTATACTAATTTTATTTCATTCGAATTTTTTTTCACAATCCTAAATATTCTTATTTCCTTGCAATTTTTAAATCAAATCCTTATTCTCACTTCAAGTTCATCATCCAACTTAAGTTTATATTAATATCATTCCATTCTGTATTATTTACAACTCATACATTCTTATTTCATCACAATAATTAATTAAAATCCTTTCACTTGCATTTAAATTTTATTATCTAAACAAATTTCATTCAAGACCCCTTATAAAGCTCGGCCACAATTATTTTCCAATTTGCTTAAGTTCTTTCAATTTCATAATATTTTCATTTCTTCTCATATCAATTTTATTTTATTTTAATTTGATTTTCATCCAACCAAATTCCAATCCATTTACAAATTTTAATTCAATTTGTTTACTTACTCAATCCATTTTAAATTTTAATTCATCTCCTCGATTCATTCTGAATTTTATTAATAATATGACCATTTTCAATTATCTTATACCCAAACTGAATTTTACTTGCATTTTGGACCATATCCATTTTAAATTGATTTTTTTATTCAGTCAAATACAATTTCCATTTAATTTAGCTTACACTAAATTCATCTTCATCCTATCCTTTTAAATTTAGTTGAGTTAAAATTTTATTCATACAATATCCTTTCAACTTAACTAAATTTTCTTTCAATTCAATTCTTTTCAAATTCTAATTCAAGTTCAACTAAATTTATTCAGCCAACTTAAATTCTTACCAATCCCTTTACTATTTTAAATAAGAGTTGAATTTCATTCAATATCATTTATAACACAACTGAATTTTGAATTTCAATTCAATCCAAATTTAACTCAATTTCTCTAAGTCTAAGTGAAATTCCATCCGATCCAATTTATTTCTCCTTCAATATAAGTTCAAGCCTTATTTTCTGACTTAAGTCCATTCACCTTTTATCTTTTATATTTTCTTCACCCTATTTCAACTTATATTTCATTTAGGATTTAAAATTTGAATTTCCCATAAAGTACCAACTATTTTATCTTGGTTTTACAATTTCATTTCCTATTCTTAAGTTTACCAACTTATTTACTTAAAAGCTTATATTGCTCATTTTAATCCATTTACATCTTATAATCACAATTCCAAATTATATATATATATATATATATATATATAACTAAATTCTTAAGGATACAAATTTTATTTCAATTTAATTCTTTGCACAATTTTAAATCCATAATTTCAGATTATAAGTATAACACTTAATAGCTTATGGGTACAATTCATTACACAATGACAGTCATTTTACATTTCAATTTAACCCAAATCAATTTAATTCTAAGTTATTTAACTTATCCCAAGTTAAATTCAAATTTTTAATTCATTTCCATATACTCAAGTTAAATTTTAATTCCAAGATTAAAATTTTCATTTCCTCCTTATTAATATCCACTTCGCTTAATAAGTTCAATAGTTGATTCATTTTAACTTTACACATTATTTTTAAATAGAATTTTCAGAATCCAATTGCCCGGTTTTATTCCAAAACCATTTTGAAATAAAAATCAACACATCCCCACTTGGTATATCAAATCAAATCTCCTGATTCCAAATAATTTGTTTATACCAAAACAAATTTCCTTTTCGAAATTTCTAAAACACCTTGTATATCAAATAAATCTAAACAGATATCATACCCAATTACCATGGAAGCAATCCATCACTTTAGAAACTCGAAAATGAATTCTAATGATGTGGCCATCATCATCAGGATTATTTTCCAGCGACTAAAGTGAGTTCAGTGCTTCCTTACTTTCACAAATTCATTTCAAAACAATTCTCATTCAAACATATTACCCAAAATAATATTCCATTATTGCCTTCAAACACTTTGGAAAACATTTCAAACATTTCCAAGATTTTAAATTTCCAAACTTTTGTTTTCATTACATTTAAAACACTTTTCAAAATTTTCGGGATTTAAATTCTAGTTTAATTCAAATTTAGTTATTCTTCTTTTGTAAAATTTATACTCATAGAATTTTATTTGATTATAACCATATCAAATTTTAGATCTTATTTGATTAAGATACCCACATCCAAACAATCAAATATATATAGTAATCTCAGAAAATTATTTCTTTTATATCCAAATATAACTTTGGGTAAAATTATTTCATTTACCCGCTTAAAAACAATACTATGTCGGTTTATCTTGTTTAAGAGTTTAGAAACCCCTATCGATACGGTTGTACTTCCCATACCGACCAGAATTTATAAACACTCAACCGATAAGTCAACACAGTATAAAAACAATTTTTATATTCACTAACAATTACGCTCTCATATCTATTAATACACTCAACTCATTATAGAGTACTATTGACTCTATTAAATGAGTAATTTACCCACCAAAGCCTAGGTTATCGCTAACCTAAACTCTGATACCAAATGTGACAACCCGCCCTTCTCGATCCTCGAAAATCGACACAAAATACTCTACGGTATAATATGCCGACGATCAAGTGCTAGAAAAGACATATTGTTAAGGGAAAAGAAAGGAGATAGAAGGAAGAAGGAACTAAACGATATCAGGATCCCACACTCGCAGTGGAACAGAATATAATATATAATATCAGCTCTTTACAAAAAATGAATACTATATCTGTTTATACAATATATCATCAGAGTATCACAAACAAACAACAATTACCAGCCTAACAATTTCAAACAAGCGTAGCAACGGATATAAACAAGTACGGATAATACGTCTCGGACTCCAGCTCCTCTCCTGAGCTCCATAGCATCCTATCCTGAACATATAATACTCGGTCTGACCCGAGCATTATAATGAAATAACACCCAAGTCAGTCTGGACACTGCTTTTCAGTATTCGATTTCATTGACTTTTCAGTATATCCCTATTGCTCTTTGGGGCATCGATCTTTGCTTGGGCATTGATTACAGACTCTGGTCACTCTTGGGATTATTGCCTATGGGCAACTTTATATAACTTTGGCTACGCTGATGATATGAGGCGATTTTATTTATTTAACACTTTGGTGTTGATATTCTCTTTGGATATTTTTACTGTTTATTGATGATTAGGGATCGTCATTATATTCATGTAGTCCATAATACTCTTCTCTTTGGAGAAGTACTGTTTTATTTATGTACCGCATTATTATGTTTATCTCAGTTTATTAACTGATTGTTTAGCTAGCCTGACCCGAGTGTTTTTCGCTCGGGTCAGACCGAGTTGTTTCAGGTTAGGTCTCTGGACTTAGCTTTCTGTGCTTCCGCTTGGACATTAGCTGCTATGCTGATAGATAGCTCTTTATATTTGTCCACTATTTTAATATTCTGATTATTCAGTCTCTTATGTACATATTTTTGACTCATATGTGTGAGCGGTGGCTTTGTACCCACCTTTTGATATTTGGATCTGTATTGACGATATATTGTACCTATGTTCTGTGACTGTTATGTGACTGTACCTACTGTGGTCTTCGTTAAGAAGCCCGATGGCTCTCTTAGGCTTTGCATTGACTATCGCAAGCTTAATGAGTTGACCATCAGAAATCGTTATCCATTGCCACGGATAGACGATATGTTTGATCAGTTGAGCGGTGCGAAGGTCTTTTCCCAGCTCGACCTTGCCACCGGATTTCATCAGCTCCGAGTTACGGAAGATAGCATTCCTCTTACCGCTTTCCGCACTCGTTATGGTTCTTTTGAGTGGTTGGTCATGCCATTCGGCTTGACGAACGCACCGGCTTTCTTCGTCGATCTTATGAATCGAGTATTCCGGGAATACATCGATAGATTCGTTCTGGTTTTCATCGACGATATTCTTATTTATTCTTGATCCGAGGCAGAGCATGCTCATCGTTTGCGGATCGTCTTGGATACTCTTCGTCAGCATCAGCTTAAGGCCAAGCTCTCCAAGTTCCATTTTTGGGAGAGCAAGGTCAAGTTCTTGGGCCATATTGTATCGTCTGAGGGTATTTCTGTCGATCCTGCCAAGATCGAAGCTATTCAGAATTGGAAGCAGCCCGAGAACGTTCATGATATTCGCAGCTTCCTTGGTCTGGCGGGTTATTACCGTCGGTTTGTCAAGGATTTCTCTCGAGTTGCACTTCCCTTTACGATGTTGACTCGTAAGGGTGTTCGCTTTATTTGGTCTGATAAGTGTGAAGCTTCTTTTCAGCGATTGAAGGAACTTCTCACTCATGCTCCTATCCTTGTGGTTCCTGAGAGTAACCAGGATCTTGTTGTTTACACCGACGCTTGTGGTAGCAGGCTCGGTGCTGTGTTTATGCAGAAGGATCAGGTAGTTGCTTATGCTTCCAGGCAACTGCGTCCGAATGAGGTTCGCTATCCTACTCATGATCTTGAGTTAGCAGCAATCGTCTTTGCCTTGAAGATGTGGCGTCACTTTCTATTAGGCGAACGCTTCACTCTTTACACCGATCATAAGTCTCTGAAATATCTTTTCAGTCAGAGGGATCTCAATATGAGGCAGCAGCGATGGCTTGAGTTTCTCGCCTCATATGATTTAGATATTCAGTATACCCCTGGCAAAGGGAATCGTGTTGCAGATGCGCTCAGTCGCAAACACTCGGCAGTTGTTTCTATGATGATCGCCAAGTGGAATGTTCTTGAGACTCTATCTTTATGTGATATTAGAGATCGAGCTCCATCTTCTGATGCTCCTGTCGTATTATCCAGCTTGGAAGCTCGTCCTATCTTATTGGATCGCATTGCCCATGCTCAGCGGCAGGATCCAGACTTATTGCATCTTATTCACCTTCTCGAGTCGGGATCCAGTGATGAGACATTGCTGGATTATTCTCTTGATTTTCATCGGTGTCTTCGTAGGAAGATCCGTATTGTTGTACCATCTGATTTATCACTTAGGCGTGACATTCTGGACGAGTTCCATTGCACTAAGTACACTATACATCCCGGTTCGAGTAAGATGTATGCCGATATGTGCCGGCTATATTATTGGGAGGGTTTGAAGAGAGATGTGGCAAGTTATGTGAGCGGTTGCATGACTTGTCAACAGATCAAGGTCGAGCATCAGCGTCCATCTGGTCTTCTTCAGCCTCTAGAGATTCCATTATGGAAATGGGATCAGATATCCATGGATTTTATTGACGGTCTACCTCGATCGAGGTCAGACCATACTTCTATCTGGGTTATTGTTGATCGCTTGACCAAAGCGGCTCATTTCATTCCTATTAAGTCCACTCGGACTGCTCCTCAGCTTGCCAAGCTATATATGAAGGAAGTCATTCGACTTCATGGCATTCCTAGCTCGATCGTCTGTGATCGAGACACTATTTTCACTAGTCACTTCTGGAAGTGCCTACAGTCAGCTTTGGGCTCAAAGCTGAATCTCTCGACTGCTTATCACCCTCAGACGACGGTCAGACTGAGAGGGTGAATCGTGTTTTGGAGGATCTTTTGTGCTGTTGTATTCTGGATTTCGGGGAAGTTGGGAGGATCACTTACCGCTTGTAGAGTTCTCCTACAACAACAGCTTTTAGTCTAGTATCGGCATGGCACCATTCGAGGCTCTATACGGAAGGCCATGTCGCTCTCCTGCTTGTTGGTTAGAATCTGGCGAGAAGCTTATTCTTGGTCCAGATTCAGTTCGGGAATCTTCTGAAAAGATTGTTCTTATCCGTCAGAGAATGAAAGAGGCACAGGACCGCCAGAAATCCCACGCGAACAACCGTAGGAAACCTCTTGAGTTCTCCATTGGTGATTTTGTCTTCATTCGGATTTCTCCCATGAAGGGGGTTGTGCGTTTCAGCTCTACAGGGAAGTTGGCTCCTCGCTATATTGGACCATTTCCTATTACGGAACGCATCGGCCCCGTTGCTTATCGTGTGGCTCTACCTGCTCATTTTTCCGGAATGCATGACGTGTTCCATGTTTCTCAGCTTCGCAAGTGTGTTCGCGATCCTGATTCTATCATTGAGCCGCATGTCGTGCCTGATTTAGAGATCTTACCTGACTTATCTTTGGAGCAGCAACCTCTCCGTGTGCTTGATTAGGAGGTTAGACGCCTTCGCAACAAAGAGGTTCCACTCATGAAGATTCAATGGTCACGAATCCTAAGGACTGCACTTGGGAGACCAGAGAATCTATCGAGCGCTCTTATCCTGGCTTTCTCCCATCTTCTTCTGCGGGTAAGAATTCTCTATTTTATCTCTATCACTTCTTTTGTGGATTTGACGTTATAGACGACATCTATCTTAAGGAATTGCGGGGATGCAATTTTCTTAAGGGGGAGTCTGTAACAACCCGGGATTTGCATTACCAATTAATAAATAAAAGTTAGGATTTTTATTTATTTTAATGAAGCGTAAAAGGATTTGGAATAACAAAATTTATTTGAAAAAGGCTATTTTAATTAAATGGGAAATATGGGATTTTAAAATGAGGATAAAATGTTATTTTTGGAAAGTTAAATATTTTAGGAGAGATTTTAAAACGGGTTTGTGTAAGAAAAATGAGTTTTATAAACTTACATGAACACTTAGACTAATTTTTGGAAACATGTAAATAACCCTCTTCTTATTGGGTTACTAAACTTAACACAATAACCCACTCTAAACCTCCTCTATATATTATCTCAAACTCTCCTAACCTCATTCATGCATCCCTAATCAAAACCCTAATCATTTCCTAAAGCTTTCTTAACAAAAATGGCCTCCATCTTCATCTCCTTCTAGTTTTAGCTTATGCAAGTCATTCTATGCAAAGGTAATGCAAATACCCACCTCAAATCCATTTTTATATCTTTCTAATTTCTGAAATTTATTTGTTAACACATGTTTTATGTGTTTTTTTGATCGTATAGCCTCCTAATCATCTTTTGCTAACTTGGGTTGATGCTATAGTGGTCTTTGTTGCTTTCTAGAGAGGTATATTGCTAAAAACCTCTTCTAGTATGTGTTTAATCCTCTGTTGATTTCGGTAATCATTTAGTAACACATGTTTTATTATGTAACATGTGAATCATAGCTCCTTGATCATCTTTGCTTTCATTTTGGGTGTGCACATAAGGTGTTTGTGATATTGCTTCATAAGGTAATGCTAAGCTTCGGCCCTTTGTCTCCTTAATATAGTGTAGTAATCATTATATGCTAGTTAGTGATTGTTATTAGTGAAATTTGATGCCAAAAACTTTAAAAAAAACACCCCAAAATCACTTAAATCATCATTTTGAGCAGGCTGGAATGCTTCAGGCTGAAAACAGGGGTCTGGGTTGCACCCAGGCTGCAGCCCGGGCACAGCAGGCTAGCCCGGTTGGGCTAGCCAGTAGCAGGCCAGCCCTTAGTGGGGCTGGCCACAAGTCCCCAGCCCCTGCGGGCTGGGGCGGGCCGCAAGTCCCCAGCCCGCATGGGCTGGGGCGGGCCGCAAGTCCCCAACCCACGCGGGCTAGGGCCGGCTGCAAGTCCCCAGCCCGCATAGGCTGGGGCGGGCCGCGAGTCCCCAACCCACGCGGGCTGGGGAGGGCGGCGAGTCCCCAGCCCACGCAGACTGGGGGCGGGCCGTTTTTCCCCCCCAGCCCGCATAGGCTGGGCGGGCTGTATTTCCCCCCAGCCCATGCGGGCTGGGGCGGGTTGTTTCCCCCCAGCCCGCATGGGCTGGGCGGGCTGTATTTCCCCCCAGCCCATGCGGGTTGGGGCGGGTTGTATCTCCCCCAGCCCGCATGGGCTGGGGCTGCCTTATTTCCCCCCAGCCCATGCGGGCTGGGGGTAGAAAAAAAAAGGGCTGCACCCACTTGGTGCAGCCGCGTTCTAACCCACCGGTTGCACCATTTTGGTGCAACCGAGTCCGGGTTGCAGCATTTTGGTGCAACCGCTTCAAATTGATTGTTTCTGCAATGAACCTTTGGGCTTCAATTGCTAATCAAAAATTGTCGAACTTTGGTTCACAACCATTCGGAATATTTTCCAACGCGAATATTGGTTTTCAGTGATTTTCTGATTTATCGATTTCTTTGAGATTTGTCTCTGGATTTCGTACACAGGTTTTTATGAACTATTTTAAAAGGATTTTTCACTCCTAAATGGCTTTCGAAATTATTATATAATATTATTTTTAATTATTAAATTAATTACTCCATAATAGGAGAGTTTTCAAAAGCCGTTTTAAAGTGATTTCAAAATCAATTATAAATCCGTTTCGCACCATTATTTTCTATAATAAAAATCTCACACTCACTTTTAGCACGTCGAGCGAAGTGGAAAGGTGCTTAAACGGTTAGGAAATCTCCGGCCTATTGAACCGTGTGTATTTTTTCCCGGTTAATTCCCGACCTATTCGATTGATCGTTTTGACCTTTGGGTTTAGTTTGCCGATGATACGAGGTGGACTTTTTATTGTTTGGAGTGTGAGCTTGCTATTGGTTAGTAAACCGTTTAGTGCGAACGTGGGGTATGGGACTCATTGTTAACACTTTACGGGTTCCTCTCCAAGAAGTTTGTGACACATTAGCCTCTGGGCGGCCAGTACTGGACCTCTGGGTCACCACGCCTCTGGGCAACCGTCTCTGGACACCTGCTCTATGGAGCATTTTTTCGGCATGTGCCTCTGGGCCTTTATCCTTCTGGGAAGGATCTCGCCGTCTCGCGCGTTCCGCATCTGTGCGAGTGATCGATCACAACTCTATAGTACTTGGCAATAACGACTCTGGTCGGTGCACGTGCAATACTTGTATTATCTGATGATTTTTATATCCATTCGAGTACCGCCATTCGGTTTTGGTTCTATGGAACCATACGATGTAAGTGCGATTACCTTGTGGATTTACAGTGTCTCTGGACACTTCTTTTCAGTATTCGATTTCATTGACTTTTCAGTATATCCCTATTGCTCTTTGGAGCATCGATCTTTGCTTGGGCATTGATTACAGACTCTGGTCACTCTTGGGATTATTGCCTATGGGCAACTTTATATAGCTTTGGCTACGCCGATGATATGAGGCGATTTTATTTATTTAACACTTTGGTGTTGATATTCTCTTTGGAGATTTTTACTGTTTATTGATGATTAGGGATCGTCATTATATTCATGTAGTCCATAATACTCTTCTCTTTGGAGAAGTACTGTTTTATTTATGTACCGCATTATTATGTTTATCTCAGTTTATTAACTGATTGTTTAGCTAGCCTGACCCGAGTGTTTTTCGCTCGGGTCAGACCGAGTTGTTTCAGGTTAGGTCTCTGGACTTAGCTTTCTGTGCTTCCGCTTCGACATTAGCTGCTATGCTGATAGATAGCTCTTTATATTTATCCACTATTTTGATACTCTGATTATTCAGTCTCTTATGTACATATTTTTGACTCACATGTGTGAGCGGTGGCTTTGTACCCACCTTTTGATATTTGGATCTGTATTGACGATATATTGTACCTATGTTCTGTGACTGTTATGTGACTGTTCTGTGATGATGATGTTATCATTTAGTGTTATGTTTGTTCTGAACCTATTTTCCTTAGCCATTGTAATTTCGTTATAAATATCTATTGGATATATCGAACCACTTGAGAAAAGAAAACCACTTATTCGATGTATTCAGTAGTTAGTTATAGCTTGATTACACATGGTCGCTTCCATTATACTCTATTCTCCGTTCTAGTAGACGGTATTACTCCGTAATACTCTTTACTAGAGTGGGTCTCGGAGTGAGGCGTTATAAGGAACCCATCAGCTCGTGCATCTCACCATCGCCACCGCCCCCCTCCCCACGCGACCGAAGCCTCATCCATGCCCATCACGATGAAGCTTACTACCTCCTCCACCATCGCTAAGGGAAACGACGAGCTCGAGCCACCCATTCATGCGCAAAACGTGATCGAACATCCCAAGAACGCGGAAAAATTCCTCTCTCCCTGCTGCGCAAATCACAATTCCTGCCGTTGGATAGCTAGAGCTCGGAGAGCTCGACACTTTTCTAGTAGGAAGTTTTTGAAATGGGTGGGTAGATCGAAAGATAAACGAGAGAGAAGACGAGCCATTATCGGCCATCGAAATAAAAAGATGCGGCTGGAAGAATAGGGTTAGGGTTTAGCCTAAAACGTGTATATATACACGTATAACCCAATTATTTTATTAATAAATTCACTTTTAAACAATTTTCTCAAACGATCTCCAAACAACGCGTGCCGACAGGCGATTATAAGGTTTTACCCGCATTCCGAACACAATGGAACATGTTTCGGAGGCTAATTCGACCATGTGCATGAGTTATGGAAATAAACACTCAATTTTAAATTAAACCGATTAAAATAGTTTCTATGCATTTTGAACTGCCAGGATCAAACGACAACTCCGATTGCTATGAAAATTGAAATCAGATAATAACTAGCTATTGCGGACCAATGGAACTGGTTTCGTCGAATTCCATGACTGTGCCCCGGAAGGCTATTTTAACTCGTCGATTAAATCGAGCGATTTCCGAAATTGTCGAAATCATCTAAAATTTCACTTTTAAAACTCTACTAACTTTATTATAAATCATACAGAATTTATATTCACATCAGAAATCATTCTTATTCATTTTAAACCAAAATTTGATGATTTATATTATTATATTAAATTCCATTATTAAATTAATATAAAATCCCAAATTTAATTTATCGACTTTTGATTTCATCCAAAAGTCCAACATCACTATATAAATCCAAATAAACTTAAAATAAATTCTAGAAACCAATTTTATATCTATTTATATCCAAATTCACCAATTATCCCAATTCCAAATATTTAAATTATTAGTATTCAAATTCAATTGAATTGCCATATTTAAAATTTTAACTAATTTTATTAATTTAACCAAACTCTTTTTACTTCAAATAATTAATTATTCATTTAATTACTCTAATAATTAAATGAAATACAAAACATTATATCATTATTAACTTTAACAAGTTATAATCAATCTAAAATCCTTAATTGACAAATAATACTTTTATTATAAAAGTTAAACAAATTTCACAAATGATTATCATTGATTAATTAATCTAATCAATTATAATTACTGATTGTGGTTAGGGATAATTAATTTGTGAAATTAATTAAAGATAATTACTTGAATGTGATATCCCGGAAATTTTAGCAATATCAATTTAATAATCTATAATTAAAATTAAATTGATTTGATAAAATTTTGTTAATGAAAATTAACTTGATTTAATAATTCAATTAAATAGATGTTTAATTGATGAATTCTATCTTTTAAAAGCTAATAATTGTTTTCCTATTTATAATGTATGTATATATATATATATGTTGTAAATAGATAAGTTTAATTTGAAGTTAAAAGAACAAATAAAATATGTGTTTTTAAATTTCTAATATTCATTTGATAATTTGAAGATTTTTATTTTATTTAATAATGACTAATTGGTTTAAAGTACTTAAAGTAATTGTTTAAAATATTTGTTTCAAATTTTATAATTGTATTTTTATAAGATAAATAAAAGTTTACTTTATTTCTTTTTAAAATATAGCTTAATTATAAATTGGAATAATTTGAAATTTAAAATACAAATTGTTTACTAAAACATTAATGTAATTAAATATGTTTAATAGGCTATGTAATTTATAATTTCTTTTATAAGTTATTTAAATTTGTTAATTGTGTTTTTATTTATTTAATAAATATAGATATGTTTTAAAAAGACAATGTTATTATTCTAAAATTTAAAATATGTTGATAAACTAGTTTTAAATTATTTTTAAATTTGGATTTTTAAATGTATGAATAACATTTGGAATTGGATTGATGTTGAATTCAAAAAGTAATCATATTTGAATTATTTGATAAGCTTTCATTTTTATGAGATTTGTTTTATTTCATTTTCTTTAAAAAGAAATGTATAAACATTTACACATGAAAATAATTTATACATAAATACATACAAATAAAGAAAAAGGAGTTTTATTTACTTTTAAAATAAATAAAAACAAATAAAATTCATTTATAAACCACATGTAAATATATTAAGAGGTATGGTGACAAGTGTAATTGAATTAAAAAGCTAGTGAGACAAGTGTCCTTTTATTTTGATTTTCTTTTAATTTATAAATAAATCATTTTTATCTTATATAAGCATGTTTCTTCATACTCATTTCTTTTCTAATGTTTATTTGTTCAAAGTTAAGAAAAAAAATCTCAGCTGAAAACTTATTCAAACATATTTGCAACTCTACCTCCTCAAAACCAAATTTCATATTCAAATTCAAAAGATCTGAACTCCTCTCAAACCAAAAAAAAAAAAAAAAAAAAAAAATCCATATCAGTGATTCCTTTTCAAAAATCTGAAAACTCCTCCTCAATCAAAAGCCAAATGCAAGTCTGCAGTTTTAACTTTGTGATCCTCTGAAAAATCAAGAACATGCATCTGCATTCTTTAAAAAAAAAAAAATTTGAGGTCTGAAGCAAGATCAAGCTTGCATGATTTAATCTGAATATCTGTAACTCAGTTTTAAAATTCCAAAAGTATGCAAATCATTTTCTTCAATCTGTTCAAGCCTGGCATTCTTCTTTTCAAAAACTAAAGCATGCAAGCAATTTCTTTTCAACCTGAGTCTTTAAAGCAAGTAAAATCTGAAGCCTGCATTTTCAAAAGCAAAGCATGTTGCCTGCATGCATCCTTCAACCTGAGTTTTAATCAAAAACTTTCAAAGCCATCTCAACATGCAACTGCAAATTAAAGTTTTGCAAATTTAAAGAGTTAGGCCTGCATGCAAGTTAAATCAAATTTCAGTATTAATTAATTTTATTAAGTAATTAATCTTAAACAAATTTCACAAATGATTATCATTGATTAATTAATCTAATCAATTATTAAAATTTATCACATTAATTAATTATTAATAAATCTTGAGTTAATGACCTTCATTAACTATTCTTAATTACTTAATTAAGAAATTAACTTATACTAATCATTATTAATTATCAATTAATTAATATTTAATTACCAATTAATTAATCTCTAATTATTAATTAATTATTAATTAATCATGGTTAATGACCTTCATTAACCATCCTCTAATTATTTTAAAAAGTAATTAACTTAAATTAATTACCAATTAAATTATTTTTAATCATTATAATAATTAAAGTTAATTACTAAATTAACTAACCTTAATTTAAATCTTTTTAAATCTGCAGTTATCTTTTGAGTAAAATTTAAATTCAAATTTAAATGTAAGTTTAAAATTCTCATCTGATTTTAAATTCCAGTTTTTAAAACAGAAACTTAAGTTTAAAAATTTAACTTTATTAACTATATCATGTTGAAAGGATAGTTTAAACATTTTGATAATAAGGTTTTTTAAAAAAATGTGAGTAGATTTAAAGTTATTTAAATCTGGAAATTCAAAATTAAAATTTGAAATGCAGTTTTAAATTTTAAAGAAGATTTAAAATTTAAGTTTTCAAATTAAAATGGAAATTTAAATTACTGAAGGTTTTGAAATGACTTTAACTTTAAAATTTCCATAGCATTGTTTGATTTGCAATTTAAAGGGTTTTAAATTTATTTAAAACTTTGATAAGTTTAAAATTTTTCTATTTTAAATTTGAATTTAAATTGAAATTTAAAGTTAATTTCAAAAGTACTTTGTTTTGAATTAAATTGTTTTATACATAATTAAGTTATGTTTATTTTGAAAATTTGATTAAGATTTATGTTTTAAAATTTATTAACAGGTAATTAAGATTAATATACCAAGTGCGACGACCCGACTTCCTATCTCCAGGAAATCGCGTTGCCGATGAAGAAAGAAAGGGATAGAAGAAGAAAAGAAAGAGAAAGAAGAACACAAACAACATCAGAGAACTCACAGCGGAACGAATAAAATATAATAATTAACATAAAATATTACATAATATCAGATTACATCAGAGTTACACAACAAACAACACATATTAGACAGTTATAAACTTCTGTCTAATTCATATAACTCAAGTACAACAGAAGAAACATGTACCAACACAGCGGAACCATAACATATCTACACGTCGAAGCCTCCTGCTCCATTACTCCTCCAGAATTCGTCAAGCTAACCTGAATCACTTGACTACTCATACATAATATGAGTACCCAAGAGTTTAATAAAACAGAAAATAAACACTCGGGTCAGACAGGGGTCTGGTGTGAGTAAACGGGTTAAAGTTGCTTAACTTTAGAAAACCTTTGAAAAGAAAAGGTATCACGTAAGACTTCCCACACATAAACATGGAAAAGTTTTTACCTTACGCTAACCAAAACATTTGATAGGAAATCCAGTGATATTATAATAGTGTCTAGGGTTTTCAAATAAATATGAAATAGCCGAAATTGTTACATCTATTAAATTCCAGCTACTAGCCACAAAAGTGGGTAATACAATCAAAACCGTAAGTGTCTCGTAGGAAAAATTGGATTTCCAACAATGGCAGGGCTACTGGGGTACCGCCCGTCACAGTACGTGGCCTAGATCAACGTACCGAGGAGCCACCCTAACTCCCCTGCAACACAAGGCCGGACCCATTCCTTACTGAATAGTTCCAAATGAGACCACCCCGTTTTAGCCATTCCCGGTTGATGAGGCTTGAGGCTGCGATTACCTTAATAGAACATATCACTTAGAATGCTCATCGCCCGCCTGACGATGTGTTGAAAGCATTCGATCCATACAAGTTCGTTCCGGGTTCGAACGAAACCGAAGGCACTATCTCGTTGCACTCGTTTTGGAATCACCCTCAGAGTCAACGACCATAGCCCTTGTAATTTATAAATTTGTAATTACATAAAGGAATTATCAAACAATCCTCAATTTTTTAAATCAATTAAACTTAATTAATTAATCTAAACAAATCACATTAACCTTAATTAATTACATTAAGTAATTAATTCACTAATTACTTTCATTAAGTAATTAACCCTAAACAATTAATTATTAATTAATTAATTAATCTAATTAATCATCAAAAATTAATCACATTAATTAACTGTTAATGACTTCATTAATCATTTCTTAATTACTTAATTAAGGATTACTTAAATTAATCATCATTAGTTATTAAGTAATTAATATTCAATTACTATTTAATTAATCTCTAATTATTAATTAACTAGGTGTTAATTAAAAACTTAATTACCATTAATCACTTGATTAAATAAATCTTAATCATAAATTAAAATTTAGTTAACTATCCTTAATTATAGATTAATTAAACTTAATTAATTAATCTCAAATCAAATTAAAAATCATTAATTATTTAATTAAACTTCCACGTTATTAATTAATTAAATAATTAATATTCATCTTAATTACCTTCATAATTAATGAATCCAATCATTAAACATTTATTTATCTTTTAGATAAATATTTCTTATTTAATTAAGCATTTAAAAACAAAATGTTTTTAAATTTACATTAATTTCCATTTAACATTCTCTTTAAACTTAAAGACTCAAATTTATTAAAATAAGATTTTAAAACATTACAACTTAATCTTATATGTTTACAAGAAACATATAATCAATTAATAAGTTGAAAAGGGTTTAAATTTTCAATTCAAATCAAATTCAAATCAATTTTAAAAATTACTTTAAAATTTCAAAATTGAAATATAACTTCTAAACTCATTTTAGTTTTAAATTCTTTAAACTCTTTCTACAATTTACACTTTCAATTCAATGTAAATCATTTAAAATCAATTTAAATTTAAACTTTTTTTTAAATAAAACAGAAAAACTGTTTTCTGTTTTATATGTAAAAGGTAAGTTAAATTTTAAGTGAGATCCAACTGAAACGACCCGACTTCCTATCTCCAGGAAATCGCATCATTTTGAAGAAAGAAAGAGATAGAAGAAGAAAAGAAAGAGAAAGAAGAACACAAACAACATCAGAGAACTCACAGCGGAACGAATAAAATATAATATATCAAATAAAATATTACATAGTATCAGATTACATCAGAGTTACACATCTATACAACACATATTAGACAGTTATAAACATCTGTCTAACTCATACAACTCAAGTACAACAGAAGAAACAGATACCAAACACAGCGGAACCAATATATATCTACACGTTGAAGCCTCCTGCTCCATTACTCCTCCAGAATTCGTCAAGCTAACCTGAATCACTTGACTACTCATATATAAACACTTAAATTTACAAACTTAAATTTATTTTAAATCAAGATCCCAAAATCAAATTTAAACTTTATTACTTCAAATCTAGATTTCAAAATTTAAATTCAAATTCTTTAAAATATTTTAAACAATAACTCTTCAAAGTCATTTTAAAACAAAATTTGGATTTAAAAGCTTAATCATTTCAAAATTTAAGATTCAATTGAATTTGTTTGTTTGCAGGCTTCCAGATGAAGAATGCAGACTTGATCTTGTTGACTCAGATTTTACTTGCATGCATTCTTGGGAATGTTACAAGTTTGAAAAACAAGGGGTTACAGATTTTGATGTTGAGGAGTGTTTGCATTGTTTGATTTTATTTAAATTTGTTTACAAGGAAATTTTTTTCTCTCTGGTTTGATTAAGGAAATGGAAAAAGAACAAACATGAATGAAGATGCAATTATGAATGGAAATGCAATATGTATTGTAGATGTATTTTCAGTTTTAGTGTAACAAAAGAAAAATAAAACTAAAATTTACACTTGTCATAATTTAGACACTTGTCTATATGATATGTAAATCTTTTAACACTTGTTTAAATCAATGCAACACTTGCTTCCTCTTAAAGATAATTAGTTTAATTACAAATAAATGTGTGTAGAATCCTAATTTATTATGTTAGTTTATATTAATATGTATATGAATTTATAAAGAAATAAGAACAACAATGTTTTACAAATCAATTTATACATATTAGAAATTAAGACAATTAAACAAATTAAAATTTATACTTTGGGATTTTAAATTCAAATCAAATTCAAAATCAAATATTTTCAAATCAAGTTATGAATACAAATTAAATTTTGAAATAACATTTGCAAATTTATTCAAAACTTATTTATAAAGACAATACACAATACCAATTTATTTGAAATATAAACCATATATTTATATTGTAAATAGAAACTAATTTATTATTTTTAAAAGATAAAGGGCAAACCTGCATATCAATTCAAGCTCATATTTACAACTGCATCATCTACATAAAGCAGATCAGAGTCAAGCCTGCACATATTGCTTTCTGAACATAGTCTGCATTTAAATAAAAGGTGAGTAACTCTAAAATTTAAAACTATATTTAGGTTGCATACTAGTATGATCTGATATTATAAATATTGTTTGTATGTTTGATAAAAGCCTGATGTGAAGATGAATTGTGTGCATGCTATCATACACTGATCTGTTTGTTTTGTTTCCTAAGCTAAACTGTGATGCAAATCTTTACCTTTTATTTAGTCTCTGATATAAGAAATTTGTTGAGTGATGTTGTTTGATCTTCTGAAGTTAATACTTAGAATTGTAAGTAAGTTAAAAAAAAAAACAACATAGCAATTGTCTCTGGAAACATGCACAGATCAGTGCATGTTGATTTTTATCAAAATCCCAAACATGTTTATTTAGTAATTCAGTATCATAAATCTATAGTATCAACTAAAACTTGATTTTTAAATCAGGTAGTAGGATTTTTAGGGATTTGGTTAAGTGACAGTTTATTTTTGAACCGAAATAGGATTTTTAGTAAAATCTATTGATTCATGAATTTAGAAATTCTGGGATTCCTCTGGGTGGTGATGTAGTTTTCTCTGAGTAGTTCTCTCTCTTGTATTGAGTTGTATTGAGTTGTATAACTAGACAGGTGTTTATAACTGTCTAGTATGTGTTGTAAGCTGTGTAACTCTGATGTATATGAAACTATGTAATAATTATGTTGTTAATATAATTTATTCGTTCCGCTGTTTAGATTCTGATGTGTTGTTTCTTCTTCTCTTCTTTCTTTTCTATTCTCTATCCCTTTCTTTCTTAATTCATGATGCGATTTTCCGGGAGAGGAAATCGGGTCGTGACAACGTGCCACGTTGTAACGACCCAACTTCCATACTCCAAAAAGTTGCATCGTTAAGAAGAAAGAAAGGGATAGAAAAGAGAAAAGAAAGGAAAGAAAGAACAAACAACATCAGAATCTCACAGCGGAATCGAATAAATTATAATATATCACATAAAACTTTACATAGTATCCTATACATCAGAGTAATACAGCTAATACAACACAAAACTAGACAGTTATAAACATCTGTCTAGCTATTACAATCCAAGTACATCAGAGAGAATCAATACAACACAAACACAGCGGAACTACTACATATATCTACACGCTGAAGCCTCCTGCTCCATTATCTCCTCCAGAACTAGTCAAGTGACCACAATGTCACGACCCGACTTTCCACTCCCGGAAAATCGCGTCATGAATTAAGAAAGAAAGGGATAGAAGAAGAAAAGAAAGAAGAGAAGAAGAAAAAACATCAGAATCTAACACAGCGGAACGAATAAATTATATTAATAACATAATACTTTACATAGTATCATATACAATCAGAGATACACAGCATAATCAACTCATACTAGACAGTTATAGACACCTGTCTAGTTATACAACTCAATACAACAACACAGAGAACACACAGCGGAAAACTAGATATATATCTACTCGTAGAAGCCTCCTGCTCCATTGCTCCTCCACAAGTCGTCAAAGCTAATCCAGAATCCTAACCTGAATCCCTTAACTACTCATAAAAATTTGAGTACCCAAGAGTTTATGAAAAACAAAAATAAACTCCGGGTCAGACATGGGTCTGGTGTGAGTAACAGGTTAAAGTTGCTTAACTTTTAAAAACCTTTTGAAAAGAAAGGTATCACGTAAGACTTCCCACACATAAACATGGAAAAGTTTTTACCTTACGCTAACCAAAACATTTGATAGGAAATCCGATGATATTATAATAGTGTCTAGGGTTTTCAAGTAAAATACAGAAATAGCTGAAATGCTTACATCTCACATTCCAACATAGTTGGGCACAACTAATACGTACGGCACTTATTGGATTTTGGATTCCATACAATGGCAGGGCTACTGGGGTACCGCCCGTCACAGTACGTGGCCTAGATCACCGTACCGAGGAGCCACCCTAACTCCCCTGCAACACAAAGCCGGACCCGTTCCTTACTGAACAGTTCCAAATAAGACAACCCCGACGGTTGTCATGATCAACCGTCCCACACAGCCGAAATATAAAGGGACCTCTAGACAGGGATCAATCTTGCTCTCCAGTGGGCGTAAACTCCGGGGTACTCAAATTTTTACGAGTAGCCAAGGGATTCAGGTTTGCTTTGACGAATATTGGAGGAGCAATGGAGCAGGAGGCTTCTGCGTTAGATAGAGTATTCCGCTGTGTGTTCTGTGTTGTCTTTGGATTGTATTATGTTGTAAATACTAGACAGGTGTTTATAACTGTCTAGTATATGTTGTGTACTCTGATAGTGGTTGTAAACTATGTAATATTTTATGTTATTAATATAATTTATTCGTTCCGCTGTTTAGATTCTGATGTGTTGTTCCTTCTTCTTCTCTTTCTTTCTCTTTTCTATCCCTTTCTTTCTTATTAGCGATGCAATTTCCTGGTGTATGGAAGTTGGGTCGTGACAGTGGTACCAACTGAAACGACCCGACTTCCTATCTCCAGGAAATCGCATCATTTTGAAGAAAGAAAGAGATAGAAGAAGAAAAGAAAGAGAAAGAAGAACACAAACAACATCAGAGAACTCACAGCGGAACGAATAAAATATAATATATCAAATAAAATATTACATAGTATCAGATTACATCAGAGTTACACATCTATACAACACATATTAGACAGTTATAAACATCTGTCTAACTCATACAACTCAAGTACAACAGAAGAAACAGATACCAAACACAGCGGAACCAATATATATCTACACGTTGAAGCCTCCTGCTCCATTACTCCTCCAGAATTCGTCAAGTGAAAATCAAATTATAATCCATATCCAACATTTAAAATGAATTAAATGTTCAAAATTAATGACTAGAAATTCTGGGTCGTTACACATTCCTTCCCCGTTATAAGAATTTTGTCCTCGAAATTGCTAGGTAAGAAGAATGGTCCAAAACCCAATAACTATTTCCCAAAGTTACACATTTTTAAACAACTTCCCAAATCAATTTATTGTAAACATACTGTCACCTTTTACTAATTCCAAACTCCACCACAGATTCCAATAATACTACCCCCTCAATCATCCAAATTATAATTCAGAACCAAATTTTAACTTATCAAAAAATTCTAACTCCTTAAATTTTGAAAAAAAAATTCACCAGCATCTCCTTTACACGGCTAGATCCGAAAAACTTACAAAACTGCCTCTATGGCCCCAAATCATCAAAAGGAAACGAAAGCCAAGTGGCTCGATCAAAAAATCATCAAATTCATACATAATTTTAAACGTGCACCTTTTTATCGGGCAATCAAATTTTACTTCTGAAATCGAAGATACCAGTTTAGCTTTTAATTACCTGCACCTTATTTACTAGTAATATCCCATCATACAATTCAAAATCATTTAATTCATTCCTTTTTAAGGTTTTCAATATTTGCTTTACTTAAGCCCGTACGATGTACATATATCACCCGTACGCAATATCACTTTAATCGCTCATTTGATCGCACAATTTCCACTCCCGAACTAGTATCGTTCATGCGACTCTCTAGTGCGGACTCAGATCTGGCTCCTTGATCAGAAACCGTCATTCTTCTCGCATAGCCATATACTATGATAGAGAATTTCCGGATCAATTAAAAATCCATATCCAGGGTTCGGCGTCGATAATCGAGTGAAAAATCTCAACTCGGATCAACATAACTATCTCGAAATTCTATGCTCGAATCTGGATCAAATCGTTATGCGAATAAACAACATACGTACAACTTACGTATTAATTTCCAATTGACTATCAACTATATCAATTTCTTTTATTCTCACTCATTTTAATTTCCATTCACTTAT
Organism: Allium cepa; assembly: GCA_030765085.1. Taxonomy (NCBI): domain Eukaryota; kingdom Viridiplantae; phylum Streptophyta; class Magnoliopsida; order Asparagales; family Amaryllidaceae; genus Allium; species Allium cepa. The sequence goes on from CM060929.1 coordinate 441,364,169, forward strand.
TCACAATTATCCCTTTTACACAACTTTCATTAAATCTTCATTCAAATACTTAATATATTTTTCCAATACCAATTTTACTTAAGAATTACACCATTAACTTTCTTAAGTCTATTACAAATATTTTATACCATTTATTATATTTCCACTTCAACACTTATGGTTTTATATTCATTTTTATTCAAATTAAATTTTCAAATCCCATTTGAATTCAATTTGCCTTCCATTTACTTATTTATTTCCAACTAGATTTAATATTGAATTTTATCAATGGTCTCTCAAACCATATTTAATTCACTAATTTATTTTATATTTCAATAAGTTTTATTTTAAAACTCTTGTTTTATTTAGTCCACCCAAACTAATTTTTCAACTTCACTTTATTTAACATAATTCAAATTTAATATCATTCTAATATTCAGTTTCAATTCCATTTACTTACAAATTAAATTAATTTGTCCATCTACATATTTGTTTACAATCTTAATAAACTTATTTTCAGTAATCACTTCATTTAACCTACTTAGTCTAAGTTTTTAAATTTCTCTTATTTAACTTAACTCAAGTTAATTTCCATTTCAACATCAGATTTCAAATTTGTTAAGTTTCCAAACTTATTTATATTCCATGAACATTTAGATCAAGCTCCAGAGTTTTAAACAATCGCTTAAGAATTTCAAAATCATTTTTGAAATCCAATACACATACACAATCCTTTTTATATCAAATTATTCCTTCACTTATCACAAACAAATCAGTTTTACCAAACCAAAACTTCAATTCAGAACATTCAGGTAGCAATTCCTCCCTTGAAAACTCGAAAATGAACATCGATGATGTTGCGGTCATTATCGAAATTATTTTCCGACGATCGAACTGAGTTTAGTGCTTTTATGCCTTTAAAAACCATTTCAAATATTTTTATTCCAAATATTTCTCAAATAACATCACCATATTTTTCCAAGGCTTCAAAAATCATTTTCAAATCCACGAGATTTAAATTCCCATATTCCTACTGATTAAATTCTTTTTAAAAATCACATCTAGAAATACTCCAGAATTTCATTTCATTTCAAATCATAAATCACATTTATAGTCATATAGTTATATAATCCCATTTTGATTATATAAAATTATTTCTTAATCTATGGTTATAATATCAACTTTTATTCGATTTCCACAACAACAAATGATAATAGTTTAACATTATCATTTCCTAACAACCAAGCACATCATATATCGTAAATATTTCTAAAAATATTTTCGTTTATATATATAAAAATAATTTGGGTAAAATTATTTCATTTACCCCATTTCGAAACAATATTGTATTGAATCACTCTGTTCGAGTGTTTAGAGATCCCTATTAATAACGTTAATTACTCGTATTGACCAGAATCCATAAGCTACTCAACAAACCAATCGACACAATATAAAACAATTTTTATGTTCACTAACGAATATGCACTCATATCTATTAATACACTCAAACTCATTCTAGGGTGCTATTGACCCAATCTCTAATGAGTAATCCCCACCAGAGCCAAGGATGTCGCTCAACCTTCAGCTCTGATACCAAATGTCACGAATGGCATTTTCAACCTTCGAAAAATGACATCTACACATCCACCGTATTACATGCCAAACAATCGAATGCCGAAAATACCAGGTCGTTAAGGGAAAGAAGAAAGAGGTAGATGAAGAAAATAGAAATAACAACACAGAATCTCACAATCGCAGCGGGACAATATATAATAGATAACAACTGATCTTTATACAAAAAAACTATAACTGTTTTTACACATTACATCATCAGAGTACAACACAAATCAATGGCACAGTACTGGACAGTTAAATTAACCTATCCTCAAAAAACTGAATACATAGCCTATAAAACACAATGGAATATAAATTAGATATGGGTAATACGTCTTCGCGACCCAGATCATCTCCTGAGCTCCATAACATTCTATCCTGTGTCTGTAATATTCGGTCTGACCCAAGCATCACAATAAAATAACATCCGAGTCAGTCTTGAAAACCAGCATGAGAAAACACCCTCAATTTTAATTATTAAAGTTGTCAAAATCCTTTGAAAATCAAAGGTATCTTGTAAGACCACGCGACAAATAAACATGATGAGTTTTTACCTTACAATAACCAAAAACACTTCATATCAAATCCTCTGATACTATAATAGTGTCCAAGTACAAATACGTATTCAAATAACTTAAATGCTTGCATCTTACATTTCAGCATAGCTAGGCACAATCAAAACCATGCGACGCTTATTGGAGAATGGATTCCATCTGAATGACAAGGCACTGGGGTACTACCTGTCACAGTACACGTCTAGAATAGCGTACCGAGGAACATGCTGGGATCCCCTACAACACAAGACCGGACTATCCCTGACCTAGATAGACCGAATATGCTATCACCCTGGGTATTCCCACCTTTTTTCAAGCTCCTTCCATAATCGTAGTAATAATATCCGAGGGTATATTTAAAGGTGGTGAACATACCCTACTTTGGTGCTACTCACTTAGCCTTGCTGCATTTCTCCTGCTTTTCAGCTATTCCCGGTTGATGAGGCTAGAGGCTACAATTACTTTTTTAGAAATATTCACTTAGAATGCTCATTGTCCTCCAGTGACAATGTACTGATAACATTCATCCATATAAGTCTGTTCCGGGTCCGAAAGGAACCGAAGGCACTATTCCTACTACATCCATTTTGGAATCACCCTCAGGATTAGTAGCGATTAGCCCCTTTTTCTTCACTGCTCCATCTTCGACCCTATGCCGTTGTCTTCATTTTCGAAAAAGTAATCGTTGGATCGAAGTGGTTTTTCGGATAACAAATCCGATCCTGGTCTCTTCGAAACAACGTTCGCTATTTCCGGTCAACTCAACCCCGGTTCCTTAGGAAATAAACATACGAAAACAAGATCGGAGATCACCTCCTCACCGTTAGTGGACAGATTTCCTCATCAACGTCCTAGAAGAACGGAACGAGTTTATGCGTATAGTATATCACCTCGAACGGTAACTGTGCCACATAATTCCTGTGCTTCTTCTAGATATTTCCAAAGTTATATTTAGGTCCAGATTTGATAGTCGGTTATTTAACTATCAAATAAAAAATCAATTCAACCAAATTCTTCATTTTAATTGAAAACCCAAGTCTTATTTAATTTAAATTTTAACTTTATCCAAAAGTATGTGCTTATCTTATTTAATTTAGTATATTCATAAAGTATCTTTTCCAAAAAATATTTGAAAGCCCTTTTAAAATAATATGGAAAGTACCACTGCAGTATCAAACCATGAATCATAGCTCAGTGGTTACGTCTCTATCCCAGAGAAATCCAAAACTTAATTGCAGGCACTCACTGCCTTCGATTTACGCCACGCGAGTATACCATTACTTCCTGAAAACTTTATTTTAAAATTCTTCTCAAAATAATGCATGTAAATTCTAGAATAAATTTCAGGTCAACTTTAGATAAAACTACTTTTCAAATAAACGTTACTAAAAAATATATTAATATTAGATAATTTATTCCTTTGAAATAAAAATATTGATTACTTCTTAAATAATAATTAATTTAATATAAACTAACTTAATTCATAATTTAAAATATACTTAAACCCATTTAAAACAACTAAATAATTAATTTCTGAAATATTCTTTAAACAATTTAAATTTTCTTGTACTTCAAAATTCCCGTTTTAAATAACTTAACTTCTCAGAAAAATATATTTTCAACTTCCATATAGCCAGCCCAATATTCATAAATTCTTCTCGATTTATTTCCAACTTAATTTACGTCCCAATTCCGTTAATTCCTTTTTCACATTTCTAAAAAATAAATCTACCATTTATTTTTAAACCGATTTACCCATTTCCTTATAGATCCTCATCATGAATTTATAATTACCATTTATCCACTGATATTTTACTTTAGTTTATTTATAAACTTTGTTTATAAATTTCATAGTCTCATTTTCCGTTTTATCACTTTTTAATAACACTTAATCGATTTTCTAAATTAAATTCCATTTTTAATTAAAATTTCTTAAATAATCCCAAATATATTCCAAAGTCCACTAATTTCAGATCTCACTTCCTTTTTATGATTTAAAATCTTATTTAAATCTAAAGCATCAATTTCGTATTTTAGTTTCAATTTTCCTTTTTATTTTCCCAAGCTATTTTACATCTCTATTTTGAAAATAAATCCCTTTTTCACTTAAACAAAGATTGATTAAGTTTTATTATTGAAAATCCTTTTGTTAATATTTTTCCCAAAATCCCTATTTTTCAAATTCCAAAATTTATCAAGCATAAATTCTAAAACCAAACTATTCATTTTACCCAAAATTCATTTTCTTTAACAAATCCAAATTTCACCAAAAATATTTTACTTCGGACTTTCCTTTATTATTTCCTTTCTAAATTTTAAATATTTTTCGTTAGTATTTAAAAATCCCAAAATCTAACCAGTAATCCCATAGTACCAAATAAATTCACAATCATGCAATAGCCTATCATAGATTATTCAATATATCATATCACTGAATATGAAAATAAATTCAACATTTTTTAGGAATCCAGTTGGATCCCTCCAAACTATTTTCCTGCATCTAGAAATGTTAATACAAAATAAAAATACCAATCCCACTTTGAGAGGAATATCGCGGTATATATGATAATCCACTATTATGCGGGCGCGTAGGGTCTCATCCACTATATATATATATATATTTTTTTTGAAAATTGGTTAATTGAATTACTAAACAGGCTTTGCGGCCCAATAGCATTACAAATATATCACAGGCCGACATAACATAGATCAGTCAATATAACTTCCATACTTTCCAAATTGGGGCGATTATGGCGGCTGCCAATTCCCTGGTGGAGTTCGTTCGATCAATTCCATCTTCTTCAACTTCTCCAGTAGTTGTTTTTCTTGTTCCGATGCAATGGTAAGTTTCTTTGTCGGAATTCTTCCAATTACAGTAGCAATTTCTCTGTTGATTAGCTTTGTAATAGTTAAAGTGTCTTGCTTTTTGTTTTCAAAAGTCCTGCCGTTCCGCTCCTTCCAAATGAACCACAAGCTGACTGCGAGGCCAATTTTTCCAATCTCCTTCATCAAATCAGAGAGGTGACTCCTACTGTGCAGGTATTCTAATTCCTCTTTTAGGTTTGTAGCGCATTTATTGAGTTGGAGTCTGCATTTTTGGGTGTTCCAGATTCTTTTTGAATATTCACAGTCAAAGAAGATGTGGTCATGTGTCTCCTCTTCTATGCAACAGAAATTACATTTTGAGTCATCCAAAATCTTCCATTTTTTTAATCTGTCTTTTGTTGGAAGTTTTCTCATTATCGCTTTGTAAAGGGTGTGAGCCATTTTGGGAGGGATAGATTTGCTCCAGACAACATCAGACCAGATAACTTCTGTATTTTTTTCTCGTGTTTCTTCCCAGATGTCTTTGAACTTGAACTGATCTTTCATGCTAGCCTTCCATACCCATTTATCTTCAGAATTATCTGTATAAATGTATTTCTTCCTGATTTCCTCAATATAGTTAAGAGTTATTGAATGATTATTGCATTTCCAAGTACCATTATCCACTATTTCAGCTACCCTCCAATTAGGAGTACCATATGCCGAGAAGATATCCCAACCAAGTCTATCAATGAAACTTTTCGAGTTCAACCATGGGTCTTTCCAAATGTCTGTATTTCTACCATTTGCTATTTGTTTGTCTAAATGTTTTTGGAGATCATTTCTGATTTTAAGAATATTTTTCCAAGTAACTGAAGCATTATTGTCTATTTTTGTAGTCCAGAAGTTATCTTTCAAATATCTAGCTCGCATCCAAGTAGCCCATAATTTATTAGATGTTAATACTCTCCAGGCTTGTTTAAGGCAATATACCTTTTTGAGTTCAAATAGATTTTTCAATCCAACTCCACTATATATATATATATATATATATATATATATATATATATATATATATATATATATATGCGGGAATACCAATCACTCCAATATATATTACTATATATAATATCATATCCAACTGATAATTATTTATCAATTCAACCAATCAATCAACAATTAATTTTAACTATTTAAAATTAATACGGTAATCCAAAATTGATTGAGATTAACTCATATTGATTTTCTGCCGCTTTCGCGTTCCGTTTCTGATTGAATCCGAGCGCGTTTGAAATTATCTAAAAATTTTAGAAACTTCAAATTTGTCCAAACCATTTTCAATATGTAGATGGCGACATATGATCCCATTGAATATTTAATCGTCCGAATCAGACCACGTACGCATGAGATATAAATTTTATAAGTTTGACAAGAATTTTAAATATAAAATTACACCTTTTTTCTTTTATTTTTTTAATAAAACAAGCCCATTACTCGGTGTTCGGCCCAACGTGCACTACCTTCTTCTTCCTTTACTCACAATCGCCTGGAACCCAAAAACACAACCAAGATTTATGCATGTGCACGAACAACCACACCACCGCCCATCGACCCAAAGCTACCAAGCTCCATCTCCTTGTAATCTCCACCCAACTTACCACCGTTCCCTCACCTTGCATGCCCAAATCACCAATGTACCGAAGCATCATGTTATGACAAGGTGATCGTCGCACTCTCCAATACGCCACCGGACCACCCAATTCTTCGACCACATGTGCATCTTTGCCTCACAATCCAAATTCCAGCCTCCACTTCACCTATTGCCGCCCCAAAACCCAAGAACAAGTAACCCTAACTCGTGTCGCAAAATGTCGACCACCCAAAACACTGCCGCACCTTACAATAAAATACCAAATTGAAGAGAATCGGCCAACTTGAATTTTGAATTTGTTTCACCATTTTTAAGTGTGTATTTTATGAGTTATGAATTTTTGAACTTCAAATTTTCTTTTACTGTCAATGAATTGTTTGGCTATGATGTTTAAAAAGGAGCGAAAAGAGGAAAAATGTGTTTAAATAGTTAATAAACAGTGACTGTAGTGAAGGGGAAAAGGTTGATGTGAATATAAATGTCAATCAATATAAATATAAAATTATTTAAATTTAAATCATCTCGATTTCGAAACTTAAAATTTTGACTTCCTATCGAGGCATGCCGCTAAGCGTTCATAATGTTATACCCCTATTTCGAACGTGATGGAAAAGGTTTCGAGTCCTAATTCGATCGTATGGAGAATATAGCATTTTGGATCCAATTATTATATTGAATTTTCGATATAAATTTCAACGCGTTTATATATCGTACGACCAAAAAATAGCTCCAAACGATATGAGATTTGAAATCCGATAATAATACACTATTACGGATCCATTGAACTGGTTTCGTCAAAATCCGAGACTATGCCTCGGAAGACTATTTTTAACTTTCAATTTAAAATATATATTTTTAAAACCGAACAAATCACCTTTAAATTCAATTTTTAAAATTTTATTATCTTCAGTATTATCAATATAATTTTATAAGCCTTTAAATTATTTTTGTCAAGCTTAAAACTCAAGATTTACTAATTTATCCAATATTCAATTATTAATTTCAATAATTATCAATAAATAGTTATATTTGAAATCCAAGTTAAAAATTAACTTCTAAATATTTAAAATCAATTAAATATTACAGTTTCAAATATTCGAAATTCTGGGTCGTTACAGTCTTTAAATGGTGTGTCTGAATTATTGTTTAATTAGAATTGTTTATTTGAATGGCTATTTAATTTGAATGGTGTATTTGAATGACTGTCATTTGTTATGATATCCCATTGGTATGATGTATTTGACTGATTGTTTAATTTGATATGTTCTGTTTAAAGCTACTAATAATGCTGCATAAATTTATTTTTCATTTCCGACAAATCTTGCAATATATAAATGACCCAATCGTAATTATGACGTAGCTCTTCAATAAGGTAAATAATATTACTATGTGATAGTGATGCGTACTGATGTGTCCAACCATGTAGGTAAACTACGAATGAAAATATCCGCAAACAACATCTCATGATACACCTATGTATTGTAATTTGTTACCTCGCACGACTGCTTAGTGTTATTTTTGCCATTTACGATCTCCATGTCCGGGCTAATTTTACCTTACATACCTATTGCGTCAATGAACATTCACAGCACAATTCCTAATCATGGTTAAGTTATTCAACCTCATATTTAAAAATTTAACAAATAAATGAGTATTTTCGCATGAATCATGTTTGATACAAAAAAAACAGCTTTGCATTGATAATTCAGTAACCATCCTTACATGATTTGAACACCTCTCCAAAAACATTTAACAATGAACAATGCAGTATAACTACTCCCAGTTAGCAACTTTAAACCTATCATCCCATGCTTATCTTTGCTCACTAAGAATATTTTCCCAACCACTACTTCCGGTTTGTGACACACAATACACTTTGCAGTAATAGGAGGAATGAGATGTTTTGGTTTCAATTTTACCCAAAAAAGTAGTTACAAAACAAAAATTCAATATAAGGTTAAAATGATTAATGCAACATTTTGTTGCCTGTATGAAGTGAGCATTATGTACGAACATTATCCCTAATTCCAATCATTGTATCGGAGAAGGTAATTTACGTTATAAAGGTCATATTGTTAATGATAGCATTATACTAATATTAAAAACAACCACCTGGTATCACATTTGTACGACATAACCAACATCTGGCATAGACATCCACTTTGATGGAGGTGGATTATCATTGCCATCAAATTCACGTGATTCAAATAGGTCATCAATTTGGTCATTTTCAACAAATACCAACACACGAGTTTCTTTATTGTTATTGAGCTCTTTGATTAGATATCTTCGAACTCGGGAGTTGAGACTTACATGATTCACCTTTCCCAAGAAAAGCGGTAACACAACGGAAATTGTAATTACCATCCTATTTTACATCACAAATTTCAATAACAAATGATTTCCACACCGTATAAATATGCTTAATATAACTTCTTGTGTCAATAATTAACTCCTCAACCTATAAAAGAATACATCATAAGATATCATTGCAATATCATTGTAACCTTCTTTCTACCTTTGGTTTCATCATGTTACTACTTACTTGATTAGATTGTTGTTGAGAAGACATGTATTCCACTAATTCAAAAGGTGAAAGCATTCTTTTTGTTGACATGTATCTTTCTTACCTTTTCCATTTTTTCTACAAGTTTTAGCTTTACTTTATGGAGAGGAAAGAGAATATGTTTGCGGTATAAAAACTTCTACCATTGTTTTTATACAATTGCATTTGATGTGAAAAATCCATTTTTTTTACACCCATTAATAAATATTCAGTCTTTTCAACAATGCACACATCCTTTGTTCCTCTTTCAATAGGATGAAGCATAGTCTGATGATTATCAATTAGTTTAAGGGATATTTCTACATGTGGATCAAGGCGAGCTTATTCATGGAAATAAGGGAATAAATGATTTTTCCAGTATACATCCACAACCACATTTATTTGCACCAATTTGTTTCATTCAAAAAATCTTGGAATGAAGTAACTCTAAAGGTGTTATAGAAACAACACCCCATAGGATTTTAAACTCGTCTATATAATAAGCATGTACCACTTCTATTAAGCTTTTAACTCTGTGAATGAAATTTCTAATAATGAATACATCTTTGTCCATGCTTGTTCAAAGTTACATTGGCAAGTTGCTAAATGTTTTTTCAATTTTGAATGTGTTGCCTCCACCCTACAACAAAATTGAATGATTAACAACTCATCATAATTATAAAATTAAAATAACATAATTTGATAGTAAAAATTATTACTTATTTGAGGTGTAACTACTAAAATTCCTATATTCATAGGTCCAAGCGTGAATAAAATTTTCTTTCCATAGGTCCAACCAACTTTCGTGAATGTACATCGTAAGCTTCATGTGCACACTGTGTTGCTCATGCAAAGCGTAAACTTTGATTATACATGACAATGTTTTTTGAGTTCACTACCTCATTCCAATCATTCAAAAATTACTTAATATCAGTTATATCCATTGCTTTTACTTTTCTTTTGATGCAAGTAAGAATATTGTTCTTAATATGTCATTTGTATAACAAATGTGCAAATTGTGAAAAATACAATTTGGATGGCATTATTGACCAAATTCTCTATTAGTGATAATCACAAAAGATATATATACTTACAGTCAACCATAATAGACTTCAAATGCTCTAAATCCTAAAAATATTTTTCTTCACGTTCTCCCATCAAATACATGGCGTCAATATAAAAAGTGTGATTTGGTATCGTCGCACCAACAATTTCAAGTGATGACATTTTATATTTATTAGCTTTATATGGACAATCCATAACATTGACAGGAAGAAATGTATGTAAAAATCTAAATCGTTGGATGAGCCAAAAAAATATTTATAATGCTACCTATGCCATCTAAAGTCCTCTAGTACCATTCAGTATAGGATATATTTGTAAAACACTTTTTTCAAGTTTTAAAATAAAAAGCCGCCTCTCCTTAAAAACTTGTTAAAAACCCTATTTTTGAGATGCAATATATTTGAGGAAAGTTTTGCAGATATTTGAAGTTTCTACTCTATAAAACTTATGAAGCGTTCTACAAGTATTCGTATATTTCTTTACAAATATTTGTAGTGTTTCATAAAATCTCAAAAAAAAAAATTAATCATTAAAAACATGCTATTAATATTCAAATTTAATTTCTAACAAAAAAACAAAATTTTTGTACCAAAACTAAAAAAGGGATGTAATTTAAAATAAGCTTTTGGGAAGAGTTTTTCATGTATCAAATCTTGAGATAAGGGATGGATCCAAATTTCCACTTCAAGGTTTTCAAACTCTTTAAACTTACAAAGTAAATATTGGACTTGTGAACCTCTAGCTCTTTCAAATTTATTCTGCACTTGTATGACATTATAAATTGTCTAGTTGTCATGCAATTTGATGGGTCATTTATTTTCAAAGTATGCAAAATTTATTTCGGTTTAACTATATTTTTATGCATACCAATAACTATTTTGATCTCCTATTTACTCAATCTATTGGAAAATGAATGATCCTCTTTATATTAACTCAATGTGATGGCGAACCTTAGTCATTACCCTAAACTCCATTCATCACCATATGGATGTTTAACATCTTTTAAGTTTAAATGAAAAAAATACATTTCTTAGTGTCATTACTCTTGGTTTTATGAAGTAAATTTCTTCGATTTGGACTCCTTATAAACACCACTATATTTATATCTAAAAAAAATTCACAATTTCGAATGAGAATCAATCACATTGTAGTGTAATACAATGATTGCAAAACCAAGCAATTATCTAGTGTTCCCACCCACTCACTCCACTAACTTTTCTCTACTCGGAAATATCTTCAAAATTTTCAAATCATTACTTAAGATTAAAATATTAAACATATACTAAAACTAATGCAATTGTACCTACGTTGTATATTGTAAATCCATTGTTGTAATCCACTACTGAACTTATGCAATTACTTTCATCTTCATTATTACATCCATAAGCGCTCTAAAACGAATTGTGTAGATTGAGTTTAATTAATCACCTTAACAAAGTACTAGGGATGGCACAATGAGGTACAAATAAAATCCTATGGAAGCAACTACACCGTATAGAGTCGACCTAGCAAGCCCTATGTGCACTAATTATATGTATCACCTACCTCCATCGTGTGCAATGTGAATTCAAGCAACTCATTATAGTAGAAAAGAGAATTCGCAAAACTTTTACCTTTTATTCAGATTCTACTCCAAAACAATAATTTTCTTTTGATTATGCTAAATAGTGCCCTTCTTTCGTGATTTTCATTGCTATATAGTAAGAATTTTATATTTTATATTTTACCAGTTAATTGGGATTTAGAGCTTTAATCGATAAAAGTAAATATATATTACGTATTATTTCCAATCATTGTAGGCAAGAGAGGTAAGGGTATGTCTAACGACCCTGACTCGACCTTCGAAAATCGGCACCGAATACGACACTCGTATTCAAATGCCGCAGATTCAAATGTCGAATCTGGTTCGCCGGAGCTTATAACACATTAAGTACAACACAGTGGAAGAAATGAAATAAATATCATATACAATTCCAATGAATACAATATCTAATGATATACAACAATGATATCAATATGATACAAGAATATCAGAGACAATAAATAACAGCGAAAACGAATAGCAAAAGAGATAACTCCAATCCAATGCTCCAAAGTTAAACTCCAAGCCACTAGCTCAACCACCATCAAAGTGTAATGTCAGACACACATCCATGCAAGTCTGTTCCGGGTTCGAACAGAACCGAAGGCACTTCCGAAGAAGCCCTTGTAATTTGGGTATTCGCAATCCCGATCGGACTTCCCATCACTTAGGAAATCTCTATATCGTAGCTACTTAGTGCAGAGACAATCAATAGGTCATCCTATCGTTCTCGCAAATACTCGGTCTTCACCACCGGTCTTCAAATGCTATCCATAACGTCATATCATTATTTAGAATGGGTTATATGACACAAGGTCCTTTCCCAGCTAAACCGAATAATGAGCACAGTATTTAAAAACATATGGATATAGGATCTCAGTTAAATCACAGCTTAAAGCCCAAAACCTTTCATTCAAATGGTTAAAACAAATTACCATTCCCAAATCTTTCAAACAAAAAGATTCATTTCAAAAACCTTCAATGGTTTAAACAATTTCCACACTTAAATCTTTTAAACAAAAGATTCATTTTTAAAACCCCTTTCAATTTAAAACAAGGTTCACCAATCTTTGACAAAGATTCATTCATAGCCTTTCAAAACAATTCCATTTCAAACTGGATTAACTCATCCGATCTTTTAAACCAAAGACTCATTTCATAGCTTTCAAAATAATTTCCAAAGATTCATTCATAACTTTCAAAACACTTCATGTTTCAATCTTTTATATATAAAAGATACACCATTTAAAATCCTCTTCAATTTCAAAATAGGGTTCAACTATCTTTCACGAAGATTCAATTATAGCTTTCAAAGCCATTCCGTTTCAAATTTGAAGTCTTTTCATCATAATTTGGAAATTCTTTCCTTACATAAAAGCTATTATTATTTGAAACCACTTGTTTCCGTTTTGGAAAACCCGATTATAATTGCACGAGTTAAGGCCTTTCAAATATAAACTTGGGTTAAATTCAAATTCTCAAAACCATACTTTTAAAATGGTTTAAAAACCCATATAAACACATTTATAGCTTATATAACCTATTTACGTCATAAATACCAAATATAGAATTCAATTTTAGATATTGAATTCCAATTTAAATCACATTATTCAAATTTCAAATCTTTATTAAGTTATTCAAAATAAATTTCATTTTTAAAACACCTTTTCAAAAGTTTTTCACTTTAAACCCAATCCATTTCCAAAACCATTTGGATTTAAAAATTCAATTTTTAAAATTATTTCAAAAATCTGTGATTTAACCAATTTCCTCGTGCAATCCATATTTGTGTGTGTATGGTGTAGTCCAGGGGTTTTACACACAATAGTGCAACAACAATCATCACATCACATATTAAAGCGCATCAATATCGATAAGCGGTATAAACTATAACGCTTATCTTCATTCACAGATTCATAGATAAAGTAAATTTATCAATCACAAAGATTCACCATTATGATTTGATGTGGATTTCGGATAACCAACTGGAATCCAACTCCCTATCGCATCGAAATTCAAATGCCGTTTTACGGGCTAAGGGGTTTTCATATCCACACAGAAACAATCACAAATATTACAATTCAGCACAAAGCAATTCATATCTCATAGCATTACAATTACATATTAGAGATATCAATCCAATACACAACATTTAGTAACAATCAAACATCTTCAATTAAGATGAATAAATCGTGTGGTTTAAATTAATTAAATACATAATTATTGATTATCTTTAATCAATGATTAATTATCATTAACTACAATTGATTAAGTCTTAATCACCTTCATTAATTAATCATTTCTTTAATTAATTATCTTAATTAATTAACCCTTAATTGTAATTAATTGAATCTTAATTACTTTTATTAATTTATTATTCCTTAATTAATTAATTTAATAAATAAACCCTTAATTATTAATTAAGTCTTAATTATAATTAGTTATCCTTAATTGATTATTCTTAATTTAATTACCCTAATTAATTAACCACATTAATTAATTATGCTTAAAGGTAGTTAACCCTTAATATTTGATTAATCAATCTTTAATCTTTAATAATCTATTCTTAATTACTTTCACTAAGTAATTATTATTTTTATTTAAATCATTCATTAATTACTTTGTTAATTAACTTGAATTTTTAATCAATTACTTTAATTAATAAATCCTCAATTTTAATTAATTAAATCTTAATTATAACTAATTATTATTTAATTGATCAATCATCCTTAATTGATTACCTTAATTAATAAATCACATAATTTATTATCCTTCAAATAATTAAGTAAATAAACTTTTAATTAATTACATTAAGAAATTTATTAATACCTTTTGATTAAAACTTAATACACTAATCTCAATTTGTAAATAAATCAATCTTTAAATAAAATAATATTTAAATTCCAAAACCATTTCTTAATTAAGGTTTCTTATATACTTATTTCAAACACTTGTTTAATTCAAGTATTATCAAACCCCATTTAAAATACTTCGAAATATATTTATTATCCTCATATAAATTTTTTTCTCAAAATCAATTTATTTCCAAAACAATTTTTTTTAAATGTTTAACCTTGACCTTTTTCCTTTGAAAACTTGTTCATATTTTTAGTTTAAAACCTTGGTACACTATTCGTTTTATAAATTTAAAACCTGGTACAGATTGTATTTCAAAATTTTGAAACCTGTACATATTTTCATTCTTTAAATTTTAAAACCTGCTGTCTATCAAACAAACCCGAGCCTTGCTTCGGGTCGTTACCCTACTCCTTTTGCTTCGAGTTACATCACCATTTCCCCGAGCTATTTCCCGAGGCTACCCCTTCTTCCTTGATCGACATCATTTCCAGATGCACCCAATCTCAACATGTACGTGCACAGTCGCACGGCGACGCTCCGGTTATCACGACCACCACCGACAAGTCACTGACCATCTCCACCCACGATCTCAACCGCCCAAAATCCAAAGCATGTTCGAAATCAAAATCGAGCTTCTCGATTGAACTAGAACCCAAACCCAAATCAGAAAAACCCATCGCCCTGATCATCTCGTCCACCAAACACCACGTCACCACGTCCACGGCTCCACCACACAATGACAGAACGAACCCCCAGGTCCGATGCCCCTGAATTCACTATCGATGCCGCAGTAATCACCTAAACTCAACCAACCCCAAAAGCAAATCGAACCCTACTTCGACGTTCACCCACCGCCACGGCAATAAATAAAATTACCGACTATTTTTCCAGTGATTTATGACACACCAACCAGCTACAGGCCCAAACTCAACAACCATTATCACGCCGTTCATCGGAATTTGCCCAAAACTCGATTGCCGTTCAACTCAAAATTGCTCAACACCTACTTGCTTAAAAATCATGAAAATAGCTTTAAAAATCACCATTCTTAACCACGAATCTATTCCAATAAACAAAACGTGAAATTATCCTGATCAATTTTCTGACTTATTTTGATTTTAACTGTAAATTTCTTATCTTGGAATAATTATCTCAAATAAACACATGCAATTATTTTTAAAAATCATATCATCCATATACATACATGTTTCATTTGAAGTTTCTAACCTAAAAAGGTTCAAGGCAAGGGATTTTTGAATTTTTTTGTTTATACAGGTTGAAACCTATAGCATATGAACAGAGGCATGGTTTATTTTTTTTCCTGCCTGTACACCATTATACACATAGTCTTTCATATATATATATATATATATATATATATATATATATATAAAACATGCAGACACAATCATTCAAGCATCACTTATATCATACTTAAAAGACAAAACATAGCAGGGTTAAGGGGTTTGCTCACCATTCTGAAGACAGAGACCAGGTTCTGGTTTCAAACTGGAAACTTGGATGTATCCTCATGCTTCATATTCAAACTTGATCTTTGCTTTGTTTTAATCTTAGTTTTGAATTGATTCCTTTTGATCTTCATCTCTGACTTTAATTTCCAGGTTGAAACAAATTTTGCTCTGGTTTGAGATGATTTTGATCTTCTTGTTTTCCAGGTTGAACTTGTATGCTTTTAATTCTTTTCTTAGCTTCTAGATTTTGAAACAGCAACTTGATTGTGAATCTTTGAAATACTTTGAGTTTGAACTGAATCTTGTTTGTTTGAATTTGATTCTAGTTTTCTTTTCTGGTTTGTGTTACCAGTTGTGTTTTTTTCTTTTTTCTTTTTCCAGATATGAACTTGAAGTTGAGATGATCTGAACTTAATAACTTGTTTTGTGGCTTTAGTTTCAAATCTGCGTAAAGAAGAAGATGACTAGCCTGGTTTTGTTCTTTGCTAATACTATATTTTAAAATTAAATCTTAAAAGGAAAAAAACAAAAATGCCACTTGTTCTTTAAAACCATACACTTGTACATTTATTTTAACACTTGTTAAATTCAAACAAAATTATGTAAAGACCTCTTCTCAAATTTATTTACAAATTTTATTTTTAAAACTTATTTTATTTTTTATTTACAAATCATGTTTTCATGTTTTCTTATTTATTTTCAAAAGATAATTTCAATTACTTATACTTATATATCTTTCTCATCAAAATGCATATTTACAAAAATTAAGAAACAAGATTTTATTAGTTCCAAATACATAGAAATTTTAAATTTATGTTTAGTCCTTCATTTTAATTTATTGTTTAAACCCTTCTCATTTTTTAAAATTTATAAATTAACTTATCTCTTATGTTTTGAAGGTTTACATATATATAGTCCTTATTTTTAAATACTTTTAAAGCCTTAATTATTTATATTTTATAACCTCTATTACTTTTAAATAGCAATTCAAAAATTATTTTATTTGATTTCAAAATATAGCTTCTCATTCAAAATATCTATTTAATATAATTTGGAAAACAAATCTTTATTAATTGAAAATATAATGTTTTCAAACCCAAAACATTTATAAGATTTTTAATTTTGAATTTCAGTTTCAAGATTTAATTTAAACTAAATTTATAAATATAAATAAATAACAGAACATATCTTTTATTAATCTTAAAACTTTCAAATTCTATTTATTTAAATCTAATTTATATACATATTCATTCCCAAATATTCAAATTAATTCTCTATTAATTCATAACTTAGCCAAATTTTTACATAAATTTCCAAAATAATTTAGCTTAAAAATCAGGAATGTTACAGTATGCCCTTGGGGAATAATGTAATTTGTTATATTATCTTAACTTTAACGAATCTTATTCAAAATAAAATTATGCTTTTTGATTTTTGTTTTCTATTACGTTTGTTTAATGTATATATGATATAGATAATGATTAGGGGATTTGGACATACGTAAATTGAAAATCCCAATGCAGAATATTATGTCGATTGTAGTTGCAAATTAGTCACAACCATGTGTATCGAATCGATCAAGTAATAATACCCAACTTTAAAGGTTCCAAGTCAAGTTGGATGTTGGCTAATGAAGTACTCATGGCTATTAAGGGCACCAAGTGGTTATGTATTTATGATAACTGGATGATCCTACAACAACTCAATTGAAAGTCCTATGTAGTTTGAATATATCCGAGTCAAAACGTAGGATATCAAGGTGATGATGTGTGGCAGTTTGTAGACATGGATTACCGTATAGTTTAAAAAAGGAAGTTGTACTTTGATTTTCGTCAACTCATGACATTTTGACCATGTTGTAGGTCCTTTTGGGTATATACCAAGTTGTTTAAGATGAAACACTATTCAACAGCAGATTTGCTTCCTTAGTAAAGGAGGTTACTATCACCATAATTATAAGCCAACTCAATGTTAGAAATATATGGTCGCGGTACTTTCGATTATTTGATAATTGTTATCATCTAAAAAAAGGACATTGGAGTTAGTATTCGTAATTAATTACAGATATTAATAGAGTTTATAACCATTGACCAAACTCTATATACACAAGTGATATAGTAATTGATGAAATGAAAACATGCATAAACATCATCGCTAAAGGTGTATGCTTGATTAGATTAAAATACGGTTTTAGTAGACTCTGTAAGTAATGGAACTTGTGCCATAATGCCACATAAATAAAGGAAAGACTATTATGGACTTCGATATCAAATTGTTTGATATTATTTTCTAATCGAGTTCTCATCTATGAGTCATAGAACAAAGATTGATGAGTAAGTTTTGTATGCGAACAATTTATAAATGTTATAAATTAAATGGAGAAATTGATGTAAATGTTATATTGATTTATTCGAGATAATTAAACTTATTGGAGAGCTATATTGATTATATATATGTTGCACATATTTCTGAGTAATTAAAAAATTGAATAATATTCAATTAAATTTAATAGACATTTTAGTTGTTAAAAAACGATTTTAAATCATGGTTAAAAATTAATTTTTATTAATGTAGGCCAACCCCCATTTTGAATAATACATATTAATGTATTCTTCTATTTATTTAATACTTGGTTTATTCATGGAGAGATATATAAGTTCTATCCCATTTAGGTAAACACTCTATAACAGCCCGCACTTTAATGGGCCCGAATTTCGACTAAACCGAAAACCAAGTGCATTAGGGCATGGATCACTAGTTTTGTTAACTTGTAAAAAATACAAGTATATTAGAGTGCGATTGATATAAACTCATAGCGAAACAGAAAAATATAATAGAATATAAATATCGATTGAGGCTACTACCATGGAATCAATAGTGTTCCTTAGATAACTAATTGCCTTGTTAGCGCCGAGCATAAATAAAAAGACTTCATCATCTATTGTTCACGTCTTGCCCCAGTAGCATGTCCCTTTAAATTTATCCTGTAGATTATAATAAGGAGGGTCAAAACAACGTTTTTGTGCCTAGAAAAATATACATTTAACCTGTAACATTAATCTATGTCGATTGATTTCCATTTAAGTGTTGTCTATTATTTACGAGTAGTCCATTAAATCCTATGTGCACATACGATATGCCTAACCTCCTCTGAGGTACAACTATATATGTGTATATATAAATATATATTTAAGCATATGCTACCCAAAAGCCGCGACCACTTAATACTTCTTATATAGGGAGGAAGCAGACCCAACAGCTATTTAATACCTCAATTCCCAAAGTGGTCCCCCGCAACGAAAACCCTTGTCAATTGGTCCTAGCTACAGGAACCGATGACTTATATATATGGCTTTATAATTTACAATTTAATTATCATACTACTAACGTGTGACGCCCCACCTCTATACCCACGCTAGCCAAGAACACTACGGTGTAGTGTTGTCAACTAGCACGGAGAATAAGGCTGTTGAGGAGCGACCATCCATGTAAGTTCTTATCACACGGTGGCTATAAATAAGCTTCGGAAACAAACATAGAAATAAGCATAACACAAATCAGTCACAGACATCCATATCACAAAGGCGGAAGAAGATATGAATATAAAACTAACACATGAAAGTGTACATCAGAGTAGTGGTCATAAAGATCCACAATAATACAAAAGAATAGCAACACGTGCTATACAAAAGAATACAACAATGAGTCTATATCTCATGTGTTTACAACAAAAACTGCTAATCGAAATAGTTAGCCAAAAGTCAGAGTAGCTAATCCCGGGAAGAAGTCAAGCAGAAGCACCTGTAACACCTCGGTCTGACCCGAGTATTATTTAAGAAAATAATAAACGGATCAGTCTAGATATAAATATCAGATGACATGATATAAATTAAAGGATATGGCATAAACATAAAATATCCATACTGACATACTACTATAAGTATGCAAATGATGATCAACAGAAGATCAATCAAAAAGAGATAAATCGATATCACAAGAATCTTCTCAAAGATCCAAAGAGGGCATCATACCCTAAACTTGTACTCATAACAAGTCAATGACATAAATTCCAGAAATCAACACAAGAAATCCAGAAATCA
Source organism: Allium cepa (assembly GCA_030765085.1). NCBI lineage: Eukaryota > Viridiplantae > Streptophyta > Magnoliopsida > Asparagales > Amaryllidaceae > Allium > Allium cepa. Next base: position 441,384,395 of record CM060929.1, read on the forward strand.
CAGAAAAAGGGAAAGAGGCCTGTCACATGACGGTCCGAAGACCATGGGGAGCTACCCCATATATGTGAGTCGAAATCACACAGATGAGGTCTAGACTAACCAAAAATCAAAAAGGTATGTGTGAGTGAAATCACACAAGTGGTGTCTAGTCTAACCTCGCAAACAAAAACGTATGTGTGAGTGAAATCACACAAGTGGTGTCTAGACTAACCAAGAAGTTAAAAAGGTACATGTGAATGAAATCACACAAGTGGTGTCTAGTCTAACCGAGCAAACAAGAGACATCGCACAATTGCTAGTCTAAATCATAAGAATGATCGTCATGATCAACGAGAAGTGTCAATTACACTAAGCTAGTAAATATAAAAGTTTAGCTTCATGTCCCATAACCACTTGCTTAACTTAAATATTTACGAACAAACTGTAAATCTTCACTAGAAAATTATCACAAGAGGTTCAATCGAACAAGTCCAAGAATTAACCGACGAAGCAAACGCAAGCGTTTCATACCACTTGTTTTACTAAGCCGTTTAATTAGATTTCTCATCCGAGTGAGGTAAAGGTTTGTATATACTAATAGATTGGAAAACGGGTTAAGAAAAGAGCTTTGTTATTAAAAATAGAGTTGAAATCCTTTTATTGAAAGAGTTTTGATATTTACTACTAGTATAGAAAACCTTTATATTTTAAAGTGACAAATCATAGAAGTGATTGTAGAAACAATGAATCATAAAAATTCACATACGAAGACGTGAATAAAATCCAAAGAAACCGATAAAGAATCCATTGAAATAGATATTCAAAAATCCATAAAATCGACCGAGAAGCCAAAGATAGTTTGTCTCGAAGAGTGGTCAATCTCAGCATCTCAACAAAGCAAGTTCTGTTGAATGCTCTTCAGATAAGATCCCCTACGGAGGGGGGGGGTCCAGGGGGGTGGCAACCCCCCTAGGTGGGGGTGTGGGGGCAACGCCACCGCTACGGGGTTCGACCTACCCGGTCAGGTCGCGGGGGTCCGGGGGGCAGCGCCCCGTCCAAAACGGTACGACCTAGTGAAGACAAAATGAGGCCTAACGACCTAAGGGGGATAGGGTCGAGCGACCTAAATGGAGCAACCCTGTGGTCATACGACCTAACTGAAATGGCCAAGCGACCTAATGGTTGCGACCTAGGGGTCTTCGCGAGTTAGCAGAAGTGAGCGACCTAACAGAGGCGAGCGACTAAAGGGACTCGCAGCCTAACAAGGTAATAAGGTCGAGCGACCTACGACCTGACGAGGTAAAGGCCTAACGACCTAGTGAAACACGCGACCTAAAAAATGGAAGACAAGGCCGAGCGACCTATCGAAGTAAAGGGGCGAGCGACCTACTGGAGAATAAGGTCTAACGACCTAATGGTATATAGGTCACGCGACCTAACGGGATATAAGGACTTACGACCTATCGGTTTATAAGGTCATGCGACCTAATAGTGATGCGACCTAAGGGTCCTGCGACCTAAAGGAGCGCGAGCTAAGGGGGTTAAAATAAAACAGGTCGAGCGACCTAATAGTATAAAGGCCAAACGACCTAACGACCTAGTGGTGTAACGACTTAAGGGTTCAACGACCTAACCATTAAACGCCGAGCGACTTAACGAAATAAGCATGGCCGAGCGACCTACGACCTAAAGCTCCACGACCTACGACCTACGACCTAGTGCCGAACGACCTAATTCCGCGGCGAACGACCTAAGGCATACGAACGAGTTTAAAGCCAGAAACGAGCTATTCTCTGGGTGACTTTTCAACAGCGAACGACCTAACACAGGCAGAACGACCTAAGTGCATAATTTCACCAAAAATGCTAAAAATTGGAGTTTTTCGCCAATCCAATCCAAACCAAATACAAATGTACATGCTAAAGTGATGGGGAATCATTCCCAACAGTCCAATATAGTTATAGACTAGAATTGTGAGATAAAAATCTCACCTTTTCACCAAATTTATGAAGAAAGAGCTTGAAGGCAATGGAGAAGCAACCACAAGCTTGAATCAATGTATTCTTCTTGAATTTGGAGTTGAATGACGAATTGCAATTGAATTTGAGCTTTGGAGTTTTAATTTCCCATTCCCTCCTCCATTTTTGATAAAGCAAATAGAATGAAGTTATGAAGAGAAGGGGTGAAGGTTGGGTCTAAATAGGCTAAAAGCCCAAACTAAAGTCCAAAGCGAAAAGTAGCGAAATTCCATTAACTCCAAACATATCAAAGCTTATACTCAAAAAGATTGCAAACGTCATTTTGAACTCAGTGGCAGTGGTCTCGAGTCCTAATTTGAACGTATGCAAAAAATAGCTTTTCAGACTATAATCCGACCAACGATAAAATATTTAAATATAATATTTAAATATAAAATCGATAAATATGCGGGTTGTTACATAACGCATCTCAAAGACACATCTAAGGGTTAGCTAGCCAGCCTTCGACAAACAAATTTCTTATTAACCAACTTTTGGGTATGTGCGTATCACATACAGATTCTAACTAGTAGGAAGTGAAATCCATCAGGACATAACCAAGACTTTGCTATAAACCACCCACGACCGTTGGTGGTCATAGCTTATCTGCCAATCCTACTACCAAATACTGGTCCAACAAAAATATTGACATAGCCCTCTGACCTTCCATAGCTGACATCCCATTTCGACTAACCTAATGTAAGTCAAGGAAAATGCCCGTTTCAGTTATTTAATATCTTTTATTAGAAATAAAGCAGATCCCATTTCTTAAAAATACTGGGCTATTTAATACTTCAAATCTGAGGAGAAATCTAGGTATATTTTCCCCTACTTATCCGCAATGCATATCCATTCCCTATAGGTTCTATGGTTAGAGATGTTCTACGTCAGTAGTAAGTATACACAACTGCTGGTAGCCTCTAAATGAAGGGAAAACTTCTGTTGTGTAGCTCTATTGAACTCGCATCCCAATCCACTAAACCAAACCAACCATCCTAGGCTTAAATATTGAGCTAGACCCACTAATTCATGCTTATTCTAATCGTATAACTAAGGCTGTAAAATTTCCGCTATGAAAATTATACTGCCTTCTAGCATTTAATTCCTACCATGTATTCTTATTTACTATATTTGATAAATATCGATTGTCTGTAATAAATGCTCATTATTATTCTTATTGGATAACCTCTAATAACATTTATTTACTGGTTCTTGTACAACCTATTATGCTTATTTTATTTTCCCATAATTGCTATACTTAATCCTTAAGTCAGTCCCATTAATCGCATTTATGTCCCCATTTAACTCCTGTAACTCCTTATTAATTGCACTTTTATTCCCCTATTAATTTTGGAATTACCATATTTTTCCATCTATAACTCTTAATCCTATAATTTAATATTCTATTAATAACTAACATGAATATCATTGTAAATTACGCTATGTATTTTATGGTTAATTATTTTTAATCGATAAGCATGGTTATATGTATATATGTATTTTCCTACTTATAACTATTAATGCTACACTATAACATTCCTTTCCATGTTTTAATTTATAAGAGCTATCCTTCCTAAAAGGATTACCATTATAACTTTCCATAAATTACCCAAAAATGAGACTTTTGCTCCGTTTGAAATCACAAGGAACTATCTCTTTTCTTTTATTGAAATAGATAGTGCAAAATACGAAGAACAATACCCACACTTTACATATCTCTTTCCTTTTTGGTATATTCCTTGTTAATTCAAACGATGCACAATTTATATATAATTTTTGAAATTGGATAATTTATGGATATTACACTGAAATATATACAATTAAATTATACATGGCTTCTAATAAATTAAAACATAGAAACTCATATTCCAAGTCAAATTAAGGCAATATAAACTAATACTGACATTTTACAACCTAAAAATATATTTGGAATAAACTGTACAACTTTATCGACATTCAACTTTGACAAATTTAGAGACTTGTAATGATCCACTTTTCTATACAGCTTAAGCGGGAAATCAACTGCACATGACCCACTCAAATTGAATGAAAAGGCGGATAGTTAGGGGAAATAAAGAAGAAAGAAGACAAGAAACTAAACAACTCAGAATCTCACAGCGAAACGAATAATTAATAATATATAACAAATTTGTACACACAAAAAACTGTAATAAATGTATATATAGACATCAATCAGAGTGTACTAACCTATGTCAGTCCGGATAGTTATAACAACCTATCCTCACAGTTGTTGATAAATACAACAATGAATGCAATGGAAAAATAACCATATACACGAATACATCTCTGGGCCTCCAGTCCGTCTCTTAAAGTTCCAAGCATCCAAAACTAAATTTGCAATATGCTCAGTCTGGCCTGAGCATTTAGGAAAAACAATGCCTGGGTCAGTCTTATAAAACCAGCGAGAGAAACTCAAATCACAAGGACTTTTATTTATTGTAACTTGTAAAATCTTTTAAAAAATCAAAAGTATCTCGTAAGACTACGCCACACATAAGCACGGATAATTTTTTACCTTACGATTACCAAAACTTTTTCTATAGAAGATCTAGTGATATTATAATAATGTCTAAGATACAATTACTTATTAATCATAGACGAAAATGTTATATTAATTAAATTCTAGCATAATAGGTATATAACTAAAACTGTAAGGGCACGTATTGAAGAATGGATTCCATACAATGATTAGGCTACTGGGGTACCACTCATCATGGTGCATCTTTAAATAAAATGCACCGAGGACCTCGCTAGGATCCTCTGCCAACATAGATCTAGCCTACCACTTGACTAATAGTATCGAATATGATCACTCCTCCGTTAATGGGCCCCAAAGCATAAAATGAGAGATAATATTGACTCTAGATAGGAATGAACATACCCTAATTGGGAGTGATCCATTTAGCCTTATTACATCTCCCATGTTTTAGTCATTCTTGGTTGATGAGGCTACGTTTTACCTTTTATATTGCACTTTCCACTTGGAATGCTACATCGCCTTCTAGTCGACATTGTCACATTCATCCTTACAAGTTCGTTCTGGGACTAAATGAAATGCTTGAGAGCTTCATCTTCAATTACATCACCTTTAAGATGTCTTCACTTCGAAACGTTTGAGATGGATCAAAGTGGTTTCCAGATAACTTATCCAACCTCGATCTCTTCAAAACAACTTTCAATAATTTCTGGTAAACTCAACCCAGGTTCATTAGGAAATAAACAATCAAAGTTAAGAGTAGAGATCATCTTCTAACTGTTAGTGGATGGATTTTCTTATCATCGTCCTAGGAATACGAAATACGATTTATACGCACAGTGTAGCATGATCGAAGATGACTATGCCATATAACTCACGTGTTTCTCCTAGATATTTCCAAAGTTATATTTTGGTCCAGTTTTGATAGTCGGCTATTTAACTATCAATAACACACATTCAATTTTAGGGATTTAATTACCCATAGCAATCATTATGCCTCAAACAATTCTTTCATTTATTCAAATCTTTTTCCAAAGATGTTATATACTGATCTTACTCACATAAGCATATTCACAAACATTCGTGAAATATTTCTCATTTCTAAATCATATCAAAAGGATTAAACAAAATGTTATTCCTTTTATTAAATCTCTTTTGTACATAATATTTCCTCTACCCAAGCTCTAAATCATTTTGCATAGCTTCTTTATAGATTTCCAAATTGAATCCTTTTACTAAACCTCTTCATTTATGGAAGCTCCTTTTCAATTCCAAATCCATTTATAAACACATCATAATCTTCAAGTTTGTTTATAAGATTCTTCTAAAATATCGAAACCATTTATAACCCATTTTACAATCATTTATAAATATCCAAATTATTTGCGAAACCAATTTCCAAACTCCAAGATCTTTTGCCATTTATTAAACCCTTTTATAAAAAAGCTTAAAGTAATAAATTTCCTTCGATAACAATAAATTATTAAAATGCCTTTTATAACCAAGTCATTATTTAAAATTCTTTATTTAATTATCTTTTAATCTCATTCAAAATAATTTTAGGATAACATTAATATTATATTAAATTAACTTTAAATGGTACTATTATACCAATAATTTAACTTTAATCAATATTAATAAAATAAATAGTTAATTAACCTCAAAACATTATTAATATAATTATTAATTGAACTTTAAAACAATATAAATGAAGTAATTTATTAATTTCTAAATAATATTAATATGATAATTAATTAAAATTTAAATATAATTAGATAAATTAAACCGCTAAAATTAAATAACTTTAATTAATAATTAAAATATAATTTAAAACATTCTGAATAAATAATTAAACAACTTTAAAAAAATAATTAAATAACTTTAAAACAATAATTAAATATTCTTAATAATTTTAAAAGAATCATATTAATAAAGTGATTAACTTTAAATCATGATTTAAATAATTATTAAGTACCTTTAAAAAAACATTATTAATAAATAATAAATATGTTTTAAATCTTATCTTATTAATACATAATAATTCAATAACTATTTTTTCTAATTTAGAAAGAGACTTAGCAACTCCAATGGTACTTAATCAAGTCACCATTTATTCCATTAACTATCCAAATTATAACCCAGGTATTTATATAACATCAGATATGTAAATTAAATCCATAATTAACAAGCAATTGTTAATATAACACTTAGCCAATATCAATCAACTGGAAGGCACAAAAGTGCCTATACTAATGTAATAGCAGAACGAGCTTTATTTCGGCTAAGTAAATATCCAAATTTAACTATCAAGTTAATAATAGTAGAATGGTAACTTTTTCTGCTAAATGGATGTCAAATTAATTTAATTAGTGAAACGGTGCTTTATCCTGCTAAATAAATGTCCAATTACCATATCCAATCCAACTTAATTCAATAGTATTTTATTTGGCCTAATAAACATCAATAATTAATGCATTATTAATTAAAATAACGTAATTCATATCCTATCTGTTTGCATATGTCATAAATTTCTACTTGTCCAATGCTATAAATAAGTTACACCACAACATTGTGCTTGTCAATACGAACCCAAAAAAAATCCGTGTGTCAATCGAATTCAATAGATATGAATTTTTCCAAGTTTTAACATTTAAATTATAAATATATTAAGCAACTTAAAATGTTTCCTCACCATCACATTGCAGCCCAAGGCCCATACGCACTAAGACCTGACCCACCTTGCATTATTCCTCCTTCTACCCCAAAATCGCTCCTCCTTATACATGCTGTTAACGTGCATGCATGTGCACATTGCACACCCAATCAATGAACGAACCGAAGATATAGCTCCACCAACGCATGCGGCCCCCTTTCCTTGTCAAGACCACCATCACTTTGCCAACTCTTGCCCCCTCGACTAAAATACGGCACCCATAGCCGAAAGAAGAATGCGTCTGCTCTAGGAAAACACGCGATATTTTTCGACTTTGTTCTCCACCAAAATATCACCCTCAAGCAACTCTCCTCCGTAAACCCCATGCCATACTCCATTTCCCCTATCGACGTCCACAGCTCCAATGAATTCAAACCATATGTTACATTGATTGCCAATCATCGACACGAAATCACGCTGAAACTTCTCCAAAAATACTATGCTCTACCGCGACTCCAACGATGCTTACAACATATATCGATTCGACGTTGATCAACAGAATTTATTTTTGAAGTTTAAGAACATTTTTATTCCCTTCATGATTTTTGACGATAGCTTAATCAATCCTCAACGAAATCGAGTGCCGTCAATTTCTAAAAGTAACTGGGTCTTATACGAACAAATTTTGTTTTCGTCACTTAGGTAAAAATTCAGTAATTTGAAATGAATTGATTTTTAAATAGCCATAAGTGAAGCTTTTGTACATAACAGAGGGATGTTTTTATTTTCTTTTGATATTAAGAAGTAAACCGACACTCACACAAACTGTAATTCAAGTTTTCTATTTATCAAGTCAGTAAATCATTAATTCTCACCTTCTTGATGTTGGACTGAATCAAACTCTAAAAATTAGCACTCCTCTTTTGTTCTCAAGTAAGAAACAACAACTACCAATCTTTTTTTCCTATTCTGCATTGAAACTAGATGTAGACTATAAAAGGAGAATGAAGAGTAGGATTTGGAGCCTTCCTTAAAAAAAGGTACATGTAACCATCTCCTTACTTCTTCCTCTTACCTTCCTTGACCTCCTATGTACTTCCTATGCTTTTGAGAAAATAGGGTATCACTCCTACATGATCATTTAAGTATTTTATATATTATACTATTATATATACATATATATTCATTTCTTCATTTATTTTTGAATCTTTCTTAAAACCTCTTTAGATTATATTCAACATACTATTATATTCTCGAATGATACAAATAAATAACTAAGAGTTAAAAGCCAAAATTTGATCTTTATTAAACCTTATTTTATATTTATAACAAGGAGGTCTAAATTTTGGTTCGTTATACTCTTTCCCCTTTAAGAGAATTTTGACCCTGAAATTTGTTTCTCATCCTACCCAGAAAACAAAATTATTTGGAATTCTCTACCTTTCAACAACCAATTTAATCAAGCATTAGAAATAACATCAACATTGCATACCATAATAGGTCAAGTCATACATACCAAAGATATCTAATGCAAATCATGAACGTCTACTCTGATACTCCATCTACTAGGTTTCCCATACATACTATATAAAACAACCAACTACCCATAACACAATGCCATAATACAATACTAACCCCCATAAAGATGTATCCTACGCTAAGAAGAGTCTTCTTTCAAAGATCCATCCAGATCTAAAACCTTACTTCATCATCCGAAATCCATATGATTTCTGGATTTGGATCCCTAGGAATTAGCATCGATGACCATAACCTATTATCATAAATGTACTCCTCCGGCCATGAACACTCAATAACCCCCCCATATCCCAAATCATCTCACCATCACTTCCTGCTTCTAGTCCCCCTGTTGGAATAACTTCCTCCACTTCCTCTTCCTGCTCGGGCTCTTCTCTGGCCAAGGCAAGTTTCTAAAGCTTAATGGCTCTCAGGCGTGCTCCTCTCAAAACTATCGGTGCGATAGAATTAAGCATACTTAGTCCTATAGGAATTTTCATACTCTGGAAATTATTCTATATAAGATTCTACATGATCATTTTGCTTTGTTAACTAACCCATTTTTCTCCTATACCCATTCATTTGTACCCAAAAATATAGACATACAAACTAAACCTTAGGGTTTATTACTGAGTTGACTAATCCAACCTCTATGTGATTTGTTAAGTAGCTAAGAAGATTAGGGTATTGGTATCCAATTTTATCCCAGAGTCTACTTTTAGGGTAAAGACATTCATTAGCCGGTCTAGTAATCAACACCAAATCCCTATACTCTAAGTGTTATAAAACAAATGACATAATTAAATAAAATAGGTTTTATCAAGCCTTCCTATTTAAACTTTTATCTAATTTTAAAACTTCATTTGTTAATTCTAACGTAACATTTTCATTCCCAATTTTTTTTTACTTGAACCAAAATGCTTTTAAATAACACTATTATCAATTTCCAAAACCTTGAAAACCATTTTTCCAAAAGTAACAGGATTTAAATTCTCAGGTTAATTTATTAATAAAATACATTTTATAAATCAATTTTATAAAATCACTCCTTTTGTAGGAAATCTGTAACGACCCGTAAATTTTCGATAATTAAAATAGCCAATTTAATAAGTTTTCGTGATTTAGTGTTAGAAAAAAATTGTAAGTCGTTTGAAATAATAATAACTATAATGAATTGCAACAATAATTATCCAAGTAACGATAAAATAAAACTACTTAGTGAATGCCTTCGGAATCAAAAGTTGAATAGGATAATAAATGTTGAAATTCATTAGGTATAATAGAGAAATTGATTGATAAGTAAAATCTTTTGAAAATCAAATATTGAATATTGAACAGGTAAATGGTTTAAATTGAATATTTAAAACTTATTGAATAATTGAATAAATGTAAAATGAAAATAGTGTACTAAATTGTGAATTGGTTTTAAAGGTTGAATCCTATAAGTTCAATTTCAATATTTCAAAAGATAGGGATTTAATAATCAAATTTTGTTTAAATTTAATAATTACAAATGTTTGAATAATTAAATTCCGAATTGGATATGATTAATTTGATATTGGAATTTAATATATGAAAATAGAGTGAATAATTGAAATTTGATTTAATATGATTCAAATTGGTTTCCAAAGTGAACGTAAGTTATATTTGGATTTTAATAGAGTTAATAAGATTTTTAAATTGGAATTTATTGGATAAATTGAATAACGGGTTTAATATGATCAAAAATGAATTGTAAAATTTTATTTTATCATATTGGAGTTATAGTGATGTTATAGAACTTTTAAAACTGAATTTAAAATAAATTTGTGAAAATTGAATATTTTAATATTTAATTATCGACTGGAAAATAGCCAAATTTTGAACAGTCTCGGAATTGGACGAAACTAGTTCCATTGGATCCGTAATAGTTAGTTATTATCGGATTTCAATTTTCGTAGCAATCGGAGTTGTCGTTTGACCGTGGCAGCTCGAAACGCGTTGAAATTATTTTAATATTAATTTGGCATGTTAAAATAGTCATTTTTCAAACAGTCTCGGATTTCGACGAAACCAGTTTCATCGGATCCGTAATGTGATATTATTGTAATATTTCAAATTTCGTGTCAATTGGATTTACCGTTTGTCCGGGGTGAGCCAAAACGCATAGAAATCGGTTTAATCGATTTAATTTTAAATTGATCGTTTATTGCCGTAACTCGCGCATACGATCGAATTAGCTTCCGAGACCTGTTCCATTGTGTCCGGAACGTGGGGTAAACCCTAGAAACGCCGGTCACCGCGCGTGCATCGGAGCTCGAAAATTTAAAGTGTATAGTGTTCGTTGAAACTTCTATAAAGGGACCCCTTAATCTTCATTTTTGCAAAAGAAAAACTGCCTAGGGTTTTCAAAACCTTCAGCCGCCATCACCTTTATGAATGGCCAGAAATTAATACCTTTCTCTCCTCAATTACTCTCAATCCATCGACAATTGCGCGAAGTGTTCAACACGAAAGTCGAAGAGCTAAGCAAGAGCTTCGATTGCATACGGAGATGATCGAGTTTCGAGCAACGTGGGGGAGTAGGGGAGGCCGCGACCTGCTGCTGTTTGCACGCGTCTCTAGGCCGAAGGGGGTGGCCGAGTTCGCCACGGGTTCAGGCGAAGGTGGAGGGAGCAATGGCCTTCGACGCGGTAGTCCCTGATCGCCTTCAAGTGGATCGGTGGAGGAGCTATTTGGAACCCTAGTTCATTGGTGGTGGGTTTGGTTTCACGTGAATAGCCTGGAGCTTGCGTGCGTTTCAACGTGATGGGGAAGAGAGTCTCGTGCGGCCTGGATCTCTAGCCTTGAAATCTACGGTCCTGATTGCTAGGTAATAAAAAAAAAAAAAGGGGAAATGTAAATTGAGTTATATCATAATTCGTGTAACTTTAAAACCATATAACTTTTTCATACGAGGTCGAAAACGTACGAAACCAGTTGCGTTGGAATCGTATGGACGAATACTACGCAATGAAGCTGGATTGGAATCATTTGGAGCTAGAGAAAATTTTGAGTCAAATCGAACGTCGTTCGATTTGATTTAAAATCGTAGAATCAAGGTGAGTGTTTTATAACGCTCACACCGTACTAAATATCTTTATGCTAGTTAAATTGACATTGTGAAGTGATATGAATTTTATTTGTCATTGTTGGATATAAATTTAATTGTCATATAGCTTGTTATTTGAATTAACCGTTGAAAAAATTAAATTGACAGTTAAATTGAAATTAAATTTGAATGGCGATTAAATTACCTGACATTGATAACTATGAAACTGCCATGAATCGTATTGTTTATTGGATGATGTATTTTGATGGATGCTATTGGTTGATAATTGAATGTTTGGATGTTTATTTGCTCATGTAGATCCTGTTATGCATACATATGATACTGTGATTTAATTTAAGTAATATATACTCATCCCTGACATTTAATTGAAATAAATAATTACTTGGCCATAGGATAGAAAATTATATACGGACACCGAATTGGCTAAATTAATAATTTTTGAAATCGTCGCTTTGAAATTTATTTAAATGTTTGATTTAAAGGTTATAAATAGAAATCAATTTATAAAAATCGAATTTATTGAAAATTTGAGTTTTGGAATATTGAAATAAATCTTGGTTAAAAGAAATTGTTAAGTAATGTGATTCGAGACTTTGAAATTTAAAATTTGGGATTTGATTGAATTTCGAAAATTGATTTGTTTAAAGATTTAACCTTAATTCGAGCTTTGAATATTACTAAGTAAAAGTGATATAAAAATGATATTTTGAAATCGAGCTTGGAACTTAATCACATTTGAAATTTGGATTTAAACTTGAACATTGAAGGATAATTTTGTTAAGTGTTAAAAATTTGATATTTTGGAAAATCAAGCTAAAAATCGATATAAATTGAAATTGAATAAAATTAATGGTGAATGTAAAATTGAATTAATTTGAAGTAAAAAATTTGACATTGATTTGAATTGAGATCGAAAGTGAATCGGTAAATTGGAAATTGAAATTTATTTGAATTGGGAAGTTATAATTGAAATGGATTGGTTTTGAAGCTGTTTTAAATGTGTTTTCCAAATTACTCTGTTATATAAACCATTTTGAATACTTAAACTATTTTAATCTATTTTTAATCTACTTAACCCAATTTAAATTATTTAAACTAGTTTATCTATTTTAAATCCATTTTAAAGATTTTAAGTATTTTTAACTATTTTAATTATTTAAACTACTTTTAAACTACTTAAACTATTTTCTAAAAAATTTCAAGCTGGTTAATAAGGTGAAATGTTTATATTTAAACCTTGAATTTAAATACGAATTGAGTTAAGTGAAGTTGCAACCTAAATTGAAATTCGAAATGATTTTGAAATCGAAATGAGATATTGATGCGAAAATTGATTTTTGAAACGGAATCTGACATTTTGATAGATATGGTGATATTTGAAATGGATTTGATTTTTGAAGCGAATATGATATTTTGATATCAATTATGAATCGATTTGAAATATAAAGGAGCCAACGGTGTAATAATACGTAGTTATTAAAGAGACCGGGATCGGATATGGACATACTCTCTGTCGATACCGAAAACCACTTTAATAACTATTATACGCGGAGTGTTGATCCAGAATGAAGTGGATGGTTTAGTGAACGCGTTGACTGAAGAAAGAGAACGATATTGGATGACCCCTGACATGACTAAAACAGGAGCCGCGCCGGGCCATTGAGGTTCGCCACCTCTAGCGGACACACTTCTTCGATACCATATCTATTACATTTGTGATGCGATTTGGGTGCACCCCTTGATTTCGGAGTGTTGTTTCGCGGTGTTGGGGTAGCTGCTGGCTATGCCCAACATCAGTCCGGATCACGCAACTACTAGTATCCTAGTTGGTATCGCCTCATGTACCTTGTCATACTGATTATCCTATTCGCGACCACTACGTTTTGATTTGTACCTTGAGTATATGGATTGCCCTCTGGTGACTTCCGGTTTTGGGGAAACTACGGTCTTGTATATGCTTTTGGGAATATAAAAATGTGTTAAGGGGGATTATGGTAACGCCTTAACGCTATTTTGATATTTTATATTACTGATAGGCATTATCTACTTAGCGTATGTTACTACATAGTAGATAGTTTAACGGATCCTTAAGAGATGGAAAATCCCGTAACATCTCTTAAGTTATTGCACACACGTTGACACTGGATAGGAGGTGTCAAACCCCGTAAACATCTCCGACGCCGTTACACTCATATTTATTTACGATTTATTTAACTTGCATGAGGATATTTAGTCCTGACTCGAGTGTTTTGTCTTTCCATTACGCTCGGGTCAGTCCTGAGTTTTCAGATTTTGTGAAGATCTATTCTGGAGGACGAAGACGAAGATTTGGTATACTATTACTATTATTGCCCTTGCATCATGTTATCTGCTGCATTTTTTTTTTTTTTTTATTGTTCAGTTGTATATGTATAAACTCTGATAAATGTTGTATAAATAATTGTCAAAGTATAGTAGACAGCTTCATGAACTGTTTATTTGACTATTATATTTTATCGTTCCGCTGCGAGATTCTGTGTTGTTCATTTCCTTTATTTCTCTTTCTTTTCTTTTCTTATTTACCCCAATAACTATCTGCCCTTTTGAATGGTTTGGAATCGACATGTGTATTTGATCGTCGATTTAAACTGTCCAAAAAGGCGGGTCGTTACAGTTGGTATCAGAGCTTTGGTTTAGTGATAAACCTTGGCTCTAGTGGGGAATAACTCATTGAAATAGAGGTAAACTATATGAATGAGTTGAGTGTATATGAGAGAGCGTATTTGTTAGTGATATAAAATGTTTTATATTGTGTCGGTTGATTTGTTGAGTGGCTTATGGATTCTGGTCAATACGAGTAATTAACGTCATTGACAGGGATCTCTAAACACTTAAACAGAACAATTCGACATAGTATTGTTTTGAAATTGGGTAAATGAAATAATTTTGCCCTAATTATATTTTGTATATAAAGAATTTATTTCAAAATTTATTGTGATCAATCTAGCTTATTTGGTTGTTGGAAATGAAATATTGGTTGTTAACATTAATCGGATATTGTAATTTAAATAAATAAGGTGAACTACAAAATGAACTATGATAAAACACTTGTGGGATGTTTTAAGAAAGAAATTCCTATAATTTGAAGAAAATATAAACACTTGTGAAATCTTATAAGAATATTTTATAAAGGTGACTTATGAATTAAAATAGATTTAAAATGGGAAAATATTGAGTTTAAGACCCGGAGATTTTGAAAAATTGTTTTCAAAGTTTAAAGAAAATATAGTAATGTTAGTTGGAAATTGTTTATGGAAATTTTTTGAAAGGATTTTAAAGGAAATGATGAATTCAGTACTCCTCTCTTATGTCGCTGGAAAATAATTTCGGTGATGATTGCGCAGCATCATCGACGTTCATTTTCGAGTCTCAAAGTGGGGGAGACTTCTAAGAAGCTTTGTTTTTCTTTGAAATTATTTTGGGTAAATGGATTTTGGTTTGAACTCAAAAGGTATGATTTGTTATATATATATATATAAAAGATAAGTATATATGTTTATTTCAAATGATTTGAAAGAACCGGGCATTTAAATTTCTAAGTTCCATTAATTAATAATTTTCAAATTATTTGAATGAAATGCGAATAACCAGAATTTATAAAATAAGAGGATTAAGATATCTAAGCTATTGTTTGGGAAAACTTTAAACTTGAAGGGTAAAGAGGATTTAAACAAATTAAATTTGTGAACATTCTAATTAAGTACAATGAAATTCTATAAATTTGTATAATACCAAATTTGCATTCTGATAATATATAACAAGACTTACCAAATATTAAAAAGTTAAACGATGTTTTGGATATGTAATGAGATGTTGTACAAATAAACAGAACCTGAAAGTAATTGAAGTATACAAGTAAGGAAAACTCAAAATGAATTAAAATGTATATAAATGAAAATTTTGGTTGTGAAAAATGTTATATGCTTAAATATAGCATGAAATGATGAATGGATAAATGGAACAAGTAAGTGAACTTAAGAAATGAATCGTATTATATCTTTGTAAATTGGTTATTGAAACAAATATAGATTACGAAGGGATTGTAAAATAATTGAATTTGTAACCTTTAAGATATCTGTAAACTAAGAGAAGTCATATATGAGAAGTTAGACTTTTATGAAATGACTATTAACTAAAGTGTTGATTAATAAAATGTTTCACAAATGAATTCGTTATTAACTGAAATTATGAAAATGAAATAAATGTAAACAAAGAAATTTCTTATAGCTAAGAATAAATTGGAAAATGAAATTGAATTTAATTAAATTACATAGAATGTTTAAAATGAACTTGAGTAAGCAAATTCTTTAATATGATGTTTAAGAAAAGATAATGTTGAAGAATATGCTATGTAAAGAAATGGATATATTTACTAAATAACGGATTGTGAATAATAAATGGTAAATAAAATGGAAGTCAATAAAATAATTTAGTATAGATAAATTGGATAGAAAGCTATTGAAAGGTAATACGTGTGATTGTACGTATATTATTTTATTCGCATAACGATTTGATCCAAATTCGAGCACAAAATTTTAGATGATTTATATCGATCCAATTTAGGATTTTTCACTCGATTCTCGACGGCGAACCCTAGATATGGATTTTAATTTGATTCTGGAATTCTCTATCATAGTATATGGCTATGCAAGGAGAGTAACAGCTTCCAATCAAGGAACCAAATCCGAGTCCGCACTAGAGAGTCGTGTGAACGATACTAGTTTGGAAGTGAAATTGTGTGGTCGAATAAGAGATTGGATTGATATTGCTCACGGATGATATATGTACGGCTTACAGAATTAATTAAACTAATATTGAAAATTGAAGATGCCAAGTATAAAATGAATCTTTTAAATTGTATAATTGGAAATAAAAAGAGATAAACCAAATTGAATGTAAAATGAATAATTTGGTTATGTTGGGTATAATTTGGTTGTTATATGATTGTTAGTTGATAGTATATATAATTCATTAAGTGTTATTGAAATTGAAAGCTATAAATCATTGAAATCAAATTAGAAGTTAAATGAATATTAACTAATGTAAATATAAATTAGTGAATGTTAACTAATTGAATTGAGGATGAATGTTAGAAAAATCCAACGTTAATGAATCAACTATGATTAAAATTGAAACCCAGTCAATAAATATTAATGAGAAGTGAATTTATATTGATTGGTTATGGATTTGTTGGATGATAGTTGATTGATGGTTGCATTTGTTGTTTTGTTGCATTTGCTATGTTGGCACATGTAGTTGTTATGTTGCTATATTGTGTATATTGATATTATTTTCATATATGCATGTTTCTCATGGTTTGTTGAGTGTTTAGTAGGTGCGGATTGCGCTTGCTTCGCATTTGGAGCTCGCTTTCACGCTATATTATTCGTATATGCTCGCTAATAAAAATATAAGGTACATGTTTATTTTATCATTGGATTTGGTGATTTTTGATGAGCCACTTGGCTTTTGGATTTTCTTTTGTTTGTTTGGGGCCCGTAGAGGCGTTTTGTAGTTGTACCGATCGAGCCGCGCAAAGGAGACTCTGCCGAAATTTTTCGTAAATCCGGGTGTTAGAAAAATTTTCAAGTTTTAAAATTTTTATAACTTGTTTTGATAACTAACTTTAAATTTAGAAAGCCGTTGGAATAACTTAGTGGAAGCGTAGTTATAACTTTATAAATGGAATTTCATTGTTCTATAAGTTAATTACTTTGAATGAAATATATCTAATGTGAATTCTATACTTAGTTCTTTTCCCTTCTTTTTCCTTTTCGGGGACGAAAAGTTTTGAGTGGGGGAGAATGTAACGACCCGTAAATTTTCGATAATTAAAATAGCCAATTTAATAAGTTTTCGTGATTTAGTGTTAGAAAAAAATTGTAAGTCGTTTGAAATAATAATAACTATAATGAATTGCAACAATAATTATCCAAGTAACGATAAAATAAAACTACTTAGTGAATGCCTTCGGAATCAAAAGTTGAATAGGATAATAAATGTTGAAATTCATTAGGTATAATAGAGAAATTGATTGATAAGTAAAATCTTTTGAAAATCAAATATTGAATATTGAACAGGTAAATGGTTTAAATTGAATATTTAAAACTTATTGAATAATTGAATAAATGTAAAATGAAATTAGTGTACTAAATTGTGAATTGGTTTTAAAGGTTGAATCCTATAAGTTCAATTTCAATATTTCAAAAGATAGGGATTTAATAATCAAATTTTGTTTAAATTTAATAATTACAAATGTTTGAATAATTAAATTCCGAATTGGATATGATTAATTTGATATTGGAATTTAATATATGAAAATAGAGTGAATAATTGAAATTTGATTTAATATGATTCAAATTGGTTTCCAAAGTGAACGTAAGTTATATTTGGATTTTAATAGAGTTAATAAGATTTTTAAATTGGAATTTATTGGATAAATTGAATAACGGGTTTAATATGATCAAAAATGAATTGTAAAATTTTATTTTATCATATTGGAGTTATAGTGATGTTATAGAACTTTTAAAACTGAATTTAAAATAAATTTGTGAAAATTGAATATTTTAATATTTAATTATCGACTGGAAAATAGCCAAATTTTGAACAGTCTCGGAATTGGACGAAACTAGTTCCATTGGATCCGTAATAGTTAGTTATTATCGGATTTCAATTTTCGTAGCAATCGGAGTTGTCGTTTGACCGTGGCAGCTCGAAACGCGTTGAAATTATTTTAATATTAATTTGGCATGTTAAAATAGTCATTTTTCAAACAGTCTCGGATTTCGACGAAACCAGTTTCATCGGATCCGTAATGTGATATTATTGTAATATTTCAAATTTCGTGTCAATTGGATTTACCGTTTGTCCGGGGTGAGCCAAAACGCATAGAAATCGGTTTAATCGATTTAATTTTAAATTGATCGTTTATTGCCGTAACTCGCGCATACGATCGAATTAGCTTCCGAGACCTGTTCCATTGTGTCCGGAACGTGGGGTAAACCCTAGAAACGCCGGTCACCGCGCGTGCATCGGAGCTCGAAAATTTAAAGTGTATAGTGTTCGTTGAAACTTCTATAAAGGGACCCCTTAATCTTCATTTTTGCAAAAGAAAAACTGCCTAGGGTTTTCAAAACCTTCAGCCGCCATCACCTTTATGAATGGCCAGAAATTAATACCTTTCTCTCCTCAATTACTCTCAATCCATCGACAATTGCGCGAAGTGTTCAACACGAAAGTCGAAGAGCTAAGCAAGAGCTTCGATTGCATACGGAGATGATCGAGTTTCGAGCAACGTGGGGGAGTAGGGGAGGCCGCGACCTGCTGCTGTTTGCACGCGTCTCTAGGCCGAAGGGGGTGGCCGAGTTCGCCACGGGTTCAGGCGAAGGTGGAGGGAGCAATGGCCTTCGACGCGGTAGTCCCTGATCGCCTTCAAGTGGATCGGTGGAGGAGCTATTTGGAACCCTAGTTCATTGGTGGTGGGTTTGGTTTCACGTGAATAGCCTGGAGCTTGCGTGCGTTTCAACGTGATGGGGAAGAGAGTCTCGTGCGGCCTGGATCTCTAGCCTTGAAATCTACGGTCCTGATTGCTAGGTAATAAAAAAAAAAAAAAGGGGAAATGTAAATTGAGTTATATAATAATTCGTGTAACTTTAAAACCATATAACTTTTTCATACGAGGTCGAAAACGTACGAAACCAGTTGCGTTGGAATCGTATGGACGAATACTACGCAATGAAGCTGGATTGGAATCATTTGGATCTAGAGAAAATTTTGAGTCAAATCGAACGTCGTTCGATTTGATTTAAAATCGTAGAATCAAGGTGAGTGTTTTATAACGCTCACACCGTACTAAATATCTTTATGCTAGTTAAATTGACATTGTGAAGTGATATGAATTTTATTTGTCATTGTTGGATATAAATTTAATTGTCATATAGCTTGTTATTTGAATTAACCGTTGAAAAAATTAAATTGACAGTTAAATTGAAATTAAATTTGAATGGCGATTAAATTACCTGACATTGATAACTATGAAACTGCCATGAATCGTATTGTTTATTGGATGATGTATTTTGATGGATGCTATTGGTTGATAATTGAATGTTTGGATGTTTATTTGCTCATGTAGATCCTGTTATGCATACATATGATACTGTGATTTAATTTAAGTAATATATACTCATCCCTGACATTTAATTGAAATAAATAATTACTTGGCCATAGGATAGAAAATTATATACGGACACCGAATTGGCTAAATTAATAATTTTTGAAATCGTCGCTTTGAAATTTATTTAAATGTTTGATTTAAAGGTTATAAATAGAAATCAATTTATAAAAATCGAATTTATTGAAAATTTGAGTTTTGGAATATTGAAATAAATCTTGGTTAAAAGAAATTGTTAAGTAATGTGATTCGAGACTTTGAAATTTAAAATTTGGGATTTGATTGAATTTCGAAAATTGATTTGTTTAAAGATTTAACCTTAATTCGAGCTTTGAATATTACTAAGTAAAAGTGATATAAAAATGATATTTTGAAATCGAGCTTGGAACTTAATCACATTTGAAATTTGGATTTAAACTTGAACATTGAAGGATAATTTTGTTAAGTGTTAAAAATTTGATATTTTGGAAAATCAAGCTAAAAATCGATATAAATTGAAATTGAATAAAATTAATGGTGAATGTAAAATTGAATTAATTTGAAGTAAAAAATTTGACATTGATTTGAATTGAGATCGAAAGTGAATCGGTAAATTGGAAATTGAAATTTATTTGAATTGGGAAGTTATAATTGAAATGGATTGGTTTTGAAGCTGTTTTAAATGTGTTTTCCAAATTACTCTGTTATATAAACCATTTTGAATACTTAAACTATTTTAATCTATTTTTAATCTACTTAACCCAATTTAAATTATTTAAACTAGTTTATCTATTTTAAATCCATTTTAAAGATTTTAAGTATTTTTAACTATTTTAATTATTTAAACTACTTTTAAACTACTTAAACTATTTTCTAAAAAATTTCAAGCTGGTTAATAAGGTGAAATGTTTATATTTAAACCTTGAATTTAAATACGAATTGAGTTAAGTGAAGTTGCAACCTAAATTGAAATTCGAAATGATTTTGAAATCGAAATGAGATATTGATGCGAAAATTGATTTTTGAAACGGAATCTGACATTTTGATAGATATGGTGATATTTGAAATGGATTTGATTTTTGAAGCGAATATGATATTTTGATATCAATTATGAATCGATTTGAAATATAAAGGAGCCAACGGTGTAATAATACGTAGTTATTAAAGAGACCGGGATCGGATATGGACATACTCTCTGTCGATACCGAAAACCACTTTAATAACTATTATACGCGGAGTGTTGATCCAGAATGAAGTGGATGGTTTAGTGAACGCGTTGACTGAAGAAAGAGAACGATATTGGATGACCCCTGACATGACTAAAACAGGAGCCGCGCCGGGCCATTGAGGTTCGCCACCTCTAGCGGACACACTTCTTCGATACCATATCTATTACATTTGTGATGCGATTTGGGTGCACCCCTTGATTTCGGAGTGTTGTTTCGCGGTGTTGGGGTAGCTGCTGGCTATGCCCAACATCAGTCCGGATCACGCAACTACTAGTATCCTAGTTGGTATCGCCTCATGTACCTTGTCATACTGATTATCCTATTCGCGACCACTACGTTTTGATTTGTACCTTGAGTATATGGATTGCCCTCTGGTGACTTCCGGTTTTGGGGAAACTACGGTCTTGTATATGCTTTTGGGAATATAAAAATGTGTTAAGGGGGATTATGGTAACGCCTTAACGCTATTTTGATATTTTATATTACTGATAGGCATTATCTACTTAGCGTATGTTACTACATAGTAGATAGTTTAACGGATCCTTAAGAGATGGAAAATCCCGTAACATCTCTTAAGTTATTGCACACACGTTGACACTGGATAGGAGGTGTCAAACCCCGTAAACATCTCCGACGCCGTTACACTCATATTTATTTACGATTTATTTAACTTGCATGAGGATATTTAGTCCTGACTCGAGTGTTTTGTCTTTCCATTACGCTCGGGTCAGTCCTGAGTTTTCAGATTTTGTGAAGATCTATTCTGGAGGACGAAGACGAAGATTTGGTATACTATTACTATTATTGCCCTTGCATCATGTTATCTGCTGCATTTTTTTTTTTTTTTTTTTTTTATTGTTCAGTTGTATATGTATAAACTCTGATAAATGTTGTATAAATAATTGTCAAAGTATAGTAGACAGCTTCATGAACTGTTTATTTGACTATTATATTTTATCGTTCCGCTGCGAGATTCTGTGTTGTTCATTTCCTTTATTTCTCTTTCTTTCCTTTTCTTATTTACCCCAATAACTATCTGCCCTTTTGAATGGTTTGGAATCGACATGTGTATTTGATCGTCGATTTAAACTGTCCAAAAAGGCGGGTCGTTACAAAATCATTCCTCAAATATCTATTTCTAGATATTTAAATTTCTTAGTATAAACACTATTTATTAAAACTCAAATTTTCAACCCAACATTATCAACGAACGCCTTATATTCAAATTGTGAAACTTAATTCATTAGGTATTCATTTTAATGTTCCAAAAATTCCTATCTATCCAACCTATGTTTCAAAAGGAAGATTCTAGATAGATTATTAGATAATAATTAATGCTGAGAAGTGGGCGAGCATGACAAATCAAATCGTAGATAATAATGATGGAATATCATCATTTTTAACAACCAAGCACAACCAAGAATAAATATATTAAAATTTTGAAAATTTGAAATTTTATATATATGTAAAATATATTCCTAGGCAAAATTATTTCATTTACCAATTTTTAAATCAATATTATGTCAGTTTGGTCTTATTTAAGTGTTTAGAAAACCCCTATCGATAATGTTGGCCAGATGCATTGACCATAATTCTTAAGTCACTCAACAGATCAATCGACACAATATAAAATATTTTTATACATTAATAAATACACGCTTATATATATAACACACCTAAACTCATATAAGGCATTCCATTACCATGTCTTCTAATGAGTTACCCCACTAAAGCCAAGGTTCTTGCTTAACCTTGTGCTCTGATACCAAAGCTGTAACGACCCACTTTTACGTAGAGCTTAAGTGGGTAATCAACCATACATGACCTACTCAAATTGAAAGGAAAGGCAGATAGTTAGAGGAAAAAAAGAAGAAAGAAGACAAGAAGAAACTATACAAACCAGAATTTCACAGCAAAAAGAATAATCTATAATATACAATAAATCTTTACACAAAAAAACTGTAATAAATGTATATATAGACATCAATTAGAGCATACTAACCTATTTCAGTCCGGACAGTTATAACAACATGTCCTCACAATTGTTGATAAATACAACAATGACTGCAATGGAAAAATAACCATATGTGCAAATGCGTCTCTGGGTCTCCAATCCGTCTCTTAAAGCTTCAAGCATCCAAAACTAAATCTGCAATATGCTCGGTTTGATCCAAGCATTTAGGAAAAACAACGTCGGGCCGGTCTGATAAAATCAACGTGAGAAATTCAAATCACAAGGCATTTTATTTATTATAATTTGTAAAATCTTTCAAAAAATCAAAGCTATCTCGTAAGACCACGCTGCACATAAACACAGACGGATTTTACCTTATGATAACCAAAACATTTTCTAAAGAAAATCCAATGATATTATAATAATGTCCAAGATACAGTTACCTATTAATCATAGCCAAAATTGTTACATTAATTTAATTACTGCACAATAGATATACAACTAAAATCGTAAGGGCACGTATTGGAGAATGGATTCTATACAATGACTGGGTTACTGGGGTACCGCCCGTCATGGTGCTTCTTTACATAAAATGCACCGAGGACCACACCAGGATCCATTGCAACATAGAACAAACCTACCACTTGACTAGTAGTACCGAATATGATCACCCCTTTGTTAAAGAGCCTAGAAGCGTACAAATAAGAGATAATATCGATTCTAGATAGGAAGATTATACTTTAATTGGGCGCGACCCACTTAGCCCTACTTTATCTCCCATGTTTTAGTCATTACCGGTTGATGAGGCTTTGAGGCTACGTTTTACCTTTTATTTTACACTTTCTACTTGGAATGCTACATTGCCTTCCAGTTGACGACATAAAGTCAGCATTATCCCTACAAGTTCTTTCTGGGACTGAATGAAATGCTTGAGAGATCCATCTTTAATTCCATCATCTTTAAGATGTTTTGACCTCAAAAAGCTTGAGTGGAATCGAAGTGGTTTTGGGATAACTTATCGACATTGGTTTCTTCAAAACAACTTTCGATAATTATTGAAAACACTGAATATTTAGGATATAACAGTCAAAGATAAGAGCAGAAACCACCTCCTAACCTTTAGTGGACGGATTTTCTTATCATCGTCCTAGGAAAATGAAACGAGGTTTATACGCATAGTACAACATCATCGGAGATGACTATGTCATATAACACATGTTTCTCCTAGATATTTCCAAAGTTACGTTTTGGTCCAGTTTTGATATTCGGCTATTTAACTATCAATAACACACATTCAATTTTTGGGATTTAATTACCCATAGCAATCATTAAGCCTCAAACAATCCTTTCGTTTATTCAAATCTCTTTCCAAAGTTGTATATCAAAAACGTTCATATACTGATCTTACTTACATAAGCATATTCATAAACATTCGTGAAAGATTTTTCATTTCCAAATCATATCAAAAGGATTAAACAAAATGTTATTCCTTTTATTAAATCTCTTTTGTACATAATACTTCCTAAACCCATGCTCCAAATCATTTTGCATAACTTCTTCATAGATTTATAAGTTAAACCCTTTTACTAAACCTCTTCTTTTATGGAAGCTCCTTTTCAATTCCAAATCCATTTACAAAAACTTCATAAATCTCCAAGTTTGTTTATTAAATTCTTTTATAAATATCAAAACCAATTATAACCCATTTTACAATTATTCATAAATATCTAACTTATTTACCAAACCCATTTCCATACTCCAAGATCTTTTCCCATTTATGAAACCCCTTTTATAAATAAACTTAAACCAATGAAGTTCCTTCGACAATAATAAATTATTAAAATACCTTCGATAACCAAGTCATTATATAACATTTATAACGACCTGTATTTTTAACCGTTTTAAATTATAGGATTTGATATAATCATCGAATAAAAAATGGTTAGAGATATGATTTAATGACTTATTATTGTAATTTATCGGATAACTAAATTCTTTAAATTTAATATTGAAATTATTTAAATAATGGAATCTGTGTTTAATGTGAATGAAAAGGCATCAGAAACTGATTCAAATTTATATATAAATATGAATGAAGATTGTTAATATTTAAAAGTTGATTCAAATGCAAATAATTTGAAATTTGAAATTTTATAATTTAATTAACGAGTTAAAATAGCCATTTTGGCTACTGTCTCGGTGTAACGATCCCAGTTTTAAAGACGAATTTAAATTTCAAATTTAAATGGAATTCTTGGATTAAATTATGGATTTGTTTGAAGATCTGGAAAATTTGATAAGATATGTATATTTATTTATTTTATAAATGGGATTTGAAACTTATTTTAAATGAAATTGAATTGGAATTGAAATAAAGTGTTTAAGATAAAATAAAATAAAATATACGTTGTAAAGTTAATGTTGAAAAGGAAAATTAAATTAAAAGTTTGAATAAATAATAATAACAACATTGAATTCATTTATATTATAAAACATATTTAAATCAAGCAATGTAAAAGACATCTCGGTGAACAACATATTAAATTGAATGCAAAGTAATATTTACAAAACAAATAAAACATAAAACATTAAATACAAAAATAAACAAAACCAGAATATAAAAATCAAATGAGTTATTTTTATACAATACAAGTACATATGAGCAAACATAAACAAAGCTAGCATACAAAGTAAATAAAATAAACAAAATGATCTATGTGCATATACATACATAACAAAACCATTGTGTATAAAGCAAAGAACTGTACATACATGATTCAAATAGTGTGAAGTTGTAAACCCAATAGCACATGCATTTAATACCAAGTACAAAACAATATCTTCTCAGCATATATACAAAATCACTAGCCAAGTACATGCATAAAACTGCAAAACATATGCATATAAATTATGCAAACTCGTGTACTTATGTAAAGCAACATAACAAAACTAGAATAATATCCACTAAACAAAACCAAAATCTGAAAAGGAAAAAAATAAAGAACTGTATAAAGCATATACAAAGTAAGCTTGTAAACATGAAGAGGCAAGACCAAAACAGCAAACAACAAAAAAAAATAGCTTCAGCCGAGCACAAAGTAGAAGAAAATTTGTACATACATAATAATAAACTATACAAAACATGTAAGCAAGATGTGAACAAATAGGACACATGCATTAACTACCCATCCTCTCAGCATGTTCAAAAAAATCTTCTCAGCCGAAGTAGGCTACTTCTTCCAGCCTCCAACATGGAAAAAAATCTCTGCATTGTTACAGTGAAAAAAAAAATATAAAATAAGATATTGTACTCTAGAGAACACCCTGTACAAATATACATCATCTTCATTTAGGTTAAAACCAAGCAAAAGCAACCTTAAGCAACTAATTCAAATAACCTTCAAGTTCAAAGGAGACAAAGCAAGTAAAAAGAAATAGAAAAAGAAAAGGAAGATCTGCAGTCTTCAAAACAACTTGGCCTCTCTGTTCAAAAATCTTATTTTCAGGTGAGCAGACTTTTAATTCTAAAACTTGAATCTGTTTGCATTTTTAATGAGGTTTGAAAGTGAAGTAGTATGATATGTTTGTATGAGTTTTTTTCTTTATGAAATTATGATTGAATAGCTATGTGTAGAAGTGTATATGAGTATGTATATATATATATATATATTATATATGTCTCTGGTTGTTGTACAGAGTGTTTATTTGCTTCAAACTCAAAATCATTTTCATCAATTATTGTAACGCTTCCAGTTTTAAATCAAATAAGATGTTAAAAAAAAAAAAACTCAAACAAGTTTTTTTCAAAGCTTACTAAACATGTTAACGAGAATATAACTACAGGAAACATGGTTTACAGGCAATCAAGAAAAAGGTAATAAATTTGATTGTTACAAAAAGTTGATTCAAGATCATAACTTGAATTCCTACTGCAATTTATGATTTTTAAGACAAAAATAAAGATTTTTAGCTTTGTAATTAAAGAGCAAATTGCATTTGAACAAAGATTGTACTTTTACAAATTGCCACTGATTGAATCAGTAATAGATATTGAAATTTAGATTGAAGCAAGTAGGAACATCACTGATTTTGAGAAAAATGTTAAATATTTTTTCTATTCGGTGAATTGAGAAGACGATGCGATTTTAGGGTTTAGTAACCCATTTTGTTCGATGTTGGATTTGGGTCTCGCGCGTCATCGTGGGATTATCGAAGGGTGTCGCAAGCGTGGGAATCGATGCGTGGATGTGTGAGGAAGCTCTGGAAAAAGTGCCGAGGTTTCTGGTCGATCGGGTTGACGTCGGCGAGTAGTTTTGGTGGCTCGAGTTTGTGTCCCTGTTGGTCGATATGGTTCGATTTCGCGTGGGTTGTGTTTTCGAGGTTTCGAGTCGTCAGGGTGGATGTTGGTGAGGTTGCCGATGTGATGAAGGTTGCGACCCTGGCCAATGATGGTCGCTGCGTTCGTGCAAGTGCACGTATACGTGCACAGGTCTACTCATTTGAATAGGTTTGGATGGAGTAAATACTGGGAGGGAAGTAAAGGGAAAGGAAGAAGGAAGAGGGAACGGGCCGGGTTGGGCCAGGAAGGAAAGGGAAAAAAATAATAATAATTAAGAATAGTTAATAAATTTTAAAAGATTTTAAATTAACTAAGTGGTTTGAGATTGATTTATTTGAAATTAAAGATTGGTCAATTAGAACTCAAGTGTTTAACTCATTGGTAATTAGGAATCGTTCATTTGATAACTGAAATTAATTTATTTATAATTAGTAGATAATTAAGATAATTAATCAAGGTGTCATCAATTATAAATTTAATTAATTAAATCATTAAGAATAATCAATCATTGATTTAAATAAACTAATAAAAATAGTGGTGTGGTTAATTTCTTTTACCTTCACCGTAAATTGAAAATGATTGACCATCATCAAGTGTTGTATACTGGATTGATGTTTCTGTTTATGATTATATGTGATGTGAATTGCCTGATATAGTAGTGTGAACTGGGATTGTTTCTGTATATATATGAAAACCTTTTGCCGGTAAAACGGCATTTTGAAATTCGATGCGACAGGGAGTCGGACTCCAATTAGTTGTCCGAAACCCACATCGAATCGTAACGATGAATTTGTGTGATTGATAAATTTATTTATTTATGAATCTGTGAATGAAGATAAGCGTTGTGGATTATATCGCTTATCAATATTGATTGAATCTGTGATGATTAATGTTGTGCACTATTGTGTAAAACCCCTGGACCACACTATACACACACAAATATGGATTTCACGTGGAAATCAGTTAAGTCACAGATTTTTAAATAAGTTTTAAATTTGAATTTTTAAATTCAAATAGTTTTGGATACAAATTAAGTTTTAATGTGAAAAGCTTTTGAGAAAGTGTTTTAAAGGATGAAAGTTATTTTGAATAACTTAATAAAAATTTGAAATTCGAATTAACCCAAAGATTGTAACTTGTATAAATGAAATTGGATTTTTCCGAAATAAAACTGTTGTTTTCCAAATGATAAAATTTTTCACATAAGTAATGAATTTCCAATTTGAATTAAAAGGTTTTCAAGTTTGAATTGAAATAATTTTTTCCAAGTTAGGGATAAATCTTTGGAAACGAGTTTCAAAAGCTAAAAGCCAAATTTTGTTTTAATGATTTAAATGGATTTATCCAATTTGAATGGAAATTATTTTGAAATCCGTAAATGAATCTTTATGAAACTGAGTGAACTTTGTGAAATAAATCTTTTTGTTTAAAAGATTTGAAATGGTAATTGGTTTAAACCATTTGAAAAGAAAAGTTTTGGGTAATAAGTTATGACTTAATTGAAATCCCATATCCATATGTTTTAAATATTGCGTTCACTATTCGGGTTAGCCGGGAAAGGACCTTTGGGTCGTATAACCCATTCCGAATATGTGATATGTCGTTATGGATAGCATTTGAAGACCGGTGTTGAAGACCGGGTATTTGCGAGAGCGATAGGATGACCTGTCGATTGACTCTGCACCGAGTTGCTCCGGTATAGAGTTCTCCATATGTGATGGGGAATCCGATCAGGATTGTGGATATCCGCATTGCAAGGACTTCTTTGTAAGTGCCTTCGGTTCTGTTCGAGCCCGGAACAGACTTGTATGGATAGTTATGTCTGACATTACAATTTGAGATATAAAGCTGATTTCTTTCAAATATATTTCTGTTGGTGGCGGAGAATTTATTCTTTTAGCTTAACACCCTTCTCTGAGACGTACGAGCTCAGAGGTTATATAGTTGAAGTTATCAGCGATGTATTCCCAATTTGGTAATGTGACATGCTGAGTGTTGCTGTGAAATGATCATTGTGTTGATTATTTGTGATAGGATCATTTGTTTGATCGTCTATCTTTGTGATCATTTCTATGATCATTTGTTGACCCAAAGCACGGCTTTTGTATAAAGTGTGTTTTTGTGGACGAGACTTCGTCGAGCCTCACAAACCGGTAATGGTCGAAACAGGAATTGTGCGGCAAGGTTTTCAGGGATAACTTCCCTAGGGTATGACCATTCCTTCTGGAAAAG
Organism: Allium cepa; assembly: GCA_030765085.1. Lineage (NCBI taxonomy): Eukaryota > Viridiplantae > Streptophyta > Magnoliopsida > Asparagales > Amaryllidaceae > Allium > Allium cepa. The sequence goes on from CM060929.1 coordinate 441,414,090, forward strand.
GGTAGTATCATGGTATGGAGCCCAGATACTTACTCATGTTGAAACACTTATTATTATGGTGTGATGTTGGTTAGAGAGCTCTCGTTTAAAGGTCCCAAAGGACCGGGAGTGGTATATCTGAGGGTTTGTAATATTCCTTGGGAAAAGGGATTCCCGGCTTTGTTTAGCAGAGAACGGTGGTTCTCGGGACGTCCTTCCAGAGGCGTTTCCATGTGGCAATGGGAAGTTCCTTGGCCTGACCATTTGTTGGAAAATCCATTCTTCAAATACGTACCTTGTACGGTTTTAGTTGTATAACCTGCCATGGAATGTGGCGGTAACCTGCTATTGAACATGGTAGCTATAGTAGGCATACGATAATGGTCGTATGTTGGCTAAGATTCATATCTTTATTTTCGAAATGAATTTTCTCTACACTATGCACTAGTAATAATATCAAATGTTCTTTTTAATGCGTATCAAGCATCTTTGACTATCATAAGGAGAAATCTCCTCCGATTCTGCGTTTGCATTGTGTGTGTGTGCGGGAGGCCTTATGGTAGTCTCATTTTTAAAAAGCATTGCGAATTGACTTTGAAATTCTTTTGTTGAATGTTTTAAAAAGATAAACTGTTTTTGTTTGCTCACACCAGTCCCATGACTGATCCAGAGTTTATTGTTTATTTCCTAAACTCTGGGTGCTCAAAATTTTTCTACACGGGCAGTCTAGAGTTTGGTTTTCAGATAGTTAGGTTCAGTGGATTATCTGGAGCTAGTTCAGTTTTCTTTGGATATGGACGAGACTTGTTTAGCTTGGTGCAATCTTGATAGTGGATCGAGATAGGAGTTTTGGAGCTTTTTGGATCAGAGTTGCAGTATTATATTCTGAGAAGACTTATTTCATATAGTATCATGTTCCGCTGTATTCTAGGTTGTATATTCTCTGATGTTGATGATTATCATTGTATTAAATTGATGTATCGGATATTGTATTCATGTTATATCAGTGATATCATCTTTTATTTCCGCTGTATTATTTATCATTTAATGGTGTTGCAAGCTCCCGCGAAACGAGTTTGATGTTGTTTGTTGGACATCGAGTTCGGGTCGTGACAGATTGGTATCAGAGCTGAAGGTTGAGTAAGAACTTTAGCTACGGAGTGTAACACCTTAGATGGCTCATTAGAGATAGGATGAAGTATACCCTAGAATGAGTACAACCAGTGGAATCAAAAATACAAATTTCTTAATCTATTCTCTTTATCTGTTGTTATTCTCTAAGATATTTCGTCTGAATGCCTAAATCGGATTTCTTACTATTTACAGATAGTAAGAATGAGCGAAAGAAGAGGACGAAATAGGAGACAGGAAAGTACTACTTTAGCTGGTCAAAACCCTGCAACGACAGATATTCCTATTCAATCTCAATTGAATTTGGCCGATTTATATCAAAAGTTTTCTAGACTAGGTGGAAAGCCGTTCACTGGCAAAGAAACCGTTATCGAAGCACATGCATGGATTCGATCGTGCGAAAAGATTTTCAAGGGATTAAAACTAGAAGATGATCAGATGCGACTGATAGCTTCATGGAAACTCCAGGAAGAGGCTTTAGTTTGGTGGGAAACTGTTCCCGTGGATGTGTCGACAGATGAATTTACTTGGAGTCATTTCAAGGAAGTGTTTGAGCAACGATATATGCCGTCTGCTGGTATCTCTAGAGTGTACCAGGAGTTTATGGATTTAGAGCAAGGGAGTTTATCGTTTGAGGAATACTTAAACAAATTTATTGAATTATCTCGATTTGATCTAGAATTGGTGAATACACCGTTAAAGAAGAATGAAAAGTTTATTCGGGGAATGAACAAGGAGTTTCAGGAACGGATGACTACTCACGTCAAGGAATCTTTTTCTGAATTGATTGATATGGGCTATCAATACGATACTTTGGAAAGGCAAAAAGATCCTGAGGAGAATGGAGATACAAATAAATTGAATTGGAGAAAAAGGAAGTTTGGCAATAAGAAATCGAAGAAAGATAAAGGAAAGAAGAGTATACCGGAGAGAAAGAAGGATGTTACTTGTCTCAATTGCCTGGAAAAAGGCCACTACTCGAATAAATGTAAGAATGATTGGAAGCCAGGAATGAGAGAGCCATTTATGAGGCCAGATGAGGAATCTACGGGATGCTATAAATGCCGCAAGCCGGGACATAGGATCAACAACTGTCCAGCAAAGAACCAGACTTTAGTAAAGAAAGTGTATGCAATCAGAGACGATTCTTCAACCTCAACAAGCTGATTAAGGAAATGAATTTATAAGGTAATCTTCACGTTTACGATTAAATTGTTCGAATTTTGTTCGACACTGGGACTATCCTTAGTTGTATTTTTCAGTAAATCGTAAATAAGTTAAATCTTGAATCTGAAATCGTAATCGAATCTATTTCTATCTATTTCATTGGGTTTCGATATATTCTACGAACGGTTAGTTATTCCTTCGGACTAACCAATACCCCTGTATACTTCGTAGATCAAATAACCCAATTGTTTCGTAGTTGATGGAGTTTGTTCTCATATCTATTGTTGATAATTCTGATTTGGTAAGCCAAATGCAGAATTGATATCCAGTTGATCTGGAAAGATATTTCTCTATCTTTTATCTATCTTCGTTATCTCTCTCTAGCAAATTTCGAGGACGAAATTCTTTTTAAGGGGGGAAGTCTGTAACGATCCCAGTTTTAAAGACGAATTTAAATTTCAAATTTAAATAGAATTCTTGGATTAAATTATGGATTTGTTTGAAGATCTGGAAAATTTGATAAGATATGTATATTTATTTATTTTATAAATGGGATTTGAAACTTATTTTAAATGAAATTGAATTGGAATTGAAATAAAGTGTTTAAGATAAAATAAAATAAAATATACGTTGTAAAGTTAATGTTGAAAAGGAAAATTAAATTAAAAGTTTGAATAAATAATAATAACAACATTGAATTCATTTATATTATAAAACATATTTAAATCAAGCAATGTAAAAGACATCTCGGTGAACAACATATTAAATTGAATGCAAAGTAATATTTACAAAACAAATAAAACATAAAACATTAAATACAAAAATAAACAAAACCAGAATATAAAAATCAAATGAGTTATTTTTATACAATACAAGTACATATGAGCAAACATAAACAAAGCTAGCATACAAAGTAAATAAAATAAACAAAATGATCTATGTGCATATACATACATAACAAAACCATTGTGTATAAAGCAAAGAACTGTACATACATGATTCAAATAGTGTGAAGTTGTAAACCCAATAGCACATGCATTTAATACCAAGTACAAAACAATATCTTCTCAGCATATATACAAAATCACTAGCCAAGTACATGCATAAAACTGCAAAACATATGCATATAAATTATGCAAACTCGTGTACTTATGTAAAGCAACATAACAAAACTAGAATAATATCCACTAAACAAAACCAAAATCTGAAAAGGAAAAAAATAAAGAACTGTATAAAGCATATACAAAGTAAGCTTGTAAACATGAAGAGGCAAGACCAAAACAGCAAACAACAAAAAAAAATAGCTTCAGCCGAGCACAAAGTAGAAGAAAATTTGTACATACATAATAATAAACTATACAAAACATGTAAGCAAGATGTGAACAAATAGGACACATGCATTAACTACCCATCCTCTCAGCATGTTCAAAAAAATCTTCTCAGCCGAAGTAGGCTACTTCTTCCAGCCTCCAACATGGAAAAAAATCTCTGCATTGTTACAGTGAAAAAAAAAATATAAAATAAGATATTGTACTCTAGAGAACACCCTGTACAAATATACATCATCTTCATTTAGGTTAAAACCAAGCAAAAGCAACCTTAAGCAACTAATTCAAATAACCTTCAAGTTCAAAGGAGACAAAGCAAGTAAAAAGAAATAGAAAAAGAAAAGGAAGATCTGCAGTCTTCAAAACAACTTGGCCTCTCTGTTCAAAAATCTTATTTTCAGGTGAGCAGACTTTTAATTCTAAAACTTGAATCTGTTTGCATTTTTAATGAGGTTTGAAAGTGAAGTAGTATGATATGTTTGTATGAGTTTTTTTCTTTATGAAATTATGATTGAATAGCTATGTGTAGAAGTGTATATGAGTATGTATATATATATATATATATTATATATGTCTCTGGTTGTTGTACAGAGTGTTTATTTGCTTCAAACTCAAAATCATTTTCATCAATTATTGTAACGCTTCCAGTTTTAAATCAAATAAGATGTTAAAAAAAAAAAACTCAAACAAGTTTTTTTCAAAGCTTACTAAACATGTTAACGAGAATATAACTACAGGAAACATGGTTTACAGGCAATCAAGAAAAAGGTAATAAATTTGATTGTTACAAAAAGTTGATTCAAGATCATAACTTGAATTCCTACTGCAATTTATGATTTTTAAGACAAAAATAAAGATTTTTAGCTTTGTAATTAAAGAGCAAATTGCATTTGAACAAAGATTGTACTTTTACAAATTGCCACTGATTGAATCAGTAATAGATATTGAAATTTAGATTGAAGCAAGTAGGAACATCACTGATTTTGAGAAAAATGTTAAATATTTTTTCTATTCGGTGAATTGAGAAGACGATGCGATTTTAGGGTTTAGTAACCCATTTTGTTCGATGTTGGATTTGGGTCTCGCGCGTCATCGTGGGATTATCGAAGGGTGTCGCAAGCGTGGGAATCGATGCGTGGATGTGTGAGGAAGCTCTGGAAAAAGTGCCGAGGTTTCTGGTCGATCGGGTTGACGTCGGCGAGTAGTTTTGGTGGCTCGAGTTTGTGTCCCTGTTGGTCGATATGGTTCGATTTCGCGTGGGTTGTGTTTTCGAGGTTTCGAGTCGTCAGGGTGGATGTTGGTGAGGTTGCCGATGTGATGAAGGTTGCGACCCTGGCCAATGATGGTCGCTGCGTTCGTGCAAGTGCACGTATACGTGCACAGGTCTACTCATTTGAATAGGTTTGGATGGAGTAAATACTGGGAGGGAAGTAAAGGGAAAGGAAGAAGGAAGAGGGAACGGGCCGGGTTGGGCCAGGAAGGAAAGGGAAAAAAATAATAATAATTAAGAATAGTTAATAAATTTTAAAAGATTTTAAATTAACTAAGTGGTTTGAGATTGATTTATTTGAAATTAAAGATTGGTCAATTAGAACTCAAGTGTTTAACTCATTGGTAATTAGGAATCGTTCATTTGATAACTGAAATTAATTTATTTATAATTAGTAGATAATTAAGATAATTAATCAAGGTGTCATCAATTATAAATTTAATTAATTAAATCATTAAGAATAATCAATCATTGATTTAAATAAACTAATAAAAATAGTGGTGTGGTTAATTTCTTTTACCTTCACCGTAAATTGAAAATGATTGACCATCATCAAGTGTTGTATACTGGATTGATGTTTCTGTTTATGATTATATGTGATGTGAATTGCCTGATATAGTAGTGTGAACTGGGATTGTTTCTGTATATATATGAAAACCTTTTGCCGGTAAAACGGCATTTTGAAATTCGATGCGACAGGGAGTCGGACTCCAATTAGTTGTCCGAAACCCACATCGAATCGTAACGATGAATTTGTGTGATTGATAAATTTATTTATTTATGAATCTGTGAATGAAGATAAGCGTTGTGGATTATATCGCTTATCAATATTGATTGAATCTGTGATGATTAATGTTGTGCACTATTGTGTAAAACCCCTGGACCACACTATACACACACAAATATGGATTTCACGTGGAAATCAGTTAAGTCACAGATTTTTAAATAAGTTTTAAATTTGAATTTTTAAATTCAAATAGTTTTGGAAACAAATTAAGTTTTAATGTGAAAAGCTTTTGAGAAAGTGTTTTAAAGGATGAAAGTTATTTTGAATAACTTAATAAAAATTTGAAATTCGAATTAACCCAAAGATTGTAACTTGTATAAATGAAATTGGATTTTTCCGAAATAAAACTGTTGTTTTCCAAATGATAAAAGTTTTCACATAAGTAATGAATTTCCAATTTGAATTAAAAGGTTTTCAAGTTTGAATTGAAATAATTTTTTCCAAGTTAGGGATAAATCTTTGGAAACGAGTTTCAAAAGCTAAAAGCCAAATTTTGTTTTAATGATTTAAATGGATTTATCCAATTTGAATGGAAATTATTTTGAAATCCGTAAATGAATCTTTGTGAAACTGAGTGAACTTTGTGAAATAAATCTTTTTGTTTAAAAGATTTGAAATGGTAATTGGTTTAAACCATTTGAAAAGAAAAGTTTTGGGTAATAAGTTGTGACTTAATTGAAATCCCATATCCATATGTTTTAAATATTGCGTTCACTATTCGGGTTAGCCGGGAAAGGACCTTTGGGTCGTATAACCCATTCCGAATATGTGATATGTCGTTATGGATAGCATTTGAAGACCGGTGTTGAAGACCGGGTATTTGCGAGAGCGATAGGATGACCTGTCGATTGACTCTGCACCGAGTTGCTCCGGTATAGAGTTCTCCATATGTGATGGGGAATCCGATCAGGATTGTGGATATCCGCATTGCAAGGACTTCTTTGTAAGTGCCTTCGGTTCTGTTCGAGCCCGGAACAGACTTGTATGGATAGTTATGTCTGACATTACAATTTGAGATATAAAGCTGATTTCTTTCAAATATATTTCTGTTGGTGGCGGAGAATTTATTCTTTTAGCTTAACACCCTTCTCTGAGACGTACGAGCTCAGAGGTTATATAGTTGAAGTTATCAGCGATGTATTCCCAATTTGGTAATGTGACATGCTGAGTGTTGCTGTGAAATGATCATTGTGTTGATTATTTGTGATAGGATCATTTGTTTGATCGTCTATCTTTGTGATCATTTCTATGATCATTTGTTGACCCAAAGCACGACTTTTGTATAAAGTGTGTTTTTGTGGACGAGACTTCGTCGAGCCTCACAAACCGGTAATGGTCGAAACAGGAATTGTGCGGCAAGGTTTTCAGGGATAACTTCCCTAGGGTATGACCATTCCTTCTGGAAAAGGGTAGTATCATGGTATGGAGCCCAGATACTTACTCATGTTGAAACACTTATTATTATGGTGTGATGTTGGTTAGAGAGCTCTCGTTTAAAGGTCCCAAAAGACCGGGAGTGGTATATCTGAGGGTTTGTAATATTCCTTGGGAAAAGGGATTCCCGGCTTTGTTTAGCAGAGAACGGTGGTTCTCGGGACGTCCTTCCAGAGGCGTTTCCATGTGGCAATGGGAAGTTCCTTGGCCTGACCATTTGTTGGAAAATCCATTCTTCAAATACGTACCTTGTACGGTTTTAGTTGTATAACCTGCCATGGAATGTGGCGGTAACCTGCTATTGAACATGGTAGCTATAGTAGGCATACGATAATGGTCGTATGTTGGCTAAGATTTATATCTTTATTTTCGAAATGAATTTTCTCTACACTATGCACTAGTAATAATATCAAATGTTCTTTTTAATGCGTATCAAGCATCTTTGACTATCATAAGGAGAAATCTCTTCCGATTCTGCGTTTGCATTGTGTGTGTGTGCGGGAGGCCTTATGGTGGTCTCATTTTTAAAAAGCATTGCGAATTGACTTTGAAATTCTTTTGTTGAATGTTTTAAAAAGATAAACTGTTTTTGTTTGCTCACACCAGTCCCATGACTGATCCAGAGTTTATTGTTTATTTCCTAAACTCTGGGTGCTCAAAATTTTTCTACACGGGCAGTCTAGAGTTTGGTTTTCAGATAGTTAGGTTCAGTGGATTATGTGGAGCTAGTTCAGTTTTCTTTGGATATGGACGAGACTTGTTTAGCTTGGTGCAATCTTGATAGTGGATCGAGATAGGAGTTTTGGAGCTTTTTGGATCAGAGTTGCAGTATTATATTCTGAGAAGACTTATTTCATATAGTATCATGTTCCGCTGTATTCTAGGTTGTATATTCTCTGATGTTGATGATTATCATTGTATTAAATTGATGTATCGGATATTGTATTCATGTTATATCAGTGATATCATCTTTTATTTCCGCTGTATTATTTATCATTTAATGGTGTTGCAAGCTCCCGCGAAACGAATTTGATGTTGTTTGTTGGACATCGAGTTCGGGTCGTGACACTCGGATTTCGACGAAACCAGTTTCATCGAATTCATAATAGTGAATTATTATGGGATTTCAAGTTTCGTAACGATTGGACTTGTCGTTTGGCCGTATGAGCTTGAAATGCATAAAAATTTAATTTCAAATTTAATTAAAATAATCGACTTTGAAAAGCTATCTTCCACATACGATCGAATTAGGCCTCGAGACTATTTCCATTATGTTTGGAATGGGGGTAAAAATATTATAAATGCTAGGCGGCATGTTTTGTTTGGAGTTTGAAAATTTCATGTGTTTAGTAGCTAGATATTTTTATTTATTTATTTATTTATTTTTAATTACAAACATACTCGCCTTATCCTCGTTCACCATTTCTCTTACCCGTTCCAACTTTTCTTTCTCCCATCTAAAATTTCAAAATCGAACAAAATATAATAGACGAAAGAAAAAATATCAGATTGAAAAAAAACGAATCGAAAAAAACAAACGCTGAACGATCAAGAGTGGCTAGCGTGATTTCGGGTGGTGGCGCGGCAATCTGGAGGAGCACACGTGGTCGCGAGCGTGTTGCTGAGGGAAGCAGTCGAAGCTAGGCGCGTGTACGCCAAAGGCGTGGCGTTCGTTCGTTTGCATTAGGTTTTGGTTTTGTGGGTCAGTTTGTGGAGATCGAAGGCGAAGGTGCATAGTTTTGGGGGACAATGGATTAAGGTCGCGATGATGTTGCAGTCACGACTTGTTGGCGATGAGAGCGTGCAAGCTGGAGGAATGGAAGGCGATGTGTAACAACCCGCATATTAACAACCCGCATATTTATCGATTTTATATTTAAATATTTTATCGTTAGTCGGATTTTAGTCCGAAAAGCTACTTTTTGCATACGGTCGAATTAGGACCCGGGACCACTCCTATTGAGTTTGAAATGCCGTTTGCGACCTTTTTGAATATAAGCTTCGATATGTTTGGAGAAAGTTGATTTTTGCTACTTTTCACTTTGGGTTTGGTTTTGGGCTCAGCCCTATGTTAACTTATGCTCAAATCTGAGCCACTTTTCCCCATTCACCCTCATTCTCTTCTCTTTTCAGTTTTTAAAGTATTAATGGTGGGAGAGATTGGAAATTAAAACTCCAAAACCCTAGTTCCTTTTGCAACTTCAAATTCCTAGCTCCAAATTCAAGAGAACCCATTGGTAAGCATTCTCTTCTTCTTCTCCAACTTATTCTCTTACCAATTTCAGAAATTCCTAAACCTAATTTTGGGAGTGATCTTGTTTTGAGCATAGATTCAAGCTCATTTGGGTTGTGTTGAAGAGTGGTTGATTCTCCATTTGCTTTCAAGCTTCTTCTTGTTTGATTTTGTAAAAAGGTGAGATTTTTAATCTCACATCTAAGTCTGCGAATTATCTTCGATTGTTAGGTATGAATTCCTAACACTTATTCTTGTGCAATTGCTTTTGATTTGGATTGCATTTTGAGAATATTCCAATTTTAGTGTTTGAAAGCCAAAATCCTTAAAAATCATAGCTTTGAGGTTCAAATGTGTTTTTAGTGATGCATCGAGGAGCCAATAGGGCCGGGTAGCCGTTAGGCATAATTCCCTAGTGTCCGTGCTCATCCGGTTACGAATTGGTGGAGGTTGCATATCAATTTATGGGCATCAATGTGCAGAGCATCAGGTTCGGCCGACCGACCCCCCTGGTCCGGTCGACCGACCTGCTGCCAAGTGCATAAGCACTCCCCTGTTTAAGGTTTGGTCGACCGAGTACAGTGTAGCCGGTCGACCGACCTGCTGTCCCGAGAGTTTTTCAGAACAGGGTCCGGTCGACCGAGCTCTGTAGCCGGCCGACCGACCTGATGATTTTTTGCCTACTTCGCCTAGTTGCTTGAATTTCCAACTTAAATCGATCCGTGTTGTTTCCTATTTATTGTTATCATTTAATATGACTTTGATGACTCCTTTTTTTAGGGATTTTTGAATATCCATTTTGATGGATTCTTTATCGGTTTCGTTGGATTTTCTTTATTCACATCTCCGTATGTGAATTTTAGTGATTGATTGTTCCTACAATCTTCTTTGTGTTTTGTCACTTTAAAAATACAAAGGTTTTCTATACTAGTAGTAAATATCAAAACTCTTTCCTCAAACGATTTCAATACTATTTTAATACCAAATGCGTTTATAAAACCGTTTTCCAATCTATTAGTATATGTAAACCTTTACCTCACTCGTATGAGAAATCTAATTAAACGACTTAGTAAAACAAGTGGTATGAAACGCTTGCGTTCACTTTGTTGGTTAATTCTTGGACTTGTTCGATTGAAACTCTTGTGACAATTTTCTAGTGGAGATCTACAATTTGTTCGTAAATATTTAAGTTAAGCTAGTGGTTATGGGACATGATGCTAAGCTCATATATTTACTAGCTTACTGTAATCGACACTTCTCGTTGATCATGACGATCATCTTTGTGATTTAGACTAGCAATGTGCGATGTCTCTTTGTATGCGAGGGAGACTAAACCCCGTTTTGTGGAGTTTCGACTCAATTTGGTGGGGTAGCAACCCATGGTCTTCGGGCCGTTTGTGGAGCTTCGGCTCAATTTGTGATGGTTAGCAACCATGGAATTAGCGTTCCGTTTGTGATACACGTGTTGGTGGGCTTTATGCTCCCGTTTGTGATAGGCCTCCCCCCCTTTGTGATTTCTGGATTTCTTGAGATGATTTCTAGAATTCGTGCTTCACCAATTTTTGTGATTTCTATTGATAAGCCTTATCGATATTTGTGCATTGGTGAATTTGTGTGTCATTGACTTTAGTGATTTCTGGATTTCTTGTGTAGTCTTCTGGAATTTGTGTGTCATTGACTTTTGTGATTGACATTGATATTATCGTCAATATTTATGGTTTAGTGAACGAAATAAGGAGTATGACGTTTCTTTGATTCTTGTGTAGATTTGGTGACATTGATTAATCTCTTGATGATTATCAACTAAGTATATATATATATATATATATATATATATATCACAGCTTGACATTGTGATTATTATGTGTTTAGTCATATCTCTTATTCTATATCGTTTCATCTGATATTTATAGTTAGACTGATCCGTTTATTATTTTCTTATTAAATAATACTCGGGTCAGACCGAGATGTTATAGGTGCTTCTGCTTGACTTCTCTCTTGGGATTGATTTCTCTGACTTTTGGCTTACTACTTAGATTAGTAGTTTATTTTGGTGTATACATTCGAGATATAGACTCCATAATGTATACTTATTCTTTTGTGTAGTTCATGTAACTATTCTTTTGTGATATTGTGGATCTTTTTAGACCACTACTCTGATGTACACTTCCTAGTGTAATATTCATATCTATTTCCGCCTTTGTGATATGAATTGTCTGTGACTGATTTATGTTATGTTTATTTCTATATTTGTTTCCGAAGATATTATAGCCACTGTGTAGTAGCTTTGAGTTTGTGTCGGTATGTCGGATTTCCCTCTTGATAAAGAAATGCATGTTATACTATCTGACGTATCGATGCTCGCGCAAAGCAATTACACGGATGGTCGCTCCTCAACAGCCTTATTCTCTGTGCTAGTTGACAGCATTCTCCGTAATGTTCTTGGCTAGCGTGGGTATAGAGGTGGGGCGTCACACGATGGTTGAAGTGAAGTTAGAACCACGACCAAGGCTGGTTGCTAGATTGGCAATCGGTGGCAACGACATAAGGAAGATGATCGGCGATGGCTAAGGTAATGGGTGACGGCTGCTTTTATCGAAGTCGAATTGATGGGCTATCCTATCTTGTTTGTTCGTGCTCGAGTACATGAAGAAGACGGTAATGTGAACGGTAAATGAATTTATTTTAATATGTTAATTTATTTTTAATTAAATCATAGGCTAATTTAATCGCGTCTTGTTCGTGCGAGGTCCATTTCGAATGGAACGAATTGCATCAGGATCGTATTGACATCGTCTATGAAATGAAATTGGATTGGCATCTATTTGGAGCTGAAATATTTTCAGTTTCAAATAAAAAGGTGAGTATTTTAACACTCACGTTTGACTATTATATCTTATGTTAGAAAAATTTATATTGTGAAGTAATTTGAATTTATTAATGGTTGTTGGATAAATTTAATTTGACGTTTAATTGACATCTGAATAACTTATAGAATTTAGTTTTGACAGTTAAAATTGAATTAGGATTTTAAACTACTAGTAAATCCTCGATTTATCGAAAATTGGTTGACTATTGTGAATATTGATTGTTTGGATGGTTGATTGAGATGGATGCTATTGGTTGCTACTTGGATGTTATTTATTTTGATATATCATGTTATCGTCATGTATATTATTTACAATGCAAAACTGTAAATTGATCTATTTCGAATAAATTAAGAAATAGGTTGAAATGATATATACCTATGACATTTATTTTGGATTGAAATAATATATATCCATCCTCTGGAATTAAATTTGAATAAGTGATTCACTTGGCCATAGGTTAGAGAATTATTTATAGACACTGGATTGGTTAAATTATATGGTTTTAAAATTTGTTTTGAAATTGTTTGAACGATTTGATTTTAAGAAATGGAAAATCGAATTTATGGAGATCAAATTATTTTCCAATTTGAGCTCGAAATGTTGAAATTTAAATTTGATAAATGAAATTGTTTAAATAATCGAATTTGAGATTTTGAAGTTATAATCAAAATATGATTTGAATTTCAGAAATCGATTTGTATTAAAGATTTATTTATTTTTATTCGAACTTTGGATATTGCTAATTAAAAGTGATAAAATGTTATTTTGAAATTGAGCTCGAAATTTAATTATATTTAAAGATTTAGATTTTTATTGGACATTGAAGATAAATTTGATTTAAGTGTTTTGAATCGATATTTTTGTAATGGACTCAGAATAAATAAAATTAAAATGGTTTAAAATTTGGAACAGGAGTTGAAATTAATTTGTAATTTAAATTTAAATTATTCTGGAAAAGGAGTTAAAATTAATTTGAAACTGAAATTAATTTTGAATTGGAAAGTGAAATTAATTTGAAATTGAAATTAAAATTTGACTTGAAATCAGATTTGAATCGATTAAACAGTAATGGAACTTGGAAGTGATTTGAATTAGAAAATTTGGAAAGTGAACCGGTTTGACTTTGAAACTATTTTTAAATGAATGTTTTTAGTATAAATGGTTTAAAATCTATATTCTTTAAATATTCAAATTATTTTGATTTTCCAAACTATTTTACTACATAAAACATTTTTAATACTCCAACTATTTTCCTTTAAACTATTTTAACTATTTAACTATTTTAAAACAATTTAAACTATTTTCTTAAAAATTCAAACTGGTCAAAGGGTGGAATATTTATATTTAAATCTTGGATTTAAATGCGAATTTTGTTAAAGTGAACTACAATCAAAATTGTAATTCAAATCAAGTTTGAAGTGAAATCGATATATTGTATTGAGTTAACATTTTGAAGTAAAAATATGATTTTTAAAGAGAATATGATGATTTCGAAAATGGATTTGATTTTTGAAGCGGACATGATGATTTTGAATTGGATTTGATTTTGAAGAGAATATGATATTTTGATATCAAGTAAGAATTGTTTTCGAAATATAAAAGTACAACCAGTATGTAAAATGACGATTGGTTGTTAAACAAACCGGGGCCTCATATTGGCATACTCTCTGTCAATATTGGAACCACTTTAACAACTATGTACGTGGTGGATGATATCCAGAATGTAGTGGTTGAATTGGCAACGTTTACTGGAATGAAGTAAGAGAACGATGATGGATAGCCTTGACATTCGTGTCATAATTGAAATAACTAAAATAGGAGCCTATGTCTGGCCGATGAGGTTAGCTACCTCTAGCAACATTGATCCCTCTTATTACCATTATGATTTCTTATTCGATGGGTGCACCTTTTTTCGTTTGGATTGATTGTTGCGGTTGGCCACGGATGGGTTGTGACTAGCCAAAATGGGTAAACTGGTAGAATCCTATCTTGGGCATTGCCTCACGTGCCTTGTCATATTTATCACTATACGAGCCCATTATGATTTTGGTTTGAAACTGTAAAATGTGTTAAGGTGGATCAATGTAAAGCCTTAACGCTATTTTGATATTTATTTTACTGATAGACATTATTTATTATAGCATATACTATTATATATATAAATAGTTTAACGGATCCTTAGGAGATGGAAAATCCTGTAACATCTCTTAAGTTATTGCACTCATATTTGTGATATTGATTTGACTTACATAAGAGTATTTTAGTCCTAACTCGAGTGTTTTGTCTTTTCATTATGCTCGGGTCAGCCTAAGTTTTTTCAACGTATTGAAGACTATTCTCTGGAGGACGGAGACGGAGTTTTGGTATATTATTATTATTATTCCCAGCATCATGCTATTCTGTTGCACTAATTATTTATCTCTGATGTATATATATAACGCTGATAAATGTGTATAGATTATAATCATATGTATAGTAAACAGCTTTTGAATTACTTATTTGATTATTATATTTTATCGTTTCCGCTATGAGATTCTTTGTTTTGTTTTCTTATTCTTTTCTTATTTTCCTTGCTTAAACCCATTAATTATCTACATTTCGGATTATTTAAGTCGGGCATGTGTGGATTATTGTCGATTTGAACCTTCCAAAATATGGGTCGTCACAGTTGGTATCAAAGCGAAGGTTTAGCAATAACTTGGCTTTGAGGGGTTTGACTCATTAGAGATAGGGTAGTAATACCCTAGAATGAGTCAGTTTGAGTGTGTGTGTGTGTATATATGAGTGAGCGTACTTGTTAGTGTTATAAAATATTTTATATTATGTTTACTTATCCGTTGAGTTGTTTATGAATTCTGGTCGATATGCGGGATGCAGTGTTATCGATAGGGGTTTCTAAACACTTAAACGAGGCAAGTGGACATAGTATTGTTTTAAAAAAAAAGGGTAAATGGAATAATTTTACCTAAATTATATTTTATATATAAAATGAGAAATTTTTAATGAAATTGTTATTAGGAGATGATAATATTTAGTTATCATCGATTATTGGTTGATTTAAAATAAAATGGATACTTTGTAAATTTATTTTATGAGACTTTCGGCAATTGAATTGGAAAAAATTAAAATTGGAATTGGTTAAAATGACCAAGTGTAAATAAATGTAATATTTTGTTAATAAGTTAAGAAAATTTGTATAAGTATATTATAATATTGCTTATATATTGAAATATAAAAAAATTGAGAATTTTGGAATTTAAATCCTTTTGTTTTCAAAAAATTGTTTTTTCAAAGCCTTTAAAATTAATAAATAGTATTATTTTGGAGAGTGTTGGCTATAAAATATTTTGAAAAGATTTTGAAGAAAATAAAAACATTAAACTCGCTTGGTCACTGGGAAATAATTATGGGGATGACCGTAACATCTTCAGTATTCATTTTCGGGTTTCTGGGTGAGAATTGCTCCAGGAGATTTTTTTTTTGGATTGAAACATGTTCTGATTATGGTAGGAGAATATATTCTTAGTATAATTTAGCAAATATGTGAAAACTGTTTGAACTTATACTGAAAGTAGTATATAAAGAATAAGTTATAACTTTTAAATTAAAAATATTAAAATAGTATAGAAAAGAAATAAGTTAGCAACTTATAAATTTCTATAGGAAAATAAAAACCAAATTTAATATTGTTAAATTTTTTGGTTAAGCAGAATAATCGACGTAAGAAATATTAAATTGATCGAGTTAGTGAAATGAAATAAATAAAACATAGCTTACCTCATGAAAGCTTAAATAAAAAAATTTGAATTGCGTTTGAAATAAAGTCAATAAATTGACAAAATGGAATTTTGAATGAATAAATTATATAACTTTTAAATTTGAGAATTAATAAGCTAAAAACAAATTTAAATTTGTTGAATGGGAATCATAAGGATATTTAACATGAATAAGATTAAAAAAAATGAGAAATGGATTAAAATTGACATGAAGTTTACTGTAATAAAAAAATTGAATTGGATATTGAGTGAAACTAGATAAATTAGTAAAGTGAATTGAATTCCACTCAAGCTATAAAATGAACTAATCAAATGAATATGAACTTGAATTATAAGATGAAATGTAATTTAAGCGCATAGAAATTGAATAAAATAAATGAGTGTAAGTAAAATTAATACGGTTAATTGAATTTAATGCAAATTGGATATAAAATTTTTTTATAAGTGGAGTTGTTTTTTTTAAAAAGAGAGTGAACGTTGACTAATATAATATGGAACAAGTTATTAGGGAAAATGTTAAATTGAAATTAACTTAAGAGGGGTTAAATGAATTGACCGTGGAAGAAAAATGTAATATTATTAATATGAATTGAGATATAAAAATAAATTTACTTTAGAAAATTAATAATAAGAATTTGAATAAATGAAGTGAATTGATGAATTAATAATAACCTAAGATATGAAGTAATAACAATAAGAGTGAGTTTTGTTGTATAACACATTTATAATAAACATAAATAATTTATAAACGATGACAGTATTAACTAAAAAAGGATATACTATGTAGAATAAATTTTATAAATGATTCGTATATAAATTTATATAAATTGGTTAAACAAAAAGTGAAACAAATTGGAATTTCACAAATTGAATTGAATAAAAATGGAACATAATGAATTTGTAACGAATGTTGATAAATTGAAAGAAATCAATGGAATGTAAACCAATTAAAATGGATGAAACAAGTATAAATAATTGAAACAAATCGATGGAATGTAAATATATATTAAATTATAATAAATCAAATGTGAATGCAATAAATATTGATTTAAAAAAATGAATTGAAATCAAATTAGTTGAATGTAAATCAATTAAAATCAAGTGAATTGATTATAAATATGTGATATCCTGGAATTTTTGACAATATCAATTTAATAATCTGTATTAAAAATTAAATTGATTTGATAATTTTGTTAATAATAATTCAAACTAATTTAATAATTTTCCTTTAATAAATATTTAATTGGTAGATTTTATCTTTTAAAGCTAATAAATTGGTTTCCATTTATAATATAAATATATGGTTTATATTGTAAGTAGATTAGCTTTGTATTAAACTTAATGAATAAAGCATATTTTCTAATTCTAATATTTTTAGTAATTTGGAAATTTGTTTTTATTTAATATAAAGCTTTTCAAAGTTATTAAATAAATAAATCTTGGTTTAAATTTAATAAATGAATCTTAATTTAAAATTCTAATATATATATTAATAATTTGGAAATTTTGATTTAATTTAATATTAAGTTTTTCAAAACCATTTAATAATTAACTATATGATTTTAAATTGTTAAAAGATGTTTAAATGTTTAAAATGATTTTGGCTTAAGTTTTAAATTTAAATGAATTAACAAAAAGGCTTGTTTTGTTTTCTTTTTAAAATATAGCTTAATAAAATAAGTAATTTATTTAAAAAGAGATAATTTCTTTTATAATTAATTTAATTTAATAATGAGTCATTTCTAAAAACAATATTAATAATGTATTGTTTTACAATTGGATTTTGAATAAAAATAGCAATTGTTATTTCAAATTTAATTTGTATATATAACTTGATTTTTAAATATTAGATTTTAGAATTTGAATATAAAGTTTTAAAATCCAAAGTATAGATTTTTTTTAATTATTTTGATTTTTATGCAAAAGCTTTTATTTATAAGTATAATTTGTTTTTATTTCTTTTAAAAATTATCTATACATATTAAATACTAATTAACCAATTAATTAGGCATAACCTTTATATTAACATTTAAAGTAAATACAAATTACTTTATAAAGACAAGCGTTGTTTTCTTAATCCTCATATAACAAATGTAAAAAAAGATAAACATCCTAAATTGACAAATGTTAAAAGTTTGTACAAGTGTCATTTTCAATTTTGTATTTTCTTTCATTTTTATTTAATTATACTTTCATCTTATAAAAATGCCTCTTCTCTTCAATTTCTTTTTCTTTTTCAAAATCAAAGTTAAGAAATTTAAAAGCTTGAACTCAAAATAAATCTGAAACATATAAACTCAAATTTAAACTCTTCATATCAAAATCCTGAAAATCACTTCCCTGTAAACAACACTTCAACCCAAAAATCCAGAAAACCAGTTCAAAACAAAATCAGTTTACAAACTCTTCAGACCAAAATCTAAAACCTGTTTACATGCAAATCAGTAATTCCCCTCATATCAAATCTGTAGCCTGCCATTTTCAAACAAAAAGAAAATCTGCATTTTTTCCTAAATCTGGAAATTGATGTTGCATGCAAATTTGCACATCTTCAAACCAAAGGAATTGTAGTTTTAACCAAGTCTGCATCTTCAAATCAATGCACCTGCATTTTCAAAGCAAACTTCATTTTCAAGCACAAGCTTTTATAGAAGCATGTCAGTTTAAAGGAGTTCAAAGTATCAAAGACCATCTTCAAAAATCTGAAGCAAAGACATTTAGTCTTCAGCAAATTCAAAAGCATTTTTATATGGAAGCTCTGTCATTTTCAAAAATAGGGGAGTAAATTTTAAATCTTAAAATATAAATTAGGTTGCATGCTAGAATGGTTAAATATAAATAAATATTTCATGTGTATATAGGTAAAATTTGATGTGAATATTGATTGTGTTCGTACTGTAAGTATATTGTGCTCTGTCTTGTTCCCAGGCTCAATTTTTTTTAATAAAATCCTTACATCTTGATCTAGTTATGATAGGATTTGATTCACAAACAAATGTTGTTTTTTTAACATAGGTTAAGTTTTAAAAAAATTAAGTAAGTTAAAAATAAGCTTGTTTGTCACTGTAACCAGAACAACTCTGAGCATGTTAAAATTAAGTAATACTCAAACCTTGTAATTAATTCAGTATCATAAACAGAATACATAATCAAAAATATGATTTTTAAAACAAGAATTATAGTTTTTAGGTTGGGGATGAAGGTGCAGTTAAAAGATGAACTGTAAATGAACTTTTGAGGTTTCTTGGTGATCTATGTATCTGGAGAGGATGGGTTTCTTCATGATGATGGAGGAGTGTTAGGAGTTGCTAGGAAAAATATTTGTTGGTGATGAAAATCATCGGGGAAGATGCAGCTGTGAGATTTCTTTTAGAACCCTAGTTTTAATTGTGCCTGGTAAATCGATCACCATGGTTCTTAGAGTTGATCGAGTTCAACTAGCTTTGGGTAGTGGAAGCTTGGCCGTAGTTGAAGTCAATGCCGGAGTTTCAGAATCTACGGTGGTCGGAGTTGTGATGTCGAGGCATTTTTAGGTTTGGAATGGTAATGTTCAGTTGTTCCAGGTTTTGGAATTGGGTGATCGATTTTGATTTCTGGGAGTTGGTCAGGATTGGATGATCGTGGTGGGTTGCTGAGTCGATTTCTGGTGTGTTGCGATCATCGCTGATGATCAATGGTGGCCGGAGTCACCATGCATATGCACGGTGAAGAGATTGTCTGGTGATGTTGGGTTGAATTTTGAAACAGTGGAAGTTGCTCGAGTTGCTCGAAGATGTTGGGTAATTTGCTCGGGGAGTTTGGGTTATGTACTCGAAGTAAGTTTGGGGTGTCTCGGGTTTAAAAGAGGTTACAGTTTTTACAGTAACCTGTAGTGTTGTTTTAAAATTTTTAAAACTGAAGTTTATGAAGGTAAAGCTAGAGTTTAAACTAAGCTTTAAATTCAAGTTTGAAATTTTAGAATTCAAGTTTAAATTTAAAATCTCAGTTTTAAATAAAAATAAAAATAAAGTTTTAAACTTGAATTGTTAACTACTTTAAAAATGGTTAAGTAGTTTAAATTTATAAAAATGAAGTTTTTAAAAAATAATGAGTAAGTTTTAAAGTGAAGTTTAATTTTGGAAATTAAAGATTTAAATATGTATTTCAGTTTTTGAAATTTTAAATTTGAAAGATTTAAACAAATTTGTATGTTAAAATGTATATTCAAATTTAAAATGAATTTAGTTTAAAATCTTATAAATTTCTTTTATAAGACAAGTATTTCTTTGTCATGTAATTTAAAAAGGTTTTTAAATTGTTTAAACTTTGTTTAAGTTAAATTATATTCATTTTAAATCTCATATTTAAAATGAAATTTTAAAGTAAATTCAAAAGTAAATTGATTTCAAATGTTTTTGTTAATGACAATTTAGACATAATTAAAAAAAGTTTTTATCTTTAAGCTAAATTAAGATTAATGATTTGAAATTAATTTAATTAATGAGGTAATTATGGAATAATTAGTTAACTTAATTAATTTATGATTAGGGATAAATTAATAATTGATTAAGGATTAATCAATTTGTAATTAAGATCATTAATTAGATAATTAATGGTTATTAATTAATGATTAAAGATTTATTAATTAAGAAATCAAGGTTAATTAATCAAGTAATTAAAGATTAATTAAGTTACAATTAACACTTAATTAAAGATTAATTAATGGATAATTAAAGATAAATTAATTTTTAATTAATAATGGTTAATCTAAGTTAATTACTAAATGAAAGCAATTAAAGAATGGTTAATGAAGGTCATTAACTAGGATTATTTAATAATTAATTAATGTGATTAATTTTAATGATTAATTAAACTAATTAATTTAATGATAATCATTTGTGAATTGTTTAAGTGTAATTACTTTATGAAAGTATATAAGGAATTAATTGCTTAATGTAATTAATTTAGTTTAATGTGATTGTTTAAATTGATTAATTAAGTTTAATTTAATTTAAACACTAGATGATTTGATAATAACTACTTAATGTAATTAATTCAGTTTAAATGGGATTAGTTTGAATTGATGAATTAAGTTTAATTAATTTTAAACACTGAATGAATTGATGACAATCACTTAATGTAATTAATGGATTGTAATTACTTAGTGAAGTAATTGATTGGTAATTACAGGATGTAATTAATTGAAGATGTTTTAAGAATAGAAGTAATTTGAGTATAATTACTTTGTAATTAATCAAGGAATTAATTAAGGATAATTAATTTATTAATTAAGGTTAGTTAATTACTGAATGTGATTAATCAATGAGGGATTAATAATTATGGTTTAATTTAAATTAATTACTTAATGTAATCAATTTAAATAAAGTAGTTAATTGAAATGTAATTAAGGATCATTAATTAATATAATTAATGATGTAATTAAGGTTAATTAATTAAGAATAATTAATCAATGATAAGTGATTTTGAGTAATTAATTAATGTAATTAATTAAGGATTAATGTAATTAATTATAACTAATTAATTAATTGAAGTAATTAAAGGTTAATTACTGATTTTGGTTAAGGATAATTAATTTGTGAAATTGATTAAAGGACTATTACTTGAATGTAATTAAGGATAATTAATCAAGGATGATTAATTAAGGTGATTAATTTGAATGATTAATTAATTGATTGTAATCAATTAAATGGTTAAGTAAGCAAGTTTTATATTGATGAAGTAATTAATTTAATTTATTTTAAATTAATTAAAGATGAAGTAATTAATTTAATTCACTTTAAATTAATTAGAGATGAAGGTAATTAATTTAATTCATTATAAATTAATTATAGATGTTGTGATTAAGTAGATCATTGCTTATGTATGAATGAATGATTTTGATTGCCTTGATTGCTTTGTGATCTCAGAAATGAGATAAGTAATGCGGTTTGATATGAATGCTTTGGTTGCATTGTGATGATAATATGGATTATCTATTTTGATGATAGTATGGATTATCTGTTTATAATGATAATGTGGATCATCTGTTTATTATGATATTGTTGATTATCAATTGTGATTTGTAAGTTATCTATCTGTGTGTATATAGATAATTGAATTGTTTTAAACCTTAAAACAACTTGGCCTTAAAAGACACGTTTTGGATTTCGATGAGACCGGGATCGGGTTTCCATATTTGGATATCCAAAAACCACATCGATCCAAATTAACGATAGGTCGTGAATCTCAAGTGAAGATGAAAATTCAGAGTGCAAGGGTTATCGTCGTTAACTCTGAGGGTGATTCCAAAATGAGTGTAACGAGATAATGCCTTTGGTTTCGTTCGAAGCCGGAACGAACTTGTATGGATTGAATGCTTTAAGAACATCGTCAGGTGGACGATGAGCATTCTAAGTGATGTGTTCTATAAAGGTAATCGTAGCCTCAAGCCTCATCAACCGGGAATAGCTAAAACAGGTAGGACGAGATTTTCCCCTGTCTAGAGGTCCCTTTTATTTCGGCTGTGTGGGTAGTTGTTGAGCTCCAGCTGCGGGGTTGTCTTGTTCGGGACTCCCCAGTAAGGGATGGTTCCGGCTTTGTGTTGCAGGGGATTAGGAGTGATCCTCAGTACATTGATCTAGGCCACGTACTGTGACGGACGGTACCCCAGTAGCCCTGCCATTGTATGGAATCCAAAATCCAATAAGTGCCCTCGGTTTTGATTGTATTACCCACTTTTGTGGCTAGTAGCTGGAATTTAACAGATGTAACAATTTCGGCTATTTCATATTTACTTGAAAACCCTAGACTTATTATAATATCACCGGATTTTCTATCAAATGTTTTAGTTAGCGTAAGGTAAAAACTTTTCCATGTTTATGTGTGGGAAGTCTTACGTGATACCTTTCTTTTCAAAAGGTTTTTGAAAGTTAAGCAACCTTAACCTGTTACTCACACCAGACCCATGTCTGACCCGGAATTTATCTTCTGTTTTCTTAAACTCTTGGGTACTCAAATTTTTACGAGTAGCCAAGGGATTCAGGTTAGCTTTGATGAATTGTGGAGGAACAATGGAGTAGGAGACTTCAGCGTGTAGATATATAGTGTTCCGATGTGTTGGCTTCTCTGAGTAGTTTCCTTGTATTGTATTGAGTTGTATAACTAGACAGGTGTTTATAACTATCTAGTATGTGATGTATAATCTGTGTAACTCTGATTATGGTTGTAAACTATGTAATATTTATGTTATCAATATAATTTATTCGTTCCGCTGTTGAGATTCTGATGTTGTTTCTTCTTTCTTCTCTTTCTTTTCTCTTTTCTATCCCTTTCTTTCTTCAAGATGATGCGATTTTCTGTGGTAAGAAAGTCGGGTCGTCACATTTGGTATCAGAGCGCTAGGTTGAGCGAATACCTCGGCTCTAGAGTGGTGTCTATCTTGAGAGAGCGTATTTGTAATTTTGATATATATATATATATCTGTTGGGTTACCTGTTCGGGTTTTCCAATATAAGTTATAAAGGTAGATGGGGTAGTGGTGTGTGTAACACGACTACCATTGGTTGGAGTTTGAATATTTGAGGTTGGAAGTGTATCTGTCGAGACTGTAGACCTAGTAACGTCTCGAGTGAGTTTTGTAGTGATATTAGGATTTCATCGATCTCTGAAGGAAACCTGTTAAGGTTCGGAGTCTATTTTTGAAGTTTGGATGTGTAGAGTTTGGATCTGTTGGCTAGGCAGAAGCAAGTGATTGTATTTTGATACCTCAGGAAGTAGTAGCTACGTGATGAGATGCAGTGACTATGGATGTTTCCGAAGATATTTCTTTGGAACAAGTTTAAGGAAGTAGGTCTGCATCGGTGATATGGATGTGTTCAGCATAGTGATTCTGTTTGGTTTGAGGTCCGAGTTTGTCGAAGAGCTTTGGATTAGGAAGTCTTTAGCAACTGTGGCAGCAGTGCAGCTCGGAGTGTTATGTGTGTCGGCAGGGAGTCTTCTGGCTTAGCAGTTTTTCTGAAGGAGGAGTTCAGAAGCAGCAGAATGGACCCATTTCTTCGATGGATTGGCTAGATAAGTGTAAGCTGTTCTGTGGTAAAGGGAGAACACTTTTCTTTGGATATTAGGTTGGGCTGATCGCAAAAGTGACTTGCGATTGTCTAAGTGTTCTCTTGGGTTATCAAAGTTTTTTCGGATGTCTTTAGGGAAGTTAGAGTTTTGTCCGCATCCGAAGATTTAGTTTTCTTATCGTCTAGGATTCCAGGAATGTTTCCGGTGGTTCAGTCTAGTAGAAGGACGGTTCTTAGAGATAGAGTTTGATGAAGCATCTCAGGATTTGATGGAGTTTTTGAGTTTTCTTATGGATCAGATGAACCATATTTCTGGAAGGTGTTCTCTAGATTTTGCTCGTGTTCTTCATTAGAATTTTAATCTACTTCGGATCAGAGTTGTGCGGCGGAAGCAGTTTGGAAGTGCATCTGCTTTTCTTTTTCGGACAAGAGAAGTGAGTTTAGTTTTCTGATGTTTAAGGAATAGAGTTTGTGTTCCTAGATCTTGGTTGATCTTGAGGAGATCATTTTGTTGAGTTGATTGGTTTTGTTTGTTTCTAGAGGCATCGGCAAGGGTTGAACTGATCAGTAAGGATGTAGGCAACCCAGGATTGTCCGAAGAGTTTTGAGGACAAGGGATGGAGGAATTTGGATTCCGGAGTCGGAGATTTGATTTTGGATAAGTTTTCTCTGATAAAAAAGGGAGCTATAAGATTGGGTAAGGCTGGGAAGCTAGCTCTGAAGTATTTTGGATCTTTTCTATGTTCTTGTGAGAATAAGTGATTGATCTACAGGATTGAATTGCTAATTTGGATAACTGGGATTCGATGAGTTTCACGTATCTCTGAGGGAATACGTGTATGATCTATCTATGATTTTGGAACCAGCAGTTTGGGAGGTTTGGTTGTTGAGTCAGACTTGTCTATAGGTCTGATATGATGTCTAGTGTTGTAGATATAGATGAATAGGAGTTCCGTTGCTTAGTAAGTATTGATTGTTTGGCTTCTGTAGAGCGAGCATCCCGGTATTTATACTTGGGGAAACTCGAGGAAATTTTGCCCAGAATTTGTCTGGATAATTACATTTGTTTGATTGGATTAATTAGTTGCTATAGTTGTTAGCATATGTTTGAATATATGCTTGTGTTTAAAAATTAAAATCTTTAATGAGATTATTAAATTACCTTTGTTTTAAAATTTTGGGGATGAAATTCTTTTAAGGGGGAAGGAATGTGATATCCCGAAATTTTTGACAATATTAATCTAATAATTTGTATTAAAAATTAAGTTGATTTGATAATTTTGTTAATAATAATTCAAACGGATTTAATAATTTTCCTTTAATAAATATTTAATTGGTAGATTTTATCTTTTAAAGCTAATAAATTAGTTTCTATTTATAATATAAATATATGGTTTATATTGTAAGTAGATTAGCTTTGTTTTAAATTTAATAAATAATGCATATTTTCTAATTCTAATATTTTTAGTAATTTGGAAATTTGTTTTTATTTAATATAAAGCTTTTCAAAGTTATTAAATAAATAAATCTTGGTTTAAATTTAATAAATGAATCTTAATTTAAAATTCTAATATATATATTAATAATTTGGAAATTTTGATTTGATTTAATATTAAGTTTTTCAAAACTATTTAATAATTAACTATATGATTTTAAATTGTTAAGAAAGATGTTTAAATGTTTAAAATGATTTTGGCTTAAGTTTTAAATTTAAATGAATTAACAAAAAGGGTTGTTTTCTTTTCTTTTTATAATATAGCTTAATAAAATAATTAATTTATTTATAAAGAGATAATTTCTTTTATAATTATTTTAATTTAATAACGAGTCATTTCTAAAAACAATATTAATAATGTATTGTTTTACAATTGGATTTTGAATAAAAATAACATTTGTTATTTTAAATTTAATTTGTATATATGACTTGAATTTTAAATATTAGATTTTAGAATTTGATTTAAATTTGAATATAAAGTTTTAAAATCCAAAGTATAGATTATTTTTAAATTGTTTTGATTTGTATGCATAAGCTTTTATTTATAAGTATAATTTGTTTTTATTTCTTTTAAAAAATTTCTATACATATTAAATACTAATTAACCAATTAATTAGGCATAACCTATATATTGACATTTAAATTAAATACAAATTACTTTATAAAGACAAGTGTTGTTTTCTTAAGCCTCATATAACAAATGTTAAAAGATAAACATCCTAAATTGACAAATGTTAAAAGTTTGTCCAAGTGTCATTTTGAATTTTGTATTTTCTTTCATTTTTATTTAATCATACTTTCATCTTATAAAAATGTCTCTTCTCTTCAATTTCTTTTTCTTTTTCAAAATCAAAGTTAAGAAATTTAAAAGCTTGAACTCAAAACAAATTTGAAACATACAAACTCAAATTTAAACTCTTTATATCAAAATCCTGGAAATCACTTCCCTGTAAACAACTCTTCAACCCAAAAATCCAGAAATCCAGTTCAAAACAAAATCAGTTTACAAACTCTTCAGACCAAAATCTAAAACCTATTTACATGCAAATCAGTAATTCCCCTCATATCAAATCTGTAGCCTGCCATTTTCAAACAAAAAGCAAATCTGCATTTTTTCTTAAATCTGGAAATTGATGTTGCATGCAAATTTGCACACCTTTAAACCAAAGGAATTGCAGTTTTAACCAAGTCTACATCTTCAAATCAATGCACCTGCATTTTCAAAGCAAACTTCATTTTCAAGCACAAGATTTTATAGAAGCATGTCAGTTTAAAGGAGCTCAAAGTATCATAGACTGTCTTCAAAATTCTGAAGCAAAGACATTTAGTCTTCAGCAAATTTAAAAGTATTTTTTTATGGAAGCTCTGTCATTTTCAAAAATAGGTGAGTAACTTTTAAATCTTAAAATATAAATTAGGTTGCATGCTAATATGGTTGAATATAAATAAATATTTCATGTGTATATAGGTAAAATTTGATGTGAATATTGATTGTGTGCATACTATAAGTATAGTGCTCTGACTTGTTCCCACGCTCAATTTTTTTTATTAAAATCCTTACCTCTTGATCTAGTTATGATGGGATCTGATTCACAAACAAATGTAGTTTGTTTTAACATAGGTTAAGTTTTAAAAAAATTAAGTAAGTTAAAAATAAGCCTGTTTGTCTTTGTAAACCAAAACAACTCTGTGCATGTTAAAATTAAGTAATACTCAAACCTTATAATTTATAAATTCATTATCATAAACTGAATACATAATCAAAAATTTGATTTTTAAAACAAGAATTATAGTTTTTAGGTTGGGGGTGAAGGTGCAGTTAAAAGATGAACTGTAAATGAACTTTTGAGGTTTCTTGGTGATCTATGTATCTAGAGAGGATGGGTTTCTTCATGATGATGGAGGAGTGTTAGGAGTTGCTAGGAAAAATATTTGTTGGTGATGAAAATCATCGGGGAAGATGCAGCTGTGAGTTTTCTTTTAGAACCCTTGTTTTAGCTGTGCCTTGTAAATCGATCACCACGGTTCTTAGAGTTGATCGAGTTCAACTAGCTTTTGGGTAGTGGAAGCTTGGTCGTAGTTGAAGTCAATGCCGGAGTTTCAGAATCTACGGTGGTCGTAGTTGTGATGTCGAGGCATTTTCAGGTTTGGGTTGGTAATGTTCAGTTGTTCCATGTTTTGGAATTGGGTGATCGATTTTGATTTCTGGGAGTTGGTCAGGATTGGATGATCGTGGTGGGTTGCTGAGTCGATTTCTGGTGTGTTGCGCTCATCGCCGATGATCAATGGTGGCCGAAGTCACCTTGCATATGCACGGTGAAGAGATTGTCTGGTGATGTTGGGTTGAATTTTGAAACAGAGGAAGTTGCTCGAAGATGTTGGGTAATTTTCTCGAGGAGTTTGGGTTGTGTACTCGAAGTAAGTTTGGGGTGTCTCGGGTTTAAAAGTGGTTACAGTTTTTACAATAACCTGTAGTGTTGTTTTAAAATTTTTAAAACTGAAGTTTATGAAGGTAAAGCTAGAGTTTAAACTAAGCTTTAAATTCAAGTTTGAAATTTTAGAATTCAAGTTTAAATTTAAAATCTCAGTTTTAAATAAAAATAAAAATAAAGTTTTAAACTTGAATTGTTAACTACTTTAAAAATGGTTAAGTAGTTTAAATTTATAAAAATGAAGTTTAAAAAAAAATATGAGTAAGTTTTAAAGTGAAGTTTTATTCTAGAAATTAAAGATTTAAATATGTATTTCAGTTTTTGAAATTTTAATTTTGAAAGATTTAAACAAATTTGTATGTTAAAATGTATATTTAAATTTAAAATGAATTTAGTTTAAACTCTTATAAATTTCTTTTATAAGACAAGCATTTCTTTGTCATGTAATTTAAAAAGGCTTTTAAATTGTTTAAACTTTGTTTAAGTTAAATTATATTCATTTTAAATCTCATATTTAAAATGAAATTTTAAAGTAAATTCAAAAGTAAATTGATTTCAAATGTTTTTGTTAATGACAATTTAGACATAATTAAGAAATGTTTTTATCTTAAAGTTAAATTAAGATTAATGATTTGAAATTAATTTAATTAATGAGGTAATTATGGAATAATTAGTTAATTTAATTAATTTATGATTAGGGATAAATTAATAATTGATTAAGGATTAATCAATTTGTAATTAAGATCATTAATTAGATAATTAATGGTTATTAATTAATGATTAAAGATTTATTAATTAAGAAATCAAGTTATAATCAAAGTTAATTAATCATGTAATTAAAGATTAATTAAGTTACAGTTAACACTCGATTAATTAAATAATTAGAGATTAATTAATGGATAATTAAAGATAAATTAATTTGTAATTAATAATGGTTAATCTAAGTTAATTACTAAATGAAAGTAATTAAAGAATGGTTAATGAAGGTCATTAACTAGGATTATTTAATAATTAATTAATGTGATTAATTTTAATAATTAATTAAATTAATTAATTTAATGATAATCATTTGTGAATTGTTTAAGTGTGATTACTTTATGAAAGTAATTAAGGAATTAATTACTTAATGTAATTAATTTAGTTTAATATGATTGTTTAAATTGATTAATTAAGTTTAATTTAATTTAAATACTAGATGATGTGATAATAATTACTTAATGTAATTAATTGAGTTTAAATGGGATTAGTTTGAATTGATTAATTAAGTTTAATTAATTTTAAACACTGAATGAATTGATGACAATCACTTAATGTAATTAATGGATTGTAATTACTTAGTGAAGTAATTGATTGGTAATTATAGGATGTAATTAATTGAAGATGTTTTAAGAATGGAATTAATTTGAGTATAATTACTTTGTAATTAATCAAGGAATTAATTATGGATAATTAATTTATTAATTAAGGTTAGTTAATTACTGAATGTGGTTAACCAATGAGGGATTAATAATTATGGTTTAATTTAGATTAATTGCTTAATGTAATTAATTTAAATAAAATAGTTAATTAAAATGTAATTAAGGATCATTAATTAATATAATTAAATTGTAATTAAGGTTGATTAATTAAGAATAATTAATCAATGATAAGTGATTTTGAGTAATTAATTAATGTAATTAATTAAGAATTAATGTAATTAATTATAATTAATTAATTAATTGAAGTAATTAAAGGTTAATTACTGATTTTGGTTAAGAATAATTAATTTGTGAAATTGATTAAAGGACTATTACTTGAATGTAATTAAGGATAATTAATCAAGGGTGATTAATTAAGGTGATTAATTTGAATGATTAATTAATTGATTGTAATCAATTAAATGGTTAAGTAAGCAAGATTTATATTGATGAAGTAATTAATTTAATTTATTTTAATAATTAAAGATGAAGTAATTAATTTAATTCACTTTATATTAATTAGAGATGGAGGTAATTAATTTAATTCATTTTAAATTAATTATAGATATTGTGATTAAGTAGATCATTGCTTATGTATAAATGAATGATTTTGATTGCCTTGAATGCTTTGTGATCTCAGAAATGAGATAAGTAATGCAGTGTGATATGAATGCTTTGGTTGCATTGTGATGATAATATGGATTATCTATTCTGATGATAGTATGGATTATCTGTTTATAATGATAATGTGGATCATCTATTTATTGTGATACTGTTGATTATCTATTGTGATTTGTAAGTTATCTATCAGTGTGTATATAGATAATTGAATTGTTTTAAACCTTAAAACAACTTGGCCTTAAAAGACACGTTTTGGATTTCGATGAGACCGGGATCGGGTTTCCATATTTGGATATCCGAAAACCACATCGATCCAAATTAACGATAGGTCGTGAATTTCAAGTGAAGATGAAGATTCAGAGTGCAAGGGTTATCGTCGTTAACTCTGAGGGTGATTCCAAAATGAGTGTAAGGAGATAATGCCTTCGGTTTCGTTCGAACCCGGAACGAACTTGTATGGATTGAATGCTTTCAGAACATCGTCAGGTGGACGATGAGCATTCTAAGTGATGTGTTCTATAAAGGTAATCGTAGCCTCAAGCCTCATCAACCGGGAATGGCTAAAACAGGGAAGGTGCAGCAAGGCTAAGTGGGTCATGCCCAAGTAGGACGAGATTTTCCCCTGTCTAAAGGTCCCTTTTATTTCGGCTGTGTGGGCAGTTGTTGAGCTCCAACTGCCGGGGTTGTCTTGTTCGGGACTGTCCAGTAAGGGATGGTTCCGGCTTTTTGTTGCAGGGGATTGGGAGTGATCCTCAGTACGTTGATCTAGGCCACATACTGTGACAGGCGGTACCCCAGTAGCCCTGCCTTTGTATGGAATCCAAAATCCAATAAGTGCCCTCGGTTTTGATTGTATTACCCATTTTTGTGGCTAGTAGCTGGAATTTAATAGATGTACAATTTCGGCTATTTCATATTTACTTGAAAACCCTAGACCTGTTATAATATCACTGGATTTCCTATTAAATGTTTTGGTTAGCGTAAGGTAAAAACTTTTCCATGTTTATGTGTGGGAAGTCTTACGTGATACCTTTCTTTTCAAAAGGTTTTTGAAAGTTAAGCAACCTTAACCTGTTACTCACACCAGACCCATGTCTGACCCGGAGTTTATCTTCTGTTTTCTTAAACTCTTGGGTACTCAAATTTTTACGAGTAGCCAAGGGATTCAGGTTAGCTTTGACGAAATGTGGAGGAGCAATGGAGCAGGAGGCTTCAGCGTGTAGATATATTGTGTTCCGATGTGTTGGTTTCTCTGAGTAGTTTCCTTGTATTGTATTGAGTTGTATAACTAGACAGGTGTTTATAACTGTCTAGTATGTGATGTATAATCTGTGTAACTCTGATTATGGTTGTAAACTATGTAATATTTATGTTATTAATATAATTTATTCGTTCTGCTGTTGAGATTCTGATGTTGTTTCTTCTTTCTTCTCTTTCTTTTCTCTTTTCTATCCCTTTCTTTCTTTAAGATGATGCGATTTTCTGTGGTAAGAAAGTCGAGTCGTCACAAAATCTATTGTATGATTAACGAAAAGAATATTAATTGGTGAATGTGAATCAATTTAAAATATATGGAATGTGGTATGGATTAAATTACTTAAGCGTAATTAATTATATAGATTATCGAAATGAAATAATGGAAGAAAGAAGAAAATATGAATGTAACTATTATCGAGTGTAAATTAATAGAATGTAAACTTACTAATGTTGATAAGTGCATGCAAACTAATTAGAAGTAAATAAAATGAATGAAAAAAAATTAATGGAATGTGAATCTATTTGAATAAAAGTTAGTTGAATTCAAATAAATTGAATCGAGCCAATTAAATGTTAATAAAAATTGAATGTTACTAAGGATGAGTGTGTAAATTAAATATTGACATTGAAATTGTAAATCATGATAGTTATGAATTGAATTGAATTAAATGAATATTGATTTGTCGGATGATTTATTTAGTTGAAAATCCATGTTTAATTGTTTTGAATGTATATGATGCTTGTATGGTTGCATATTTGTGCTCATGCTTGATAATTGAACTCAGAATGCATGTTTTATATTTATTTGAACTTATGCATGCTGTACATCTTATTATAAGTGACTAACATTCCAAATTGAGTTGAGATAGGTACATACGAAGACCGTTGGACGTATACGTGGATTATTATATGCTTTGTTTGCTTAATATGAGCGAACTCGTTCGTATTATAAATAATAAGGTATGTATCTCGAATTACACACCACAATTTTATATTTTTTGCCCTTCGGGATGCCTCATCATTGAGATGAGATTTATATCTGATATATATTGGTTATATTTGTGTTATATATTGAATTGTAAAATTTTCCGATTAAGCCGCACAAAGGAGACTCTGCCGTATTTTTCCGTAAATCCGAAAGTTAGAAATTTTTTGAAGTTTTAAAATTTTTATAACTTTTTTATATATAAGTTACATTATTCATAAAACCGATATCGAAGGGGTGTAACGAGAGTATAGTAAAGGTTTTGTAAATAAGATTTGAATGTTTATAAGTCAATTATTTTGAGAAAATATATGTTAAAATTCTATAACGCCTTTCGAGGGCGAGAGGGGAAGTATGTAACGACCTGTATTTTTAACTGTTTTAAATTATAAGATTTGATATAATTATCGAATAAAAAATGGTTAGAGATATGATTTTATGACTTATTATTGTAATTTATTGGATAATTAAATTCCTTAAATTTAATATCGGAATTATTTAAATAATAGAATTATGTGTTTAATGTGAATGAAAATGCATCAGAAACTGATTCAAATTTATATATAAATATGAATGAAGATTTTTAACATTTAAAAGTTGATTTAAATGCGAATAATTTGAAATTTGAAATTTTATAATTTAATTAACGAGTTAAAATAGCCAGTTTGGCCACTATCTCGGATTTCGACGAAACCAGTATCATCGAATCCGTAATAGTGAATTATTGTAAGATTTCAAGTTTCGTAACGATCGGACTTGTCGTTTGGCCGTATGAGCTTGAAACGCATAGAAATTTTAATTTTAATTTTAATTTTAATTAAAATAATCGACTTTGAAAAGCTATCTTCCACATACGATCGAATTAGGCCTTGGGACTATTTCCATTGTGTTTGGAATGGGGGTAAAACAATATAAATGCTAGGCGGCATGTTTTATTCGGAGTGCGAAAATTTCATGTGTTTAGTAGCTTGATATTTTTATTTATTTATTTTTAATTATAAACATACTTACCTTATCCTCGTTCACCACGTCTCTTATCTGTTCCTCCTTTTCTTTCTCCCATCTATAATTTGAAAATCGAACAAAATGTAATAAACGAAAGGAAAAAAATATCAGATTGAAAAAAAGCAAATCGAAAAAAAAACAAATGCTAAACGATTGAGAGTGGCTAGCGTGATTTTGGGTGGTGGAGGGCAAGTTGGAAGAACGCACGTGGTCATGAGCGTGTTGCTGAAGGGAGCAGTTGAAGCTAGGCGTGTGTACGTCGGAGGCGTGGCGTTCATTCATTTGCAATAGGGTTTGATTTTATGGGTCGATTTGTGGAGATCGAAGGCGAAGACGCATGGCACTGGGGGAAAATGGATTAAGGTCGCGATGATGTTACAGTCATGACTTGTTGGCGATAAGCGCGTGCAAGCTGGAGGAATGGAAGGCGATGGTTGAAGCGAAGTTAGAACCATGACCTAGGTTGGTGGCTAGATTGGCAATCGGTGGCAGCGACACAAGGAAGATGATCGGCGATGGCCAAGGTAATGGGTGGCGGTTGCTATTATCGAGGTCGAATCGATGGGTTATCCTGTCTTGTTTGTTCGTGCTCGAGTATGTGAAGAAGAAGGTAACGTGAACTCTATATGAATTTATTTTAATATGTTAATTTAATTTTTAATTAAATCATAGGCTAATTTAATCGTGTCTTGTTATGAGGTCCATTTTGAACGGAACGAATTGCAATAGGATCGTATTGACATCATCTATGAGATGAAATTGGATTGGCATCTATTTGAAGCTGAAATATTTTCAGTTTCGAATAAATAGGTGAGTATTTTAACACTCCGTTTGACTATTATATCTTATGTTAGAAAAATTTATATCGCGAAGTAATTTGAATTTATTGGTGGTTGTTGGATAAATTTAATTTGACATTAATTGACATCTTAATAACTTGATAGAATTTAGTTTCAAAAGTTAAAATTGAATTAGGATTTTAAACTGCTAGTAAAATCCCCGATTTATTGAAAGTTGGTTGACTATTGTGAATATTGACTGTTTGGATGATTGATTGAAATGGATGCTATTGGTTGCTATTTGGATGTTATTTATTTTAATATATCATGTTATCATCATCTATATTATGTACATTGTATAAAATTATAAATTGAATTATTTCGAATAAATTAAGAAATAGGTTGAAATGATATATACCAATGACATTTAATTTGGATTGAAATAATATATATCCATCCCCTGGAATTAAATTTGAATAACTGATTCACTTGGCCATATGTTAGAGAACTATATACGGACACTGGATTGGTTAAATTAAATGGTTTTAAAATTTGTTTTGAAATTATTTAATGACTTGATTTTAAGAAATGGAAAATCGATTTATGGAAATCAAATATTTTCCAATTTGAGCTCGAAATGTGAAATTTAAATTTGATAAATGAAATTGTTTAAATAATAGAATTTGAGATTTTGAAGTCATAATCAAAATATGATTTGAATTTCAGAAATCGATTTGTTTTAAAGATTTAATTTTTTTATTCGAACTTTGGATATTGCTAAGTAAAAGTGATAAAATGTTATTTGGAAATTAAGCTCGGAATTTAATTATATTTAAAGATATGGATTTTTATTGGATATCGAACATAAATTTGATTTAAGTGTTGTGAATCGATATTTTGGTAATGGACTCAGAATTGATATAAATCGAAATGGTTCAAAATTTGGAACAGGAGTAGAAATTAATTCGAAACTTAAATTTAAATTAATTTGGAAATGGAGTTAAATTAATTTGAAATTGAAATTAATTTGGAATTGGAAAGTTAAATTAATTTGAAATTGAAATTAAAATTTGACTTGAAATCAGAATTGAATCGATTAAATTGAATTGGAACTTGGAACTGATTTAAACTGGAAAATTTGGAAAGTGAACCGGTTTGACTTTGAAACTACTTTTAAATGAATATTTTCAGTTTAAACGGTTTAAAATCTATATTCTTTAAATATTCAAATTATTTTGATTTTCCATACTATTTTACTTCATAAAACATTTTTAATACTCAAACTACTTTCTATTAAATTATTTTAACTACTTAACTAATTAAAACTATTTAAACTATTTTCTTAAAAATTCAAACTGGTCAAAGGGTGGAATATTTATATTTAGATCTTGGATTTAAATGCGAATCTTGTTAAAATGAATTATAATCAAAATTGTAATTCAAATCAAGTTTGAAGTGAAATCGATATATCGTATTGAATTAACATTTTGAAGTAAAAATATGATTTTTGAAGAGAATATGATGATTTCGAAAATGGATTTGATTTTTGAAGCGGGTATGATGATTTTGAATTGGATTTGATTTGGAAGAGAATATGATATTTTGATATCAAGTACGAATTGTGTAACGATCCAATTTTTCGACGCCCGAAAATAGACGTCAATACGTTTACTGTATCAAATGCCGAACAATTGAATGCCGGAATACCGAATCATTAGGGTTAACGACGAAGGAGGTAGAAGAAGAATTAGAAACAATATCAGAATCTCACAATTGCAGCAGAACAATATATACAATAGATAAATGGCTAATCTTTAAAACAAAAGAATTATATTTTTTTATATATTACATCATCAGAGTACAAATGCAAATCAACAACTCAATTCAGGACAGTTATAATATCATGTCCTCCAAAGCTGAATATACAGCTTACACTGCATAGCGGAATATAAATCTAAGGAAATACGCCTCGTCATCCAGCTCGTCTCCTGAGCTCCATAGCCGTCCATTAGAATCTGTACTCTATAATACTCGGTCTGAGCCAAGCATTATAGCTAAATAACACCCGAGTCAGTTTAGAAAACCAGCATGAGAAAACACACTCAATTGGATTATTAAAGTTTCAAAATCATTTTAAAATCAAAGGTATCTCGTAAGACACACCACAAATAAACATGTCGAGTTTTTACCTTACGATAACCAAAACATTTTCTTATAAAATCCTCTGATATTATAGTAGTGTCTATATACAAATACTTATTCAAAGAGCCGAAATTATTACATTCATTAAATTCCAGCATAATAGGTTCTACAAACAAAACGGTAAAGGCACGTAGGGAGAATGGATTTCTATCAATGGCAGGGCTACTGGGGTACCGCCCGTCACAGTACCTAGTCTATATCATTGTATGGAGGATCCATCCTGATCCCCTGCAACACAAGACCGGAGCTACCCCTTACTGGATAGTCCGAATAAGATCACCCCTCGGTTGGGATCAACAATCGCCCACACAGCCGAAATAAAGGGCCCTCTAGACAGGGATGTTCTTACCCTAATTGATTGCTAGCAACTTAGCCTAGCCATTCCCGGTTGATGAGGCTCGAGGCTATGCGTTACCTTTTTAGCACACATTTACTTTGAACGCTCATCGTCCTCCTGACGATGTTCTGAAAGCATTCATCCATACAAGTCCATTCCGGGTCCGAACAGAACCGAAGGCACTACTCTACTACATCCATTTTGGAATCACCCTAAGGATTAGTAGCGATTATCCCTTGCACTTCACTGCTCCATCTTCGACTCCCATCTCTTGTCTTCCTCACGAAACATTCAAACCGGATCAAAGTGGTTTTTGGGAAATTAATCCCGATCCCGGTCTCTTCGAAACGATCAGCACATGGCCATTATTGATAGCCGGTTATTTAACTATCAAACAGAATTCACAAACAACCATCAGGCCTAAATAATTTTCCCCAAATTATTTATTTCAAATTATCTTCGCAAGATATTTTTCTACACTTCAACCCTTTGAAAAATAGTTTCAAATCACTTTCTCTTACGAGATAAATTTCCATCCAACTGTTTTATTTCCACTGAAAATTTGCCAAGTCTTAATACTTTAGATTTAAAAATAATTTAAATCAGTTTATCTAAAATATATACTTTAAAATACTTAAAATAAAAACTATTTAAAACACTTAAATAAAAACTATTTAAATCACTTATTTAAAATACTAGTTATGAAATTTATAATAATTTCTCACGTAAAACTTAAGCCATAACAAATCTTAGAATAGAAGTTATGAAATTCTAAACAAGTTTTTCAAATAAAAACTATCTTTAAATAAAACTACTTTATAAATACAAATATTAATAATTATCTTTTTAAATCATAATACCAATTAACCTTTTAAAATAATTACTACTATAACTACTTTAATAAATATTTACCTTTAAAATTTTAAACAACTTAAATAAAAATTTCTCAAAAACATTTTTTTAAAACAACTTTAAAACTTTTAACTTATACTTAAAAATCTGCTTTTGGAAACGTACTTGGCTTCTCGGGAAAATACACTTTTCTTTCACACCTTTAAAAATAAACCACTATTTATTTTTAAAACAAATCACCCTTTCCTTAAAAATTCCCATCCTGAATTTATACTTCCAAATTATCTTCCGATAAATATTTCACTTTATTTATAAACCCTATTTATAACATTCCAAATCTCATTCTCCTTTAATCCTTGTTTCAAACACTTAACCTGTTTCAAATCGATTTAAAAACTAACTCCATTTTTTAAAATTCTTCTACTTATTCAAATGTATTTTAAAACCCTTTTAAATACTTCTATATTTATGATTTAAAATCTTATTTTAAACTGAAATATCCACTTCATACTTAATTCAAAATCCTACCCTTCTATTTCTTCCCAAACATTTTAAATCTTAAATTTTGCAAATAAAACCCTTTAAATTTTTAGACAATATCACTTAAGTCTCCAAAACTCTTTTATTTTCATTCATTTAAAATCTCAGTCTTTATTTCCATACTCAGAATTTATTTAATGGAATTTAAAAATCAAACTTTTATATTTTTCCAAATTTAATCTTTAATTTACCCAAATTTAGTATATTATTTTACTTAAAAATTTCCCTTTTTTTATTTCCTTTTAAAATCCAAGCTTTATACATTTTTTTCATTTTATCAAATACCAATATATATTCAGCCAAGCCAAAGCATTTAAAAATTTCGATTCCCAATATAAACAATATAATTATCATAGATTATAAAATAAATCACATCGCTAAATATATAATAATTTCAATGTTTTGAGGAATCCAGTTGGATACCTCCAACCTATTTTCCTGCGTCCATAGATGTTAGCATAATATAAAATACCAATCCCACATCGAGGTGGAATATCGTGGGATATGAGGTCATCCGCTATTATGCGAGGCGCATAGGGTCTTATTCGCTATACAATGCGGGAAATCAATCACTCCAATATATATATATATATATATATATATATATATATATAAAATATACCATATCCAGTCAATTCAATCATTCAACCAATAATTTTAATTTTAAACTATTTAAATTAACCGATAACCCATATGAATGAGATTAACTTACCTTTGATTTTGTCATGCAATCCGAGCCAAACCAGCTTGTTTCTTCGCAATTTTAGACCTTGTACAAACATTTGTATGGTTTATTAATATTTGAGATAATCAGACAAATCAATTGCCATTTATTAATTTTAATTTAACTAATAATTTTCCTATAAAAATCCCTTAGGAACTAAAATAATTAATATAAGTTAATTACACTAATTAATCTCCTTAATACACTATTTTCAAATAAAATAAAACTCCTTTCAAGTTATATATATTAATTTACAAACAAGATTTTTATAAAGCTTACTGTCAAATATTTATATACTTTCCTTTTCTGTAATTAACCAAATAAAATCTTTTCCCAACCTATACACACACACACATATATATATATATATATATATATATATTTAAAACAGAAACCTTACTGTTATATTATTTTCTTTCCGTAAAATGTACATATATAAATTTAACGAAATAAAATATCTTCTATATATACATTAAATTGAAACAGAACTGTCTTGTATATCCTACTTTAACAAGTAGCCCAATATTTTTTTTTATCTTACCAAACAGTTTATAACTAAATTACAGAATCAAGACTTAACTGTACAAAAAAACAGAATCATTTGTATAAATTCCCAAAAATCTAAATTTTAATAAATCTTCCAAGTCAAGACATTTTTCTTTCAAATCCCAGTTTAAAAATCCAATATATATTTTTTACTGTTTATCTACTAAATTAAAAAATAGATATGTGAGTGTATGTTTATATTTATTAATTTAAATAAAAGAATATCCGTTACCTCACAGCCAATCGTGAACCACACTCAGACGAACTCTGGCCTACGACACGATCCCCAAACGCGAGCCTCCCAGCCTAAAACATCGTCACCATCGTGACACCCGAAGCTTAGCAGTCGTCGTCTCCACTTGCTCGTGACCGAGTTCCAAATTTGCACTCGTCTGCCACCACTCCATCAGCTAAGCCTGCGCTACCACGTCGACTGGAATACCACCGAACGACACGGATCCCTTGCCTTGCAACTCGAGTTGACGCACGAACCCTCGCGATGGACCAGATGCATGTGGCGATAGCTAGCTTCGAGCCGATCTCGAATTGAGGGGGTCACGACTAGATCGATTTTGGTTCTACTAAAATTTTGAACTGGAGAGGGAAATGAAATTTGGGGGAAAGAAAATTATTTGGCCATGATTTTCGAATTTGTTTATTTCGAATTGAGGGAGTAAAGGAAAGTGAAGCCCCTGATTTACACTGGCCATTCTCGTTTATTTTAAATTTTAATAAAATTTTGAATCTGTTACGTGTTTTAAATTCCTTCGCATGCTTGACAGATGGAGGAAATGTTGTTTCCTCTAGTACAGGTGTTTGAATGATATAGTGGTAAACAACAAAACTGATGTAAATAAATTTCGACTAGTCAATACGTATATACTTTTTAAGTTTAAATTTAAATTTGAATCGTCACGAAATCGTGACTTAAAATTTTGACTTCCAATCAAGGCGTGCCGCCAGGCATTCATAAGGTTATACCCCTATTCCGAACGCGATGGAAAAGGTTCCGAGTCCTAATTCGATTGTATGGAGAAGATAGCTTTTTGAACCCAGTTATTATATTTTCAATATTGATTTCAGCGCGTTTATCTACCGTACGGCCAAACGATCACACGAAACACTACGAAAATTGAAATCCGATAATAATACATTATTACGGATCTAATGGAACTAGTTTCGTCGAATTCCGAGACT
Source organism: Allium cepa (assembly GCA_030765085.1). Lineage (NCBI taxonomy): Eukaryota > Viridiplantae > Streptophyta > Magnoliopsida > Asparagales > Amaryllidaceae > Allium > Allium cepa. Next base: position 441,454,539 of record CM060929.1, read on the forward strand.
GTGCCCCAGAAGGCTATTTTTAGATATCGATTTAAACTATATATTTTTAAAACTTAAAAAACATTCCCAAATTCATATTTAAAACTTCCATTATCTCCAGTATTATATAAATTTTCCAAGGCTTTGAAATATTTTTAACCAGCTTAAAAATCAAGATTCACTATTTTAACCAATTTCTAATTGTTAAATTCAATAATTTAATTGCCAAATTAATAGTGATATTTGAAATTCAAGTTAAACTATATTTAAAATCAATTAAATATTTCAATTTCAAATATCCAAAAATTCCAGGTTGTCACATTCCTCCCCCTTAAAAGAATTTCGTCCCCGAAATTATTAGCTAAGAAGAATGCTCCACAACCCGTTAACTTTTCCCAAAATCAAACAATTTCAAACAACTTTCCTAACACAATCATTTTATAAAAGACGCTATTACCCTTACTAACTTTCTAAACTTTTTCTATTAGGTTTCAACCATATCACTTACTCAACCATTCAGATTTAAAACCAAATTTTAAATTAACAAAATGTTCTCAAAATTTTTCTAACTTCCTAAATTTTTGAAAAATGTGGCCAGCGTCTCCTTTGTGCGGCTAGATCGGCACAACTACAAAATGCCTCTACGAGCCCCAGATTTCAAAAGAAAACAAAAATCCAAGTGCTAGACCAGAAAACCATCGAATTTCTTACAGAAATTAAATATCCGAATTTCCCTTTGCTTTTAAATACCTGTATACTACTAAGCAATAATATCCAATTACAGAATCCAACATCATTTTATACATTTCTTTACCGAAGTTTCAATATCTATTTCATTCAAATATGTATGATGTACTTATATCATCTGTACGCAATATCAAATTCGATCGCTCACTCGATCACACAATTTCACTTCCGAACTTGTATCGTCTACCCGACTTCCTAGTGCGGACTCGGATCTGGTTTCTTGATCAGAAACTGTCATTCTCCTTGCATAGCCACACATTATGATAGAGAATTTTCAGAATCAATCAAAATCCATATCCAGAGTTCACTGTTGAAAATCGAGTGAAAAATCCCAACTCGGATTGTTATAAATATCCCGAAATTCTATGCTTGAATTCTAGATCGAATTTGCTCTGCAAATAAAATAATATACGTACATCCTACGTGTTTATCCCAATTGATTATTAGCTATATCAATTCTCTTTTTATTCATAATTACATTGATTTCTTTACTTATTCATCCTTAATCATTTCACTCACTAATCTCCATTCAAATATTAGTCTTAGAATATTTCCTCAATTCCAAACTTTACTTAAAAATTTCACCATTTTTAAGTTCATTATAAATATTCTATACACTTTAATATTTATTTTTACTACATCACTTAAGCTTTCACATCTATTTTCATTTAACTTAAATTTTCAATTCCATTCTGAATTCAATTTTAATCTTCAATTCTTAATTTATTTCCAAATATTTAATTCTATCCACCTTATCTCAAACCCATAATCAATTAATCATTTCCTTAATTAGTCCCACTACTAATTTATTTTAAATCTCATACACTCTTTATTTCCAAACTTTAATTATTCATAGTCCATTTCGAACTACTTCTGCACTTCACTTTACACAATTAAATTAAGTATCATTTCAATATATAATTTTAATTCGTTTGCTTACCCATTTAATTTAATTAGTTTACATACTAATTTTATTTTCAATCCTTTGTTTTATTTAGTGCACTTGACTAATTTTCCATTTACTTACAAATTCAAAATGAATTTCAACAATCAGTTCTAATTTCATTTACTTGCAATTGTAAAATCATTTATTCATTCACTAATTTATTTCCATCTTAATAAATTTTATTTAAGTAATCATTTCACCTAGTCCACTTAGACTTTTTCTTTACATTCACCTTTACTTAAATAGATTTAATTACACTCTGATTTAATTAAAAAATTTAAACTTCTATAAGTTTCCCAAATTTAATTACATTTCATTCACTAATCTTTTAACCTCATTTATTTGGTTTACTTCCTAGCTTATTTTGTTTTCATACTTATTTTAATTTATCTCTTCTTAAGTTAAATTTTATTCTAAACAAATTTAAGATTCCAGAGTTTTAAGCCACTACTTAAAAATTCAAAATTAATTTTGAAAACATATATATATATATATATATATATATATATCCAAATCAAACTATTCTTTGAATCTCAAAACCAAACCCAGTTTCGCAAACCACTCCAATTTAAAACATTTTGGCGGCAATTCCTCTCCTGGAAACTTGAAAATGAATCTCGATGATGCTGCATTCATCATCAAAATTATTTTCAAGTGACCGAAGTGAGTTCAGTGCTTTTATTCTTTCCAAATATTTTTAAATTCCAAATCTCACCAGATTTCAAATCCAATTCAAAATATTTCTAAAATAATATCACTACTATTTCCCCAAACCTTTGAAAACTATCTTCAAACCCAAAGGAATTTAAACCTTTTCCTAAAATTTCAATTTTCAAATCCTTCCAATCTATATTCAAACATTATTCTGGAATTTTATTCTATTATAAATCACATTTATAATTCACATTTACAAACTCCATTTTGTTATATAAGTTAATCTCTAACCTTGGTTATAATTTCAATTCTTATTCACTTTCACACTTAAATGATAATAATTTAATATTATCACTTCCTAACATCTAGGCAACCATATACTATAATAATTTATGGAAAATTATTTCTTTTATATACAAAAATAATTTGGGTAAAATTATTTCATTTACCCTATTTTAAAACAATACTGTATCGGTTTATCTTGTTTAAGAGTTTAGAAATCTCTATCGATAACGTGGCGTCCCACATATCGACCAGAATCCATAAACACTCGACCGATAAGTCAACACAATAAAAAGAATTTTTATATTCACTATTAAATACACGCTCATATCTATTAATACACTCAACTCATTCTATAGTACTACAGACTCTATTTTTAATGAGTAATCCCCACCAGAGCCAAGGTTCTCGCTTAACCTTCATCTTTGATACCATAATGTAACGACCCGATTTTTCGACGCCCGAAAGTCGACATCAATACGTTCACTATATTAAATTCCAAACAATCGAACGCCGGAAAACCGATACATTAGGATTAAAGAAGAAAGAGGTAGAAGAAGAATTAGAAACAATATCAGAATCTCACAATCGCAGCGGAATAATATATATAATAGATAAATGACTGATCTTTAAAACAAAATAATTATATTTGTTTATATATTACATCATCAGAGTACAAATACAAACCAAGAACTCAATTCAGGACAGTTATAATATCATGTCCTCCAAAGCTGAATATACAGCTTGCACTATATAGCGGAATATAAATCTACCGAAATACGCCTCGTCATCCAGCTCGTCTCCTGAGCTCCATAGCCGTTCATCTGAATCTATACTCTATAATAGTCGGTCTGACCCAAGCATTATAGTTAAATAACACCCGAGTCAGTCTAGAAAACCAGCGTGAGAAAACACACTCAATTGGATTATTAAAGTTTCAAAATCATTTTGAAATCAAAGGTATCTCGTAAGACCACGCCACAAATAAACATGCCGGGTTTTTACCTTACGATAACCAAAACATTTTCTTATAAAATCCTCTGATATTATAGTAGTGTCTATATACAAATACTTATTCAAATAGTCAAAACTGTTACATCCATTAAGTTCCAACATAATAGGTTCTACAAACAAAACCGTAATGGCACGTAGGGAGAATGGATTTCCATCAATGGCAGGGCGACTGGGGTACCGCCCGTCATAGTATGTGGTCTAGATCACTGTACCGAGGATCCACCCCGATCCCCTGCAGCACACGACCGTAGCTACCCCTTACTGGATAGTCTGAATAAGATCATCCCGCGGTTGGGATCAGCAACCTCCCACATAGCCGAAATAAAGCGACCTCTAGACAGGGATGACCTTACCCTAATTGGTTGCTAATCACTTAGCCTTGTGTGCACCTCCCCTATTTCATCCATTTCCGGTTGATGAAGCTTGAGGATATGCGTTACTTTTTTAGCACACATTTACTTAGAATGCTCATCGTCCTCCTAACGATGTTTTGAAAGCATTCATCCATACAAGTACGTTTCGGGTCCGAACAGAACCGAAGGCACTACTCCTACTACATCCATTTTGGAATCACCCTCAGGATTAGTAGCAATTAGCCCTAGCACTTCACTACTCTATCTTCGACTCCCAGCTCTTGTCTTCCTCACAAAACGTTCAAACCGGATCGAAGTGGTTTTCGGGAAATTAATCCCGATCCCGGTCTCTTCGAAATGATCAGCGCATTGGCCAATATTGAAAGTCGGTTATTTAACTATCAAACAACATTCACAAACAACCATCAGGCTTTAATAATTTTCCCTAAATTATTTATTTCAAAATATCTTCGCAAGATATTTTCTACACTTCAACTCTTTGAAAATAGTTTCAAATCACTTTCTCTTACGGAATAAATTTCCACCCAACTGTTTTATTTCCACTGAAAATTTGCCAAGTCTTAATACTTTAGATTTAAAAATAATTTAAATCAGTTTATCTAAAATATATACTTTAAAATACTTAAAATAAAAACTATTTAAAACACTTAAATAAAAACTATTTAAATCACTTATTTAAAATACTAGTTATGAAATTTATAATAATTTCTCACGTAAAACTTAAGCCATAACAAATCTTAAAATAGAAGTTATGAAATTCTAAACAAGTTTTTCAAATAAAAACTATCTTTAAATAAAACTACTTTATAAATACAAATATTAATAATTATCTTTTTAAATCATAATACCAATTAACCTTTTAAAATAATTACTACTATAACTACTTTAACAAATATTTACCTTTAAAATTTTAAACAACTTAAATAAAAGTTTCTCAAAAACATTTTTTTAAAACAACTTTAAAACTTTTAACTTAGACTTAAAAATCTGGTTTTGGAAAAATACTTGGCTTCTCAGGGAAATACACTTTTCTTTCACACCTTTAAAAATAAACAACTATTTATTTTAAAACAAATCACCCTTTCCTTAAAAATTTCCATCCTGAATTTATACTTCCAAATTATCCTTTGATAAATATTTCACTTTATTTGTAAACCCTGTTTATAAATTTCCTAATCTCATTCTCCTTTAATCCTAGTTTCAAACACTTATTCAAATCGATTTCAAAACTAACTCCATTTTTAAAATAAATTCCTTTACTTACTCAAATTTATTTTAAAATCCTTTTAATTCCATATTTACTTCTATATTTATGATTTAAAATCTTATTTTAAACTGAAATATCCACTTCATACTTAATTCAAAATCCTACCCTTTTATTTCTTCCCAAACATTTTAAATCTTAAATTTCGAAAATAAAACCATTTAAATTTTTAGACAATATCACTCAAGTCTCCAAAACTCTTTTATTTTCATTTATTTAAAATCCCTGTCTTTATTTCCATACTCAGAATTTATTTAATGGAATTTAAAAATCAAACTTTTATATTTTTCCAGATTCAATCTTTAATTTACCCAAATTCAATATATTATTTTACTTAAAAAATTTCCTTTTTTATTTCCATTTAAAATCCAAGCTTTATACATTTTTATCATTTTATCAAGTACCAATATATATTCAACCAAGCCATAACATTCAAAAATTTCAATTCCCAATATAAATAATATAACCATCACAGATTATCACATAAATCACATCGCTAAATATAAAATAATTTCAACGTTTTGAGGAATCCAGTTGGATCCCTCCAACCCGTTTTCCTGCATCCACAGATGTTAGCATAATATAAAATTCCAGTCCTACTTCGTGGTGGAATATCGTGGTATATGGGGTCATCCGCTATTATGTGAGGCGCATAGGGTCTCATCCGATATATAATGTGGGAAATCAATCACTCCAATATATATACTACTATATATAATATACCATATCCAGTGACTTCAATCATTCAAGAAATAATTTAAATTTTAAACTATTTAAATTAACCGATAATCCATATGAGCGAGATTAACTCACCTTTGATTTTATCATGCAATCCGACCCAAACCAGCTTGTTTCTTCACAATTTTAGACCTTGTACAAACATTTGTATGGTTTATTAATATTTGAGATAATCAGACAAATCAATCACCATTTATTAATTTTAATTTGACTAATAATTTTCCTATAAAAATCCCTTAGGAACTAAAATAATTAATATAAGTTAATTACATTAATTAATCTCCTTAATACACTATTTTCAAACAAAATAAAATTCCTTTCAAGTTATATATATATATATTAATTTAGAAACAAGATTTTTATAAAGCTTATTGCAAAATATTTATATAATTTCCTTTTCTCTAATTAACTAAATAAAATCTTTTCCCATCCTATACACATATATGTATATGTAAAACATAAACCTTATTGTTATATTATTTCTTTCTGTACATATATAAATTTAACGTAATAAAATATCTTCTATATATACATTAAATTGAAACAGAACTGTCTTGTATATCCTATTATAACAATTAGCCCAGTATTTTTTTATCTTACCAAACAGTTTATAACCAAATTACAGAATCAAGACTTGATTGTACAAAAAATAGAATCATTTGCGTAAATTCCCAAAAATCTAAATTTTAATAAATCTTCCAAGTCAAGACATTTTTTTTTCAAATCCCACTTTGAAAATCCTATATATATTACTGTTTATCTACTAAATTAAAAAAATAGATATGTGAGTGTATGTTTATATTTATTAATTCAAATAAAAGAATATCTGTTACCTTACAGCCAATTGCGAACCACGCTCAGACGAAATCTGGCCTACGACAGGATCCCAAAACGCGAGCCTCCCAGCCTAAAACATCCCCGCCATTGCGACACCTAAAGCCTAGCAGTCGTCATCTCCACTTGCTTATGCCCGAGTTCCAGATTTGCACTCGTCTGTCACCACTCCATCGGCTAACTCTCCGCCACCACGTCGACTCGAACGCCACCGAGCGACGCGGATCCCTTGCCTTATGACTCGAGTTGACGCACGAACCCTCACGATTGACCAGATGCACGCGGCGATACCTAGCTTCGAGCCGATCTCGAATTGAGGAGATCACGGCTAGATCGATTCCGGTTCTACTAAATTTTTGAACTGGAGAGGGAAATGAAATTTAGGGGAAATAAAATTATTCGTCCATGATTTTCGAATTGAGGGAGGAAAGGAAAGAGAAGCCCATGATTTACACTGGCCATTCTCGTTTATTTTAAATTTTAATAAAATTTTATATCTGTTACATGTTTTAAATTCCTTTACATGCTTGATGGATGAAGGAAATGTTGTTTCATCTTGTATAGGTGTTAGAATGATATGGTGGTAAAAAACAAAACCGATGTAAATAAATTTTGACTAGTCAATATATATTTAGTTTTTAAATTTAAATTTAACTTTGAATCGTCACGAAATCATGACTTCGAATCGAGGCGTGCCGCCAGGCATTCATAAGGTTACTCCCCTATTCCAAATGCGATGGAAAAGGTTCCGAGTCCTAATTCGATTGTATGGAGAAGATAGCTTTTTGAACACAGTTATTATATTAATTTTTCGATATAAATTTCAGCGCGTTTATCTACTGTACGGCCAAACAATCACTCCAAACACTACGAAAATTGAAATCCGATAATAACACACTATTACGGATCCAATGGAATTGGTTTCGTGGAATTCCGAGATAGTGCCCCGGAAGGCTATTTTTATATATCGATTTAAACTATATATTTTTAAAACTGAACAAAACATTTCCAAATTTAAATTTAAAACTTCTATTATCTCCAGTGTTATAAATATAAATTTTCCAAGGCTTTGAAATATTTTTAACTAGCTTATAAACCAAGACTCAATATTCTAACCAATTTCTAATTATTAAATTCAATAATTTAATTGCTAAATAAACAGCGATATTTGAAATTCAAGTTAAACTAACTTTCAAATATTTAAAATCAATTAAATATTTCAATTTCAAATATCCAAAAATTCCGGGTCGTCACAAATTTTTCGAAATATAAAAGTACCAACCGGTGTGTAAAATGACGATTGGTTGTTAAAGAGACCAGGGCCTCTTATTGGCATACTCTCTGTCAGTATTGGAACCATTTTAACGACTATGTACGTGGTGGATGATATCCAGAATGTACTGGTTGAATTAGCAACGTTTACTGGAATGAAGTAGGAGAATAATGATGGATAGCCTTGACATTTGTGTCATAATTAAAATGACTAAAACAGGAGCCTATGTCTGGCCAATGAGGTTAGCTACCTCTAGCGACGTTGATGCCTCATATTACTATTGTGATTTCGTATTCTATGGATGCACCTTTTTGATCATTTGGATTAATTTTCGCAGTCGGCCACGGACGGGTTACGACCTACCAGCAAGGGTAAACTGATAGAATCCTACCTTGAGCATTGCCTCATGTGCCTTGTCATATTATCCCTATACGAGCCCACTATAATTTTGGTTTGAAACTGTAAAATGTGTTAAGGTGGATCAATGTAAATGTAACGATCGCGATTTTTCGATGCTCGAAAACCGACATCAATACGCCCACTGTATCAACTGCCGAGCAATCGAACGTCGGAAAACCGAAACATTATGGTTAAAGAAGAAGAAAAAGATAGAAGAAAAGAGAAAAAGATAGAACAGAACAGAAAGAAACAACAGAACAATATCAGAATCTCACAATCGCAGCGGAATTACATATAATAGATAAATGAATAATCTTTAAAAACAAAGAACTATATCAGTTATTACATTACATCACATTACATTACATTACATCATCAGAGTATACAACAACGAACAACAACAAACAGCGGAAAAAAATACTATATACTGGTGAATACGCCATGCCATCCAGCTTGCCTCCAGCAACTCTTGAATTCCAGAATATCCTGATAACCTGACTCTAGACTGCCCGTGTGGAAATTGGCGGGCACCCAAAGTTTAGGAAGGAAAACAATAAACTCCAGGTCAGTCATGGGACTGGTGTGAGAACTTAAAACAGTTTATCTTTAAAACAAAGAACACGATAATTTTAAAATAGATTCGCAATGCTTTTTAGAAAATGAGACTACCATAAGGCCTCCCGCACACACACACATACACACAATGCAAACGCAGAATCGAAGGAGATTTCCCCTTATGATAGTCAAAGATGTTTGATACGCATTAAAAAGAAACATTTGATATTATTACTAGTGCATAGTGTAGGAAAAATCATTTCGAAAGTAAAGATATAAATCTTAGCCAACATACGACCATTATCATATGCCTACTATAGCTACCATGTTCAATAGCAGGTTACCGCCACATTCCATGGCAGGTTATACAACTAAAACCGTACAGGGTTCATATTGTTTCTTTGGATTTCCAACAAATAGTCAGGCCAAGGAACTTCCCATTGCCACATGGGTACGCCTCTGGAAAGACGCCCCGAGAACCTAACGTTACGGTTAGATTTCTGCCAACATAAGGCCGGGTTACCCTTCAAACTGGGTAATTACTGACATGAATATGTCATTCCCCGATCGCAGCCGATCTATATCCGAGGATCCTCGATTCCAACAACCACAAAGTAATAAATTTATAGCAACAACATAGGTTAAGTATCTGGGCTCCATACCATGATACCACCGCTATCCAGAAGGAATGACATACACTAAAAGGGTGCTACCCCCTAATAACCTTGCTGCATCCTTCCTGTTTTGACCATTTCCGGGGTGTGAGGTCCGACGAAGTCTCATCCACAAAGCTGTGCTTTGATCACATATGCTCAACAGCACTTCGTATGTCACATTACCAATTTGGGAATGTATCACTAATAACCATCAACTACATAACCTCTGAGCTCGTATGTCTCACAGAAGGGTGTTAAGCTAAGAGAATAAATTCTCCGCCACCAATAGAAATATATTTGATAGAAACCAGCTTTACATCTCAACTTGTAACGTCAGACACACATCCATACAAGTCCGTTCCGGGATCGAACGGAACCGAAGGCACTTCCAAAGAAGCCCTTGCAATCCAGATATTCACTAATCACGATCGGATTTCCCATCACAAAGGGTGATAAAATCTCTATATCGGAGATCATCCGATGCAGAGTCATTCGATGGTAATCCTTCCGTTTTCACAAATATCCGGTCTTCAACACCGATCTTCAAATGCAATCCATAACGACGTATCACATATTCGGAATGGGTTATACGATCCAAAGGTCCTTTCCCGGCTAACCCGAATAGTGAGTGCTTATTTTGAAAATAAGTGTGGCATTCAAATTCAAGCAAATCACAACAAATACCTATTTAAAGGTAAATATTGATAGCCGGTTATTTAACTATCAATAGGTATGCACAACATCACCAGATTCCAAATAATTTTCCAAATTATTTATTTTCCAAAAATATCTTTACAAGATATATAATTTCCACACTTCAACTATTTGAAAACAAATTTCAAATCACTTTTCAACTTTACAACTTTTGAAAACAAATTTCAAATCATTTCCCTACACAGGATATATTCACAAATCTTTATTCATTTTCATTTCAAAATGGTTTATTTAAACCAATTAAATAAATCCTTACCGATTTACTTTATATTTACGTTCCAAATCCGTAAATTTATTTCCATACTTCAAAAATAAATCAACGTTTATTTTTAAACAAATTTCCCTTTCTTTTATAAATTCCATAGTGAATTTACAATTCCAAAATATCTATGAATATACGATTTCCAAATCGAGTTCTAATATTCATTTTCAATTTATCTTTAAAAGATAAAATGTCAAAACATTCACTTCATATTGGAAAACATTTCCATACTTATTCAATAATAATAAGTAATTCACAAATCCATTTATTTTCAACACTTGGAAAATATTCAATATACTTAAATCGAAATTAAGTATATATTTCATTCTTTAAGGAAAACATTCTCTTAAACACATTTATTTGGGTCAAAACGAATGTTGCATAAAACATCGTTACGACGACCCAAAATCACTAGTACAGGGACTTGAAATTAAGATAGATATATAAATCCCAATACTATATAAAACATTTCCTTTCGGAAATCATTTACTATAACAATAGTGTTATAGTCCATCTTTTCCTTGTTTCTCGAAAACGTCTATTTGAACAATGAATGTTGAAATCTATGGTTTCGACACTTAAAACATTTTAAAACAACTTCAAATCATTTTAATTCTATTTAAAATATCACTTCCCCAAAACACTTTAATATATTATTCACTGTAACGTCCCAGAAATTTTCGACTTTCGAAAATTCAACATCGATACTCACTTTATCGACTGCCGAGAAATCGAAGGCCGGAAACCCGAAATGTTATGTGTTTAAGAAAAAGAAAGAGAGAGAAGAAGAGAGACAAAGATAGAAGATGGAGAGAAAAGAAAACAGAAAATAGAACAGAAAGAAAATAGAACGGAATAGAAAGAAAACAACTGAACAACATCAGAATCTCACAATTCGCAGCGGAACAACATATAATAATAAATGAATAATCTTTAAACAAAGAACTATATCAGTTATTACATTACATCACATTTCATTACATCATATCATCAGAGTGTACAACAACAACAAACAGTGCAGCGGAAAAAGAAATACTATATAACTAGTAATACGCCATGCCATCCAGCTTGCCTCCAGCAACTCCAGAATATCCTGATAAACCTAACTCTTGACTGCCCGTGTGGAAATTGGTGGGCACCCAGAGTTTAGGAAGGAAAACAATAAACTCCAAGTCAGTCATGTGACTGGTGTGAGAACTCAAAACAGTTTATTTATCTTTGAAATCAAAATAGAGGAATATTTTTAAAGTCAATTCGCAATGCTTTTAAAAATGAGACTACCATAAGGCCTCCCTCACACACACACAATGCAAACGCAGAATCAGAGGAGATTTCTCCTTATGATAGTCAAAGATGCTTGATACGCATTTAAAAGAACATTTTATATTATTACTAGTGCATAGTGTAGGAAAAATTCATTTCGAAAGTAGAATATAAATCTTAGCCAACATAGACATTTCGAACTATGCCTACTATAGCTACCATCCAAACAGTGGTGACCACCATAAGTGAATGGCAGGTTCTACAACTAATGCCGTACAAAGTTTCGTATTGGGAATTGGATTTCCAACGAATGATCAGGCCAAGGAACTTCCCATTGCCACATGAGAATGCCTCTGGATGGACATCCCCGAGAACCAAATCTGATCTCTACCAACACAAAGCCGGGTTACCCCTAACTGAGTAACAACTGACCGAATATGCCATTCCCCGGTCCTTTGGGACCTTTCAACCGAGCGCTCGTAATCAATTCACACAATCATAACAAAGTGTTTTCAACATGAGTAAGTATCTGGGCTCCATACCATGATACCACCCTTTTCCAGAAGGAAATGCACACATCCTAAAGGGCGCTACCCCTCATAACCTTGCTGCTTCTTTCCTGTTTTGACCATTCACGGGGTGTGAGGCTCGACGAAGTCACGTCCACAAAAACATACTTTATACAAAAGCCATGCTTTGGGTCAACAAATGATCATAGAAATGATCACCAGGATAGACGATCAAATAACGATCCTATCACAAATAATCAACACAATGATCATTTACAACAACACTCAGCATGTCACATTACCAAATTGGGAATATATCGCTGATAACATTCAACTATATAACCTCTGAGCTCATACGTCTCAGAGAAGGGTGTTAAGCTAAAAGAATAAATTCTCTGCCACCAACAGAAATATATTTGAAAGAAATCTGCTTTATATCTCAATTTGTAACGTCAGACATACAATCCATACAAGTCTGTTCCGGGCTCGAACAAAACCGAAGGCACTTACAAAGAAGTCCTTGCAATCCGGATAATCTCTAATCACGTCCGGACTTCCCATCACGTAGGGAGTCTCTATACCGTAGCTACTCGGTGCAAAGACAATCGACGAGTTGTCCTTTCGCTTTCAAAAAGATCCGGTCTTCGACACCGGTCTTCAAATGCAATTCATAACGACGTATCACATATTCGGAATGGGTTATACGACCCCATGGTCCTTTCTCGGTTAACCCGAAGAGTGAGCGCTTATTCAAAAATAAGTGTGGCATTCAAATTCAAACAAATCACATCAATTACCCATTCAAAGGGAAATATTGATAGTCGGTTATTGAACTATCAATTGATATGCACACATCACCAGATTCCAAATAATTTTCCAAATTATTTATTTTCCAAAATATCTTTACAAGATATATAATTTTCACACTTCAAAAATAAATCAATATTTATTTTTAGACAAATTCCCCTTTCCTTTATAAATTCCATAGTGAATTTATATTTCACCATATCTATGAATATACGACTTCAATTATTCATTTCGATTTATCTTCAAAAAGATAAATTCTCAAAATATTCACTTTATATTGGAAAACATTTCCATACTTATTTATTCATAAGTAATTCACAAATTTTATTTATTTTCAACACTTGGAAAATATTCAATATATTTAAATCGAGATTAAGTATATATTTCATTCTTTAAGGAAATCATTCTCTTAAACATATTTATTTGGGCCAAAACGAATGTTGCGTAAAACATCGTTACGACAACCCAAAATCACTAGTATAGGGATTCGAAATTAAAATAGATATATAAATCCCAATACTATACAAAACATTTCCTTTCGGAAATCATTTACTATAACAACAGTGTTATAGTCCATCATTTCCTTTTATTTCTCGAAAACGTCTATTTCAACAATGAATGTTGAAATCTATGGTTTCGAATCTCAACACAATTAAAAACATTGTTAGATCGTTTTAATTCAATTTAAAACATTCACATTCAAAACAATTTCTTTAACATATTATTCACTATTCAAAAACGTGAATAAACTTCGTTAATCAATTTCATCCTTTCTATACATTTTATTTCAAAGGATTATTCACAGTCAAAAATGTGAATATAACTCCATTAATAGGTTTCAACAATTTACCTATCAAAATAAGTCATTTGCGGATTTATAAAACAACGTTTATAAATTCTATTTCTATTTGTTTTATAACTACTTCCTTTTATAAATTCCTTTATTAACCTATTCGATTTATAGCTCAATTATAAACCAAAAGTTCACATTATAAGTTAAATACTTATAAAAACGATTATTTACAAAATCGTTCTTTTAAACTTCATAATTATAAATCTTATAATTTATAAGATTTCAATTATTTATCCAAATATATCCTTTAATAACTTCACAAAATTTATAAATCTTACTATTTATAAATTTCATTTATAACTTCACCATTTATAATTTTATAAATTCTATTCATTTACAAAATTCATTTTCACTTCATTCAAACACTTATAAAAACTCGTTTTATAATGTCAATATTTCAATTTATAAATTATCGATTTATAAATCTTTTTATATAAATCAATTTATATTATTCTTTAAAACATCTTTAAACTCCTTTTATAATTTCATCATTCTGATTTATAAAATAATTAAATTTCATAAATCCTATATTTAAACTTTTCACAATAATTTCAAAAATCCCGATTTTACTATTTTATAAAATCATTAGCCTCATATTTTCAAAAATAAATCTTTAATCGTATTTCTCAAAATCATAATTTTTATAACATTAAAATTATACGTTTATTTATTTAAAATGGATCAATTCCAAAAATATTTTATAAACGTATACTTTCAAAAATCACTTTTAAATCCTTTTAAAATTCAAAATTTGGTCCAATGATGCTACACACCAAATAGTCAATCACGACAACAACGATATCATATATCAATATGATAATCCATCAAATATCAAAATATCTGAAATCAAATAAAAACTGTTGAGGAATCCAGTTGGATCCCTCCAACCTGTTTTCCTGCATCCACAAACATTAGCACAATACCAATTCCGCTCCAGTACGGAATTATCGCGGTATATGGGATTTAAAATATTATCCGCTTAATAGACGGCGCAATAGGGTCTCATCCGCTAAACAAATGCGGAAAATCAATAACTCCAATATATACATATGCCAATATATATATATATTGCTATTATATATAATACCAATTTCACTGTTTATGAAATATTCGCGGTATATGTTTTTAATAAATAACATCCGCTTACTAACAGCGCATAACGTCTATTTTAACAATCAATAGATAACAATCATCATTCAAGCATGCATTCAAATATTTTAAATCTAACTATTTAAAATAAAATCGAAACCGATTCGATTGAGTGAGAAGTTCTCACCTTGATTTCAATTTCGTTTTAGCGATTTATTTCGAATAAAATTAAACGGACGTTTAATTTTACACGAAATTATTACTAACTCCAAACGACTCCAATCTGACTCCATCGCGTAGTGCTCGTCCATACGATTCCAACGCAACTGGTTTCGCGCGTTTTCGACCTCGTATGAAAAAGTTATGATTTATCAAAAATTACACGAATTTTAACTTAATAATTATAACATAAATTTCATTTAAACTTTAACCTACAACATCTAGGCCGTAGGATCCACTTCCACTTCATCACAACCGCACCATCCTTCTTCCTCTCCCTCTCATTCACGTCTCCAGATAGTCATACGCGCATAAGAACCCAAATAGGCCGAACTAGGGTTAGCTTTTGCTCCTCCTACACGCATATATAGGTCGATCAGGAGATGCCATCACGAAGGGCTTCGCCATCACCATGCTCGCCTGGAGTAGCTCAGAGCTCGGCTGCCTCCTGCGCCGTGATTTGCATGCGCAACCCCCAGGGAACGCGGCCCCATAACTCACAATTTATAGCTCCAATCTCGATCGTGACCGTTGATCTTATAGAGCTCTTCGTGCTCTTCGATTCTCTAGTTGAGAGTTTGTTGAATCGTTGAGTGGATTGGGAGAAAAATAAAGAAGAAAAAACGAAAATCTCGGCCCTTGGTTGTAACTGGCGGCGGCTGCTAGAAATTAGGTTCAGGTTTTTATTTTTTTATTTTTTTGTGAATTTAGGGGGGTATTTATAGGAAAAAAAAATCGAACACTGTTCATTTTGATTTTCCGAACTCCGATTTACGCGCCGTAATCAGCGTTTCTAGGGTTTACCCCGCGTTCCGGACACAATGGAACAGGTTTCGAAAGCTAATTCGGACATCTGTGTGAGTTATGGCAATAAACGATCAATTTAAATTAAACCGATTTAAACGATTTTCTAGGCGTTTTAATTTGTACCGGACAAACGGTAAATCCAATTGATACGAAATTTGAAACCTTACAATAATATCACATTACGGATCCGATGAAACTAGTTTCGTCGAAATCCGAGACTTTTTGAAAAATGGCTATTTTAACTCGCCAAATTAATTTTAAAAATAAATCGATGCGTTTCGAGCTGCCACGATCAAACGATAACTCCGATTGACACGAAAATTGAAATCCGTTAATAACTAACTATTATGGATCCAATGGAACTGGTCTCGTTCAATTCTGAGACTGTTCAAAAATTGACTATTTTCACTAGTCGATTTAATATTAAAATATTCAATTTCCACAAATAAACTTTTATTTTGATTTTAAAAGTTCTAAAATATCATTCTAACTTAAATATGATAAAATAAAATTTTACAAATCATTTTCAATCATATTTAACCCAATTTTCAATTATTTTCCATAATTTCACATATTAAATTATCGATTTAATTATCCAATTAAATCCAATAATTCGAAATAAATTTATTCGACTTATAAATTTCACTTATTAATATTTAAAATTAATTAAATATTCAAATTTTAATTACTAAAAATCTGGGTCGTTACAATCTTCCCCCCTTAAAAGAATTTCGTCCTCGAAATTATTAAGTAAGAAAAGTTACAAAATCTATTAATTTTCCATAAATCCATAGTTAAACTTCTTACAATAACTTTACTAAGTTTTCAAATCGTACTTAGTTATCTTTTTCAAAAACAAATACTGTTGTTTAACTTTCAATTCCAAAATCAAAGTTAAAGTTTTCAAAAAATTTCCAATTTTCTTAAAAAAAAATTTCTAACGCCTTAAATTTTCGGAAAAATTCGCCATAGTCTCCTTTGCGCGGCTCGATCCGAAAAAAAAATGACAGTATATATATCACAAATATACATCTCATCAAGTAATGAGGCATCCCGAAGGGAAAAAGTGTAAAAGTACGATATTTAATCCGAGATATGTACCTTATATTTTATTAGCGAGCATATACGGCTAATATAGCATGAAAGCGAGCTCCAAATGCGAAGCAAACGCGATCCGCACCAACTAAACACTCAACAAACAACATGAGAACATGTATATAGACAATAGTATCAATATACAACATATAGCAACATAATAACTATATATGTCAACATAGCAATTGAAACAAAAGCAATATATTCAACCATCAACCAACTAGCATTCATAACCAATAAATGTTCATTTACATTCTCATTAATATTCAATGAAATGGTTTTCAATTTAATCACATTTGATTCATTAACAGTGGATGTTTCTAACATTTATTTTCAATTAGTTTATATTTACTAATTCATATTCAAGTTGGTTCACTTCCAAATCAAATTCAATTTTACTCAAGATTCATTTAACTTCCAATTTCATTAATACTTAATGAATTATATACAATCAACTAACATCCATATAACAACCAATGTATATTAATTACAATCAAATTCCTTTGCTTTCAATTGGTTTAATTAAATTGATTTTCATTCAATCTTTCAACTTTCAATAACATAAGATTTTAATGAATTAACACTTATTCATTATTTCATATCAATTATTCACATTTAATTGATTAACATTCAATCCATTAATTCAATTCAATTTCCAATTCATTTTCATTTACAACTCATATTCATAAATATATTCATATAGTTTCACTTCTTATATATATAAGTTTATTTCACAATTGTAAATCACTTAAATTATAATTCAATTCTTATAATTCTTTTTACTTATACAATTATTCTTTTATTTACATTATTTAAACAACTAAACAATCTACTTATATACACTTTAATAATTCTGAAAAAATTATTTCTTTATATATAAAAATATAATCAAGGCAAAAATTATTTCATTTACCCAATTTAAAAACAATATTGTGTCGAATTGTTCTATTCAAGTGTTTAGAAATCCCTATCAACAACGTTAATTACTCGTATTAACCAGAATCTATATACCACTCAACAAAGCAATCATCACAATATAAAACAATTTTATATATTCACTAACAAATACGCTCTCATAGCTATTATTACACTCAAACTCATTCTAGAGCACTACTGACTCTATCTCTAATGAATAATACCCAACAGAACCATGGTTGTCGCTTAACCATATGCTCTGATACCAAATGTAACGTCCCGGAAATTTTCGACTTTCGAAAATTCAACATCGATACTCACTTTATCGACTGCCGAGAAATCGAAGGCCGGAAACCCGAAATGTTATGTGTTTAAGAAAAAGAAAGAGAGAGAAGAAGAGAGACAAAGATAGAAGATGGAGAGAAAAGAAAACAGAAAATAGAACAGAAAGAAAATAGAACGGAATAGAAAGAAAACAACTGAACAACATCAGAATCTCACAATTCGCAGCGGAACAACATATAATAATAAATGAATAATCTTTAAACAAAGAACTATATCAGTTATTACATTACATCACATTTCATTACATCATATCATCAGAGTGTACAACAACAACAAACAGTGCAGCGGAAAAAGAAATACTATATAACTAGTAATACGCCATGCCATCCAGCTTTCCTCCAGCAACTCCAGAATATCCTGATAAACCTAACTCTTGACTGCCCGTGTGGAAATTGGTGGGCACCCAGAGTTTAGGAAGGAAAACAATAAACTCCGAGTCAGTCATGTGACTGGTGTGAGAACTCAAAACAGTTTATTTATCTTTGAAATCAAAATAGAGGAATATTTTTAAAGTCAATTCGCAATGCTTTTAAAAATGAGACTACCATAAGGCCTCCCGCACACACACACAATGCAAACGCAGAATCGGAGGAGATTTCTCCTTATGATAGTCAAAGATGCTTGATACGCATTTAAAAGAACATTTTATATTATTACTAGTGCATAGTGTAGGAAAAATTCATTTCGAAAGTAGAATATAAATCTTAGCCAACATAGACATTTCGAACTATGCCTACTATAGCTACCATCTAAACAGTGGTGACCACCATAAGTGAATGGCAGGTTCTACAACTAATACCGTACAAAGTTTCGTATTGGAAATTGGATTTCCAACGAATGATCAGGCCAAGGAACTTCCCATTGCCACATGAGAATGCCTCTGGATGGACATCCCCGAGAACCAAACCGGATCTCTACCAACACAAGGCCGGGTTACCCCTAACTGAGTAACAACTGACCGAATATGCCATCCCCCGGTCCTTTGGGACCTTTCAACCGAGCGCTCGTAATCAATTCACACAATCATAACAAAGTGTTTTCAACATGAGTAAGTATCTGGGCTCCATACCATGATACCACCCTTTTCCAGAAGGAAATGCACACATCCTAAAGGGCACTACCCCTCATAACCTTGCTGCTTCTTTCCTGTTTTGACCATTCACGGGGTGTGAGGCTCGACGAAGTCACGTGCACAAAAACATACTTTATACAAAAGCCATGCTTTGGGTCAACAAATGATCATAGAAATGATCACCAGGATAGACGATCAAATAAACGATCCTATCACAAATAATCAACACAATGATCATTTACAGCAACACTCAGCATGTCACATTACCAAATTGGGAATATATCGCTAATAACATTCAACTATATAACCTCTGAGCTCATACGTCTCAAAGAAGGGTGTTAAGCTAAAAGAATAAATTCTCCGCCACCAACAGAAATATATTTGAAAGAAATCTGCTTTATATCTCAATTTGTAACGTCAGACATACAATCCATACAAGTCTGTTCCGGGCTCGAACAAAACCGAAGGCACTTACAAAGAAGTCCTTGCAATCCGGATAATCTCTAATCACGTTCGGACTTCCCATCACATAGGGAGTCTCTATACCGTAGCTACTCGGTGCAAAGACAATCGACGAGTTGTCCTTTCGCTTTCAAAAAGATCCGGTCTTCGACACCGGTCTTCAAATGCAATTCATAACGACGTATCACATATTCGGAATGGGTTATACGACCCCATGGTCCTTTCCCGGTTAACCCGAATAGTGAGCGCTTATTCAAAAATAAGTGTGGCGTTCAAATTCAAACAAATCACATCAATTACCCATTCAAAGGAAATATTGATAGTCAGTTATTGAACTATCAATGGATATGCACACATCACCAGATTCCAAATAATTTTCCAAATAATTTATTTTCCAAAATATCTTTACAAGATATATAATTTTCACACTTCAAAAATAAATCAATATTTATTTTTAGACAAATTCCCCTTTCCTTTATAAATTCCATAGTGAATTTATATTTCACCATATCTATGAATATACGACTTCAATTATTCATTTCGATTTATCTTCAAAAAGATAAATTCTCAAAATATTCACTTTATATTGGAAAACATTTCCATACTTATTTATTCATAAGTAATTCACAAATTTTATTTATTTTCAACACTTGGAAAATATTCAATATACTTAAATCGAGATTAAGTATATATTTCATTCTTTAAGGAAATCATTCTCTTAAACATATTTATTTGGGCCAAAACGAATGTTGCGTAAAACATCGTTACGACAACCCAAAATCACTAGAATAGGGATTCGAAATTAAAATAGATATATAAATCCCAATACTATACAAAACATTTCCTTTCGGAAATCATTTACTATAACAACAGTGTTATAGTCCATCATTTCCTTTTATTTCTCGAAAACGTCTATTTCAACAATGAATGTTGAAATCTATGGTTTCGAATCTCAACACAATTAAAAACATTGTTAGATCGTTTTAATTCAATTTAAAACATTCACATTCAAAACAATTTCTTTAACATATTATTCACTATTCAAAAACGTGAATAAACTTCGTTAATCAATTTCATCCTTTCTATACATTTTATTTCAAAGGATTATTCACAGTCAAAAATGTGAATATAACTCCATTAATAGGTTTCAACAATTTACTTATCAAAATAAGTCATTTGCGGATTTATAAAACAACGTTTATAAATTCTATTTCTATTTGTTTTATAACTACTTCCTTTTATAAATTCCTTTATTAACCTATTCGATTTATAGCTCAATTATAAACCAAAAGTTCACATTATAAGTTAAATACTTATAAAAACGATTATTTACAAAATTGTTCTTTTAAACTTCATAATTATAAATCTTATAATTTATAAGATTTCAATTATTTATCCAAATATATCCTTTAATAACTTCACAAAATTTATAAATCTTACTATTTATAAATTTCATTTATAACTTCACCATTTATAATTTTATAAATTCCATTCATTTACAAAATTCATTTTCACTTCATTCAAACACTTATAAAAACTCGTTTTATAATGTCAATATTTCAATTTATAAATTATCGATTTATAAATCTTTTTATATAAATCAATTTATATTATTCTTTAAAACATCTTTAAACTCCTTTTATAATTTCATCATTCTGATTTATAAAATAATTAAATTTCATAAATCCTATATTTAAACTTTTCACAATAATTTCAAAAATCCCGATTTTACTATTTTATAAAACCATTAGCCTCATATTTTCAAAAATAAATCTTTAATCGTATTTCTCAAAATCATAATTTTTATAACATTAAAATTATACGTTTATTTATTTAAAATGGATCAATTCCAAAAATATTTTATAAACATATACTTTCAAAAATCACTTTTAAATCCTTTTAAAATTCCAAATTTGGTCCAATGATGCTACACACCAAATAATTAATCACGACAACAACGATATCATATATCAATATGATAATCCATCAAATATCAAAATATCTGAAATCAAATAAAAACTGTTGAGGAATCCAGTTGGATCCCTCCAACCTGTTTTCCTGCATCCACAAACATTAGCACAATACCAATTCCGCTCCAGTACGGAATTATCGCGGTATATGGGATTTAAAATATTATCCGCTTAATAGACGGCGCAATAGGGTCTCATCCGCTAAACAAATGCGGGAAATCAATAACTCCAATATATACATATGCCAATATATATATTGCTATTATATATAATACCAATTTCACTGTTTATGAAATATTCGCGGTATATGTTTTTAATAAATAACATCCGCTTACTAACGGCGCATAACGTCTATTTTAACAATCAATAGATAACAATCATCATTCAAACATGCATTCAAATATTTTAAATCTAACTATTTAAAATAAAATCGAAACCGATTCGATTGAGTGAGAAGTTCTCACCTTGATTTCAATTTCGTTTTAGCGATTTATTTCGAATAAAATTAAACGGACGTTTAATTTTACACGAAATTCTTACTAACTCCAAACGACTCCAATCCAACTCCATTGCGTAGTGCTCGTCCATACGATTCCAACGCAACTGGTTTCGCGCGTTTTCGACCTCGTATGAAAAAGTTATGATTTATCAAAGATTACACGAATTTTAACTTAATAATTATAACATAAATTTCATTTAAACTTTAACCTACAACATCTAGGCCGTAGGATCCACTTCCACTTCATCACAACCGCACCATCCTTCTTCCTCTCCCTTTCATTCATGTCTCCAGATAGTCATACGCGCATAAGAACCCGAATAGGCCGAACTAGGGTTAGCTTTTGCTCCTCCTACACGCATATATAGGTCGATCAGGAGATGCCATCACGAAGGGCTTCGCCATCACCATGCTCGCCTGGAGTAGCTCAGAGCTCGGCTGCCTCCTGCGCCGTGATTTGCGTGCGCAACCCCCAGGGAACGCGGCCCCATAACTCACAATTTATAGCTCCAATCTCGATCGTGACCGTTGATCTTATAGAGCTCTTCGTGCTCTTCGATTCTCTAGTTGAGAGTTTGTTGAATCGTTGAGTGGATTGGGAGAAAAATAAAGAAGAAAAAACGAAAATCTCGGCCCTTGGTTGTAACTGGCGGCGGCTGCTAGAAATTAGGTTTAGGTTTTTATTTTTTTATTTTTTTGTGAATTTAGGGGGGTATTTATAGGAAAAAAAATCGAACACTGTTCATTTTGATTTTCCGAACTCCGATTTACGCGCCGTAACCAGCGTTTCTAGGGTTTACCCTGCGTTCCGGACACAATGGAACAGGTTTCGAAAGCTAATTCGGACATCTGTGCGAGTTATGGCAATAAACGATCAATTTAAATTAAACCGATTTAAACGATTTTCTAGGCGTTTTAATTTGTACCGGACAAACGGTAAATCCAATTGATACGAAATTTGAAACCTTACAATAATATCACATTACGGATCCGATGAAACTGGTTTCGTCGAAATCCGAGACTTTTTGAAAAATGGCTATTTTAACTCGCCAAATTAATTTTAAAAATAAATCGATGCGTTTCGAGCTGCCACAATCAAACGATAACTCCGATTGACACGAAAATTGAAATCCGTTAATAACTAACTATTAAGGATCCAATGGAACTGCTCTCGTTCAATTCTGCGACTGTTCAAAAATTGACTATTTTCACTAGTCGATTTAATATTAAAATATTCAATTTCCATAAATAAACTTTTAATTTGATTTTAAAAGTTCTAAAATATCATTCTAACTTCAATATGATAAAATAAAATTTTACAAATCATTTTCAATCATATTTAACCCAATTTTCAATTATTTTCCATAATTTCACATATTAAATTGTCGATTTAATTATCCAATTAAATCCAATAATTCGAAATAAATTTATTCGACTTATAAATTTCACTTATTAATATTTAAAATTAATTAAATATTCAAATTTTAATTACTAAAAATTCTGGGTCGTTACATTCACTGTCCCAAAATCGTGAATATACTTTATTTACCCAATTCAATGTTTCAACACATTTATTAAAAGATTATCCACTATCCAAAATCATGGATAAAATTCCCAACCAAACTCTTATTTTTACAACATTTAACTTAAAGGATAATTCGCTGTCCAAAATCACGAATATATCTCCTTTAATAACTTCTATGTTTAATTTATCAAATTCAATTAGTTTCGGATTTATAAAACATCGTTTATAAATTCCAGTTCTATTTATAAAAACTTCGATTTATAAATCTCCTTTATTAACCAATTCTATTTATTTTTCATTTACATGTCGAGATCCAATTTATAAGTAAATTACTTGTAATCCATTTATTCACAAATTCATTCTTTTATATCATCATCAATTTATAAATCTAAAATTCTTATTTACTTATAAATCCATGTACAAACTTCATTTTTAACACTTATAAAAACTCGTTTTATAAATTTCAATATTTTAATTTACAAATATCAATTTTATAAATCTTTTATATAAATCGTTTATAATAATTCAGAAATCTCAATTTAAATAAACCAATCTTTTTAATAATTTACAAATCGTTATTAAAGCTTTTATATAACTCCAAAAATCATGCTTAAGTATTATTTTCAAAAAAAATATAACTTTTATAAGTAATAAAATTATAACGTTTATTTATTTTAACAATCCAAAATTTAATAAAACTTATACTTTCACCAAAAAATCACTTTAAAATCCTTTTAAATTCAAAATCCTTTTAAATTCAAAATCGTTACTTTAATATGTTTAAAACTCCAAAAATAGGCCAATGCTGCAACAGCAACAATATATCAACCACGACAATCAAAACATCATATATCAATATGATAATCAACAAATATCACAATATCTGTAAATAAATCAATACAGTTGAGGAATCCAGTTGGATCCCTCCAACCTGTTTCCCTGCATCCACAGATGTTAGCACAATACCAATTCCGTTCCAATACGGAATATCGCGGTATAGGGGATTTATAAAATATTATCCGCTATTATGCGGCGCAATAGGGTCTCATCCGCTATATAATGCGGGAAAATCAACTCCAAGTACATATATAATATCAATTCCAATCAAGATGGAATTATCGCGGTAGATGAGATTTATAAAATATTATCCGCTATTATACGGCGTGTAATGTCTATTTCAATCATCAACAGATAATAATTTATCATCCAGGCATACAATCATCAATTTTAAATCTAACTATCTAAAATTTAAATCGAAACTATCCGATTGAGTAAGAAGTTCTCACCTTGGTTCCAATAACAGTTTCAACTTTTATTTCGAATAAAATTAAATGCGCGTTTAATTTTACCCAAAATTTTCACTAGATCCAATCGACTCCGATCCAAGTTCATTGCGTAGTGCTCGTCAATACGAACCCGACGCAATTCGTTTCGTGCGTTTTCGACCTCGTATGAAAAAGTTATAGAGTTTTAAACATTGCACGATTTATAATATAATTAATTCACAAATTTATATTTTAATTTTTAACCTAAGACAATCACAACCGTTCATTTCTATGCCCTGGATCAAGGCCGTTGCCTTCTTTCTTCTCACGCACGTTCAATACCCAGGTAACGTGACGAAACCGAACCTATACACGGCCCTTAGGGCTTCAAATCGCCTCCACCTCGCCGACTTATACATCGATCAGAGGCTGCCACCTGATGCTCCTCCACGAGCTCAACCTTCAGCCTCAGTAGCATGAAGCTCAGTCACACCTGTAGCTCGAAAATCGAGCACTAAGTTCGGCCATTCCAAGGGAAATTGCCATCGATCCGTTGCGTGTTTCATGATCATAGCCGTTGGATATGTCGATCTCTTCGTCCTCTACCATTTTGCAGTTTAAAACTTTTTGAATCGTTTAGTAGATTTGAAGAAAATTGAGGGAGAAGAATGGAAGATTTCGGCCATTGCTTTTTGGAGGTGGCAGCTGAAGGTTTAGAAACCCTAGGCTTGTTTTCTTTTGCAATTTGTGAATATGAAGTCCTTATATAGAAAATTGCCAAATTACTATTCATCCAAAATTTTCCGAACTCCAAACGAAGCATGCCGGTTGGCGTTTCTAGGGTTTACCCCGCGTTCCGGACACAATGGAATAGGTTTCGGAAGCTAATTCGATCATCTGTGCGAGTTACGGAAATAAACGATCAAATTTGAATTAAATCGATTTAAACCAATTTCTATGCGTTTTGGCTTGCCCTGGACAAACCGTAAATCTGATTGACACGAAATTTGAAACCTTACAATAATATAACATTACGGATCCGATGAAACTGGTTTCATCAAAATCTGATACTGTTTGAAAAATGACTATTTTAACTCGTCAATTAAATATTAAAATATTCAATTTTCACAAATCAACTTTTAATTCAATTTTAAAAGTTATATAACATCATTCTAACCCCAACATGATTAAATAAAATTTTACAAATCATTTTCAATCACATTAAACCCGATTTCCAATTATTTCTGTAATTTGAAATATTAAATTATCGATTTAACTATCCAATTAAATCCAATTATTCGAAATAAAATTTATTCGACTGTTTAATTTCACTTATTAATATTTAAAATCAATTAAATATACAAATTTAATTGACAAAAATTCTGGGTTGTTACATAAAGCCTTAATATTATTTTGATATTTATTTTACTGATAGACATTATCTATTATAGCGTATACTATTATATATAAATAGTTTAGTGGATCCTTAGGAGATGGAAAATCCCGTAACATCTCTTAAGTTATTGCACTCATATTTTTGATATTGATTTGACTTACATAAAAGTATTTTAGTCCTGACTCTAATGTTTTGTCTTTTAATTACGCTCGGGTCAGTTCTGAGTTTTTTCAGCGTATTGAAGACTATTCTCTGGATGACGAAGACAGAGTTTTGGTATATTACTATTATTATTATCATTCCCCGCATCATGTTATTCTACTTTATTGATTATTTATCTCTGATGTATATAAATATAACTCTGATAAATGTGTATAGACTATAATCAGATGTATAGTAAATAGATTTTAAACTATTTATTTGATTATTATATTTTATCTTTTCCGCTGTGAGATTCTGTGTTTTGTTTTCTTCTTCTCTTCTTATTTTTTGTACTTAAACCCATTGATTATCTACGTTCCGGAATGTTTAATTCGGACATGTGTGGATTATTGTCGATTTAAACCTTCGAAATGTGGATCGTCAGAACATTCTTTGTTTAATTATCTTTTAACCTCATTCAAAATAATTTTAGATAACATTAATATTATATTAAATTAACTTTAAATGGTATTATTATACTAATAATTTAACTTCAGTCCATATTAATAAAATAAATGGTTAATTAACCTTGAAACATTATTAATACAATTACTAGTTAAACTTTAAAACAACATGAATGAAGTAATTTATTAATTTTTAAATAATATTAATATGATAATTAATTAACCTTTAAATATAATTAAATAAATTAAACCACTAAAATTAAATAACTTTAATTAATAATTTAAATATAATTTAAAACTTTTAAATAAATAATTAAATAACTTTAAAACAATAATTAAATATTCTTAATAATTTAAAAGAATCATATTAATAAAATGATTAACTTTAGATCATGATTTAAATAATTATTAATTACCTATAAAAACATTATTAATAAACAATAAATATCTTTTATATCTTATTAATGCATAATAATTATTCTTAAAATAACTTTGATTCAAAAATTAGCTTTCAAATATAGAAAAAGGCTTAGCAAATCGAAAAGTACTAAATCAAGTCACCATTTATTCTATTAATTATCCATTATAATCTAGATATTTACATAAGATCAGATATGTAAATTAAATCCATAATTAACAAGCAATTGTTAATATAACACTCTTCCAATATCAATCATCTAGAAGGCACAAAAGTCTCTATATTAATGTAATTGCAGAACGAGCTTTATTTCAGCAAGTAAATGTCCAAATCTAACCATCCAGTTAATAATAGCAAAACGTAACATATTTTACTAAACAGACGTCAAATTAATTTAACTAGCGGAATGATGTTTTGTCCTGCTAAATAAATGTCCAATACTAAATTCAATCTAATTTATCTCAATATTATTTTATTTGGCCATAAAATCAATAACTAAGGTATCTAAATTTAAACGACGTTATTAATTAAAATAAGGTAATTTAAATTCTGTATGTTTGCATATGTCATAAATTTATACTTGTCCAAAGCTATATTTACACCCCAAAATTTGTGCACGTCAATACGAACCCAACGCAAAAATCCATGTGTCAATTGAATTTAATATGAGTGAGATATGAATTTTTCAAAGTTCTAACATTTATATTATAAATACAATTTAAAATGTTTCCTCACCATAACATTGCAGCCCAAGGCCAATACGCATTAAGACTCGGCCCGCCTTGCACTATTCCTCCTTCTCCCATAAAATTGCTCCTTGCATGTACATGCCGTTAACGTGCACGCGTGTAACCTAATCGGCCACCCAACCGAAGAACTAGCTCCACACACACATGCGACTCCCTTCCCTCATCACGACTGCCACCACGTCGCCAGCTCCGGCCCCCTCTACTAAAATGCGATACCCGCAGCCAAAAGAAGAACACGTCTGCTCTAGGAAAACGCACGACATATTTCGACTCCATTCTCCACCAAAATCTCATCAATCAAGCGCCTCTCCTCCGTGAACCCCATGCCACACTCCATTTCCCCTATCAATGTCCATAACCCCGACGAACTCAAACCCTAGGTTACGAAGATTGCCAATCATCGACACGGAATCGGGCCAAAACTTCGCAAAAAATACTATGCTATGCCATGACTCCAACGACGCTTATGGCATCGATCGATTCGATCCAAATCAAGAGATTTTAATTTTTGAAATTTAAGAACATTTTTATTCCCTTTCTGATTTTTGACGATAACTCAATCAATTATCGAGGAAATCTAGTGTCCTCTATTTCTAAAAATAACTAGGTCTTATACGAAAAACTTATATTTTGGCTACTCGTTATAAAATTCAATGGTTTGAAATGAAATGACTTTCGAATGGCCATAGTTGAAGATTTTGTACGTAAAAGAGGGAAGTTGTTTTTTCTTTTGGCACTAAGAAGTAAACCGACATTCATACAAACTGTAATTCAAGTTTTTATCTGTCAAATCAGTAAATCATTAATTCTCACCTTCCTAATATTGGATTGAATCAAACTTTAAAAATTCGCACTCCTCTTTTGTTCCCAAGCAAGCAACACCACCTAGAAATCTTTTCTTTATTTTCTCTCTTCTGCTCTTAAAAATGGATGTAGCATTAGAAAACGAGAATGAAGAATGAGAGTTAGAGCCTTCCTAAAAAAATATATAGGTAACCATCTCCTTACTTCCCCCCTTACCTCCTTTAACCTCCTACATACTTCATATGCATATAAGAAAATAGGGTATGACTCCTACACGATCATTTAAATATTTTATATTATACCATTATATATATATATATATTCATTTCTTCATTTACTTTTGAAACTTTCTTAAAAACCGCTTTAGATTATATTCAACATACTATTATATTCTCAGATGATATGAACAAAAAACTAAGAGTTAAAAGCCGGAATTTGATTCTTCTTAAACCTGATTTAATATTTATAATTAGGCTATCTTAATTTCTGTTTCGTTACAGGACCGACTTTCAAATTTTTAGATTAGGGTGTAAAAAACATTCCTATCCAATTATTGCCCATTTTATAGAATATATAGGCAATATTTCATCTTCCTAAGCCAACAACTCCATAGATCTTGCATAAGCATAATATTTAGATGAAACTCAACGATATATATATATATTTTAATGTTATAGATAAAATATATAATTTCTCACTCACCTTTCCAACTTTCCAAATCTTCCAAATCCGAATTCATCTCTTTTTTTGACTTCTTTTCCATTCTAATCCAAAAGAACGTGTATAAAAAGGTGTGTATATATATTATCATAATTACAGATCTGAGAAGAGATTTAGGGCTAAGGAGAATATAAATTTATAATAATAAAATTTACCTTTTTTCTACAGTATTGATTTGCTTCTTCTCTTCTATTTTCTGGCCCTCTCCGATTATATATAATATTTTATAATTTTTAGAAATAGTGGAAAAGAGAAAATGGTAGAACTTCGCTACTTTGATTAGAAATATGAGAAGAGAAGTGAGGGATTAGGTGTGTATTTATGTGCGCTCGAATCAATCATATATGTTTGATTAAAATAACTAAAGCCGGGCGGTTCGGTCAAGGTTCAAACCCTAGGCGCCAGTACAGGACGGGCGATCGGCGCCAGAAGGGGGTTGACCGTTGGGATCCCATATTTAATATTATTTATTTCCTATTTTAGTTTTTAGTAACTTTCGTTTCAAAAACTTCAAACGCCGATAACTTCTTCGTTTGAGCTTCACAAAACTATAAATATGAAAGTTGTTTAGAAAATCATCATACACGCAATGATTCAAGGCTCGTGGTCAAATCCCATTGTTTTCTCAAATTCCATTTTAGAGTGTTATTAATTAGTTATTGATTACTGTTAATTTTACAAGGTGTTCCATTCTTCCACTTTAAAAGCATTTTTTCCTCAAAATTCCCCAAGGGTTGAATCATGTAACATAGTGCACAACCATTCTAAACTATCCAAACAATTTGCGTATAATCAATTTTGTAGCCAAACATGTACAAGTGCATAGTGTATCACAACATATAAGACATGTATGTAGAATGGTTCTAAATCGGCACCCCATATATGAATGCATTCTTTTAAAAACATTTTGAAAACATGATACAAACAACATAGATTTGGGAGCAGTTCTATATGTATGCAAATTTTCAAAATAAAAAATCCTTCTTCACACAATAATTTTCACACTCCCACAAGTAGGAGTATGGTTCAACCAACTTTGCATCCAAACCCTACCATCTAAAATCTAGCACACAATTTTTAACATCCAAAATTTTTGGAAAGTTGGATTTATAAATCTGTACTTCTATGCCAAAAAAGAAATTTAGGTGATTTTTTTTTACAATTTCACTCTTCTTTTGGGTACCTATTCCGTTGTACTTTGGACCCTTCTCTTTTATCCCTAAAACTCTTCCAACTTTTCCAAGTACAATTTGTATAAGGAGGTTTATTTTTGGATGTTAAAATGTAATTATCCTAAATGCTAATTTCGTTTCACTATCAACAAGGTATGGAAATAGAACTAAGTTCAAACCCAGCCTTGCACACACTTCTCATAAAAAATAGTATCCTGGGGTTTATAGATGTCACGAGTTGAAGTGGACAGGCACAACTTAATCCTCCATTGGAGTTGGTCGGTCTACTGTCCCTTTTGGAGGCTCTCCATATCGGGGAGTTTCTAAAAATACAATATATGAAAATAGAAATTCCAAAGCTAAAACATCATTTCCCTTGTTATTATATGTGTTTTATACACTGCCACCCTTGCCAGATAGTAAAATTAATATTCACTAACACATCGACTCTCCTTACGCTAAGCATGTGGCCCTTAAAATAGAAAATTCTCTTGTTTTCTCTATAAATATTTTTCCCTTTTCAATCAAATTTGCAAAATAGTTTGAAAATTCAAGTTCCTAAAAGTATTTAAACACAATTTTTTTTGAAAGCACTTAAACAAATTTAACCAAAATAATTTGAACCAATGTCCCCAAAAACATTTAAACAAAATTTTCAAAAGCATTTGAACATAATTTTTTTCAAAATATTTGTTGTTGTATCCTTAAAATAAATCAAACCACATTCATACGTAATTGGGACTTAGTCAATGAGTTAGTTAGCATTGTGCATTTAATCCTAGATTTAGGAAGCCTTTCCTTTTACAACTAAACAACGACATACAAGCCTATTTATAAATTTTAGCTTTTAAGGCATAGGGATAATGATCCGTGATTTCACAACAACTCTTCCATGTCCTGCGCTTGCTAAAATTTATTTTCCCAAAATTATAAAGTTTTTTAGGATTAAAGAATTTTCTAACCCAATTTCCTAATTAACTTCCAGCTTTAATAACATTTATGGCTAGTTAAGTGTTCTTATAAGACCTCCTTTTTTTGCACTATTTTCCAATATATATAGTGGTCAAAACTCATCCAAACAATCAACACAATAATAAATAGGAATATATCTCATATCATATCATACGCTTTTTAATATTTAGAGGGGGACAATGTAACGACCCGATATTTTCAACCATTCGCATCCGCACATGTCGGACTTGAATTGTTCAAAATACCGCGTTGTAAATAAAATTTGGCAAATTTCAAAATATACAGTAAATAATTAATCACAGAATCACAGACACAGAATCAGAATACTCGTAGCGGAATTTAAAAATACTTAGTGGTTCATGAAGCCACTATAAATAGTCTCAATCAAATAAAAATTACATAGTCTTTAATCCAAATATAGTTTTAAATCATCAGTAGAACAATCCAAATGTCCACTAGTCTTGATTTCATAAATTTAGACAAAGAACTGGAAGGGAAGTTTACCAGCAGCTTGAAAGTGATCTACAGAAATCCTAGCTCCGGGATGAAAACTGAACTGCAATTCAGGCTGACCCGAGCGTAAAATAAAACATAAACACTCGAGTCAGGGCATACATACTTATATAGTGTAAGCTAATTCAAGTGTACTGTAATATAGAGCAAGTAACTTAAAGGATGCTTGGGACCACCCATCCTCTAAGGATCCGTTAAACTATTTACTATGTAGTAATATTCTCTATTATAATAATGTCTATTAGTAAAATAAACTTACTTTTAAATAGCGTTAAGGCTTTACATTTTCCACCTTAACACGTAATATATTCCCATAGTCTATACAGTACCGTAATCTCCCTCGTACTGGGCGTCGTCAGAGGGCACTCCATAGGTATGGTACAAAACCAAAATCGTATAAGGCGCGCTAGGGTAGGTGACACGGCACAACTAGGCAATGCCAGGGTAGATATACCAATTACGCTTCCGGACAGATGGAAACGCGTAGCCGCAGCTACCGCCCACCTCGAACAACACTCCCAAATCAAAGGTGCGCACCAAACAATCACAAAAGCAATAGAATGGCATACGAAGAAGTGCGTCCGATCAGAGGTGCTACCTCATTAATCCGTCAATCGCTCCTGTTTTAGCCACCTTATGCCAACTCACGGGAGTCGGGTCCACGTATTTACCTCAAGAAAACGTCACCACCATCCTACTTCATTCTGGAATCTCCACCGCGTACACGGTTGTCAAAGTGGTTTTCGGTATCGACAGAGAGTATGCCAGATATCCGATCCCGGTCTCTTTAACAACCAAACGTTATTATAACCCGTGGTTACAACTTTTAAAAAAAATGGTATTTATACTTTAAAAATCAAAATAAATTTCAAATACATTTCAATATCATAATATCCTTTCAAACATCATTTATTTAAACATCAGTCATTTCATTTAATATAAAATACAATTTAAATCTATTCAATTTATTTAGGAATTAATTTCCTTTCAACTTACATTTAAAAGTTAAATTCTTCCATTTAAAACCATTTAAAGTCAATTCCTTATTCTTATTTATTCATATTATATTCCAAAATTTAAGCCTTTTTTTCCAAAGATTATTTCCATAAATTTTATTAAAACAGTCAAAATTCAGTTTCCGTAGCACTTATAAAATGCTACCTAAAGTTATAGGTTAAAACAGTCTATTAACAAAAGACAACATTTAAGTGCTGTAATTTATTAACTTAACCATTAAGTTTTAAATTCCCAAAATAAAACTTAATATCAATTATTTTACTTAACTAAAATCTCACTTTTAACAAAAATTCAGAATTTTCCAAAATAAATTATACTCCAAAATTTTACATAACATTCATTTATTTAACATTTGACTCATTCAAAAATCATTATAAATAAATAAAAAAAATCCTTCAACTACATTTCAACCATAAAATTATAAACTTTCTATTTAAAAATATTTTTTTTAAACATTTCACAAAAATATCATATAAACCACGGGTCTGTATATAGTTTTCTAGCCTAGGTCAAGTGATACGGATATATATCATTTCAATCCGCAATTTACAAAAACCCCGGGTTCTATCATTTCAAACCCGCAATCCCAAGTTAAATATTTAAAATTAAACAATTAAATAAATAAATGAATAAATAATTATCGTACAGGCCTATCATTTCAGCCTATAACGGTCTCAAATTTACAGGGAACTTGCAGTGATGATTTAACAGTAAATAAGCATTAAATAGTATAACTGCAATAATATAAAATAAATAAACAACTGATGATGTGTCAATTAATAATGGGGTTTAACATTATACGCTTATATCACAGGCAGATAAAATTTAAATAAAAGTTTACAATTACACTTCTGATAAATTCACAGATATATAGGTATGTTTGTCTGGTGAGAAATACTCACCTGAATGTTGTAGAAAGTTTGATTTCCAACGATGGTAACACTTGGAAAAAAGAAAACGCACAGAAGCACGATCAAACTGATGCAGAGGCTGCGACCAGATTTATATTTTGAAAAGGGAACGAATCAAAACTAAGAAATTTTTTTACCCGAAATTCTCAAAACAAAAGGGAACGAATGGAAATAAATTCGCCCCATAGGCTCGACTACTCCACCACACGGTTAGACTACGTTCTCAAAGCTCGGTTCAAAAATTTGTCCGTTACTTACTTTCACCCCTTTTTATATCTACAAGTGGCGGAAACACTAATAATTTAAATCTAATTCTCGGCATCATAAAAGAATTTTATGCGCATAACGTTGATAATACATATACACTCACAATACTAATTATATGAACACTTCTTCACTAGTACAAAAACCCTCCTATGGCCGATTCTTATATTTGCTTATTCAATTATTATTATTAATTATTTTCCTTCTCTAACTACTGTTGCAACCTAGTTTGGACATTTATGACCCACACGCATACTTTCTCCTCCATTCATATTTTTTTTCTACTCTATTATATTTTGGGTAAAGTTTAAATTTTATTTCTAAATAAATTGGTCAAATTCACTACTGAAAATCTTGAAGGATGGCTAGATGACATAAAACCTTAGTTATCAGTTTATGAAAAATTTTCGTGCAATTTTATTTGGAGGAGAGGCTGACATCAGTGGTAAAGGAGGAGGGCAGGGATATAGTGGTGAAGGAGGAGTCATAGCCTAAGGTGGTGGAGTTTTAAGCCTTTGCGTGAACAAAAAAAGAGAAAAAAATGAAAATAAAGAAGAAGAAAGCAAAGGAGGAAGAAGAAAAAATATAAACATAGGCCATACCTGATGCTGCATGCGAGAAGAAGTGTAACATCCCGCCTTTTCGCACACTTTAAACCGACACACGTGCCAAATAAAAGCATACGCAAGGGCGGATTGTTATGGGGTAAATAAGAAAAACGGAGAAGAAATAAAACAAAATAGAATCTCACAGCGGAAGGATAAAATATAATAATAAATATACAGTTCATAAACGGTTACAAATAGTTAATTCTTCCTTATACAATAAATATCAGAGTTACACATACCAATACAAACAATGCAGCGGAACAGTATGAGTGTGGTGCAATACTATAGATAATAATAATACGACTCCTTCGTCTTCGTCCTTCAAAGCTAAAGTCTTCGATCCTGAAACGCTCGGACTGACCCGAGCGAACTTGAAAAGACAAAAACACTCGAGTCAGAACTAAAAGATCTTATGTGAGTTAAATTAACAGAAATAAATATGAGTACAGTAACTCAAGAGATGCTCGGGATTTACATCTCCTAAGGATCCGTTAAACTATTTACTATGTAGTATATTGCGCTATTATAATAGTGTCTATTTATAAAATAAACTTACTTTTTAATAGCGTTAAGGGGTTACCCATATAGCCCTTAACACAAATAATGCCAATAGTCTATACAGTACCGTAATACCTCCTGATCGGGAAGCTACCAGAGGATACTCCATAGGTACGACACAAACAGAAACTCGTAGTAAAGGTTCGGTATGGTAGGTGACACGGCACAACTAGGCAATGCCAGGGTAGATATACCAATTGCTATCCAGGCTGGTGGAAACGCGTAGCCGTAGTTACCGCCCACCTCGGACTAACTCCCCAAAATCAAAATATAGAAGTGGCCACTGAATCAATCCAAAATCAAAATATAATATCGAAGAGGAGGTCCGATCAGAGGAATGACCTCATCGGCCTGAGAATCGCTCCTGTTTTAGCCACCTTATGCCAACTCACGGGAGTCGGGTCCACGTATTTACCTTACAGGAAACGTCGCCACCACCTACTTCATTCTGGAATCTCCACCGCGTACACGGTTAGTCAAAGTGGTTTTCGGTATCGACAGAGAGTATGTCAGATATCCGATCCCGGTCTCTTTGCCAACCCATCGTTATTATAACACCGCGGTCATTTAAAAATAGGTTATACTTTAAAAATCAGAATAAACATTCCATTTCATAACCATGAATACGATATCATTTCAAAACCCAAAACCATATTTTATCACTTATCCCAAATATAATTCTTTTCCAAAATCATAATACTTTAAAATTTATAACGTCTGAAAACCAAATATTTGACTTATACTTTCAAAGCATAATATTTCGAAATTCATAATTTAAACCCATAACTTCTAAAACTGGAATGGTTCGGATATTCAACGGTATATAGAATAAATGGTTTAACTTTATGGTTACTTTGTAAAGAAAATAGTTTACATGGCTTTGCAAATATAGTTCCTATTTAAAGTTTAAACCATAATTTAAATATCACTTCAAGTTCCAAAAACCCTTCAATTTCTATATATATAAATCCATTTGGAGTATTCATATTCAAACTAAAGTTGGACTTTATTCTTTCAACAAATTAAATGTTTATTATTTAGTCTTGAATATTCACGTAAAAATCCATAAATAAAACTCCAATTTCTAGTAAAAAAAAATATATAAATTTTTTTCAATTCAAATTATACTAGAATATTCATTTCAATTTATCTTGGGAAAAACCCAATTATAAATATCATATCTTAAAATTTATAAACTTAACATTTAAACATATGATATAAATTATCACATTCCATTTTCTTAATTTTTTTTCCATTTTTAATAAAGAGATTTATACACCTTTTAATTTCAAAATTTTCAACTTCATATGTATATATATGGAAGAATAATATTTATACAATATAAAATTTAAGATTATTATAAACCGTATTCCATCCAAACCATAGAAATCACACTTAAATAGTTATATATATACCGCGGTGCCTGTATATAATTTTCTATCCTATGGTCAAGTGATACGGATATTTATCATTTCAATCCGCAATTTAAAAGATATAAAATTTTGCGGTTATATATCATTTCAAACCACAATCCCGAATGAAATGAAATATGCATGATAATTTGCAATTTAATGATATACAATAAACATCCATTCATCAACATCATCCATCATCCAAATCACAATCATCAATCAATATCAATCAATAGCAATATATATTTGAAAATATGTAGCAGGTAATAACTGGCAATTATATTCACATTAAATTTAACAACTATTAATCTACAGTTTATATTCAGTGATAAATTTTATAACTGTTAACTAGCAGTTTATATGCAAACAAATAAATTCTAACTGTTAATAAATATGCAATAAATAAATTAAAATAATAGTTAAATTAAATAAAATGCAATTTAACAGATATGATGAAATAAACATGCCAATTAGTCATAAATAAATTTCTATTCATTTCTAAAATTAATTTAACAAACATAAAAGCTTCTAATAGTTGTGAGTGGGTTTAAACACTCACCTTTGGAATTTAAATCGAATTTAAATTCAATTTAAACTCAAAATTTTGACGGTCCCCAAATCCATCCAAACAAGCGTCAAAACGTCAGAAATTCCGATACGATCCCAGTAAAACAAACCGCGCGTGAATCCGAGCTTGTATGCAAAAGTTATGAAAATTTGAAAAATGGAAAATTCTGGTCCTGTGTCGACTTCGGGTTCAACTTCGGTGCGCCGCCTCAATTCCCCGGTGCTTGCTTGGAGTTTTCGCCAAAACGACCCGGATCGACCAGAGTCATTTTCTTCCTGACCCGAAGTTGCTCTAGGGTTTTCTCCCCTGAAACCCGAAGCGCGACCAGAAGCTGCTGCAGATCCGAATTTTTTTTTTTTTTTTTTAAATTTGAATTTTTTTTTTTGAACTGACTGGATCTAGGGTTAGCCCCCATTGAAGAAGAAGAGAAGCTTGAAGAAAATACGCGTAGATAAATGAAATTAGGCGGAGGGTAGGGCTGAATAGCTGGGTTTATATAGAGGGTTAGAGGTAGTGTAGATAGACCGTAGAATTAACGTGCGGAACAAATTATGGCCCAAAAAGCCCGCTATGTCTCCGGAACGAAATTTCGTAAATCTATATATCCAAATAGGTAATTTAAAATATTCTGAACGCGATGGGAAAAGTTTCACGTCCAAATTTGATCGTATGAAGAAGTTATGCTGAAAACAAAATTTCCAAATTGATTTCAAATTGATTTTATTAAAATTGATTTCAAGGCGTTTCACGCCCGTACGATCAAACGACAAGTCCGATCGATGCGAAACTTGAAACCCTATAATAATTCACCGATACGGATCCGATGAAACTGGTTTCGTCGAAATCCGAGTCCGTGGCCAAAATGGCTATTTTTAATATTCATTAAATAAATTATAAAAATCCAAATTTTATATTAAATTCTAAAATTGGCCAAATTTTATTTCTTATATGATTCGTAATCAATTGAAAAGATTTAACAGGCTTAGCTGTGAATTAAAAGTTGACAGTATATTAATTGCAATGTTAATTTCTACACTTTCTTATATTTAAGAATTTTATAAATTATATTCTCAAAACCCATACTTTAGATTTTTAAATCTTTATATTCTCAACTTTCACCTAAAATAAAGATGCCATAAACATTAGTTCCTGATTCACATCATTATTCTTTAAGTCTAATTTAAATCTCAATAACGTAGTATTTAACGTTAGAATCCATTTTATTATGCATAAATTCCAAATTTTACTGACCCAAATTTTCTTCTTTTCATTCCATATCAATTGTCAATCCTATAAGAAAAATTAACATTAGGTTCATACTTATTACAAATAACTCCAATTTCTTCCAAATAATAATTACATAACTATTAAATAATAAATCCATTTAATTGCAATAAATTCAATTGATTGCAATTAATTTCCAAATAAATTTGGATCTTTATTTGGTTATACAAAAAAATCCGTTATCACTTACCTAACAAAGTTATTATTACTTAAGATCTCATTGCATCCATATTTTTCACATTTTCATTTCCTGGTTTCTTTACTTCATTCTACGTAAATTATTAAAAATGGGATTTTCTTGGTTACATCTTATTTGCATTTAACATTACTCATTCACCAATTCATTTCACTTTAACTGCGGTAAATTGGCGGATAAATTGAATTTGATTCCCAAAATTTAAATTAACAAGCAACAAGAATAGGTAACACACAATAGTCGTTACGCTAAATTCTAGTCACCTAAATAAGCTTTTATTACTTTACAAAATGGAATAACTTTTGAACTCATAAATGTAATACCAAAACCGTTATAAATCCAATAAATTTCCAAGTTGTAGTTTGTACACATTTTACACAACTATTATGATTTCTCACAGAACGTTGAATTTATTAAATGTTATAATTTAATTCCCTTAATTGAATCAAATGCTTATAATTTTTACATTCTTACCATTCCTTCCCATTATAAATTCATTAACGGATTTACAAATCTCTATCTTCCAAACATTAAATAACCAAACTGATTACA
Organism: Allium cepa; assembly: GCA_030765085.1. Taxonomy (NCBI): domain Eukaryota; kingdom Viridiplantae; phylum Streptophyta; class Magnoliopsida; order Asparagales; family Amaryllidaceae; genus Allium; species Allium cepa. Next base: position 441,494,644 of record CM060929.1, read on the forward strand.
ACCACTGTTCTTATCAAATTTTCATAAATTTGTTCAAATCTATACTCTTTTTCCATATAAATAAATTTTATGTTACTACTAGATTTTTTTATCCACTACAGCCATTAAATTTTTTACTATCTACACTTATTACATCTTTGTATTAATGAATCCCATTCAAGTTAATATTTATATTAATATTCACAAATTCAACATTTATATGTTTCTTAAAATTAACTTTCAACCAAATGTGCCAATTTACATTTCATTTCCATTCAATATATATTCATTTTATTCCATTCATTCGGGTACTGCATTGAAATATATTTATTCTCTAATACTAACGTTATTATCATTAAATTATGATTGGATTCCAAGTTTTTATTCAATACCTTGAACAATAACTTACATATTAACCAAATCCTTCTTCTACTTAATTCAAATTGGATTATGTTCCAATTCCTATAACCTAGGTCTTGAGTCACCATTTACATAATTAAATTTATCGTTTATTTCAATCTTCATTTATAATTTAAAGTTCTACTAAACTAAATTACAAAACTTATGAAGTTTAACAAATTTAATCCACCAATTAAATCTTTCTGATGTTTATATATTGCAATTAAATTCAGTTATTATTTCGCTAATACTATTTTAATCAACTAATTATGACTTATAACCACAACACAAATCTTCGTTATTCTACCTATTGCCATATAACATTTCAATTGTTAAATCTTTAATCTCAGTTACTATATCCAACTCCTACATTTATTATAAATTAGATTAAAAATTATATTAAGTTAATCCATTTAATATTATCAAATTTAACGGGTCGTTACAATCTCCCTCACTCAAAACTTTTCGTCCCCGAAAAGGAAAAAAGAAGGGAGAAGGAAGAGTAAAACAGTACATCTTATTTCAAACATTAACTTATTGACAATATTACTAAATTAATTCCCTTATATAAAATATACCAGTTTTATAATCATTATATTCTTTTGTACTTAAATTATTAAAGTTGGGAAAATATTTTCACAAAATTCTAAGTCCAAAATTTACGGAAAATTTTGGCAGAGTCTCCTTTGTACGGAGAGACTCTGGAGAAAATATAATATCAAAATATACAAATATATTACATATATTATCAAAATATTATATCCCAAAACGGGAAAATTATGTAAAATAGCGCTAAAACGTAATCCGGAAACGTACCTATTTGTCGGGCAATATACGCTTATTATTTTGGAACCAAAAGCAGTAGCAGTTGCTTCCATCACCTGTATTCACTTATATAATCTAAAAGGTTAAATATTTATATGAAAGTGAAATGTTTAGGTGGTTTCGACCATTAATCAACCAATCAAATGCAACACCATAGATTTTTAACAAACAGCACACACCACAAACAAGCAACCATTAATCCATCAACCAATTTGTTGTTTGGGTTCAAACTTGAAATTTGTATGAAATGAAATTAACTATCAAGTGCATCCTTTACTCAACAGTCTTAGATGGAACAAGGATAGATTATTTATTCATCCAACAACTTCAAATTCCTTACCCAACAAACATAAATCAACAATAACAATTCAAACCAACAACCAAATTAACTTATTATACATTTATTTCATGCTTCGGTGGGTTGATTTTCTTTCTTTCATCCATGGAGGGATTTCTTTGTTTCTTACAATTTTATTTTCCATTTATTACAAAATTCATTATATTTGTATTCCAATTTATTGACTAAAGTATATATCATCTATTTATACTACTTACCTTTACTTATATAGTAAAATTTCCAATTTATCTTAAGCTTATACAATTAATTCTCATTACAATAGCAAATTAATAGAATAGCTTTTTTACCTTACTCTTCACTAGTAAGATTTCCCCTTACATTTTCCTACTAACATTTGCAACTTTTTATTATATGGTAAGTTATGTATGTTTTAAGAATGTAAGTGAAAATTTACAAGTTTCTTCTCCATTCCTTTAATTAATATATATTTGTTTTATAAATTACAATTTCAACTTACCTTTAATCTCATTCATTTATTTAATGTTGAAGTTTCCATTATATTTAATTACAGTAACCCTCTACTTACACTTAATTTATTAACCTTATAACTTGCATTCCTATAAGTGAAAGATTTTACTCATTCATTAACTATGGATTGCAGTCATTTATATTTTTCCTACTTTCAATTATATTAGAATAGGGGAAATTAAGGCGTACTTAAGTTAATAACCCTACAATCAAACTTTATAAATTAAGGAATTTCATTTTTTTACTTTCTTAAGGTTAAAATCACCTATTAATAATACAACCTTTAATTTTAGTAAAATTCCAATCATCACTTAAGTTAATACCATTAAATTCTTATTTATAACAGTAATTTATTGAATACTTCATTATTTCCAAAAATTCTACTTGCATAATATTCTATTCCACTCTTAATTTACATTTCAACTTTTTATACTTGGTAAGTTATTTATGTTAAAGAAAAAGCAAAAGAACTTATACAAGTTTAATCTCAACCTTTTTAATTCATTGATTACTTAACCTTTATTTCACTAACCTAAATTTTTTTTATTCCACTAAAATTTAACAATTAATTAATGGAAAATTTTTAGAATTAAATTCCGGGTCAAATTTCAATTTATTTTGAAATAATAGATAATTAATTTCTTACAACTTTTATATCTCAATTATATTTAAAACAAACAAATTCAGATATTTCCAACATAAATCTACAGTAGAATTTACTACAGTGGCATTTCCCCTTCGAAACTCGAAAATGAAAGTCGATGATGCGGCCGTCATCACCGAAATTATTTTCCAGCGACGGAGAGGAAAGTACAAACTTATTTTCTTCAAAATCCTCTTTAAACCAATTCTTTTGAATTATACTAAATATTTATATAAGAAAATATTTATGAACCAAATCATTATATTTCATAAATCCTTTGAAAGAAGATTTCAAAAATCCTGGACTTAAGCTCTAAAATCTCCAATTTGATTTATTATAATTTCAACTTAGCTTCAATTGTTATAAATATTTTTATTTCCTAACACCCAATCTATAGCAACCAAATATATATATATATATATATATATATATATATTTATATATAGAAAATATAATAGGCAAAATTATTTCATTCACCTATATTAAAAACAAATATTATGTCGGTCTGTCCTATTAAGTGTTTAGAAATCCCTATTGATGTCATAGCGTCCCATGCACCAACCAGAATTTATAAATACAAAGCGGAACAGATTAACACAATATCAAAATCTTTTTATAAAACTAACAAATACGCTCTCTCATATATATACGCTCAGTGACTCCCATAGGGTATTACTACCCTATTAATAAAGAGTCAGACCCCACAAAGCCAAGGTTTATCGCTAAACCAAAGCTTTGATACCAACTGTAACATCCCGCCTTTTCGCACACTTTAAACCGACACACGTGCCAAATAAAAGCATACGCAAGGGCGGATTGTTATGGGGTAAATAAGAAAAACGGAGAAGAAATAAAACAAAATAGAATCTCACAGCGGAAGGATAAAATATAATAATAAATATACAGTTCATAAACGGTTACAAATAGTTAATTCTTCCTTATACAATAAATATCAGAGTTACACATACCAATACAAACAATGCAGCGGAACAGTATGAGTGTGGTGCAATACTATAGATAATAATAATACGACTCCTTCGTCTTCGTCCTTCAAAGCTAAAGTCTTCGATCCTGAAACGCTCGGACTGACCCGAGCGAATTTGAAAAGACAAAAACACTCGAGTCAGAACTAAAAGATCTTATGTGAGTTAAATTAACAGAAATAAATATGAGTACAGTAACTCAAGAGATGCTCGGGATTTACATCTCCTAAGGATCCGTTAAACTATTTACTATGTAGTATATTGCGCTATTATAATAGTGACTATTTATAAAATAAACTTACTTTTTAATAGCGTTAAGGGGTTACCCATATAGCCCTTAACACAAATAATGCCAATAGTCTATACAGTACCGTAATACCTCCTGATCGGGAAGCTACCAGAGGATACTCCATAGGTACGACACAAATAGAAACTCGTAGTAAAGGCTCGGTATGGTAGGTGACACGGCACAACTAGGCAATGCCGGGTAGATATACCAATTGCTATCCAGGCTGGTGGAAACGCGTAGCCGCAGTTACCGCCCACCTCGGACTAACTCCCCAAAATCAAAATATAGAAGTGGCCACTGAATCAATCCAAAATCAAAGTATAATATCGAAGAGGAGGGTCCGATCAGAGGAATGACCTCATTGGCCTGAGAATCGCTCCTGTTTTAGCCACCTTATGCCAACTCACGGGAGTCGGGTCCACGTATTTACCTTACAGGAAACGTCACCACCACCTACTTCATTCTGGAATCTCCACCGCGTACACGGTTAGTCAAAGTGGTTTTCGGTATCGACAGAGAGTATGTCAGATATCCGATCCCGGTCTCTTTGCCAACCCATCGTTATTATAACACCGCGGTCATTTAAAAATAGGTTATACTTTAAAAATCAGAATAAACATTCCATTTCATAACCATGAATACGATATCATTTCAAAACCCAAAACCATATTTTATCACTTATCCCAAATATAATTCTTTTCCAAAATCATAATACTTTAAAATTTATAACGTCTGAAAACCAAATATTTGACTTATACTTTCAAAGCATAATATTTCGAAATTCATAATTTAAACCCATAACTTCTAAAACTGGAATGGTTCGGATATTCAACGGTATATAGAATAAATGGTTTAACTTTATGGTTACTTTGTAAAGAAAATAGTTTACATGGCTTTACAAATATAGTTCCTATTTAAAGTTTAAACCATAATTTAAATATCACTTCAAGTTCCAAAAACCCTTCAATTTCTATATATATAAATCCATTTGGAGTATTCATATTCAAACTAAAGTTGGACTTTATTCTTTCAACAAATTAAATGTTTATTATTTAGTCTTGAATATTCACGTAAAAATCCATAAATAAAACTCCAATTTCTAGTAAAAAAAAATATATAAATTTTTTTCAATTCAAATTATACTACAATATTCATTTCAATTTATCTTGGGAAAAACCCAATTATAAATATCATATCTTAAAATTTATAAACTTAACATTTAAACATATGATATAAATTATCACATTCCATTTTCTTAATTTTTTTTTCCATTTTTAATAAAGAGATTTATACACCTTTTAATTTCAAAATTTTCAACTTCATATGTATATATATGGAAGAATAATATTTATACAATATAAAATTTAAGATTATTATAAACCGTATTCCATCCAAACCATAGAAATCACACTTAAATAGTTATATATATACCGCGGTGCCTGTATATAATTTTCTATCCTATGGTCAAGTGATACGGATATTTATCATTTCAATCCGCAATTTAAAAGATATAAAATTTTGCGGTTATATATCATTTCAAACCACAATCCCGAATAAAATGAAATATGCATGATAATTTGCAATTTAATGATATACAATAAACATCCATTCATCAACATCATCCATCATCCAAATCACAATCATCAATCAATATCAGTCAATAGCAATATATATTTGAAAATATGTAGCAGGTAATAACTGGCAATTATATTCACATTAAATTTAACAACTATTAATCTACAGTTTATATTCAGTGATAAATTTTATAACTGTTAACTAGCAGTTTATATGCAAACAAATAAATTCTAACTGTCAATAAATATGCAATAAATAAATTAAAATAACAGTTAAATTAAATAAAATGCAATTTAACAGATATGATGAAATAAACATGCCAATTAGTCATAAATAAATTTCTATTCATTTCTAAAATTAATTTAACAAACATAAAAGCTTCTAGTAGTTGTGAGTGGGTTTAAACACTCACCTTTGGAATATAAATAGAATTTAAATTCAATTTAAACTCAAAATTTTGACGGTCCCCAAATCCATCCAAACAAGCGTCAAAACGTCAGAAATTCCGATACGATCCCAGCAAAACAAACCGCGCGTGAATCCGAGCTCGTATGCAAAAGTTATGAAAATTTGAAAAATGGAAAATTCTGGTCCTGTGTCGACTTCGGGTTCGACTTCGGTGCGCCGCCTCAATTTCCCGGTGCTTGCTTGGAGTTTTCTCCAAAACGACCCGGATCGACCAGAGTCATTTTCTTCCTGACCCGAAGTTGCTCTAGGGTTTTCTCCCCTGAAACCCGAAGCGCAACCAGAAGCTGCTGCAGATCCGAATTTTTTTTTTTTTTTTTAAATTTGAATTTTTTTTTTGAACTGACTGGATCTAGGGTTAGCCCCCATTGAAGAAGAAGAGAAGCTTGAAGAGAATACGCGCAGATAAATGAAATTAGGCGGAGGCTAGGGCTGAATAGCTGGGTTTATATAGAGGGTTAGAGGTAGTGTAGATAGACCGTAGAATGAACGTGCGGAACAAACTATGGCCCAAAAAGTCCGCTATGTCTCCGGAACGAAATTTCGTAAATCTATATATCCAAATAGGTAATTTAAAATATTCTGAACGCGATGGGAAAAGTTTCACGTCCAAATTTGATCGTATGAAGAAGTTATGCTGAAAACAAAATTTCCAAATTGATTTCAAATTGATTTTATTAAAATTGATTTCAAGGCGTTTCACGCCCGTACGATCAAACGACAAGTCCGATCGATGCGAAACTTGAAACCCTATAATAATTCACCGATACGGATCCGATGAAACTGATTTCGTCGAAATCCGAGTCCGTGGCCAAAATGGCTATTTTTAATATTCATTAAATAAATTATAAAAATCCAAATTTTATATTAAATTCTAAAATTGGCCAAATTTTATTTCTTATATGATTCGTAATCAATTGAAAAGATTTAACAGGCTTAGCTGTGAATTAAAAGTTGACAGTATATTAATTGCAATGTTAATTTCTACACTTTCTTATATTTAAGAATTTTATAAATTATATTCTCAAAACCCATACTTTAGATTTTTAAATCTTTATATTCTCAACTTTCACCTAAAATAAAGATGCCATAAACATTAGTTCCTGATTCACATCATTATTCTTTAAGTCTAATTTAAATCTCAATAACGCAGTATTTAACGTTAGAATCCATTTTATTATGCATAAATTCCAAATTTTACTGACCCAAATTTTCTTCTTTTCATTCCATATCAATTGTCAATCCTATAAGAAAAATTAACATTAGGTTCATACTTATTACAAATAACTCCAATTTCTTCCAAATAATAATTACATAACTATTAAATAATAAATCCATTTAATTGCAATAAATTCAATTGATTGCAATTAATTTCCAAATAAATTTGGATCTTTATTTGGTTATACAAAAAAATCCGTTATCACTTACCTAACAAAGTTATTATTACTTAAGATCTCATTGCATCCACATTTTTCACATTTTCATTTCCTGGTTTCTTTACTTCATTCTACGTAAATTATTAAAAATGGGATTTTCTTGGTTACATCTTATTTGCATTTAACATTACTCATTCACCAATTCATTTCACTTTAACTGCGGTAAATTGGCGGATAAATTGAATTTGATTCCCAAAATTTAAATTAACAAGCAACAAGAATAGGTAACACACAATAGTCGTTACGCTAAATTCTAGTCACCTAAATAAGCTTTTATTACTTTACAAATTGGAATAACTTTTAAACTCATAAATGTAATACCAAAACCGTTATAAATCCAATAAATTTCCAAGTTGTAGTTTGTACACATTTTACACAACTATTATGATTTCTCACAGACCGTTGAATTTATTAAATGTTATAATTTAATTCCCTTAATTGAATCAAATGCTTATAATTTTTACATTCTTACCATTCCTTCCCATTATAAATTCATTAACGGATTTACAAATCTCTATCTTCCAAACATTAAATAACCAAACTGATTACAACCACTGTTCTTATCAAATTTTCATAAATTTGTTCAAATCTATACTCTTTTTCCATATAAATAAATTTTATGTTACTACTAGATTTTTTTATCCACTACAGCCATTAAATTTTTTACTATCTACACTTATTACATCTTTGTATTAATGAATCCCATTCAAGTTAATATTTATATTAATATTCACAAATTCAACATTTATATGTTTCTTAAAATTAACTTTCAACCAAATGTGCCAATTTACATTTCATTTCCATTCAATATATATTCATTTTATTCCGTTCATTCGGGTACTGCATTGAAATATATTTATTCTCTAATACTAACGTTATTATCATTAAAGTATGATTGGATTCCAAGTTTTTATTCAATACCTTGAACAATAACTTACATATTAACCAAATCCTTCTTCTACTTAATTCAAATTGGATTATGTTCCAATTCCTATAACCTAGGTCTTGAGTCACCATTTACATAATTAAATTTATCGTTTATTTCAATCTTCATTTATAATTTAAAGTTCTACTAAACTAAATTACAAAACTTATGAACTTTAACAAATTTAATCCACCAATTAAATCTTTCTGATGTTTATATATTGCAATTAAATTCAGTTATTATTTCATTAATACTATTTTAATCAACTAATTATGACTTATAACCACAACACAAATCTTCGTTATTCTACCTATTGCCATATAACATTTCAATTGTTAAATCTTTAATCTCAGTTACTATATCCAACTCCTACATTTATTATAAATTAGATTAAAAATTATATTAAGTTAATCCATTTAATATTATCAAATTTAACGGGTCGTTACAAGCAGCTGGGATGAAATGAAAAATTATGTGAGGTTTGAATTTGTAGGAGAATATTGGGTTGCTTTGTATGCAAGGAAATGGTGAATGAGATCAGGGAACAAATATATGCAGAGGTTATTGATTTTTCCAGAGGAGATTTTTTTTCCGTGAATTAAGTGTAGATAAATGGTAAGGTAGGATAAATTTCGAAGCTAAAATGCACATTCTTTTTTATTTCTTCTCAGAGCATATTTGCGTGATTTAAGGTGAACAAAAATAGGAAGGAAATAAATTTTTAAATTAACTACACGGTGGCTTGGATTTACACAAAGAAACAGACAGGAATATTAGGCAACATTTGTACACGTTTCTTTTCTCCTTTAAAATTTTTGGAAATAATTACGTTTATTAAAAAGAAGAAACGGTAAAGTTTTGGCAAAGATTTTATGACAAATTTAAACAGATATTGAATGCGTTGATAAATTTTTGGCAAAGATAAAATTTTTATTTGAACGTGTAAAAGAAGGAAGCTGCATGATTTTCCTTTGATTTTTCAGAAATCTCGTTCTACAGGTGAGGAAATAAATTTTTTCATTGATTGCAAACGTTTCCAGTGGCAAGCGTTTTATTTTGTAAATGCATTCTTACGTGCACGAATTTAGGAAGAGGAAAAACAAAATATCTAGGAAATATTTGCTCTTGCTTTAAATAAGAAGTAAATGTGACTGGGGTGGAGAAACAGCAAGAATTTATTGCTGAGAATGATAAAAGGAAATCACAGATTATATACCTATTAACCAAATGAAGTTGTACATGGATTTGAAATTTTTATAATCAGCATTGATTTATAAAGAAACAGCAAAGTTTTACTAGACAAAGATTTATACCAAATTTAAAGCAAATTGAATGCGTTGGTTTTTATTATCAATACGTTTTCCTATATACGTTATTTATACCATTAAATATCGTACCCTCTTAAATGCGAAATTATCAGTTTATTAATATGCTATAAATTCTTAACATTTATTACTAAATTAAAAAGATAAAAGTTTGGTTACATCTCTCTCTGATTCTTATAACCATTAAAAGGCGATTTATTATCCAAATGGACCAAATATTACAAATTTTTAAAGCAAGTATATAATCCAATTTTTATTTAAATTCCAATTAGAGTTATCCTTAAACAAAGTGAAACTTTCATTTATTCTTTAGCATTTTGGAAATGATTTGATCAAACTAAAATATATATAAATTGGGAATTAAATTTTACTGGAAAGAGAAAAATAACGTAAGAAATATGGGTAAAGAGAAAAACGCATATGAAATAGGCAAGTAGATAGGAGAATGGATACTGCGCATGACTGAGATTTAGGAGAAAATTGTGTTTTGAAAAAATGCAAGAAATAATTTTTGTTGAATGGCAAAAATCAATGGAAATCAACTTTTTAAAGCAATGCATTGAATTAGAGGCAACATACTTGATTTGAACGCTAGACAATTCCTTCCCTCTAAAACACATGCCACTGATAAATTTACTCATTTACAACTAAGGTCATATTTTTAAGAATGTGTACCATAGCCATAATTTTTATGCCCAAAATATACCGAAATAACAGATTAAAATTCTATACGTTTTCTTATATATATACGGTATTTATTCCCTCAATTTACGCGCCCTTTAAACGCGTAATTACCCAGTTCATTTATACACTATAAAAATTTAAAATTTACTACTTAAATGGAATAAAATTTGTTTACATTTTTTTCTTCTGATCTATTTACCATTGACAAGGAAATGTATTATTCAAAATATTACTTAACTTTAAAAGGTAGATAATCCATTTTATAGCTAAGGTAAAAATTATTGTGTTGTTTTAACAGTCCAGAAAAATAGAAAATTGGCGAACGTTTATAAAATTAAACAAAGAAAAGTGTTGATTCTTAGAGTAAAGAAACGGAAAAGAATATTTGATTTGAACGTTATTGAAAAATCAATGGGTTTTATTTATTAAATAAGTGGAGTCAACGGAAAGAAAATTTATTCCTTTCCCACTTAAAATGCATGTATACTGATTTATTTGATTATTTATATCCAAGGTAATAAATTTAGACGCGTGAAAAACCGATGCAAAACACGCGCCCAGTTTTATAATAAAAGTGACGCTTTTTAAATTTACGCGTTCTCTTTTGTAGTAAATATACGTTAAAAATATTCCATCAATAACACGCATTTTAAACGCGTAATTAAATAGTTTATTTATACACTAATTTTTTTTTCAAATCTTATTTCTTAATCAAAACTTGATTTTGCTAGAAATTAAGTTATTTACCATCTTTGACAAAAAACCTAAATTTCCAATTAAAGTTAATTCTTAACCACGTCAAAATTTCAGAGATCTTATTATTTAATTAAAAATTTGGTCAATTGTTTTTTTTATAATCACTTTAAAATTTAGATTTTTATATAATAAACCCCAAAGTTTTAAAAATACAAGTGAAAAATACTTGTTAAAAATTTGGGCTATTACAGACAACTAGCAATTACAACTAAAAATAACCTAAAAGATATAATTGCTGGGAGCTTCCCTTCATCATTAACTGGTGTTAATGATGTCCTGGCTAAATCTCTCATTACTTAATGAAGATGGACATTTCTTGTAACATCTCAAAATTTTATAGTTTTAATTGTCAATATTTAATTAATTTTAAATATTTAAATAATTGGTGTTTAAAAATATAAATAACTTATATTTAAATATATGGATTATTTAAATATATGGATAATTTAAATATTTGAATTCTGAATTAAAATATTAATTAAATGGATTTAATAGTCTTATTTAACTCTTTTTTTAATTAACACATGATAATGGTGGACTCACTATGTAAATTTATTTGAAATAATAAATAGTTTGAATAATGTAACAAACCGAGATTTTGCAGTAATTTATAATCGTTATCAAACGAATAATCTGTGGGTTAAGTGCTGTTGGGCTTTAAATATTGAATATTGGCCCATTCTCTTTATTTTGGGCTGTGATATTATCTAAGGGAATGACCGTCCCCCTCTCCCTTCATTTGGTTCGCATGCCCTAACTTAAAATAAAAGAAGAAAAAAAAAATAAAAAAAAATGGCGGCATCGTCTCGTGTTCGTTTCGCTGCTCCAAATTAGGGCTTCGCTCTTTCTCGTTCGTTCCTTAAAATTTAGGGCATTATAGTTGCTCGTCTCAGAGATACACGCGGCTGCTTGGTTTCGTTCGTCTTTGAGTACCAATCGATGGATCTGTGCTTGTCAAACCAGGTGAGTGATTTCGATTTTCACTCACATCTAGTTCAAGTCTTAGCGAGTTTTTGAATTTGCGATTTCGTGTTTTCCTCGGCTCGATTTCTATTTGACTTCGGTCACTTTGTTTTTTTTATGAAATTACTAAATTCTTGATTTCCAAGACTATGACTTTGTTTACTATTGAGTTCTTTGATGATGAGGTTGATTCGTTTGTACACGAGTGTGGCCATTAGCTGTCGAACTTCGGCTTCAACTCGAATTTTGTTTTCACTATTTAAATTGCAGTCCTCAGGTTGATAACATATATGTATGTCATTGGCCCTTTGTATATGGCAGCATTGTATTCCTAGCATTATCTTCACAGTAACCATATGTTGGTTATGTTTTCATTGCATATCTGCGCTGGGTTAAATTTGGGTTTCCCTGGGATTGTTCAGTATCGAGTACATGTTATGGCCATTCACTTGAATTAAATTGCATCCATTTGATGCTATGTTTCAAGTGGGTTGCGATTCAATGTTTCATTCTGGTATATGCACTTGAGTCTGTTTTAATTTGCCTGTTTGGTCTTGCATCTTGATTCATGTAAATTGTCACTGCATCATGTATGACATAGTTGCAATTGAGTTGTTTCTGTTGCCTTGGACTGTGCCATCACGTTTATGTGCATTTTCTATTTAAGTTTGTAATCTCCAGCTATGTAGGGTTTACTGATGCCTTTGCTCCATGAATTCATGCCTCATTAATGCAGTAAGATTGTTCTCCTGTTGAGTTCTTTGGTTGGCTGCATTTGGTTGGTTCTCGGCCTATTGTACATTTTGACATTGTACGTACATGAAGTTGTTCCTTGGTTTTGAATCTGTTGGAGTTGCAGTATGTTTATGTGATGTTGCCTCTGTGTATTTGTAGCAATAACATGTTGCACTGTTCTCTGTTTGGTGCCTCACTTCCATTTTGTCGCCTCTGACTTCATCATTGCCATTTGAGTTATGTTGCTGTCATTTTCTGGTCATGTCTGTAGCTTTGTTGGTGTTGTTGCTTGAGTCTGCATATTGTAGCCTTGGTTCATTTGTTGTGTGATCTGGTTCTCGGCCTTGAGTGTGCTTTTAGCATTGCTCTGGGTCATGTTGATTTCTTCTGGTCTGTAGCTCATTTGCATACATTATCTCTTTTGTATATGTACTCAGTTTGACTTACATTAAAATCTGGTCTTATTTGTTTCTATAGTTGGTCTGACCTGCACTTTACTTGAATTTGGTAAGTGTTGGCATTGGGATGTATTTGGCCTTGAGTATGATCGTTGCACTATCCAGTTTACAGTGCATACTAGTTATATTTTGTTCATCATACTCCTTCGGGTTGAGCATTTATATCTGCAGTCCTCACTGCAATCTTGGCCTATATATCGAGTTGTTTTCATTTTGCACATGAATATAACCATTTATATCTGCTGCACTGTGCATCTGCACTTATATACTTCATTATTGGTGCCACCGCATGTTTCAGTATGTTTATGGATTTGGGTTGTAGCCTTTTTTAGTTGTGTTCCTCTTGGGTGATTTCCAGTCTAGTTTTCTATTGTGCATCCCCGTGTGCTTCGATCTGTAGCTTGGTTCCTTGACTTGTTGCATACAGTAGTTGCTCCATTTCATCTTCACTAGAATCAGTTGTTGTAAGAGCTTGAGCCTAGCTCCATTTTGATCATGTATGATCTGGTTATCTTGTCTTGACTTCATCGGTGTTGGGTCACTTCGACCTGATCGGTAGCTTGAGCTACTATCTTGCATTGACATTGACCACTGGATTATATTTGCATTTTGTTGTTTTCAAAATTCACTTGAGTTGAATCCGGTACTTCGGGTTTGACCTTGTGCTCGTTTGTGAATCTTCATTGGGTACACCATCACTGTAGTGGCAAGGCAGTGCACGCAAGCGTGAACTGCAGCCACACGGTATTCATTGGGTACATCATCACTGTAGTGGCAAGGCAGTGCACGCAAGCGTGAACTGCAGCCACACGGTATTTCTTTTATTGATATTTCAATTACTTTTGATCCATTGATCCTTTGCGTATTTTATATGCCGTATTGGCGAGGCAGTGCACGCGTGCGTGTACTGCAGCCAATCGGTTTTGATGTTGTTAAGTGACACTTCAATTATTGAATTGATTTGATTTAATTTAATCATTTTGTGTTAATTGCCAATTAGGCAATTCTGATGTTTTCTTTTAAATATATCTTCATTGATATTCTTTTCATTCATCTTTGTTGATATTTTGAATCTGCTGATTTGTTGTTTAACACTGTTACGTGTTATATTTACCGTTATCCGATTCTCTTCTAGAAGGGTCGGATAGACGGAATTTACTGTGACAGCCGTCTATTCATATTTAATTATTATTGCTTCTGTGCACTAATAACTGAGTTTGAATTAGACTGACCCGTGTATTATTTTCTTTTGAATATAATACTCGGGTCAGGCCGAGTATTTACAGGTTGTTGATATTTTACTTTGGGTTGCTGTTAGAGCTATGAAGTCTTTTCACTTCTCTTGGAGTAGTCGTCGTTATTGTAGTAGTCTTGTATAGGATGTTGTATATTCATGTATATTATTCACGATAATGTACTTGTTTATGTAGCTTCCAGAGTCGACAGTTGTAGTTGTGTCATATGTATTGTATTCATGTATATCAACTGACATCAGTTATATATATATATATATATATATATGAGACTTTCTGTTATATCTGTGTTCCGCATTTACATTATCTGTGTTATTATTATATATATTGTCCTAAACTATTATGAACCATCGTAGTTCGTTTTATACTGGAATTGGGTATGTCGATGGGAGTAAATAAATAAGAGATGAAAAATAAAAATATATACCACTCCTATCGAGATAACCAATACTAGTGTAAGGCCTAACTACGGATGGCCGCTCCTATCCAGCCTTATTCTTCATAATAATAGACAGTATTTCTTTTAATACTCTTTATTATTATGAGCATAGAGGTGGGGCGTCACAGTTGGTATCAGAGCTTGGGGTTTATGGACATAATATAAAACATAACTTAGATGGAACAGGTGTTACAACTATTAGTCGATATTTTATATGTGCTTTGAGTCAAAACTAAAGTTTTGAAATTTTGATAAATTTTTTTTATAGATTTATTTAAAAATAAAAGTTGATTTGGGTTTTGATGATTGATTGATTTGTGCTTTGTTTATCAGAGTGCGCAGCGAAAACAGTGTGACTGCTTCGCTGAGTACAGATGATAATTATTTTGATTTAAAAATCAAAGTAGGAAATTGAAATAAATTTCATTTGTTGTTTACATAGCTGTGTTTATTTTGTTTTCTTTAAAATTTCGAATCCGATTTGAGGATTCGAAGCGATTGCAGCTATGTGGTTTTGTTGAAATTTTGCTGGTTTCCTTTGATGCTAATCACACGTTGATTAGATTTTGCTGTTTTGAATTATCTTCATTGAAGATATATTCAAATGATTTCTTTGTTCATTTTGTAGTGTACGTGCAAAATTCAAGCTGCACGTTACTGCATTAATTTTACGTTGAACCGGTGCTTGGTTATGAAATGTATTTTGTTGCCGTTATTCTTATAACGGGCTTTTCACACCAATGCTATATTTTGAAGCACGGTGTTTTGTTGACATATTTCAATGAATGAAAATTCACTGATATTATATTTTGATGCAAATTATTTTGATGATATTTTGACATTTAAAAACTACTGTCGCCTTGACTTCAGTAACTGTCAAATTTTAAAGTGGATTTTCAAGCGGCTATCCCGCAATGCTGATTTTGAGATTAGTTTTATGTTGTTTTGAGAAGTACCATTTTCTTGTTGAAATTGCTACTTATGTTGCTGATTTAATCACGTGATTATAAAAAGCGTTTTAAAATAAAAATTGTTTTCAATTTTTTTTCCAGTTTACGTTTTCAAAGGAATGAGAAAGAGATTTAAATGATTCAGCAAAATCGAGGACAATGAACCCTTTCTTTTACTGATTCACTTAATTCCGGACTTATTCGTTTGAGAATGTAGATTAATACTTTTATGAAATAAATGAAATTATTTTCAGAAGTATTGCATTTTGCGCTTTCAAAAGAATGAGGAAGCGATTTAAACGTTTCAGCAAAATCGAGGACTATGACCCCTTTCTTTTACTGATTCGCTTAATTTCGGACTTGTCCGTTTGAGAATGTGAAATGTTATTTTTGGAATACACGATTTTGCACGTTCAAGGAAACGATGAAGAGAATCAAACGATTTAGTAAAACACGTGGTATGGGACATGTGCGTTTGCTATTTCGGTTAATTCCGGAATCGTTAATTGAATATATGATGATTTTCGTGTGCTTTCGAGCCACTATGTTGGACCTTCGGGTCATATGTTGGACCTTCAGGTCAATACCAGTACCGGACCTTCGGGTCATTTGTTGGGCGCCAAAATTATGTTGGGTACTTGGTAGGCTTCGGCCATATGTTGATGCACGTGCGGCGTAGCTAAAACTCGCCATTTGTTGGGATCGATCCACCTATTATGTTGATTTTCTTGATTATCCTAATTGATTTCTAGATATTTGTTGTTTCCAATTATCTGCAGGTAATTGGATATTTGTTGATATGAGTTCTAATTATCGTTTTTGATAACTACTTATTTGTTGATTTGATTATCATTTTTGATAATCGAATATTTGTTGATTTGATTATCGTTTTTGATAATCGAATAATTGTTGATTTGTTGATTTGATTATCGTTTTTGATAATCGAATATTTGTTGATTTGATTATCGTTTTTGATAATCGAATAATTGTTGATTTGTTGATTTGATTATCGTTTTTGATAATCGAATATTTACTGATTTGATTATCATTTTTGATAATCGAATATTTGTTGATTTGATTACCGTTTTTGATAATCGAATATTTATTGATTTGATTATCGTTTTTGATAATCGAATATTTGTTGATTTGATTATCGTTTTTGATAATCGAATAACTGTTGATTTGTTGATGTGATTATCGTTTTTGATAATCGAATATTTGTTGATTTGAGATTTGATTATCGTTTTGATAATCGAATATTTATTGATTTGATTATCATTTTTAATAATCGAATATTTGTTGATATGAGTTCTAATTATCGTTTTTGATAATTAGATATTTGTTGATTTGATTATCATTTTTGATAATCGAACATTTGTTGATTTGATTATCGTTTTTGATAATCGAATAATTGTTGATTTGATTATCGTTTTCGATAATCGAATATTTGTTGATTTGATTATCGTTTTTGATAATCGAATAATTGTTGATTTGTTGATATGATTATCGTTTTTGATAATCGAATATTTGTTGATTTGATTATCATTTTTGATAATCGAATATTTGTTGATTTGATTATCGTTTTTGATAATCGAATAATTGTTGATTTGTTGATTTGATTATCATTTTTGATAATCGAATATTTGTTGATTTGATTATCGTTTTTGATAATCGAATAATTGTTGATTTGTTGATTTGATTATCGTTTTTGATAATCGAATATTTGTTGATTTGATTACCTTTTTGATAATCGAATATTTGTTGATTTGATTATCGTTTTTGATAATCGAATAATTGTTGATTTGTTGATGTGATTATCATTTTTGATAATCGAATAATTGTTGATTTGATTATCGTTTTTGATAATCGAATATTTGTTGATTTGATTATCGTTTTTGATAATCGAATATTTGTTGATTTGATTATCGTTTTTGATAATCGAATAATTGTTGATTTGTTGATGTGATTATCGTTTTTGATAATCGAATATTTGTTGATTTTTGATTATCGTTTTTGATAATCAAATATTTGTTGATTTGAGATTTGATTATCGTTTTTGATAATCGAATATTTGTTGATTTGAGATTTGATTATCGTTTTGATAATCGAATATTTATTGATTTGATTATCGTTTTTAATAATCGAATATTTGTTGATATGAGTTCTGATTATCATTTTGATAATCAGATATTTGTTGATTTGATTATCGTTTTTGATAATCCGATATTAGTTGATTTGTTGATTTAATGGTTTGAGATTTCTGATTATCGCTTGTGATAATTAGATATTTGAGATTTAATTATCGCTTTTGATAATTAAATATTTGCTGATTTGAAATTTAATTATCGCTTTTGATAATTAAATATTTGCTGATTTGAGATTTAATTATCGCTTTTGATAATTAAATATTTGCTGATTTGAGAATTCTGATTATCGTTTTTGATAATTAGATTGTGTTGATGATTTGTGAATTTCTTTTATTGAAAATTAAAAGGTTTCTTTGGCGTTTGTATTCCCGACTTTATTTTTCCAGCTTAACCAGTTTATGTTAGAAAAATAAACTGTTAACGACGACCTTAATTATGAAAATTGCGGGGACGCAATTTTTATAAGTAGGGGAGTCTGTAACAACCCGAGATTTCGCAGTGATTTATAATCGTTATCAAACGAATAATCTGTGGGTTAAGTGCTGTTGGGCTTTAAATATTGAATATTGGCCCATTCTCTTTATTTTGGGCTGTGATATTATCTAAGGGAATGACCGTCCCCCTCTCCCTTCATTTGGTACGCATGCCCTAATTTAAAATAAAAGAAGAAAAAAAATATTAAAAAAAATGGCGGCATCGTCTCGTGTTCGTTTCGCTGCTCTAAATTAGGGCTTCGCTCTTTTACGTTCGTTCCTTAAAATTTAGGGCATTGTAGTTGCTCGTCTCAGAGATACACGCGGCTGCTTGGTTTCGTTCGTCTTTGAGTACCAATCGATGGATCTGTGCTTGTCAAACCAGGTGAGTGATTTCGATTTTCACTCACATCTAGTTCAAGTCTTAGCGAGTTTTTGAATTTGCGATTTCGTGTTTTCCTCGGCTCGATTTCTATTTGACTTCGGTCACTTTGTTTTTTTATGAAATTACTAAATTCTTGATTTCCAAGACTATGACTTTGTTTACTGTTGAGTTCTTTGATGATGAGGTTGATTCGTTTGTACACGAGTGTGGCCATTAGCTGTCGAACTTCGGCTTCAACTCGAATTTTGTTTTCACTATTTAAATTGCAGTCCTCAGGTTGATAACATATATGTATGTCATTGGCCCTTTGTATATGGCAGCATTGTATTCCTAGCATTATCTTCACAGTAACCATATGTTGGTTATGTTTTCATTGCATATCTGCGCTGGGTTAAATTTGGGTTTCCCTGGGATTGTTCAGTATCGAGTACATGTTATGGCCATTCACTTGAATTAAATTGCATCCATTTGATGCTATGTTTCAAGTGGGTTGCGATTCAATGTTTCATTCTGGTATATGCACTTGAGTCTGTTTTAATTTGCCTGTTTGGTCTTGCATCTTGATTCATGTAAATTGTCACTGCATCATGTATGACATAGTTGCAATTGAGTTGTTTCTGTTGCCTTGGACTGTGCCATCACGTTTATGTGCATTTTCTATTTAAGTTTGTAATCTCCAGCTATGTAGGGTTTACTGATGCCTTTGCTCCATGAATTCATGCCTCATTAATGCAGTAAGATTGTTCTCCTGTTGAGTTCTTTGGTTGGCTGCATTTGGTTGGTTCTCGGCCTATTGTACATTTTGACATTGTACGTACATGAAGTTGTTCCTTGGTTTTGAATCTGTTGAAGTTGCAGTATGTTTATGTGATGTTGCCTCTATGTATTTGTAGCAATAGCATGTTGCACTATTCTCTGTTTGGTGCCTCACTTCCATTTTGTCGCCTCTGACTTCATCATTGCCATTTGAGTTATGTTGCTGTCATTTTCTGGTCATGTCTGTAGCTTTGTTGGTGTTGTTGCTTGAGTCTGCATATTGTAGCCTTGGTTCATTTGTTGTGTGATCTGGTTCTCGGCCTTGAGTGTGCTTTTAGCATTGCTCTGGGTCATGTTGATTTCTTCTGGTCTGTAGCTCATTTGCATACATTATCTCTTTTGGATATGTACTCAGTTTGACTTACATTAAAATCTGTTCTTATTTGTTTCTATAGTTGGTCTGACCTGCACTTTACTTGAATTTGGTAAGTGTTGGCATTGGGATGTATTTGGCCTTGAGTATGATCGTTGCACTATCCAGTTTACAGTGCATACTAGTTATATTTTGTTCATCATACTCCTTCGGGTTGAGCATTATATCTGCAGTCCTCACTGCAATCTTGGTCTATATATCGAGTTGTTTTCATTTTGCACATGAATATAACCATTTATATCTGCTGCACTGTGCATCTGCACTTATATACTTCATTATTGGTGCCACCGCATGTTTCAGTATGTTTATGGATTTGGGTTGTAGCCTTTTTTAGTTGTGTTCCTCTTGGGTGATTTCCAGTCTGGTTTTCTATTGTGCATCCCCATGTGCTTCGATCTGTTGCTTGGTTCCTTGACTTGTTGCATACAGTAGTTGCTCCATTTCATCTTCACTAGAATCAGTTGTTGTAAGAGCTTGAGCCTAGCTCCATTTTGATCATGTATGATCTGGTTACCTTGTCTTGACTTCATCGGTGTTGGGTCACTTCGACCTGATTGGTAGCTTGAGCTACTATCTTGCATTGACACTGACCACTGGATTACATTTGCATTTTTTTGTTTTCAAAATTCACTTGAGTTGAATCCGGTACTTCGGGTTTGACCTTGTGCTCGTTTGTGAATCTTCATTGGGTACACCATCACTGTAGTGGCAAGGCAGTGCACGCAAGCGTGAACTGTAGCCACACGGTATTCATTGGGTACATCATCACTGTAGTGGCAAGGCAGTGCACGCAAGCGTGAACTACCGCCACACGGTATTGCTTTTATTGATATTTCAATTACTTTTGATCCATTAATCCTTTGCGTATTTTATATGCCGTATTGGCGAGGCAGTGCACGCGTGCGTGTACTGCAGCCAATCGGTTTTGATGTTGTTAAGTGACACTTCAATTATTGAATTGATTTGATTTAATTTAATCATTTTGTGTTAATTGCCAATTAGGCAATTCTGATGTTTTCTTTTAAATATATCTTCATTGATATTCTTTTCATTCATCTTTGTTGATATTTTGAATTTGCTGATTTGTTGTTTAACACTGTTACGTGTTATATTTACCGTTATCCGATTCTCTTCTAGAAGGGTCGGATAGACGGAATTTACTGTGACAGCCATCTATCCATATTTAATTTTATTGCTTCTGTGCACTAATAACTGAGTTTGAATTAGACTGACCCGTGTATTATTTTCTTTTGAATATAATACTCGGGTCAGACCGAGTATTTACAGGTTGTTGATATTTTACTTTGGGTTGCTGTTAGAGCTATGAAGTCTCTTCACTTCTCTTGGAGTAGTCGTCGTTATTGTAGTAGTCTTGTATAGGATGTTGTATATTCATGTATATTATTCACGATAATGTACTTGTTTATGTAACTTCCTGTGACGACCCGGAATTTTTAGACATTTGAAATGGGAATATTTAATTAATTTTAAATATTCGAAAGTTAATTTTTAACTTGAATTTCAAATGTCAATATTTATTGGATAATTAAATATTGAATTTAATTATCAGAATTGGGTATATTATTGAATCTGGGATGTTGAGCCTGATAAAAACAATTTGAAAGCTTGTAAAATTTATATTGATAATTCTGAAGATAATAGAAGATGTAAAATTGAAATTAATAATGGTTTGTTCAGTTTTAAAATTTATATCGTTTAAATTGAATTTAGAAACAGCCTTCCGAGGCGCAGTCTCGGAACCCGATGGAACCAGTTCCATTGGATCCGTAATATTGAATTATTATCGGATTTCAAATTTCGGAGTGATTGGAGTTGTGTTGTGAGCATACGATATGTAAATGCATAGAAATGTACACCGAGACAAATTGAATCTAAATAAATACGTTTGCTTTTCCTTTATCCGACCACAAGTACACTTCGCCCCCATTGTGTCTCGTTCGTACCCCTCTTATTTTCTTCCTTATCTCCTCTTCTCAGAATGGCCGAAGTCATTCTTTCGTTCGAAATTTAATCCCGTCCTCCTTCATTTAAATCGAAGGCAATTAGTTCCTCTTCAAACTAAATCATGACCGAAGCGTAAAGGGGGATAATCATTATCTTCTCGTCGAAAAAAAAAAATCGAAGTTAGTTCGAAAATGGCGAGCCATTCCTCCTTCGTTCAGGTCAGTTCTTGTGCGGGCATCAAGGCAAGTTTCGCGGCCAGAGCAAGTTCGATGGCGTGCGTACGGAGTTTGTAGGGCTCGCGAGTTGGGTTCGATCAAGGGAGGGGAGCAACTCGATCTGGGTCGAGTTCGATGAGGCCTACAGCTCGATGGTAGGCTCGATTTCGAATCGCGAGGAGCATCGCAAGTTCGAAGGGGAGGGGTTTGACTGCATCGAGTCTGGTCGAGCGTGCGAGGTCCGTTGGTATCGTGGTGGCGATTTCAGTGGCAACGTGAGGGTGTGCTCGGGTCTGATAAGTAAGGTAATTCAAAATTTATTTTTTTTAGTTAAATAAATTTAAAACTCTTTTAATCCCAATTGTCCATTTATCAAGTATCAGCATATATATATGTCTATAACTCAGTATGTTATTTTCAGTAAAAGAAAAAAAAATGTTCACTGTTTAATTTTAACATTTTAGAAGTTAAATTTATATGTACACACTAGAAATTTATATAAGGCTTGGGAAGGAAATTTTATAAGGATTGGTGATAAAATTGAACAGTTGATTTATTTGGTTACTAAAAGAACAAAAAGGGAAAAGAGGAGAATTAGTTTAAAACTAATTAATAGTTAAATTTAATAAATTGTCTGACTAATTCAAATATTTATAAATTATATAAATATTTTATCCTATTAGTTATTTAAAGAGAAATGGGTTGATGATTAAACTATTTTAATTAACTTATTTAAGTATTGGGTTGCTAAGGATAATTTGTTAAAGAAATTTTGGTTTAAAAATCTAAAATTAAATTATAAATTAAAATAAACAAGTAAATGTTAGTCAATTATTGGATTAATTCAAGTATTAATAAAATCATCTAATGTGTGACAAGGTCAAAATCTGATAGAAGCAAGCCGGATTGGGTCGGATTGCAAAACAAAAATCAAAGGTGAGTTAATCTCACTCAGTTAAATTTAAATTTAAATTTAATGGTAAAATTTAAATAATTGTTGGATGGTTGAATTGATTGATGTGATATAGTATGATATTTTGGAACTGGTATATTATGTTGTGCTAACGTCTGTGGATGCAGGGAAACAGGTTGGAGGGATCCAACTGGATCCCTCAACATTTATTTAAATTATTTAATACCCTCTGATGTGATTATTTTATATTCTATGTTGAATATTACTGATAATTGGAAGTATTGAATGCTATGGCTTGGTTGATATGATTGGGTATGATGAATTACCAAAAAGTATAAGTTTGATTTTGGAAATGAAAATAAAGAAGTGAAATTGCAAGTAAAATAATTATAGAATAAATTTAAGAATGACTTGGAAAAAGAAATAAAGTGACCTTAAAATTCTAATAAGTGAATCTTGAAATGGAAAGGAAAATTTAAATAAACAGAAAGTTAATGAATTTTAAAATGCAGTATTATTAACTAAAAGAACAAACATTTATTTAGAATTTAAGATTTGGGTTATTGAAAGAGTAAAGAAGAAATAAAATAAAATAATGATAATTAAGTCCATAACTATTGAATTTGAAAATGAACTGATAAGTAAAGGAATTTATTTCAAATGAATAAATTGGAAATCAATTTGGAAATTGATTTAAGTAAGTGAAATTGTAATTTCTCTCTGAATAACCAAGTACGTTTTTTTTAAAACAAATTTTTGAATATAAATTAAATGTTTTAAAGTTGTTTTTAAAGGAAGCAAGTTTTGTAAAATTTATTATTTCTAATATTTAAAGTCTAAAATAAGTATTTTTTTTCTATTTTAGTAGTAATTATTAAGAAGTAACTTAGTATTTTGTTTAAAAAAAAAAAAAAGGAGAAATCTAGTTTTATATTTTATTAAGTTACTTCATTTTCAAATATTCATATAGTATGGTATTTTTTAAATAAATTATTGATGTAGTTTTAACTTAAATGTTTTAAAGAATATTTCAAAGTAAAGTGTTTTTAAATTAGTTTTATAAAAAAATCTAGTTGTGTGCTTGGTAATTTCAGAGGAGATAGAAATATTTGAGAAAGTTTATTCTGGAAAGAAAGATGGTTTTGAACTGTTTTCAAAGGTTGAAAATAGAAATATATATTTTTGAGGTTAATAAATAATTTAGGCAATTATTTATTGTGTGATGGATGTTGTGAATATTAATTGATAGTTAAATAACCGACTATCAATGTTGGCCAACTGCGTTGATCGTTTCGAAGAGACCGGGATCGAGATTTATTTCTCGAAAACCACTTCGATCCGGTTTGTACGTTTCGTGCGGAAAACGTGTTCGGAGTCGAAGATAGAGCAGTGAAGTGCAAGGGCTAGTCGCTACTAATCCTGAGGATATTTCCAAAATGGATGTAGTAGGAATAGTGCCTTCGGTTCCGTTCGAACCCGGGACGGACTTGTATGGACGAATGCTTGCGAAACATCGTCAGGTGGGCGATGGGCATTCTAAGTGCAACGTTCTAAAAGGTAATGCTTAGCCTCAAGCCTCATCAAATGGGAATGACTGAAAATCAGGGGATATGCAGCAAGGTTAGGTGGGTAGCACCCAAGCAGGGTGAGGTCATTCCAGTCTAGATGTCCCTTATTTCTTTTTCGGCTTAGTGGGCGGTTGCTGATCCCAACCGCGGGGTGATCTCACTCGGGACTGTCCAGTAAGGGATGGTTCCGGCCTTGTGTTGCAGGGGATGAAGGGAGTAATCCTCGGTACGGTGATCTTGGCCCCGTACTGTGACAGGTGGTACCCCAGTGCCTAGTCATTAGTTGGAAATCCATTCTCCCTACGAGCCTTGTACGAGTTTTGTTTGTATTACCCACTTTTGTGGCTAGTAGCTGGAATTTAATAATGTAACAATTTCGGCTATTTTATAAGTACTTGTGTATAGACCCTATTATAATATCAGAGGATTTCTATAAAATTGTTTTAGCTATCGTAAGGTAAAAACCCGACATGTTTATTTGTGGCGTGGTCTTACGAGATGCTTTTGTTTTCAAAGGATTTTTGAAACTTTAATAATTAATTGGGTGTGATTTTCTCACGCTGGTAATCCAGACTGACTCGGGTGTTATTTAACTGTAATGCTCGGGTCAGACCGAGTATTATAGGATACAGGATATGATGCTGTGGAGCTCAGGAGACGAGCTGGATGACGAAACGTACTCTCGTACTTGTATATTTATATACGTATTCCGCTGTGTTGAGTTGTTGTGTACCCATTGTATGATATTGATGTTGAGTTGTGACTGATGTATTCATGATGTAATGTATGTAAACAAATATATTTGATTTTGAGTAAAGATTATTTACTATCTATTATATTTTATTCCGCTGCGATGGTTAGACTCTGATGTTGATTTTGTTTTCACTTCTTCTACCTCTTCTTCTTAAACCCAAATGGTTCGTATTTCTGTGCAACTTGAGTTAATTGTTGTAGAATAGTGTTGACTCAAGGGGTACGGATTTTCGGGTCGTTTCACTTGGTATCAGAGCTTAGGTTGGCGACAACCTAGGCTTTGGTGGGAATTACTCAAGTAGAGTCCGTAGTACTCTATAATGAGTTTGAGTGTATTAATAGATATGAGCGCGTATTTGTTAGTGAATATAAAACGGTTTTATATTGTGTCGATTGGTTTATTGAGTAATTTATGGATTCTGGTCAATACGAGTAATTAACGTTATTGATAGGGATCTCTAAACACTTAAATAGAACAATTCGACACAATATTGTTTTAAAATAGGGTAAATGAAATAATTTTACCTGAATTATTTTTGTATATAAAAGATATAAATTTTTGTAAAGTATTATAGTATTTGGATGCTTGATTGTTAAGGAATGATAATAATTAAATTCTTAACACTATTGTGTAGAAATTGAAAACTTATAACCAAAGTTGGAGAATAAATTTACACAACAAATGGAATTTGAAATATAGATTATAAATGTAATTTATAAATTGAAATAAACTTCATATACAAATGAGATTTGTAAATGTAAACTGTAAAGGTGATTATAATTTTGAAATTGAAATGAGATAAAATTCCAGAGAATGTTTGAATATAGATTTAAAGGAATTGCAATTTGGAATTTTTGGGAAAAATCTAAATTCCTTTGGATTTGGAAATGGTTTTCAAAGTTTTGGAGAAATAATAGTGGTATTATTTCGGGAATATTTTTGAATTGAATATGGAGAGATTTGGGATTTAAAATATTTGGAATGTTTTAAAGAGATAAAAGCATTTAATTCTCTTTCGGTCGCTGGAAAATAACTTCGATGATGACTGCAGCATCATCGATGTTCATTTTCGAGTTTCTAGAAGAGAAATTGCTACCAAATTGTTTTAAATTGGAAGTGGTTTGCGAACTGGGCTGGGTTTTGAAATTCAAAAAGATAATTGAATTTTCCAAAATATTTTGAGATGTTGTTGATTTCAAAGCGATTTTGAAATTCTGGAAAATTGTTTATACTCTGGAATCTTGTTTAAAATGGTTATGGAATAATAAAAATATACTTGACTAAATCCATTGTATAATTCCGAAGTAAAGTGAAAAAGGTAAAATGTGAGTGTGATTGATTGTAAATAAATGAAAATATGAATATAAATAAGTTGAGACTTATAAAATTTGGAAGTAAAATAAATAAGCCAAATAAAATTGTTTGCAATGGTAATGAATAAAATCCAAAACTTAAATCATAAAATAGATTGTACTCCAGTAAAGTAGTTAAAGTGGTTTTTGAAATAAAAATCGAATATTGGATATAAGATTTGAATAAACTAGGTGAAAATAAATTATTTAATGGAATATGGAAAAGGAACTCGAATTGGTTAATTAAAAATTGAACTGTGAATAAATAATAGAATGTGAAAGTGAAGTTTGAGTTATAAATATACATTCAGCATGGAATTGTAAGTAAATTAAAAATGAAGTGAAGCTGTTTGGAATTGAATTACAATAGAAATGATTTGAATTGCCAATAAAATCCAATATGAATATAACAAGTTAAATATGTGCATAGATATTATTTTGATAAATTGAGAATGTGAATTAGCAATTTGAATTGGATAGAATTTGATGAGAATCAAATAAAATGGAAATGAACTTCCCTTATGCAATTTGAATAAATCGAAGTAAAACCACTTAAGATTGTAGCTAATTGAAGCTTGGCTTCAAAAGCCATTAAATAAAAATTTGGGTTGAATTAATGGTATAAAGGGCATGGAAGATTGTCGAGATTAAATAAAAAGGTTTTGGAATGAAAATTTGGCGAATATGAAATAAAATGCAATTGGATGAGGGGTGAATAAGTTAAAATGGAATGGGATTAAATGTAAATTGAATTGGAATCAATTTAAATGATTATAAGCTTAGGTGACCATTTATTTGTATGAGAATAAATTGTCTTTTGTCGAAAATGGGAATTAAATAAATTAGATGAAGTGATAAAAGTGAAATAGATTGATTTTAAATCAATTAAATTTGATATGAGTTGTTTCGATTGAAAATGGATTGTATGAAACAATCGAGTGTAAGTCACTTAAATACGATAAAGTGGTTTGAAAATTTGTTGAAAGCAATTGTATTGGCTTTAAAACCATATAAATTGCCTATGAAAATTGTTTATGTACATTAGTTATGTAATGCATGTGTTTAACTATTGAAAGTAAGTGAAATTATATATATATAGCACTTACATGTTTGAATTGAGTAAGTATAGGTTCAGCGAAGCCGTTTGGCTGGATTTGATCGCGCAATTTGCTTAAATAAATCGCCGCTTGCTTAAAAATGCTAAAATAAGGTACGCCTACGCAATACAAATAGGAAATATGAACTGTTTTTCTGTTTTCCGACCGTGTGGGTCGATGTATATTGATTTCCGGCCTGAGGCCGATGTATATATGTTTTTGTACATCCTGCGATATCGCAGAAGTCCCTCCGTACAAAGGAGACTCTCCCAAAATTTTCCGTAAATTCTGGGAGTTAGCAAAATTTTTGAAAATTTTCACTAACGGTAAATGATTTAATTTGTAAGCAAATGGAAGTGGAGCTAAATAACTGAAATCTAAATGTGAATGTAAAGAAAGTGGAATTGAAGAAACTAAAGAAAGTAAAGTTTTGTAACAACCCGCATATTTATCGAGTTTGTATTTAAATATTTTATTTAAATATTAACTCGTTAATCGGATTTTGGTCCGAAAAGCTACTTTTTGCAAACGGTCAAATTAGGACTCGAGACCACTTCCATTGAGTTCGAAATGTCGTTTACAACTTTTTAAGTATAAACATCGATAGGTTTGGAGTTAGTGAAATTTCACTAACTTTTCCCGCTTTGGACTTTGTGTTAGTTTAGCCTATTAAGCCCAAGTTCCAACCCTCTTCTCCTCACTCTTCATAAATTTCCTAACTAATCAAGCTTTGGCATTAATGGTGGAGGGAATGGGAAATTAAAACTCCAAGCACAAATTCAATTGCAAATCCAACATTCAACTCCAAATTCAAGTAGAAGATATTGGATTCAAACTTTGGATTGCTTCTCCTTGCTTTCAAGCTTCATCTTCATAAACTTTAGTGCAAAGGTGAGATTTTTATCTCACAAATCTAGTCTATATCAATATTGGACTGTTGGGAATGAATCCCTATCGTGTTTGCATGTATATTTGCATTTGGTTTGGATTGGGTTGGCGAAGAACTCCGATTTTTAGTGTTTTGGTGGATTTTCTGCTCCTAGGTCGTTCTGGCCTTATTAGCTCGTATCGGAGTTAGGTCGTAGGTCGCATGGGCCTTAGGTCGTAGGTCGCATGTGAGTTAACCCCTAGGTCGTTCTGGCCACTTTTCGTGTGTTTGGGTTTAGGTCGTTGGACCTTTAGGTCGTTGGATCTTTAGGTCGTTGACCCCCTTGAGTCGTTAACTAGTTAAGTCGCTCGCTACTTGACTCCATTAGGTCGCTCGTCACTGGATGCAGTTAGGTCGCTCGACTCCCTTACCCACTAGGTCGCGTACTTAGTTAGGTCGCGTGACCCCATAACTGTTAGGTCGTTAGACCGTTAACCCTATAGGTCGCTTGGCCTATTTGTTTAGGTCGTAGGTCGTTGGACCTTACCTCGATAGGTCGTTCCCACCTTTGGACGTGTGCACTCTAGGTCGCTAGGCCGCCTCTCTTTAGGTCGCGTGACCCAATACAGTTAGGTCGTTTGACCTTATGTTCTTTTAGGTCGCGTCTCCTTTAGGTCGCGCCTCTTTTAGGTCGCGTCTCCTTTAGGCCACGCCTCTTTTAGGTCGTTCGGATGCTAGGTCGCTCGGCCCTTATTCCCTTAGGTCGCTCGGTCTCGTTTATGACCATAGGTCGCTCACCCCCTCTTCGTTAAGTCGCGAGTCATCGTTAGGTCGCGAACACCTTTAGGTCGCTCGACCCTATCCCTTTAGGTCGTTAGACCTCATTTTGTCTTCACTAGGTCGTACCGTTTTGGTCGGGGCGCTGCCCCCTGGACCCCCGCGACCTGACCGGGCAGGTCGAACCCCGTAAGCGGTGGCGTTGCCCCCGCACCCCCACCTTGGGGGGTTGCCACCCCCCTGGACCCCCCCTCCGTAGGGGATCTTATCTGAAAAACATTGAGCTGATTTCCTTGGATTTTATTCACATCTCCGTATGCGATTTTTGTGACTGATTGTTTCTACAATTGCTTCTGTGTTTTGTCACTTTATAATATAAAGGTTTCAATACTAGTAGTAAATATCAAAACTCTTTTAACAAACAATTTCAACTCTATTTTTAATAACAAAGCTCTTTTCTTAAACCGTTTTCCAATCTATTAGTATATACAAGCCTTTACCTCACTCGGATGAGAAATCTAATTAAACGACTTGGTAAAACAAGTGGTATGAAACGCTTGCGTTCACTTCGTCGGTTAATTCTTAGACTTGTTCGATTGAACCTCTTGTGACAATTTTATTAGTGAAGATTTACAGTTTGTTCGTAAATATTTAAGTTAAGCAAGTGGTTATGGGACATGAAGCTAAACTTCTATATTTACTAGCTTAGTGTAATTGACACTTCTCGTTGATCTTGATGATCGCTTTATGAATTAGACTAGCAATTGCGCGATGTCTCTTTCATTGCAAGGTTAGACTAGACACCACTTGTGTGATTCCATTCACACATACATTTCTGCTTTTTGGTTAGTCTTGACCTCAATCTGTGTGATTCCATTCACACATGTGGGGTAGCTCCCCATGGTCTTCAGACCGTCATGTGATAGGCCTCTTTCCCTTTTTATGATTTCTGGATTTCTCGTGTTGATTTCTGGAATTTATGTCATTGACTTGTTATGAGTACAAGTTTAGGGTATGATGCCCTCTTCGAATCTTTGAGAAGATTCTTGTGATATTGATTATCTCTTATTGATTGATCTTCTGTTGATCATTATTTACATACTTATGTGGTATGTCGTTATGGATGTTTATGTTTATGCCATATCTTTTGTGTTATATCATGTCATCTGATATTTATAGCTAGACTGATCCGTTTATTATTTTCTTAAATAATACTCGGGTCAGACCGAGATGTTACAGGTGCTTCTGCTTGACTTCTTCCCAGGGATTCATCACTCTGACTTTTGGCTAACTGTTTAGATTAGCAGTTTTTGTTGTATACACTTGAGATATAGACTCATAGTTGTATTCTTTTGTATAGCACGTGTTGCTATTCTTTTGTATTATCGTGGATCTTAATGACCACTACTCTGATGTACACTTTCATGTGTTAGTTATATATTCATATCTTCTTCCGCCTTTGTGATATGGATATCTGTGACTGATTTGTGATATGATTATTTCTATGTTTGTTTCCGAAGATTATTTATAGCCACCGTGTGATAAGCAATTACATGGATGGTCGCTCCTCAACAGCCTTATTCTCCGTGCTAGTTGACAGCACTACTCCGGAGTGTTCTTGGCTAGCGTGGGTATAGAGGTGGGGCGTTACAAGTTTGCAAATAAACTTTAATTGAGGTTTAAATCAATTAGTAAGAGCAACTAATTAAATATTCAAGTGGAAGATAATTTGCAATCAAATGGAATAGTAAAGACTAGGTGAGTAAAAATGAATATGAACTTCAATAGCGAGGTGAAATTAAATATAGTAAGTATGGAAAATATTTGAATTGAACTTAAGAAATGAAATTCTTAAGAAAATTTGGTATTGAGAAAAATTATTCCAAGTGAATAATTGAATGAGAATTAAACTGAAAGTTGTGAATTGGGGTGGTTGTGAAAGAGAATAGAAACCCAAATGAATGTGATGTACGTATGTTATTTATTCACATAGCTATATTGATCCAGAATTCGAACAAAGAATTTCGAGATAGTTATTTTGATCCGAGTTAGGATTTTTCACTTGATTTTCGACGGCGAACCTGGATGTGGATTGTTGATTGATTCTGGAAATTCTCTATCATAGTTTACAGCTATGCAAGGAGAATGACGGTTTCTGATCAAGAAACCAGATCTGAGTCCGCACTAGGAAGTCGGGTGGACGATACTAGTTCGGAAATGAAATTTTGTGATCGAGTGAGAGATCGAATTTGGTATTGCGTACGAATATTATGCGGGCATCGTACGGGCTTAAATAAAGCAAATATTGGAACTTTTGTAAAAGAAATGCAAATGATTTTGAATGTTGTGGATGGACATTATTGCTATAACAGGATATACAGGTGTTTTAAAAGCAGAAGGAAATTGATGTTTGATTTCAAAAGATAAAATTTAAATGGCCCAACAAAAAGTTATGTGTTTAAATTTCTATATGAGATTTTAATTGGGTTTCTGGATCTAGCCACTTGGCCTTTTGTTTTCTTTTTGGATTTGGGAGGCCGTGGAGCCATTTTGTAGTAGTACCGAGCTAGCCGCGCAAAGGAGACGCTGGCGAAATTTTTCGGAAATTTAGGGAGTTAGAAAAATTTTGAGAAAATTTTGATAACTAAAAATTTGAATTTAAATTTAAATTTGAATTTATAAGTAAGTGATGTTGTTTGGGACTTTTGGATGAGTTGAAAAATTTAGAAAAGGGTTAGTGTATCTTTGACTAAAAGATTTCTTTGGCAAGTTGATAAAAACTGTTTAGGTTTGAAAATTTGTGTGGGTATTGGACCATTCTTCCTAACTAGTAATTTCGGGGACGAAATTCTTTTAAGGGGGAGGAATGTGACGACCCGGAATTTTTAGACATTTGAAATGGGAATATTTAATTAATTTTAAATATTCGAAAGTTAATTTTTAACTTGAATTTCAAATGTCAATATTTATTGGATAATTAAATATTGAATTTAATTATCAGAATTGGGTATATTATTGAATCTGGGATGTTGAGCCTGATAAAAACAATTTGAAAGCTTGTAAAATTTATATTGATAATTTTGAAGATAATAGAAGATGTAAAATTGAAATTAATAATGGTTTGTTCAGTTTTAAAATTTATATCGTTTAAATTGAATTTAAAAACAGCCTTCCGAGGCGCAGTCTCGGAACCCGATGGAACCAGTTCCATTGGATCCGTAATATTGAATTATTATCGGATTTCAAAATTCGGAGTGATTGGAGTTGTGTTGTGAGCATACGATATGTAAATGCATAGAAATGTACACCGAGACAAATTGAATCTAAATAAATACGTTTGCTTTTCCTTTATCCGACCACAAGTACACTTCGCCCCCATTGTGTCTCGTTCGTACCCCTCTTATTTTCTTCCTTATCTCCTCTTCTCAGAATGGCCGAAGTCATTCTTTCGTTCGAAATTTAATCCCGTCCTCCTTCATTTAAATCGAAGGTAAGTAGTTCCTCTTCAAACTAAATCATGACCGAAGCGTAAAAGGGGATAATCATTATCTTCTCGTCGAAAAAAAAAAATCGAAGTTAGTTCGAAAATGGCGAGCCATTCCTCCTTCGTTCAGGTCAGTTCTTGTGCGAGCATCAAGGCAAGTTTCGCGACCAGAGCAAGTTCGATGGCGTGCGTACGGAGTTTGTAGGGCTCGCGAGTTGGGTTCGATCGAGGGAGGGGAGCAACTCGATCTGGGTCGAGTTCGATGAGGCCTACAACTCGATGGTAGGCTCGATTTCGAATCGCGAGGAGCATCGCAAGTTCGAAGGGGAGGGGTTTGACTGCATCGAGTCTGGTCGAGCGTGCGAGGTCCGTTGGTATCGTGGTGGCGATTTCAGTGGCAACGTGAGGGTGTGCTCGGGTTTGATAAGTAAGGTAATTCAAATTTTATTTTTTTTAGTTAAATAAATTTAAAACTCTTTTAATCCCAATTGTCCATTTATCAAGTATCAGCATATATATATGTCTATAACTCAGTATGTTGTTTTCAGTAAAAGAAAAAAAAAATGTTCACTGTTTAATTTTAACATTTTAGAAGTTAAATTTATATGTACACACTAGAAATTTATATAAGGCTTGGGAAGGAAATTTTATAAGGATTGGTGATAAAATTGAACAGTTGATTTATTTGGTTACTAAAAGAACAAAAAGGGAAAAGAGGAGAATTAGTTTAAAACTAATTAATAGTTAAATTTAATAAATTGTCTGACTAATTCAAATATTTATAAATTATATAAATATTTTATCCTATTAGTTATTTCAAGAGAAATGGGTTGATGATTAAACTATTTTAATTAACTTATTTAAGTATTGGGTTGCTAAGGATAATTTGTTAAAGAAATTTTGGTTTAAAAATCTAAAATTAAATTATAAATTAAAATAAACAAGTAAATGTTAGTCAATTATTGGATTAATTCAAGTATTAATAAAATCATCTAATGTGTGACAAGGTCAAAATCTGATAGAAGCAAGCCGGATTGGGTCGGATTGCAAAACAAAAATCAAAGGTGAGTTAATCTCACTCAGTTAAATTTAAATTTAAATTTAAATTTAATGGTAAAATTTAAATAATTGTTGGATGGTTGAATTGATTGATGTGATATAGTATGATATTTTGGAACTGGTATATTATGTTGTGCTAACGTCTGTGGATGCAGGGAAACAGGTTGGAGGGATCCAACTGGATCCCTCAACATTTATTTAAATTATTTAATACCCTCTGATGTGATTATTTTATATTCTATGTTGAATATTACTGATAATTGGAAGTATTGAATGCTATGGCTTGGTTGATATGATTGGGTATGATGAATTACCAAAAAGTATAAGTTTGATTTTGGAAATGAAAATAAAGAAGTGAAATTGCAAGTAAAATAATTATAGAATAAATTTAAGAATGACTTGGAAAAAGAAATAAAGTGACCTTAAAATTCTAATAAGTGAATCTTGAAATGGAAAGGAAAATTTAAATAAACAGAAAGTTAATGAATTTTAAAATGCAGTATTATTAACTAAAAGAACAAACATTTATTTAGAATTTAAGATTTGGGTTATTGAAAGAGTAAAGAAGAAATAAAATAAAATAATGATAATTAAGTCCATAACTATTGAATTTGAAAATGAACTGATAAGTAAAGGAATTTATTTCAAATGAATAAATTGGAAATCAATTTGGAAATTGATTTAAGTAAGTGAAATTGTAATTTCTCTCTGAATAACCAAGTACGTTTTTTTTAAAACAAATTTTTGAATATAAATTAAATGTTTTAAAGTTGTTTTTAAAGGAAGCAATTTTTGTAAAATTTATTATTTCTAATATTTAAAGTCTAAAATAAGTATTTTTTTTCTATTTTAGTAGTAATTATTAAGAAGTAACTTAGTATTTTGTTTTTAAAAAAAAAGGAGAAATCTAGTTTTATATTTTATTAAGTTACTTCATTTTCAAATATTCATATAGTATGGTATTTTTTAAATAAATTATTGATGTAGTTTTAACTTAAATGTTTTAAAGAATATTTCAAAGTAAAGTGTTTTTAAATTAGTTTTATAAAAAAATCTAGTTGTGTGCTTGGTAATTTCAGAGGAGATAGAAATATTTGAGAAAGTTTATTCTGGAAAGAAAGATGGTTTTGAACTGTTTTCAAAGGTTGAAAATAGAAATATATATTTTTGAGGTTAATAAATAATTTGGGCAATTATTTATTGTGTGATGTATGTTGTGAATATTAATTGATAGTTAAATAACCGACTATCAATGTTGGCCAACTGAGTTGATCGTTTCGAAGAGACCGGGATCGAGATTTATTTCTCGAAAACCACTTCGATCCGGTTTGTACGTTTCGTGCGGAAAACGTGTTCGGAGTCGAAGATAGAGCAGTGAAGTGCAAGGGCTAGTCGCTACTAATCCTGAGGATATTTCCAAAATGGATGTAGTAGGAATAGTGCCTTCGGTTCCGTTCGAACCCGGGACGGACTTGTATGGACGAATGCTTGCGAAACATCGTCAGGTGGGCGATGGGCATTCTAAGTGCAACGTTCTAAAAGGTAACACTTAGCCTCAAGCCTCATCAAATGGGAATGACTGAAAATCAGGGGATATGCAGCAAGGTTAGGTGGGTAGCACCCAAGCAGGGTGAGGTCATTCCAGTCTAGATGTCCCTTATTTCTTTTTCGGCTTAGTGGGCGGTTGCTGATCCCAACCGCGGGGTGATCTCACTCGGGACTGTCCAGTAAGGGATGGTTCCGGCCTTGTGTTGCAGGGGATGAAGGGAGTAATCCTCGGTACGGTGATCTAGGCCCCGTACTGTGACAGGTGGTACCCCAGTGCCTAGTCATTAGTTGGAAATCCATTCTCCCTACGAGCCTTGTACGAGTTTTGTTTGTATTACCCACTTTTGTGGCTAGTAGCTGGAATTTAATAATGTAACAATTTCGGCTATTTTATAAGTACTTGTGTATAGACCCTATTATAATATCAGAGGATTTCTATAAAATTGTTTTAGCTATCGTAAGGTAAAAACCCGACATGTTTATTTGTGGCGTGGTCTTACGAGATGCTTTTGTTTTCAAAGGATTTTTGAAACTTTAATAATTAATTGGGTGTGATTTTCTCACGCTGGTAATCCAGACTGACTTGGGTGTTATTTAACTGTAATGCTCAGGTCGGACCGAATATTATAGGTACAGGATATGATGCTATGGAGCTCAGGAGACGAGCTGGATGACGAAACGTACTCTCGTACTTGTATATTTATATACGTATTCCACTGTGTTGAGTTGTTGTGTACCCATTGTATGATATTGATGTTGAGTTGTGACTGATGTATTCTGATGATGTAATGTATGTAAACAGATATATTTGATTTTGAGTAAAGATTATTTACTATCTATTATATTTTATTCCGCTGCGATGGTTAGACTCTGATGTTGATTTTGTTTTCTCTTCTTCTACCTCTTCTTCTTAAACCCAAATGGTTCGTATTTCTGTGCAACTTGAGTTAATTGTTGTAGAATAGTGTTGACTCAAGGGGTACGGATTTGCGGGTCGTTTCACTTCCAGATTCGACAGTTGTAGTTGTATCATATGTATTGTATTCATGTATATCAACTGACATCAGTTATATATATATATATATATATGAGACTTTCTGTTATATCTGTGTTCCGCATTTACATTATCTGTGTTATTATTATATATATTGTCCTAAACTATTATGAACCATCGTAGTTCGTTTTATACTAGAATTGGGTATGTCGATGGGAGTAAATAAATAAGAGATGAAAAATAAAAATATATACCACTCCTATCGAGATAACCAATACTAGTGTAAGGCCTAACTACGGATGGCCGCTCCTATCCAGCCTTATTCTTCATAATAATAGACAGTATTTCTTTTAATGCTCTTTATTATTGTGAGCATAGAGGTGGGGCGTCACAAATAATAAATTCAATTGTTAATAAAATGACTCCATTTTTATTGTAGTATTTTTAATCTAATTTATAAAAATTTCCATAATTTTTAATTTGAAAATATTTTTATTGTCGTTTGACGTATTTTACGGCAAATATTGGAATTACTGTGATTTTATAGAATACGATAACCAGTATGTTTTATTATTATTTTGGAATCATGTCACGGTTTTATGCGTGATCGTATTTTTTATTTTTTCATTCGCGGTTCATACGCGAACGAAATTTTGTGTAGCAGAGTACCGCAAAACTCTTTTTTCAAAACATTTTTATGTCAAATCAAAATTCAATTTTTTCTCTTTGCCTTAATGGTGATATGATGAGTTTCTTGAGAATCTTGAGGTGCTTGTGGATTTTGGCTTACTTGAGTTTGAAGTAAGCAATGGGTTTTGTTTACAAACATGCAGTTAACATTTCTCATTTTCCTTTGTCCTCTTTCATTTTTCCCTCATACTTTTTCTTTCCCTCTTCATTTTCTATTTCATTTCCAACGAATGAAATTTGGCCTTAACATCAAGATTCAAAATCATATTATCCCCTCAACTAAAGATTATGAAATTTGATTTATTGGCTTCATATAAGCATGTACTTCGACCCATATGAGTATGGTTGGGTGTGATTTAGCTTTTCTATAATCGACATGAGAAGGTAGGGCCTAGAATTTGAGATTTGGATCAATCCAGGTGATGATAGGGTTCGGGATTGATTGCATTTGGTTTGTGGCATAGAGGAGCAACTTTAGTCGGAGATTGGTGAAGCTCGATGGAGCTTTAGGTGGTGTTACCTGTATGAGTCGAGCTAGTGGAGTTTTTGGTCACTTTCGTCTTCAGTGGATCGAGTTTGGCATAAATGGGCATAACGCGAAGCTCTCATGAAGTGAGGTGATGTCAAAATCGTTCGCAGTTTCGTCAAAGGATGAAGGGGAAATCGTCGATTGAAGGTCACATGTTCATGGGTTTGGATGTGCATAAGGGTATCATTGTACAAGCGGGATGATTTAGAGTTTGGGAAGATCATTAGATTAGGTAATTAGTTTGTTAATCAAATAATTACCGAATATTTTAATCTCAAATATTATAAATCCAATAATTATTGCACACGAGGTCAGATTTGGACATGGCCTTTTGCGGTGGACTCCTATTGATATTTTCTATACATTAGAGTTGGATTTGTTGAATTTGGAGTTATAGAGTTTTGAGCTAAAAACAAATGTCATTCGATTTTAGATTAAATCGGAAGGCAAAAGCGTCAACTAGAATTTTAGTGAGTTTACTCACTGCTAAATAAACTATATGATATCCGTGTTGCTATAGATTATTGTTGAATGCTTGGATAATAGTTGATAGGTTTAATGAAGTATAAATTAATGATAAAATCATAGCGATTTAATTTAATTATGTTTAACGTGGTTAAATTAGTTATACTTCATTGTGATATCAATTTAGCAAAATAAAACGCCGTTCTACCATAATTAGATTGATTAGATTATTTTGGACATCTATCGAACAAAATAAATCACCATTCCATGCTTCAAAGTAAAATGATTATCTTCGAAGTTAATTAATGTATGGATTAATTGATAAATGGTACATTAGCTGTGGATTGCTAATTATTGATAATAATATGACTGTTATCACTGTTTGATTATTTATTTGGATTTAAGTTTTCGCTTAAAAAGCAGATTGTATAAATAACCATTGTTTGGCAAGGTACTTTTATAGAGAGACCCGAAGTGGTTTCTCGCCATTATTAATTTACTATTATATGCAACTTACTTATATTTTTATGTTTCTTATATTGATATTTGATTGAAATATTTATGTTGTACTTTATGATTGCGTAAGCGTCGTTACAACAATTATCGATGTACCGTCACGTACGAAATTTCATCTCCTTAAACCTTTGTGTGTTGGACTTATGCTTGTGTATTTAAAAAATAAATGTTTCGTCATGTTTTTGCACTTTGAAAGTTGTTTAAACCATATTTTTAAGTATTTTAGAAGATTTTGAAAGGATCGATGTTGTTTAAATTTATAACAAGCTCGTAAATTTGATTAATTATATTTTGGGATAATTAATGTTGTTTTAGCTTTATGAAAATGTTATAAATTAATAAATTATCTTTCGGTATAATTAATGTTGTCTTAACTTTATAAAGAGGCTATCTTTTGGGATAATTAATGTTGCTTTAAATTTATAAAAAGATTACAAATTTGATTAATTATCTTTCAAGATAATTTATCTAGTCTTAGAATATATAAAATATTATAAATTAGATTGTTTATCTTTCGGGACAATTTATGTTGTCTTAAATTTACAAAATGATTATAAATTTACTTAATTTTCTTTTAGGATAATTAATGTGGTTTCAATTTTACAAAAGAATTGTAAAAGTATTTTAACGTTGTTTTAAATTAAATTCCTTTCAAGATTAACATAATATTATCTTTCAGGATAATAAATGTTGTTTTAAAGTTTTAAATGGTAGTTTATAAATGAGAAAATCTTTAAAAGGAATGTTTAAAAATAAAGCTGAGTATAAATTGTTTTTGGGTTTATAATAAATAATATTTTAATGGCATTTTGTTTGACCCTTCTTTTTAATGCACTTAGAAATATAATTTCCTTCTTAAAAAAAGAATACTATAAAGAGTATTTTTCTTAAAGCGTTCTTACAAATATTCGTGATGTGACATTCAAGCACACATGTGAGTCAAATGTTTTAAAAGATTTAATTTTTATATATGACCATTTTGTTATTCCAGATAACTTATTTATTGACTATCGATCTTGCTTTTTTCTTTGTGATCGTCGATTCAAGGCGATTTGTTGCTCATTTGGGGCATTTGAACTCTTGCTATTCTTAAAATTAGGAATGTTGTCGAGTCAAGATAGGAAGCGACACTGCCATAACTTGTCTGGCTTCATTGTTTTCCCCTGGAGTAGTACTAGTTTGTTTTCGATAGTTGATTCATTAACTATCAATGTGTTATCCTTTGCTGAAATGACTAAAACAAAAGAGCAAGCGGGGACCAAGTTATGTGGGCTTGCTTTCATTAGAGTATTGTCACATCTACTCTAGATTTATTTCGACTTTATGCGCATAAAGATTTGAAATACTTGGATACTCGCTAAGGTTAGGGATCCGGCTTGGAGGTTTTCGAAAGCCATCGTAGTTCTTAAGTATATTTTCTAGAGGTATACTTCTGATAAAAGGAGCGCACCCTCCTAGTCATTATTGGAAAAATTTATTTTTATATTATTTGATCCAAAATTTTGAATCATTTTCTTAGTTGCATCAAGAAGTGCCTCGAGCTCTTCTTAATGTTTAATTATTTGTTTCCATTCTTTTAAGTCTAATTTGTTCTAACTCGTTTCCATTCTTTCATTTATGGCTGTTATTCCTGTAAAGTAAAACCCGTTCCATGTTTAGCGATATGGTGTCACAAAATTAGTATATGTTCAACATATTCCATAAGTTTTCTCATTCTGCTTTTCCAAACTGATTCGTGTGTTATTTTATTATAATGCTCAGGTTAGACTGAGTATTTTTGCAGGTTGTCGTTGGTGGGGCATGGAGCTCACAAAGTAGAGCTGGATGTTCACATACCATAATATTTTATTTTCTGTTGTATTATTATATATACCCATTAGCAATTATAAGATCGAGAAGTTTTAACTATCCAAGCAGATGGCATTTGATTTTAACTTTGATATACCATGTATTTTAGAGTGACATCATTTATTATCGTTTTATATTATATGTTGTCGTTCCGCTATGAGATTTTGTTTTCCCTATTCATTTTCTTTTTTCCTTTTCTTTTTACCTTGACAATCTTCCATTTTGGCACTTGAATGATTGATATTTGAATACCATGAATGCATTAAGTGCCGGCTTTCGAGGATCAAAAAGACAGCTCGTTACATTTGGTATCAGAACTGAAGGTTAAGCGAGAGAATTTGGCTTTGGTGGGGTAAAATCATTTTAGATAGGGTAAGTGACGCCTTAGAATGAGTTGGGAGTATCATATATCCAAGAGAGTATTTGTTATTGCTATAAAAATGTATTATGTTAATTGGTCTATTGAGTAGGTTATGAATTTTGGTCAAGACGTGGGAGATCATGGTGTCGATAAGGATTTCTAAACACTTTAACACGGCAAACAAACACGATATTGTTTTTTGAAAATTTGGTAAATGGAATATTTTACCTAAGATTATATATTTTATACATATCAAGGAATAATTTTCAAATTTATATTGTTATTTATGGTATGTTTGTTTGTTAATGATAATATTTCTTTCGTACCATTATTGTTTGATTTGCCCTGCTCGATAGTTTAGGAGCATCGACTATTGTTTATTTATTGTTAATTATGCTTAATTAATTTATGGGCAGTTATTGTTTTGATAATTGTAAGTATATTAAAACGAATCCCTTGTCAATTGAGTTTAATAGTTTGACTATAAGGTGTTCGAAAAAAAATGTTGAGCTAAAAGTCATCTTCTAATAATGTTGAGTTAATTTTTTTAATAAAGTTGTTCAATATAATCGAAATGGAAGGATAAGACATTTAAAGGATAAATCATTGTGAAAAGTTTATTATAATAAAGAAAAGTTATTATAATATAAGATGATTTTAATAGATACATTTCATATGAGTATGGTATATATAAAATGATTTATATGATTTATAAAGGGTGGTTTACAAGTAAAAAGAGTTTTGAGAATTTAAATCCTGGTATTGGTTGAAATGATTTCAAAAAGATTTTAAGAAAATTAATGGTAGTATTACTTGGATGTTTTTACAAGTATAAATATTTCAAAGAGAATTTTCAATAATGTGACATTTTCTTTGGATAGTATAGGGAAAAACAACTCGATCAGTTTTGTAGTAATATGAATAATCTTCTATGTGATGATCTAGTATATGCTTAGATGAACATTGTAGTGCACTTAGTAAATTGTTTCTTTATCATTGTGCGATCGAAATGAGTTTCGAATCCAAGCACCCAAAGTGAGGGTTAGCAAATAAATTGTTAAAGTTATTTTATATATAGAAGTATATATACTGTGATTTTCGAAAGGATTTTGAAATAAAAATCGGGTAATTAGTTCTTAAGTTTCATTAAAATAAATTGATTTAAAATAAAAGGTATTTTGACAAAGGAATGTTGTGATAAATGAAAATTTTAATCTCTTAGATAGAAAAGAGATAATTTAAATTAAGTCTTTCAATGGGTTAAATTGGATAGGAAGGTTTTGATAAGCATTGTTCTATTAAAACCATAGTTTTGATTAAACATCTAAGTCCTATAACTATTTGATGTTATTGGGCCAACTAATAAACATCTTTCTTTAAAATACTATAAGTTAAAGATGTCAAAAAGTTGATTCGGTTTTAAAGACCCATATTTTGTTTGGGCCTCCATTTGAATTTTGAAAAAAAAAAATAGAATTGACATTTTGTATATACTCTTAGGATGCAGAAGAGTATTGTACAAGTAAATAAAAGTAGACTAAGTTTTTAATTTAATGTTTTATAAACATGTGTCTTTATAAAATGTTTATAAACTCAAGTACTGAATGAGATATTATTAATAAAATCGAAAGTGGTTCAGAAAGAGATTGGTGTAACTAAGAAACTAGTGGATTAAGAACCTAAGTTATACATAGATCATTTTATTCGCACCGTTCTTGATTAGGATTCAAGTACATAACTTTGGGGTGATTCACACCAATTCAAAAAAGGATTTGTCACTTGATTTATGACAATCCGCCTTTCTTACTCCCTAAGATAACACTTAACCGATCATCTAAGAGTCCGAAAGACAAGCCATTGGGGTAAAAAGAAAAGATAAGAAGAAAGAATCACAGAATCTAACAAAATATGCAATCACATATATAGTCACTTCCATAATAATGCATTAGAGTCGCATAGCCACAACCTGGGATAATTATAACTGCCTGTCCTTGCAAATGCTGGAAAAAAATATAAACATACACAAAAAAAAGTACGTAGCTAGATATCATCGAAGACACGTGCTCCATGCCCCTTCCAAAATGCATTCGAAGAAAATAGGACTACTTGGTTACTCATATAATTTGAGTGCCCAAGACTTTTAGGGAAAGAAAATAAAACTCCGGGCCAGGCGTGGGTCTGTTGTGAGTAAACTCCAAACAACTAAATTTTTAAGCTTATAAAATTCTTTTAAAACAAAGGTATCTCGTAAGACCACACCACACATAAACATGGACGTGTTTTTACCCTACGATAACCAAAACATTTCTATAGAAAATCTAGTTATATTATAATAATGCCTAGGGTTTAAAGTAAATATTGAATTATAGCTGAAATTGTTACGTTATTTAAATTCGAGCATAATGATTACACAACTAAGTCCGAAGGCACTTATTGGAGAATGAGTTTCCATACAATGTCAAGGCTACAGTGGTACCGCCTGTCATAGTACACCTTTAGAAGAATGTACCAAGATCAATTAGAACATCTTGAACCCTCGCTACATAGGACTGGTCTACCCCTTACTAGATCGTATAGAATATGATCATCCCTCGATTGTGATCAACAACCGCACTAGGCCCCGAAGTATTCATTCAAAATGATAATATCGATCTTAATCAGGGATGATCATACTCTAATGTTAGTGACCCACATAGCCCTATTGCATATCCCCTATTTTAATCATTCCCTGTTATGAGGCTTGAGACTACTTTTTACCTTTTATATAGCAATCCCACTTGAAATGCTAAAACTGCCCTCTAAGTGACAATGTATTACTAGCATTCGTCCATACAAGTTGTTCAAGATATGAACAAACGGATGGCTCTACTTCTACTACATCCATTTTGGAATCACCCTCAGGATTAGTAGCAAGTAGCC
This sequence comes from Allium cepa, assembly GCA_030765085.1. Taxonomy (NCBI): domain Eukaryota; kingdom Viridiplantae; phylum Streptophyta; class Magnoliopsida; order Asparagales; family Amaryllidaceae; genus Allium; species Allium cepa. The sequence goes on from CM060929.1 coordinate 441,538,668, forward strand.
TTTTCACTTTAAGACCTTCGTCTTTGATTCCATCATCTTTCAGATATTTTCAATTCAAATGCTTACGTTGGTTCGAAATGGTTTTCAAATAACTCACACTATCTGATCCTGGTCTCTTCGAACCAACATTGATAATTTTAAAAGATCAAGTTATCGATAGTGGAAAAATCCACTATCTGGGATGTGTATAAGTTTGCATATAAAAATAAGACATCTTATATTTATCCTCACTTTCCAATTTCAAATAGTACTATCCCTTGATTAACAATGAAGTCGGACAAGTTAGACAACTAACCTTAACTTGATGTACATTCTTACTTCTTGGGATAGAGACGAGTTTTCATACCTAGAATTTGATGTTAAGTATACAATGAAATATCATTCGTATACTTAATTTATGATGACCCAAGTATCGAAATTAAGTCCCTTATTACCATGTTTCCGACATTTCGACTTCTATATCCCTTACCTAGAAACAATTTCCAAATCTCATAGATGGTGGAAAGTTTTACCCATCGACTTTTATTGCTAAATACAAGTTGACCTACTTTCAATAAAATGTATCAATTTTTAGATATAACTTATTCATATTTGTTTGGCTACTTAATGGCACAAACAAAAAGAATCCCTTGTTTTGAACTCATTCACTTATAAAAGAAAGTTGTCTTTAAATAAAATGATCTTTATAAATAAAGTAGTAAAAATAAAACCTTTATTTAATAATAATTAAATCTTAATAAAATTCCCAATTAAATCTTAAATTAGTCATAATTGAACCTTAATTAAATCTTAATTAATTAATTAATAAACAAACCCTGCTTGATTAGTAATTAATAAATAATTAAACCCTAATTACTAAATAATTAATTATGTAATTAAACATTAATTAAATAAAAAATAATACGTAATAAACTCCTTACTTAATTAATAATTAATTAAAACTCTTAATTAGCTAATTATAATTATCTTACTTAATTAATATTTAGGTACTAATTACCTTTACTTAATTACTAATTTAATACTAATTATCTTAACTGGGTAAATTAATTAAATAATCTTTGAAACTCATACTTAATTTATAATTAATAATTATTTTTGATTCTTAAAATATGCTTTGAAAATAATTTCAAAACTACTTAAAGAGAAAACATTTTAAGTTTGCAAAAAAAAATTCGTTTTTACGAACTGCATCTACAACGACTATCACTATAGATACCATAACTTATAAACTAGTTTACTTTCCTAAAACCTCCAAGATTTTACACTTTTTTTAACTTAATATTTTTGAAAAAGTAAAGCAAAGTCCAAAACTTATAAACTTTTTAAGAGATGTATAAGTTAAATAAGTTTGAAAAGATGGGATCTCGATGTCAACAACAACTCACATAAGTGCTAACTTTCATTTTAGCTTACTACACTCATACATAAGCTCATATATCGAAACACATTCCATAAGCAACCTACATAAATAAAAATTACAACTTGCAACTAAAACTAAGCTTTTTGACTTATTTTCCAAGTCTAAACAACCATAACCAATAAAAACAAGTATTTAGCCAGAAGCTACACTATTTACATCCAAACAACCATTACCTACATTTACACATAAAATTTACGACTTTATTAAAAAAGGAGCTTATTCACCAAAATCTCACAAAATCAAACCAAACATCTACTACACTCCAAATTGACCTGGATCTTGGATTCTCTTTAGTAAAAATTGGATTTTGGACTTTGGAAAGTGGAGTTTGGGTTCGACCTTGAGGGGGATAGGCTTGACTAAGAGTTGGAGAGGGTGTTAAGGTTTGTTTTTGAAGGACGAGGTGATGTAGGATAGAAAAAAAGGTTTTAAATAGAAAAAAAACCTTTTGGTTTGAAAATCATAAGAAGCCATTAAAGAGTTTTTAAGAAGCACAGAAATAAGACTGTAACGACCCAACTTCCAAACTCCAGGAAGTCACATCGCTAATAAGAAAGAAAGGGATAGAAAAAGAAAGAAAGAGAAGGAAGAAGAAACAACACATCAGAATCTAAATAGCGGAACGAATAAATTATATTAATAACATGAAATATTTACATAGTTTACAAACACTTATCAGAGTACACAGATAATACAACACATACTAGACAGTTATAAACACCCGTCTAGTTATTACAACTCAAATCAGTACCAGAGACAACTCGGAGAAAACACACAGCGGAAAACTATATATATCTACACGCAGAAGCCTCCTGCTCCATTGCTCCTCCACAATTCGTCAAAGCTAACCTGAATCCCTTAGTTACTCGTAAAAATTTGAGTACCCAAGAGTTTATGAAAAACAAAAACAAACTCCGGGTCAGACATAGGTCTGGTGTGAGTAACAGGTTAAAGTTGCTTAACTTCAAAAACCTTTTAAAAGAAAGGGTATCACGTAAGACTTCCCACACATAAACATGGAAAAGTTTTTACCTTACGCTAACCAAAACATTTGATAGGAAATCCGATGATATTATAATAGTGTCTAGGGTTTCAAATAAATATGAAATAGCCGAAATTGTTACATTCATTAAATTTCAGCTACTAGCCACAAAAGTGGGTAATACAATCAAAACCGTTGGCAATTATTGGATTTTGGATTCCATACAATGGCAGGGCTACTGGGGTACCGCCCGTCACAGTACGTGGCCTAGATCACCGTACCGAGGAGTATGCCCGCTCCCCTACAACACAAGGCCGGACCCATTCCTTACTGAATAGTTTCGAACAAGACAACCCCGGCAGTTGTCGCGAATCAACTGCCCACACAGCCGAATAAAAAGGGACCTCCAGACAGGGGTAAATCTTGCTCTCAAGTGGGGGCTACCCACGAAGCCTTGCTGCACCTCCCCTGTTTTATCCATTCCCGGTTGATGAGGCTTGAGGCCACGATTACCTTTATAGGACATCAAATCTTAGAATGCTCATCGTCCACCTGACGATGTTCTGAAAGCATTCAATCCATACAAGTTCGTTCCGGGTTCGAACGAAACCGAAGGCACTATCTCGTTGCACTCATTATTGGAATCACCCTCAGAGTCAACGACCATAGCCCTTGCACTCTGATTCATCATCTCGAATCTATAAACACTATTTCGTCAAACTCATTACGGAATCACCCACAGAGTTATACTGACGTATAGCCCTTACACCTCGAGTCTTCACTTGCTCCTCTTGGATTAACGACCTAACGTTTAATTGGAATCGATGTGGTTTTCAGATTTCAAATATGGAAACCCGATCCCGGTCTCATCGAAATCCAAAGCGTGTCTTTTAGGTCCAAGATGTTTTAAGTTTAAAACAATTCAATCTAATTATTCATATACACACAGATAGATAATTCATATCATCATAATAGATAATCAATATTATCATAAACAGGTAATCATCACAAATTGATAATCTATATTATCATCACCAATAGATACTTATATCATCATCACAATGCAACCAATGCATCCATAACACACCACACTATTTATCTCATGTCTGAGATTCAAACCATTCAGGGTAAACCATATCATCCATTCATAAGCAAAGATCTATAATCACACCATCTATAATTAATTTAAAATGAATTAAATTAATTACTTCTATCTCTAATTAATTTAAAGTGAATTAAATTAATTACCTATCTTTAATTAATTTAAAATGAATTAAATTAATTACTTCACCATTTAAAACTTGCTTACTTAACCCTTAATTTGATTATCAATCAATTAAATCATTATCCTCAAATTAATCATCTTAATTAATCACCCTTGATTAATCATCCCTTGATTACATTCAAGTAATTATTCTTAATTAATTTTACAAATTAATTATCCTTAACCAAAATCAGTAATTAACCTTTAATTACTTCATTAATTAATTAATTATAATTAATTACATTAATGCTCAATTAATTACATTAATTAATTACTTTCTTAATCACTTATCATTGATTAATTAATCTTAATTAATTAATATTTAATTACATCATTAATCATATAAATTAATGATCCTTAATTAAATTTAAATTAATTACTTATTTAAATTAATTACATTAAGTAATTAACCTTAATTAAACCACAATTATTAATCATACTTGATTAATTACATTATTAATTAACTACTCTTAAGTACTTCCTTAATTAATTACATTTAATAAATAATTATATTTATTAATCACTTCTTGATTAATTTCATTAGTAATTAATTACATTTAATTAATTACATCACTTAATTATTTTCAAAAGGCTTAATTAATCAATGCTTAAATTAATTACACTAAGTAATTAATTATTAATTACTTCACAAAGAAATTACCTTTAATTACACAAAGTAATTAAATCAAATACTCTTCCATACTTCAATAATTACCCCCTGTAATTTACTTATCTTAATTACTTCTCTAAGTAATTACTTTTCACTAATTACTCATCAACTCATCTAAAGACTATTCCAAATTAATTAAACTTAATTAATTAATTTAAACTAATCCAATTAATAAATTAATTACAATGAGTAATTAATATCTTTAATTATTTCCATAAAGTAATCATACTTAATTAAATTTCATAATTGATTATTTAAATTAATTAATCTAATTAATTATCAAAATTAATTACATAAATTAATAAATAAATAATCACAAGTTAATGGCCATCATTAACTTATTAACAAATTCTTAATTACCTTTCTTAAGTAATTAACTTAAATTAATTACAAATTTAATTAACCTTAATTAATTTCAAATCTCTAATTAATTAAATTAATTAATTAATTAAATTACTTAAATTATCTTACTAATTTAATGAATTAAAAATCATTAATTCTTTGATTTTTTTTTAAAATAAAACATTTCTTATTAATGATTACTTTATCATTAACAAAGTAATTTAAAACAACTTAACTTAAAATTTAATTTCAAATTATATTTTAAATTTAAAATGAAATCAAACTTAACTTTAACAAGGTTTAAAAACAATTTAAAACCTTTTTAAAACTTCTGTTAAGAATTCCTTATTTCATAAAAGGTGTTTTAAAGAAATTTAAGACCCAAATTTATTTTAAAATAGAAATCATATTTAAATTACCTTAAGCATTTAAAGTTGTTTTAACAATTTAAAATTTAAAATCTTGCTTTATTTCAAAATTATGATTCAATTCTGAATTTGAATCTAGTTTAAATTTAAGTTAAATCTTTACTTTTATTTTAAGCTTTACTTTTAAATTAAACTATTTAAACCCTTTAAGATTTTTTAAACATTTTAATTTAAAATTTTTAAATTAGATTCTAAAAACTTGGATTCAAACTCAGTTTGAAATCCATTTCTAAATTTTAAGTTTTAAATTCTGCTTTAAATCTGGCTTCAGATTTAAACTAACTTGAATTTGGAATTAAACAGGTTTTTCCCTGAGAAACCTGTAACCCATAAAAATACCCGAGTCCTCTCTTCATTACTTCGAGTAAAACCATTTACTTCTTCGGGCTAAACATCAATTCACCCGAGTAATACTTGAATACTCCATCCCCTGAAATCCATTCCAACACTTGACACAAATTCACTGCACCGTGCATATGCACGGTGGTTCTGGCCATCACCGCCCCCCACCAATACATCGAACAAGTCGACGTTCATCCCTGAAAACCCATCACGACGATCGAACCTTACTAGCATCACGAAATCAAAATTCAAACACCCAAACAGAACGTGGAAGCAACAGGCAACCTTCACCAACCCAAAAAAAAACCCTCCTTGTAACGACCCTGAATTTCCGACCCGATTTAAAATTGTAAATTCATCGTTTAAAAAAAAAAAATTTGAAAATTTATAAACGATTTCAATTTGCGTCCAAACTTTAGTTATGACATACGTCTAGTTAGATATGAGCATGGAAAAAAGTTTCGTCGCAAAATATTACAGTAAACTTCGTTCGCGTTTTACTGTATATCAGTCCATATAAAGCTGCGTAAAATTTATCTTCCAAATCCAAATATTTTTACACAGTTATGTTGTAAAAATTATTCTGATCATGTTTATGAAGTTCGTTTCGTCAAAAACGGTCATCGCCTGCTCCGTTTAAATTGTTTTGCAAAACGCGCAATTTTAGTGGCGTAAAAGGCGAATTTTATAAAACCATTGTATCGCAATAATCTGTATACCGTTGGAATCGCGTCGTCGCGCTGATCAAAACGGTATATTTATTTGCGTCAATCGGAATTCGTAGAAATTAGTCGCGTTAATTAAATCGTTTTGAACGGACCGCTTAAACAAATGTCAGCCCAAATTCCTTGGCCCGTATCCAAAAGGAATTGAATAAACTCAGCTGTGGCATTTAAGGGGTAGCAGGAAGCTAGAAGTGGCTTGGGAATTGGTGTGGACGTATGGGAATTAAGTAAAAAAATTGGAAAGTAGTGAAACTCCTCGTATTTCCAATAGCAATTACTGTAGTTTCAAATCGGCTAAATACAAATAATAGTACAAACATTGAGACATCACTCCATCAATCCTCATTTCACTGTATAACACTTCAAGCTACAGGTACCTCACCTTCTCCTCTTCTTCTTTTATCCTTCTTTCATCTTGTCCTCTGAACTAAAAAAAAAAAATTTAAAACAAGCATGCAACTCCACATCGCCGTGTGCCACTACCTCTCCCTCCGCCTTCACCGCGCAACACCAGTCAACCGAACCACTGCATAGCCTCCAGCCACCCGTCCCTCTTTCCTTTTCTACCCACGTCCGCCTCCACCTGCAACCGCCGTGCCACCTCACCCTGTCGCAGCCGAACCATCTCTTTCCCTTCCATGCGTATATGGAGTGTGGGTGTGCTTAGATGTGTGCGTGTATTGCGTGCAGTGAGTGTGAGTGAGTTGCATGAAAAAAAAAAAAAAAAAATTTATTTCGTGCGTACGTGTTTTGTGTGTGTGTATGTTTGGTGAAGTGTTGTACGTGTTTGCTTTTAAGTGAGGGTGTTATGAAGGAAGTTGAGTCATTGTTTAAAGAGGAAGGTTAGTACAGAGAAGAAGTCTCAGCTTTGTTTTATAAAAAAAAAAATGTGTGCATGTGTTTATCTCTCAAAGTTAGTGTGTGCATTTTGTTTACGTGAGCAGTGGAGTTAAATTAGTGGGCTGGAAGTAGTTTTAGTGAAAATATGTTGTTTATGCATGCGTGAGTAGGCTGAAAAAAAAAAAAAAAAAAAGAAAGAATGGGAAATGAAGTGTGCGTAGTTGTAAAAAAAAAAAAAAAAAAAAAATATGCATGCGTGAGTAATACGTGAGTAATGTACAACCTGTACATGTATATGCATGCGCTAGTATGGATAGGTGCATGCTGTCTATTCCCAGTCTTGGCCTAACGAAAAGGGGAAACTGAGTTTTAACATAGTTTTTAATTATTGCAGTATAGGATTACGCCAATATCTATTCTGGTTGCCAAATAGTAACCGACTTTTCTTTTCGTTGTGTGCAGAAGCAACCGACTGACTTCTTGTTGCAGCAGCACCGATCTCTCAGCTTTTGTTCTTTTCTCCGTCATCGGTAAGCACATTTATATAAATTTATAAATTATATACAAACGTTCATTGTGTTAATATCGTTTTTCTTTGTCGATATTACAGCGTTCGTTGTCCGTGCTATACCGACTCTATTCTTGCTTCATTCGTGCTTCTTTTGTTTCGCCGCCAACTTCTTTATCCACGAAAGGTGAAATAAATTTTCACGACATATATTCTTATGCTAGTTGATTTCTATGTGATATGATTTGGATGTTATTTGTGCTAAGTGATATTGAATTGCAAGTAATTTGACATAGGATAGTTAATAAATTAAACGGATTATATTTGTCGAATTTGATTTGCAAACCTGACCCCTTTCATATGTTAAATTAGGTTAGTCGAACTTGATCCCTTAAATTATATTCGACGTAGAATTTGATAAGGAACCTTTGGACCTGTGAACTTAGATTTGTTCAATGGTCGTAGTATTTAAATTGAACGACAAAGTGAAAACTGTAATGTAGTAATCTTTAATCTACATGAAATGATAGTGTAGATTCTAGAAATAATTTGATTAATTTACATAAATAACAAATGTAAATTAATACGATTATTTCGGGATTATTTAAATAATTGTTGAATTGTTAGGTATGGATGCTATTGCTTGTTTATTTACTTTGACACCATCCCAGCTTTCACACTGCAAGTTCCCTTTGTATGCTTGATTTTGAATTGAAATGGAATCGGGTTGAAATGATAGATACCCAAATAACTTTGACTTAGGATAGAAAATTTAATTAAAACCGATTGGTCAATGTTTTGATTTAAAATGAAATAAGATTTTATTCGACTAATAATAAGGTTTGAATAAAATTGGAATTTAAATTTGAATGAACGAAAATGTGAATATTTAATTTGGAATAAATATTAACGTCGTAATTGACAAAAGGACATCGTTTTTAAAATTTAATTGATTAATGATTAAATGCATAATTAATTGATAATTGATTTTGAAATTATTAATAATTAAGTTGAAATTGATAATAATCAATTTAGAAATATTAATAATCAAGTCTTGAAATTTATTAATAATGAAGTTTGAAGTTATTAATAATGAAGTTTTGAAATTATTAATAAATTAAGTTTCGAAATTGTTAATAAATTAAGTTTGAAATTATTAATAATTTGGTTTTAAAATTAATAATTGAGTTTGGAATTATTAATGAATGAGTTTGAAATGATAATAATTAAGATTTGAAATTATTTGATAATTGAATAAGGTTGAAATGTTTAATGATTGAACTAAATTGAATAAGATTGAATTGTTTAATGATTAAACTAAATTGAATAGAATGAATTATGTAATAACTGAATTGAATTGAATATCCTTTATTAAGAGAAATCGAATTTTTGAATAAGTGAAACTAAGTTCTTAATTGAGATTTGAAATTTGTAACGAAAGAAATAAATATATGAAATTGAATTTCTTTAATAAGAAATAGAACGCGCTTATCGAAAACAAATGAAATGCTTGTAATTTAGAGAATTGGATTCGATAAATTCCAATTGAATAAATATATAAGCTTTGATAATGAAACGAACTTAAGGAAGTAATGAATTGGAAATTTAATTGAAATTGTTTAATGATAAATAATGTAATGATTATCGAATAAAATCGATAATTGAATTTAAACGATTTGTACGTTAAATGATTTTGGAACGAACTTATACATGGAATTCAATGAATATTTGAAATTGTTTTAAGTTGAAACATTGATATTGAATTATAGAAATTTTGAAAAAAATTATGAAGTTATAAAACGTAATGTTAGAAATTGATTTAGAATGACTAACGAAATGTTGATTTACGAATTTTTATTGAAATTGAAATTGAATTGGTTTTTGAAATATATTAAGCGACTAATCGGCAAATTAATTACGAAGGTTATTAAAGGAACCGGAATCGGTTAGGGACATACTCACTGTCTAAACCGAAAACCACTTTAATAACTATACGCGGAGTGTGATCCAGAATGAAGTGGTTGGATTGACGAACGCGTTGATTGAAGAAAGAAAACGAAAATGGATAGCCTTGACACTTGTGTCAAATTGGAAATGACTAAAATCAGGAGCCGTGCCGGGCCAAATGGGGTTAGCTACCTCGAGCGAACACACTTCTTCGTAAACTACTCATTTACTTTTGTGATTGATTGGTGCGCACCCTTGAATTTGGAGTGTTGTTTCGCGGTGTTGCGATCGTTGCGGCGATGCGTTCTCACCAGTCCGGATCAGGCGAACGGTAGTTTCACTACCTTGGGTATTGCCTCTTGTGCCTTGTCATACTTGTATCCCGTATACGCGACCACTACGAATTTGTTTTGTATTATACCTATGGAGTACTCCCTGATATCCCACTAGTTTACGGTGGAGTTTACAGTGCTGTATAGACTATGATATTATAAAAATGTGTTAAGGGGGATAATGGTAACGCCTTAACGCTATTTTGATACTTTACTTTACTGTTAGACATTATCTATGTATCGTACACTATTATGTATAAATAGTTTACCGAATCCTGAAAGATGTTTATTCCATGCGTCTTTGAGTTATTGTTTATTTAAAAATTTGAACCATATTATCTGTATAAGAATATATGTCCTGATTCGAGTGTTTGTTTGTGCATATGCTCGGATCAGATTGAAGATTGCTGTTGCTGTTTCTGCTTGGAGCTGAAGACCGAAGACTATCTTTATCTTATCTTATCAGTATTACTCTATCTATTTTGACTATTGGACATCTATGTTGTTCTATTTTATTTTATCTGAGACATTGTTGTATTTCTGGGTAGCTTCATGAACTACTCTTATGACTATGTTGTATTTCCGCTGCACTATTCTGTGATGTTATATTTCTGTGATTCTGTGATGATTCTCATTTATATATATATATCTATACTCCATTAATGATTCGTGTTTTGTACTATTTAAGTTGACATGTGTGGATTATTGTCAATTTAAATGGTCCAAATATATGGGTCGTTACAGTTGGTATCAGAGCTTTGGTTCCCGATAACCTTAGCCTGTGGAGTTTTTAAAAGCTCATTAGAGATAGGGTAAACATACCCTAGAATGAGGAGAATCATTTCAGTATCCACATCTTTTGATTCATCTTTCTTATTGAATTCGTTTGAGTAGAATTTCCTTAAGTTCTATAAATTCCTATCTTTGATTCTAAATCACTTTTGGTATTCCAGGATGGCTGCCAGAAGAAATGTTAGAGGTGGAAGGGGTGGAAATGCTCCTGCTCCACAAGCCCCCGCAATTCGATTCTCCACTCTTAGTAAGGAGTACACTCAGCTTGGAGGTGTCAAATTCACTGGCTCCGAGAGTATCATCGAAGCACAGCAATGGCTAAAGAGTTTGGAGAGGATCTTTACTGGCTTGGAAATCACGGACGCTCAGAAGCGTCAGTTGGCCGCTTGGCAACTTCAGGATGCTGCACAAGACTGGTGGGAATCCGTCACTTCTCGTACCGATGAGGAAAACATCACTTGGGCCCAGTTTAGGTAGAAATCTATCTAAATTACATCAAATAAATTCCTTCTATCTCATTCAAATTTTGACTCGTTCTCATATCGTGTGTAAATAGGGACTCCTTTATGGCTCAGTGGATGCCAGCTGCTGGAAAGGCCCAACTCTATCGTTCTTTTATGGATCTCAAGCAAGGCAACATGACCTTCACTGAGTATGAACGGAAGTTCAACGAACTATCCAAGTTCGGACCTGGCTTGATTGATACACCACTGCTTAAGAATGAGAAGTTCATACATGGCGCACGCCCTGAGTATTACGAGCTTCTCACCGCTCATGTCCATGGAACATTCACTGAGTTGATGGACTTTGCTCTTCGATATGAGGGAAAGCCAAAGGAAACATCATCCTCCAAAGCTCCAGTTGTTCAGACATCAGCTAGTAAGTTGGGAAAGAGAAAGCCAAACTTTGCACAACAGAAGAAGAATTGGCAGCAGAAAACAGGGCTTGGATACTCCCAGAAGAAGCCCATTGACATATCATCCATTACTTGCTTCAACTGCAACCAAAAGGGTCATTATGCTAGTAGCTGCCCATCTCCAAAGAGCGCAGCTGTTCCGCCACCGGCACAGATGACTAGGAGGGATTTGTGTCATATCTGCTTACAACCTGGACACTTCAAGAAAGACTGCCCAACACAGAAGAGAGGTACACCATCTGGAGTCTTTGCTCTTTCCACACCTGCCCCGGAAGTTCCTGTCCCGGAAGTTCCGGATAACCAAGGTACTTTACAAAGTACTTTTATGTTACATACCTTGCCTGTTAGAGTTCTATTTGACACCGGAGCTACACACAGCTTCATATCTATTGATTTATGTGATAAACTTGGTTTGGAACCCACTCTTGCATCTATTTCCTTATGTGTATCTAACCCTATTGGAGGGCCCGCTAACCTTAAAAGGGTTTGCAAATATGTCACTCTTATGCATGGCATTCACCGCTTCACTTGGGATTTCTATGTTCTTGGATTCGAGGCATTTGATATTCTATTAGGCATTGATTGGCTACGAAAGTTCGAAGCCGTTATCTCATGTAAAACTCGAACTGTCTCTCTTAGTGACGACAAGAGTATGCCATTAGTTGTTAAAGGCAAATCACCTCAAGAATATGCTGGGAGTTTTATATTCTCTCTTGACTCCCATCCAAATGAACTAAGCTCTACTCCAGTAGTTCAACTCTTTTCTGATGTATTTGGAGAGGTTAATTCTCTACCACCTCCACGGGAAATCGAATTCCGCATCGACCTTATTCCTGGTGCACGACCAGTAGTTCTTCCTCCAAGGAGAATGGCTCCTAAAGAAAAGGCAGAATTGAATGTTCAAATTGAAGATTTATTTTCTAAAGGCTTGATTCGTCGTAGTCATTCAGAATGGGGAGCTGCAGTTGTATTTGTCACAAAATCCGATGGCTCACTCAGAATGTGTGTAGACTATAGAGAGCTAAACAAACTCACACATAAAAACAGATATCCGATGCCTCGCATCAACGATCTTTTCGACCAGCTTCATGGAGCTAAAGTCTTTTCTCAACTTGATTTGGCTACCGGTTTTCACCAACTCAGAATCGCTGAGGATAGCATTCCTAAAACAGCATTCCGCACAGAAAATGGTTTCTATGAATGGCTAGTTATGCCGTTCGGTCTCACTAATGCTCCAGCCTATTTCGTCGACTTGATGAATAGAGTTTTCCGTGATGTTCTTAACAAGTTCGTGCTTGTTTTCATCGATGACATTCTCGTCTTCTCCAAAGATGAGAAAGAACATAGTTCACATTTGGCTTTTGTACTTGAAACTCTTCGCAAACATCAGCTTAAAGCCAAGTTTTCGAAATGCCACTTTTGGCGAGATGAAGTTCGTTTCCTTGGCCATATTGTTTCGGAGAATGGGATTTCGGTCGATCCAGCTAAGATCGCCGTAATCAATGTGAGTTCTATTCTTACTTGTCAATTCTATCTAAACAACTTATCGATATCTAAATTCGAATTCTTGAAATTTGCAGGATTGGGAGACTCCCAAAACTCCTACAGATATCCGCAGTTTCTTGGGATTAGCTGGCTATTATCGCAGATTTATAGAAAACTTTGCTCGTATTGCCGCACCACTTACCGCACTGACCAGAAAGAATGTGAAATTTATTTGGAGTGAAAAGTGCGAATCAGCTTTCAATGAAATGAAGCGTAAGTTGACCTCTGCCCCAGTTCTTACAGTCATTGATGGAAGCGAAGGATTGACCGTCTATACAGATGCCTGTCGAGATGGACTTGGAGCAGTTTTAATGCAGAAAGGAAAGGTTATTGCCTATGCGGGTCGACAATTAAAGACCCATGAAGCAAACTATGCAACTCACGATTTAGAGCTTCTCGCTGTGGTATTTGCTCTTAAGCTATGGAGGCACTATTTATTGGGAACCAAATTCGAGTTATTCACTGACCACAAGTCATTGAGATATATTTTCTCGCAAAAGGATTTGAATCAGAGGCAAGTCCGATGGCTCGAATTTCTAGCTGCATATGATCTTGATATTAACTACACTCCGGGGAAAGCAAATGCCGTAGCCGATGCTTTGAGCAGAAATCAAGCAATGGCATGTTGTAATCTTGTTGAAGGAATGTTATTCCAACTTTCCGTCTCCCCAGCTCTTATGGATCGTATTATAGCCAAGCAATACGAGGACACTTTGCTCTATCGCATCAAAGAAATAGTTCTCGGCAGAGTTGGAAATGCTGATAATAAATTGGGTGCACATGTAGATAGTAACGGAGTCTTGAGAATTGATAATCGCATTTGTGTTCCTAATGTTGCTGGTCTAAGGCAAGAAGTGCTGAAAGAAAACCACAACTCTTCACTTTCATTTCATCCCGGTGTTACTAAAATGTACCAGAATATGAAGAAGTTATATTGGTGGAGTGGGATGAAGCGTGATATTTCCACCTATATCAGCAGATGCACAACTTGCCAGCAAGTTAAAGCTGATCACAAAAAGACAGCTGGTTTACTTCAACCATTAGAGATTCCAGGATGGAAGTGGGAGCAAATTTCTATGGACTTTATTGATGGGCTGCCAAGGACTAGAAAGGGTAACGAAAGCATATGGGTGATTGTCGATAGACTGACGAAATCCGCCCATTTTATTCCAGTTAAGACCACTCGTACTGCTTCGAGTCTGGCCGAAATATATATGAGGGAAGTCGTTAAACTTCATGGTGTACCATCTAGTATTGTATGTGACAGAGATCCTATTTTCACTAGCAAATTCTGGAAAGCATTTCAGGATACTTTGGGCACCAAACTGAATCTGAGCACTGCATATCATCCTCAGACAGATGGCCAAACTGAGAGGGTGAATCAGATATTGGAAGACCTTCTCCGAGCTTGTATTATTGACTTCGGTGGATCTTGGGAAGATCATCTTCACTTGGTAGAATTCACTTATAATAATAGTTACCAGGTAAAGGAATTGAATTTCAAATTTAAATAAGCATATTTGAACTTGAATTAATTTTCTTCAATAAACCAGGCAAGCATTGGTATGGCACCGTTCGAAGCCTTATATGGACGGCCGTGCAAATCACCAGCTTGTTGGATCGAGTCGGGTGATCGACTAGTGCTTGGACCAGAAATAATTATGGAGGCTTCCGAAAAAGTCGAAGAAATCAGGAAGAAGATAAAGACGGCACAGGATAGACAGAAGAGCTACGCTGACAAAAGGAGAAGAGACCTTGAATTCAGCGTAGGAGATAAAGTATTTCTGAAAGTGTCGCCTTTGAAGAATATTGTACGATTTGGAAGGAAAGGGAAGCTAGCTCCGAGATTTGTTGGTCCGTTTGAGATTACGGAAAGAGTCGGAACATTGGCATATAGAGTTGCATTACCAGAGAAGTTCGCTGGTGTACACAACGTGTTCCATGTCTCTCATCTTCGCAAAGTTGTACACGATCCATCTATGACTATTCCTACTACTCAGTTCGAGGAGATAGTTATTGAGCCTGATTTGACCATCGAGCGTAAGCCACTTCGGATAGTCGATCGTGAGACAAAGCAACTCAGAAAGAAGTCGGTAAATCTCGTCAAAGTCCAATGGAGTGCAGATGAGCGGGATTGCACATGGGAGACTGAGGATAGTATTCGGGATTCAAACCCCGAATTACTAATTTCAGGTATAATTCAAATTTCTTAAACTATCTTGATCTTTTCAGCTTATTTCATTTCTACTTCACTCGTCTCGTTCCTTTTCGAGGACGAAAAGTTTTGAGTGGGGAGATTGTAACGACCCTGAATTTCCGACCCGATTTAAAATTGTAAATTCATCGTTTAAAAAAAAAAATTTGAAAATTTATAAACGATTTCAATTTGCGTCCAAACTTTAGTTATGACATACGTCTAGTTAGATATGAGCATGGAAAAAGTTTCGTCGCAAAATATTACAGTAAACTTCGTTCGCGTTTTACTGTATATCAGTCCATATAAAGCTGCGTAAAATTTATCTTCCAAATCCAAATATTTTTACACAGTTATGTTGTAAAAATTATTCTGATCATGTTTATGAAGTTCGTTTCGTCAAAAACGGTCATCGCCTGCTCCGTTTAAATTGTTTTGCAAAACGCGCAATTTTAGTGGCGTAAAAGGCGAATTTTATAAAACCATTGTATCGCAATAATCTGTATACCGTTGGAATCGCGTCGTCGCGCTGATCAAAACGGTATATTTATTTGCGTCAATCGGAATTCGTAGAAATTAGTCGCGTTAATTAAATCGTTTTGAACGGACCGCTTAAACAAATGTCAGCCCAAATTCCTTGGCCCGTATCCAAAAGGAATTGAATAAACTCAGCTGTGGCATTTAAGGGGTAGCAGGAAGCTAGAAGTGGCTTGGGAATTGGTGTGGACGTATGGGAATTAAGTAAAAAAATTGGAAAGTAGTGAAACTCCTCGTATTTCCAATAGCAATTACTGTAGTTTCAAATCGGCTAAATACAAATAATAGTACAAACATTGAGACATCACTCCATCAATCCTCATTTCACTGTATAACACTTCAAGCTACAGGTACCTCACCTTCTCCTCTTCTTCTTTTATCCTTCTTTCATCTTGTCCTCTGAACTAAAAAAAAAAAATTTAAAACAAGCATGCAACTCCACATCGCCGTGTGCCACTACCTCTCCCTCCGCCTTCACCGCGCAACACCAGTCAACCGAACCACTGCATAGCCTCCAGCCACCCGTCCCTCTTTCCTTTTCTACCCACGTCCGCCTCCACCTGCAACCGCCGTGCCACCTCACCCTGTCGCAGCCGAACCATCTCTTTCCCTTCCATGCGTATATGGAGTGTGGGTGTGCTTAGATGTGTGCGTGTATTGCGTGCAGTGAGTGTGAGTGAGTTGCATGAAAAAAAAAAAAAAAAAATTTATTTCGTGCGTACGTGTTTTGTGTGTGTGTATGTTTGGTGAAGTGTTGTACGTGTTTGCTTTTAAGTGAGGGTGTTATGAAGGAAGTTGAGTCATTGTTTAAAGAGGAAGGTTAGTACAGAGAAGAAGTCTCAGCTTTGTTTTATAAAAAAAAAAATGTGTGCATGTGTTTATCTCTCAAAGTTAGTGTGTGCATTTTGTTTACGTGAGCAGTGGAGTTAAATTAGTGGGCTGGAAGTAGTTTTAGTGAAAATATGTTGTTTATGCATGCGTGAGTAGGCTGAAAAAAAAAAAAAAAAAAAAGAAAGAATGGGAAATGAAGTGTGCGTAGTTGTAAAAAAAAAAAAAAAAAAAAATATGCATGCGTGAGTAATACGTGAGTAATGTACAACCTGTACATGTATATGCATGCGCTAGTATGGATAGGTGCATGCTGTCTATTCCCAGTCTTGGCCTAACGAAAAGGGGAAACTGAGTTTTAACATAGTTTTTAATTATTGCAGTATAGGATTACGCCAATATCTATTCTGGTTGCCAAATAGTAACCGACTTTTCTTTTCGTTGTGTGCAGAAGCAACCGACTGACTTCTTGTTGCAGCAGCACCGATCTCTCAGCTTTTGTTCTTTTCTCCGTCATCGGTAAGCACATTTATATAAATTTATAAATTATATACAAACGTTCATTGTGTTAATATCGTTTTTCTTTGTCGATATTACAGCGTTCGTTGTCCGTGCTATACCGACTCTATTCTTGCTTCATTCGTGCTTCTTTTGTTTCGCCGCCAACTTCTTTATCCACGAAAGGTGAAATAAATTTTCACGACATATATTCTTATGCTAGTTGATTTCTATGTGATATGATTTGGATGTTATTTGTGCTAAGTGATATTGAATTGCAAGTAATTTGACATAGGATAGTTAATAAATTAAACGGATTATATTTGTCGAATTTGATTTGCAAACCTGACCCCTTTCATATGTTAAATTAGGTTAGTCGAACTTGATCCCTTAAATTATATTCGACGTAGAATTTGATAAGGAACCTTTGGACCTGTGAACTTAGATTTGTTCAATGGTCGTAGTATTTAAATTGAACGACAAAGTGAAAACTGTAATGTAGTAATCTTTAATCTACATGAAATGATAGTGTAGATTCTAGAAATAATTTGATTAATTTACATAAATAACAAATGTAAATTAATACGATTATTTCGGGATTATTTAAATAATTGTTGAATTGTTAGGTATGGATGCTATTGCTTGTTTATTTACTTTGACACCATCCCAGCTTTCACACTGCAAGTTCCCTTTGTATGCTTGATTTTGAATTGAAATGGAATCGGGTTGAAATGATAGATACCCAAATAACTTTGACTTAGGATAGAAAATTTAATTAAAACCGATTGGTCAATGTTTTGATTTAAAATGAAAAAAGATTTTATTCGACTAATAATAAGGTTTGAATAAAATTGGAATTTAAATTTGAATGAACGAAAATGTGAATATTTAATTTGGAATAAATATTAACGTCGTAATTGACAAAAGGACATCGTTTTTAAAATTTAATTGATTAATGATTAAATGCATAATTAATTGATAATTGATTTTGAAATTATTAATAATTAAGTTGAAATTGATAATAATCAATTTAGAAATATTAATAATCAAGTCTTGAAATTTATTAATAATGAAGTTTGAAGTTATTAATAATGAAGTTTTGAAATTATTAATAAATTAAGTTTCGAAATTGTTAATAAATTAAGTTTGAAATTATTAATAATTTGGTTTTAAAATTAATAATTGAGTTTGGAATTATTAATGAATGAGTTTGAAATGATAATAATTAAGATTTGAAATTATTTGATAATTGAATAAGGTTGAAATGTTTAATGATTGAACTAAATTGAATAAGATTGAATTGTTTAATGATTAAACTAAATTGAATAGAATGAATTATGTAATAACTGAATTGAATTGAATATCCTTTATTAAGAGAAATCGAATTTTTGAATAAGTGAAACTAAGTTCTTAATTGAGATTTGAAATTTGTAACGAAAGAAATAAATATATGAAATTGAATTTCTTTAATAAGAAATAGAACGCGCTTATCGAAAACAAATGAAATGCTTGTAATTTAGAGAATTGGATTCGATAAATTCCAATTGAATAAATATATAAGCTTTGATAATGAAACGAACTTAAGGAAGTAATGAATTGGAAATTTAATTGAAATTGTTTAATGATAAATAATGTAATGATTATCGAATAAAATCGATAATTGAATTTAAACGATTTGTACGTTAAATGATTTTGGAACGAACTTATACATGGAATTCAATGAATATTTGAAATTGTTTTAAGTTGAAACATTGATATTGAATTATAGAAATTTTGAAAAAAATTATGAAGTTATAAAACGTAATGTTAGAAATTGATTTAGAATGACTAACGAAATGTTGATTTACGAATTTTTATTGAAATTGAAATTGAATTGGTTTTTGAAATATATTAAGCGACTAATCGGCAAATTAATTACGAAGGTTATTAAAGGAACCGGAATCGGTTAGGGACATACTCACTGTCTAAACCGAAAACCACTTTAATAACTATACGCGGAGTGTGATCCAGAATGAAGTGGTTGGATTGACGAACGCGTTGATTGAAGAAAGAAAACGAAAATGGATAGCCTTGACACTTGTGTCAAATTGGAAATGACTAAAATCAGGAGCCGTGCCGGGCCAAATGGGGTTAGCTACCTCGAGCGAACACACTTCTTCGTAAACTACTCATTTACTTTTGTGATTGATTGGTGCGCACCCTTGAATTTGGAGTGTTGTTTCGCGGTGTTGCGATCGTTGCGGCGATGCGTTCTCACCAGTCCGGATCAGGCGAACGGTAGTTTCACTACCTTGGGTATTGCCTCTTGTGCCTTGTCATACTTGTATCCCGTATACGCGACCACTACGAATTTGTTTTGTATTATACCTATGGAGTACTCCCTGATATCCCACTAGTTTACGGTGGAGTTTACAGTGCTGTATAGACTATGATATTATAAAAATGTGTTAAGGGGGATAATGGTAACGCCTTAACGCTATTTTGATACTTTACTTTACTGTTAGACATTATCTATGTATCGTACACTATTATGTATAAATAGTTTACCGAATCCTGAAAGATGTTTATTCCATGCGTCTTTGAGTTATTGTTTATTTAAAAATTTGAACCATATTATCTGTATAAGAATATATGTCCTGATTCGAGTGTTTGTTTGTGCATATGCTCGGATCAGATTGAAGATTGCTGTTGCTGTTTCTGCTTGGAGCTGAAGACCGAAGACTATCTTTATCTTATCTTATCAGTATTACTCTATCTATTTTGACTATTGGACATCTATGTTGTTCTATTTTATTTTATCTGAGACATTGTTGTATTTCTGGGTAGCTTCATGAACTACTCTTATGACTATGTTGTATTTCCGCTGCACTATTCTGTGATGTTATATTTCTGTGATTCTGTGATGATTCTCATTTATATATATATATCTATACTCCATTAATGATTCGTGTTTTGTACTATTTAAGTTGACATGTGTGGATTATTGTCAATTTAAATGGTCCAAATATATGGGTCGTTACACTCCTCGTTCTCGCTCCTCCAGTCGCCGGAGGCGTTGGAACTTCGACCATCACTTCTTCAACACCCAAGCATCCATTTTCCCAAAAATTATAGCACTCGGTCAACTAGAGCATCAGTGCCGATCAAACTACTGCACCAACCAGAAACTAGGTTTACACCTCAAATCCAACAATCACCATCACCACGGTGATCTTCCACTGCCTCCCCCATTTTTCCCCAAATCACTGACTCCTTTTCTTCCTCCAGAAAGAACTACGACCCTTAAGACCATCGAGCTTAACAGAATTTTCCCCAAATCCAATTTCTGGTTAAACCAGAAATACTCTCTAATACCGTAACTAAAAATAGTGATTTCTGTTTTAAAAATCGAATTTTGGATTAAACATTTGATTTAGATTCCTGAATACAAGAATCATGGCAATTGAAATTTGACTTATTAAATGCTGTTCTGATGTTTTTTTTTCTTATTCCCAGAAACAAATACAAATGGATTTATCTTAATCAGACTTCTTAGACTAACAACTATGATATAGCAACATAATTTGTCAAATACTTAAGTTTTACCAAAAGTTAAATTAATAGCAAGAGAATTTTGATTAATTCTTGAGCCTGGAATAAAGTACACAGCATATTCATTCAGCAATACATTCTTACAGAGACATGCACTTTATAAATAATTTCATCTCAGAATTACTTCAGATAAAATCAAGCAACCAAATTATATTTATAAATTTTTAGAGAAAAGTTGTTACTCACTTGGGATTTTATGAAACAGAGCACAGATTTTCTGAAAAGCCTTTGATAAAAACTTGAATTGCTTTGCATTTAAATTGCATGCTTTTTGTAACTTGAACTTGCTGTTAGAAACTTGCATGCAGACATATGCTTTATTTTTTTATTACCAGAATGTTGAACGCAGAGCCCCTTTCATTTTTCTTTTAAATGGAATTGCAGGTTGCAGGCTTTTCATTTGCTTTTGAAAGGATTTCAGGTGCAGGCTTTGTTTTGCAATTATACAGGGTAGTGAATATGATCTTGATATGAGGATTTGAAAAATGATTTTGCATTTGAAAAAGATTGTACAGAGGATTGTAGGATTAAACATGCAAGTTTTTGATTAAGGAAGGGTTTTAAGATTTTGATAATGCTTGCATGCTTTAGCTTTTTGAAAGGAAAAATGTACAAGCTTTAGAACAGGTTGAAGAAAAATGATATTGCAGAGGATGTTGATTATAAATTTGAACATGATTTTGGGTTTTTGGGGAGTTTGAAAACAAATTTGTTTTCAGCTGAAAACTTTTCTCCTTAACTTGAGAAATGAAAGTTAGAAAAGAATAGAAATGAAGGAAACATGTTTTTATATAAGCATGAATGATTTATTTTAAAAATTAAAAGAAAAATTAAAATGAAAAGGACACTTGTTAAAATCTTCAACACTTGTCTTTTGCAATAGTTCATTTACTAACACATGTTATTTAAGAAATTAGAATCTTAACACTTGTCATTATACATATTTTACTTATTCTTTTATTTAATTTAAAAGATAAATAAAATCCTTTTTCTTTATTTAAATACATATAAAGTAGTTTACATAAATGAATGGATATGGTATTTCTTTTTATTGAAGTAAAACAATTTACATAAAAGTGAAAACTTATTTATAAGATTCATATATGTTTATTCATTTGAATTCAAAATAAATTCAAATCAAATTCTATTTATACATTTTAAAAATCCAATTTAAACTAGTTTATATTATCATATTTGTAATTTTAAAATAATAGTATTGTCTTATTAAAATCTATCTATATTTATACATTTATCATTATTATTTTAAAATAACATATTTATCTAATTTAAATCATTTATAAAAGAAATTATAAATTACTTATCTTATTTATCTTAATTACATACATTAATGTTTAATGTTTAAATGGTATTTTAAATTTTTAAATAATTCCAAATTATAATTATTAAGCTATATTTAAAAAGATATAAAATAAACTTTTGTTTTATCTTATTAAAATTTAAACTATGTTTAAAATACAATTATACAATTTAAAACAATTCCTTTAAGTATTTTACACCAATTAGTTATTTATTAAATAAAATAATAATCTTCAAATTATCAAATGAATATTAGAATTTTAAAAACCATATTTTATTTGTTCATTTAACTTCAAATCAAACTTATCCATTCACAATATATATATAAATTTATACACATACATTATAAATAGGAAATTAATTATTAGCTTTTAAAAGATAAAATTCATCAATTACACATTTATTTAATTGGATTATTAAATCAAGTAAATTTTTATTAAAATTTTATCAAATCAATTCAATTTTAAATATAGATTATTAAATTGATATTGCTAAAATTTTCGGGATATCACAAAGACAGAGTTTTTCAAAATGAGAATTGAAATGATAAAATGAGGGAGAAAAATATGGAAATTTGTTTTATAAAAAATGAAATAAATAAAATACTAAAAAGCCCTTTAAGTACACACCCTCCCATATTTTGCCGCATCACGACCAACCACCTCCCTCTTCTTCTTGAACTTGCAAGGACCCAAGCTCTTTCTTTTTATACAATATGTTCTTCACTTCCATGTACTTTGATGTTAAATAAAATGTGACATTACCTTTTTAATTTATTTTTATTTAATTATGTTGAAAAGAAGCCACATCTTATTTTTTTTACTTAAGTAAATACCTATTTACTATATTATTACCTTATCCATACATATGTTATATATATGTGTGCATATGTATACTAAAGTGTTTACAATATTTCCAACAACTTATACATGATGAAAAATCGAAAATATGAAAAATGATTTTCAGTCAGACTTTCTATTTTTCTTTGAACTAATTATTTTGGTAAATAATTTATGAAAACCATTTCACCATTACTAGTTATTACTTTAAAGGGGTATATTTGAGTTATAAAATCCTAAAAATTAATTATTTAAAAATATTCTAAATATTCATGTTTAAAGTGGTTAAATTCTGGGTCGTTACATGATTCTTGTCAGTGAATACTTGGTTTATGGTACTTAGGTTTTCTACTATAGTATATGACTACGTAAGGAGAATGGAGGTTTCAAATCAACGAACCTGATCTTATTTTGCACTAGGGAGGTCGAGTGAGCGATATTAGTTTGGAAGTTAAGTTTATGTATCCGAGCAAGTGGTCAAATAAGGTATTGTGTACGGATGATTTATGTACATCATACAGGCTTAAGTATATTAATATGCTTTGTTGTGTGGCCTAGGAATGTTTAGGAGTGACTTCCAATTTTGTTCTGAGGTAGCTTAGATTAACTTCTAAGCATTAACCAAAGGCTGATGAGCATAATGGTACGATTAGGAAATTATCTACATCCTTGGACGATTGAGAAAGTTATATACTAAGCGAAATTCTATATCTTTTTTAATAGTCATTTAACATTTTAAATAATGTTAAGTGCTAGTTTATTACATTCTGGAATTTGATTTGATCGATAGTGCAATTTTATAGACTATGGTTTATAAAGTTGTTGTTCATTAGGACTTAAATCCCGTTGCTTTTGAAAAAGTAATTTTCAAAGAATTTGTGAAAGAAATAATGTTACTATTATTTTGAAACTTGGGGAAGTATTATTATTCCAGGATATTTGAAAAGAGTTTTTGTGAAGTAGTTTCTCAAATATTTTTTGTTGTGGCTAAAGTTGGGTGATTGGGAGTTTTCCTATTTCAAAGACTCGCTAGGTATATTTGTTTATTCTGATTGTTATTTTTGGAGGAACTAGAATACTACCAGATGCTCCATGTTGTTTGATTCTATAGTTATACCATGCTTCGGTAGAAGAAGCCCCCTCCTCTCATAATTGATTTTGATTTTGACATATTTCTCTTTGGAGGAATTTGAAAATATATTTATAATATAAAACCCAGACATTTAGTTTTAAATTTATCTTTTGAAAAGATTAGTTGCTTAGTATTTTATTTAAGAGTATTCTCTATAATTTTATTGTATATAGTTGCTATATCATTTATGTTGCTATAGCTTATGATATAAATAGCTTGTGCATTGCTCTTTTGTCAGCATGGTTCTCTTTTGGATTATGTAAGTACAAGAGAGGCAAATGGAAGCAAGAGATCTCTATTTGATATCTTATGCACCTGCATTCGCATCGAGGTAGTAACTTGCTTGCAAAAATAAAAATCAAACATGGTAGATGTATATAGTATTGTTTTGTGATTGATTGATGATTTTATGCCCAAGATATAGGAGGCCACTTGGCTTTTGTTTTCTTAATTGATTTGGTCCAGTTATGGAGAGTTGTACCGAGTCAGCTACACAAAGGAGGTGCTACCAAAATTTTCCGTAATTTAATGGGATTTAAAAGTCCGATAACTCATTTTAATTAATAGGTTTTTAAAGCCCAAGGGTGAGAGTACATTTTCTTCCTTTGGGAATTTCGGGGACGAAATTCTTTTAAGGAGGGAGAATGTAACATCTTATAATTTTATCGTTTGAATTATGAATATTTATTTAATTTTACTATTTATATAATTAGTATTTAAAAATATTAATAACTTATATTAAATATATGGACTATTTAAATATTTGAATTGTGAATTAAAATATTAAATAAAAGGATTTAATAGTCTTATTTAACTTCTTTTAATTAATAGATAATTATGGTGGATTCATTAAATTTATATACAATAATAAATAGTTCGTATAAATAATTATAAAATTAGTTGTTAACAAAATGAATCAATTTTTATTGTAGTATTTTTAATTTAATTTATAGAAATTTTCCATAATTTTTAGTTTAGAAGATATATAAATTGTCATTTGACGTATTTCACGACCAACGATGCAATTTCTATGATTTTACAAAATAAGATAACTGGTTTGCTTTACTATTGTTTTGGAATCGTGTCACTTTTTTATACACGATCATATTTTTGTTTTGCCGCTCGTGGTTCGTACGCAAATGAAATTCTATATAGAGGAGTATTGCAAAAATCTCTTTTGAAAAAAATTAAATCAAATCAAAATTCGAAAATTTCGACTAACCTTATTGGTGAAATGATGAGTTGCTTGGGAATCTTGGGGTGCTTGTGGATTTTTGCTTACTTGAGTTAAAAGTAAATAATGGTTTTGTTTACAAACATGCAATTAAAACTTCTCATTTTCCTTTTTCTTCTTTCATTTTTCCTCCTTACATCTTTCTCTCTTTATTTTCTATTTCATTTCCAGTGAACAAAATTTGGCCTTAGCTTCAAAATTCAAAATCAAATTATTCCCTAAAATAGAAATTATGAAATTTGATTTGTTGGCTTTTTATAAGCATGTACTTTGATCCATATAAGTATGGTTGGGTGCGATTGAGATCATCTATGATCGACGTAAGAAGGCAAGAACTAGGGTTTGAGATTTGGATCGATCCAGGAGATGATAGAGTTAAGGATTGATTGCATTGGGTTTGTGGTGTGGATGAATAGCTTTGGTTAGAGTTTGGCGATGCACGGTGGAACTTTAGGTGATGCGACTTGTATGAGTCAAGCTAGAGGAGTTTTCGGTTGCTTTTGGCTTGAGTGGATCGACCTTGGCATAAATAGGTGGAACGTGAAGCTTTCGCGAAGGGAGAGTTGCTATCAAAATTGGTTTGCGATTTCATCAAGGGTTAAGGGGAAATCGTAGATGGAAGGTCCCGTGTTCATGTGTTTGGATGTGCACAGAGGTATCACCTTACAGCCAGGATGGTTTGGAGTTTAGGAAGAACATTAATTTGGGTAATTAGTTTGTTAATCGAATTTCCACTTGAAAAGCGGATTGTATAAATGACCATTGTTTTGCATGAGATTTTTATAGAGAGCTCCGAAGGGGTTTCTTGCCATTATTAATTTACTATTATACGCATCTTACTGATATTCTTTTGTTGCTTATATTGATGTTTGGTTGAAATATTTGTAACATACAATTTATTTTTGTAAGTGTCGTTATAGCAATTTTCGCTGTACCATCACTTATGAAATATCTTCTCCCTAAACCCTTGTGTACTGAACTTATGCTTGTATTTTTACAAAATAAAAGTTTGGTCGCATTTTTGCACTTTGAATGTTGTTTAAACCATATTTTCAAGTATTTTGGAGTATTATGAAATAAAGGATTAATTTTGTTTAAATTTATTAAAAGGTTATACATTTGATTAATTATCTATCGGAATAATTAATGTTGTTTTAACTTTATGGAAAGGTTATAAATTGATAAATTATCTTCCGGGATAATAAATGTTTTTCTTAACTTTATAAAAAGGTTATAAATTTGATTAATTATCTTTTAGGATAATTAACCCTGCTTTAAATTTACAAAAGGAATATAAATTTGATTAATTATCTTTTGGGACAATTTATATGTTTTGGAATATATAAAAAGATTATAAATTAGATTGATTATCTTTCGAGACAATTTATGTTACATTAAATTTATAAAAAGATTATAAATTTAATTTATTTTCTTTTGTGATAATTAATGTGGTTTTAATTTTGTAAAAGAATTTTAACGTTGTTTTAAATTAAATTCCTTTCGAGATTAACATTGTTCTTAATTTTTAAAAGTATTCTAAATTGATTTATTATCTTTCGAGATAATAAATGTTTGAAAGTTTTAAATGATAGTATATAAATGAGAAAATGTTCAAAAAGGAATGTTTAAAAATGAAGCTAAGTGTAAATTGGTTTTGGGTTTATTATAACTAGTGTTTTAATGACATTTGATTTGACCCTTCTTTTTAATACACTTAGATATATAACTTGCTTTTCTAAAAGGAATATTTTAAAGCGTATTTTTTAAAGTATTTATACAAATATTCGTGATGTAAAAATCAAGCACAAGTGTGATTCAAATGTTTTAAAAGAATAATTTTTGTATACGATAATTTTGTTATTCCAGGTAGTTGATTATCGACTATTGATCATGCTATCTTCTTTGGGTTTGTTGATTTAAGGTGAATTTGTCGCTCCTTTGGGGCATTTAAACTCTTTCTATTCTTAAAGTTAAGAATATTGTTGAGTCAAGATAGGAAGCAATACTGCCATATCCTGCCCGACTTCATTGTTTCACTGGAGTAGTACTAGTTTGTTTTCGATAGTTGTTTCATTGACCATCTATTTGTTATCCTTTGTGGAAACGACTAAAGTAAAAGATCAAGTGGGGGCCAAGCTATGTAGGGTTGCTCCCATTAGGGTAATGTTACATCTACTCTTGATCGGTTTCGGTTTTGTGTGCGTAGAGATGTGAAATACTCTAATACTCAGTAAGGTTGGGGGTCCGGCTTGGAGGTTTCTGAGAGCTATCGTACTTCTCAAGTATATTTTTAGAGGTATTCTTTCGATAAGGAGGGCACCCTCCTAGTCACTGTTGGAAAAATCCCTTATCCTTATTTGATTTAAAATTTTGAATCATTTTCTTAATTGCATCAAGAAGTTCCTGGAGCTCTTCTCAATGTTTAATTATTATTTTTCCATTATTTCAAGTCCGATTTTGTTCCAACTTGTTTCCATTCTTTCATCTATGAATGTTATTCTTGTGAGGTGAAACCTATTCCATGTTTAGCAGTGTAGCCTCACAAAATTATATATATTCACCATATTTCTTGAGTTTTATCACGCCGGTTTTCCAGACTAATCCGTATGTTATTTTATTATAGTGCTTAGGTCAAACCTGTATTTTTCCTGGTTGTCTTTGGTGCGGCATAGAGCTCATGGAGTAGAGCTAGATGTCCACCTAACGTAGTATTTTTATTTTTCAATGTATTATTAAGATCAAGAAGTTATAACTGTCCAGGCTAATGAGGTTTGAATTTAACTATGATATACCATGTATTTTAAAGTGACACCATTTATTGTCTTTGTTATATTATGATTTATCGTTTGAGATTATGTTTTTCATGTTCATTTTCTTTTTCTTTTACCCTAACAATTTGCCAACTCGGCACTTGGATGCTCAGCATTTGAATACCGTGGATTTATTAAGTGCTGACTTTTAAGGGTCGAAAATATGGGTCTTTACATTTGGTATCAGAGCTGAAGGTTAAGCGAGAAATTTTGCTTTAGTGGGGTAAACTCATTTGAGATTGGGTAAGTGACGCCCTAGAATGAGTTGTAAGTATTATATATACGAGAGCGTATTTGTTATTGCTATAAAAACTTATTATGTTAACTGGTCTATTGAGTAGTTTATGAATTCTGGTCGAGATATGAGATGCCACAGTGTCGATAAGGATTTTTAAGCAATTGAATAAGGCAAATAGACACGGTATTGATTTTTGAAAATTTGGTAAATGAAATATTTTACCTAGGGTTATATATTTTACACATATCAAGGAATAATTTCAAATTTATATAGTTATTTATGGTGTGTCTATTTGTTAATGATAATATTTCTTTATTACCATTTTTGTTTGATTTGTCCTGCTCAGATATTTTAGAAGCATCGACTATTGTTTATTTATGCTTGGTTACTTTATGGGAAACTATTTTTTTTGATAATTGCAAGTACATTAAAACGAACCCCTTATGAATTGATTTTCATAATTTGACCATAAGAGTTCGAAAAAATGTTAAGTTAAAAGTCGTCTTTTAATATTGTTGAGTTAAATAAACTTTTAATAAATTTGTTTAATATAATATAAATGAGAAGATAAGACATTTAGAGGATAAATCATTATGAAAAGTTTATTATAATAAAGGAAAGTTATTATAATATAAAATGATTTTAAACGTACATTTTATATGAGTATGGTATATATAAAATGATTATATGATTTATAAAGGGTGGTTTACAAGTAAAATGAGTTTTGAGAATTTAAATTGCCGTATTGGTTGAAATAAGAAAAGTAACGGTAGAATTACTTGGAAGTTTTGTAAGTATAAATATTTCAAAGGGAATTTTTAATAAAGGTACATTTTCTTTGGATAGTTCAAGGGAAAACAACTCTACCATTTTGTGATAATCTGAATAATCATCTAACTGACGATCTAATATTTGAGTAGATAAATGTTGTAGCGCAATTAATAAATTATTCTCCTTATCATTACGTGATCGAAATGAGTTCGAATCTGAGCGAATCCAAAGCGACTGTTATCAAATAAATAGTTAAATATATTACATACATAGAAATATATACAATGTGATTTCCAAAAGAATTTTGAAATAAAAATAAGGTATTTAATTCTTAAGTTTCCTTAATAGAAATTGATTTAAAATGAAAGGTATTTCGATAACGGAATGTTGTGATAAATAAAAAATTTAAGCTGTTGGATAGAAAAGAGATAGTTTAACTCAAGATTTTAAATGGGTTTAATTGGATAGGAAGGTTTTGATAAGCGTCGTTTTATTCAAACTATAGTTTTGTTTAAACATCTAAATCTCATAAACTATTTGATGTTATTGGGCCAAATAATAAACATCTTTATTTAGAGCACTCTAAGGTAAAGAGGTCGAAAGGTTGACTCGGTTTAAAAGATCCATATACTGTTTGTTCCTCCATCTGAATTTTGAAAAATAAAAATAAATAAAATGAAATTGACATTTTTTATATACTCTTAGGATGTAGAAAAGTATTGTACAAGTAAATAAAAGTAGAGTAAGTTTTTAATTTAATGTTTTATAAACATATGTCTTTAAATGTTTATAAAATTGAGCGAAAATTTATGAAATGCTTCATAAATAATTTTATTATTGAATGAGATGCTATAAATAAAATAGAAATGGTTTAGAAAGATATTGGCATTATTATGAAACCAATCAGACTAAGAACGTAAGTTATACGTAGATCATTTTATTTGCATGGTTCTTAATCTAGAATTCGAGTACATAACTTTGGGGTGACTCACACCAGTTCAAAAAAGGGTTTCTCACTTGATTTGTGATAATCCACCTTTCTTACTCCTAAAGACAACACTTAATACACTCATGATATTCGTGTGCCGATCATCTAAGAGTCCGAAAGACAAGCCGTTAGGGTAAAAAGAAAATAAATTAAAACTCCAAATCCGACATAGGTCTATTGTGAGGATACTCCAAACAACTAAATTATTAAGCTTATAAAGCTCTTTTAAAGTAAAAGTATCTCATAAGACCACGTTGCGCATAAACACAGACGGTTTTAAACTTACGAAAACCTAAACATTTCTATAGAATATCTGATGATATTATAATAATGTATAGTGTTTGATGTTAAGTATATGACGAAATATTATTCATATATTTAATTTATCATGACCCATTTATCGAAATTAACTCCCTTATATTTATTACGTTTTTGACATTTGACTTCTCTATTCCTTACCTAGAAACGAGTTCTCGATCTCATATAAAGATGAGAGTTTTACTCTTCGCCTTTTAGTGTTAAATAAAAGAAGACTTACTTTAAATAAAATATGTTAATGTTTTAAATATAACTTATTCATATTTGTTTGGCTACTTAATGGCACAAACAAAAAGAATACCTTGTTTTAAAATTATTCACTTGTAATAAAAAAGCCATCTTTAAATAAAGTAATTAAAAATAAAATCTTTGTTTAGTAATAATTAATTCTTAATAAAGTTCCCAATTAAATCTTAATTTAATCATAATCAAATCATAATTAATTCTTAATTATTTAATTAATTATTGAAACGTACCTGATTAGAGATTAATAAATTATTAAACTCTAATTAATTAATACTTAATTAAATAATTAAACCCTAATTAAATAAAAATTAGTATTTAGTTAACTCTTTAACTAATTAATAATTAATTAAAACTCTTTACTTAATTAGTAATTAATTAAAACTCTTAGTTAAATAATTATAATTATCTAACTTAATTAATACTTAGGTACTAATTACCTTTGTTGAATTGCTAATTGTTGACGTCGAAAGTGGGCATTAATACCTAATAGAATCTAGTAGAGATTAAATGAAGAATGAAACTAAAACAGAGCAAAAATCATAAATGAATACATAGATTTTTATAGTGGTTCGACAATCTTGGCCTAAGTCAATTTCATATTTTTATTGATCTTCCACTTAATTATGATTACAAGAGTGTTTGGATCAGCCGAGATCCATTAGTACAAAACTAAAGAATAAAAATGGCAGAGTCTCGGTAGAGAAAGCATGATCCCTTTTCTGACGCAATGTCAACTATATTCATAGGGGAAGACGTGCATGGATCAAACTGAAATTTTGGTAAAAGGTTCAGGAGGCCAAGATGAGACTACTCAAAAATTTGCAGGCCCATCAGGGCCCACAATAGGGATCCGTACCGATCCCTATTACTGCATCCTAATGGGATGCGATCCTTATGGGAGATGCCCCATGATGTTAGCTACTTTCTCCCCAAATTTCATGCAATTCCAATGTATAATTTGTGAGATATCGCATTATTTTCTGTGAAGTAGTGTTGCTTAAATTCTGATTTCTACCGATCCCTCCAAAGGGAGTAATGTCGATTCTTTTAACTTCCTCCAATTGGAATAAGATCCCTAGGGAGTGTTCCACATGTTGTAGTAAGCTTTTACTCCAGGTTTCACATTGATAACATGTGTAGATTTTGGGTTACTGACCGATGATCGCTACAAAATTGAGTTGTGGAATAGATACGATCCATAGTGTTGAACATGGATCGTACCTGATCCATCTTCGAGGAGCAGTGAGCTTTTGTGCTTCTACTTCATATTGTCATCTATGCTTGATTTTTGGACCCCACAATCATTGCTTTGTGCTACCAGCCTTGATGACAGTCGAGTCTAACTTGTCTAGTCAGTTCGGATATAGCCGGATCAAAATGTTGGATAACATTTATCCTCCAAAGTACATCTTGTTGCATACATGACGTGCTTTGAATCGAAGCAAGTTAGAGTCATCGTAAAGAAATCCATCTAGTTTCCTGAATAGTCACCATCCTTTCATTGAATTATCTTCCCAAAGTGTTGTATCTCTCTTTGATCGTCATGATGCTTGGTAGATTTCCAATAGTATAAATTCTAGGTTTTATTCCATCAGTTGTTATCTGTGCTCGACTCTATAGAGCTAGTAAGCTCTGGCTATCTAATCTAGTCTTTTCTTTAATAACTCTAGGTGAAAAGTCGATTTCTATCGATTTCGAAAAATCGAAATTTTTGAAAATATACGTGCACGTTCAGGTACATATTATCACTGGCTCTTGGATGCGTTTGTATGCTCACGAGTTGTCACCAATTCCTTCTAGTTTAATTGCAATCGAATTGCAATTCCTTGTTTATATATTATTTTATAATGAAATAGGGGTGGTAAAGTCATTCGAAGAAAAGGGACTTCAAGTTCTACAGGGATGATGGCCTCGGAGTCATAAGCAAAGGCGCATAGGGTATGGCCATTCGTGGAATTGTGGGTGGTTCTGCATGCCCATAATGTTGATGAGAGTTCATTAATCCGCTTTCCTCTAGCCTTTTCCAAACGCATTTTTGGAAGGTACTTTATGATTTTGTTAACAGCTTTGACTTGACTATTAGCTCGAGGGTGAGAAATTGCCACAAATCTCTTTTCAATATGATGCCGTCAGTAGAAGTTTTTGGATTTCATGCTGTCGAATTGGGTTCCATTATCAGTTACAATGGTTCATGGAAGGCAAAAACGACAGATGATGCTTCAAACAATGAAGTTGATTACTTTTTTTTCATTGTGATCATGGCTAAAGGTTCAACTTCAACCTATTTGGTGAAGTAATCCACTACTATGATGGCATATTTCACACCACTTTAGAAATTGACAAGGAGCTAATGATGCCAATACACCAAGTCGCAAAGGCTATGGAATAACCATTTGAGTAATTTCTGTCGGCGAGGGCCCTTGGAATTTTTGCAAACATCTGACACTCATCGCCTTGTCTAGCATGATCAGCTGCATCTCGATTGACTGTTGGCTAGTATCCCATAATCGATTATTTTCTTTGTTAAGGTTTTCCCCCTAGTGTGATCGTCACATTCTTCTTCATGGACTTCTCCCAGGACTCATTTTATATCATCATAGGTGATACACCAACATAGGAATGGAGAAAGACTTTTCTACACATGACTCATTCTTGGATGATGCAATGTGAAGCTTTGAGGAGAATCTATCGTTTTTCATTCCTCCGTTTAGGAAGAATTCTCCATTGTAGATAGTCTTTGATAGGAGTCATCCATGAATCCTTTTCTGGCTTTGTCTCTAAGATCTAGTTAAACTCCATCTGTTAATGCTTGGAATGTTAAGTACTTCAACCGAGACAAGTCTATTTGCTGGGAATCCCCCAAACTGGCCAGCTTGGCAATTGACTCGGCCTTTTCTTTTGTTCTCCGAGGATGTGTGTAATGGTATAATACTTGAAGTCGACCAGTAGCTCTAGGACCCAACTGAGATAAGGAGCAAGACGCTGCTCCCTAGCAAGATAATCTTCCCTGACTTGGCATGCTACTAGCCAGGAATCACAAAAGATATGTAAAGTTTCCACTCCCATTTCTTTAGCTAGTTTGAGCCTGGCGATAAATGCTTTATACTTAGCTTCATTATTTGTTGCAGGGAAGTCGAGTTTCAGGGCATAGCAGATCGATCTTTCCCCAGTAGCTATTAAAACAACTCCTTTTCCAGAACATGATCATTGGAAGCTCCATCCATGTATATTTTCCATCATTTGGTTGGTTCTCTACCGCTCTTTAGATAGTCATTTGATGCATTGAATTCAGATATAAAGTCTGCTAATATTCGTCCTTGGATAGCTCTCTAAGGGTGATAAGTGATACCAAATTGGCTTAGCTTGATATTCTATTTGAGCAACCTTTCAAACGTCTAAGATTGATGTAGGACCTGTTGTAACGGTTGGTTGGTGTAGATGTTGATGGGGTGAGCCTAGAAGTAACGGCGAAGCTTTCGTGATGCAATCAACAGGCAGTATGCGAGCTTTTCCATCCTTGGGTAGTTTCTATCAGCACCTATCAATCGCTTGCCAATATAATATACAAGCCTCTAAATCTGATTCTCTTCTATAACAGTGCGGTGCTTATGGTGTGTACTGACACGGCTAAATAGATGTATAAATCTTCATGATCCAATGGCTTGGATAGGATGGGAGGTCTCCCTAAGTGATCTACCGTAGCTCAAAGCATGTCAATGAGTCCCGCGTACAATCAAAGTTCTTTTTCCCTCTTTCGATTGTGTTGAAGAAAGGAATACACTTGTCGGTGGCCCTGGAGATAAAGTGGCTTAGGGTGGCAACCTTCTCATTTAAGCTTTGTACCTACTTAATCATCTTTGGTACCTAATGTTTCATACTGTTTGAATATTCTTGGGATCGGCTTTGATTCCACCAGAGTTGATGATGAAACCACTAAATTTCCTTGACGCAATGTAGAAAGAGCATTTCAAAGGATTTAGTTTCATTCCATATTTTCTTAGAACACTGAACATCTCTACTCAGTCATAGATGTGGTCGTTTGATCGTCGTGACTTCATAAGCATATCATCAACATATACTTCCGTTGGTCGCCCGATTTGGTCTTTGAACATCCCATTGACGAATCTCTGGTAAGCAGCTTTAGCATTATTTAGTTTAAATGGAATCACAGCCTAACAGTATAGCCCTAATCGGTAATGAAGCTGGTGTGCTTCTATCGGGGATGCGCATCGGGATCTGGTTGTATCTGGAGTACACACCAATAAATGAGATCAGTTTATATCCAATGGTTGAGTCAACCAGCCGGTCGATCCTCAGAAGTGGAAAACTGTCTTTTAGGCACGCCTTATTTAGGTCTGAATAATCGACGCATGACAGCTGCTTTCTATTAGCTTTTTCACAAGAACTAGAGTGGATACCCATTTCGGGTAGAAGGCATCATGGGTAAACCTATTGTTTTTTAGTTTATCCACCTCCTCTTTAAGTGCAGCAAATCTCTCTGGACTCATGACGCATTTCTTTTGCTTCACCGGGGCATGCCTTGGCTCGATATTCAATGCATGACTCATGATAGTTGGTGAGATCACATGCATGTGAGAATGGGTCTTAGTGGACACATGATGATTCATATGGAGAAAGCAGATAATTCTTTCATCATTGTTGCACTGAGCTATGATCCGATCTTTAGCACCCATGATGGGGCGCCATGGCTGACTATATTGTCAATTGTCAACTCAACAGGTGCAGCTCTGGATTCCTTGAGTTCAAACACAACTATTTTGCGTAACAGTCAACATGAAACCTAGTCGAGACGTTCAATAATGACGGTTACCCTGGACGAATTTAAGAATCTTGTCATGAGTTATTGAGTTTGGCAGTGAAGGGCTCCAAATGCTTTGAGAAATTATCTGCAAATAGCCGAAGATCAAGCTTAGAAGCACGTTGAATCAAATGTCGAGTAGGGTTCAGCCCCGTTTTGCATGCAACTGCATAACTGGCTCTAGAAATTATCTGCAAATAGCCGAAGATCAAGCTTAGAAGCACGTTGAATCAAATGTCGAGTAGGGTTCGGCCCCGTTTTGCATGCAACTGCATAAATGGCTCTTGCTTTAAGTTTGAATTTGCTTGTATATATTTGAATAACGCGCTTTCTATTCATCATACTCATGATCTGTTACTTGTCATTCGATTAGAGTGATGATCAGTTGCCCATGAGCTTGGGCATTAATTCGATGATTATATCCCTAGGCATCCTTTTGGTCGTAGCCTCGGGTCGTTGTACACACCAAGATGAATCACAGTATTGAGCTATCGCAGTCAGTCTTTGAATGATCACACTTCTACCCTCGGTCTCATGTTGATAAATGTACTACATAGACGGCCGAGTCTCGTCCTAGTCATGTTTACACTCCTACTAAGCTCCAAAGACTTAGAGTTGATTGATGAATGGTCGGTTCACATACATCATGTTTCTCGCTCGTGCCTCCAAGTCTGGGGCATACATCGATAAGTAGGAAGGCAAGTCATGTCCAATCAGTGATTGATGATCTCCCTTCCGGAACAAGGGCAAGGATCAGTGTGCGGACGGTTGAGCCACGTCCATTTCATATTTCTCTTCTAGTCAGACTGTGGTAAGAGTCAATGAATGAATGGTCGCGTCGCATTCATTTGAAGCTGAACGATCAATCGTGTCCATTTTGATTCATATTCCCCTACCAGATCTAGGGATAGACTTGGCTCAGGTGCAGTCGGGTCATGCTCATCAGGTTTCATACTCCTTTCGACGGATCGAAGGAAGGTGCTAGAGAATTAATGATCAAGTTACATTCATTTGTGGTTTATTCTCTTATCTATGCTCTGGCGAACGGAGTTATTCGATGGATGTTCGGACAACATCCATTATGGTTGGTTCAGATCCATATTGACCCTGGCTTTGATGGTACGATATAGTCGGTCATCCATAACTTAAGATGTTGTTTTGATTGGTTTTATATTGAGGCCTCCTTGCAGCTATTGCCTTAAGTTGTAAAGAACACCCAACTGGAGCTATAGTGAGTTGTCATATTCAACTTTCAGCAGTTTGTACTCCTACCCCTAGTCTTGGGTTAGTGCAGTTAGTTCATTGATGGTCGAATTCCATCCATACTGAGTTTATACTCCTTTTATCGAGTTCTGGTCAGATTTTAATGAATATTGAGTGGTCGAAGTACACTTATCTGTTTGTTTATACTCATATTTGTACTCTAGGGATAAGATTTTTTGTTGGCTGGTGGTCGAACCCACCTAGTGTGTATTTATACTCCAATCCGCATCGAGGGACCAGAGTTATTCCACGGGAGATCGTTTCATACACGAGTTATGTTTATACTTCAATCCATGTTCTGGGGATTTAGAGTTGTTTACGGGCGGTCGGTCTCCACCCTATTTATGTTTATACTACAGTCCGCACTCTGAGGATTTAGAGCTATTTCGTGGGCGGTCGATCTCCAACTGATTTATGTTTATGCTCCAATCTGCACTCTGGATATTACAGTTTTTTTGTGAGCGGTCGGTCTCTACCCGATTAATGTTTATACTCTAGTCTGCATTATGAGAAATTAGAGTTATTTCACGGCGGTCGATCTCCAACTGCTTTATGTTTATGCTCCAATCTACGCTCTGGATATTACAGTTTTTTGCGAGCGGTCGGTCTCTACCCGATTACTGTTTATACCCTAGTCTGCATTATGAGGAATTAGAGTTATTTCACGGCGGTCGATATCTATGTTTATACCCCGGTCTGTATTCTGGGGACTTAGAATTGTTCATGCTGGTCGGTTTCCACTCGATTTATGTAATACTCCAGTCCGCATTCTAGGGACTTAGAATTATTTCTCGGGTGGTCGGTCTTTACCCGATTTATGTTTGTACTCTAGTCCGCACTCTAGGGACTTAGAGTTGTTTCGTGGGCAGTTATTCTCTACCTGATTTATATTTAAACACTAGTTCGCACTTTGGGGACCTAACGTTGTTTCACGGGTGGTCAATCTCCACGCGATTTATGTTTAAACTTCCATCTACCGAGTCGAGGTAAGAGTTATCAAATGAAAGGTCGAATCACATTTATTCATGGAATGGAATTCTATCCCCAACATCAAGGACAAAACTTGGCAAGTGAGGCCATCGATTTGTATCCGCTTGGTGGTTGTGGCTCCTCTTGTCAAGTTAAGGAAGGGAGTAGGCAATGGATTGTCTGCTCATAGAATGACTTCAGTGAACCGGTTTCGATAAGGGGAGATACTCAGATCTTCGTCAGTCTGGTCTTGGCTCTTTCTCATGTGCCGCCATACCATAACTGCCAAGTCAGGTGTTTGGAAGCTGGTAATTTGAGGGTAGTCACAATCTACACCGAGAGCTTAACCCGATAATCGATCCTAATTTGTGTCATATCGACTCGGTTCTCCAGCTTTTAGGAGCACCGTTTGAGTAGCAGTTTCTTGTCTATTCCTTAGCTGCAATTCAGCAGCTGCCACTTGGTCCCCTATGTCCCGGTTAGTCTAGGATGTAAGGGAAGTGGATAGAATGTACCGTTTTTAAGTTGAGTTCCAATCTAGAATGCAGGGGCATATGGGCTTTTGAGAGAGGGATTGGTAGTATAGAGGTCGGTCATATGGAGTATTAAGAGGTTGACATACAAAGTATGAGGAGGGATCATATGAAGTATGGAGGGATCGGTCTTTCATAGGGATCGATATACATATGTGTTGGAGGGATCGATATACGAAGTATGAAGGGATCAACATACAAAATATGTAGAGGGATTGTATAAAGTATGAAGGGTTCGGCATACAGAGTATTGAGGGATCGGCATATAAAGTATGGAGTGATCGGTATATGGAGTATTGAGGGATCGACATATGAAGTATGGAGGGATCAGTGATTGATGTCTTTCAGAGGGATCGTAGTAACGAGATTGCAGGGATCGTTATTGACGAGATTGGAGAGGGATCGGACACCTTGGCCTTGAGAGAGGGACCGACCATCTTAGCCTTGAGAGAAGGGTCAGCCATTATGGCTTTTGTGAGAGGGATCGCTATACATACGTTGGAGAGGGATCATATATACACCTCGGAGAGGGATCAATGTATACACCTTATAGAGGGATCGGTATACTTATATGTTGAAGGGATCAGTGTAGCTATTTCGGAGGGATCGATATAATGTCTTTGGAGGGATCGGTATTGAGCGTGTACATATAAATAGGGATCGGTTGTAGGTATGGAGGGGTCGGCCATTTTGGCCTTGAGAGAGGTATCGACTATTTTGGCCTTGACAAAGGGACCCACTATTTTGACTAACTTAAGTGCAAACTTCAGCATCTGATCCCAAGAATTTGCATATATGAGTGAATCTGATCCCTTCCAAATGGATATGAACACATGAACAACTCCAAACAAGAGCATTAGCATAATAAAATCCTCCAAAAACGAAGGAAGTAGACTTAGTTCCTCCAACTATGGTTATCAGCTTTCATTATATTTCCTTAAAATCTGAGTAGAATAGGAAGTTTCTCGGTTGAACGTTGGTCTATCTCGCGAAAATGGGAATCCACAAGTAGATGATGAGATCCAATCAAGCTGAGAATTCATTTCTTAGTGAAAGCACCAACATGAGTGTTGACGTCGAAAATAGGCATCAACACCCAGTAGAATCTTGTAGGTATTAATGAAGAATGAAACTAAAAAAGAGAGAAAAAAATCATAAATGAACACATGAATTTTTATAGTGGTTCGACAATCTTGGCCTATCTCACTTCATATCTTTATTGATCTTACACTTGATTATGATTACAAGATTGCTTGGATTAGCTATAATCTATTAGTACAAAAGTGAAGAATAAAAATGGTAGAGCCTTGGCAGAGAAAGAAGGATCCCTTTTCTAACGCTGTGCCTACTATATTTATAAGGGAAGACGTGCACGGATTAGACTGATTGGCAGAAGGTTCGTGTTACCTGGCACTTTGGCTCGGCTACAAGATGATAGTTGCAGATATGAAAGTTGACACCATATAAGATCCTAATCAAGGAAAGGCTGGTGGGGTAAAGGGTTTGGTGCATTCGATGTATTACGGCGTTTCTTTATAGCTCGGTCAAAAGAAGGGGACGCCTCTTTTAGTATGAGTTGATCGTAACGCCTTGTCCGGTCATTATAGTTCGGCATATCATCGTTCGGTCTCGAGAAGTTCAGTTAAAATGTCGTTCGGCCTGGAAGGAAGACTCATCGTTCGGCTCTGTTAAAATGTCATTTGTCCTAGAAGGAAGACTCGTCGTTCGGCTTTGTTAAAATGTCGTTCGGCCTGGAAGGAGGACCATCATTCGACCTGGAAGGAAGACTTGTCGTTCGGCTCTATTAGAATGTCGTTCGGCCTGGAAGGAAGACTCGTCGTTCGACCTGGAAGGTACACTCGTCGCTCGGCCTAGATGGGAAGAGCAAGGTGGCTCGGTCAAGAAGGGTTCGGCCTCAGTCGCTCGGTATGGGTGAGGTTAATCTTGATGTACAGCTAGTCGTGGACCGACCTTAGATGGACAAAGCCACATGTCGTTTGGTCAAAGGCGCATAGCCAAGACAGTATAGTCAGTTGTGTTTCGGTATGCATGGTTCAACAGACCTTGGTTCAGCATTGCTTCACTTCGAAATCCATCGATAGCTGCTTCGAGTTATGGGAAACTTCGCTTTGAGGCATACACAGGGAAGTCATGGTTCGGCCAGAGAGGCTCGGGGGTTACCGGCTCGGTGAAAGTGGCTCGGCTAGACTTGTTCGGCTAACATTGACTTACAATTATGGGCCAAGCTACCTTGTTCTCGGGTCTACGCAGGGGATCCTACCTGTCTTCGTCTATAAATAGAGAAGCATGGGTACAGTTTAAAGGGACCTTTTTCGAGAACACCGGGGAGACTCTGCCATTTTGAAGACCCATTTCTTTTCTTCTAAAACTTGTATTTAAGTTGTTGATGTACGTATTGTATCTATATTCAGTTATTGGAAGAAGTAATAAAGATTACGATCAAAGTGGACGTAAGCAGTTACGCCGAACCATTATAATTATGATGTTCTAATCTCTTACAGTTCTTATTGCATTCTACTGTGTTATTCCTCAGTTTTTATTTACTTTCTTTATTGATCTCTCTATGCAATCCTACTCAAGGGTGTTAGTAACCAATTTGGTGCTAAACATTTTGGTGCTTTCATTGAGAGCTGCATTCTTAGGCTGTTAGGATCTACTTTGCCGCTACTGGATTGAAGAAATCCCCCAAAGAAGATCCAAGTTCGTTCATAAGAAGTTCATAGATTCTACTCAGAGTTCCTACAGATAACTCTGCAATGGGAAGACCATGTACTAGATCAGCCTCCCACAATGCGGATGTCAATGAGACCGCTAGCATTCAACAAGTTGGACCCAACAACCAACAAGCTACTCCAGGTGCTGGGACTGCCACCGCCCTAAACCAAATAGAGGTTGTCACCAGAACGGAGTTCAACGAGCTGATGAGAGAACTCATGGAAAGTAGGAACAACTTAATGAGCAAATTCAAGTGAACGCCAACCTCATGACTCAACTAACTCAACAACAACAGCAGATGCCGGAGGAAGCCCCGCTGCCTACTCCTCGTCTGACAGCTCCGCTTCTTTTGATGAACCACCCAGGCATAGACGCCGTAGAACTGAAATAACGCAAATAGGTGTAGCTGAACGATCCATCAGGGATGGTCCAAGTTCCTTGCCTGGAGCCATGGCCCCTCACTTACACCCGGGTAATCGTACTCACGTTGGAACATGAAACTTAGGATTTAGAGCACAAATGGAAGCTGGAGACCGACTCATCAAGGTCACACTGAAGCAGGTCGGCAGGACATGCATTTGGTGGATCGCCAACCGAGGAGGCACCAACCGGAAAGATCCCGCAGAATAGATTCCAACTTGCCACCTTCCATACAAAGCCCAGACCTAACAGATATGGTCAGACAGCTGATGAAGGAAAATCAAATCTTATCTAATGATGATTGGGGTGTATCTAGGAGCCGCGCTTCATTCACAGAAGCTACCCTACAGGCTAAGTACCCTAGGAAGTTTAACATGCCGACTATTTTGGCCTACGAAGGAAAGACTGATCCCTGACAACATGTAATGAGATATGAGTGGATGATGGATTCATCTAGGGAAAACGATGAGACCAAGTGAAGGTGCTTCCCAATAACTTAATCTGGAATTGCTACCATGTGGTTCACCCGACTTCCTCCGCGGTCTATATCCAACTTTGACGTGTCAGCGACAAAATTTATGGAACAGTTCAAGATTCATGCCACTCGTCCTAAGGACGCGATGTCCTTGTCTAGTGTGATCCAGGCTCCAAGGGAGTCATTAAAAGAGTACTTACAAAGATTTCACGTTGCTGCTACTGAAGTTAGCAACCCGAATGACCATGCTATTCAAATGGCCGTGATGCGAGGAGTAGATCAAGATTCGAATTTTGGTGATTGGCTCGCAGGAAAACCTCCGACTACACTGGAACATTTTTATTCAAAGGCGCATCAATTTATGAGAAGAGAGGAAGCCAGGTGGACGAGGCAAGACAATGCACTAGGGCTTGGCAAGGAGACTATGAAGAGCAACGTTGCTGTAAAACAATCCGGTGATAACTCTGGGAAGGTCTAGGTCAATGTTCAGAACAAGCCAGGGAAATCTAAAGGATCCGAAGGACGGAATCTCGAAAAGAAAAGAGAAGTAGGAAAGTGGAAGCTAAGGATCCTA
Source organism: Allium cepa (assembly GCA_030765085.1). Taxonomy (NCBI): domain Eukaryota; kingdom Viridiplantae; phylum Streptophyta; class Magnoliopsida; order Asparagales; family Amaryllidaceae; genus Allium; species Allium cepa. Next base: position 441,581,051 of record CM060929.1, read on the forward strand.
AATTACAACGAATACACTCCTTTGAATGCATCTTTGGAAAATATTTACCTATCGACTTGTAACACTTTTCAATATCAAAAGCCACGTCTAAAAGAGTCCATTGAGGAACAAAAGTGGACTGGGAAGTATTGCCACTTCCATGAGACTTACGGGCACAATACCGAGGATGATAGGCACCTCTATGATGCTATAGAAAAGCTAATTCGATAAAAGAAGTTACAGGAGTTTGTCAAGAATCTGCAGGAAGGCGGAAAAGGAACTTCAGACCCCGATCGCGGGCAAGCACTACGCCATCCTCAGAAACCTGCTCGGACCGTGGGTAGATTAGCCATAAACACGATAGTTGGTGGGCCTCACCCTGCAGACAAGAATTGGCAAGAAATGGAGTGGTATGCTAATTCCCTAAAGCATGCAGATTTTGAATGTTGTTTAAACACGGAAGATGGGACCCCAGCTAAGCAGCAGCGAGTGATGACTGATGATATAGTGTTTAGGAGTAGAGATGCTGATCAAGTGGAGGCGTCTACCATTGATCCGATGGTCATCTCGGGCACTATTGGGCTAGCATTTGTGAGGAGAATACTGATTGACTGTGGAAGTTCTGTTAACATTATCTTCAAAAAAGCATATGACCAGATGAATATGGAGACAAAGGATCTAGAACACTAAAGCCCGTATTCATGGCTTTAATGGTGCAGCTACTGGTGTAGTGGGTTTTGTTGAATTACCTGTTGAGCTTGGATAAGGTGAATGTAGGAGGGTGCGGATCCTACCATTCGTCATTTTAGATGTCAATTCTCCGTATACTGTGTTTATGGGTCGACCGACCCTAGCAGAGTTTAGGGCAGCTTTGGCCCCGTGGTGTTTAACCTTCAAATTTCCGACCGATAATGGAGTTGGTGTTGTGCATAGCGATCAGGAGACTGGTCGTGCGTGGCTTAGCCGAGAGTGGCCTAGTGAAGAGAGAAAGCAAAGGTTGTGGACAGCTCCGTTCGCATCCGAGTCATTGAAGATTGACAAGTAATGCCCGAGCCTTGGCTCAAGTAACATGATCGGATCTATAGAGACATAGATCCAAGAGACGATGATGAGGAACCCAGGGAGGCAAAAGCAGCACCAGCTGAACTGACGATTGACATTCAAGTCAGCCATGATGACCCATCACGGGTACTTAAGTTTGATCACAACTCAACCCCTCGTTGATCGAGGATCTCACTGATTTCCTCCGAGCGAATCTGGATGTTTTCACTTGGACACATTCCGATATGTGCGGAATTTCTCCTGCCATTGTGAGTTATATGTTGAACATAGATCCGAGGTACGTACCAGTGAAGAAAAAAAGGAGAGGCATGGACCTAAAGGGGTCTGCTACTCTCAGAAAGGAGGTGGACAAACTGAAAGCCAATGGGTTCGTCCGTGACGCCCTCTACCCTGAATGGATGTCTAACCCTGTGTTAGTGAGAAAAGAAAATGGGAAATGGAGGACCTGCGTAGATTAGTCATATCTGAACAAAGCATGCCCTAAGGATAGTTTTCCTTTACCCAGAATTGATCAGTTAGTCGACTCAACAGCAGGACATGAGTTATTGTCATTTATGGATGTGTACTCGGGATATAATCAAATCCCGATGCACATTCCAGATCAAGAACACACTAGTTTTGTCATAGACGTTGGACTGTATTGTTATGTAGTGATGCCGTTTGGATTGAAAAATATGGGAGCAACTTATCAATGTCCGGTGAATCAGATGTTTAAAGACCAGATTGGTAGGATAATGGAAGTCTATGTGGATGACATGCTCGTGAAGTCACGGCAGTCAAACGACCACATTCGAGACTTGGCGGAAATGTTTGATATACTCAGGTATTACAGAATGAAAATCAATCCTCCGAATTGTTCCTTTGGCGTTGCATCAGGAAAATTTTTCGATTTCATTACTAATGCACGGGAAATTGAAGCTAAACCAGAAAATATTCAGGCTATTTGAGAATACAAGCGCCCAGAACTATAAAGCAGGTACAAAGCCTAAACGGAAAAGTGGCCACGTTGAGTTGATTCATATCCAGAGCAATAGACAAGTTTATTCCCTTCTTCGATGTAATAAAGAAAGGAAAGAGAAATTTTGAATGGATGCCCGACTGCGAGGGTGCATTTCGAGCTCTGATAAGGCATTTGGAAAGTCCCTCGGTGCTTTCGAAGCCTATAGACCATGAAGTGTTGTATGTATACTTGGCCGCATCTCAACATTCCATCAGTATGGCTTTGGTTCCTGAGGAGGACCGAGTTCAAAAGCTGGTGTACTATGTCAGTAAACGTTGAAACGGGCGCAGAAAGTAATTATCCTAAAATTGAGAAGCTAGCCTACTGCTTGGTGATTGTGTCACATAGGCTTCGTCTGTACTTTCAAACACACCCGATCAGTGTTTATACTGATCAACCCTTGCGACAGGTACTCCAACGACCAGAAACCTTTGGAAGGCTGTTAAAATGGAATATTGAGTTGAGTCAGTTCGATATTACCTGCCTGCTACGAAGAGCCATACTAGGGCAAGCGCTAGTGGACTTCATCGCCGAATTTACCATATCATATGAACCAAATAGTGATGATGTTATTCCCTCCATTCCGTGGAAACTACACACCGATGGGAATCCAAAGACCATTGTTCTAGGGCTGGTGTAATTCTTGTGAATCCCGAAAATCGATCAATTTTTCATGCTTTAAAGCTCGATTTCCCAGCTACAAATAACGAAGACGAGTACGAAGCATTGATTGCTGGCTTGAAATTTATCAGGGAACTTGGAGTGAAATCGATTGAAATTTTTCGCGACTCACAATTGGTGGTGTACCAGTTGTGGGGAGACTATCAAGCAAAGGGGCAGAGACTTGCCCCATACCTTGTCGAGTTCAAGAGCTGTTGGAAGACCTCGAATATTACGATATTTCATGCATCCCATGTGAGCAAAATGGGGAAGCTGATTCATTGGCAAAATTTGCGAGCACTAGTGATGCACAACAGATGGGATTGGCTCCCATCAAAACCTTACATGCTTCTAGTATAAATGAGATGGATGCAGATTTTTTGTTAGAGACAGAAATCGAGAAGGAGTCATGGATAACCCTATTCAAGCAATACCAGCTACACGGGGTTTTGCCCAAAGAAAGAACGAAAAATGACAAGTCATTCGCAAACCTTTGCGATATGTAATGTAGGACGGAATAATGTATCGAAAGGGATTCTCGGTCCCTTTACTTCGGTGCATTGCCCACGGTGAGATAAAACGAGTCTTGAAGGAAGTTCATGAAGGAGAATATGGTGACCATACGGGAGGCAGACACTAGCAAAAAAGATCCTCCGCTATGGATACTATTGGCCAACTGTAAATTAAGATGCTACGGACTACGTAAGAAGATGTGATAAATGTCATAAGTATGCGAAAATCCCAAGAGCTCCGCCAACGGAACTCACAAAATGGTCGGTCCCTGGCCGTTTGCAATATGGGGAATCGATCTAATTGGCACCTTGCCAATCTCCAAAGGTTGCGCAAAATACGCAATAGTTGTGCCCGATTACTTTACCAAGTAGGCGGAAGCAGAGCCCTTAGCTACAATCACCACCAAAGAGGTCATTAATTTAGTTATGCGAAGCATCATATGCCATTTTGGCCTCCGCAAACTATGATTACGGATAATGGAACTCCCTTCGAAAGTAGGGAGTTCAAAGAATTTTGTCAAAAGTATGGCATTGAGAAAATGTTTGCGGCAGTTGCTCATCCAAAAGCTAATGGACAAGTAGAAGCTGTAAACAAAATAATCAAATCCATATTGAAAAAATGTTTGGAGAATGCTAGAGGCAAGTGGGTGGATGAGCTTCCGACAGCACTTTGGGCTTACAGAACCACCCATAAGTCCACGAATGGCCACACTCCGTTCACGTTGGCATATGGCATGGAACCTATTATGCCCGTGGAACTTGAAGTTCCTTTACGTCAGGTAACTCATTATGACCCTAGGACAAATCAGGATCTCTTGCTGGAATCATTATACTTTGTTGACGAAAAACGTGAAGAAGCTGGTTTAAGGGCTGCTGCATATAGACACCACGTCGCTCGATATTATGATGAAAAAGTCCGACCGAGAATCTTTGACGTGGGAGATCTCCTTTTGAAGCGAGTGTTTCCAATCCCATCGCATATGAATCCCATATGGGAAGGTCCATACGTCATTGAACGGAAGCTTGGAGAGGGCTTTCAAGCTAGTGACCGTTGATGGCGCGACACTCCCCCGAGCATGAAATAGCGAGCGTCTGTGACGTTATTACAGTTAGTCTATTTCTTTTCATTTTAGTTGCAATTATTTCCAATGTACATTTAGTTTGTTATTTTTAGTTTTCGGCATGTAATAAGACAATTCGGTTTGTTTTCATTAATAAAAGCTTGAAGCCATCTTTTCCATGAACTATTGATGTGCCCATATGTTGTAATTCCATGTCAAAAATTAAAGTACATTACTCTATCAGGTGTATGAACGCGCACATCAACTTCAAAATCTCTAAGTCCCAAGAGTGCGGACTAGAGTACTCTGAGTCCCCAAAGTGTGGACTAAAGTATAAACGACTTAAAAGATCTAAGTCCCTAGAGTGCGGACTAGAGTACTCTGAGTCCCCAGTGTGCGGACTAGAGTATAAACGATTTAAAAATCTCTAAGTCTCCAGAGCACGGACTAGAGTACTCCGAGTCCTCAAAGTGCGGACTAGAGTATAAATGACTTAAAAATCTCTAAGTCCCTAGAGCAGGGACTAGAGTACTCTGAGTCCCCAAAGTGCGGATTAGAGTATAAACGAATTAAAAATCTCTAAGTCCCTAGAGCATGGACTGGAGTACTCTGAGTCCTTAGAGTGCGGACAAGAGTATAAACAACTTAAAAATCTCTAAGTCCCCAAAGTCCTGACTAGAGTACTATGAGTCCCCAAAGTACGGACTAGGATATAAATGACGTTAAAATCTCTAAGTCCACAAAGTACGAACTAGAGTATAAACGACTTAAAAATCTCTAAGTCCCCAGAGCGCGGACTGGAGTACTCTGAGTCCCCAGAGTGTGGACTAGAGTATAAACGACTTCAAAATCTCTAAGTCCCCAGAGCGTGGACCAGAGAACTCTAAGTCCCTAAAGTGCGGACTAGAGTATAAACGACTTCAAAATCTCTAAGTCCCCAGAGCGCGGACTAGAGAACTCCGAGTCCCTAGAGTGCGGACTAGAGTATAAATGACTCAGAAATCTTTAAGTCCCCAGAGTGCGGACTAAAAGTATTCTAATTACCCGAAGCGTGGAATAGAGGATCTACGATTCCAAAAATTTCCGAGTCATATGGAAGTGAACTGGAGCTTGTGTAGCTCACAAGATTTTGAATTTCGACTACACGTTATATAGTAAGCTAGACAACGAAAAACATCGAAAGCAAAGAAACAAAGTTTTATTCATTAATCCAAAATAAAGTTCCAGTACAACTTCTCCTGAACTTGAAGCAACAAGTCTATCTACAACAGCTATGAAAATAAATAGAAATAATTACATGATCCAGGCCTATTTGAGTTGAACGAGGCACGATAACTACTTTTTCGACTTCTTTTCCTTCCTCGGTTTCTCTAAAGACTCCTCCCCTAGGCGTTTTGTCTTGGACGCCTTGCTTGCTAGGGAAGCGTTGCCCGGGGAAGGGAGAGGAACTTCTAGTGGTGAAGTCCCACCAGGGAGAATAACCTTCAGGGGCCTGTTAGTGGATCGTCAAGTTCCACCACCTGAGGCTCGACCTTAATACCAGCCTTCTTCTTCCCTTCTTCTATGACTTGTTCCTCCATGCTCAGTTTTGAAGTGTGTTCCGAGGTGCCCGTAATTTCAACTTCATCATGTTCTTCGACGGGCGATGGATTTTCAGATTTGTCTTCGTCAAGTGCCTCGATCACTTGAGCGTCAGGTCCGGGAGTCTCCCCTGTTTGAATTGCCTCTCCCACTTTCTCTTCCCTCTCCGTGGCGACATCGCTCCTTAGATTAGGTTCGAGATCAGAATGGCCTATACGAAAACCTAAGAGAAAATGTTAGAATACATTTACTATTCGCCAAAAACGATGGCCCTTTGCACTCTAGGAAGAAAAAGTTATGTACCAATTTCTGGCTAACTCTCAACTGTTCGGGGAGTTTCACCTTCTGGAATAGGAGATAAAGTGTGAATATCTAGTCCAGGCTCCTCTGGGTCATAGCCAATATGCTGCTCGAAGGGATCGAGTGGTGGGCGACCAGTCGGCTAAATAGGAGGAGGAACTGAGGACTCGGATGGACCGGCAGTGTCATTTTTTCCTTTTGATGAGGAAGAGTCTCTTCTATGAAGGGCCTTTGCTGTAGATAAGTCAGTGTGCTCATTCTCGTGAAGCACTTCTTTCACAAGGGAATCCTCATCAACCTCTTCAGTTCCCAACTCAACCTTTTTAATTTTTATTAAAGTGTCCCATGCTTCGGCCAAAGATTCAAGGTAACCCTCGTCAAGAAATGTTAGGTTCGCGATGCACGAGAACTTGACCATTGTACTCCGCTATGAGTGGATCAAACATGCACTTAATCTCCTCCCTACCAGCCTCAACAACCGCCTCGAGGCAATAATCGATTTTCGAAAGCGCCACCCTTTTGCTCTCCTCATGGGCTTCGTCCTTCAGCACTTCAGCCTTGGAGAGCTCCTCATCGAGCTTTGTTTTTAGGAGTCGTGTAGCAATAATCTTGTCACAATATCATTGTGACTCCTCTTGAGCGGTAGTCTTTTCTTCCTTCTCTTTGAGAAGTAGCTCCTCCAATTTTTTGCCTTGTTGAGCGAAGGAATCTTTCTCCTTTTGAACGGAATCTTTCTCTAAGGCTAAGGCGCCACATCGTTGAACTGCTTCATCAATTTCTTTTTTGTGGGTAGCCTCTAGGCGATTGGCTGCCTCAGCAGTATCTTTAGCATTCTTATGAGCGGCCTCAAGCTGCTATTTATACGACGAAAGCTCTTCATCCTGGGCTTTGATGATGTCTTTATCATGAATGGCCTCAAGCTTCAGGCGATCTATTTCATGCTTGCACCCCTAGAAACTTCAGAAACTTTTTCGACCAAGTGAACGAACGCGTCATGTTGGACGTAAACATCGTTGTTGCAGCACAACACCAAATAAGCAGTTTTGCAACGCTTTTTCTGTCCCAGTTTGTCACGGTTATTATCGTTATAAATTAATAACAAAAATAACCATGACAACCAGGGCCAACGTTTATTACCGTGAGAAACAGTGGTAAATTTGTAAATATTTCGAACTATCAGGGAGGGCTGTGTAATTCCCAATTTTCGTTTGCTCACTCCCTGCTTTCTCCACTTGCAACACATTCTCTTATCATCGAAATACATCGTTGTCTCGTGATTTAGGCGATTTAGGGTTTCGAATCCTCTGGTTCACTATATTCAATAGTGGACTTTTCTCCTACAGTTCGCTCTCGAGGATCTCGCATTCACGTCGACATCTAAGATTTGATTCAGGGTGTACTTTCATGTCAAGATCTAGGTTTATTCAAATTCTATCACTATTTATTTTAGATGTGAATCTATGTGTTCAACTGATTTTGCCATCTTTATTGCTATTTTGTAGAATGGCATTTGCAAGAGAGGATCAAAAACTTGAAATTTCTATGAAACTATATTTTTCACCCCAATGAATTTCTTTAACATTCTATTAATGTGCTATTATTGGTATATATGCTGTTGGAAATGCATACATTTTCACGCTTATTTTTTTGCGGTATTGTAAGTATTAGCACGTATAAACTGGAAATGCAGCAGTAAAATCTTAATAATTTGAAAATAAAGGTCAACTGGATGGCTTGATAGTTTGCCGATGGACTATATGCAGGCTGCATTTGCTGCGAAAACTATAAGAGAAATGGTGATAAAATATATATTGCACGTAAAAAAATTAATGTAGGAATGGTGATAAATTTGGGGTAGCATAACTGATAATAAGTGCTTATTTTCATTTTTATTGCTATCTTTCAATCTAGATTTGAAACATACAACTGTTATAAGCTCATAAAAATTTACTTAAAGAATATTCACACACTTTTCCAAATTTCATACAAGAGACTTTGTTTAGAGATGAAATTTTTTATACCACAAGCTGCAGTCATACAAGTACAGTATCCAAAAATAATTTTTTTATACCACAAGCTGTAGTACTGTTATACTTTCATGTGGAATCTGGTTGAGTTAATCTTTATTGCTATTTTGTGTTGAACTGATATTGCTATTACAATCTTTATATTTTTTAGGTATTTCAACTTTTATTCTACTTGGAAGTTATTATTGTTTCTGATAAATAATTTATTTCTTCTACTAAACATATACGTCTATTCTTTTTGACGTTATTTATATGTGAAGAGACAATGTGCTCTTACAATGTATTTTATAAGAAAGACAGTCCTGGAAATAGCGGAAAATTAAAGGCATCAGTCTAGAAATAATTTTTACTTTGTTGTAGTCTTAGTTTTGAGACGAGCATTATTACTACTATCTTTGTTATTTGCTTTTACTGCTATCCTATATTGTTGGGTTCAAGTTATTTCATTGCTTCATTCTTAATGTGTACATACCCTCTCCCGTGTATTTAATACATATGAGTACAGGCACAGATGCAATCTCACTCAATATAATACATGTATAATTAGTTTAGCTAAGTAAAGCTTGTTTATCTGGGAATAGGAAAAAAAAGTTTCAGATTCTGGACACATATTTCTCCTTATATCTCAGCTTTATTTTCTTATCGGCAATTGCATTACAACTATGATTAGCGCCAATCATAAGTAGTACATAATAGATTGCAAGTTTTTCAGACAATTTTGATATTCATTTCATAGGTGGGTAAGATATATAAAATTTGAATAGCCTCTTTATTCAATATCTTATAAAATCTGCTTAGATGCATTTTTGTAAGTTTGCAAAGTCTATCTAGATACAACTGTTTATGTGAATAGTAATTATGAAAATCATTATATTCTATACTCTATATAACAGTGGCAACATAAGTTTCAAGTGTTCTTGGTCATCTCATTGCAGTTTTATTATCTTAAATGCATTGGTCTTGCTTGAGTTTTATTTGAACTAGATAATATATTTATCTTGTACTATATATTTTATATTTGAGAAACCCACATCGACAAAGTTTCAAGATTTATTTACACCTTCTCTTCACCATTTTGCACATGATTATTATTCTAGTTTTGGCTGCCTTTGTTGCAGTAAAATATATGCATAGTGCTACTCGCTTGTTAGTGTTAGCTTACAATAAATGAGTAATTTTTTGTATAAAAAGTAATAAACATTAAGAACCTCAATAAGCATAAAGAAAATGCATAATAAATTACAGATCATTCGAAACCAAATTATTGTTTGAAGTGATTTAATATAATCCTGACATAAGCAATTTTCTGTTTTGTAAAAAAAGTTTAATTGTTAGATCTTAATTTCAATTGATATTAGAATTTGATATTAGACGCTTGTTAAATCCTATTTTTAAATTATATTACCATTTGTTATTATGAGCATTTTTGGTAGTTCACGCTGACACCAAAAAATTGTGACACCAAGTGCATTATAACCATTATTAAAAATGAAGCTGATGTGTAAAATGCCTAGTATATACGTGTGTTCGTTTAATATAATTCCAGATGGTTCCTTACTACTGAATCCAAGTTTGTGAATCCAAGTTTGTAAAAGATAAACATTTTGATATCGAATATTTAAAATTAATAACATTTTGATATTGCATAACATATGTTAATAATGTATATGCTTTACTGCTATATATATACATATGACACTTCTGGTAAATATTGCAACTGAACTCTAAACTCTTATATGCCAATTAAGGGGGCCAAGAAAGGTGAAAAATGAAAAAACTTGGTTACTCATAGGAACAAGCATTCTGCAATTATCTGGTCCTTCCTTGGATACTAACATCATCCAGTTTCAACCTCAGCTTCATGTTAGTGACTAGAACTGTGATTTCTCCCTTAGATGCATCTACTTTCAACACTTGTGCCTGTTTGCCAAGGGAAGTAATCATGACCGTCTCACCAATCTCTGGAATCAATTTTTCCTTCCCTAAAAATAAAACATAAAAATAAAAATGGAATTTTGCAATTGGGAGTAGCACATCGAATATAATGTATTTTGTGGCACACAACATAAAAAATCTTAATCATTTATAACAATAAATTTCATAAATAGATGGGGTTCATCATATTTGATAAATGGTTAGCGATACCAAATGAGCGATTGAGATCTTTGTAGCATATGGGCACAGAGAGAAGGAGGAAAGATCAAGTGGACCCTCTTCTATTGGATTATTTTTCATCATTGTATTGTCTTTTTAACCGAACCTCAGTTTGTTCAATAAACTGATCAGGAAATGGAATAGGATTTTCTTATATAATTTTAGTCTCGTGTTGATTCATTTTTCAACCATACTGTAAATCCTTGGGCTTTGTAATAAAAAAGTTTTAAGTGTCTTGTGAGGATCTTCCAATGCCTGACTCCTCTAACGCCAGGTTTAATTCCCAATATTAATTATATCAGTTGCTTAATTACCTTTATTTGTACATGTCTCTGAAGGAGAGTTTGCAACTCTTTTATCAACTGGACAATAGTTGATCTCCAGACTAATCAGCTTCTTTCCAAACCTTGCTTATATTATTCATGAATTCTCACTTATTTGAGTTTTTGAAACTGATCCTCAAAGTGCTTTCGAAAACTAATATACATCCTACTTTGGGTTTAGCTAACTACAATTACACACCTCAGAAAGCATTCGAAAATCGAGATCAAAACTATTCCTAATCAATTTATACGTTTTCATGCTGCTATGAAGGAATCTTAGTGTACGAAGAGGCAACGTTTGAAACTTGTAACAGACTTTACATGCGGCTGAAATGATAAATTGTATTTCTACCTCTTGATGTGTTTTTACTAACAATATAATTAACCGTTTTTTCCCACAAAGTTCTATTTTTATGTCCATTAGAATGGTGCTGATATCATGTTTAATAATTTTTTGTTATGGTTCAATTGGTACGAGATTACTTTACAATTACAATTACCATTACCGTCGACTATAATATCTTAACTCCAGTATATTTTAACTTGAAATTTGTTTTTCCCCATATTGTGATTAAATTTGGATTATTTAGTTCTATGCACATACGAATAAGCTCAAAATATATTTGATTAATTTCTTTTAGTTAAAAGATGTTTGGACATATTTGATACATCCAATTGCACGTAAAATAGCATTAGATAGTTTGAGTAATTTATGTACAATGTATAAATAAAGAAGTTAATGGGAATCAACAGCTATTATTTAAATAGAAAAGTGTGCACATTACAAGGAAAGATCTAAACATGCCTATAAATTGGAGTGCACTCAGCACTCAACAGCATTTTTCATTTTTTTCTTCCTGCATTAAAAAGGGGGGACAAAAATAAAGAGCAAGCTATTGGTACGATTATGTCCACATTGGTTTCTTCTTAGCAGACACTTAGGCTTCCACTCCCTGTTAATCCATAGTTTCAAGAATAATTTGCTATGTTAATCATTTTTGTGTATAATCATCAGAAATGAGTCCTCTCTGTATGAGATCAGGGACAACATAAATAGTTAAGTGTTGGCCATTATAGGCCAAAATCTTGAAACATTATGTCTTCGACCAACCGTAAGTTGTTTATGTATTGTTTTATTTATATTAGCATGTTGTTTAATGCTTCGTTTATGTATTAATGTTGTATTTACATAAAATTGTAGGAACAAATAAATTTTCTTGCTAATGTCGAAGCCTACATCGAGAGAGTGGATTAGAATTCGGCATAGGAATACCAATGAATATATACAAGGAGTTCGATATTTTATGGAATTCGCGAAGAGTCATTCACCACCAGACTTTGGACTATGCAGCTATCCTTGTATAAAGTGTAGGAATTCAAAAAAGTTGGCTTTTAAATTAGTAGAAAACACTTGATCATTCATGGTATGGATCCACCATACTTCGAATGGTTTTTCCATGCGAGAGAAGCGACAATGATGTAGTGGTCAATACTACGTGACATAATACCTATGAGGCTTACAACTCTAATCAATTTCAAGAACAGAACCATGTAGGAGATGCGCTTGAAGACCTTGTTGATGACGCATATAGAGTATATGGTAGCGTTGAAGGCGTCGGTGATGGTAACCATTGGAAAAAGTATCGGGAATACAAAAGAAAAGCAAATGAAAAATTATACCTTTCTTGTGAAGATGGTCTTACAACATTAAGTGTCATTATAGAGCTTCATAATTTAAAAAATATTTTAATGTGTCAGGAAACAGTATGACCGAGTTGTTGATACGATTGAAGCGGTGGCTTCCAAAGGAAAATACAATACCAAAGAAGTACTCGACAACGAAACAAATGTTAAAGGATTTGGGAATGAAAGTAGAGTATATACATGCTTGTGAAAATGATTGTATATTTTTTTGGAAGGAATACAATGATGCGTTGGAATGTCCACGTTGTCATACGTCCAGATTTAAAGTTAAAAATCAAGGGGAAGTGGTAAAAATGACAAAACAACCTCGAAAAGTTTTGAAATATTTTCCAATAACTCCGAGATTAACAAGGTGGTATACTATACCATGGATAGCTCAAAAGATGTTATGGCATAGTGAAGCAAAACCTTGCTGGAATTCCGTGCATCATCCTATTGACTCAGCCGAATGGAGATCGTTGAAGAACAAGTGACCAAAGTTTGGTAAAAATGGGCGAAATGTTTGGCTTGGTATTGCTACTGACGGGTTTAACCCTAGTGCAACACAATCAAGTAATTATAGTTGCTGGCCTGTGTATACGGTTCCTTATAACTTACCCCCTTCATTATGTATGAAGTCGGAGTTTCAAATGTTATGCTTGTTAATTCTTGGACCAAGAGCACCTAGTAAAGATATTGATGTGTATTTGGAACCCCTTGTCGACGAATTGAAGCAGCTATGGACAGAGGGAGTGCCTACATTTGACGTGGATAAGAAAGAGCATTTCACTTTGAGAGCAATGCTATTATGGGGAATTCATGATCTACCTGCATTTGGAAATTTATCTGGTTGTGTAACACATGGTTACAAAGCATGTCATGTTTGTGCTGTGGAGACTGAATCAGAACGCATTGGAAATAAGATTGTTTATACGAAGTATAGAAGATTTTTAAAGAATGGTCATCCATACAGGGCATTGAAACATGGATGGTATAAGAATATAGAGGATAAGAAACCTCCAACACGATTGACGGGATCAACTCTTTTAGAAAAGCTTGCTCATATCGAATATGTACCCGGTAAAATAATAAAAAACAAAAAACGCATAGTAGATGATATCGACCTTGACGATGAACATTTTGTAAATGAAAATGGCGATGATGAAAGACCAGCATGGTATAAGAAGTCGATTCTTTTTGGCTTAGAGTATTAGAGTAGTCATAGAGTGCGACATACTATTGACATGATACACACTGAGAAGAATGTATCAGAGCATTTCATTAACTTGCTATTTGATAGATACAAACAATCATCTAAATTTGCATTTGATAAAACATACAGGATGCAATGTTGTCAAGTTCTAAAAGATGCAAAACTTCCATCATGGTTTGGGACTAAGTTAAGCAACTTAGTAAATATTCAACCACCCAGTTTGAATATTAGAAAGTCATATGACTATCATGTTATTATCCATTATTTTTTGCCTATCATGGTTCAACATGATTATCCAAAGTGTCATGACTTAAGACGTGCGATATTACAAGTATGCTTGTACTTCAATATTATTTGTTCGAAGGTTTTAATTCGAGAGCATGTCCAAGCTGCCAAAGATATGAATGCCGAGGCATTATGTGTGTTGGTGCATTATTTTCCCTCTTAATTTTTTGACATAAGCATACATCTAATGGTGCATTTAGCTGATCAGGCACTACTATATGGACCAGTTAGTTATACATGGATGTATCCATTTGAAAGGTGTGGCATTTTTTAAACATAATTATCACATGATTCTTTTTCAATAGTAACGTAAATGATGTATTTTTATATTAGATCTATGAAGGAATGCAAAGACATACCAAGCAATAAACGCTACATGGAGGGATCAATTTCCGAAGCATATCTTGTTTCAGAATCCGTTAAATATGCCATGGAATATATGCCAAATCCACGTACTGGTAATCATAGCTCTAAACAAGCACCATTTTTAGATGAGAACATAGATGACATTTATGAACGTTCCATCATTGAGGTAAAACTATCAAGTTATCCGGCATACAACGTACTCAAATTCAAAGGTGGATACTTTTTAGGATGGAAATTCCAGACCGAGATGATTATTATAGGTTTGCATTTTTTCTACACGCTATAAGATGTAACTTTAATATTTACTTACGCCACCATATATTGGTTTGTAGCGAATACCGATCGTCGTTAGAAGATGCTCAACGAAGTAGAAAGAAGCTCCATGCAAGGACAAAAGTAGTAGTGCAAACTGAATTCATTGAGTGGTTGTACAAGAAGGTTTGTTAAATTCCACAAAGATCATAATTCGATAATCAAATTAACATTATTTAACTTAATTAAATTATTTTAATAGTTAATGGAAGAAAAATGCATGGATTCATTGTTATGGTATTAAGTTAGTGGACCAGCGTGGGAAGCCAAAACTCATCTTAAGTATAGAATAAATGGTTATGTATTTTCTCTGCAGCGCTATGATGACACCCTTTCAACGCAAGATAGCGGTGTTTGTATGGATGCAATAACAACATTTGTTGCAAGTGCAAAAGATTTGAATCCTACAGATGATGACACCACTTGGTATGGTATTATCAAGGAAATCATTGATGTTGATTATTATGAATTTTCACATGTAGTATTCTATTGTGAGTGGGTCAATATTGCTGATAAAATGCATGGTTGTAAGATTTGTCCGGACTCTAATTTGTTGACGGTGAATCTAAAAAACTTAAAAGCAACGACGGAGAGTATGATGAGCCTGCAATTCTTGCATCAGAAGCAAGTCAAGTTTTTTACATACCAGATATACCAAATCCCAATTGGTCCATTGTACGACGTTCACCTAAACGTTTGACTGATAGCGTGGATGATTACGAGATGCCAACAAACTTCCAGTCAGTTTTAAAGAAGCAATCTAACTTAACAACGTTGTTGAAATGTATTGAATCCAAATAGATGAGCTTGATTAAAGTAGTAGTTGCTTGTTTTGTAACTTTATTAGCATTCTCAGTCATTATTTGACATTTATCATGTTGCCATAGATCAGAAATTTCAACGAATTTAAAATATAAAGGCATTTCTTTCTTCCCTGTATACTCATTTGTTATCATGCATTAAATCTTCACACGGCATATAAAACCATCCTTCCAAATGTAGCAGAGATAGTATATTTCAATGCAAATGCAGGTGACATGCAAGTATGCAAGTATGTGTGAGCTTTTAAAATGCGTGAAGCTTTCCATTCATATGAATTGAGATGTAAAAATTCAAAATTAATGAATATGAACAAAAAGCATGGCAGACTTTTGGAAATATGTGAGTTTTAAGTGGCAGTTTTAAAATGTATATAGTTCTTTATATAATTTTATGGCATTATATTTTGAAGATAGGTTGTTATATCTCTTGCATTATATTTTGGCAGTATGTCGGCCAGTTGCGGTATACATATAGGTAGAAAGCAGAGAAGAAGAAGTTCCTCCTCCCTCACCAAATAAAAAGTACTGGATAATTGTTGAGATGGATGGTGCTAAAGGCGACGATGCAACAAAGTGGAGTTCCCGTTGTGGAACTCTAATTCGAAGGCATATTCCCATTAGCTATGATGATTGGAGGAAAGTTGATGGATTTTTCAGGGATAATTTATGGAAAGCACTCATGGTATTTGAATTTACAATTTTTACAAGAATGATTTTTTTGTGTGCATATTTGAAGTACAAAATCATAATTAGAACATTTATTTTACCTTTCTATAGATGGAGTTTGATTTGAATATAAACCCCGATTTAGCTCGACCTATTTTAGAGAAGGCGTTTTCACAGTACTTCAGAACAGCAAAAGCGAAATTGAGAAAGCTATATCTTAAAACAAAAGGAGAGTTATTGCCTAGGCGTCTTGCGATTGATAACCGACCCGAAGACATTGATAAAGTTCAGTGGGAGGGGTTCATCGACATTGAGTATGCTGATAAGAAGAAAAAACAATGCAAGACGAATGATGATAATAAAAGAAAGAACACCATAAATCATACATTGGGAAGAAAATCTTATAGTAGACTATATGAAGAATTGGTACGTAGTAAGTCTTTCACAACTAATCGCGATAATATTGTATAATTGTTTAATATATTTACATTTTTTATGTAGGAAACTGATAATCTGGAATGTAAAATTACACGAGCAAAGGCATGGAAAGTGGCGCACACAAGTAAAAAAACCGGAGAGGTGCTTCCTTGCGCCGCTGAAAAATATGTAAGTCTTTTACAATTTGCGTTTACAATTTCCTTTTACAATTCTACAATTACATTTCATATTTGCTTTTGTTTTACACACTTCAACTACATTCCTGTGCTCCTCCCTCACCATTCATCTTTCTACTACAACCATATAACTTACATTCCCATCCCACTTCTGTCATATACTAGCTATAAAACAATCCATAAAACAAACCACTACATATAATACATACATCACTTCTTTCCTTCCATCCTTTCAACGTTTCTACCTGCCTTCAAACTATTACTTGCCTACATCTTTGAATCACCGTTATCCACTACACCATCGCCCATTTGATTATCACCCGTAACAGACAACATCCACACCACCATACAAGCCACCCTACTACCATACTTAGCACTGCTACTCCTACTATTCCACAAACCACAGTTAAATTGTAACGACCCAAAATTTTCTAACCCGAAAATTCCAGATAGTTATGAAAAAGAAGAAAGAGAAAGAAGAAGAAGAACAGAAACACCAAAGATCTCAAAATCGCAGTGGATAAAATATAATAATAAATAATAACAGTTTACAAAAGAATACTATATCTGTCGATTACATTCTAATACATCAGAGTTTCACATTATATAAAGTCACTGAATATTTACAATTATCATGTCTCAGATTAGCAATAATATAAATACAGCGGATATACTCCATACGATATTGCCATCCAGCTCGCTTCCTGAGCTCCAGAACGTCCTAACCTGAAAATCTGTAATACTCGGTCTGACCCGAGCATTACACCAAAGTAACACCCGGGTCAGGCTGGAAACCAGCGTGAGTAAACCCAACTAACATGGAATACCAAAGAAAACAACATTTATAAAACCCGGGGTGACTCAAACCAAATTTACAAGTTCACAATATGTTTTAGGCATAACTAATTTCACACATCCATTTCCTAAGTACCAAAGCTTAAATTTAAATAGTCCAATTTCTTTAAATCACTTCACTTCAGCATATAGATTTCACACATCAATCCATAAAAATATTCGAAGCGGTTTTCGGGTAAATCCCAATACCCGATCCTGGCCTCTTCGAGTCTCACATCGTCCTATTCCAATTTATCCATACGAAATACACAACATTTCATATTATAGGCATCAACTCGTTCAAGCATCCAATTCCCTATAGTCGTCCATCAGCAATGCTTAATCACATACAAACCAATTCAATTGATTCTAATTGAATTTCTAACCACATCCACTTAGATTCCTTCGTATTATAATAATTAATTCCAAATCAAATAATTCAATTATCCCTTCACATTCATCGGCATTAATCAACCTGGATTAATTATTCTTCAATTACGTTCAAGTAATTACCTTTAGTTCATTTCATGGTATTAATTGTTCCTGACCCTAATCAATAAGAAATCTTTATTTACTTCGAAATTAATTTAGTATTTTAATCTCATTACTCCATAATTATTTATATTAATTAACTTCTCATAAGTCACTTGTGTTGATTTATTTCCTTAACTAATCAATTTCTATTCACATCATTGATTAAATAGATTAATGATTTCTCATTAACATCTCTATTTATTCTAATCTAATTTTAAATATATTAAATAATTAATCATTGATTAAACCATATGTATTAGTCATTCTTGATTTATCTCAACCGATGATTAACCATCTAGTTTTTACTTTATTAAATAAATAAATTTCTCCTTAATTAATCAATTTAATTAATCTCTTGATTAATTCCACAAAGTAATTATATTTTATTAATTCCATTAAGCAATTATTTATCAACCCACCCAATGATCATTCCAATTATTTCAAACCCAATTAAGTAACCTAAATCATAAATTAATTTAATTTATTAAGTATTCATTAAATTATCCTATTTATTCGATGAATCACCAATCATTAAATCTTTATTGATTTTAATCGAAACCATTTTCTTATTTACGAATTTAAGTTTTAAACCATTTAAAACCCCAAATCTTTCGAGTCAAACAACAATCACTCGAGAACCAAACAAAACCAAGGTCACCAAATCATCAACACACATTCAACTAACTCAATCAATCAACAAATTATTTAAATTTAACCCCTTTAAATCTAAATAAAAATAAATCAGAGTGAGATTTACTCACCTTTGCGGTTAATTACAATCCCCTTCAATCTTGACTTTGGTTTCATCAAAATTTTGACCTTATAAAAACATTTACAGTTTATTATTATTTGAACTAATCAATTACCACTAAATAAATTAATTAACCAATAATGAAATTTAAACCATTTCCCTTTTAATAAAATATTTTTGCTACCACAAAATTTGAAAAGGTTTATTTAACAGATCTATCTTCATAAAACAATATTTTAAAGCTAAGCTATTAAGTGAAAATCTGCATACATATTCTGACTTCTTATACACATTTGAATAAAATTAAAAACTACTTAATAATTTAAAACTGCTTAACTATTTAAGATTTTATTTACTACAAATAATTTCTGTATGTATATGTGAAAATCAACTGTTTACAAAACTCACGGTTATACATTGTTTATTTATTTATTTAATCTAAAACTGTGTGTGTATGTGTAAACATACTTTATCTGATAGAATAAAGTAAAAACAAGGTCAGTTATACCTCGTTGTCTCCATCCAAAATCAGTACGAAACCCTATCGCCAACCAAAGCCACGACTTCGGCCCTGCTCTTCAACGCCGTGCACACACGCCGCGTCCACTTCCAAACGCAGACCCGAGACTACCCAATCCCCCCTTCCACGCTGCTTCGAAAAAAAACCCTCATCGCGAACCCCATGAACTCGAGCTCTAGCCAATACGAGCGCTACCTCTCTGTTGCCGAACCTTTCCCGAAGACCAAACCCTAGCGTCGCGACTATAACCCTAACTCGTCGCATCGGTCGCGATCCCCTCGCCCATCTTCCTTGCTGAGGAATCGGCCGTGATTTCCTTCGTTTTATTTCCGATGGTATTCGACTTCGAGAAGGGATGGGGTCACTGTTGGGTTTTGAGGAGCGAGGCGATTCACTTGTTCTTAGAAATCGAACGGCTTCGGCCATGATTTTTTTTTGTTCGATCTTATAATCTGCTTTTGGAGAATAGAGGGAGGGATGGGATTATGATATAGGTTAGAAAAAGCTTCCTAAGTACGCCTTTATTAAATAAATAAATATTGAAAATCTCGAGTTATATATGCGAAATCCCAAACCCCGAACTAGACATGCCAACAGACCCTTATAAGGTTTTACCCGCGTTCCGAACACAATGGGACGTGTTTCGGAAGCTGATTTGAAGGTATGTGCGAGTTACGGAATTAAACGATCGATATTAAATTAAATCGATCAAAATAAATCTAAGCGTTTCGAGCTGCCAAAGTCAAATGACAACTCCGGTTACTACGAAAATTGAAATCCGACAATAACTAACTATTACGGATCCAATGGAACTGGTTTCGTCGAATTCCGAGACTATGCCTCGGAAGGCTATTTTTAAATGTCAATTTAAAGGATAAAATTTCAAAACTGAACAAATCACCTTTAAATTAAATTTCAACCATTCTATTATCTCCAGTATTATCATTATAAATTTTATAAGCCTTCAAATTATTTAAACAAGCTTAGAAATTTCAGATTTAACAATTTACCCAATTTTCAATTATTAAATTCAATATTAAACTATATAATTCAATGATTTAATTATCAAGTAAATATTGATATCTCGAATTCAAGTTAAAATTAACTTTTAAATGTTAAAAATCAATCTATTATTCCATTTTAAATCGTTAAAATTTCCGGGTCGTCACATTCCTCCCTCCTTAAAAGAATTTCGTCCCCGAAATTACTAGTTAGGAAGAATGGACCAAACCCTTTTACCTTTTCTCCAGAACCAACAGGTTTATCAACTTGCCACAATATCTTTTATTAAAGATTCACTAGTACCTCAACTAACTTCCAAAACCTTTCATGGTTTCCAACAATCCAGTTTTACCCAATCGTTTAAATTTCAATTTAAAACCAAATTTGGAATTATCAAAATTTTATCAAAAATTTTCTAACTCCCTAAATTTCCCGAAATTTTTTGCCAGCGTCTCCTTTGCGCGGCTAGCTCGGTACAACTACAAAAGGCTTCTATGGGTACCCAAATTCCAAAAGAAAACAAAAGCCAAGTGGCTACATCAAAAACCCAATCCAATTTCATACAGAAATTAAAATACATACCTTTTTGTCGGGCAATGCAAATTTATCCTTTGGAATCAAATCCAATTCCTTTTTCCTTTAATACCTGCATATCTTGTTTGGCAACAAAATTCAATCGAAACTTTACAAATCATTTTGTACATTCTCTTATATAGGTTTCATATCCATTTCTATTCAAACTAGTTTCCCACTTCCATAGAAATCCAATTTATTTTTAAATTTGAATATTAAATTTTATCTTTCAAGTATAACCAATTCATATTAGTTTCATTTACTAATTTACTTTAAATTTTCAATTTGAAATTGTTTTGTCTTTAACAAAAAATTTTCCAAAAATTTTCTAACTCCCAAAATTTTCGAAAATTTTTGGCAGAACCTCCTTTGTACGGAGGAGCTTTTGCAATTTGACAAGAGATATAAATATGTATACATCGACCCACACGGTCGGAAAAAGCAAAAACAGTTCATATTTCCTATTTTTATTGGGTAGGCGTACCTTATTTAGCATTTTAAGCAAGCAGCCTATTTATATTAGCAAAAAGCGCAACCAAACCCAGCCAAACGGCCTTCAGGTACCTGTACTTACTCAATTTAAATATGCAAGTGCCATATGTAGAGAATCTATTAACATTTTACTTACTTTTAATAGCTAAACATATACATTACTAAACATCAAGCTCCAAACACTTCTTATAAACAATTTATATGCTTTAAAGCTAATTCATATGTCGTTTCATTTAAGTTTTAATGGTTCACAACTCAATTTCAGACGTTCCATTGATTTAAAATCCGAACAAGCTCATATTCACTTCAAATGATTTAGAATCAAATTTATTTAATCTCTACTAACTCATAGAATTTAATTACTTTGGTTTACGCCAAACAACAACTATTGTTATGCAATCTCGACGATATTCGGTTAATAAAATATCTACTTTAGTTTATAACTATTTCAAATTAATTTCCAACTCATTCCGAATTTCATTCCATTTCTAATTTATTTATCAACCGTATATTGCATTTTATCTCATCCCCACATTAGATTTATTCAAAACAATTCATTAAGCTTGGCATATTCAATACTTATAAATTAATAACCATTTCCCAAATTAATTCAATCCAAGTTTTTATTGAATGGGCTTTCACCCTTATTCGAAGCCAAGCTTCCATAAATTTTTAAACTTAAGTTAATTTACTTTAATTTATTCCAACATTAAACTTAAGTTTGCTTCTATTTGATTCTCATTTAAGCAATTTCCAATAAATTTAGTTAACTCATCCATTTTAAATTTTAATTTTAAATTCACCTTCACAATTTCCAAAATAATGTCCAACCACATACTTATCTCATTTATACTTTAAATTAATATACCACCAAATTTAAGTTCAGTCTGATAATCTTATTCCAATCACAATTTTGATTTAGTTTTTATTCTATCAGACTTCATCCATTTATTATTTAACTCAGTAAACCCATTTAAAATTTTTAATTTACATACTTAATTCATGTTCGAATTTATTTTATTAATACAAGGCCATTCTCAATTTATTTCTATTCACTTGGGGTTTTGTTTTGCAACTCAAACCATATTATTATAATCACTTCTATTTCACATAACATCACTTCTCTTATATCCAATTTACTTGCAAAATTCATTAAATATTATTCAAATCACCCTTGAATTTTATTTGCAATTCATCCCATCACTACTTCGATCCCATTCTATTTTATTTTTATTTTTACCACATCTCTTCTTATTTAATTCATTATCAAATCCAAGTCGAATTCTATTAACAATTCGAATTCACTTCCAAATTCCATTATTAACTTACAATCCATTTATTTACCAAAGTCAAATTTTATTAACATACTCAATCACACAATTATTTAACCAATTAACTTATTTCCAATTTCTAAATCAATATTCGATTTTAATTACAAATCACTTCATTGAAATTCTAATTTGGATTTCCTTTTTATTTTTTCCAAAATTCCAATACCTTTATTTAAAAATTTAGAAATGCTTTTAAATTCACATCATACTTAATAAAATAGCTCTTTATAAAAATACTTTTTTAGCTCGATGTCTCAACCAGTCCATCCTTGTTCTCATAGAAATTCAATCATACGTTGATCAGGCATAGGACTGAAAATCTATAACTACTTGGTAAACCCGTTTTCAACACCTAGTGAAAATACTTGGAAAATAATTTTATTGAAAATATAGAAAAATAGTTTTTTTGAAAATAGAGGAATTATCATTGGTGAGAATGCTCTGGAAATCATCACCCCCATCCATGGTCGCAGTTAACCCGATGGTTACGTTGTCGTCCTGACAAAATCCACAGATAACTGTAGGCCTCCGCGCCCCACGATTACACCATGGAACCCACGACAGATCGCAGCTACAACTGGGGTTACGTAGCCATCACAGCAAAAACCCATATAACTGTAGGCATCAGCGCCAACGAATTTCGCTGCCAAAAATGAAACTTCTCCACTCCACTTGACCATAGATCGCAGTCTACCGATGTTGCGTTGCCTTCCCGGCAAAATCAAGTGTAGACCGTTGACACTCATCCTCCACACGATTTTCGCTATAGTCCCCACAGTAGATCGCAGCGACATCGAGTTACACTGTCGTCATAGCATAACCCAAATGCCTCTGTAGGAATCAACGCCATCGACTTACACTACCCAATAATCCTCAGGAACTAGTTTTATCTGGACTCCTCACAGGATCAACTTTAGAATTCCCCCTTGGGGTTCAAGGCAGCACCACCTTGTGACACTCCTGAGAAGTTCATTTCAAGGGAGCGCCTTTTTCCCCAGAGCCATCATCAAAACATTTTATACTATACACATATAGTATCTTCAAATCATACACCTAGTATGATCTCATACAAAGCTCATTTATACAAAATCGATTATTCCAAAATCGATAATTCCCAAACTAGGCTTCCCAAATTCTCATATTGATTTTACCCAGAAATCAAAAGCCTTTCCAAATCCAAAGGTTCTCAAAACCCTTTTTCCAAAATCCTCATAAGATCCTTTATATATATATACAGATATATATAATTTTTAAAACTTTGGATTATTTCAAACTTGTATAAAACCCCTTTTATACTTTAATTCTTATCTCAGTTGGGTATTCAAATTAATAACAGTTTGAACTCCGACCAATTTATATTTAGAAAATAGCTTGAAAATTCTAAAAATAAATAAGTAGTGGAAAAATAATTATTAGTTTGCAAAATAGCTATAAAATAGGTAACTAACTGTAAAATAGTTAAGAAATAGTTGAATAGTTTCAAAATTTGTAGATAATTGCAAAATAGTTGTAAAATAGAAATTAGTTTGTGAAATAGTTGAAAAATATTAATTAGTTTAGTTCATAGTTGAAAAATGGTTAAATAGCCCCAAAAATAATCGTAAACAGGTATATAAAATAATTTGGCTTTAAGAAAGAAAAGTTGTTTATATTTAGTAGCTTAGAAAAAAAATAAGTTTGTATCAAAACAATTTATATTGAAAATAGTCAAGAGCCAACTGTTCACCTTCCCAACAATTCAATTTAAATCTTCATCTAAATTGACCCAATTCCAATTCAAATAACTCCAAATTCCATTGGACTTGATTAATCCCCAATTCCAGTTGAATCAATCTTTATTCCTTCCTCAATTTAAATCACATTCAAGTTGATTTTAATCCTGTTCAATTTTAATTATAATTCCCTATTATCCCAATCAATTTGAATTATTATCAATTGAACCCATTTCAAATTCAAATCATTTCGATATAATCCAATTTATTTTCCCATTTAAAATTTTAAACTTATACGTCTTCAAGCACCAATCTAATTAATTCAAACCAAATTCAATTTTGAACTAATTCAATTCAATCTTGAATTTAAACTATCTCGAATTATAGAAATTCGAGCTAAATTCTCAAAGGTTGGTTTAACTCTTTAAACCAAATTAACTTTTATTTAAAGTTTTTTTTTAATCAATTTAATTCCTGAGTTCAATTCTTAAAATTCCATTTTAAAGTATCTTAACTTATATATTTCAAGGTTCTAATAAGAGTTTAATAAAATTTTATTTTAAAAAAAAATTAATTTATTATTAAACTTTATCTTCCAGTTTGAAGCTAGTTCTTAAACAAGTTTATTTTACAATTCAATTATTCAAATTTATTTTATTTATACACTACCATTCTCAATTTAAAGATTTTTATTAACAATAGGATGGTATCATCCAATTTATCTTTAAACGTCCATCCATTCTCAATTTTTAAATCTCAAACCCGTTTTGAGATCGCACAAATTCCCAATTCAAATCAACCACTTAACTTTCCAAGTTAAATCCCAATTTCATCTCGAAATTTCCAATTCAGGTTGCCTTTTCTCCACTTATTTAACTTTCCCAAAGTTAAATTCCAATTTACTTAATCCAATCAACCTTACTCAATTTGAATTCCCGCTTCAAACTTCAAAATTATTTCCCTCCTATAAATCCAAAACTTATATCACTTTGGGTTTTTACATCACACTTCAGGAAAAAAAATCAAAACTCAATCTCTTAGAGTTTATTTCAAATTATCTTTGATATCATGTATATCCATACATATATACATATTTATTTCTTGGCTCTCCCAGCCATGTTTTACAATTTTAAACCACCGTTGGTTCTTAAATTCAAATCAAATTTCAAACAACCCATTGTTTGCAATAAGTCTCATTTCAAACTTACCTGTATTTAAAACTTTTAAATAATTTAATTCCTGAATTCTAATTTTAGAGTTTCATTTTCAATTAATTAAATTTCGATTTGGTTGTATTTTCATTTTTACTTCATTTAATTCTAATTCAAGACTTCAATTTGGTTATATTATATTACTTCTCAATTTTAATTCCAATAATTTAACAACCAACCACCTTAATATTTATTAGAAGGAAATATTGCTTTATATATATCAAAATATTTTTATATAAAATCATTTAAAATCTTTATATAAGAAAATAACAAGTACGCTCTCATATATATATATATATATATACACACACACACACACACACACAACTCATTTAGAGTACTTCAGACTCTATTTAATGAGTAATCCCCACCAGAGCCATGGTTCTCGCTTAACCTTTCAGCTCTGATACCAAATGTAACGACCCGAAATTTTCTAACCCGAAAATTCCAGATAGTTATGAAAAAGAAGAAAGAGAAAGAAGAAGAAGAAAAGAAACACCAAAGATCTCACAATCGCAGCGGATAAAATATAATAATAAATAATAACAGTTTACAAAAGAATACTATATCTGTCGATTACTGTAACGACCCGTATTTTTACGGATCGAAAGATTGTAAAACTGTCGACATTAAGTCATTGATGTTGTTAAGTCATTTAGAGTTTGAGTCGACCTAATTGTAGGAAGCGACCTAAGAAAGATAGCGACTTAGGAGTTTGAGCGACCTATAGGTTTGACTGACCTAAGAAGCTAGCGACCTAAGAGAGTGAGCGACCTAGTAGTTGTAGCGACCTAAGAGAGCGAGCGACCTAAGGGGTTTAGCGACCTAATGGTAGGCGACTTAAGGCAGTTAGGTCGTGGAGCGACCTAAGATAGGTCGCTGTGTGTATTTAGGTCGTATACGACCTAGGTTGAGGCAGGGTGTTTAGTTAGGTCGCGGGCGACTTAGCGTTAGGTTGTTGAGCAGCAAAATAGTTAGGTCGTTAGGTTGTGGGTATGCGTTAGGTCGCATACGCGTTAGGTCATGTGTTTAGTTAGATCGCTATGCCGCGTCCCAGTTAGGTCGTGTAGAGGCTTATGTGTTAGGTCGTAAGCCTTTAGGTCGGCAGGGTGTGTTGGGCTGTTAAGTCGGCAACTAGCTAAGTCGTAGGTCGCGTTGAGGGTCATGTTGATAAGTCGCGCATTGGTGTTAAGGCTTATGCCGCTAGGTCGTATAAGTGTTGAGTCATTAGGTCGCGGAGAGTGTTAGGTCGTTGGGTTGGCTAGGCACGTTAAGTCGTAGGTCGGGATAGTTAGGTCGTGGACGACCTAAGGGGACGGACGACCTAAGGTTTCAGCTTATAAATACACGTCTTTGGTTCACTTTTTGGCACCGGATTTTTGAAGCGACGAAGTACTGCCATTTTGAGAGCTCGATTACAACACTTCTTTTCTCCACTCTAATCTAGTGCTTACTTCCATCCAAGATTGAAGATCAAATCGAAGATCCAAGAGCCAAAGTTGAAGATCTCCATCCATTGAAGAGAGATTTCATCGTTTGAAGCGGAATCTTGTTGGATCAAGCTAGATCCTTTGCTGTCCAGATCTGAAGTTAGTTGCTTTTGTGGTGTTTAGGTGATTCGGTGAGTGGTAGTTATCTCTCACACGGACCCAAAGGAGTATATTGGATCGGTGGTTCATTTGTGTGTTAAAGATAGTGATTTCTTGCATATTCCTTAAGTCTGCATATAGATCCATCGTTTATGAAGTTTTGGTATCCATTTTATCACATGTTACTCTATGCAAGTTTATCCATCAAGTTGTAGAGATATTTCTTATGATTCATACTTGTTAGATTTGGACACTTTATTTACGAAATTACCATTCTAGTTATAAATGCTTTAGATCTTGTTGAATGCTTGATTGCTTGGATTAATTATTGATTTGATTGATAGATTGTTACAAATTAGCTAATAGCTGATTTGGACAAGTTGGTCGAAGATGATTCAAAAGCTAAGTGGAAGGGCTCTTGAATAGTGAAAGCTGCTTGTGGCATATGAAGCGGATGGTAAGGCTCATATGGATAGATTCGATGATGATGGACTTTGCTATGATGCGATGAAGCAAAGCATGATGTGAGATAACCTTGGTTTAATCCAGACGGGATTATCCCAAGCATGTTGATAACTCGGTGAAATGGTTCGAGTTCATTGATAATGAATGGCTCGAGAGACGCTTGAGCTAGTATGAGAATAGTCGTCGAGGAGGATGACTAGGAGGCTGAGATTTCATCGTTGTTGAAGGTTCTAGCATGCTCAAAGCAAGAGTACGCTGGGCAGATTCGATAGTCCCGAGCACGGGCTGCGACGACGTGCTAAGTACTCTGGGCAGATTCGATAGTCCTAGGCACGGGCTGCGACGACGTGCAGAGTTATGTCTAGAACCGGGGTTACCATTAGCCCTTGACGGATGGCTGAAAGAATGTGCCGGTCATTCAATTAACGGTGGTATCGAGGCAATGATAACAGTGATAGCCAGAGTCATGGATGTTTGGATGTTTTGGTTGTATCGTCGCTTGGGCCAAGAGCGATGTTTTCAGGGTGCTTACCTGATCTTGGTTTAGGCCTTGGGGGTCTGTACTCGGAAAACACCGACCTTGACTCAAGTGATAATAGCTTTATTTTAAATGTCTGATTTATTATGTTTGTTTCTGCTTTGTGAGTCTGGGGCTATCACTGTAGAAAGAGGTGGAGTGGGATGGTTGAGTTCCTATTCCTTTTTACCCTTTATGCTCTTTTGGTATGTTTGATAGTTGATTTACTGCTCACTAGGACTTTTGTCTGACTCAAGGTTTTATGTTTAACTCTTATTACCTTGGGCTGTTCATCCATGTTGGGATGGGCAGACTAGGTAGCAGGTGACAGGTGCTGTTCTTAGTGACTAACGCTGTTGATGACGAAGACGAGCTAGAGGCTTTTGCATATTATTTTCTTACTATATGTACTGGATGTTCCGCTGTTTGTATGATTCTCTGAGTGTTATGTAGTGAGGCTTGATGTATTGACTATTCAGATGTTTGTATCAAATTGTTATGAGCTTATATGATGGGAATTCTGTTCTATAGAGCTTCACTATGTATACTTTTCTATTGTATTTTATCCATGCACTGTGAGTAATACGATAGACTATTCTGTGTTAACTTTACCCTAACGATCGTCCATGGCTGCCTGGCACACTTTGCAGCGCACTATTTCCTTGTTTGGTGCAGGAGTCATGGGCGGCCGTCACATTTGGTATCAGAGCCTTGGTTAATCGATTTTAGCCAACGCTCGCTGACATAACTACGTATGAGAGACGTAATTGTAATTTTGATGGATGATTATTATATATAATATAGTAGCTTAGAAGGATTTGAACTTATTATGCAGTTGTTTCCCCAGGGTATATTAATCATTTCTTATAGATATTAGGAATGAGTCGAAGAGCGAGGCCAGCTGCTAGAGGAGGCCGTGCTGTTGAGGGGGCTGCTGATTATGCTCCTATGTTCGAGGCTATGATGACTTCGATCATGAGAAGGATGCCAGCTCCGGGGCCATCAGTAGATGTTGGAGTCCAAGTTCAAGCCCCAAGACCAGTGGATTTTGCTAAGTTGTGTAAGGACTATACTGCTCTTGGAGGAAAGGTTTTCTTGGGGACAGAATCAACCATTGAAGTTCAAAGGTAGATTGATGCTTGTAGAAGGATCTTTGGTGATTTGGGAATTGAGGATGCAACTAAGAGGAAGCTTGCATCAAGACAGCTTCAGGGAAGAGCTTCTGATTGGTGGAATTCCATCACCATTGATACTCCAGAGGAAGAGATTACTTTGGAGCAATTCCAAGTCAGATTTGAAGCTAAGTTCATTTCTACAGCTCAGAAATCTGTTCTGTTTAAGAAGTTTATGGAACTCAAGTAAGGTGGAAGACCAGTTCTTGAGTATATTTCAGAGTTTGAAGCCTTGTCCAAGTATGCTCGGTCATATATTGAATCTCCTTATCAGAAGAATAAGAAGTTTGTGACAGGCTTGGACAGTTATCTTGGGAGACAGTTGGTGGATCATTTGGATGATCCGTTTGAGAAGCTTGTGGAGAAAGCTCTCGGGCATGAGAATCTGTTTCCTAAGGAAGGATCTGTTGTTGCTATGACCAAGGAGCAAAGTGGAAACAAGAAGAGGAAGAAGCAGCAACAGAAAGGTAAGGATGGCCAAAAGAAGCCGAAGGGCGAAATGACCTGCTACAACTGTCAGCAGAAGGGTCATCTCTCCTGAGATTGTAAGAAACCGAGAGTGCCGGCGAAGTGCCACAACTGTGACAAACCGGGGCATTTCAAGAAGAATTGTCCGGAACCGAGGATGGATAAGCAGATTGTGCAAGCTTATGCTTTGGGGGCTGTGCCATCGTCTTCGAAAACTCCTATGACGGAAGAGAAAGGAAAGAGTGTGGTGGTTCAAGGTACTCTTTCCATTTGTGGTGTTTCGGTTAGAGTGTTGTTTGATACTGGGGCGTCGCATTCCTTTGTTTGTAATGAACTTATAGGCCGGTTGGGTTTGGAACCGGATATTGTTGATAGACCATTGGTTGTGACTAATCTAGTTGGGGGTTCGTCTTGTTTGTGTATGGTATGCCGTGGTCTAGTTGTATTGAGTCATGATTGCTCTTTCGTTTGTGATTGTTTTGTTCTGAACTTTGCGGGGTTCGGAATTATTTTGGGTATGGACTGGCTTAGGAAGTATGCGGCAAAGGTTGATTGTGAGAGGCTTGAGGTGACAGTCGAGAATGTGGAGAGGCGAAAGGTTGTGATACGATGTAAGCATGAGGAAGGCGTCCTCATGAGCTTCATGTATTCGCTGGTTGTTCCACGGGATGGACTGTCATCGGTGCCTATTGTGAATGGATTTGAGGATGTCTTTGACGAGGTCAAAGGGTTACCGCCGCATAGAGAGATCGAGTTTCGTATCGATCTAGTTGAAGGAGCCAGACCTGTTGTGATGCCTCTTAGGCGGACGGCACCTAGGGAACAGCAAGAGTTGAAGGTGCAAGTTGATGACCTTTTTCAGAAAGGATTCATTCGGCGTAGCGTGTCCGAATGGGGTGCACCAGTTGTGTTTGCAACCAAAGCGGATGGATCGTTGAGGTTGTGTGTGGATTATCGTGAGCTGAATAAAGTGACTAAGAAGAACAAGTATCCATTGCCGAGAATAGATGATTTGTTTGATCAGCTTCACGAAGCTAAGGTGTTTTCTCAAATGGATTTGGCAACGGGATTTCACCAGTTGAGAGTGGCTAAGGATAGTGTGCCGAAGACTGCTTTCAGGACACCATCCGGTTTCTATGAGTGGCTGGTAATGCCGTTTGGATTAACTAATGCACCAGCATATTTTATGGATCTTATGAATAGAGTATTCAGAGATCAGTTGAACAAGTTCGTACTTGTGTTCGTGGATGATATTCTGATTTATTCCAGAACTGAAGAAGAACACAAGACGCACTTACGTGTTGTTTTGGAAATCTTGCGGAAACATCAGCTAAAGGCTAAGTTTTCAAAGTGTCACTTCTGGAAGAGTGAGGTGAGGTTCTTAGGCCATATTATCTCTGGAAATGGAATAGCGGTTGATCCCGCCAAGGTGGCAGCAATCCAGGATTGGGTTAGACCTAAGAATGTATCTGATGTGAGAAGTTTTCTTGGATTAGCAGGATACTATCATCGGTTTATCAAAGACTTCTCCAAGATAGCTGCACCGTTAACAGGATTGACGAAAAAGAACCAAGTGTTTAGGTGGGAAGCTAAGTGTGAGCAAGCTTTCGAAATCCTGAAAGAGCGACTGACAAGTGCTCCTGTTTTGGCTATTCCAAGTGGGAATGATGAGATGGTGGTTTACACCGATGCATGTGGTACTGGACTTGGAGCAGTGCTGATGCAAAAGGATAAAGTTGTTGCATATGCAAGTCGACAACTGAAGCCGCATGAAAGGAATTATCCGACTCATGATTTGGAGTCAGCGGCGATTGTATTTGCTCTGAAGATGTGGAGACATTACCTATTGGGAGTTCGATTCGAATTGTTTACAGATCATAAGTCGTTGAAGTATCTGTTCTCCCAAAAGGATTTGAATCTTCGACAGCAGCGATGGTTAGAGTTTTTAGCATCATATGATTTTGGTATAGCCTATACTCCGGGAAAAGGTAACGCAGTGGCAGATGCGTTAAGTCGAAAACATGCAGGATTGGGAGCCATGTTTTCAGAATGGAAGAGCCTTGAGTATTTGGCTGGATTTGACTTCAGGCCTAGATGTGAATTAGAACCTGAGATGTTGGCAAAATTATCGATAAGACCTACTCTCGTGGAAAGAATTAGCGAGAGCCAAAAGCGAGACGATAAGCTTGTCAGGATTGTCCGAGATTTGGAATCGGGGTTAGACCCAGAGAAGGATAAAGGATTCGAAGTCGATCGAGAGGGTTGGCTTCGGAAGCAAGGACGACTAGTTGTTCCCGATATAGATGGATTGGGAGATGAAGTTCTTAAGGAAAGTCATCACACGAAGTTGACAATTCATCCAGGTGGAAATAAGATGTATCGGGATATGAAGAGGACCTATTATTGGGAAGGCATGAAAAAGGATGTTGGAAATTTTATTTCCAAATGTATGAACTGCCAGTTTGTAAAAGCCGAACAGAAGAAGCCAAGTGGATTGCTTCAGCCATTAGAAGTTCCTACATGGAAGTGGGAGCAGATATCGATGGATTTTATCGATGGGTTACCTAGAACCAGGGCAGGAAATGAAGGGATTTGGGTCATCGTAGATCGTTTGACTAAGAGTGCAAGATTCATTCCTGTTCGATCAACTAGGACTGCATCGAAATTGGCTGAGTTGTATGTTAAGTGGATAGTTTGATTCCATGGTATTCCGAAGAGTATAGTGAGCAATCGAGACCCATTGTTCACTAGTGAATTTTGGAAGAGCTTCGAGGGAGTTTTGGGAACCGAGTTGTGTTTGAGTACAGCTTATCACCCCCAAACAGATGGTCAGACCGAGAGAGTCAACCGAGTTTTGGAAGATCTCCTTAAAGCTTGTGTTTTAGATTTCGGAGGATCATGGGAAGATCATCTTCATTTGGCGGAATTTGCATATGATAACAGTTACCAGTCAAGTATTGGTATGGCACCGTATGAAGCATTGTATGGAAGACCGTGTAACTCTCCGACATGTTGGTTGGAAACTGGAGAAAAATTGATACTTGGGCCAGAAATGATTCGACAGACTTCAGATTGTATAGAGACCATTCGACGACGAATGAGGGCAGCCCAAGATCGTCAGAAAAGTTATGCCGATAAGCGTCGTAAGGATTTAGAATTCGACGTAGGCGATATGGTTTTCGTGAAGGTTTCTCCACTGAAGAATGTTATTCGATTCGGGAAGAAAGGAAAATTAGCTCCGAGATTTGTTGGACCATTCCCGATCATCGAGCGAATTGGAAAGCTCGCTTATAAGTTGGAATTACCAGAAAAGATGTCGGGTGTGCACAATGTTTTTCATATATCGTATCTACGGAGGTATGTGCACGACTCGAATACAGTGGTTTTTGTTGATAGCTGTGAAGACTTTGAGATTGATCAAGTTTCTAGAAGACCTCGTAAGCCGCTTCATGTTGTAGAAACCGACACGAAACAGCTTAGGAGGAAGACGATTACGTTTCTCAAGGTACAATGGAGTGATGATGTTAACGACTATACATGGGAGGAGGAAGAGAGGATGAAAGCAGCTCATCCTGAACTCTTCGAGGTATGGCCCTAAGGTGTCGTGACATCTCATGAATTTGTAACTTGTTCTAGTCTTAGAATTCTGCATGCTAGGCTAGAAATTGGATGCATGGTTTGCTGATTGCTATGGATGGTAGGCATGCAGAATAGTTTTGGATGCTCTCGCTAGTTTGGCATTTCGGGGGCGAAATTCCTAAGGGGGAGAGTATGTAACGACCCGTATTTTTACGGATCGAAAGATTGTAAAACTGTCGACATTAAGTCATTGATGTTGTTAAGTCGTTTAGAGTTTGAGTCGACCTAATTGTAGGAAGCGACCTAAGAAAGATAGCGGCTTAGGAGTTTGAGCGACCTATAGGTTTGACCGACCTAAGAAGCTAGCGACCTAAGAGAGTGAGCGACCTAGTAGTTGTAGCGACCTAAGAGAGCGAGCGACCTAAGGGGTTTAGCGACCTAATGGTAGGCGACTTAAGGCAGTTAGGTCGTGGAGCGACCTAAGATAGGTCGCTGTGTGTATTTAGGTCGTATACGACCTAGGTTAAGGCAGGGTGTTTAGTTAGGTCGCGGGCGACTTAGCATTAGGTTGTTGAGCAGCAAAATCGTTAGGTCGTTAGGTTGTGCGTATGCGTTAGGTCGCATACTCGTTAGGTCATGTGTTTAGTTAGATCGCTATGCCGCGTCCCAGTTAGGTCGTGTAGAGGCTTATGTGTTAGGTCATTAGTCTTTAGGTCGGCAGGGTGTGTTGGGCTGTTAAGTCGGCAACTAGCTAAGTCATAGGTCGCGTTGAGGGTCATGTTGATAAGTCGCGCACTGGTGTTAAGGCTTATGCCGCTAGGTCGTATAAGTGTTGAGTCGTTAAGTCGCGGAGAGTGTTAGGTCGTTGGGTCGGCTAGGCACGTTAAGTCGTAGGTCGGGATAGTTAGGTCATGGACGACCTAAGGGGACGGACGACCTAAGGTTTCAGCCTATAAATACACGTCTTTGGTTCACTTTTTGGCACCGAATTTTTGAAGCGACGAAGTGCTGCCATTTTGAAAGCTCGATTACAACACTTCTTTTCTCCACTCTAATCTAGTGCTTACTTCCATCCAAGATTGAAGATCAAATCGAAGATCCAAGAGCCAAAGTTGAAGATCTCCATCCATTGAAGAGAGATTTCATCGTTTGAAGCGGAATCTTGTCGGATCAAGCTAGATCCTTTGCTGTCCAGATCTGAAGTTAGTTGCTTTTGTGGTGTTTAGGTGATTCGGTGAGTGGTAGTTATCTCTCACATGGACCCAAAGGAGTATATTGGATCGGTGGTTTATTTGTGTGTTAAAGATAGTGATTTCTTGCATATTCCTTAAGTCTGCATGTAAATCCATCGTTTATGAAGTTTTGGTATCCATTTTATCACATGTTACTCTATGCAAGTTTATCCATCAAGTTGTAGAGATATTTCTTATGATTCATACTTGTTAGATTTGGACACTTTATTTACGAAATTACCATTCTAGTTATAAATGCTTTTAGATCTTGTTGAATGCTTGATTGCTTGGATTAATTATTGATTTGATTGATAGATTGTTGCAAATTAGCTAATAGCTGATTTGGACAAGTTGGTCGAAGATGATTCAAAAGCTAAGTGGAAGGGCTCTTGAATAGTGAAAGCTGCTTGTGGCATATGAAGCGGATGGTAAGGCTCATATGGATAGATTCGATGATGATGGACTTTGCTATGATGCGATGAAGCAAAGCATGATGTGAGATAACCTTGGTTTAATCCAGACGGGATTATCCCAAGCATGTTGATAACTCGGTGAAATGGTTCGAGTTCATTGATAATGGATGGCTCGAGAGACGCTTGAGCTAGTATGAGAATAGTCGTCGAGGAGGATGACTAGGAGGCTGAGATTTCATCGTTGTTGAAGGTTCTAGCATGCTCAAAGCAAGAGTACGCTGGGCAGATTCGATAGTCCCGAGCACGGGCTGCGACGACGTGCTGTACTCTGGGAAGATTCGATAGTCCTAGGCACGGGGCTGCGACGACGTGCGGAGTTATGTCTAGAACCGGGGTTACCATTAGCCCTTGACGGATGGCTGAAAGAATGTGCCGGTCATTCAATTAACGGTGGTATCGAGGCAATGATAACAGTGATAGCCAGAGTCATGGATGTTTGGATGTTTTGGTTGTATCGTCGCTTGGGCCAAGAGCGATGTTTTCATGGTGCTTACCTGATCTTGGTTTAGGCCTTGGGGGTCTGTACTCGGAAAACACCGACCTTGACTCACGTGATAATAGCTTTATTTTAAATGTATGATTTATTATGTTTGTTTCTGCTTTGTAAGTCTGGGGTTATCACTGTAGAAAGAGGTGGAGTGGGATGGTTGAGTTCCTATTCCTTTTTACCCTTTATGCTCTTTTGGTATGTTTGATAGTTGATTTACTGCTCACTAGGACTTTTGTCTGACTCAAGGTTTTATGTTTAACTCTTAATACCTTGGGCTGTTCATCCATGTTGGGATGGGCAGACTAGGTAGCAGGTGACAGGTGCTGTTCTTAGTGACTAACGTTGTTGATGACGAAGACGAGCTGGAGGCTTTTGCATGTTATTTTCTTACCATATGTACTGCATGTTCCGCTGTTTGTATGATTCTCTGAGTGTTATGTAGTGAGGCTTGATGTATTGACTATTCAGATGTTTGTATCAAATTGTTATGAGCTTATATGATGGGAATTATGTTCTAATACATCAGAGTTTCACATTATATACAGTCACTAAATATTTACAATTATCATGTCTCAGATTAGCAATAATATAAATACAGCGGATATACTCTATACGATATTGCCATCCAGCTCGCTTCCTGAGCTCCAGAACATCCTAACCTGAAAATCTGTAATACTCGGTCTGACCCGAGCATTACACCAAAGTAACACCCGGGTCAGGCTGGAAACCAGCGTGAGTAAACCCAACTAACATGGAATACCAAAGAAAACAACTTTTATAAAACCCAGGGTGACTCAAACCAAATTTACAAGTTCACAATATGTTTTAGGCATAACTAATTTCACACATCCATTTCCTAAGTACCAAAGCTTAAATTTAAATAGTCCAATTTCTTTAAATCACTTCACTTCAGCATATAGATTTCACACATCAATCCATAAAAATATTCGAAGCGGTTTTCGGGTATTTCCCAATACCCGATCCTGGCCTCTTCGAGTCTCACATCGTCCTATTCCAATTTATCCATACGAAATACACAACATTTCATATTATAGGCATGAACTCATTCAAGCATCCAATTCCCTATAGTCGTCCATCAGCAATGCTTAATCACATACAAACCAATTCAATTGATTCTAATTGAATTTCTAACCACATTCACTTAGATTCCTTCGTATTATAATAATTAATTCCAAATCAAATAATTCAATTATCCCTTCACATTCATCGGCATTAATCAACCTGGATTAATTGTTCTTCAATCACGTTCAAGTAATTACCTTTAGTTCATTTCATGGTATTAATTGTTCCTGACCCAAATCAATAAGAAATCTTTATTTACTCCGAAATTAATTAAGTATTTTAATCTCATTAGTCCATAATTATTTATGTTAATTAACTTCTCATAAATCACTTGTGTTGATTTATTTCCTTAACTAATCAATTTCTATTCACTTCATTGATTAAATAGATTAATGATTTCTTATTAACATCTCTATTTATTCTAATCTAATTTTAATTATATTAAATAATTAATCATTGATTAAACCATATGTATTAGTCATTCTTGATTTATCTCAACCGATGATTAACCATCTTGTTTTTACTTTATTAAATAAATTAATTTCTCCTTAATTAATCAATTTAATTAATCTCTTGATTAATTCCACAAAGTAATTATATTTTATTAATTCCATTAAGCAATTATTTATCAACCCACCCAATGATCATTCCAATTATTTTAAACCCAATTAAATAACCCAAATCATAAATTAATTTAATTTATTAAGTATTCATTAAATTATCCTATTTATTCGATGAATCACCAATCATTAAATCTTTATTGATTTTAATCGAAACCATTTTCTTATTTACGAATTTAAGTTTTAAACCATTTAAAACCCCAAATCTTTCGAGTCAAACAACAATCACTCGAGAACCAAACAAAACCAAGGTCACCAAATCATCAACACACATTCAACTAACTCAATCAATTAACCAATTATTTAAATTTAACCCCTTTAAATCTAAATAAAAATAAATCAAAGTGAGATTTACTCACCTTTGCGGTTAATTGCAATCCCCTTCAATCTTGACTTTGGTTTCATCAAAATTTTGACCTTATAAAAACATTTACAGTTTATTATTATTTGAACTAATCAATTACCACTAAATAAATTAATTAACCAATAATGAAATTTAAACCATTTCCCTTTTAATAAAATATTTTAGCTACCACAAAATTTGAAACCGTTTATTAAACAGATCTATCTTCATAAAACAATATTTTAAAGCTAAGCTATTAAGTGAAAATCTGCGTATATATTCTGACTTCTTATACACATTTAAATAAAATTAAAAAATACTTAATAATTCAAAACTGCTTAACTATTTATGATTTTATTTACTACAAATAATTTCTATATGTATATGTGAAAATCAACTGTTTACAAAACTCACGGTTATACATTGTTTATTTATTTATTTAATCTAAAACTGTGTGTGTGTATGTGTAAACATACTTTATCTGATAGAATAAAGTAAAAACAAGGTCAGTTATACCTCGTTGCCTCCATCCAAAATCAGTACGAAACCCTATCGCCAACCAAAGCCACGACTTCGGCCCTGCTCTTCAATGCCGCACACACACGCCGCGTCCACTTCCAAACGCAGACCCGAGACTACCGAATCCCCCCTTCCACGCTGCTTCGAAAAAAACACTCATCGCGAACCCCATGAACTCGAGCTCTAGCCAATACGAGCGCTACCTCTCTGTCGCCGAATCTTTCCCGAAGACCAAACCCTAGCGTCGCGACTACAACCCTAACTCGTCGCATCGGTCGCGATCCCCTCGCCCATCTTCCTTGCTGAGCAATCGGCCGTGATTTCCTTTGTTTTATTTCCGATGGTACTCGACTTCGAGAAGGGATGGGGTCACTGTTGGGTTTTGAGGAGCGAGGCGATTCGCTTGTTCTTAGAAATCGAACGGCTTCGGCCATGATTTTTTTTTGTTCGATCTTATAATCTGCTTTTGGAGAATAGAGGGAGGTACGGGATTATGATATAGGTTAGAAAAAGATTCCTAAGTACGCCTTTATTAAATAAATAAATATTGAAAATCTCGAGTTGTATATGCGAAATCCCAAACCCCAAATCAGACATGCCAGCAGACCCTTATAAGGTTTTACCCGCGTTCCGAACACAAAGGGACGTGTTTCGGAAGCTGATTTGAACGTATGTGCGAGTTACGGAATTAAACGATCGATATTAAATTAAATCGATCAAAATAAATCTAAGTGTTTCGAGCTGCCAAAGTCAAACGACAACTCCGATTGCTACGAAAATTGAAATCCGATAATAACTAACTATTACGGATCCAATGGAACTAGTTTCGTCGAATTCCGAGACTGTGCCTCGGAAGGCTATTTTTAAATGTCAATTTAAAGGATAAAATTTCAAAACTGAACAAATCACCTTTAAATTAAATTTCAACCATTCTATTATCTCCAGTATTATCATTATAAATTTTATAAGCCTTCAAATTATTTAAACAAGCTTAGAAATTTCAGATTTAACAATTTACCCAATTTTCAATTATTAAATTCAATATTAAACTATATAATTCAATGATTTAATTATCAAGTA
The DNA here is from genome assembly GCA_030765085.1 of Allium cepa. Classification (NCBI taxonomy): domain Eukaryota; kingdom Viridiplantae; phylum Streptophyta; class Magnoliopsida; order Asparagales; family Amaryllidaceae; genus Allium; species Allium cepa. The sequence continues at coordinate 441,620,260 of CM060929.1, forward strand.
AATATTGATATCTCGAATTCAAGTTAAAATTAACTTTTAAATGTTAAAAATCAATCTATTATTCCATTTTAAATCGTTAAAATTTCCGGGTCGTCACATTCCTCCCCCCTTAAAAGAATTTCGTCCCCGAAATTACTAGTTAGGAAGAATGGACCAACCCCTTTTACCTTTTCTCCAGAACCAACAGGTTTATCAACTTGCCACAATATCTTTTATTAAAGATTCACTAGTACCTCAACTAACTTCCAAAACCTTTCATGGTTTCCAACAATCCATTTTTACCCAATCGTTTAAATTTCAATTTAAAACCAAATTTGGAATTATCAAAATTTTATCAAAAATTTTCTAACTCCCTAAATTTCCCGAAATTTTTTGCCAGCGTCTCCTTTACGCGGCTAGCTCGGTACAACTACAAAAGGCCTCTACGGGCTCCCAAATTCCAAAAGAAAACAAAAGCCAAGTGGCTACATCAAAAACCCAATCCAATTTCATACAGAAATTAAAATACATACCTTTTTGTCGGGCAATGCAAATTTATCCTTTGGAATCAAATCCAATTCCTTTTTCCTTTAATACCTGCATATCTTGTTTGGCAACAAAATTCAATCGAAACTTTACAAATCATTTTATACATTCTCTTATATAGGTTTTCATATCCATTTCTATTCAAACTAGTTTCCCACTTCCATACAAATCCAATTCATTTTTAAATTTGAATATTAAATTTTATCTTTCAAGTATAACCGATTCATATTAGTTTCATTTACTAATTTACTTTAAATTTTCAATTTGAAATTGTTTTGTCGTTAACAAAAAATTTCTCAAAAATTTTCTAACTCCCAAAATTTTCGAAAATTTTTGGCAGAGCCTCCTCTGTACGGAGGAGCTTTTGCAATTTGACAAGAGATATAAATATGTATACATCGACCCACACGGTCGGAAAAAGCAAAAACCGTTCATATTTCCTATTTTTATTGCGTAGGCGTACCTTATTTAGCATTTTAAGCAAGCAGCCTATTTATATTAGCAAAAAGCGCAACCAAACCCAGCCAAACGGCCTTCAGGTACCTGTACTTACTCAATTTAAATATGCAAGTGCCATATATAGAGAATCTATTAACATTTTACTTACTTTTAATAGCTAAACATATACATTACTAAACATCAAGCTCCAAACACTTCTTATAAACAATTTATATGCTTTAAAGCTAATTCATATGTCGTTTCATTTAAGTTTTAATGGTTCACAACTCAATTTCAGACATTCCATTGATTTGAAATCCGAACAAGCTCATATTCACTTCAAATGATTCAGAATCAAATTTATTTAATCTCTACTAACTCATAGAATTTAATTACTTTGGTTTACGCCAAACAACAACTATTGTTATGCAATCTCGACGATGTTCGGTTAATAAAATATCTACTTTAGTTTATAACTATTTCAAATTAATTTCCAACTCATTCCGAATTTCATTCCATTTCTAATTTATTTATCAACCGTATATTGCATTTTATCTCATCCCCAGATTAGATTTATTCAAAACGATTTATTAAGCTTGGCATATTCAATACTTATAAATTAATAACCATTTCCCAAATTAATTCAATCCAAGTTTTTATTGAATGGGCTTTCACCCTTATTTGAAGCCAAGCTTCCATAAATTTTTAAACTTAAGTTAATTTACTTTAATTTATTCCAACATTAAACTTATGTTTGCTTCTATTTGATTCTCATTTAAGCAACTTCTAATAAATTTAGTTAACTCATCCATTTTAAATTTTAATTTTAAATTCACCTTCACAATTTCCAAAATAATGTCCAACCACATACTTATCTCATTTATACTTTAAATTAATATACCACCAAATTTAAGTTCAGTCTGATAATCTTATTCCAATCACAATTTTGATTTAGTTTTTATTCTATCAGACTTCATCCATTTATTATTTCACTCAATAAACCCATTTAAATTTTTTAATTTACATACTTAATTCTTGTTCGAATTTATTTTATTAATACAAGGCCATTCTTAATTTATTTCTATTCACTTGGGGTTTTGTTTTGCAACTCAAACCATGTTATTATAATCACTTCTATTTCACATAACATCACTTCTCTTATATCCAATTTACTTGCAAAATTCATTAAATATTATTCAAATCACCCTTGAATTTTATTTGCAATTCATCCCATCACTACTTCGATCCCATTCTATTTTATTTTTATTTTTACCACTTCTCTTCTTATTTAATTCATTATCAAATCCAAGTCGAATTCTATTAACAATTCGAATTCACTTCCAAATTCCATTATTAACTTACAATCCATTTATTTACCAAAGTCAAATTTTATTAACATACTCAATCACACAATTATTTAACCAATTAGCTTATTTCCAATTTCTAAATCAATATTCGATTTTAATTACAAATCACTTCATTGAAATTCTAGTTTGGATTTCCTTCTTATTTTTTCCAAACTTCCAATACCTTTATCTAAAAATTTAGAAATGCTTTTAAATTCACATCATACTTAATAAAATAGCTCTTTATAAAAATACTTTTTTAGCTCGATGTCTCAACCAGTCCATCCTTGTTCTCACAGAAATTCAATCATACGTTGATCAGGCGTAGGACTGAAAATCTATAAGTACTTGGTAAACCCGTTTTCAACACCTAGTGAAAATACTTGGAAAATAATTTTATTGAAAATATAGAAAAATAGTTTTTTTGAAAATAAAGGAATTATCATTGGTGAGAATGCTCTGGAAATCATCTCCCCCATCCATGGTCGCAGTTAACCCGATGGTTACGTTGCCGTCCCGACAAAATCCACAGATAACTGTAGGCCTCCGCGCCCCACGATTACACCATGGAACCCACGACAGATCGCAGCTACAACTGGGGTTACGTAGCCACCACAGCAAAAACCCATATAACTGTAGGCATCAGCGCCATTGAATTTCGCTGCCAAAAATGAAACTTCTCCACTCCACTTGACCATAGATCGCAGTATACCGATGTTGCATTGCCATCCCGGCAAAATCAAATGCAGACCGTTGACACTCATCCTCCACACGATTTTCGCTATGGTCCCTACAGTAGATCGCAGCGACATCGAGTTACACTGTCGTCACAGCATAACCCAAATGCCTCTGTAGGCATCAACGCCATCGACTTACGCTACCCAATAATCCTCAGGAACTAGTTTTGTCCGGACTCCTCACAGGATCAACTTTAGAATTCCCCCTTGGGGTTCAAGGCAGCACCACCTTGTGGCACTCCTGAGAAGTTCATTTCAAGGGAGCGCCTTTTTCCCTAGAGCCATCATCAAAACATTTTATACTATACACATATAGTATCTTCAAATCATACACCTAGTATGATCTCATACAAAGCTCATTTATACGAAATCGATTATTCCAAAATCGATAATTCCCAAACTAGGCTTCCCAAATTCTCATATTGATTTTACCCAGAAATCAAAAGCCTTTCCAAATCCAAAGGTTCTCAAAACCCTTTTTCCAAAATCCTCATAAGATCCTTTATATATATATATATACAGATATATATAATTTTTAAAACTTTGGATTATTTCAAACTTGTATAAAACCCCTTTTATACTTTAATTCTTATCTCAGTTGGGTATTCAAATTAATAACAGTTTGAACTCCGACCAGTTTATATCTAGAAAATAGCTTGAAAATTCTAAAAATAAATAAGTAGTGGAAAAATAATTATTAGTTTGCAAAATAGCTATAAAATAGGTAACTAACTGTAAAATAGTTAAGAAATAGTTGAATAGTTTCAAAATTTGTTGATAATTGCAAAATAGTTGTAAAATAGAAATTAGTTTGTGAAATAGTTGAAAAATATTAATTAGTTTAGTTCATAGTTGAAAAATGGTTAAATAGCCCCAAAAATAATCGTAAACGGGTATATAAAATAATTTGGCTTTAAGAAAGAAAAGTTGTATATATTTAGTAGCTTAGAAAAAAAATAAGTTTGTATCAAAACAATTGATATTGAAAATAGTCAAGAGCCAACTTTTCACCTTCCCAACAATTCAATTTAAATCTTCATTTAAATTGACCCAATTCCAATTCAAATAACTCCAAATTCCATTGGACTTGATTAATCCCCAATTCCAGTTGAATCAATCTTGATTCCTTCCTCAATTTAAATCACATTCAAGTTGATTTTAATCCTGTTCAATTTTAATTATAATTCCCTATTATCCCAATCAATTTGAATTATTATCAATTGAACCCATTTCAAATTCAAATCATTTCGATATAATCCAATTTTATTTTCCCATTTAAAATTTTAAACTTATACGTCTTCAAGCACCAATCTAATTAGTTCAAACCAAATTCAATTTTGAACTAATTCAATTCAATCTTGAATTTAAACTATCTCGAATTATAGAAATTCGAACTAAATTCTCAAAGGTTGGTTTAACTCTTTAAACCAAATTAACTTTTATTTAAAGTTTTTTTTTTATTCAATTTAATTCCTAAGTTCAATTCTCAAAATTCCATTTTAAATTATCTTAACTTATATATTTCAAGGTTCTAATAAGAGTTCAATAAAATTTTATTTTAAAAAAAAAAATTTATTATTAAATTTTATCTTCCAGTTTGAAGCTAGTTCTCAAACAAGTTTATTTTACAATTCAATTATTCAAATTTATTTTATTTATACACTACCATTCTCAATTTAAAGATTTTTATTAACAATAGGATGGTATCATCCAATTTATCTTTAAACGTCCATCCATTCTCAATTTTTAAATCTCAAACCCGTTTTGAGATCGCACAAATTCCCAATTCAAATCAACCACTTAACTTTCCAGCTTAAATCCCAATTTCATCTCGAAATTTCCAATTCAGGTTGGCTTTTCTCCACTTATTTAACTTTCCCAAAGTTAAATTCCAATTTACTTAATCCAATCAACCTTACTCAATTTGAATTCCCCCTTCAAACTTCAAAATTATTTCCCTCTTATAAATCCAAAACTTATATCACTTTAGGTTTTTACATCACACTTCAGGAAAAAAAATCAAAACTCAATCTCTTAGAGTTTATTTCAAATTATCTTTGATATCATGTATATCCATACATATATACATATTTATTTCTTGGTTCTCCCAGCTATGTTTTACAATTTTAAACCACCGTTGGTTCTTAAATTCAAATCAAATTTCAAACAACCCATTGTTTGCAATAAGTCTCATTTCAAACTTACCTGTATTTAAAACTTTTAAATAATTTAATTCCTGAATTCTAATTTTAGAGTTTCATTTTCAATTAATTAAATTTCGATTTGGTTGTATTTTCATTTTTACTTCATTTAATTCTAATTCAAGACTTCAATTTGGTTATATTATATTACTTCTCAATTTTAATTCCAATAATTTAACAACCAACCACCTTAATATTTATTAGAAGGAAATATTGCTTTATATATATCAAACTATTTTTATATAAAATCATTTAAAATCTTTATATAAGAAAATAACAAGTACCATCTCATATATATATATATATATATATATATATATATATACACACACACACACAACTCATTTAGAGTACTTCAGACTCTATTTAATGAGTAATCCCCACCAGAGCCATGGTTCTCGCTTAACCTTTTAGCTCTGATACCAAATGTAACGACCCGAAATTTTCTAACCCGAAAATTCCAGATGGTTATGAAAAAGAAGAAAGAGAAAGAAGAAGAAGAACAGAAACACCAAAGATCTCACAATCGCAGCGGATAAAATATAATAATAAATAATAACAGTTTACAAAAGAATACTATATCTGTCGATTACATTCTAATACATCAGAGTTTCTCATTATATACAGTCACTGAATATTTACAATTATCATGTCTCAGATTAGCAGTAATATAAATACAGCGGATATACTCTATACGATATTGCCATCCAGCTCGCTTCCTGAGCTCCAGAACGTTCTAACCTGAAAATCTGTAATACTCGGTCTGACCCGAGCATTACACCAAAGTAACACCCGGGTCAGGCTGGAAACCAGCGTGAGTAAACCCAACTAACATGGAATACCAAAGAAAACAACTTTTATAAAACTCGGGGTGACTCAAACCAAATTTACAAGTTCACAATATGTTTTAGGCATAACTAATTTCACACATCCATTTCCTAAGTACCAAAGCTTAAATTTAAATAGTCCAATTTCTTTAAATCACTTCACTTCAGCATATAGATTTCACACATCAATCCATAAAAATATTCGAAGCGGTTTTCGGGTATTTCCCAATACCCGATCCTGGCCTCTTCGAGTCTCACATCGTCCTATTCCAATTTATCCATACGAAATACAAAACATTTCATATTATAGGCATCAACTCATTCAAGCATCCAATTCCCTATAGTCGTCCATCAGCAATGCTTAATCACATACAAATCAATTCAATTGATTCTAATTGAATTTCTAACCACATTCACTTAGATTCCTTCGTATTATAATAATTAATTCCAAATCAAATAATTCAATTATCCCTTCACATTCATCGACATTAATCAACCTGGATGAATTATTCTTCAATTACGTTCAAGTAATTACCTTTAGTTCATTTCATGGTATTAATTGTTCCTGACCCAAATCAATAAGAAATCTTTATTTACTCCGAAATTAATTAAGTATTTTAATCTCATTAGTCCATAATTATTTATATTAATTAACTTCTCATAAGTCACTTGTGTTGATTTATTTCCTTAACTAATCAATTTCTATTCACATCATTGATTAAATAGATTAATGATTTCTCATTAACATCTCTATTTATTCTAATCTAATTTTAATTATATTAAATAATTAATCATTGATTAAACCATATGTATTAGTCATTCTTGATTTATCTCAACGATGATTAACCATCTTGTTTTTACTTTATTAAATAAATTAATTTCTCCTTAATTAATCAATTTAATTAATCTCTTGATTAATTCCACAAAGTAATTATATTTTATTAATTCCATTAAGCAATTATTTATCAACCCACCCAATGATCATTCCAATTATTTTAAACCCAATTAAGTATCCCAAATCATAAATTAATTTAATTTATTAAGTATTCATTAAATTATCCTATTTATTCGATGAATCACCAATCATTAAATCTTTATTGATTTTAATCGAAACCATTTTCTTATTTACGAATTTAAGTTTTAAACCATTTAAAACCCTAAATTTTTCGAGTCAAACAACAATCACTCGAGAACCAAACAAAACCAAGGTCACTAAATCATCAACACGCATTCAACTTACTCAATCAATCAACCAATTATTTAAATTTAACCCCTTTAAATCTAAATAAAAATAAATCAGAGTGAGATTTACTCACCTTTGCGGTTAATTGCAATCCCCTTCAATCTTGACTTTGGTTTCATCAAAATTTTGACCTTATAAAAACATTTACAGTTTATTATTATTTGAACTAATCAATTACCACTAAATAAATTAATTAACCAATAATGTAATTTAAACCATTTCCCTTTTAATAAAATATTTTAGCTACCACAAAATTTTAAACCGTTTATTAAACAGATCTATCTTCATAAAACAATATTTTAAAGCTAAGCTATTAAGTGAAAATTTGCGTATATATTCTGACTTCTTATACACATTTAAATATAATTAAAAACTACTTAATAATTCAAAACTGCTTAATTATTTAAGATTTTATTTACTACAAATAATTTCTGTATGTATGTATAAAAATCAACTGTTTACAAAACTCACGGTTATACATTGTTTATTTATTTATTTATTTAATCTAAAACTGTGTGTGTGTATGTGTAAACATACTTTATCTGATAGAATAAAGTAAAAACAAGGTCAGTTATACCTCGCTGCCTCCATCCAAAATCAGTACGAAACCCTATCGCCAACCAAATCCACGACTTCGGCCCTGCTCTTCAATGCCGCGCACACACGCCGCGTCCACTTCCAAACGCAGACCCGAGACTACCGAATCCCCCCTTCCACGCTGCTTCGAAAAAAACCCTCATCGCGAACCCCATGAACTCGAGCTCTAGCCAATACGAGCGCTACCTCTCTGTCGCCGAACCTTTCCCGAAGACCAAACCCTAGCGTCGCGACTACAACCCTAACTCGTCGCATCGGTCGCGATCCCCTCGCCCATCTTCCTTGCTGTGGAATCGGCCGTGATTTACTTTGTTTTATTTCCGATGGTACTCGACTTCGAGAAGGGATGGGGTCACTGCTGGGTTTTGAGGAGCGAGGCGATTCGCTTGTTCTTAGAAATCGAACGACTTCGGCCATGAAATTTTTTTTGTTCAATCTTATAATCTGCTTTTGGAGAATAGAGGGAGGGATGGGATTATGATACAGGTTAGAAAAGCTTCCCAAGTATGCCTTTATTAAATAACTAATATTGAAAATCTCGAGTTGTATATGCGAAATCCCAAACCCCGAATCAGACATGCCAACAGACCCTTATAAGGTTTTACCCGCATTCCGAACACAATGGGACGTGTTTCGGAAGCTGATTTGAACGTATGTCCGAGTTACGGAATTAAACGATCGATATTAAATTAAATCGATCAAAATAAATCTAAGCGTTTCGAGCTTCCAAAGTCAAACGACAACTCTGGTTGCTACGAAAATTGAAATCCGATAATAACTAACTATTACGGATCCAATGGAACTGGTTTCGTCGAATTCCGAGACTGTGCCTCGGAAGGCTATTTTTAAATGTCAATTTAAACGATAAAATTTCAAAACTGAACAAATCACCTTTAAATTAAATTTCAACCATTCTATTATCTCCAGTATTATCATTATAAATTTTATAAGCCTTCAAATCATTTAAACAAGCTTAGAAATTTCAGATTTAACAATTTACCCAATTTTCAATTATTAAATTCAATATTAAACTATATAATTCAATGATTTAATTATCAAGTAAATATTGATATCTCGAATTCAAGTTAAAATTAACCTTTAAATGTTAAAAATCAATCTATTATTCCATTTTAAATCGTTAAAATTTCCGTGTCGTCACATAAATCATCAACTTCCCTGACATACTGCCACCATCTTCGCGACTACAACTGCCTATGTGCATCAATTCAACAAAGCATTGTGCTTCACCATACAACTACACCTCATTAGAGTTGTGTCAACGATATTTCAGAACTGTGCACAACAACCCAGTTCAGTGCACTGCAACCATCACCTTACACCAGTGAACCATACTTTCTACTCATTAAACCATTCATTCACCAAGCATTCTCTTACTTCAACAACTTCTGCCATCGGTTCTGTTTTGTTCCATTTTCCATCAACATACCATATCAACTTGCATCATTCCCTTGCCCTCACTTGCACTGTCACGTTAACACATGCATCCCATGCCCTGTCAACGCAATTGGAAACTCCAAACATTACAACTACATAACATTGCTTTCTCTCCATAGTCACAAAAACTATGCAAATCCCCATTGCAGCACAACAAATCCTTCCTCTGCCTGACCATTACATCCATTGCTTGATTCTTTGATTTCATTGTTTGATTGCTTTGTTACGTCCATTGCTTGATTCTTGAGTGTTATTGAGGCAACCATTATATGATTATTGTATCATTGAAGTATATATCTGTACTAATACTAGTATTATAGCTAGCAGTCCAACCGTGAATGGTTGATCTTTATTCTTTTGAAATCTCTACTGCTAATGCATGTGATCAAACTAGGACATTAACCAGGTTAAAGCATATTCAATGAATTTCATTCATTAACATTTCCATGAGGATCCATTCATCTTATATTTATCAATCTTTGCAACAAACACTTTTTTTTTCTGGAGATGTATTTTAGTCGTGAAACTTTATAAATTGTAGTGTCAATTAGTATGGTAGTCAACCTTCAAGTCACCTTTTTCAGTCATCTTCTTCAGTTTGAGAACATCTCATTATGGCCATTTTCTCGACATTATAACAAAATAATGCTGGAAAAGGCAACCATCTAGCAGTGGTCATAGGGTCATCAGTTTACTTACTGGAAGTATTGAATGTTTTTTATTTTCTTTTGCTATGGGTGCTTAAAGGATAAACCCTGTCTCCACTCTATGGTCTGATAGCCATATAAATTATCACTTTTTCCTGGGTTCAAAGTTAATATTGCATTCTACTTGAAAAGAAAAATAAATCTTTATGCCAGTTTTTCATATCGTGTTCATGTGAAACCTGAAAACTTTATATATGTTCAAAGTTCAATATATGGATCTTCAATGCATTTTTGAACGAATAATTGAAAATAAAATATGTTACTGTCAATTTATGAGTTAATGAATAAAACTGCTGTCAAGTAAAAATAATAATTAAAACCAAACTGACCTCATAGTATTTATTTTTTACATTCATCCTTCTGTTATTGATATTGCATACTACAAGTTATATTACAACTATTATGAACAATCGGTACCCCTGTAATTTATAGTCTGCTTATCACATGCAAGCAATGTTATACAATCAAATGTACATGTAATTTATGAATATGATTACGAATGAAAATTGACATCTGCTAATTTCAGTTTCAGTTTCAATTATATATTTAACCTCTGTTATGTAATTTTACATCTTTACAAAATTATGAATTGTGTAGGCTTTGATAGAAGCAGCCGAAGAAAGACAAAAATCGGAAGCTAGTTATAATGGAGAAGATGGAATAAGAAGTTTAGAAGATTTTGAAAAAGCCGTTGCCGAAGCTTTTCGGGATGATAAAAAGCGAAGCTATTGCCAAGCTATTAGCTCTACGTCTAATGTAAAGCAAGTAAGACTCTCTCAAGCTTCAAAAGCCATTACCAATTACAAAGAGAATGCAAATCAACAATGGAAAATAGAAATGCGTGAAGAGATTGAAACAATGAGTTTAGCTATAAATGATATGAGACAATGTATAAAGATGCTTGTAAATCATATTGGAGAAAATGTGCCGACACCAAGAGGAGAAGTTGCTTCTAATACAGAGAAAAGTCTCAACAGTCCTGGAGATAGCTTCGGTGCTCCACTAAATGGAATAATGGGATCTTCTGCGAGACAGAAACAACCAGTAACGCTATTTGTAACGACCCGTAAATTTCATGGATTTAATTTGGTTAAATTAATGAGTTGTGTAATTAAATTTAGTAGAAAAAAACTTTATAAACAAATATTGAAATGAACGCTAAATTAAACTATATAAATGGTGACTTAAAACCTATTTACTAGCAATTTGAATAAATTTCAATAAATGAAATGTGGTAAGTATTATACCTGGATATGAATTTCATTTAAAGGGAATTTATTTTATATGTTAACGTAAAATTAAGAAAATATTGAAATAAATGATAATTCCATTTCATACTTGTAAGTAGTTATTATAAGTTGCATGTTGAAATGGTTGATTGAATTTGGAGTTTAGAATTAGATTTAAATGAAAATTTTAAGGTTTACAATAACGGGAATTTAGGTAATAAGGTTAGAACAAGTTGATAAATAATTACCAAAGTTAGGGAATAGAATTAATATAAATAAAGTTGGAACAAATTGGATATAGAGAAATAAATGTAAGCATTTAATATATTAATTAATGTTGGTTTGATGATAACATTACTCGGTGATTAATTATAGAGTAACGGAGGTGAACGTAAAGTAATAAAAGCGTAGATTTATGTTAAGTAATAATTTGTGGATTTGGGGAATAAGTTGAAATTTTGATAATTAAGAAATTAATACGAAAAAAAGTATGTAAAGTAAGTTATAGAATGTAAAGTATTTGAAGGCCGTAATTTATGTGTTCAATATATAGAAATACACATTTAAAAACATAATATTCATTCAAATATAAAATGTAAATAGGTGTATATTTAGGTAATGAAATAAAATTAGCATGGAAGATGAAATTGAGTATATCAATGGAATGAAATGTGAAACAAGTGTTAATTGTGGTATAGAGTTATAATGGACTCAATTTAAGGGTTGTAATAAAATCTAATCCGCTAAATTTGAAACTTATTAAAATAAATTGGATTCAATTTATAATAAAGGGGTTATTTTAAGAAATTGAAATAAATTCTATACTGGATGAATTAAGTTACTTTAAAATTGAGATGGGTATTGGTTTAAAGAATTATAAATTTATAAGTAAATCAAGATGATAAAGCTTATGAATTTTAGAATTTGAATTTTTAATAGTGAGTTAATTTATTTAATTTATAATAGTTGGATTTATTGCAAATGAATGAAATCAAATTTGTAATTATTACGTTAATTTAAAAATTAAGTTGAAACGGGAAATATTTATGTCATCATTTTAAATCCAATGGTAAACCCTTCTATTTGAAATTACCAATGGAATAATTATGGGTAAATTCAATCTAATGGAAATTTTTGAAATTTATCTGAAATTATGAATTTCATGAAATTGAAGATTTCTATTGATTAATCTTTAATAAATTGACTTTTAAAAATTGTTAAATCATTGTAAATGTTTGAAAATTATAAAGTGATAAAGATTGCAAAGTTTAGAATTTTCAACGTGAAATTTGATTTAATTAATTTATGGTAAATATATTTAATTAATATAAAAATAACCATTTTGGCCACTAACTCGGATTTCGACGAAACCAGTTTTATCGGATCCGTAACAGTGATTTTTTGTAGGGTTTCAAGTTTCGTAGCGATCGGACATGTCGTTTGTCATACGAACGCGAAACACCTTGAAATCGATTTAATTGAAATCAATTTGAAATCAATTTAATTGAAATCAGTTTGAAATCATTTGAAAAAATTGATTTCAGCATAATTTCTTCATACGATGGAATTTGGATGCGAAACTTTTTCCATCGCGTTCAGAATATTTTTAAACACCTATTTTGATATATGGGTTTAACCAATTTCGTTCCGGGGTCAGAACGGGCTTTTTGGGCCACGTTAGCGGTAGCACGTATATCTATCAACCCGATCCATTTATTTTTCAACTTTATCTATATAAACCCAGCTAAAAACCCTAGCCTCCATCTATTCTCATTTGTTTATGTATACAATCACACAGTTCCTCCTCTTCTTCCAATGGTTGCAAACCCTAGATCCAATTTCAAATTTCAAAAATCAAATCCAAAGTCAAAAATTCAAACTCCTCTAAAAAAATTCAGAAAAATATATGTCGAAGATCTTAATGATCCGAACCTACGTATGCTGTTCGTTTTCCGAGACAGTGACCGGATTGATTAGAAATCGCGGTCAAAGTCAGATTGGGCGATTTTGATTTCGTCATCAATCGATGAAATTGAAATATGGGTATCGTAGAGATCGACAAGTGGAGCCTATTGGTGGTGGTAGGAGGTCGGGAAGTGGGCAGAGGCGTCGGGAAATCTCATTTTAGGGTTTCAAACCCCAGAAAATTCGACGGCCATAGGGAGGGCCGGACTGTGGCTAACGGCGGTGGCCTTCGAGGGGGTGGTGATCGGAGCCGGTGGGGCTGAAGCTGGATGCCAGTGGCGGCGCTAGGTGGCGGTCAAAGGAGGGGTTGCGTGCGTTGATTTTGGGTTTCGGTCCGTATCCTAGTTCTTGCGCGTGCGTGCTTCCTGGCCAGGGAGAAGACGCGTCTTTTGCTGGTGACGTGGCGAATTATAAATGGTGTGTTGTTATTTTTTTATTTTGTTGTTTTTATTTTGATTTCAACGTTCAAAATCGAATAACTTTCTCATACGACCTCGAATTTACGCGTGATTTTTTTGTTAGGATCGTAATAAAATTCCGGACACTTTGGCGCTGGTTTGGACGAATTTGGAGACTGTGAAAATTTTAGGTTTAAATTGGATTTGAATTCAATTTAAATTCAAAAGGTGAGTGTTTTAACCCACTCACAACTTCTAAGATTTCTTATGTTGGTTAAATTGATTGATGATGTGTTTAAAAGTTTATTTTTAGCGTTTGGCATATATTTCATCATTTTCTCAGTTAAATTGCATTCATTTAATTTACACGTTATTTAATTCATTGTTGCATATAAAACTGCCAGTTAATTGTTAATTAATTTATTCATTGCATTAAAACTGTCAGTTAAAATTTTAGTAAAATTTATTATTGTATATAACCTGCTAGTTAAATTTATTATTGCATATAAACTACAGTTAAACAGTTATTTAATTCATTATTGGAAATTTAACTATCAGTAATTAATTATTATTTATTGTTGCGATTGTTTGAATTGGATGATAAATTGATGAATGTTTGATGATTGATTTTGATGGATGAATGGGTGTTTATTTATATTAACTACAAGTTGTTATGCATTTCATTTCATTCGAGATTGCAGTTTGAAATGATATATAACTGTAATTTTATTTTTAAATTACGGATTGAAATGATAAATACCCGTATCACTTGACCATAGGATAGAAAATTTTATACAGACACCGTCGGTCTATATATATACTTATTTTGAAAATGATTTCTATGGTTTGGATAGGATACGGTTTAATAAATATTAAATTTTGATATTTTATAAATATTAGTTATATACATATATAGTTAAATTGTTGAATTTAAATATGTATAAATCTGTTAAATAAAAATGAATGAGTTGAATAATGGAGTTTGATAATTTATATTATATGATTAAGTACAGTTTTAAAATATTGTATATATAGAGTTTTAAATGGTTCAAATCAATTAAGATTGGAAAATAAATTGGAAATTTATTTGGAATTGAGCATATTTAAAAATTAAACTCCACAAGTTGGACTTATTTATATTGAAAATTTTAAAGGTATGATTTTTATAACTGGATTTTTATTCAAGATAAATTAAATGAAAAATTCTAGTATGAATAAATTGAAGGAAATACTTAATTGTTAGAAATTTGAGTTTTATATTATGGATTTAGTATGTGAATGTTTCAAACTAAATAATAGAACCATAAATTGTTAAATAGAAAATTCCAACCTTAGTTTTGAAATTGTTAAATACTGAAAATCTGAATATATTGAAATCGAAGTGTTTATTGAAACTGAAAGTGAATCTAAATTTATGGGTTTAGGCTAAAATTAAAGTGAATAATAAAGGCGCATAAATTATTTACTTTATAGAGTAATTTAAAATCAACTATTTTATATACCGTTGAATATCCAAACCATTTAAGTTTTGAAAGTTATGGTTTTAAAACTATGGATTTCGAAGTATTAGGTTTGAAAGTTATAATTCAAATATTTGGTTTCGAGGTATTATAAATTTTAAAAGTGGAATGATTTTGGAAAAGAAATATATTTGAAATAAAAAAATGATATCATATTGATTTAGGTTTTAAAAGGTAATGATATCATATTTATATGGTTTGAAATGGATATTATTTTTTGGTTTAAAAAGTATAATTATTTTTAAATGACCGCGGTGTTATAATAACGTTTGGTTGTTAAAGAGACCGGGATCGGAAGTTTTCATGCTCTCTGTCAACTCGGAAAACCACTTTAAGAACCGTGTACGCGGTGGAGATTCCAGAATGAAGTAGGATGGTGGCGACGTTTCTCTTTGAGGTAATTACGTGGACCCGACTCCCGTGAGTTGGCATAAGGTGGCTAAAACAGGAGCGATTCTCGGGCCAATGAGGTCATTCCTCTGATCGGATATTCCTCTTCGATATTATACTCTGACTTTGGATTGTTTCGGTGGCCACTTTTGATTTATTTGATTTTAGGGGGAGTTTGTCCGAGGTGGGCAGTAGTAGCAGCTACGCGTTACCACCAGCCCGGATGCGTAATTGGTATATCTACCCTGGCATTGCCTAGTTGTGCCGTGTCACCTACCCTATAACGCCTTGTACGAGTTTGGATTTCTCCCATAGCCCATGTGGTATCCTCTGGTGGCTTCCCAATCAGGAGGGACTATGATATTGGATGGACTACTGGGACTATTATTGTGTTAAGGGGGAGATTGGGTAACTCCTTAACGCTATTTAAAAGTAAGTTTATTTTACAAATAGATACTATTATAATAGCGAAATATACTACATAGTAAATAGTTTAACGGATCCTTAGGAGATGTAAATCCCAAGCATCTCCTGAGTTACTGCACTCATATTTATTTCTGTTAATTTAACTTACATAAGATCTTTTAGTTCTGACTCGAGTGTTTTGTCTTTTCAATTCGCTCGGGTTAGTCCGAGCGTTTCAGGATTTGAAGATTTAGCTCTGGAGGACGAAGACGAAGATTTGTATTACTATTATCTACTATATTATTTCACTACACTATTTAATTCCGCTGCATTGATATTTATTGTTATGTGAACTCTGATATTTATTGTATAAAGAAGAATCAAATGTTTTGTAAACAGTTTTATGAACTGTATATTTATTATTATATGTTATCCTTCCGCTGTGAGATTATGTTTAGTTTTTTTTTCTCTTCTCTTTTATTCTTATTTACCCCGTAACAATCCGCCCTTCCGTATGGTTTGAATTGGAACATGCGTCGATTTAAAGCGTGTGAAAAGGCGGGGCGTTACAACGTGGTATCAGAGCTTTGGTTTAGTGATAAACCTTAGCTTTGTGAGGTTTGACTCTGTATTAATAGGGTAGTATTACCCTATGGGAGTCGTTGAGTGTATATATGAGAGAGAGTTTTTGTTAGTGTTATAAAAAGGTTTTATTACTGTGTTAATCTTTTCCATTTTGTATTTATAAATTCTGGTTGGTGCATGGGACGCTGTGACATCAATAGGAATTTCTAAACACTTAAGAGGACAGACCGACATAATATTTGTTTCAATATAGGTGAATGAAATAATTTTGCCCATTATATTTTCTATATATAAAGTAATAAATTTTATAAAGGTTATAATTGGTTGCTAAATATTGGTTGTTAGGTAATGAAAATATAAATAATAGTTGAAATAGGATTCAAAATAAGATAAATGAAAATTGGAGATTTATAACTTAAGTTCCGGGGTTTTTGAAATTTCTTTTGAATGATTTTGAAATATAAATAATATTATTATTAAAGGAAGTATCTTCTAATATAAATATTTCAATATAATTAGAAAGAATTGTTTTAAAAAGAAATTTTAGAAAGATAAAGTTGTACTTTCCTCTATGTCGCTAGAAAATAATTTTGGTGATGGCGGCCGCATCATCGACTTTCATTTTCGAGTTTCGAAGGGGAAGGCCACTGTAGTAGTTTTACTGCAGATTCATTTTTGAAAAAAATATATATAAATTTTGAATTGTTTTGAATATAATTAGAGATATATAAGTTGTAAGAATATATTTATCTTTTATTTTAGAATAAATTGAAATTTAACCCGGTATTTAGTTCTTAAGTTTCCATTAATAAATAGTTTCAATTACTGTAGTGAATTGGAACAAAGGTAATTAATAAATTGAAGCCTCTAAAGGAAATAAGAGATTTAATGCTAAGTTATAAATAGTATTAAATGAAATTTGAAATTGGAACCTATGAAATAAAGGATATAATTATTGAACATTTAATAAAAGGTAAAAATTTATTGAACGATGAATCAATTAAAAGAAATGAGAAAACTTGTATAACCTTCAATTACATTCTTTAAAAGCATATATATAACTTACCAAATATTAAAAGTTGAAATGTTTAATAAGAAATGTAATGGAAATTGTACAGTAAAAGTATGTAATGAAAGTGTTCAATAAATTGCTTTTATTTATTAGAATTGGTGGTATAGAGTTATAAACTTAAGCTTAAATTGAAAAGACTACAAATTAAAACAGAAAAGTGAGTATTGTAAATGAAATTTAGTAATAAAAAAAATAATAAATAAAATTAGTAGGAAAATGAATACTTTAATAAATAAATAAATGAGGACATGCAATAATAAATGAATGAATAATTTTAAGTAATAAGTAAAAATAAATGAAGCAAACATTTAATGAGTAAATGAAATTTAAAAGATAAATCACTATAAATAAAAAGAAAATCAAACAACAAAGGTATGAAAGGAAATTAATAATAAGTTAAGTTGATTGTTGTTTGGATTTGTTGTTGTTTAGTTGATGGTTGTTTGGGCAAGGATACTTTAAAATTGGATTAGGATAAATGAATAATCTATTTAGTTTTATCTAAGACTGTTGAGTAAATGATGCACTTGATGGTTTTACTCTTCATTCCATACAATTTAAAAGTTTTCACCCCGAACAACTATTTGTTTGTTTGATTGAATGGTTGTTTGTATTTGTTGTGTATGCTATTTGTTGAAATTGATGGTTGTTATATTGATTTGTTATTAGTGATTGAAACCACTTAAATATTTCACTTTATATAAATTGTTAACCCTTTGGATTTTATAAGGGAAATGCAGGTTATGGAAGCAATTGCTACTGCATTTGGTTCCATAAATTAAGCGTAAATTGCCCGACAAATAGGTACGTCTCGGATTACGGTTTATAGCACTATTTTATATATTTTCCCGGGTTGGGATATAATATTTTGGTTAATATATGTAATATAATTGTTATATTTTGATATTATATTTTCTCCCAAGCCTCTCCGTACAAAGGAGACTCTGCCGAAATTTTTCTTAAATTTTTAGACTTAGAAATTATTTTGAAAATGTTTTTCCAACTTTATTTATTTAAGTATAAAAAGATATAATGGTTATAAAATGAGTATATTTTATTTAAAAGTAATAAATTTTGTAAATTATTTTTTATAAGTTAATATTTTGAATAAGATGTATTGTTTATTTAATTCTTCCTTCTCCTTTTTTTTCCCTTTTCGGGCACGAAAAGTTTTGAGTGGGGGAGAGTGTAACGACCCGTAAATTTCATGGATTTAATTTGGTTAAATTAATGAGTTGTGTAATTAAATTTAGTAGAAAAAAAACTTTATAAACAAACATTGGAATGAACGCTAAATTAAACTATATAAATGGTGACTTAACACCTATTTACTAGCAATTTGAATAAATTTCAATAAATGAAATGTGGTAAGTATTATACCTGGATATGAATTTCATTTAAAGGGAATTTATTTTATATGTTAACGTAAAATTAAGAAAATATTGGAATAAATGATACTTCCATTTCATACTTGTAAGCAGTTATTATAAGTTGCATGTTGAAATGGTTGATTGAATTTGGAATTTAGAATTAGATTTAAATGAAAATTTTAAGGTTTACAATAACGGGAATTTAGGTAATAAGGTTAGAACAAGTTGATAAATAATTACCAAAGTTAGGGAATAGAATTAATATAAATAAAGTTGGAACAAATTGGATATAGAGAAATAAATGTAAGCATTTAATATATTAATTAATGTTGGTTTGATGATAACGTTACTTGGTGATTAATTATAGAGTAACGGAGGTGAACGTAAAGTAATAAAAGCGTAGATTTATGCTAAGTAATAATTTGTGGATTTGGGGAATAAGTTGAAATTTTGATAATTAAGAAATTAATATGAAAAAAAGTATGTAAAGTAAGTTATAGAATGTAAAGTATTTGAAGACCGTAATTTATGTGTTCAATATATAGAAATACACATTTAAAAATATAATATTCATTCAAATATAAAATGTAAATAGGTGTATATTTAGGTAATGAAATAAAATTAGCATGGAAGATGAAATTGAGTATATCAATGGAATGAAATGTGAAACAAGTGTTAATTGTGGTATAGAGTTATAATAGACTCAATTTAAGGGTTGGAATAAAATCTAATCCGTTAAATTTGAAACTTATTAAAATAAGTTGGATTCAATCTATAATAAAGGGGTTATTTTAAGAAATTGAAATAAATTCTATACTGGATGAATTAAGTTACTTTAAAATTGAGATGGGTATTGGTTTAAAGAATTATAAATTTATAAGTAAATCAAGATGATAAAGCTTATGAATTTTAGAATTTGAATTTTTAATAGTGAGTTAATTTATTTAATTTATAATAGTTGGATTTATTGCAAATGAATGAAATCAAATTTGTAATTATTACGTTAATTTAAAAATTAAGTTGAAACGGGAAATATTTATGTGATCATTTTAAATCCAATGGTAAGCCCTTCTATTTGAAATTACGAATGGAATAATTATGGGTAAATTCAATTTAATGGAAATTTTGGAAATTTATTTGAAATTTTGAATTTTATGAAATTGAAGATTTCTATTGATTAATCTTTAATAAATTGACTTTTAAAAATTGTTAAATCATTGTAAATGTTTGAAAATTATAAAGTGATAAAAATTGCAAAGTTCAGAATTTTCAACGCGAAATTTGATTTAATTAATTTATGGTAAATATATTTAATTAATATAAAAATAGCAATTTTGGCCACTTACTCGGATTTCGATGAAACCAGTTTCATCGGATCCGTAACAGCGATTTATTGTAGCGTTTCAAGTTTCGTAGCGATCGGACTTGTCGTTTGATCGTACGAATGCGAAACACCTTGAAATCGATTTAATTGAAATCAATTTGAAAATATTGATTTCAGCATAACTTCTTCATTCGATGGAATTTGGACGCAAAACTTTTTCCATCACGTTAAGAATATTTTTAAACACCTATTTTGATATATGGATTTAACCAATTTCGTTCCGGGGTCAGAACGGGCTTTTTGGGCCACGTTAGCGGTAACACGTATATCTATCAATCCGATCCATTTATTTTTCAACTTTATCTATATAAACCCAGCTAAAAACCCTAGCCTCCATCTATTCTCATTTGTTTATGTATACAATCACACAGTTCCTCCTCTTCTTCCAATGGCTGCAAACCCTAGATCCAATTTCAAATTTCAAAAAACAAATCCAAAGTCAAAAATTCAAACTCCTCTAAAAAATTTCAGAAAAATATATGTCGAAGATCTCAATGATCCGAACCTACGTATGTTGTTCGTTTTCTGAGACAGTGACCGGATTGATCAGAAATCATGGTCAAAATCAGATTGGGCGTTTTTGATTTCGTCGTCAATCGACGAAATTGAAATATGGTACCGTAGAGATCGACAAGTGGAGGCTATTGGCGGTGGTAAGAGGTCGCGAAGTGGGCAGAGGCATCGGGAAATCTCATTTTAGTTTTTCGAACCCTAGAAAATTCGGCGGCCATAGGGAGGGCCGGACTGTGGCAAACGGCGGCGGCCTTCGATGGGGTGGTTATCGGAGCCAGTGGGGCTGAAGCTGGAGGCCAGTGGCGGCGCTAGGTGGCGGTCAAAGAAGGGGTTGCGTATGTTGATTTTGGGTTTCGGTCCGTGTCTTGTGAGTGCGTGCTCCTGGCCAGGGAGAAGACGCGTCTTTTGCTAGTGACGTGGCGAATTATAAATGGTGTGTTGTTATTTTTTTATTTTGTTGTTTTTATTTTGATTTCAATGTTCAAAATCGAATAACTTTCTCATACGACCTCAAATTTATTAGGATCGTAATAAAATTCCAGACACTTTGACGCTGGTTTGGACGAATTTGGAGATTGTGAAAATTTTGGGTTTAAATTGGATTTGAATTCAATTTAAATTCAAAAGGTGAGTGTTTTAACCCACTCACAACTTCTAAGATTTCTTATGTTGGTTAAATTGATTGATGATGTGTTTAAAATTTTATTTATAGCTGTTTGGCATATATTTCATCATTTTCTCAGTTAAATTGCATTCATTTAATTTACGCGTTATTTAATTCATTGTTGCATTTAAAACTGCCAGTTAATTGTTAATTAATTTATTCATTGCATTAAAACTATCAGTTAAAATTTTAGTAAAATTTATTATTGCATATAACCTGATAGTTAAATTTATTTATTATTGCATATAAACTACAGTTAAACAGTTATTTAATTCATTATTGGAAATTTAACTATCAGTAATTAATTATTATTTATTGTTGCGATTGTTTGAATTGGATGATAAATTGATGAATGTTTGATGATTGATTTTGATGGATGAATGGGTGTTTATTTATATTAACTACAAGTTGTTATGCATTTCATTTCATTCGGGATTGCGGTTTGAAATGATATATAACTGTAATTTTATTTTTAAATTACGGATTGAAATGATAAATACCCGTATCACTTGACCATAGGATAGAAAATTTATACAGACACCGTCGGTCTATATATATATATAATTATTTTGAAAATGATTTCTATGGTTTGGATATGATACGGTTTAATAAATATTAAATTTTGATATTTTATAAATATTATTTTATATACATATATAGTTAAATTGTTGAATTTAAATATGTATAAATATGTTAAATAAAAATGAATGAGTTGAATAATGGAGTTTGATAGTTTATATTATATGATTAAGTACAGTTTTAAAATATTGTGTATATATAAAGTTTTAAATGGTTCAAATCAATTAAGATTGGAAAATAAATTGAAAATTTATTTGGAATTGAGCATATTTAAAAATTAAACTCCACAAGTCGGTGTAATCTTATTTAGATTGAAATTTTTAAAGGTATCATATTTATAACTGGATTTTTATTCAAGATAAATTAAATGAAAAATTCTAGTATGAATAAATTGAAGGAAATACTTAATTGATAGAAATTTGAGTTTTATATTATGGATTTAGTATGTGAATGTTTCAAACTAAATAATAGAACCATAAATTGTTAAATAGAAAATTCCAACCTTAGTTTTGAAATTATTAAATACTCAAAATCTAAATATATTGAAATCGAAGTGTTTATTGAAACTGAAAGTGAATCTAAATTTATGGGTTTAGGCTAAAATTAAAGTGAATAAATGGTAAAGGCATAGAAATTATTTACTTTATAGGGTAATTTAAAATCAATTATTTTACATACCGTTGAATATCCAAACCATTTAAGTTTTGGAAGTTATGGTTTTAAAACTATGGATTTCGAAGTATTAGGTTTGAAAGTTATAATTCAAATATTTGGTTTTGAGGTATTATAAATTTTAAAAGTGGAATGATATTGGAAAAGAAATATATTTGAAATAAAAAATGATATCATATTGATTTGGGTTTTAAAAGGTAATGATATCGTATTTATATGGTTTGAAATGGATATTATATTCTGGTTTTGAAAATATAATTATTTTTAAATGAACGCGGTGTTATAATAACGTTTGGTTGTTAAAGAAACTGGGATCGGAAGTTGTCATACTCTTTGCCAACTCCGAAAACCACTTTAACAATCGTGTACGCGGTGGAGATTCCAGAATGAAGTAGGATGGTGGCGACATTTCCCTTTGAGGTAATTACGTGGACCCGACTCCCGTGAGTTGGCATAAGGTGGCTAAAACAGGAGCGATTCTCGGACCAATGAGGTCATTCCTCTGATCGGATACTCCTCTTCGATATTATACTCTGACTTTGGATTGTTTCGGTGGCCACTTTTGATTTCTCTGATTTTAGGGGGAGTTTGTCCGAGGTGGGCGGTAGTAGCAGCTACGCGTTACCACCAGCCCGGATGCGTAATTGGTATATCTACCCTGGCATTGCCTAGTTGTGCCGTGTCACCTACCCTATCGCGCCTTGTACGAGTTTGGATTTCTCCCGTAGCCCGTGTGGTATCCTCTGGTGGCTTCCCAATCAGGAGGGACTATGATATTGGATGGACTACTGAGACTATTATTGTGTTAATGGGGAGATTGGGTAACTCCTTAACGCTATTTAAAAGTAAGTTTATTTTATAAATAGACACTATTATAATAGCGAAATGTACTACATAGTAAATAGTTTAACGGATCCTTAGGAGATGTAAATCCCAAGCATCTCCTGAGTTACTGCACTCATATTTATTTCTGTTAATTTAACTTACATAAGATCTTTTAGTTCTGACTCGAGTGTTTTGTCTTTTCAATTCACTCGGGTCAGTCCGAGCGTTTCAGGATTTGAAGATTTAGCTCTGGAGGACGAAGATGAAGATTTGTATTACTATTATCTACTATATTATTTCACTACACTATTTAATTCCGCTGCATTGATATTTATTGTTATGTGAACTCTGATATTTATTGTATAAAGAAGAATCAAATGTTTTGTAAAAAGTTTTATGAACTGTATATTTATTATTATATGTTATCCTTCCGCTGTGAGATTATGTTTAGTTTTTTTCCTCTTCTCTTTTATTCTTATTTACCCCGTAACAATCCGCCCTTCCGTATGGTTTGAATTGGCACGTGCGTCGATTTAAAGCGTGCGAAAAGGCGGGGCGTTACAACGTGGTATCAGAGCTTTGGTTTAGTGATAAACCTTAGCTTTGTGAGGTTTGACTCTGTATTAATAGGGTAGTAATACCCTATGGGAGTCGTTGAGTGTATATATGAGAGAGCGTATTTGTTAGTGTTATAAAAAGGTTTTATTATTGTGTTAATCTTTTCCGTTTTGTATTTATAAATTCTGGTTGGTGCATGGGACGTTGTGACATCAATAGGGATTTCTATACACTTAAGAGGACAGACCGACATAATATTTGTTTCAATATAGGTGAATGAAATAATTTTGCCCATTATATTTTCTATATATAAAGTAATAAATTTTATAAAGGTTATAATTGGTTGCTAAATATTGGTTGTTAGGTAATGAAAATATAAATAATAGTTGACTTAGGATTCAAAATAAAATAAATGAAAATTGGAGATTTATAACTTAAGTTCCGGGGTTTTTGAAATTTCTTTTGAATGATTTTGAAATATAAATAATAATATTATTAAAGGAAGTATCTTCTAATATAAATATTTCAATATAATTAGAAAGAATTGTTTTAAAAAGAAATTTTAGAAAGATAAAGTTGTACTTTCCTCTATGTCGCTAGAAAATAATTTTGATGATGGCGGCCGCATCATTGACTTTCATTTTCGAGTTTCGAAGGGGAAGGCCACTGTAGTAGTTTTGCAGCAGATTCGTTTTTGAAAAAAATATATATAAATTTTGAATTGTTTTGAATATAATTAGAGATATATAAGTTGTAAGAATATATTTATCTTTTATTTTAGAATAAATTGAAATTTAACCCGGTATTTAGTTCTTAAGTTTCCATTAATAAATAGTTTCAATTACTGTAGTGAATTGGAACAAAGGTAATTAATAAATTGAAGCCTCTAAAGGAAATAAGAGATTTAATGCTAAGTTATAAATAGTATTAAATGAAATTTGAAATTGGAACCTATGAAATAAAGGATATAATTATTGAACATTTAATAAAAGGTAAAAATTTATTGGACGATTAATCAATTAAAAGAAATGAGAAAACTTGTATAACCTTCAATTACATTCTTTAAAAGCATATATATAACTTACCAAATATTAAAAGTTGAAATGTTTAATAAGAAATGTAAACTATTATCTCTGGAGGACGAAGACAAAGATTTGTATTACTATATCTACTATATTATTTCACTACACTATTTAATTCCGCTGCATTGATATTTATTGTTATGTGAACTCTGATATTTATTGTATAAAGAAGAATCAAATGTTTTGTAAACTGTTTTATGAACTGTATATTTATTATTATATGTTATCCTTCCGCTGTGAGATTCTGTTTAGTTTTTTCTCTTCTCTGTTATTATTATTACCCCATAACAATCCGCCCTTCCGTATGGTTTGAATTGGCACGTGTGTCGATTGAAAGCGTGCGAAAAGGCGGGACGTTACACTATTGTCAGCGGATTTAACGGAAGTAGCAAAAGGACACATTGGGACGCAAAAGATATGTCATGGTAGAAAGGTGGTTGAAGGAGAGCAAGTTGTTTGGGTGGAGAATGTTTACGATCCAGAAGCTTCAATTTATGAAGCACCACAAAATGGCCATTACACACTATCCGAATTAGTTGAAGGGGGTTTTGTGATTTGGCCCGAGTATCGTTTGCGTTATTAGTAAGTTACTGAACACTATGAGTTATATTCTGAAACTGTGTTTTAAAGTTTGTTATATATACTATGCTTGTATGCTATAATTTGTGGTGTTGGTATGAATCCTTTGTGGTGTTTGAATGAAACATAAATGTTTGGTGTTGTTCTAATTATTGATCGTATGTTTTCTTAATGTTAATACTATATTTTTTTGTATAAATTGTTTTTAGTTGTAATAAAATATTAGTGTTATATAGTTTGTTTGATACTGTTTTAGTTATCACGGTTATAAGTGTTAGAAAATAACCTTTCGTAATGGTTATAACTGTGATATAATTTGCATTTGTCACAGTTATAAGTGTTAGAGTTTCCTTTTTGGTAACGGTTATAAATGTTAGAAACCATTGTTCTGTCATGGTTATAAGTGTGAGAAATTACTATTTTGTCACGGTTATAACGGTGAGTAAATACTATTCTGTCACGGTTATAAGCGTGCGAAATTACTATTTTGTCACGGTTATAACCGTGAGCAAGTGTGCGACTGAATTTGCCCATGGTACCTGTTTTCACGGTTATAACCGTGACAAATTAGTTTTGTCACGCTTATAACCGTGAGGAAATTGCCTTTCTGGTGTTGTGCAAGCAATGGCACTTTATTTAATGTGCCCTGGAATAGGATGAATCGCATGAAGAAATTTTAATCCATCAAAGCATATTTTTGGGAATGTAGCTTTAAGCTCAGCTAGCCTTTCTGCTATCGATGGATAATGTGCAAGGGTTGAAGAAGTTTGTTTAGCCGAGACCATGAACTTCTTGTGAGGCTCGTGAGTTTGCCCAGTGCTTGATGAACCAGAGTATTGGTTGCGAGGAGATTCAGATTGAGATCCCCTTTGACCAGATTTCTCCCTACTTTATTCTGGTTGAGGAGGAAGATCTTTGGGGTACGAAGAATGGCTGTAAGTTTTCCTTCGAGACGATGACGAATCTCGGGGACGATAGTCTTTATCACTGTTGTCGTCTCTATCTCGGCGTTTACAAGACCCCGAGTCTCGGCTGGAGTGATGGAAGATAGAGGACCCGCAAGGCAGTCTAATCCATAAGAGCGTCCCATATCACCTACATGGAAATTAAGTGAGGACAAGTTAGCAAGAATAACATGGTGGCTGAAGTTTATGTGCAAGGTGAAGTGTGAGTGTTAATGTGTGTGTGTGTCCTAGTGTTTCCACTCGACGGACTAGTTTCTTTAACTTTACTTATCAGAGTTTTTTCTCCTTGGTGATGGGCTTGAATGCCTTCATCGCCTCTCGCGGGCGAATGAAGTTTTAGAGCTTCTGGATCATCGAAGCCACAATTGATCAAGTCATCAGGAATAGTGAGGTGTGATAAGCCTTTCAATAAACCCTCTAAGTGTTGTGGAGACAGCTCTTTCTCCATTGGAGTAATTGCAACCTTTGAGGTTTTGCCCGCCATCTTCTTCCTTAGTTTGTATGCTAGTTTCTTTTTCTCCTTTGAAGGAGGAGGTGGTTCATCAATGCTAAGAGCCTCAACCACCAGTTCCGTAACAGGGCTTATGTGCTTATCCGGTGATTCTGGCAT
Organism: Allium cepa; assembly: GCA_030765085.1. Classification (NCBI taxonomy): domain Eukaryota; kingdom Viridiplantae; phylum Streptophyta; class Magnoliopsida; order Asparagales; family Amaryllidaceae; genus Allium; species Allium cepa. Next base: position 441,647,701 of record CM060929.1, read on the forward strand.
CCTAAATTCTCTAATCTCACCCTCCTTAGATGTGTCGGGAGCATCACTTGTAGGCAGCATTGAAGGTCCAGCCTTTTCTTTACCCTTCTTCAACGCAGATCCAGTTAGGAAGATTTGTTCGATGGCCCTCCGCCGACAATCCGAACTTTGAAAGTGATTCATTGGAGATAACGGATTTGATCTCCCGGTCTACCATTGGAATAGCACGAATGGCCTCCATGGCCTCAGAATACCCGGTACCTTCAGGACGTGGGCTGATACCTGTAAAAATCAGAAGAAGTTTGGAAATAATCCATTTCATGCTTTAGAAAAGTATTGATCCGAAAATGGAACTTACTCCCTTCCAACCATCTTCTTGCAAAGCCCAAGGGTAGCGTACATAGAACCATTCCTGCTTATATTGGAAGAATTTACTCCAGTCCCCCATCAGGATCTGACACTTGGAGTGTGGCTCGAGGAATATGTAAGATGGGAAATCCGGCCGTCTCTTGAAACGATAGATATAGCGGATATCACTGGGAGTGGGGAGCCTGGATAGGATGCTTGTGAAAAGAATATAAGCGCCATAGATGAACACGTGACTATTGGGATGTAGTTGTGCCGGGGCGATCTCGATGTACTGTAACACAGCACGGAGAAAGGAGTTAAAAGGTGGCAAGCTACCAACCCAGCACATGAATTTATTGCAAGATGTATGTCCGGCTAGGTGTAGGTAAGGTCGATCTTGCTTCGATGGAACTAAAACGTCGTCAAAAGGGATTCCGTGAATTGAGCACAATCGACGAAGTCCGACTTCGTCGATTTTTGAAGCTTGGGAATCAATAGGATTATCTAGAATAATCGCTCCGTCTATCACATCAGGAGCCGGGTCAATAGTTGCAGCCGATGGATTTGGGATATCCTGTGTAGGAGTTGTTGATGGATTCGAAGTTCCTACTACTTGCTGCTGAGAACTTGGCTCAGGTTTGTCTGCAACTGTGGCGGAGCTCAACTTTTTAGACATCCTCAATGAGCATCGAATTTGGGTAAATATCTGTTTGAAATATACTTGAAAGACAATCGATATTAGATATAACAACAAAAATATTCCCCCCGTGTGGTGTGTGGATTACTGCAATCGTTTAAGCATGAGTGTACAAGAATTAAAGCTATAAAAAATCGAGGAAGTGTGATTAAGCGTTAAGCTATCATCTTCGAAGACCGTCATCGCTGACCATCTCCTAGAGCTTGACTTGTGATTCGGTAGTAGGCATCTTGAAATCGGACAGTGGCATTATATGTTGAAGGTCGTTGTTGGTTTTTTTTGGTAAGTTGAAACTCGTGTTTATAGTTCTCAAAAACTACAGAGTCGTTGGTTCAAACCAGTTCCATGTGTTCATGAACTTAAGTTCTTGTCATTATTCATTGTCCTATGGTCAGGCGTGGAGATGTATGATCTAAACAAGTGCTATGTTTAAGTGGATAAGATTTTGGTTATCAATGCCGACCTGAAGTCCGAGGTCGATTACCTTCGTGAACTCGCGTACCAAACCTTGTACTTCCAACTTCCCACTCTAAATGCCGAGCACCTTGCTTAACCTATGCCCACGCACTTATTATCTCCCATAGATTACCGATCGGCCTCACTTGAACCCCTACCAACCTAGATCCTCTATTGATTCGGTCACCCTCACTACACTCGTTTGCCTTGCTCACTCCCTAATTGCTTAACAGTCCACTAGGTTTAAATCAAACTTTCACTCGAGATACCGACCCATTTCCCTAGATTTTTAGCGAACCATAACATCGTGCATAACTACCAAACCGTACTCTCGTTTCCCTCAGCGTGACTAACTTGCATTCGCTCTCCCACCTTTGCACCATAATAAACCTTTCGGGTCCTTCACCGAATGACCCCTTCTTTCCTCCTCCTAAGTCCGAACTTTCAAACTATGAAGGCAACGATTACTCAAAAAATTATTGCCAACAACCGCAAAGGCCGTCGAAGCCCTAGCTTAAAGCCTAGCCCTCCACTTGATTCAAATGTTCCTCTTTTTCCAATTGTCCACCACCTACTATAACCAAAGAAAAGGGGAAGCTACCCACTCGAGCATTCGAACTTAGTACACAATTTTGGATTTGAGGGAAAATTCATACCTATGGAGAAACTTGGAGCCTGCAGGAGTTTCGAGTTGTTATCTTGAAGAGTTGGTCAAATTCAAGGGCGATTGGATTTCCGAAGAGAGAGGTACGAGGCTATAAGGGGAGCAGGTTAGCAAATTTATGAGATTAGGAAGGTATCGGGCTTGTGAGTATAAAGAGAGAATAGAAGTGAGAAGAAAAGGCTGGAGGTACGACTTTTATATGAAGAAGGGAAGTTGAACATAGATGATAGTTCGGCTTTTGAAATTAGAAACTGATTATCGATTCAAATCATATCGTGTTGTTTCACACGACACGATTTAGGGGGCAAATGTTACCTGGCACTTTGGCCCAGCTACAAGATGATAGTTGCAGGTGTGATAGTTAACACCATATAAGATCCTGATCAAGGAAAGGATGGCGGGTTAAAAGGGTTTGGTGCATTCGATGTATTGTGGCGTTTCTATATGGCTCTGTCAAAAGGAGAGGTTGCCTCATTCGGTGTGAGTTGGTTGTAACGCCTCGTTCGGTCATTATGGTCTGGCATATAATCGTTTGGTCTTGAGAATTCTGTTAAAATGTCGTTCGGCCTAGAAGGAAGACTTGTTATTTTGCCTGGAAGGAAGACTCATCGTTCAGCTTGGTTAAAATGTCCTTCGGCCTAGAAGGAAGACTCGTCATTTGGCTTGGAAGGAAGACTCGTCGTTTGGCTCTGCTAAAATGTCGTTTGGCCTGGAAGGAAGATGCGTCGTTCGACCTAGAAGGTACACTCGTCGCTCAGCCAAGATGGGAAGAGAAAGGCGACTCGGTCAAGAAGGGTTCAACCTCAGTCGCTCGGTATGGGTGAGGTTAATTTTGATGGTTCAACTAGTCGTGGACCGACCTCAGAAGGACTAATCCACATGCCGTTCGGTCAAAGGCGCATAGCCAAGACAGTATAGTTAGTTGTGTTCTAGTATGCATGGTTCGGCAGACCTTGGTTCAGCATTGCTTCACTTTGAAATCCATCGCTAGCTGCTCCGAGTTATGGGAGACTTCGCTTCGAGGCATACATGGGGAAGTCGTGGATCGGCCAGAGAGGCTCGGGGGTAACTGGCTTGGTGAAAGTGGCTCGGCTAGACTTGTTCGGCTAACATTGACTTGCAACTATGGGCCGAGATACCTTGTTCTTAGGCCTACGCAGGGGATCCAACCTGTCTTCGTCTATAAATAGAGAGGCAGGGGCACAGTTTAAAGAGATCTTTTTTGAGAACACCGGGGAGACTTTGCCATTTTGAAGACCCATTTCTTTTCTGCTAAAACTTTTATTTGAGTTTTTGGTGTACGGATTATATCTGTATTCAATTATTGAAAGAAGTAATAAAGATTACGATCAAAGTGGACGTAAGCAGTTACGCCGAACCACTATAATTCTGGTGTTCTCGTTTCTTACAGTTCTTATTGCATTCTACTATGTTATTCCTCAGTTTTAATTTACTTTCTTCATTAATCTCTCTATGAAATCTTACTCAAGTGTGTTAGTAAGCAATTTAGGTGCTAACAGTTCGGGAGACCGAGAAGATGCTATTCAAAAATTTGCAGGCCAATCGGGGCCCATAATAGGGATCGATACCGATCCCTATTAATGGATCCAAATGGGTTACAGTCCCTATGAGGGATGCCTCATGATGTTAGATACTTTTTTCCCAAATTTCATGCAATTCCAACGTACGGTTTGTGAGATATCGCATTTTCCATGAAGTAGTGCTGCTTGAATTCAGATTTCTGTCGATCCCTCCAAAAGGAGTTATGCTGATCCCTTCAACTTCCTCCAATTGGAGTGAGATCCCTAGGGAGTGTGTCACATGTTGTAGTAAGCTTGCACTCCAAGTTTCACATTTATAGCATGTGTAGATTTTGAGTTACTGACTGATCATCGTTGCAAAATTGAGTTGTGGAATCGATACGATAGGATCCACAATGTTGAATATAGATCGTACCCGATACATCTTTGGGAAGCAGTGAGCTTTCTTGCTTCTGCTTTATATTATCATCAATGCTTGATTTTTGGACCCTACAATCATTGCACGGGGCTATTGGCCTTGATGATAGTCGATTCTAAATTGTCCATTCAGTTCGGATATAGCCGAGTCAAAATGCCGGATAACACTAATTTAATATTAATTATCTTAACTTAATTGATTAATTAAATAATCATTGAAATGCATACTTAATTAATAAGTAATAATTACCTTTTTATACTCAAAATATTCGTTGAATTTTTTTTCAAAATTACTTAAAGAGAAAACACTTTAAGTTTGCAAAAAGTGTTCGTTTTTATGAACTGCATCCATAACGACTATCGCTATGGATACCATAACTTATAGACTAGTTTACTTGCCTAAAACCCTCTAAAACTTTACCCTTTTTATTAACGTACCTAATTTTTTTTGAAAAACTAAAGCAAAGTTTAAAACTTATAAACTTTCTAGGAAACATATAAGTAAAATAAGTTTGAAAACATGGGATCTCGATGTCAACAACAACTCACATCAAGTGCTCACTTTCCTTTTAGCTTATTATACGGATACATAAGCTCATATGTGGAAACACATGTCATAAGCAACATACAAAAATAAAAATTACAACTTGCAACTAAAACTAAACTTTTCGACTTATTTTCCAAGTCTAAACAACCATAACCAATAAACACAAGTATGTAAGCACAAACTATACTAGTTACATCCAAACAACCATTACATACTTTTATACATATAAAGCTTATAACTTCACTTAGAGAACATGATCTCACTCACCAAAAGCTCACAAAATCAAACCAAACTTCTTCCACGCTCCAAATCGACCTAGATTTTGGATTCTCCTTAGTAAAAATTGGTTTTTGGACCTTGGAAATGGTGTTTGGGTTCGGCCTTGAGGAGGGTGGGCTCGGCCTAACGTTATAGCGGGTGGTTAAGGCTTGTGTTTGAAGGAGGAGGTGGTGTAGGGTAGAAAAGAGGATTTTAAAAAGGTTTAAAATGCTTTAAAGTAGAAAAATAAAACCTTTGGGTTTGAAGATCACAAGAAGCCATTAAAGAGTTTTGAGAAGCATAGAAAGAAGATGGAGTTTTTGAAAATGAGAATTGAAATGATCAAATGAGAGAGAGAAATATGGAAATCGGTTTATAAAAAATGAAATAAACAAATTACCAAAAATCCCTTTAAGTACATACCCTCCATCCGTATTTTGCCACATCACCGTCATGCACCTCCCTCTCCTTCTTGAACATGCAAGGACCCAAGCTCCCCTTTTTATCCAACATATTCTTCACTCCATGTACTTTGATGTTAAATGAATGTTTCATTACCGTCTTAATTTATTTTTATTTAATTTTTTTTGAAAAGATGTCACATCTCATTCTTTTGCTTAAGTAAATACATATTTACCATATTATCATCTTATTTGTGCATATGTTATATATATATGCATGTATATATACATATACTAAAGTGTTTACAACATTTTCGACAACTTTTACAAGATGAAAAATCGAAAAACAATTTCCTATCACATTTTTTATATTTCTTCGAACTAATTATTTTTGGAAACAAATTTTAAAAACCCTTTCATATCACTAGGTATTATTTAAAATGCATATATTTGAGTTATAAAATCCATTGCTTATCATCCAAAAATATTATAAATATTCATATTTAAAGTGGTTAAATTCCGGGTCGTCGCAAGATTCTTGTTAGTGAATACTTGATTCAAAATCTTGATATGATACTGAGGTTTCTACAATAGTATATGACTATATAAGAAGAATGGAGATTTCTAATCAAGGAACCTGACTCTGCATTAGGGAGGTCGAGTGAGCAATACTAGTTCGAAAGTTAAGTTTATGTATCCGAGCAAGTGGTCAGATTAAATATTGCGTACAGATGGTTTATGTACATCATACGGGCTTAAGTATATTAATACGCTTTATTGTACGACTTAAGGAAGTTTAGAAGCGACTTTCTATTTTATTCCGAGGTAGCTTAGATAATCTTCTAAGCAATAACCAAAGGCTGATGAGTGTAATGGTACGCATAGAAATTATTTATATCCTTGGACGACCGAGAAAGTTGTGATCCTAAGCGAAATTCTAAATCTTGTTTGATAGTCATTTAAAATTTTAAATAATGTTAAGTGTTAGTTTAATCCTTTATGGAATTTAATTTGATCAATAATGTGATTTTATAAATTACGGTTTATAAAGTTGTTATTTGTTAAGACTTAAATCCCAATGCTTTTGAAAAAGTGATTTTGAAAGAATTTGTAAAAGAACTAATGATATTACTATTTTGAAACTTTAGGAAGTATTATTATTTCAGGAAATTTGAAAAAAAAATTTGTGAGTTAGTTTTACAAATATATTTTTTCATGATTAAAGTTGGGCAATTGGGAGTTTTTCAATTTGGAAGACTAGCTAGGTATATTGGTTTACTCTAATTATTATTTTAGAGTTACCAGAATACTAATGGATGCTTCATGTTGTTTGATTCTAGAGTTATATCATGCGCCGGTAGGAGGAGCCCCCTCCTTGTCATAATTTATTTTGGTTTTGATATATTTTCTTTGAAATAATTTGAAAATATATTTTGAATATAAAATCGGGCATTTAGTTCTAACTTTAACTTTTGAAAAGACTGGATGCTTAGTATTTTATTTCAGAATATTCTCTGTACTTTTATTGCATATGGTTTCTACATTGTTTATGTTGCTATTAAATATGGTAGAAATAGCTTGTGTATTGCTCTTTTGCCAGCATGGTTCTCTTTTGGATTATGTAAGTGCAAAAGAGGTACATGGAAGCAAGAGATTTTTATTTGATCTCTTGCATACCTGCATTCTCCTCGAGGTAGAATGTTGCCTGCAAAAATAAAAATCAAACGCAATAGATGTATGTACTGTTTTTAAAGTTTTGTGATTGATTGATGATTTTATGCCCCAGACATGGGAGACCACTTGGCTTTTGTTTTCTTCATAGATTTGGGCCAGTTATGGCATGTTGTAGTTTTTTCGAAACAGCCGCACAAAAGTGGGGCTGCCGAAATTTTTCATAACATAATAGACTTTTAAAGTCCGATAATTTGTTCTAACGGATAAGTTTTTAAAGCCCAAGGGTGAGAGTACATTTTCTTCTGTTGTGAATTTCAAGAGCGAAATTCTTTTAAGGGAGGGGAATGTAACACCCTAAATTTTATCGTTTTAGCTATGAATATTTAAATAATTGGTGTTTAAAAATATAAATAAGTTATATTTAACTGTATAGATTATTTAAATATTTTAATTTTCAATTAAAATATTAACTAAATGGATTTAATAGTCGTATTTAACTCATTTCTGTGATTTACAGAATAAGATAACCAGTGTATTTTATTATTGTTTTGAAACCGTGTTACAATTTTGTGTGCAGTTGTATTTTTTATTTTGTCATTCGCCATTCGTATGCGAATGAAATTCTATGTAGCGTAGTACTGCAAAACTCTCTTTTGAAAACATTTTTAAATCAAATCAAAATTCAAAATTTTCTTCTAGCCTTAATGGTGATATAATGAGTTGCTTGAGAATCTTAGGGGTGCTTGTGGATTTTAGCTTGCTGGAGTTTGAGGCAAGTAATGGGTTTTGTTTATAAGTATGCACTTAGCACTTCTCATTTTCCTTTTTCTCCTTTCATTTTTCCCTCTTTCTTTTTCTATCCATCTTCATTTACTATTTCATTTATTTGCGCTTAACTTCAAAATTCAAAATCAAGTCATTCCCTCGACTAAAAATTATGAAATTTGATTTGTTGGTTTCGTAAAGCATGCACTTCGATCCATGTGAGTATGGTTGGGTGCAATCGATATTTACTATGATCAACGAGAGAAGGCATGAACTAGGGTTCGAGACTTGGATCGATCAAGGCAATGATAGGGTTTGGGATTAATAGCATTGGGTTTATGGCGTAGAGAAGCAGCTTCGATCGAAGTTTGGTGAAGCTCGGTGGAGCTTTGGGTGGTGCGACTATACGGGTCGAGTTAGAAGAGTTTTCGATTAGTTTTCCTTGGGTGCATCAAGCTTGGCATAAATGGGTGGAATGCAAAGCTCTCGCGAAGAGAGAGGTGAGGTCGAAATCGTTTCACAATTTCGTCAAGGATGTAGGAGAAATCATTGATAAAAGTCACGTGTTCATGGGTTTGGATGCGCACAAGGGTACCATTATACACGCGGGAAGATTTGGAGTTTGGGAAAATCATTAGTTAGGGTAATTAGTTTATTAATCGAATAATTAATGGATATTTTAATCCAAATCCTATAAATCTAATAACTATTGCATGCGAGGTGGGATTGGACGTGATCTTTTGCAATGGACTCGTATCGATATTGTCAACGTATTGCAGTTGGATTCATTGAATTCTAGAGCTAGTACAATTGTGACGACCGCCCATGACTCCCGCACCAAATGAAGGAAATAATGCGCTAAAAGGTGTGCCAGGCAGCCATGGACGATAGTCAGGGTAAAACAAAACAGAAGAATCTCTATCGCATAACTCACAGCGCATGGATAAAATACAATAGAGAAATATAATATAGTGAAGCTCCATAGAACAGAACATCATCATATAAGCATCACAGTAGTTTCATACAATCATCTACTCAAATCCATACATGAAAGCCTCACTACAAATCACTCAACCAAATACAGCAGCGGATACCCAGTACATATAGTAAGAAAACTAATATGCAAAGCCTCCTGCTCGTCTTCGTCATCTTCATCGTAGAACTCCTAGCACAGCACCTGTCACCTGCTACCTAGTCTGCCCATCCCAACATGGATGAACAGCCCAAGGTAATAAGAGGAGACATAAAACCTTGAGTCAGACAAAGTCTTAGTGAGCAGTAAATTAACTATCAAACATACCAAAAGAGCATAAAGGATAAAAGGAATAGGAACCAAACCATCCCACTCCACCTCTTTCTACAGTGATAGCCCCAGACATACACTAAGGAGAAGCAAGCATAACAACATAGACAATTAAGGTAAAGCGAATACCACTCGAGTCAAGGACGATGTTTTCCAAATACAAACCCCCAAGGCCTAAACCAAGATCAGATAAGCACCCAGAAAACACCGCTCTTGAAGCCGAATGATAATACAACCAAACATCCATGACTCTGGCTATCACTGTCATCCTTGCCTCGATTTCACCGTTAGTTGAATGACCATCTGTCAAGGGCTAATGGTAACCCCGGTTCTAACCATACTCCGCACACTGCCTTGTGCCTAGGACTTATCTACTTTGCCCAGAGTACTCAACTACCTACCTGTAGTCTTTTGGGTGTCCCGACTACCTTCCTGTAGTCGTTATGGGCGCCCCATGTACTCTTGCTTTTGAGCATGCTAGAACCTTCAACAACGACGAGATCCAAGCCTCCTAGTCATCCTCCTCGACGACTACTTCCTCATACAAGCTCAAGCTACCTCTTGAACAATCCATTATCAACCAACTTGAACTACCCTTCAAGTTATCAACATGCTTGGAATGATCCCTTCCTGGATTAAGCCAAGACTCACATCATACTTCGCTTCATCGCATCAAAGCAAAGTCTCAACTCAACAACATGGTTTGCCTCATCAAATCATGGCAAAGTCCCATCTCAACATCATCCAATCTATACATATGAGCTTCAACATCCGCTACATATGCCTTAAGCAGCTTTCACCATTCAAGAGCCTTCTTCCATAGCTTTTGAATCCTCTTTCATCATCTTGTTCCAAATCAACTACTAGCTAACTTGGAAACAATCAAATCAATCATACATTCAAATAATCAATCATTCAAACAAGATCTATTAAGCAATTTAAGCAATATCAACTATAATGGGAATTTCGTAAATAAACGAGCAAAAGTCCAACATATGTGAAATCATGGTTTTTAGCATAGATCTATCAAATCTAAAACATGGGTTTTGTCTCTAATACTTGTTAAACTAACTTGCATAAGTAAATATCTTCAAAAACAATGGAGCTAGACTCGGATTTAAGAAAAATGCATGAAAACTCTAACTTTAACACTCAAACAAGCCACCAATCCAATATACTCCCTTGGATCCGCGTGAGAGATAACTACCACTCACCAAATCACCAAAACAACCTAAAATCAATCAACTTCAGATCTGGACAGCAAGGACTTGAGCTTGATCCGGAGAAACCTCGCTTAAAACGATGAAATCTAGCTTTGTTGGATGAAGATCTTCAACTTGGACACTTGAATCTTCGATCCCGATCTTCGATCTTGGATGGATGCTAACACTTGATTGGAATGGAGAAAAGAAGATGAAGAAATGTTGTAGTCGAGTCTTCAAAATGGCAGCACTTCGTTGCTTCAAAAACCGGTGCCAAAAAGTGAGCCGAACCCCTCTATTTATAGGCTGGAAACTCCTTAGGTCGTCGCCCCTTAGATCGTCCCCGACCTAACTATGAGTCGTTGCCGACTCATCAGCCCCTACGACCTACGACCTAACCAACACAACATACAACCAAGGCCGACTTACGACTTAACCCAGACGCGACCTAAAACACAGGCCGACCTAACGACTCAACGCACCGCCGACCCAACTGTCACACGACTCAACACACTGCCGCATTTCCTAAGTCCTAGGTCGCCTGACGACTTAACTAGCATGCCGACCTAACACCAAAGCGACTCAACCCTTAAGTCGTTCAAACGACTTAACAACCTATCTCCTTAACTCGCCGCCGACCTAACACTCTGCTAACTCGTAACTCGCTAACACACAAGCCTTACTAACTCGTTAGGTCGCAAACACGCTAGGTCGTTCCAGACGACTTACGACCTAACTTTCTAACCTGTTAACTCGGCCATATCTACTAACTCGTACACGAGTTAATCCTTACCTCGGTAACTCTTTAACCCGGTAACACGTAAAGAACACTAACTCGTTAGCTACCCTGCACACTATAACTCGCTAACGACTCAAGGCCACTGACTCGTCCAAGCTATGAGTCGGTCTAACCTATAACTCGCTAACACCTATAAGTCGTTAACGACTCAACTCATATCATGTTAACTCGTAAGCCTATGGCTCCACTGACTCGGTCACGACTCATCATCACACGAGTTAACTTTACAACTCGTGCACGACCCATTCCCTTAAGTCGTACACGACTCATCCATGAGCCGTTCACTGCCTTAACTTGTTAACTCGTATGCGACTCACTTCCTAACTCGAACACGACCCAAGCCTTGTTAACTCGGCCACGACTTAACACTTAAGCACACGAATTAACTTCCTAAACGACTCAGGCTAGAGACAACATCAACAACACTAACAACCTGTCAATTCTACGATATATCGACACGTAAAATACGGGTCGTTACATTCTCTCCCCCTTAGGAATTTCGCCCCCGAAATTCCAAGCAAACAACAGCAATCAAAGATATTCCGCATGCCTACCATCCATAGCAAACAACAAACCATGCATCCAATTCTAGCCTAGCATGCAGAATTCTAAGATAGAAATCAAGATGCAAATTCATGAGATGTCACGACACCTTAGGGCCATACCTCGAAGAGTTCTGGATGAGCTGCCTTCATCCTCTCTTCCTCCTCCCATGTACAGTCGTTAACATCATCACTCCATTGTACCTTGAGCAACGTAATCGTCTTCCTCCTAAGCTGTTTCGTATCGGTTTCAACAATACGAAGCGGCTTACGAGGTCTCGAAACAACAGGATCAACCTCCAAGTCTTCACAGCTATCAGCAGAAACCACCGTAGTTGGGTCGTGCACATACTTCCGTAGATAAGATACATGAAAAACATTGTGCACACCCGCCATCTTTTCCGGTAACTCCAATCTATAAGCGAGCTTTCCAATTCGCTCGATAATCGGAAATGGTCCAACAAATCTCGGAGTCAATTTCCCTTTCTTCCCGAATCTAACAACATTCTTCAATGGGGAAATCTTCACAAAAACCATATCACCCACATCGAATTCCAAATCCTTTCGACGATTATCTGCATAACTCTTCTGACGATCCTGGGCTGCCCTCATTCGTTGCCGAATGATCTCTATACAATCCGTAGTTTGACGAATCATCTCTGGCCCAAGCATCAGCTTTTCTCCCGTTTCCAACCAACATGTCGGAGAGTTACACGGTCTTCCATATAATGCCTCATATGGTGCCATACCAATACTCGACTGATAACTGTTGTTATAAGCAAACTCCACCAAATGAAGGTGATCTTCCCATGATCCTCCGAAGTCCAAAACACATGCTCTAAGAAGATCTTCCAAAACTCGGTTGACTCTCTCAGTCTGACCATCTGTTTGAGGGTGATAAGCTGTACTCAAACACAACTCAGTTCCCAAAACTTCCTGGAAGCTCTTCCAAAATCTACTAGTGAACAATGGATCTCGATCGCTCACTATACTCTTCGGAACACCATGGAAACGAACTATCCACTTCACATATAATTCAGCCAACTTCGATGCAGTCCTAGTCGATCGAACAGGAATGAACCTTGCACTCTTGGTCAAACGATCTACTATGACCCAAATCCCTTCATTCCCTGCTCTTGTCCTAGGTAGACCATCGATAAAGTCCATCGACACTTGCTCCCACTTCCATGCAGGAACCTCCAATGGCTGAAGCAATCCACTGGGCTTCTTCTGCTCAGCTTTTACCAACTGGCAATTCATACATTTGGAAATAAAATTTCCAACATCTTTCTTCATACCTTCCCAGTAGTAGGTCCTCTTCATATCCCGATACATCTTATTTCCACCTGGATGAATTGTCAACTTCGAGTGGTGACTCTCCCTCAGAACTTCATCTCTCAATCCATCTACATCGGGAACAACTAGTCGCCCTTGCTTTCGAAGCCAACCCTCTCGATCGACTTCAAATCCTTTATCCTTCTCCGGGTCCAATCCAGATTCCAAATCACAGATAATCTTGACAAGCTTATCATCTCCCCTTTGCCTCTCACCAATTCTTTCCACAAGAGTAGGCCTTATCGATAAGTTTGCCAACATCTCAGGTTCCAATTCACATCTAGGCCTGAAATCAAATCCAGCCAAATACTCAAGACTCTTCCATTCCGAAAACATGGCTCCCAATCCTGCATGTCTTCGACTTAACGCATCAGCCACTGCGTTACCTTTCCCTGGAGTATAGGCTATACCAAAATCATACGATGCTAAGAACTCTAGCCACCGTTGCTGTCGAAGATTCAAATCCTTTTGGGAAAACAGATACTTCAACGACTTATGATCTGTAAACAGCTCAAATCTAACTCCCAATAGGTAATGTCTCCACATCTTCAAAGCAAACACTATTGCCGCTAACTCCAAATCATGAGTCGGATAATTCCTTTCATGCGGCTTTAGTTGTCGACTAGCATACGCAACAACTTTATCCTTCTGCATTAGCACCGCTCCTAGTCCAGTGCCACATGCATCGGTGTAAACCACCATCTCATCATTCCCACTCGGAATAGTCAAAACAGGAGCACTTGTCAGTCGTTCTTTCAGGATTACGAAAGCTTGCTCACACTTATCATCCCATCTGAACACTTGGTTCTTCTTCGTCAATCCTGTCAACGGTGCAGCTATCTTGGAAAAGTCTTTGATAAACCGACGATAATATCCTGCTAATCCAAGAAAACTTCTCACATCAGATGCATTCTTAGGTCTAACCCAATCCTGGATCGCTGCCACCTTAGCGGGATCAACCGCTATTCCATTTCCAGAGATAACATGGCCTAAGAACCTCACTTCACTCTTCCAGAAGTGACACTTCGAAAACTTAGCCTTCAGCTGATGTTTCCACAAAATTCCCAAAACAATCCTCAAGTGCGTCTTGTGCTCTTCCTCGGTTCTGGAGTAAACCAAAATATCATCCACGAACACAAGCACGAACTTATTCAACTGATCTCTGAATACCCTATTCATAAGATCCACAAAATATGCTGGCGCGTTAGTCAATCCAAACGGCATTACCAGCCACTCATAAAACCCGGATGGTGTCCTGAAAGCAGTCTTCGGCACACTATCCTTTGCCACTCTCAACTGGTGAAATCCCGTTGCCAAATCCATCTGAGAAAACACCTTAGCCTCGTGAAGCTGGTCAAACAAGTCATCTATTCTCGGCAATGGATACTTGTTCTTCTTAGTCACCTTATTCAGCTCACGATAATCAACACACAACCTCAACGATCCATCCGTTTTGGTTGCGAACACAACTGGCGCACCCCATTCGGACACACTTCTCCGAATGAATCCTTTCTGCAAAAGGTCATCAACTTGCACCTTCAGCTCTTGCTGCTCCCTCGGTGCCATCCGCCTAAGAGGCATCACAACAGGTCTGGCTCCCTCAACTAGATCGATACGAAACTCGATCTCCCTATGCGGCGGCAACCCTTTGACTTCGTCAAAGACATCCTCAAATCCATTCACGATTGGCATCGATGACAGTCCATCCCGTGGAGCAACCAGCGAATACATGAAGCTCATGAAGACGCCTTCTTCATGCTTACATCGTATCACAACCTTTCGCCCCTCCACATTCCCGACTGTCACCTCCAATCTCTCACAATCAATCCTTGCCGCATACTTCCTAAGCCAGTCCATACCCAAAATAATTCCGAACCCCGCAAAGTTCAGAACAAAGCAATCACAAACAAACGAGCAATCATGACTCGACACAACTAGACCACGGCATATCATACACAAACATGACGAACCCCCGACCGGATTAGTCACAACCAATGGCCTATCAACAATATCCGGTTTCATACCTAACCGGCTTACCAAATCATCACAAACAAAAGAATGCGACGCTCCAGTATCAAACAACACTCTAACTGGAACACCACAAATAGAAAGAGTACCTTGAACAACCACACTCTTCCCCTTCTCTTCAGCAGTAGGAGCTTTCGAAGACAATGGAACAGCCCCCAAAGCATAGGCTTGCACAACCTGCCTATCTTTCCTCGGTTCTGGACAGTCCTTCTTGATATGTCCCAGCTTATCACAGTTGTAACACTTTCCCGGCACTTTGGGATTCTTACAATCTTTGTAAAGATGGCCCTTCTGCTGGCAGTTATAGCAAGTCATTTCGCTCTTCGGCTTCTTCTGGCCATCCTTACCCTTCTGTTGCTGCTGCTTCCTCCTCTTATTGCCATTCTGGTGTGGTTTAGATCCTTCCCTGGTTACAGCAACAACAGAACTTTCCTTAGGAAACAAACTCTCATGCCTAAGGGCTTTCTCCACAAGCTTCTCAAATGGATCGTCCAAATGATCCACTAACTGCCTCCCAAGATAAGCATCCAGACCAGTCACAAACTTCTCATTCTTCTGATAGGGAGAATCAATGTACGATCTGGCATACTTGGACAAAGCTTCAAACTCAGAAATATACTCAAGAACTGGTCTCCCACCTTGCTTGAGCTCTACAAACCTCTTGAACAAAACAGACTTCTGAGCCGTAGAGATGAACTTGGCTTCAAATCTAACTTGGAATTGCTCCCAAGTAATCTCTTCTTCTGGGGTATCAATGGTGATAGAATTCCACCAATCAGCAGCTCTTCCCTGAAGCTGTCTCGATGCAAGCTTTCTCTTAGTTGCATCCTCAATCCCTAAGTCACCAAAGATCCTTCGACATGCATCAATCCATCTCTGCACCTCAATAGTCGACTCCGTCCCCAAGAAAGCTTTTCCTCCAAGAGAAGTATAATCCTTGCAAAGCTTAGCAAAATCCACCGGTCTTGGAGCTTGAACTTGAACTCCCACATCCACTGATGATCCTGAAGCTGGTATCCTTCTCATGATCGAAGTCATCATCGCTTCGAACATAGTTCCATAATCAACAGCTCCTTCATCAGCACGGCTTTCCCTTGCAGCTGGTCTCCCTCTTCGACTCATCCTTAATATCTGTAATAAGAATGATTAGAACACCTTAAGAAACAACTGCATAAGGAGTTCAAATCCTTCCAGGCTACTATATTATATATAGTAATCATTCATCAAAATACAATTACGCCTCTCATACGTCGTTACGTCAGCGAGCGTTGGCTGAAATCGATTAACCAAAGCTCTGATACCAAATGTGACGACCGCCCATGACTCCCGCACCAAATGAAGGAAATAATGCGCTAAAAGGTGTGCCAGGCAGCCATGGACGATAGTCAGGGTAAAACAAAACAGAAGAATCTCTATCGCATAACTCACAGCGCATGGATAAAATACAATAGAGAAATATAATATAGTGAAGCTCCATAGAACAGAACATCATCATATAAGCATCACAGTAGTTTCATACAATCATCTACTCAAATCCATACATGAAAGCCTCACTACAAATCACTCAACCAAATACAGCAGCGGATACCCAGTACATATAGTAAGAAAACTAATATGCAAAGCCTCCTGCTCGTCTTCGTCATCTTCATCGTAGAACTCCTAGCACAGCACCTGTCACCTGCTACCTAGTCTGCCCATCCCAACATGGATGAACAGCCCAAGGTAATAAGAGGAGACATAAAACCTTGAGTCAGACAAAGTCTTAGTGAGCAGTAAATTAACTATCAAACATACCAAAAGAGCATAAAGGATAAAAGGAATAGGAACCAAACCATCCCACTCCACCTCTTTCTACAGTGATAGCCCCAGACATACACTAAGGAGAAGCAAGCATAACAACATAGACAATTAAGGTAAAGCGAATACCACTCGAGTCAAGGACGATGTTTTCCAAATACAAACCCCCAAGGCCTAAACCAAGATCAGATAAGCACCCAGAAAACACCGCTCTTGAAGCCGAATGATAATACAACCAAACATCCATGACTCTGGCTATCACTGTCATCCTTGCCTCGATTTCACCGTTAGTTGAATGACCATCTGTCAAGGGCTAATGGTAACCCCGGTTCTAACCATACTCCGCACACTGCCTTGTGCCTAGGACTTATCTACTTTGCCCAGAGTACTCAACTACCTACCTGTAGTCTTTTGGGTGTCCCGACTACCTTCCTGTAGTCGTTATGGGCGCCCCATGTACTCTTGCTTTTGAGCATGCTAGAACCTTCAACAACGACGAGATCCAAGCCTCCTAGTCATCCTCCTCGACGACTACTTCCTCATACAAGCTCAAGCTACCTCTTGAACAATCCATTATCAACCAACTTGAACTACCCTTCAAGTTATCAACATGCTTGGAATGATCCCTTCCTGGATTAAGCCAAGACTCACATCATACTTCGCTTCATCGCATCAAAGCAAAGTCTCAACTCAACAACATGGTTTGCCTCATCAAATCATGGCAAAGTCCCATCTCAACATCATCCAATCTATACATATGAGCTTCAACATCCGCTACATATGCCTTAAGCAGCTTTCACCATTCAAGAGCCTTCTTCCATAGCTTTTGAATCCTCTTTCATCATCTTGTTCCAAATCAACTACTAGCTAACTTGGAAACAATCAAATCAATCATACATTCAAATAATCAATCATTCAAACAAGATCTATTAAGCAATTTAAGCAATATCAACTATAATGGGAATTTCGTAAATAAACGAGCAAAAGTCCAACATATGTGAAATCATGGTTTTTAGCATAGATCTATCAAATCTAAAACATGGGTTTTGTCTCTAATACTTGTTAAACTAACTTGCATAAGTAAATATCTTCAAAAACAATGGAGCTAGACTCGGATTTAAGAAAAATGCATGAAAACTCTAACTTTAACACTCAAACAAGCCACCAATCCAATATACTCCCTTGGATCCGCGTGAGAGATAACTACCACTCACCAAATCACCAAAACAACCTAAAATCAATCAACTTCAGATCTGGACAGCAAGGACTTGAGCTTGATCCGGAGAAACCTCGCTTAAAACGATGAAATCTAGCTTTGTTGGATGAAGATCTTCAACTTGGACACTTGAATCTTCGATCCCGATCTTCGATCTTGGATGGATGCTAACACTTGATTGGAATGGAGAAAAGAAGATGAAGAAATGTTGTAGTCGAGTCTTCAAAATGGCAGCACTTCGTTGCTTCAAAAACCGGTGCCAAAAAGTGAGCCGAACCCCTCTATTTATAGGCTGGAAACTCCTTAGGTCGTCGCCCCTTAGATCGTCCCCGACCTAACTATGAGTCGTTGCCGACTCATCAGCCCCTACGACCTACGACCTAACCAACACAACATACAACCAAGGCCGACTTACGACTTAACCCAGACGCGACCTAAAACACAGGCCGACCTAACGACTCAACGCACCGCCGACCCAACTGTCACACGACTCAACACACTGCCGCATTTCCTAAGTCCTAGGTCGCCTGACGACTTAACTAGCATGCCGACCTAACACCAAAGCGACTCAACCCTTAAGTCGTTCAAACGACTTAACAACCTATCTCCTTAACTCGCCGCCGACCTAACACTCTGCTAACTCGTAACTCGCTAACACACAAGCCTTACTAACTCGTTAGGTCGCAAACACGCTAGGTCGTTCCAGACGACTTACGACCTAACTTTCTAACCTGTTAACTCGGCCATATCTACTAACTCGTACACGAGTTAATCCTTACCTCGGTAACTCTTTAACCCGGTAACACGTAAAGAACACTAACTCGTTAGCTACCCTGCACACTATAACTCGCTAACGACTCAAGGCCACTGACTCGTCCAAGCTATGAGTCGGTCTAACCTATAACTCGCTAACACCTATAAGTCGTTAACGACTCAACTCATATCATGTTAACTCGTAAGCCTATGGCTCCACTGACTCGGTCACGACTCATCATCACACGAGTTAACTTTACAACTCGTGCACGACCCATTCCCTTAAGTCGTACACGACTCATCCATGAGCCGTTCACTGCCTTAACTTGTTAACTCGTATGCGACTCACTTCCTAACTCGAACACGACCCAAGCCTTGTTAACTCGGCCACGACTTAACACTTAAGCACACGAATTAACTTCCTAAACGACTCAGGCTAGAGACAACATCAACAACACTAACAACCTGTCAATTCTACGATATATCGACACGTAAAATACGGGTCGTTACAACAATTTTGAGGTAAAATGGAACATTGTTCAATTTAAGATCAAATAGGAATGCAAAAGCGTCAACTGGAATTTATTGAGTTTAATCACCTCTAAATAAAATATAATGATATCTATGTTGCTATAGATTATTGTTGAATGTTTGGATGATAATTTATAGTTTTAATAAAGTATAAATTAATGATAAAATTGTAGTGATTTAATTTAATTATGTTTAACATGGTTAAATTAGTCAGACTTCGCTGTGATTAAATTGAATAGATTATTTTAGACATCTATCGAGCAAAATAAATCACTGTTCTGTGCTTGCAAAGTAAAAAGATTATCTTTGAAATTAATTAATATGTGGATTAATTAATATAGATACGTTAGTTACGGATTGCTAATTCGATAATAATATGATTATTATTATTGTTTGATTGTTTGTTTGCATTTGAATTTCTACTTGAAAAGCTGATTGTATAAATAACCATTGTATTTTAGAGGATTTTGTAGAGAGACCCGTAGGGGTTTTTTGCCATTATTAATTTACTGTTATATGCATCTTACTTATATTCCTATGTTTCTTATATTGATGTTTGGTTGAAAATTTATGACATATTGTTTAATTTTTATGAGTGTCGTTACATCAATTATCGATGTACCGTCACTTATGAAATATCATCTCTTTAAACCCTTATGTGTTGAACTTGTGCTTGTATTTTTACAAAATAAATGCTTGGTCGCATTTTTGCACTTTGAATGTTGTTTAAACCATACTTTCAAGTATTTTGGAGGGTTTTGAAATAAAGGATTAATGTTGTTTAAATTTATAAAAGGGCTATAAATTTGATTAATTATCTTTCGTGATAATTAATGTTGTTTTAATTTTAGGAAATGGTTATAAATTGATAAATTATCTTTTGAGATAATTAATGTATCTTAACTTTATAAGGAAGTTATAAATTTAATTAATTATCTTTTGGGATAATTAATGTTGCTTTAAATTTATAAAAAGATTATAAATTTGATTAATTATCTTTTGGGATAATTTATGTTGTTTTGGAATATATAAAAAGATTATAAATTAGATCAGTTATCTTTTGGGACAAATTATATTGTTTTAAATTAACAAAAAGATTATAAACTTAATTAATTTTATTTTAGGATAATTGATATGGTTTTAATTTATAAAAAGTTATAAAAGTATTTTAACGTTGCTTTAAATTAAATTCCTTTCGGGATTAACATTGTTTTAAATTGATAAAAGTATTTAAATTGATTCATTATCTTTCGGGATAATAAAGGTGATCGTAAAGTATTAAATGAGAAAATGTTTAAAAAGGAATGTTTAAAAATAAAGTTAAGTGCAATTTTTATGGGTTTATAGTATAATATTTTAATGACATTTGATTTGACCATTATTTTTAATAAATTTAGAAATTTAATTTGCTTTTTGAAAAAGAATATTTTAAAGAGTGTTTTTTTAAATTGTTTTTATAAATATTTATGATGTAACAATCAAACACAAGTGTGAGTCAAATGTTTTTAAAAAATTATTTTTTATATATGACCGTTTTTTTATTCCTAATAGTTGATTTATGGATTATCAATCCTGTTATCTTCTTTGTGTTCATTGATTCAAGGCGATTTTGCTGCTCATTTGGGGAATTTAGACTCATTCTATTCTTAAAATTAATAATGCTATCGAGTCAAGGTAGGAAGCAACACTGCCACATCTTGTTCGGCTTCATTGTTTTCCCCAAAGTAGTACTAATTTGTTTTTGATAGTTGGTTCATCGATTATCGGTTTGTTATCCTTTTTAGAAATGAATAAAACAAAAGAGTGAGTAGGGGCAAGCTATGTGGAGTTTCTCCCACTAGGGATTTGTCACGTCTATCCTAGATTGGTTTCGATTGTAGGCGCGTGGAGATGTGAAATACTCGGATAGTCGGTAAGATTAGCAGGGTCCGGCTTGGAAGTTTCTGAGAGCCATCATTGTTCTCAAGTATATTTTCTAGAGGTATACTTACGGTAAGGGGGCACACTCTTCTAGTCGTTTTTAGAAAAATTCCTTTTCCTTATTTCATGAATTTTTTTGAATTGTTTTCTTAATCGCATCAAGAAGTGCATGTAGCTATTCTCGATGTTTAGTAATTTGTTTCCATTCTTTCAAGTCTGATTTTGTTTCGATTTGTTTCCGTTCTTTCATCTATAGATGTTGTTCTTGTGATGTAAAACCTATTCTATGTTTAGTGGTGTTGTCTCACAAAATTATTATACGTTCACCATATTTCTTGAGTTTTCTCATGCTGGTTTTCTAGACTAATCCAGGTATTATTTTATTATAATGCTCGAATCGGACCGAGTATTTTTCTTGGTTCTCGTTGGTGGGACATGAAGCTCATGGAATAGAGTTGGATGCTCACCTGCCATAGATTTTTCATTTTCCACCGTGTTACTAAATATACCCATCAGAAATTTTAAGGTCAAGAAGTTATAATTGGCCAGGCTGATGATGTTTGATTTTAACTCTGATACACCATGTATTTTAGAGTCACAACTTTTACTGTCTTTATTATATTATATGCTGTTGTCCTGCTTTGATATTCTGTTTTCCCTATTCATTTTCTTTCTCTTTTTATCCAAATAGTATATCTTTCCGAGACTAGGATGCTCGATATTTGAATACCGTAGATGTATTGAGTGCCAACTTTCGAGTGCCAAAAAAGCGGGTCGTTACATTTCTAGTATGCCATTGTACTATCACCCACTTGTCTTCACTTACTTCCTTAGCTTCTAATAAATAATGTGCATCCACTACTTCCAGTATTATGCTCAATTATGCATTCCTACACTACAATGGGGAAGAAATATAAAATACAGACATTTAGAGTAAATCTTCGAAAAATTGGCTTAGTGGAATAACTTTCCTACCATCTACTTGCATTCTTCAACCTTTGAGTCAACTAACATCCTTTATATGAGTTCGCTATCTCATTACCTTTTTCATTCATCATACTACTATCTTCTCTTAATCAAAATCTGCTAATTGTATGCTCAGACTTTGGTATTTACTTTCTTTCCTTAATCTTTCATGCAAGTATATCCTAAGACTCACAAAAGTACACTTTGATACCACTCCTTGTTCCTTTGAGGATTCTTCTTATGGCTTTCACCCATTATAGAAACTATTCCTAGGTTAATACCAATATTCCTTATGTTCAATAGGGAGTCCTTGTTGCCACATTACGAGCTTTCATAGCCTTAACCTTCACCATGTCTTAGCTAGGCAGTCGTGCAGTTAAAGCACTTAGCGGTTCTATAGCGGTGGAGGTGCAAAAAGTTATGGTGGTGATAATTCGGGGATATAGCGGCAAATAACGAAGGTGTAAAAAGCTTCATTAGATATAAAACTAAATATTTAAATTTACTTTATTCTCATTCACATTGTTTGTGTTGGAAAAGGAAATATTGTTTAATATTATGTAATAAAACCGAGGAATATCATGATTTATGCAGACTAGATTTGGTGACTACAATAGATTTCTAACTTATATTGAGCACTTATGCCTTAAAATTAGGTCTTTACCCTAACTTTGTTGATTTGGATTAAAGTGAACTAGTCAAACCAACCTTTGTATATTAATGCTACTAAAGTGGGTGCTAAAACGCTTTGATATAGTGGGTGTAGAGGAAAATAGTGGGGCTTAAATGGATCCACTATTTAACAGTGCTAAATTGAAATAACATAGCAGTCGAAGAGTGCTATGCACTACAGCGGGGACTTTGCGGGGCTTTAACTGCATAGTTAGGCAGTGATCCCTGTTTACTTCATATCAAAAATTAGTTTGGTTTTCGCCATTCTTTAAGAAAAATTTAAAAATTCATAGTCATAAAGTGCTTGATTAATAAATTTTATCTTTGAAAATATAAACTTAAAAAACTTTTGTCGAATTCAAAAATTGCTTGGTTTCAAAAAAGGAGCTATAAAAAATTTCCTTTTTCAAACACATTTTACAACAAAACTTTATTTCTTTAAAAGTGGAATTTTTAACTCAAAACATTTATCACATTTGAAAACCCAATTATCATACCGAACCATTTTTCAAAAACATCTTCTATAACTTTAAACAACGAAAAGTGGAGTAGACAAGGATAATTTCATCCTATCACTTTCCTATTACCCAAACTATTTCCGCTTCCACCTTTGGCAGAGATTTTTAATAGCATAAAAGGGGATCTTATAAAAGATATGCACTATTGCAACATCTATCTAAGCGACTATCTAAAATATATGCGCAATTACTACATATCTACAAACTCATCCATTCCTCCTATCATATTCCTATTGCTTTTTCTCCCATGTTATTTCTAACTAAATTACTTATCCTATTTTTATATAAATTCCTAATGCTATTTCTGTCTAGATTTCCCAATATTGACTTATTGTAGTGTGTTTGCCTATTGCTTTAGTCATTGGCCTTTTCTTTATCAACATCAAAAGAGATGTTTATGAAACTATTCAGCTGTTATTCTCCATGCCTTCCTTATAGGGTAATATTCCTCCTAATCATCATTATTAGGCATTTACCCTTCTAATCTTTTTACCCCATTTTAATCAAGTATCATTTCCATTTATCCACCCTTTATAAAGAATTTTAATAAGGAACTTCCAAATTAACAAAAATAGGAAAAATCATCGAGCCAAATATACGTTCTCTTTTCCACTCATTTCAAAAACCAAAAACC
Organism: Allium cepa; assembly: GCA_030765085.1. NCBI lineage: Eukaryota > Viridiplantae > Streptophyta > Magnoliopsida > Asparagales > Amaryllidaceae > Allium > Allium cepa. The sequence continues at coordinate 441,671,664 of CM060929.1, forward strand.
TCTTTATCAAAAACATTTAAATCATAAAATTTTTGACTCAACCCATTTTAAATTAAGAAACTCTAAATTTCCTTGCTTTATTTCAAAGCAACAACTTCTTAGTTAATCCTTTGAAAAGCCCATTCAGAATGTTCATAAATCTTTTTGCTAAATTCTTTCACATATGGTTGAACTCAGAAATTAGCTTTAATTGTCCTTTCGTTTGGACATCCTTCCTTTTTTAACATCCAATTATACCTTACTTTAGGATAATTGCAACATATAGTTTCTATCTTCCCATTTGTATAGATGAAATGTGTGTCTTCAAGTGGCAATCCATCCAAATCCACAGTCATAAGGTAGCCTAGGCCCAACAAAGAAGTCAAGTACCATCAAGCCCCAGGGATCCTTCTATATGTCATGCTCATGTCCTTCTTGGTCAATGCCTTGTAGTACAACCTACATTCCATGGGGTAATTGAGATAGGTGTCAAAAATTTTCTTTATTCATTGTTTTGACTCATAGTTGCCTTGTCCAACTGTTTAGAATACGGTCACAACTACTTCTGTAGTTCAAATTTATAGAGTTTGGCATATAATATATAAATAATTAAAGGTAAGAACAAAAATACATTCTCTCAGTGTATCCTAATTCTTATTATCTAACCTAGGCACTTATACCAAATGTAACAGCCCACGTCTTAATGGGTCCAAATTTCGATTAAATCGAAACTCAAGTCCATTAGGGCATGGATCATGGGTTTTATTAACATGTAGTAAACAAAGTATATTAGAGTGCAATTAATATAAACTCACATCGAAATAGAAAAATATAATAAAACATAAATACTGACTGAGGTTACTGTCTTGGAATCAATAATATTCCTTGGATATTTAATTGCCTTGTCAGCTCCAAGCATGAATAAGAGGACTTCACCATGTACCATTCATGTCTTGAACCAGTAGAATGTCTTTATAAATAAATCTCATAGGTTGTAATGAGGAGGGGGTTGTTAGCACCAAAATTGGTCACTAACACCCTTGAGTAGAGTTATGTAGAGAGATTAATGAAGAGAATAAATTAAAACAGAAAAATAGTGTAATTCAATGCCAAAAGCACAATAAAAACGAGAACACCGGATTTATAGTGGTTCAGCGTAACTGCCTACGTCCACTTTGAAGTTGATTTCTATTGATTTCCTTGATAGTTGGTTATAGATACAATCCGTAAATAAATCGCTTGAGTACAAGTTTGAATTAAAAAGAGGAGAGTACAAAAAATGGCAGAGTCTCTCCAGTGTTCCTGGAAAAATCCCTTTTTGTTGTGCTCCTGCCTCTCTATTTATACACGAAGATGGGTTGGACTTCCCTAATGGGCCTAGGAACAGTGTACTTCGGCCCTTGGTAAGTAACCTCTGCGCACCAAGCCATAGATGCCGAACGGCAATTTTCGAACGAGGCTTGTGCCGAACGAGGCTTGCCGAGCCATCTGGACTGAGCGACGTGTGCCGAACCATTCTTGCCGAACGAAGCTTGTGCCGAACGAGGCTTGTGCCGAACGAGGCTTGCCGAACGAAGCTTGTGCCGAACGAAGCTTGTGCCGAACGAGGCTTGTGCCGAACGAGGCTTCCCGAACGAAGCTTGTGCCGAACGAATCTTGTGCCGAACGAGGCTTGTGCCGAACGAGGCTTTCCGAGCCATCTGGACCGAGCGACGTGTGCCGAACCATTCTTGCCGAACCATGCCTAAATGCCAAACATGTTGACCGCATCAAACCCATATGCTACCAGGCTCCTCTTGGTCAGAACCTTGTCTAGTGCGAATAATAATAATATCTTCAACTGTCATTTTGTAGCCGGGCCAAGGTGCCGCTTAACACTTGCCCCCCAAAGTGTGTCGTGTGAAGCAACACGACACGCTTTGAATCAGCGAGCATTCCATGTCTCCAGAAAGAAATCCATCATGTTTCTTGAATAGTCATTATCCTTTAATTTTATCCTCCCAAGGTGTTGTATCCTTCTTTGGTCGTCATGATGCTTGGTCAATTCCTAATATTATAAATCCAGGGTTGTAGTTCATCAGTGGCCATCCGTGTCTGGTTCTACAGGGCCAGTAAGCTTCGGCAATTTGATCCAGTCTTTTCTTAATAACCTTAAGTGAGAATTCAATTCCCTTTTGATTTCAAGAAGTCAAACTTTTTTCGGTTGTACACATGCATGTTCGGGTACATGTTCTTGCCATTGGCTGTCAGATGCGTTTTATATGCTCATAAGTCATTGTCTATTCCATCTAGTTTAATTGCAATTCAATTGTGATTCCTTGTTTGTATTTTCTCAAAGAGTAAGCAAGGGTGAATGGAGTACGGCCAGTCACAGACCCATGGGTAGTTCTATAAGCCCATAGTGTTGTTGGGAGTTCATCCACCCACTTGCCTCTAGCCTTTTCCATACTTCTCTTCAGAACAGGCTTTATGATTTTGTTCACATCTTCAACCTGTCCATTTGCAATAATAATAGATCATAGAAGGTCATAAGGACAGATGACGTTACAGACAGTGAGGTTGATTATTATTTTTTTGGTTGTGGCTAAAAGTTATTTGTCTGCCTATTTGGTGAAGTAAACAACTGCTATGATGGTGTATTGCGCAACAAGAAGATGATTTCAATGCCCCAAAGTGGCAAACGGCTATAGACTAGCCATTTGAGTAATTTCCATCGACGGGGTTCTTGGATTTCTTGCAAACATCTTGCACTCGTCGCATTGTCTAGCATGATCAACCGCTTCTGGATTGATAATTGGCCAGTAATAGTTGTAGCAAAGTATTTTCTTTATCATGGTTTTTCCTTGATGCTATCGCCACATTCTTTTTCATAGGCTTCCTTCGGGACTCATTTTATCTCATTATGGGCTATGCACCGGAGTAAGGGGGTCGAGAATCCGCTTCGATACATTATTCCACTCTCCATTACGTATCGCGAAGCCTTACGAATAACTTGTCGTCTTTTGCTCCTTCTTTCGGGTAAGACGCCATATAGTAAATATTGCTTAATTGGGGTCATCCATGATTCCTTATCGATTTCAGTTTCTAACACGAAATCTACCTCCATCATATTTATACTCGGAGCATGTAAGGTTGCAACGGGAAACAATCTCATCTGTTGCGCATCGCCATTGCTTGCAAATTTTGCCAGTGAATCGGCTGCTCTGTTTTGCTCACGCGGGACATGTGAAATATCATAATACTCGAGATTCGCTAGCAGCTCTTGAACTTGGACCAAGTACGGGGCAAGCCTCTGCCCCCTTACTTGGTAGTCTCCCCGCACTTGGTACACCACCCATTGCGAGTCGCAAAAGATTTCAACCGATCTTACTCCCATGTCTTTGATGAGTCTTAAGCGGACAATCAATGTTTCATACTTGGCTTTGTTATTTGTTGCTGGGAATTCAAGCTTCAAAGCATAACAAACTGATCGGCTCTCAGGAGTCACAAGAACTATGCCAGCCCCCAAACAACGATCGTTAGATGCCCCATCGGTATTCATCTTCCAGCGAACGGAAGGTATGACATTGCGGCCGTTTGCGTCGTTTGACAAAGTGAATTCAGCAATGAAGTCTGCTAGTTTTGCTTCTGTATAGTCCTACGTGACAGGTAGGTAATAATGGACTACTCAAGTCGATATTTCATTTTAACATCCTTACAGAAGTTTCCGGTCGTTGGAGTACCTGTTGCAAGGGTTGATCAGTGTAAACACTGATTGAATGTGCCTGAAAATATGGGCGAAGCTTGCGTGATGCAATCACCAAGCAATAGGCTAATTTCTCTATCTTGGGCTAATTTCTTTCTGCCCCCGTCAGACGTTTACTAACATAGTAAACAGGCTTCTGAACTCGCTCCTCTTTGCGGACCAAAGCCGTACTAATAGCATGCTGGGATATTGCCAAGTACACATACAACATTTCGTGGTCTATTGGTTTCGATAGCACTAGGGGACTTTCCAAATGCCTTACCAGAGCTCGGAATGCTTCCTCACAATCGGATGTCCACTCGAAATTCCTCTTTCCTTTCTTTATCATATCGAAGAAAGGAATACACTTGTTTGTAGCTCTAGATATGAATCGACTTAGTGCAGCCACCTGTCCATTCAAGCTTTGTACTAGCTTCATAGTTCTGGGCACTTGTATGTCTCGGATAGCTTGAATCTTCTTCGGGTTAGCTTCGATTCCCCGTGCATTCACAATGAAACCCAAAAACTTTCCCGACGCTACGCCAAATGAATACTTCAAAGGATTGATTTTCATTTCATAATGCCTGAGTATATCAAACATCTCCGCTAGGTATCGGATGTGGTCGTTTGACTGCCATGTCTTCACGAGCATATCATCCACATAGACTTCCATCGTTCTACCAATCTGGTCTTTAAACATTCGATTCACCAGACGTAGATAAGCTGCTCCCGCGTTTTTCAATCCAAAAGGCATTACATCATAGTAATATAGCCCCACATCTCTGACAAAACTTGTGTGTTCTTGGTCTAGAATGTGCATCGGGATGCGATTCTATCTCGAATACGCATCCATAAAAGACAATAATTCGTGTCCGGCCGTAGAGTCGACGAGCTGGTCGATTCTAGATAAAGGGAAACTATCCTTCGGGCATGCTTTATTCAGATCAGAGTAATCAACACAAGTTCTCCTATTTTCGTTTGTTTTCCTCACAAGCGTAGGGTTAGAAACCCATTCAGGGTAGAGGGCATCACAGACGAACCCATTGGCTTTAAGTTTGTCCACCTCCTCTCTGAGAGCAGCGGACCTCTTCGGGTCCATGCCTCTCCTTTTTTGTTTTACAGGGACGTATTTCGGGCCTATGTTCAACATATGACTCGTAATAGCGGGAGAAATCCGTACATATCAGAATGTGTCCAAGCGAAAACGTCTAGGTTCGCTCGGAGGAAATCAGTAAGATCTTCGGCCAATGATGGATCGAGTTGCGATCCAATCTTAAGGACTTGTGATGGGTCATCCCGGCTGACTGGTATGTTAATCGTCAGCTCAGCAGGTGCCATCCCAGATTCTTTGAGTTCAGATGTAACTATTTTGCATAACATTCAATGTGAAATATGGTTGGGACGGCCAATGTTGATGGTTACTCTGGTCGAATCCTAGAGTCATGTCATGTGTTATTAAGTCTAATAGTGAAGGGCTCTGAATGCTCTAATAGATTATCAGCAAATGGCCAAAGATTAGGCTTAAAAGCGCATTGAAGGATATGTCGAGTAGGGGTCAGCCTTGAGTTGCATGCAACCGTATAGCTGGATCTTGCTATGAGTTTGAGTTTGCTTGTATATTCGAGTAACGCACTTTCTATTCAATGTATTCATGATCCTTTACCTATCCTTCGGGTTGGAGTGAAACTCAATTGCCCATGAGCTAAGGTATCGATTTAATGATTCTATCTCTAGGCATCCTTTCGGTCGTAGCCTTGAGTAGCTGTAAGCACTATATATAAGTTTCAATACTGAGCTATCATAGCTAGTCTTTGGATGACCATGCATCTGCTCCCAGTCTCGGGTTGATAACTGTACTGCATGGACGATTGAGTCTCGTCCTAGCTATATTTATTTTCTCACCTAAACTCCAAAGGCAAAGAGGTGATCGGTGAATAGTCGGTTCACATTCATCTTGCTTCTCGCTCGTGCCCCCAGGTTTAGGGAATATACCGATAAGTAGGAAGGTCAGCCATGCCCACTTTAGCATTACTCTCTTTCCCGTTGAATCGGGGATCAGGTCAGTCGATGGGAGACGGGGTCTCCCCTATCTTGGATTTAATCGTGGTTTTTCATTCCAAGAAAAATACTTTGATGCCTCGTTATTTTTAGGGCGTAATTCGAACACTGGACTGTCATCTACATCCACTTTGGTTCATGTTCTGTAATCAGATCTCGAGGTAAAGTTGGCTACAAATGCAGTCGGGTCATGCCCATCCAGTTTCGTACTCCTAATGGATCGAATGAGGGTGCTGGAATTTTTTTGACAAAATCTTCATGATTTACTCTCCTTTCCACACTCTGGAGGTTATAGTTTTTCAAGGAACATCCCAGTCACATTCGTATGTGCTTAGTACGGATCGGTATTGACCCTCGATATGAGGTATGATATAGTCGGTTGCTCGTAGCTTTGGATGCCGTTTCGATTAGTTTTGTATTGAGGCCTCCATGTAGTCGTTGCCTTAAGTTATAAAGAACGCCAAGCTAGAGCTATAGTAAGCTGTCATATTTAGCTTTTAGTGATTTTTACCCCTGCTCCCAGCATTGATTTAGCCAGGCCACTAGTTGGATTATCGAGCTCCATCCTTAGCGAGTTGATAATCCTCCAGTCGATTTTCGGCTGAAGTTTGCGGAATAGGGAATGGTCGGAATCCACTCATCTATTTGTCGATGTTTATACACCACTCTGCATTCTGGTGACTTAGTGTTATTCTCCCCTCATTCGACTCGCGCCCAATTTGCGTTCATCCTTCGGTCCATGCTCTGGGGACTTAGAGATTTGTCGAACGGTTTATACTTTAGTCCACAGTTCGAGATGCAAAGATTTTCGTCAATTCGTTTATGCTCTGGTCCGCACTCCGGGGACTTGGAGATCTTGAGTCTTTTATACACTGGTCTGCACTATGGGGACTCATAGTATTCCAGTCCGCACTCCGGGGACTTGGAGATTAAAGTCGCTTATACTCTAGTCCGCACTCTGGGGACTCAGAGTACTCCAGTCCGCACTCCGGGGACTAGGAGATTTTAAGTCGTTTATAATCTAGTCCACACTCTGGGAACTGAGAGTACTCCAGTCCGCACTCCGGGGACTTGGAGATTTTGATCGTTTATTATCTAGTCCGCACTCAGGGGACTCAGAGTACTCCAGTCCGCACTCCGGGGACTTGGAGATTTTGAGTCGTTTATGCTTTGGTCCGCACTCTGGGGACTCAGAGTACTCCAGTCCGCACTTCGGGGACTCGGAGATTTTGAGTCGTTTATACTCGAGTCCGCACTCTGGGGACTTTGAGTACTCCAGTCCGCACTCCGGGGACTTGGAGGTTTGGGTCGTTTATACTCTGGTCCGCACTCTGGGGACTCAGAGTACTCCAGTCCGCACTCCAGGGATTCAGAGATTTAAGTCGTTTATACTCTGGCTCGCACTCTGGGGACTTGAAGTACTCCAGCCCGCACTCCGGGGACTTGGAGGTTTGAGTCGTTTATACTCGAGTCCGTACTCTTGGGACTTAGAGTACTCCAGTCCGCGCTCTGGGGACTTGGAGGTTTAAGTTGTTTATACCCCAGTCCGCACTCTGGGGACTTGGAGGTTCGAGTCGTTTATACTCTAGTCCACACTCTGGGGACTTAGAGTACTCCAGTCCGCACTCCGGGGACTTGGAGGTTTGAGTCGTTTATACTTTGGTCCGCACTCTGGGGACTCAGAGTACTCCACTCCGCACTACGGGGACTAGGAGATTTTGAGTCGTTTATACTCTGGTCCGCACTCTGGGGACTTGGAGTACTCCAGTCTGCACTCCGGGGACTTGGAGGTTTGAGTCGTTTATACTCGGGTCTGCACTCTAGGGACTTAGAGTACTCCATTCCACGCTCTGGGGATTTGGAGGTTTGAGTCGTTTATACTCGGATCCGCACTCTGGGGACTTAGGGTACTCCATTCCACGCTCTGGGGACTTGGAGGTTTGAGTTGTTTATACTCGAGTCCGCACTCTGGGGACTTAGAGTACTCCAGTCCGCGCTCTGGGGACTTGAAGGTTTAAGTTGTTTATACTCCAGTCCGCACTCTAGGGACTTGGAGGTTCGAGTCGTTTATACTCTGGTCCGCACTCTGGGGACTCAGAGTACTCCAGTCCGCACTCCGGGGACTTGGAGATTTTGAGTCGTTTATACTCTGGTCCGCACTCTGGGGACTCAGAGTACTCCAGTCCGCACTCCGAGGACTAATAGATTTTGAGTCGTTTATACTTTAGTCCGCACTCTAGGGACTTGGAGTACTCCAGTCCGCACTCCGAGGACTTAGAGGTTTGAGTCGTTTATACTCGAGTCCGCACTCTGGGGACTTAGAGTACTCTAGTCCGCGCTCTGGGGACTTGGAGGTTTAAGTTGTTTATACTCCAGTCCGTACTCTGAGGACTTGGAGGTTCGAGTCGTTTATACTCGAGTCCGCACTCTGGGGACTTAGAGTACTCCAGTCCGCACTCTGGGGACTTAGAGGTTTAAGTCGAGAGCAGTCGTATTTCCACTCTTTAATTTGTATTCATATACCGTATCGAGGCTAATGTTGTCGAATAAGCAATCTAACCACGTTTGCTCATGGAATGGGATTCTTCCCCCAGCATGAGGGACGACATTTGAAAAATGGACGATCGATTCTCATCCGCTTGGTGATTATAGCTCTTCCAATCAAGTCAAGGAAGGAGGTATATGACAGATGGTTGGATCAAATCCATGTTGGGTTAGATAGCAAAATCTCTTACAATTTTCTCTGTATCTCCTTCTAGAAAATAAGGATAATAGATTGTTGAGTAGACAAAGTAAGTTGCATATGTTCCAAGGTGCAGTCGTGCCTATGCATTGATAGCGATGGTTAATGATTAGGCAGTCCACCACAACTACTTCAAGTCGGGCTTTCGAATAACCTTTTGTGTTGAAGGTAGGATTTGATGTGTAGATGATCAAATCACATCCACTCTAGACAGATCTTGGCGTCACTGAGCTTTAGAAGAGGCCTCTGTATTTTGTCGAACTTTATTCTATGACTTGATTTGAGTGGAAGATCGGGCCATACTCATTCCAAGCCTTGTTCAGGTCTCCAAGTCAAACGTGGAGGTCAATGAATGGATGGTCAGTTATGTTAACTTTGTATTTGGGCTCTAATTGTGATGAGCTTTTCAATCTCTAGTTCTTGGCCCCAAATTAAAGGCACATGATTGATGATGAGCGATTGAATTATGCCCGTCTGGATGTAACTCCACACGTCCGATCATGGTCTGCGTGGATTGGTTGGCAACCAAATCTGAGTAACTGGTCACCTGCATCGTTTTGAAAGTAGTTTAGTTTAAGTTATTCATAGTTCATAGAACAATTAAAATAGAAATAGATTTGGAAATAATTCAAAGAAGATTAAGATAAATCTCATTGATAAGTGAAGCAGCATCGTGTGCTCGCTATTCGACTTTGCCCCTGGCTCCTTTCAAAGGGATGCCGGCCGTTAGCAGCCCAATTGATAATCATAGCCCTTTACTAATAGGCATCGGATATTCGCTGCCCGCCATTCTGCAGGACTTGTACATACTATTGAAGCTTTCCTTTCCAGATCAGTTTTTCGATCACACCTCGGAGGTGTTTGTGATCGCCCGTGTTAGGATCAGTGAGCATATGGGAATATGCAACATTCCCCTGATTTTCTTTAGACTTTGGTGTACTCTCTCGAGGTTGGTTTCCACTATCACTCCGAGTCATGAGTCTTCAAGTAGAGGTTGTCAATTGAATCTTTCAAAGAGCATATGAGCCGAATTTTGAGGTCTTGTTTCGGCTACTGGGATCTACATTCTTAGCCAACGGGCCTTCATTGTTATTTTTCATAGTCTGTTCCGCTCCTCCACACTTTGGTTTAGATTCATTTTTGTCTTAGAGATGATCCATGGTCGTAGGAGGCTCTCCAGCTAACTGGCTGCCAAAATATATATGGAGGTTAATTCTTCTCAAGGGTGATTGGTATGATATCCCTTTGAGAGTATCGTTTGAGTTGCGGTTGTTTGTCCGTTCCTTGTTGCCGTTCGTTCGACGAAGGTGGATCGGCCAAAGTGGATTGGCCAAGAGTGGCTCGGTCAAGTTGGATCGGCCAAGGTGGATCGGTCAAGGTAGGTCGGCCAAGGTGGATCGGCCAAGATGGATCGGCCAAGGTGGGCCGGCCAAGGTGGATCGGCCAAGGTGGATCGGCCAATGTTGTTCGGCCAAGGTGGTTCGGCCAAGGTGGTGGCCAAGGTGGGTCGGCCAAGGTGGATTGGTCAAGATGGGCCGGCCAAGGTGGATCCGCCAAAGTGGATCGGCCAAGGTTGTTCGGCCAAGGTGGATTGGCCAAGGTGGATCTGTCAAGGTGGGCCGGTCAAGGTGGATCGGCCAAAGTGGATCGGCCAAGGTGGGCCGACCAAGGTGGATCGACCAAGGTTGTTCGGCCAAGGTTGTTCGGCCAAGGTGTTCGGCCAAGGTGGGTCGGCCAAGGTGGATCGGCCAAGGTTGATCGGCCAAGGTGGATCGGCCAAGGTGGTCGTCCAAGGTGGGTCGTCTAAGGTTGTTCGGCCAAGGTCGATCTGCCAAGGTGGATCGGCCAAGGTTGGTCGGAAAAGGTAGGTCGGCCAAGATGGATTGGCCAAAGTGTGGCTCGGTCAAGTTGGATCGGCCAAGGTTGTTCGACCAAGGTGGATCGGCCAAGGTGGTTGGCCAAGGTTGGTCGGACAAGGTGGTCGGCATAGTCTTTTTCTAAAGCGGTCGGCATATGCCTTTTCTGGGGCGATCGACATACGATTTTTCTATGGCGATTGGTTGAATTGCCTTCAGAGGAGGGTCGGCCTTCATTCAACTTGAGTACAAACTTCAACATCCAATCACCAAATCTTGCGTACATCAGTGAATCAATCTACGGCTATCAGCTTCCTTTAGATTTCTTTCAAATCTGAGTAGAATAGGAAGTTTTCAAGTAGACAACTGGATCTATCTCGTGAATATGGAAATCCACTAGTAGACAATGAGATCCAATGAAGCTGAGAATTCAATTCTCGGTGAAAGCACCAAAATGTTAGCACCAAAATTGGTCACTAACACCCTTGAGTAGAGTTATGTAGAGAGATTAATGAAGAGAATAAATTAAAACAGAAAAATAGTGTAATTCAATGCCAAAAGAACAATAAAAACGAGAACACCGGATTTATAGTGGTTCGGCGTAACTGCCTACGTCCACTTTGAAGTTGATTTCTATTGATTTCCTTGTTAGTTGGTTACAGATACAGTCCGTAAATAAATTGATTGAGTACAAGTTTGAATTAAAAAGAGTAGAGTATAAAAAATGGCAGAGTCTCCCCAGCGTTCCTGGAAAAAGCCCCTTTGTTGTGCCCCTGCCTCTCTATATATAGACAAAGATGGGTTGGACTTCCCTAATGGGCCTAGGAACAATGGCCTAGGAATAGTGTACTTCGGCCCTTGGTAAGTAACCTCTGCGCACCAAGCCATAGATGTTGAACGGCAATTGCCAAATGAGGCTTGTGTCGAACGAGGCTTGCCGAGCCATCTGGACTGAGCGACGTGTGCCGAACCATTCTTGCCGAATGAAGCTTGTGCCGAACGAGGCTTGTGTCGAACGAGGCTTGCCGAAAGAAGCTTGTGCCGAACGACGCTTGTGCCAAACGAGGCTTGTGTCGAACGAGGCTTGCCGAACGAAGCTTGTGTCGAACGAAGCTTGTGCCGAACGAGGCTTGCCGAGCCATCTGGACCGAGCGACGTGGGCCAAACCTGTAACGACCCAGAATTTCCAATCCCGAAAATTCCAGATAGTTAGAAAGAATAAGAAAGAGAAGGAAGAAGAAACAAGAACAAGTCACAGAAACCTCACATTCGCAGCGGATCAAAATATAATATCACATAATAGTAACAGTTATACAAAGAGAAACTGTATCTATCAATTTTCATCGATATATCAGAGTTACAACAATTTACACAATATTGGACAGATACAATTTAACATATCTCAGATATATAATATCATAGTGGAACTCTCCATACGTCCCTGCCATCCAGCTCGCCTCCTGAGCTCCAGAACGTCCTTACCTGAAAATCTGTAATACTCGGTCTGACCCGAGCATTACATCAAAGTAACACCCGGGTCAGGCTGGAAACCAGCGTGAGTAAACCCATCTATCATGAAATATGATAGTATACAACTTATATAAAACCCGAGGTAACTTATATCAATTTACAACTTCACAAGTGGATATAGACATTACTTATTTCACACCTTAATTCTAAACTTCAGAAATTTAGGCTAAATGATTCAATTCACTTAAATCATTCCATTTCATCTTATTGATTTCACATATCAAATTACAAAGAAACGAAGTGGTTTCGGGTATTTACTAATACCCGAATCCGGGTTCTTCGAATCCAATATCATCTTAACCCAAGTTATTCAGGTGATTAAATTCATATATTGGATGTCACTTTTACATAGCAATAACACAAATAAATATCACCCATTTATCATTGGTGTAACCAATATCATATCAATAGAATGTCATAACATATCATCCAATAGATATCGTTTAATTCAGACATTCAACAACAATCATCCATAAGCAAGCATTATCAACTCATATCCTAATTAATCATCTAATCCTACTTAATCGACCATTAATTTACCACACCCATTTAATTAATGGTTAATTAATTAATTATCTTTTAATTATTAATTAATAAACCTAATTATCAATTATTAATTAAGAACTTAATTACAATTTACTTACTCCTTAATCACCAGTTAATTAATCATTTGATTAATCCTTCATTAACTGTTAACCCATCCTTAATTAACAGATAATCAATCCTCAATTACCATTTGATTAATCCTTAATCACATTTGATTAATCAATTAATTACCACTTCACAACTTCTTAATTAATCCTTAATTATGGATTAATTATTCTTTAATTATTAATTAATAAAACCTTAATTATTAATTAATAAAACTTAGTTACGAGTTAAGCACTTCTTAATTATTAGTTAAGTAACCTTTAATTACTTAATTAATTACTCATTAATTACTTAATTAGTAAATCTTAACGACTTGATTAAATTAAGTTTAGTTATACTTAATTACTTGATTAATGAATTCCTAATCATTAATTATTAATCTAGTTAATGATCTTTTAATTACAATTTAATAAATCTTTAACCCTTAAACATTTATTAATCAAGTAAATTATTTTGCCTTAATTAATTTCTTAATTAATCCTTTATAATTAAACTAATTAATTAAACTAAATTTCTTTAAATTAACTTAACCAAAATTAAGTTATAAAAACCATAATTAAGATAAAACATCATCTTATAAATGTTTTAATTACTCTTAACATATTTGCATCATTTACTTTATAACTATCTTTACTTAATTAAATTATTGATTAAGTTTTAAATTAAAAAAAATCATTTAGCTTGATAAATTAAAGTTATCAACACAACTTTAAATAACTTAAATATTTATCAATTAAAATTTAAAAAAAAACTAATTTCAATTTGAAATTAAAACTTGTCTTCATATAAGCCTTTAAAATTACTTTCAAAACTCGTTTCCAAAATCATTTTTAATTTTCTTAACAAACTTCAAAACTTCTTAAAATAAGTTTAAGAAAACATTTATTAAAACATCAAGTAATTTATATAAAGTTTAAACTAATTTAAATTTTTAAATTTAAAAAAAAATCAAGTTTTAAACCCCTTTTAAAACCTTAACTACTGTTACACTTAAGCTGCTTCGGGTCAAACCCTTTGCTTACTCGGGTCATACCCGAGTCCCTCCTTCCCATCTTTTCCTTTTTAAAAACCTGGTTAAATTCAAGTATTAAAAACTACAGGCAAACCCAACCCAATATACTCGAGAACAACTCGAGTTTTCCATGCCAAAACTCGAACGCAACTTCGAGCGATCACAGCCAAACCCCTCTAACACACGCCTGCCATCACGTGCACATGCACTACCACCGTAAGTTGCTCCGACCAACGACGTACCCTCCGTCACATCACTCTACACTACTACAACCCATAACGGTCATCCAAACAAACTCATAGTGTAACAACCTGCATATTTATCGGTGGTATATTTAAATAATTTATTTAAATATGACATCGTATGTCGGATTATGGTCCGAAAAGCTACTTTCTACAAACGGTCGAATTGGGACTCAAGACCACCTCCATTTGTTCCAAAATGGCGTTTGCGATCTTTTTGAGTATAATCTTTGATATGTTTGGAGTAAGTGAAATTTTGACCTTTTCTATTGGGCTTTGGGCTTGGGTTTCACCCAAACTGTTCTATTAACCTCAACTCAGCCCTTCTCTCCTCTCATTCACTTATTCATTTCTTAAAAACTTAAGCTTAGAATTGAAAATGGGGGAAAGGAAGAGGAATTAGAAATTAGCAAGCCCTAGTTCTCCTTTGTATCTTGATTTCTTGCTCCAAATTCATAGAGAATCCATTGGTAAGTTCATCTCCATCTTCTCTATCTCTTCTCCTCTTCAATTTCAGTAATTTTCCTAACCCTAACTTAGGAAATGCTTGCTTTGATTCTAGATTGAAGCTTGTAGTGTTGAAGTGGAGTGTAGTTGGTTAATTCCTTGCATTGGTGCTTCTTCATCTTCTTTGTTTTGTGTAAAAGGTGAGTTTTGAACTCACATCTACTTCTCTTGATTTCATTGATGTTGGGTATGAATACCTAGCACTTGTTCATTTGCACTTGCTTTTAGTTTGGATTGAATTGGTGAATATCCAAATTTTTAGTGTTTGGGTTCAATTCTTGAAATCCTAACTTTGATGTTTTGATCATGTTTTTGGTGGTGAATCGAAGTGTTTATAGGGCCGGGTAGCCGTTAGGCGTAAACCCCTAGCGTCCGTGCTCGTCCGGTTGAAAGTTGGGAGAGTTTGCACTTCATTTGTTATAAGTAGGAAATGCAGGAAATTGGGTTCAGTCGACTGGATTCTCTGTTCAGTCGACTGAGCTGAAGCCCAAAATTTCTCTGGACAATTTTCAGTCGACTGAACAGGGATTTTCAGTCGACTGACCTGCTCCTGTTTTCCTGTTTTGCCTATTTATGCTTATTTTGATTGGTTTTCCGGATTTTATCGATTCATGTTGGTTCTTAGTGGTTGTTATTGCCTTTTTGACTTTGATAACATATTTTTGACTTCATCCACGGGTTTTTATAAAATAATCTTTCTAATCATATTAACTCCAATTTATAAATTCTATTTAAACACACGCACACTTTCGCACGTCGAGTGAAGTGGAAGGATGATTAAATGGTCGGGAAAAACACGGACCATGAATCTGTGCGTTTATCCTTCCGATTAATTCCCGACCTATTCAATTGATCGTTTTGACCTTCGGGTTTAGTTTACCGATGATATGAGGTAAATTTGTACTGCTTTGAGTGTGAAAATGGCTAACGGATAGTAAACCGTTTAGTGCGAACGAGTGGTTATGGGACATACGTTAACACTTTTCGGATTCCTCTTCGAGAGTTGTGACACTTTCCGCCAGTTAGTGGTGTCCAGAACTGGGTCTCACCACTACGGCTTGTCGCCCTATAGTATCGCTTTCTATGTTGGTCGTTATGAGCCGCATGGGTGATATTGGGTTTGTTGCCTTTAATATCGCTTTTGGAGTTGGTCCTTTGCCCCGACTCAAGAGATATTGGAGTGGTTTCTTCACCACCGCTCGAGAGATATTGGAGTGGTTTCTTCACCACCGCTCGAGAGATATTGGAGTGGTTTCTTCACCGCCGCTCAAGAGATATTGGAGTGGTTTCTTCACCACCGCTCGAGAGATATTGGAGTTCACCACCGCTCATGAGATATTGGATTTGTTGCAATTGGTATTTGTTATTTGCCTTTTGGCTTGCCTGGGATATTCTTATCCTTTGTTTATCCATGTTGCCGATGATATGAGGCTTGTTTTATGATGTTCATCTTTTGTTGGATGATTTTGTTATCTCCCTTAGAGATATTTGTTATACTATATGATCTTACAGGTTCATTATCGTTCAGTTTATCTAACTGATTTGTTTAGCTAGACTGACCCGTGTATTTTATACTCGGGTCAGACCGAGTTGTTTCAGGTTAGGTGCTTTTGGACTTAGCCTCTTTTGTCTTAGCTTTTGTGTAGTCCTTATCTGTTGTAACTCTGATATGTATTCTTGTGAACTTGTAACAACCCGTATATTTGGACCATTTAAATTGACAATAATCCTCACATGTCAACTTAAATAATACAAACACGAATCATTATGGGATTATAAATACATAAATGTAAATGAGAATGAATACAACATCACAGTCACAAAACAGTCACAGAATAATGCAGCAGAAATACATCGTCACAATAGCAGTTCATGAAGCTACTACATATAGTACAACAATGTCTAAACAAAAGGTGACTGCAAGGAAATACATAAATGTCCAACAGACACGGACATCAAAATAGACAGATAATGATAAATGCTAAGTCTTCAGCATCTTCAACCAACCTTGATCAGCAAACTGGATAGCTTCAGACTGACCCGAGCATATACAAAAAGAAACACTCGAGACAGGACTCAAAATCTTATGCAGGATAATCAATGCAGTAAAAAAAGTTCATAACTTAAAGATGAATAAACATCTCTAAGGATCCGATAAACTATCTATGTATACAATAGAGTACGGTATGTAGATAATGCCTAATCAGTAAAGTACGATATTAAAATAGCGTTAAGGCGTTACCATAATTCCCCTTAACACACTTTATATTCCCAAAAGCATATACAAGACCGTAGTATCTCCAAAACCGGAAGTCACCAGAGGGAAATCCATATACTCAATCTACAAATCAAAACGTAGTGGTCGCGAATAGGATAATTAGTATGACAAGGTACATGAGGCAATACCAACTAGGATACTAGTAGTTGCGTGATCCGGACTGATGTTGAGCATAGTAGCTACTATCTCAACACCGCGAAACAACACCCCCAAATCAAGGGTGCACCCAAATCGAATCACAAAAGTAATAGATATGGTATCGAAGAAGTGTGTCCACTAGAGGTGGCGATCCTCAATGGCCCGGCGCGGCTCCTGTTTTAGTCATGTCAGGGGTCATCCAATATCGTTTTCTTTATTCAGTCAACGCGTTCACCAAACCATCCACTTCATTCTGGATCAACACTTCGCGCATAATAGTTATTAAAGTGGTTTCGGTATCGACAGAGAATGTGTCCATATCCGATCCCGGTCAATTTAATAACCACGTATTTATTACCCGATGGTCGATTAGATTAATGTCTTAAACAAATCAAAGTCCAAAAGTCAAGGTGCAAATTTGACTTCCAAATTTTGATATTTCACGATTCAATTTATTTTAGATATTTAAAACATATTTCCAAATGAAATTTCTCGCTCAAACATTTGAGTTGACAATTTAAAATTTAGCAATCAAGTTTGATTTAAGGTCTAAAAGTCGCTTATTAAATTTAGTTCAAAATCAATGGATTCAATTTAATGGTAAACTTAGTTAAAATACTAACTCAAGTTCAATTCATGTCACTTTATGTTTATATCCATTGTTATCATATATTCGATTAAATCCACTTTATTAACTAAATTCCCCTTTCAAACTTCATTGGTTTATTTACCGATTCAATTAAATTTCAAAACAAAGAAGTTCATTTTCATATACAAAATCCTGATTTGGTAAATTCGTTAATATTTAAAATCCTTTAAATTCAAATTATCCCTCATTTAAATTCATTGAATTAGTAAGTCAAAATTTCGTATAACAAGATCAAATTTATTACATTAAAGCCTGAGTTTAAAACTAGAGCTAAGAGTCTTTAAATCTTTAAATTATTAAATTCCAAAACTTACTTGCTTCTAAATCTTATTCCACTTAAAATTTCAATTCCTTTTATCCAATTTGGTAAGTTATTAATCCGTTTCAATTTAAATCCGTTAATTCTATTCCAACTTAAATCCCTAAGTTCGTTATTAAATTTCCAACCAAATTGTTAGGTTCATCTCTTAAATTAAAATATATTTCGATTTCGAAAGTGGTTTTGTTGACCGATCGGGTTTCTTATTTTATTTTCTATCCTAGGCCAAATTGTTTAAATGGGGTATTTATCATTTCAACCCAATATTATTCAATATAAAACAAAGCATAGCAAAGGGAACTTGCAGTGTGATAACTGGGATGGTGTCAAAGTAAATAAACAAGCAATAACAATCATACCTAACAATTTAACAATTTATTAAATAATCCCGAAATAATCGTATCAACTTACATTTGTAGTTAATGCAATTTAATACAATTATTCCTAGAATCCGCACTATCATTTCATGCGAATTAAAGATTATTCCATTTTGATGTCATTTGGTGTCTACATACATTCAATAGTTCAAATGAGGTCAACTCTATTCTAGGCGTCGATTTAGTTAACATTTAAGGGTCAAAATTCAATATATTTAATACATTTAAATTGTTTAACTATCCTACCAAATTCAACCTCATATTACTTATCACTTATATTAACGACCAAATTACATAGCAAATTTAGTGTCACAACTATTAACTATAAATCAACATTTATCACAATTTTTCACATTTAAACCTTTAAACAATACATGGCGTCAATTTAAAATTTTAAATTCTAACAATATTAAATTTTAACTTGTATATACTATTTACAATTTAATTCACAATCTTTAACAATCAATGATTCAACATCCAAATTTATAATAACAACAATTTATCACTTAATTATCATTGCATAATAGATCGAGTCGTGAATAAAATATTCACCTTGCGTGGTTGAAGAAGATGATGGCGAAGCACGAAGACGAATAGATAGAATAGGCCCTAATAAGCACGACGCAAAAGGAACACAACTGCAATCACAAATAAGTAATCAATAATTTGTTTATTGCAATATATATATTGATTGAATATATATATAAACCATACCAAACGACGGAGCAAAATAGATTCGATAAGCGGGGTAGAGGCAGCCTACGCTTCCGGATCAGTAGCGGGAGCTGGAATAAAACGCAGCACTACGTTGTTAGTGAGCATATATAACTGCTACTGTAAAACTTGTACTATCCATAACAACTCATATAAAAGTTTATAAAGTTTATACTGACACATAAACCTACATCTTGTACTTTATTAACTACACCACTTGCATGCACTGTACAACTTTGCAAATCAACTCTTATGTTTACCACTTGCACTTGTACTTTGTTAATTATACAACTTATAACCAGTTTATACTGTAACCAGGGGCTACCAACAAATCAGCCGAAGCCAAGACTAACCCATATAAACTAATATACACGAAGCAGCAAATAAGAAACATTAACCCATAACTGATATGCACTACCTACATCAGTCGAGCAGCATATACATAAATAAACTATTATAAATTGACACCTTCAAACTCAACAACTATATAAACTAATATACACACACGCCTTATATGCTATAAGCAAGAGAGGGTGGGCTATGTGGTAGGGCTGAGGCGAATGGAGGCAAACGGCAGTGGGGTGGCGGGTGTGGAGGTGGTTCGGAGGGCTGTCTAACGGCAGGGGAAGGCGGTGGTTGCTGCATGGGGTATGGTGGCGTGCAAACTGGGAAGAGAGAGGCGGAGCTTGGAGGGGAGAGAGGTGGGCCGTGGGTTGGACGTTATGGAGGCTGGAGGCGGCCATGGGCTGGGCGTTTTGGGGCTGGAGGCGGGCTGTGTGGTGTGGGAGGAGGCGCAGGGGGGTCTGGGTGGAGGCGCAGGAGGCGGCTTGTGGGCTGGTGTGCATGCGGAGGGCGGAGGCGAGGGGAAGGTGGAGGGTCTATAACGACTCGGATTTTGCCCGCTCGAAAATCGACATCCATACTTCAAATCGTATTCGAATGCCATAGATTCGACCGTTCAAATCCGATTCGCCGGAGCTTATAACAACATTAAGTAAATAACACGGCGGAATAAGAGAATAATACATTGATATGCAGCTTTGATATAATATCTGATACAACAGATGATCCAATAGATATCAATATACATCAGAGATATGATACAATAAAATATCAGCGGAAAAGAAAATAGATGACATCTAGCAGCGGAACAATATAACTCTAAGATAGTCTTCAAGGAAGAACTCCGAGAACTGCAACTCCATCTCCAAGAATCAATCCAGCAATAGCTCGAACCCCCAATAACGATGCACCAAGACAAGCAAGACTGGTGTGGTCCAAAGACTGAACTAACTCCAGATAATCTACTGAACCTAGCTATCTGAAAAACCCAACTCTAGACTGCTCGTGTAGAAAATAATGAGCACCCAGAGTTTAGGAAAGAACAATAAACTCCGGATCAGTCATGGGACTGGTGTGAGCAACAAAAATAGTTTATCTTTAAAAACAAACCAAAAGGTATTCAAAAATCAATTCGCAATGCTTTTTGAAAATGTAACTACCATAAGACCTCCCGCCACACACACAATGCAAACGCAGACTTAGAGGAGATTTCTTCTTATGATAGTCAAAGATGCTTGATACGCATTAAAAAGAAACATTTTATATTATTACTAGTGCATAGTGTAGGATAAATCATTTCGAAAGTAGAATATAAATCTTAGACAGCATAGGTACCATTATATTATGCCTACTATAGCTACCATATTAGATGGCAGGTTCTACAATTAATACTGTACAAGGCTCGTATTGTTTCTTTGGATTTCCAACGAATGGTCAGGCCAAGGAACTTCCCATTTCCACATGAGAACGCCTCTGGAAGGACGTCCCCGAGAACCAAACCGGATCTCTGCCAACACAAGGCCGGGTTACCCCTAACTGGGTAACTACTGACACGAGTATGCCATCCCCCGGTCCTTTGGGACCTTTAACCTAGCGCTCGTAATCAACATCACACAATCATAAATAAAGTGTTTCAACATGAGTAAGTATCTGGGCTCCATACCATGATACCACCCTTTTCCCGAAGGAAATGCACATACCCTAAAGGGAGCTACCCCTCATAACCTTGCTGCATCTTTCTTGTTTTGACCATTCCGGGGTGTGAGGCTCGACGAAGTCTCATCCACAAAGCCACGCTTTATACAAAAGCTGTGCTTTGGGTCAACAAATGATCATAGAAATGATCACAAAGATAAGTGATCAAACAAATGATCATATCACAAATGATCAAACAATGATAATTTCACAGCAACACTCAGCATGTCACATTACCAAATTGGGAATATATTGCTAATGACCTTCAACTACATAACCTCTGAGCTTGTACGTCTCAGAGAAGGGTGTTAAGCTAAGGGAATAAATTCTCCGCCACCAACAGAAATATATTTGAAAGAAATCAGTTTTATATCTCAATTTGTAATGTCAGACATACTATCCATACAAGTCTGTTCCGGGCTCGAACAGAACCGAAGGCACTTACAAAGAAGTCCTTGCAATCCGGATATTCACTAATCACGTTCGGACTTCCCATCACATATGGAGTCTCTATACCGGGGACCATTCGATGCAAAGACATTCGACGAGTTGTCCTTACGTTTTTGAAAATATCCGGTCTTCACCACCGATCTTCAAATGCTATCCATAACGACATATCACATATTCGGAATGGGATATATGACACAAAGGTCCTCTCCCGGCTAAACCGAACAGTGAGCGCAGTGTTTCAAAAACATATGGATATTGGGATTTCAATTAAGTCACAACTTAAAACCCAAAACTTTTCTTCAAATGGTTTTAAACCAATTACCATTTCAAATCTTTATATTACAAAAAGATTTATTTCACAAAGATCAATTCGTAGATTTCAAAACAATTTCCATTCAAGTTGGATTAACTCATTAAATCTTTAAATCAAAGATTTAACTCATTGCTTTCAAAATTCGATTAACTTGTTGAATCTTTAAATCAAAGATTCAACTTATAGTTTTCAAATCGTTTCTAATCATTTTCATTTTCAAACTTGAAATTCTTTTTTAACACAAATTGGACGTTCACTTCTTATGTGAAAGCTCTTATTATTTGAAAACAAACAGTTTTCGTTTCAGAAAAATCCAATTATATTTACACGAGTTAAAGCCCTTGAATTTAAATTCAAATTTCCAAATCAATACATTTAAAAGGGTTTAAAAACCCATATAACTCATTTATAAGTTGAATAACTTTTCTTTATATCCTAGTTTCCAGATCATAGAATTCAATTTCAAATATTGAATTCAAATTTAAATCAAAATATTTAAATTTCAAACTTTATCAAGTTATTCAAAATAAATTTCATCTTTGAAATTCCATTTCAAAAAGCTTTTCACTTTAAACCCAATCCATTTCCAAAACATTTGAATTCAAATATTCAAATTTAAAACTATTTCAAAAATCTGTGACTTAATCGATTTCCTCGTGAAATCCATATTGGTGGTGTATAAGTGTGGTCCAGGGGTTTAACACACTAGTGCAACATCATTTCAATCATCACAGATTAAAACATAGAAATATAGTTGATAAGCGATATAAAACTATAACGCTCATCGTCCATTCATAGATTCATAGATAGTATACAAATGTAAATAAATATACACAGCTCAATCTATAGAACAAAATATCACAAATCAGATAGGATAATCAATTCAAGGCATTTCATACTATACAATCATTCATAAGCATTCAATAAACATCTGTAAGCAGGAATAATTAATTATTTAATCCTAATTAATTCAATTCATTTCCAATTTAATTAATTACTTATGAATTTATTATTCAGTTCAGATTTATTAATTCCAAATAATTTGATTTAAATTAATTTATCAAACACTTTAATTAATTAAATTATTCTTAATCAATCATATTAATTAAATTGGCTTTTGGACCAATTATAAAATTAGTTAACTTCTTAAATAATTATTTCAAGAAATTTACTCTTTAATTACTTACCATTAAGGAATCATCTCATAATAACAAATCATGAATTACCAATTTATCTTTATCATTAATTTAATCAAAATATTCAAATTTAATTACAATTAGTAATTAACCCCTTAATTGCTTTCATTAAGTAATTAACAATTTACAATTGATTTGATTAATTGATCTAATTTGTTATCAAAATTTATCACATTACTTTTATTACTTAATAATTTCAATCATTTTAATTACCTTAATTATCTCTAAGATAATCCATTTCTTTATTAATGACTTACTTATCATTAACATATATATTTTAAACATTTTACTTTTGAACTTACAATTTAATTCCATTTTGAATTTAAGTTTAAATCAAATTATTTACATTCCAGCTTTAATGATAAATTGATTTATTTAACTAATAAATTTAAGTTAAACTAATTTATTAACTTTTCATCCAATTTTACTTTTAAATTTCATTTTTAAATTCAAAATGAAATTCCAGTTTATCTAAGTCTACCACTAAATTTTTAAAACCTTTAAACTTGCATGCTAAATAATATTAGTCTTATAAAAGAATTTACAAGGGTTTAAACCCAATTATTTAAATTCAAATTATTGTATAAAGTATACTTGAACATTTTAAAGTTGTTTGAATACTTTAAATTTTGTAAAACTTCATTTATTTCAAAAGTAAATTTGCATTCCATCTTTTAAATTCTGATTGTAAACTTATATTAAAATCTGTTTTAAATTCAATTTCTGTTTAAAAATTTAAACAGACAGGTTTCAGTTTTTTAAAACCTGGAATAAACAGTGGCCCGAGAAAACTTATAACTGCTTCGAGACCACCCCCCTTCTTTCTCGAATGAAACCCGAGCAATATTCCAGTGCCTTCCTTCTTCAATTCATCAAAACCTCCCAAGCATGCAAGTGCACGGTGCATGTGCACAACCCATACCGACGACGTTGATTGCCTCCGGTGACGTCAACACTCCGTCCATCATGCCAGCATCCACTCTTCATCTTTCAAACGCATCAACAACCCTCAATTCAAAATCGAGAAGTGCAGGAGAACAAGGAAACCCAACCATCGCCGGAGAAAACTGTCGCATCCACGTTCCCAACCATCTTACCCTCTGAAACCACTGCCGCACCTCCACAACCCTTCCACGAAGCCATCACCAAAACGCAGTACGACTCGATCACCCTAGGAGTACGCATTTGCCTCAGTTAACGGTCTGACCAAAATTAGGTTTAGAAACACAAATTGGTTCGCCGACGACGCCTCGATGGTCAGATGCTTGGCCGGTCATTTTTCCAAGACTCCCCACTCATTTCTCCACCTCCTGACGAAACCCCGAGGCCTCATCTTCCAGAGATCATCAGCAGTTTCCTCGAACCCACCTTCCAGTCATCCTAGAATTGCATACGAAATCCTAAACTAAAATCTGTAATTTTTATCTTAAAAATCATATTTTCCAAAAGTGTTTCCAGTTATAAAATTAGATTGTAAAATTTTAATACTTGATTTTATCATATTAACAGGTATTACCACTGTTTCTTCCAGATACTGGAAATTTTCAAACTAAACATATTTGTTCATATTTTTTTTATCTTAGATTAAGTTTAAACTTAACTAATCTATTCGAATGCAGAGTTTATCAATGACCGTATACAAAAATTTAGTATTTTAAACTAATATTTTAAAGCCTGTGTCAAGAACAGGGAAGGAACAACCATTCAGACAAGCATTTTTTTTTAAGCAACTTCAACTTTGGGTTACAATCCATTTCAGAATGAGGGAGAGAGAGAGATTCGAATTTGATTTTGATATGGTTTACTCTTGTAAACAGAAAGCTATATGTAACTGTGTTTCACAGTTTCCAGCAACAAGAAAATCACTAACTTGCTTTGATTTATTACTGACATATGGTACAGGGTTAAACAACATTTCCTTTTCTTTTTTTTCTTTTTTTTTTCTTATCCTGAAGCTAAACAGGGAGTTTCATTCTTGTGCAATCATACACAGGCCAAACATTCATTTACATACTCAAAATCCTTGCATGCAACCCAAAGATTAACTCTACAATATCATCCAAGAATTCACACAGCAACAAGATTGGGAAAGAACAAAAATTTACTCACCTGTAAAGATGAAGAACAGAGCACTTTTGTTTAAAAACTGCAGATTTGAATCTTCTTGAATCTGTTTTTTTCTTTGAGTGATATTTAGAGTTTATAAAGATGACATGCTTATTTTCTTCTTCTGGTTTACTTTTGAAGTTACTCAGCTTTGAAGAACCGAAGTGATAAGGCTAATATATATCAAAGAAAACTTTACTGGTTGATATCATGTTTGTACAGCAGGGTATGTTTGTTTGTACAATAACATGGGTGAAGTTGCTTACATTATGGAGAAGTCACAATTTGCTTGTACTTGATTACAGCTAATGATATTATATACTTCTTTGTTCTGGCTGAAATGATGGTTGTTGGTATATATGTTTCTATTTTTTTTTACAAGCTCATGTTATTTTTACTTTGTTTTGTTTCTTATTTTGTTTATTCATACTTTATCAATTTGTTTCAGCTGATAATACTATATTATGCTAGTATCTATTTTTTTTTATCTATTTGTTTGTATTTTTACTTTGTTTTATATTTAAGTGTTGTTTTGAATTCCAACTATGTGTATTTATTTTATTTCTTTGTTTTATACATATTTCCTTTGCTTTGCAATTTACAAGTTCGTACTATTTTAATCGTATATGCAATTTTGTTTTCAACACTAATACTTGACTTGTATGTCAATACAAATATATTTATTATTATTGTAGTACATTTGTTTGCTCATATACTTTTTACTTGCCTACATCTTTGCTTTATCTCGGCTGACATGAATTTGTTTTGATATGCTTGAGATGACATTTCTTTGTTTTATTAATGTGCATTGATTTTATAACATAAGGTTAATTGTTATTTTACTTTGTTTTGTTTATTTATTTTACTTTTATATTTCTATATTTTACATAACCAAAATTTTAAGGTATTTATTTTATTTCTTTTGTTCTTGTACTTTGTATTGTAAATAAATTTCTGTTTTAATTTTGTTGTTTGAACTTAGCTATATGTTACTTCATATTCATTTAATTTATCTTATTTATTGTTTATTTCCGTATATTCAAATTAATTCTTAATCAATTCATAATCTAAATAGTATTTTATATCAATTACCCATTATTTCATAATTTTTATTCAAAAATTAAATTTAATTATCAATTTTAAACTTAATAAAATTCAAGATCGTTACAGACTTCCCTCCTTAAAAAGAATTTCGTCCTCGTAATTCGCCAAAGAGAGATAACAAAGGTAGACGAAAGATAGAAGGACAGTTCTCCTTGTCAAACAAGATATCTATTCTGCATTTGGCTCACTAAATTAGAATATCAACAATAGATACAAGAAATTATAATAAAATTTCAAATTTGGGTTTAAATGATATCGTTTTATTGATACAATTCAATTTATCCTTCCTATTCTATAAATCAATTTAACTCAATTTAAATTTCCAATTTATTTCAAATTTCAGTTTCAAATTTCCAATTCATATTCATTAAGATTTAAAATCAAAAACCAATGAAGATACGAAGTAAAAATTTCTTACAACGATACATAGGGCCATCATCACACCGAAACTTCTTTCTGGAGCTATCACGAAGAAATCAAAAGAACTTAGAACGAATCAAAGAAAATTGATAGAGAAAGTTGTTTCCACTGTTGCAGGTTATCGACCATTTATAGTCGTATTTACCTGTCCCCTATCTAGTTCTCTTCTCGCACTCATACTCACTATTAGTGGATAGTAAGAGAATTACTGAGGCGGTCAAACGGATATCTTAGGGATATACTCATTCTAGGGATACTTCACCCTATCTCTAATGAGCTACTTAACGTGTTATACTCCTGAGCTAAAGTTCAACCTTAGCTCTGATACCAAATATAACGACTCGGATTTTGCCCGCTCGAAAATCGACATCCATACTTCAAATCGTATTCGAATGCCATAGATTCGACCGTTCAAATCCGATTCGCCGGAGCTTATAACAAAATTAAGTAAATAACACAGCGGAATAAGAGAATAATACATTGATATACAGCTTTGATATAATATCTGATACAACAGATGATCCAGTAGATATCAATATACATCAGAGATATGATACAATAAAATAGAAGCGGAAAAGAAAATAGATGACATCTAGCAGCGGAACAATATAACTCTAAGATAGTCTTCAAGGAAGAACTCCGAGAACTGCAACTCCATCTCCAAGAATCAATCCAGCAATAGCTCGAACCCCCAATAACGATGCACCAAGACAAGCAAGACTGGTGTGGTCCAAAGACTGAACTAACTCCAGATAATCTACTGAACCTAGCTATCTGAAAAACCCAACTCTAGACTGCTCGTGTAGAAAATAATGAGCACCCAGAGTTTAGGAAAGAACAATAAACTCCAGATCAGTCATGGGACTGGTGTGAGCAACAAAAATAGTTTATCTTTAAAAACAAACCAAAAGGTATTCAAAAATCAATTCGCAATGCTTTTTGAAAATGTAACTACCATAAGACCTCCCGCCACACACACAATGCAAACGCAGACTTGGAGGAGATTTCTTCTTATGATAGTCAAAGATGCTTGATACGCATTAAAAAGAAACATTTTATATTATTACTAGTGCATAGTGTAGGATAAATTATTTCGAAAGTAGAATATAAATCTTAGCCAGCATAGGTACTATTATATTATGCCTACTATAGCTACCATATTAGATGGCAGGTTCTACAATTAATACTGTACAAGGCTCGTATTGTTTCTTTGGATTTCCAACGAATGGTCAGGCCAAGGAACTTCCCATTGCCACATGAGAACGCCTCTGGAAGGACGTCCCCGAGAACCAAACCGGATCTCTGCCAACACAAGGCCGGGTTACCCCTAACTGGGTAACTACTGACACGAGTATGCCATCCCCCGGTCCTTTGGGACCTTTAACCGAGCGCTCGTAATCAACATCACACAATCATAAATAAAGTGTTTCAACATGAGTAAGTATCTGGGCTCCATACCATGATACCACCCTTTTCCAGAAGTAAATGCACATACCCTAAAGGGAGCTACCCCTCATAACCTTGCTGCATCTTTCCTGTTTTGACCATTCCGGGGTGTGAGGCTCAACAAAGTCTCGTCCACAAAGCCACGCTTTATACAAAAGCTGTGCTTTGGGTCAACAAATGATCATAGAAATGATCACAAAGATAAGTGATCAAACAAATGATCATATCACAAATGATCAAACAATGATCATTTCACAGCAACACTCAGCATGTCACATTACCAAATTGGGAATATATTGCTAATGACCTTCAACTACATAACCTCTGAGCTCGTACGTCTCAGAGAAGGGTGTTAAGCTAAGGGAATAAATTCTCCGCCACCAACAGAAATATATTTGAAAGAAATCAGCTTTATATCTCAATTTGTAATGTCAGACATACTATCCATACAAGTCTGTTCCGGGCTCGAACAGAACCGAAGGCACTTACAAAGAAGTCCTTGCAATCCGGATATTCACTAATCACGTTCGGACTTCCCATCACATATGGAGTCTCTACACCGGGGACCATTCGATGCAAAGACATTCGACGAGTTGTCCTTACGTTTTCGAAAATATCCGGCCTTCACCACCGATCTTCAAATGCTATCCATAACGACATATCACATATTCGGAATGGGATATATGACACAAAGGTCCTCTCCTGGCTAAACCGAACAGTGAGTGCAGTATTTCAAAAACATATGGATATTGGGATTTCAATTAAGTCACAACTTAAAACCCAAAACTTTTCTTCAAATGGTTTTAAACCAATTACCATTTCAAATCTTTATATTACAAAAAGATTTATTTCACAAAGATCAATTCGTAGATTTCAAAACAATTTCCATTCAAGTTGGATTAACTCATTAAATCTTTAAATCAAAGATTTAACTCATAGCTTTCAAAATTCGATTAACTTGTTGAATCTTTAAATCAAAGATTCAACTTATAGTTTTCAAATCGTTTCTAATCATTTTCATTTTCAAACTTGAAATTCTTTTTTAACACAAATTGGACGTTCACTTCTTATGTGAAAGCTCTTATTATTTGAAAACAAACAGTTTTCGTTTCAGAAAAATCCAATTATATTTACACGAGTTAAAGCCCTTGAATTTAAATTCAAATTTCCAAATCAATACATTTAAAAGGGTTTAAAAACCCATATAACTCATTTATAAGTTGAATAACTTTTCTTTATATCCTAGTTTCCAAATCATAGAATTCAATTTCAAATATTGAATTCAAATTTAAATCAAAATATTTAAATTTCAAACTTTATCAAGTTATTCAAAATAAATTTCATCTTTGAAATTCCATTTCCAAAAGCTTTTCACTTTAAACCCAATCCATTTCCAAAACATTTGAATTCAAATATTCAAATTTAAAACTATTTCAAAAATCTGTGACTTAATCGATTTCCTCGTGAAATCCATATTGGTGGTGTATAAGTGTGGTCCAGGGGTTTAACACACTAGTGCAACATCATTTCAATCATCACAGATTAAAACATAGAAATATAGTTGATAAGCGATATAAAACTATAACGCTCAACGTCCATTCACAGATTCATAGATAGTATACAAATGTAAATAAATATACACAGCTCAATCTACAGAACAAAATATCACAAATCTGATAGGATAATCAATTCAAGGCATTTCATACTATACAATCATTCATAAGCATTCAATAAACATCTGTAAGCAGGAATAATTAATTATTTAATCCTAATTAATTCAATTCATTTCCAATTTAATTAATTACTTATGAATTTATTATTCAATTCAGATTTATTAATTCCAAATCATTTGATTTAAATTAATTTATCAAACACTTTAATTAATTAAATTATTCTTAATCAATCATATTAATTAAATTGACTTTTGGACCAATTATAAAATTAGTTAACTTCTTAAATAATTATTTCAAGAAATTTACTCTTTAATTACTTACCATTAAGCAATCATCTCATAATAACAAATCATGAATTACCAATTTATCTTTATCATTAATTTAATCAAAATATTCAAATTTAATTACAATTAGTAATTAACCCCTTAATTGCTTTCATTAAGTAATTAACAATTTACAATTGATTTGATTAATTAATCTAATTTGTTATCAAAATTTATCACATTACTTTTATTACTTAATAATTTCAATCATTTTAATTACCTTAATTATCTCTAAGATAATCCATTTCTTTATTAATGACTTACTTATCATTAACATATATATTTTAAACATTTTACTTTTGAACTTACAATTTAATTCCATTTTGAATCTATGTTTAAATCAAATTATTTACATTCCAGCTTTAATGATAAATTGATTTATTTAACTAATAAATTTAAGTTAAACTAATTTATTAACTTTTCATCCAATTTTACTTTTAAATTTCATTTTTAAATTCAAAATGAAATTCCAGTTTATCTTTAATAAAGTCTACCACTAAATTTTTAAAACCTTTAAACTTGCATGCTAAATAATATTAGTCTTATAAAAGAATTTACAAGGGTTTAAACCCAATTATTTAAATTCAAATTATTGTATAAAGTATACTTGAACATTTTAAAGTTGTTTGAATACTTTAAATTTTGTAAAACTTCATTTATTTCAAAAGTAAATTTGCATTCCATCTTTTAAATTCTGATTGTAAACTTATATTAAAATCTGTTTTAAATTCAATTTCTGTTTAAAAATTTAAACAGACAGGTTTCAGTTTTTTAAAACCTGGAATAAACAGTGACCCGAGAAAACTTATAACTGCTTCGAGACCACCCCCCTTCTTTCTCGAATGAAACCCGAGCAATATTCCAGTGCCTTCCTTCTTCAATTCATCAAAACCTCCCAAGCATGCAAGTGCACGGTGCATGTGCACAACCCATACCGACGACGTTGATTGCCTCCGGTGACGTCAACACTCCGACCATCATGCCAGCATCCACTCTTCATCTTACAAACGCATCAACAACCCTCAATTCAAAATCGAGAAGTGCAGGAGAACCAGGAAACCCAACCATCGCCGGAGAAAACTGTCGCATCCACGTTCCCAACCATCTTACCCTCTGAAACCACTGTCGCACCTCCACAACCCTTCCACGAAGCCATCACCAAAACGCGGTATGACTCGATCACCTTGGGATTACGCATTTGCCTCAGTTAACGGTCTGACCAAAATTAGGTTTAGAAACACAAATTGGTTCGCCGACGACGCCTCGATGGTCAGATGCTTGGCCGGTCATTTTTCCAAGACTCCCCACTCATTTCTCCACCTCCTGACGAAACCCCGAGGCCTCATCTTCCAGAGATCATCAGCAGTTTCCTCGAACCCACCTTCCAGTCATCCTAGAATTGCATACGAAAACCTAAACTAAAATCTGTAATTTTTATCTTAAAAATCATATTTTCCAAAAGTGTTTCCAGTTATAAAATTAGATTGTAAAATTTTAGTACTTGATTTTATCATATTAACAGGTATTACCACTGTTTCTTCCAGATACCGGAAATTTTCAAACTAAACATATTTTTTCATATATTTTTTTTATCTTGGATTAAGTTTAAACTTAACTAATCTATTCGAATGCAGAGTTTATCAATGACCGTATACAAAAATTTAGTATTTTAAACTAATATTTTAAAGCCTGTGTCAAGAACAGGGAAGGAACAACCATTCAGACAAGCATTTTTTTTAAGCAACTTCAACTTTGGGTTACAATCCATTTCAGAATGAGGGAGAGAGAGAGATTCGAATTTGATTTTGATATGGTTTACTCTTGTAAACAGAAAGCTATATGTAACTGTGTTTCAGAGTTTCCAGCAACAAGAAAATCACTAACTTGCTTTGATTTATTACTGACATATGGTACAGGGTAAAACAACATTTCCTTTTCTTTTTTTTTTCTTTTTTCCTTTTTTTTTTCTCATCCTGAAGCTAAACAGGGAGTTACATTCTTGTGCAATCATACACAGGCCAAACATTCATTTACATACTCAAAATCCTTGCATGCAACCCAAAGATTAAATCTACAATATCATCCAAGAATTCACACAGCAACAAGATTGGGAAAGAACAAAAATTTACTCACCTGTAAAGATGAAGAACAGAGCACTTTTGTTTAAAAACTGCAGATTTGAATCTTCTTGAATCTGTTTTTTTCTTTGAGTGATATTTAGAGTTTATAAAGATGACATGCTTATTTTCTTCTTCTGGTTTACTTTTGAAGTTACTCAGCTTTGAAGAACCGAAGTGATAAGGCTAATATATATCAAAGAAAACTTTACTGGTTGATATCATGTTTGTACAGCAGGGTATGTTGGTTTGTACAATAACATGGGTGAAGTTGCTTGCATTATGGAGAAGTTACAATTTGCTTGTACTTGATTACAACTAATGATATTATATACTTCTTTGTTTTGGCTGAAATGATGGTTGTTGGTATATATGTTTCTATTTTTTTTACAAGCTCATGTTATTTTTACTTTGTTTTGTTTCTTATTTTGTTTATTCATACTTTATCAATTTGTTTCAGCTGATAATACTATATTGTGCTAGTATCTATTTTTTTTAATCTATTTGTTTGTATTTTTACTTTGTTTTATATTTAAGTGTTGTTTTGAATTCCAACTATGTGTATTTATTTTATTTCTTTGTTTTATACATATTTCCTTTGCTTTGCAATTTACAAGTTCGTACTATTTTAATCGTATATGCAATTTTGTTTTCAACATTAATACTTGACTTGTATGTCAATACAAATATATTTATTATTATTGTAGTACATTTGTTTGTTCATATACTTTTTACTTGCCTACATCTTTGCTTTATCTCGGCTGACATGAATTTGTTTTGATATGCTTGAGATGACATTTCTTTGTTTTATTAATGTGCATTGATTATATAACATAAGGTTAATTGTTATTTTACTTTGTTTTGTTTATTTATTTTACTTTTATATTTCTATATTTTACATAACCAAAATTTTAAGGTATTTATTTTATTTCTTTTGTTCTTGTACTTTGTATTGTAAATAAATTTCTGTTTTAATTTTGTTGTTTGAACTTAGCTATATGTTACTTCATATTCATATAATTTATCTTATTTATTGTTTATTTCCGTATATTCAAATTAATTCTTAATCAATTCATAATCTAAATAGTATTTTATATCAATTACCCATTATTTCATAATTTTTATTCAAAAATTAAATTAAATTATCAATTTTAAACTTAATAAAATTCAAGATCGTTACAGGGTCTGGGCTCGGTTGTGGCGGGACGCGGGTATGGGTGAGGAGCTGGAGGTGCAGGCGGGGAGGCTGAATGTGTGGGCCATGTTAGGCCGGCTGTAGGGGCGGGTCTATGGCCAGGGAGGGGCGGCAGGTGGTGTTGCGGTGGAGCATGGCCGTGTGGGGCGTGGCGGGCTGATGGCAGGTTGGTGGAAGGTGAGGGGCAGTTGTGGTGGACGTGGGGAAGGGCGGTGGTGGAATGTTGCTGCATGGGGTGGACGCGAACAAGAAAATGTAAAGGGAGGAGGACGGGAAGCTGTAGGGGTGTAAAGGAAAACAAAAGAAAACATGAAAAGGAGAAGAAGAAGAAGAGGGGAAAGGAAAATATAAAGAAAAGAAAAATAATAATACAGAGGAACGTACCCAGTTTGTCGCAAAGTGAACTGATGCAGCAATAAATGAATGAGCTGGGGAGTAGTAATAAACAGAGGAAGGATATGGGGGAAAAGAAAGGGAATATAATTTTGCAGTGGAGAGGTGACGTGCCATCATGTAAGAGAGCAGGATGCAATTAATGAGAGGTTCAGTGCGCACAGTTAATGATGTTTTCAAAATGGTGGCTATTTGTGTTCCCAAGATCAACTGAATGGCTCCAAATTTTTAAATGCTGGGAAGTTTGATACCGGTTTATGATGCGTAACGGACCGGTTTTCGCTCCGTTTAAATTATAGTTTGCAATGCCGAACTCCGATTGACACAAATAAATATACCGTTGTGATCAGCGCATCGAGACGGACACAACGGTATAAAGATATTGATGGTTCGACACCGTTTGCAAAGTGGTAAATCTTATTGAACCATTTGCACGCGCGAACATTTTAGCTAGCAATTAAAAGCGAAATTTGACGAAACGGAATGCGCCGTCAAGTTCAGAATATTTTTCTTATGCAACATCGAGAAAAATATTTGAGTTCGGACGATAGAAGATTTTCACATAAGATTTAAACTAAAATGTAAATGCGATGAGCGTAATTTTCTTCAATATTTTTCAACGAAACTTGGCGCACGCCTATGTCTATCTAGACGCATTCCAAATGTGAAGTTTGGTTGGCAACGGAAATCATTTGTGAAAATTCGAATTTCTACATCAAATAAGCGATTTAAAAATTTTAAACTGGGTCTGAATTTTAGGGTCGTTACAGAACTCGTCTGTATATTGTGGTTTGCTATACCACTTGACATGTATTATTTTGTATACTCTGTTTTGTATCAGTATATGTGTGTATATGATGGTTTACTGTTCTGTGATGTATATTACATTTGAGTTGTTATATGTGTGTATATGATGGTTTACTGTTCTGATAGATCCTATAGCCATTGTAGTCTTGCTTTAAATATTTATTGAATACGTCGAACTGTTTGTGATTCTACTTTTCGACGTGTTTAGTGGATAGTTAAGGTAAGATTACACATGGTCGCTCCTATCCAGCCTTATTCTCCGTGTTAGCAGACGGTATTATCTATACAATACTCTTTGCTAACGTGGGTATAGAGGTGGGGCGTCACACATAGTCTCTCGAACAAATTCGAGCTTCCCAGATGGACTGGAACCCACAAACACCTCCAGCAAACCTCCTCGACCACAAAATTCCAATCACCAGAGGTTAAGGAACCTCGTTCCTAGCTTCGCAAATCTTCTACATCAACAATGCAACTGGTCCTATGCAACTCGAATCACTAGAATTGTCGTGGTGATTCTTCTTCCAGCCAAGACACAAACTAGGGTTAAAAACAAATTTCGATCACCGCCAACGCCACAGCCCTCTATAGCCTCAACCACTATTTTTCCCTGAACCACCATGGCCTCCTCCACCTCCAGTAACAACTCCGATCAACCAAATTGCTTCATCATCCAAAAATCACCCAAAATCAATTTTCCAGAAAAACCAAAATTCCATATTCAATTCCATTTTTAAAAATCTGGATTTTTGTGTTAAAAATCATAATTTGGAATGGTGATTCAATACCTAAACATGATTCAATAAAATTCAAAATTTTATTTATTTCATTTTATAAGTTTTCACCGCATATTTAGCTTACAGGCAAATTCTAAACTTAATTTGTTTAAACATAATTTCATAAGCTAGATGAGTTTAAAACTTTAACTAGTTTATTTGAAACCAAAGCTTCAAAGTGTTTAGATGGTAATTTTTTTTTAAATTTTGATATTTCTTTGCAATCAGGTAAGAACAGAGAAGCTCATATTTCTGGCATGCAGTTTCAAATATATCCATACCTACAAATTTATATACAAAGATCTACATATACAGGAATCATTTTCAATTCTTGCACCTCATATTTCTTTACACTTTTAAATTTTGTTGTTTAAACAAATTTTGTTTAAACATCTCAACGTAAAACTAGCCGGAGAAGTAACTCACTGGTTTTGGAATATATTTTTTCACCCTGTAGTTCAAAACAGGAAGAAACTGACATGCACACACACATTATCACATTCATATATGTATATGCAGTAATACCACAAAAAAATAACATCATTAGCACAGCAATTACTTAAGCAACCATATTAACCTACTTAAGATACAAATTAGATGTTTACTCACAATTTAAAGAGGCAGATCCTTGATAACAGAAAGCTTTAAACTGCATTAGTTTGAAACTGAAATGCTTGCTTGAAAACTTGAAAACCATTGCCTCTGGCTTTAGAAACTTAGCTTTGATATACGCCAGGTTTATTTGCATGCATTTTTGAAAGTGATTACAGGTTTGCTTGAGTATTAGATTTGCTCAGGTTGAAAACTTGATGTTGCTATTTGATTTATCCTCTACTCTTTTTTTTCAGTTTTCAATTTTCTCTTTTTTTTTCTTTTTCTTTCATAATGAAGATAAAGAGGTAAAAATGAGAAAGGGTGGAGATGTAAGTATTTTAATTATCCTTTATTTTCTTATTCTCTATAACAATGACACTTGTTGATTAGCTAGCCATTCAATTTACAAATGTTAATATATGATCCAATTTTCTTACACTTGTCTTTTATTTTCATGCACTAATTAAATTTTTAAATGTTAATAAAAGATTTTATATTTACCTTATGTTTTAAAATATTACACATGTTTTAAATTTATGCTAAGACTTTCTATATGTGAAAATATGTATGTATAAATGATTTTAATATGTTTTTGATAAAATTTTATACTACATTCATTATTTTTCTTTGTATATATCATATGGTTTCTTTATGTTTTATTTCTAAGTTTATTAATATATATGCATTAAAGCTTTTTATTAAACCATGTTTTCATATTTATATTTTTAATCTCAAAATAAAATTTCCAAATCACAATATATACATATGTATATTATAAATTTTAAAACACATTTTCTACTTAAGTTTACACATGTTATAAGAAGACTTAAGATAATAACACTTATCTCTTTAAGTATTTTATTTAAATTTTAAAAGTAAAAAAAATGCTTTTAATTTATAAATTTATAATACTTATCTATATATGAAAATAGCTTTAAGGAATAAAATCAATTGTATTTTCATTTATTAAATTCAGTTAATCTATAAATTACAGGATTCTAAAAATCCGGGTTATTACATTCCTTTCCCCTTTGAATCTTTTCGTCCTCGAAAAGAAATGAGGCCAGAATTTATTAAAATCATTCTTTAAATCCTTTTAGCTATAAACTTCTTTTTATTCAGAACTTAAAAATACTTTAAAATCTGTATAATATTACCAACATAGTTTTATAAAAATATCGTTTTATAACTTGATGTTTCAACTAGTCTATCCTTGTTCTCATAGAAATTCGGTCATACGTTGATCAGGCGTAAGACTGAAAATCTATAAGTAGTTAGCAGACCCAATTTCAACACCTAGTGAAAATAATTCTGAAAATAATTTTATTGAAAATATAGAAAACAGTTTTTGAAAATAGAGGATATATCTTTGGTGAAACTGCTATGGAAATCATCACCCCCTTCCATGGTCACAGTTACATTCCAGGGTTACGTTGTCGTCGCAGCAAAAGTCCATGTAACTGCAGGCTCTCCGCGGCCTCACGATTACGCCATGGAACCCACACACAACAGATCACAGTTACATCCAGGGTTACGTTGCCGTCACAGCAAAAGTCCATGTAACTGCAGGCTCTCAGCGGTCTCTGATTTTCGCTATCAAAATGAAACTCCTCCACTCCTACATAGGTCGCAGTCTGCCGATATAAAATCAAACACAGACTGTTGGCTCTCAGCGGCACACACGACTTTCGCTATGTTATACCATAGGTCGCAGTCTACCGATATAAAATCAAACGTAGACCTTGGCTCTCAGCGACACACACGACTTTCGCTATGGTAACCTCTACTCATAATCCCCAGGAACTAGTTTTGTCCGGACTCCTCACAGGATCAACTTTAGAACCCCCCCTTGGGGCTCAAGGCAGAACCACCCGGTGGTACTCCTGAGAAGTTCATTTCAAGGGAGCGCCTTTTTCCCCAGAGCCATCATCAGAACATTTTATACTATACATATATAGTATCTTTAAATCATACACCTAGTATGATCTCATACAAAGCTCCTTTACTCAAAATCGATTATTCCAAAATCGATAATTCTCAAACTAGGCTTTCCAAATTCTCATATTGATTTTACCCAAAAATCAAAAGCCTTTTCCAAATCCAAAGGTTTCCAAAATCCTTTTTCTAAAATCCTCATATGATCCTTTATATATATTCAGATATATAAAATCTTTTAAAACTTTGGATCATTTCAAACTTGTATAAACTCCTTTTATACTTCAAACATTTCCAAAAACCCTTTTCCTTCTGGCAATAGATTCATCAAGGGGGTTTTATCTTATAAAAGAAAGATATTTACTTTGTTTACTCAAAATCAGATATTCAAATTTGATTACTCTTTTTAATATCATTTTCTTTCAAATCCGTACGATGTACACATATCATCCGTACGCTATACCAATCTGATCGCTCACTCGATCACACAATTTCACTTCCGAACTAGTATCGTCCACCCGACTTTCTAGTGCGGACACAGATCTGGTTTCTTGATCAGAAACCGACATTCTCCTTGCATAGTCATAACTATGATAGAGAACATCCAGAACCAATCAACAATCCATATCCAGGTTCGCCGTCGAAAATCGAGTGAAAAATCCCACTCGGATCGATATAATTATCTCGAAATTCTATGCTCGAATCCGGGTCAAATCATTATGTGAATAGAATAACATACGTACACCTTACGTATTTATGTTTATTGGTTATTAGCCAAATCAATTCCATTTCTATTCACATTTACTTTAATTTTCATTCACTAACTCACAATTAATTCAATCCATTTGGATTATCACCTCTATTCTTATCTCGATTGGGTAATTAATCAATAACAGTTTGAACTCCAACCAGTTTATTTAGAAAATAGCTTGAAAAATTTAAAAATTGATAAGTAGTTGGAAAATAATTACTCGTTTGTAAAATAGCTGTAAAATAGTTCAGTAATTTTAAAATAATTGGAAAATAATTAAATAGTCATAGGAATTTTAAATAATAGCAAAGTAGCTATAAAATAGTAATTAGTAGTTGAAAATAGTAATTAGTTTATAAAATAGTTAGAAAATTGTTAAACAGATTCGAAAATATAAGATGGTTTGGCTTTTAAAAGAAAATTTGTATATATAATAAATAGCTTGGAAAAATAGGTTTATATTAAATCAATTTATATTAAAAATAGTCCAGAGTCAAAACTGCTCTCTTCCCGATCTCCATTCTCATCAATTCAATTTAAATTTCCACTTTCATTTAAATTGACCCAATTCCAATTTAAATAACTTCAATTTCCATTGAAATCTATTTAACCCAATTCAAGTTGAATTCCTCAGTTTCTTACCAAAATTTAACTTTATTCAACCTTGATCTCAATTTCTACTAATTCAATTAAATTTCAATTGAACTAGTTCCAATTTCAATTTATTTCAACTCCCGTTTGAATTAATCCCAATTTCATACTCCATTTCCAAATCAAGTTGAATTATTCTTAATTTCCTCCCAAATTTAATTCAAATTCCATTTGAATTTAAAAATTATTCAACTCTATTTACAATTTCAGATTATTCAAATCAATCCAATTCAAATTTTCCATTTGAATCTTATACTCATACATCTTCAATCACCATTTCAATTAATTCAAATCAAATTCAATTTGAACCGACTTCAAGTTCCAGTTCACTATGAACCATCTCGAATTACATAAATTCGAGCAAATACTTCAATTGTTGATTTAATTCCTTTAAATCAATTTTCCTTTTATCCCAACAATGGATTACCATACTTCATTTCTCATTCATTTAAACAAATCCAATTCACATTTTAAAGATTATTAATAACAATAGGATGATATCATCTAATTCATCTTAAAACATCCATCTATTTACAATTTCCAGATCTCAAACCCATTTTGATATCACTCAAACTCCCAATCCAGATTAACCATTTAACTCCCCAATATAATTCCAATTCCATCTTGAAATTCCTAAATTATGTTGATCATTCCAACTTATTTAACTTTTCCCCAAGTTAAGCTCAATTCACTTAATCCAGTCAACCTTACCCAATTTGAATCTTCCATTTCAAATTTTAAACTTCTCATAAATAATCTTCCCACTTATTAAGTTCAAAAGTTCATCACTTTTGGATATCACATCTTATTCCAAATTTAAAACTCAATATTTAGAGTTTATTTCAAACCAACTTTGATATTATGTATATCCACATATATACATATTAACTTCTTTTACATACCAAATTATATTTTAAAGTTTTAAACCACCCTTGGTTTTTTTTAATTCAAAACAAATTTCTTTTAAATTTTCAAGCAACTCTTGTTTGAAATAGGACCATTTCATTCAATTGCATTAAATAATATTATTTATTGTTTCTTTAAATTAATTACGTCATTAATTAATTCCAATTGATCACATTCGGTAATTAATTTATTTCTTAATTACCTTCATTAAGTAATTGTCCTTTAAATTACTTACCTCTAGTTACTTCATTAAGTAACTTCCTCTTAATTTATCATTTCCAATTATTATCCACAAATTAATCTCATTAATAAAGTTTAATTAATTACATAAATTAATCGATTATCCTTATCCTGAAACCTTTCCCAAATTCAAGATTTAATTTCAGTTTGGTTGTATTTCAATTACTTCTTAATTTACTTCAATAATTTAATAACCAATTCCGTTATTAATTGTTAGAAAGTTATATTGCTTTATATATCCAAAATACAATCTTATATAAAATCTTTTAGAATCTTTATATAAGAAAATAACAAGTACGCTCTCTCATATATATATACTCAACTCATTCTAGGGTACCACTTACCCTATCCTTAATGAGTAATCCCACCAGAGCCAAGGTTCTCGCTTAACCTTCTGCTCTGATACCAAATGTAACGACCTAGAATTTCCAATCCCGAAAATTCTAGATAGTTAGAAAGAATAAGAAAGAGAAAGAAGAAGAAACAAGAACAAGTTACAGAAACCTCACATTCGTAGCGGATCAAAATATAATATCACATAATAATAACAGTTATACAAAGAGAAACTGTATCTATCAATTTTCATCGATATATCAGAGTTACAACAAGTTACACAATATTGGACAGATACAATTCAACATATCTCAGATATATAATATCATAGTGGAACTCTCCATACGTCCCTGCCATCCAGCTCGCCTTCTGAGCTCCAGAACGTCCTTACCTGAAAATCTGTAATATTCGGTCTGACCCGAGCATTACATCAAAGTAACACCCGGGTCAGGCTGGAAACCAGCGTGAGTAAACCCATCTATCATGAAATATGATAGTATACAACTTATATAAAACCCGGGGTAACTTATATCAATTTACAACTTCACAAGTGGATATAGACATTACTTATTTCACACCTTAATTCTAAACTTTAGAAATTTAGGCTAAATGATTTAATTCACTTAAATCATTCCGTTTCATCTTGTTGATTTCAAATATCAAATTACAAAGAAACGAAGTGGTTTCGGGTATTTACTAATACCCGAATCCGGTCTCTTCGAATCCAATATCATCTTAACCCAAGTTATTCAGGTGATTAAATTCATATATTGGATGTCACTTTTACATAGCAATAACACAAATAAATATCACCCATTTATCATTGGTGTAACCAATATCATATCAATAGAATGTCATAACATATCATCCAATAGATATCGTTTAATTCAGACATTCAACAACAATCATCCATAAGCAAGCATTATCAACTCATATCCTAATTAATCATCTAATCCTACTTAATCGACCATTAATTTACCACACCCATTTAATTAATGGTTAATTAATTAATTATCTCTTAATTATTAATTAATAAACCTAATTATCAATTATTAATTAAGAACTTAATTACAGTTTACTTACTCCTTAATCACCAGTTAATTAATCATTTGATTAATCCTTCATTAACTGTTAACCCGTCCTTAATTAACAGATAATCAATCCTTAATTACCATTTGATTAATCCTTAATCACATTTGATTAATCAATTAATTACCACTTAACAACTTCTTAATTAATCCTTAATTATGGATTAATTATTCTTTAATTATTAATTAATAAAACCTTAATTACTAATTAATAAAACTTAGTTACGAGTTAAGCACTTCTTAATTATTAGTTAAGTAACCTTTAATTACTTAATTAATTACTCATTAATTACTTAATTAGTAAATCTTAACGACTTGATTAAATTAAGTTTAGTTATACTTAATTACTTGATTAATGAATTCCTAATCATTAATTATTAATCTAGTTAATGATCTTTTAATTACAATTTAATAAATCTTTAACCCTTAAACATTTATTAATCAAGTAAATTATTTTCCCTTAATTAATTTCTTAATTAATCCTTTATAATTAAACTAATTAATTAAACTAAATTTCTTTAAATTAACTTAACCAAAATTAAGGTATAAAAACCATAATTAAGATAAAACATCATCTTATAAATGTTTTAATTACTCTTAACATATTTGCATCATTTACTTTATAACTATCTTTACTTAATTAAATTATTGATTAAGTTTTAAATTAAAACAATCATTTAGCTTGATAAATTAAAGTTATCAACACAACTTTAAATAACTTAAATATTTATCAATATAAAATTTAAAAAAAAAAACTAATTTCAATTTGAGATTAAAACTTGTCTTCATATAAGCTTTTAAAATTA
Source organism: Allium cepa (assembly GCA_030765085.1). Lineage (NCBI taxonomy): Eukaryota > Viridiplantae > Streptophyta > Magnoliopsida > Asparagales > Amaryllidaceae > Allium > Allium cepa. The sequence goes on from CM060929.1 coordinate 441,714,101, forward strand.
CTTTCAAAACTCTTTTCCAAAATCATTTTAAATTTTCTTAACAAACTTCAAAACTTCTTAAAATAAGTTTAAGAAAACATTTATTAAAACATCAAGTAATTTATATAAAGTTTAAACTAATTTAAATTTTTAAATTTCAAAAAAAATCAAGTTTTAAACCCCTTTTAAAACCTTAACTACTGTTACACTTAAGCTGCTTCGGGTCAAACCCTTTGCTTACTCGGGTCATACCCGAGTCCCTCCTTCCCATCTTTTCCTTTTTAAAAACCTGGATAAATTCAAGTATTCAAAACTACAGGCAAACCCAACCCAATATACTCGAGAACAACTCGAGTTTTCCATGCCAAAACTCGAACGCAACTTCGAGCGATCACAGCCAAACCCCTCTGACACACGCCTGCCATCACGTGCACATGCACCACCACCGTAAGTTGCTCCGACCAACGACGTACCCTCCGTCACATCACTCTACACTGCTACAACCCATAACGGTCATCCAAACAAACTCATAGTCTCTCGAACAAATTCGAGCTTCCCAGATGGACTGGAATCCACAAACACCTCTAGCAAACCTCCTCGACCATAAAATTCCAATCACCAGAGGTTAAGGAACCTCGTTCCCAGCTTCGCCAATCTTCTACATCAACAATGCCACTGGTCCTATGCAACTCGAATCACTAGAATTGTCGTGGTGATTCTTCTTCCACCCAAGACACAAACTAGGGTTAAAAACAAATTTCGATCACCGCCAACGCCACAGCCCTCTATAGCCTCAACCACTATTTTTCCCTGAACCACCATGGCCTCCTCCACCTCCAGTAACAACTCCGATCAACCAAATTGCTTCATCATCCAAAAATCACTCAAAATCAATTTTCCAGAAAAACCTAAATTCTTTATTCAATTCCATTTTTAAAAATCCGGGTTTTTGTGTTAAAAATCATAATTTGGAATGATGATTCAATACCTAAACATGATTCAATAAAATTCAAAATTTTATTTATTTCATTTTATAAGTTTTCACTGCATATTTAGCTTACAGGCAAATTCTAAACTTAATTTGTTTAAACATAATTTCATAAGATAGATGAGTTTAAAACTTTAACTAGTTTATTTGAAACCAAAGCTTCAAAGTGTTTAGATAGTAATTTTTTTTTAAATTTTGATATTTCTTTGCAATCAGGTAAGAACGGAGAAGCTCATATTTCTGGCATGCAGTTTCAAATATATCCATACCTACAAATTTATATACAAAGATCTACATATGCAGGAATCATTTTCAATTCTTGCACCTCATATTTCTTTACACTTTTAAATTTTGTTGTTTAAACAAATTTTATTTAAACATCTCAACGTAAAACTAGCCGGAGAAGTAACTCACTGGTTTTGGAATTTTTTTTCACCCTGTAGTTCAAAACAGGAAGAAACTGACATGCACACACACATTATCACATTCATATATGTATATGCAGTAATACCACAAAAAAATAACATCATTAGCACAGCAATTACTTAAGCAACCATATTAACCTACTTAAGATACAAATTAGATGTTTACTCACAATTTAAATAGGTAGATCCTTGATAACAGAAAGCTTTAAACTGCATTAGTTTGAAACTGAAATGCTTGCTTGAAAACTTGAAAACCATTGCCTCTGGCTTTAGAAACTTAGCTTTGATATACGCCAGGTTTATTTGCATGCATTTTTGAAAGTGATTACAGGTTTGCCTAAGTATTAGATTTGCTCAGGTTGAAAACTTGATGTTGCTATTTGATTTATCCTCTACTCTTTTTTTTTTCAGTTTTCAATTTTCTCTTTTTTTTTTCTTTTTCTTTCATAATGAAGATAAAGAGGTAAAAGTGAGAAAGGGTGGAGATGTAAGTATTTTAATTATCCTTTATTTTCTTATTCTCTAAAACATGACACTTGTTGTTTAGCTAGCCATTCAATTTACAAATGTTAATATATGATCCAATTTTCTTACACTTGTCTTTTATTTTCATGCACTAATTAAATTTTTAAATGTTAATAAAAGATTTTATATTTACCTTATGTTTTAAAATATTACACATGCTTTAAATTTATGCTAAGACTTTTTATATGTGAAAATAAGTATGTATAAATGATTTTAATATGTTTTTGATAAAATTTTATACTACATTCATTATTTTGCTTTGTATATATCATATGGTTTCTTTATGTTTTATTTCTAAGTTTATTAATATATGTGCATTAAAGCATTTTATTAAACCTTGTTTTCATATTTATATTTTTAGTCTCAAAATAAAATTTCCAAATCACAATATATACATATGTATATTATAAATTTTAAAACACATTTTCTACTTAAGTTTACACATGTTATAAGAAGACTTAAGATAATAACACTTATCTCTTTAAGTATTTTATTTAAATTGTAAAAGTAAAAAAAATGCTTTTAATTTATAAATTTATAATACTTATCTATATATGAAAATAGCTTAAAGGAATAAAATCAATTGTATTTTCATTTATTAAATTCAGTTAATCTATAAATTACAGGATTCTAAAAATCCGGGTTATTACAAAACCATTCTTGCCGAACCATGCCTAAATGCCAAACATGTTGACCGCATCAAACCCATATGCTACCAGGCTCCTCTTGGTCAGAACCTTGTCTAGTGCGAGTAATAATAATATCTTCAACTGTCGTTTTGTAGCCGGGCCAAGGTGTCGGTTAACAGGGGTCAGAATAACGTTTTTGTAACTAGAAAATTACACACTTGACCTATAACATTAATTTTGGCCAACTTGTTTCCATTAAAGTGTTATGTTTATTATTTATGGCCAATCCGTTAAATCCTATATGCCCCTATGTTATGTCTAACCTCCTTCGAGTTATAACTATATATGTGTCTATATACATATACATCTAAACATATACTACCCGAAAACCCCAACCACTTAATACTTCTTAAAAGGGAAGAAAGAAGACCCAATGTCCATTTAATACCCCAATTCCCGAAGCGAACCCTCTACAACGTAAATGCTAGTCAATTAGTCCTAGCAACAAAAACCGTTGACCCCTATATTCGGCTTTATAATTTATAATTTAATTGTCATACTACTAATGCATCTCAAAAACTCATCTAAGGTTAACTGGCCCACCTCGGACAAACAAACATTTAGCCAACTAACTTTGAGATCTGCGCATATCCCATACAAATTCTACACTATAGAAAGCGAAATCCATCAGGGAATAACCCAAACTACGGACTGCTTGAAACCATTAGTGGTCATATCCTATATACCAGTCCTACTACAAAATACCAATCCAACAAAAAACTAACATAGACCACCGAACTTCCACAGCTGTCATCCCATTTAAACTAACCTAATGTAAGTCGGAGAAATTGCTCTTTTCACTTACTTAATACCACTTATTAGAAATGAAGTAGACCCCATCCTTAAACGTAATGGGCCATTTAATACTTCAAATCCAAGATGAACCCTTGGTACATTTTCTCTTACCTATCCACAATGCATATCCCTTCCCTATAGGACTTATGGGTAAAGATGTCCCATGTCAGTGGTAAGTATGCACAACTGCCTGTAGCCTTTTAGTGAAGGGCAGACTTCTATTGTGTAACTCCATTGACCTCGCGTTCCAACCCACTAAACCCAACCAACCACTTTAGCTTAAATGTTGAGGTAGACCTACAAATTCATGCTTGTTCTAATCATATAATTAAGGCTATATAATTTACCGCTACGAAAATTATATTGCCTTCTAGAATTTAATTTCTAACATATACGCTTATTTATTGTATCCCATAGGTGTCAATTATCCGTAATAAATGGTCATTATTATTTTAGTTCAAAACCTCTAATAACGTTTAATTATCTATTATAATTCAACGTATTATGCCTATTTTATTTTCCCATAAATGTTATATTAAATTCTTTAATCGGTTATATTAACCGCATTTATGTCCCCATTAACCTTTTGTATCTCCCTATTAACTGCACATTTATTTCCCTATTAATTTTGGAATTACTATATCTTTTCTATCTTCACCCCTAAGTCCTATAATTTAATACGCTAGTAATGACTAATACAAATATCGTTCTAAATTACGGTATATTTTTTTAGTCGGTGAGCACAGTAATACATGCACACATACATGTTCCTATTTCTAACTATTAATTCCTAAACCGGAACATTCATTTCCACGTTTTAATATATCAGAGCTATCCCTTCTAAAAGGATTACCGTTATAAATTTCCATAAATTACCCAAAATGAGACTTTTATTCCGTTTAAAATTACAAGGAATTATATCTTTTCTTTTATTGAAATAAATAGTGCAGATTACAAAGAAGAATATCCATATTTTACATATCTCTTTCCATTTTGGTATATTCCTTATTAATTCAAAAGATGCACATTTTTATACATAATTTTTGGAATTGGATAATTTATGGAAATTATATAGAAATAGATAGAATAAATTACACCCCGCTTCCAATAAAATAAAACATAAAAACTCACATTTTAAGTCAAATCAAGACTATCTAAACTAATACTAACATTTTACAGCTTAACTGTAAGTCTAGATTAAAATCTACAACTTTATCAACATTCAGCTTTAACAAATTTAGGGATTGATTTTCAAATTTTCAGATTAGGGTGTAAATAACATTTCTGTTCCAATTACCTATTTTACAGAATAAATAGATGATATTTCATCTTCCCAGGCCTACAACTCCTGGCATATGCATAATATTTAAATAAAACTCAACGATATAAATTTCAACGTTATAAATAAATTATATAAATTTCCACTCACCTTTCTAGCTTTTCAAATCTTCCAGATCTGAATTCATCTCTTTACTTGATTCCTTTTCCATTCTAATCCAAAAGAATATGAATAACAAGGTATATACATACTATTAGAATTACAGATTTAAGAAGAGATTCAAAATTAAAGAGAATATAAACTTATAATAATGAAATTGACTTTTTTTCTATAGTATTGATTCGCTTCTTCTCTTCTTATCTTTAGTATCTAGCCTTCTCCAATTATATATATATATATATATATATATATATAATGTATTGCATTTTTTGGAAATAATAGAGAAGGGAAAATGGAAGAGCTTCGATGCTTTGGTTAGAAAATATGAGAAGAGAAGTGAGGGATTTGGCCTATAATTATAGGCGCTCGAATAAATCATATTCGTTAGATTAAAATTACTAAATCTAGGTCGTTTGCCAAGGTTTAAACTCTAGTCGCCACTACCAGACCAGTCGATCGCTCCCATATAGGCTATCGACCACAGCGGTCAACATGCCCAAGGAGATCGACCGATGGGGGCATTTAATATTATTTATTTCGTGGTTTCATTTTTAATTATTTTTGTTCTGAAAACTTCAAACGCTGATAACTTCTTCGTTTGAGCTCCGATTGCAAAACTCCAAAAATGAAAGTTGCATATAAAATCGCACGAACGGAATGGTGCAAGTTTCGTGGCCAAATTCTATCATTTGTTCAAATTCCATTTTTGGTTCCTTATTAATTATTTATTAATTATTACTAATTTTAAGAGGTACTACACTCTCCACTATTATATGCATAACGGTACCCTCGTGAAACCATAATGTTAGAACCGATCCGTTTTGCAGCACGTGAAATGAGTAAATTTCAAAAAATATTCATATTTTGGATCTTAATAGGCCAATGAGATCTACTAACTAGCACTAGATCTAATATAATTAATGAATAAAATCATATTTAATTTAAAAATCATTTTATATTATTAATTAATTGAATTTAACTAAATGTTTATTTTAATATACCGTGTATATATTCAATGATATAACAATGTAAAGAAAACATGTGTATAACTATATGTATTGGGATTTATATCTGCTGCATACACACACACACTGATATATATATATATATATATATATATATATATATATATATATCATACTTACATACGCATGTGAAAATTAACATGCATATTGGGAAAATAAAAGCTAAGTATACACACAAACAGTGATTCGTGTATATGGTTTGTATACACATATTAATAGTATCATATACATATGATTAAGGCATTTATACATATGCGTGTGTGTAGTCATCTATTTGTATATGAACATAGTTTGAAATTAAAACCATAAGTATGAAACTAAATATATTAGACATAATTGAAGATTTGGCGACTGAGCAAAAATGGAAAGCAAATTATAAAATTAGACGTCTTAGGTATGTATGAAGCTTTGGTGATTGAATAAAAGGATATAAAATAGAAAATCACCTTTCTCACATAAAGTTTCTTAGTCAAACAAGATCTAATCTTTAGGTGAAAAGGACATATAATTCTAAATATCTACAAACAAAATTTGTTTAATATTGAATGTTCATTTCAAAATATTGTACGAAAAATAGAAATCAAATCACCATTCAAACAATAATACAATTGAAAATATTCAAACAAATGAAATATAATATCAAAATTCATATTCAACTTCAACTGTTATTAAATATATATCGAATAGTAAATGAATTTCAAATATAATAAAATACTAAATAAACAAAAAATGTTTTAGATCTGAATATGTGAATAATATTGATTGCAATATAACTTTGAATAACGTACTATAGTAAGCATATGCAAATATCTACGAGTACCATATATATATAAATATATATAATTAAGGAAAAAATCTTTTTAAATCAGATCTAGGTAATTTTGAGTCTAATTTATAAAATCAAATTCAAAAACAAAGTTACTGATACAAGTTTATAACATTGTTCATTCATAATCTACATAATTTACAATTTAGAAGGCATCAGACGTTACAAACAATCTCAATAAATTAAAATTTTCAAAAATATACATTTTAACAGTAGATATATAAATTCGGGCAGGTGACTTATTGAAATTTAGAGAAGATAATTTACCTTTGTTAGATCTAGCCCTTTATGACACACTGACATGCAACCTCCTCCTTAGATTCTTTAAGTCAACACCCAATTTTGTTGGAATTGGATGAACCATGTACCTTTTAATTTTATTTGATGTTCTTATTTTGTTGTAGTACTAATTTTGGCTAAATATGACTATAGGGTAGCATCCATGGATAGAGGAATGAAGGAAAATGAAAAATTAATGTAAGAAATTAAATCACAAGATTTTGCTTTAATTGGGAGAATAAAACTTTCCAATTCTCTTTATTAAAACTTCTTCCTTTTAATTTCTATTTAATTTTCAGTCAAGCCACCCTTTCCTCTCTTTAGTCTGGCTGGCCAAATCTTTTCCCATATGGGGCAAAATTTTCTAAAAGCCCATTCAAGTAATTATCACAATATAAAGCATGCTTAAATTTATACTGATATTATATATCGATACACGCGTACATTACTTACATATAAATGTATATATTCAAATAATTATTAGTAACACCCAAGAAATCAATTAAATTAATTATTATTATTTATTAAATATTAAATAATTTATAACTAATTAAATCGCTTTATTTTTCGACGAATTGACAAATACAGTTGAGATTCGGAGGTGCGAATTCAGTCAATGATTAATATTAAACAATTAGAATTTTAATGTTCACACATCACCCTATAGAACTACAATTCTCATTCTTGATGATGACAACTCCATACTAGAGATTAAAATACACTTGTCAAAGAAGTTTTACTATAAGCTGCAAGAAGATGAAAATAAATCACACTCAAACTTCAAAGATCATCAATTAGCAAATATTTGAAGTTCTCTTGAAGATTATATTTATGAATTATTTTTTCTTAGATGTACTTTTATAAAACTCTACTCAAAGAATTTTAAAAGAAAATTTCATAACACACACACACACAAATATATATATCCGTATGTGTGTCTGTGTGTGTATTTTTTTAAGGGTTAATGGAATATGAATCAGAAGTGCCCACTGATGGACCGGTGAAGCACACTTCGATTCAAAATTCCAAAAATGAATTATCACAACTCTTCACTCTAATAGATGCAATTCTTCTTGCTTCTTCAGTCATGACCTTCTTTAATGAATAGAAGTCATACCCATTTATTGAATCTATTTAACTCTATAAATAAGTATGATTTCAACAAGTTTAATCATGTATTTACTCTCTAATTTCTATCCTAAATTCTGAAAATCTCTGTTCTACTCAACATTCTTAAATCAACAACTATTCCTTGTTAATATTAAATTCTTTGATTTTCTTAAATCATAAACTCCTGTCCATTTAATTACAAAATAGTTCTTGTAAGTTATGGGAGCTTGTACTATATTGGGTGAATCAATGTATCAAAGACACGACTACTGCCAAAGTCTGTATTCAACTAAGATAGTGTAAAAAGACCTATCCAACGGTGCATGCAAATGTAAATGCCCATTCTTCTAGGCAGAGCGAGGGTGTTAGCGAGTAAAAGCCAAAATCACCATTCATTTTCAAAACCAACATCTAAACCAAACCCACTTAATCCTAACCCTAAACCCACTTCTACAAGCCAAAATATATTCCCTAAAGTTGAATAAAATTCATCTTAATGCTAGTTAGAGCAAGAGCTATAAACCCAATTCACCTTGAAGCTTGATTTGAAAAGGAGATATTTATCAAAGTTTTCAAGAGAAGTAAAAAAGTGGTATTTCTTGATTTTAGAGAATTTATTTTAGCTTGTATAAATGAAATATAACTACCCGTTCTGTGGCAACTTAATTTTTTACCACTGAATGACAGTGACCTAACTTAGGATCCACAAAATAGGCTGCACGGTGTTAATTTAAAGTTTTTTTATTGGTCTTATTTAATTTATCTATGGTGTAACAAGAGTATCTCACACGGGTGACAATATATAACATAAAAAGATACATAATAAAAATATGATATACATATATAAGATATAACAATGTGGAAACATCTAATAAAAGTAGCACCTGTTAGAATACATCGACTCCATACATACGGAGTGCTGAATATAGTATCTGATAATACATGGTTCTTACATATAAATTGAAATTTGTCATGTACTACAAAATATACATCTAAGTGTATAACAAAATACCATCATCCTGCTCTGATCCAAACTAATGTGATCCCATACTATCCTCAAAAGCTACCACCGTTTAGCCTACTCAATTGAGTACCCAAAAGTTGTCATAAAATAAACAGAGAAACAACGTGGGTCAAACCTAAAGCCTAATATGATGGGAAAACTCAAAATAATGTATATGAAATCAATATATAAATGAATGAATATAGTAGAGGTAAGGGTATATTATTAATCATATACCTTAACCTACTGCTCACCTGCATTCAACGAGTCAATACAACTAATATAACGTGATTGGCACATAACAACATATTATGGTAAAGATACTCCAATATACAAATGCAGGTGATATAATTATCATAATATAAGTCTTCAACACAATAATGTGCATCAGATAGTGTGTATGATTATTGCCATGATTGTTAATGAGTGGAGTATACAGTGGACATATATCGTAATCCAATGATTCCCATCGAGGGTCCAAATTGAATAGAGTCGGTAACTAAATGTACCATAGATCCCGAGCCACATCTGAATGATGGGTCTTGTGTAGACCTCATCGTACCTCTATAACGAGCTTTGAAAAAATATGCCCTACTCTATTCACTTGAAACCTGTATGGATCTCACTGTACCGCTATAATGAGCTTTGGTGATATTTTATTCACTCATAGATGATCATCATTATCTTCCCATTCTTAGTCCTTAATGGATCTCTTAATAAATTCTTGTTACGTCTCAACGAAAGAGACTACGAGCGTTTTACATATAATATGCCATCGGGAGCCACAAAGGAATACCGAAGCCATATAACATCATGTAGCGTATATGTGTACCACACTTGTACCCTTACACGTAGTGCACATGTGTACCCTAACAACATGATTCAACTTCATCATCATGTCACCGAACTACCATGCCAAGGCAACTTAAGATCAACATTAAGAATGCCCCAAAGTCTGTGACGGTCTGGATTTTCGATGCTTGAAAATCGACATCAATACGGTCACTGTATCACATACCAAGTAATCGAGTGCCAGAAATACCAGACCATTAGAGAAAATAAGAAAGAGGTAGATGAAGAAAATTGAAATAACAACATTGAATCTCACAATCGCAGCGAAACAATATATATAGATAATAACATGTCTTTATACAAAAGAAACTATAACTATTATTTACATGTTACATCATCAGAGTACAACACATCAATAATATAATACCGAACAGTTATAATAACTTGTCCTCTCAAATGTTGAATATAGCCTACAATACAAAGCGGAATAAAACCCAAGTACGTGTGATACATCTTTGTCATCCAGCTCGTCTCTTGAGCTCTGTAGCATCCTACCATGTATCTGTAATACTCGGTCTGACCCAAGCATTATAATAAAATAACACCCGAGTCGGTTTGGAAAACCAGCATGATAAAAACACACCCAATTTGAATTATTGAAGTTATCAAAATCATTTGAAAACCAAAGGTATCGCGTAAGACCATGCCTGTCAGGACCCGATTCTTCGACTCCCGAATATCGACATCAATACGTCCACTGTATCGAATGCCAATCAGTCGGATGCCGGAAAACCGAACACTGAGGGTTAAAGAAGAAGAAAGAGGTAGAAGAAGAGAGAAAAGATAGAGAATAGAACGGAAAGAAATAACAGAACAACATCAGAATCTCACAATTCGCAGCGGAACAACATATAATAGATAAATGAATAATCTTTAAACAAAGAACTATATCAGTTATTACATCACATCACATTACATTTCATTACATCAGAGTGTACAACAACAAACAACATCAAACAGCGGAAAAGAAATACTATATACTAGTAAATACGCCATGCCATCCAACTTGCCTCCAGCAACTCCTGAATTCCAGAATATCCTGATAAACCTTAACTCTTGACTGCCTGTGTGGAAATTGGTGGGCACCCAGAGTTTAGGAAGGAAAACAATAAACTCCGAGTCAGTCATGTGACTGGTGCGAGAACTCAAAATAGTTTATTTATCTTAAAAATCAAAATAGAGGAATATTTTTTTAAAGTCAATTCGCAATGCTTTTAACAATGAGACTACCATAAGACCTCCCGCCACACACACAATGCAAACGCAGACTTGGAGGAGATTTCTTCTTATGTTAGTCAAAGATGCTTGATACGTATTAAAAAGAAACATTTGATATTATTACTAGTGCATAATGTAGGAAACATTTCGAAAGTAGAATATAAATCTTAGCCAGCATAGGTACCATTATAGTATGCTTACTATAGCTACCATATTAAATGGCAGGTTCTACAACTAAAACCGTACAAGTCTCGTATTGTTTCTTTGGATTTCCAACAAATGGTCAGGCCAAGGAACTTCCCATTGCCACATGAGAACGCCTCTGGAAGGACGTCCCCGAGAACCAAACCGGATCTCTGCCAACACAAGGCCGGGTTACCCCTAACTGGGTAACAACTGACACGAGTATGCCATCCCCCGGTCCTTTGTGTAACATACGCGATTTTTCGTTGCCGAAAAACCGAATAGTTAGGGTTTTAAAAAGAATTTAAGAAAAGAAAAAGAGAGAAGAAGAGATAAGAAGGTAGAAAATAGGGGGAAGGAAATAGAGAAAACATAGAGAAAAGAAAATGGAAAATAGAAAATAGAACGGAACAGAAAACAACAGAACAACATCAGAATCTCACAATTCGCAGCGGAACAACATATAATAATAAATGAATAATCTTTAAACAAAGAACTATATCAGTTATTACATTACATTACATTTCATTACATCATATCATCAGAGTGTACAACAACAACAAACATCAAACAGCGGAAAAGAAATACTATATACTAGTAATACGCCATGCCATCCAGCTTGCCTCCAGCAACTCCAGAATATCCAGAATATCCTGATAAACCTTAACTCTTGACTGCCCGTGTGGAAATTGGTGGGCACCCAGAGTTTAGGAAGGAAAACAATAAACTCCGAGTCATTCATGTGACTGGTGTGAGAACTCAAAACAGTTTATTTATCTTTAAAATCAAAATAGAGGAATATTTTTAAAGTCAATTCGCAATGCTTTTAAAAATGAGACTACCATAAGACCTCCTGCCACACACACAATGCAACCGCAGACTTGGAGGAGATTTCTTCTTATGTTAGTCAAAGATGCTTGATACGCATTAAAAAGAAACATTCGATATTATTACTAGTGCATAGTGTAGAACAAATCATTTCGAAAGTAGAATATAAATCTTAGCCAGCATAGGTACCATTATAGTATGCTTACTATAGCTACCATATTAAATGGCAGGTTCTACAACTAAAACCGTACAAGTCTCCTATTGTTTCTTTGGATTTCCAACGAATGATCAGGCCAAGGAACTTCCCATTGCCACATGCAAACGCCTCTGGATGGACGCCCCGAGAACCACCGTTCTCTGCTAAACAAAGCCGGGAATCCCTTTTCCCAAGGAATATTACAAACCCTCAGATATGCCACCCCCGGTCCTTTGGGACCTTTAAACGAGAGCGCTCTCTAACCAACATCACACCATAATAATAAGTGTTTCAACATGAGTAAGTATCTGGGCTCCATACCATGATACTACCCTTTTCCAGAAGGAATGGTCATACCCTAGGGAAGTTATCCCTGAAAACCTTGCCGCACAATTCCTGTTTCGACCATTACCGGTTTGTGAGGCTCGACGAAGTCACATCCACAAAAACACACTTTATACAAAAGCCGTGCTTTGGGTCAACAAATGATCATAGAAATGGTCACCAAGATAGACGATCAAACAAATGATCCTATCACAAATAATCAACACAATGATCATTTACAGCAACACTCAGCATGTCACATTACCAAATTGGGAATATATCGCTGATAACATTCAACTACATAACCTCTGAGCTCGTACGTCTCAGAGAAGGGTGTTAAGCTAAAAGAATAAATTCTCCGCCACCAACAGAAATATATTTGAAAGAAATCGGCTTTATATCTCAATTTGTAATGTCAGACATACAATCCATACAAGTCTGTTCCGGGCTCGAACAAAACCGAAGGCACTTACAAAGAAGTCCTTGCAATCCGGATAATCTCTAATCACGTCCGGACTTCCCATCATATAGGGAGTCTCTATACCGTAGCTACTCGGTGCAAAGACAATCGACGAGTTGTCCTTTCGCTTTCAAAAAGATCCGGTCTTCAACACCGGTCTTCAAATGCAATTCATAACGACGTATCACATATTTGGAATGGGTTATACGACCCCATGGTCCTTTCCCGGTTAACCCGAATAGTGAGCGCTTATTCAAAAATAAGTGTGGCGTTCAAATTCAAACAAATCACATCAAATACCCATTCAAAGGGAAATATTGATAGTCGGTTATTGAACTATCAATGGATATGCACACATCACCAGTTTCCAAATAATTTTCCAAATTATTTATTTTCCAAAATATCTTCACAAGATATATTATTTTCACACTTTAAAAATAAATCAACATTTATTTTTAAACCCAATTTCCAATTTCATTTATAAACTCCATATTGAATTTATATTTCAAAATATCTATGAATATATGATTTCAATTATTCATTTTCAATTTATCTTCAAAAAGATAAATTCTCTAATATTCACTTTATATTGGAAAACATTTCCATACTTATTTATTCATAAGTAATTCACATATTTTATTTATTTTCGACACTTAGAAAATATTCAATACACTTAAATCGATATTAAGTATATATTTCATTCTTTAAGGAAATCATTCTTTTAAACATATTTATTTGGGCCAAAACGAATGTTGTGTAAAACATCGTTACGACGACTCAAAAATCACTAGTATAGGGATTTGAAATTAAAAATAGATATATAAATCCCAATACTATACAAAACATTTCCTTTCGGAAATCATTTACTATAACAACAGTGTTATAGTCCACTATTTCCTTTTATTTCTCGAGAACGTCTATTTCAACAATAAATGTTGAAATCTATGGTTTCGAATCTTAACATATTTAAATCATCGTTAGATCGTTTTAATTCAATTTAAACATCTCATTCAAAACAATTTTCTTTAACCTATTATTCACTATTCAAAAACGTGAATAAACTTACGTTAACAATTTTCATCCCTTTTATACATTTTATTTTAAAGGATTATTCACAGCTAAAAACGTGAATATAACTCCATTAATAGGTTTCAACAATTAACTTATCAAAATAAGTCGTTTGCGAATTTATAAAACAACGTTTATAAATTCCATTTCTATTTATTTTATAAAAACTTCCTTTTATAAGTTCCTTTATTAACCTATTCGATTTATAACTCAATTATAAAACAAAGGTTCATATTATAAGTGAAATACTTATAATTTATTTGTTTGCAAAATCGTTCCTTTGAACTTCATAATTATAAATCTTATAACTTATAAGATTCAATTATTCATCCAAATATATTCTTTAATAATTTCACAAAATTTATAAATCCTACTATTTATAAATTTCATTTATAACTTCACCATTTATAATTTTATGAATTCCATTCATTTACAAAATTCATTTTCACTTCATTCAAACACTTATAAAAACTCGTTTTATAATGTCAATATTTCAATTTATAAATATCCATTTATAAATCTCTTAATATAAATCAATTTATATTATTCTTTAAAACGTCTTTAATCTCCTTTATTATTTCACCATTTTGATTCATAAAATAATTAAATTTTATAAATCCTATATTTAAACTTTTCACAATAAATTCTAAAATCCCGATTAAACTCTTTTTATAAAGTTATTAACCCATATTTTCAAAAATCAACCTTTAACTATATTTCTCAAAAATATAATTTTTATAACATTAAAATTATATAACGTTTATTTATTTAAAATGGATCAATTCCGAAAATCTTTTATAACGTATACTTTTAAAAAAAATCACTTTGAAATCCTTTTAAAATTCCAAAATTTGGTCCAATGATGCTACATACCAAATAGCCAATCACGACAACAACGATATCATATATCGATATGATAATCCATCAAATATCAAAATATCTGAAATCAAATAAATACTGTTGAGGAATCCAGTTGGATCCCTCCAACCTGTTTTCCTGCATCCACAAACATTAGCACAATACCAATTTCGCTCCACTACGAAATTATCGCGGTATATGGGATTTAAAATATTATCCGCTTAATAGACGGCGCAATAGGGTCTCATC
Organism: Allium cepa; assembly: GCA_030765085.1. Lineage (NCBI taxonomy): Eukaryota > Viridiplantae > Streptophyta > Magnoliopsida > Asparagales > Amaryllidaceae > Allium > Allium cepa. The sequence continues at coordinate 441,729,419 of CM060929.1, forward strand.
CGCTAAACAAAAAATGCGGGAAATCAATAACTCCAATATATACATATGCCTATATATATATATATATATATATTGCTATTATATATAATACCAATTTCACTGTTTATGAAATATTCGCGGTATATGTTTTTAATAAATAACATCCGCTTACTAACGGCGTATAATGTCTATTTTAACAATCAATAGATAACAATCATCATTCAAACATGCATTCAAATATTTTAAATCTAACTATTTAAAATAAAATCGAAACTGATTCGATTGAGTGAGAAGTTCTCACCTTGATTTCAATTTCGTTTTAGCGATTTATTTCGAATAAAATTAAACGGACGTTTAATTTTACCCAAAATTCTCACTAACTCCAAACGACTCCAATCCAACTCCATCGTGTAGTGCTCGTCCATACGATTCCAACGCAACTGGTTTCGCGCGTTTTCGACCTCGTATGAAAAAGTTATGAATATTTGAAGTTTGTACACGATTTTTATATAACTAAATTTACAACTTTTAAATTAATTTCAGACCTAAATTCATCTAAGCCGTCCATCCACTTTCTCCCTTCAGATCCGTGTGCAGCCCCCCCCCCCCCTTCTCCCTCTCTTCGTTTACGCGTTTGGCTACAGGTAATAGCCGAACCCAATACCTAAATTAGGGTTAATTCTTGCCTCCTCCACGCTCGACGATAACTTGATCAGGAAGCGCCAAATCGAAGAGCACCTCCCACTCCATGCTCGGCCCAAACCTCTCCAAACTCGGCCACCCCCTCACGCTCGAAATGCGTGCGCAACTGCAGGTCTTCGAGCCTACTTTGCCGCTGATTCGTGAAGCTATTCGCGATCTTGACCGTTGATATGATAGATCTTGACGTCCTCTACGAGTTTGTAGTTGAACACGAAGCTCGAAAGTGAATGGATCGAGAGATAATCGAGGAAGAAAGCATGAAGTTTCTGGCCGTTCGTTTGAGGGGTGGCGGCTGCGTTTTTTGATTAGGGTTTTGTAAATTTTTTTTTTTTATTTCTAGAGTGAAGGGCTATTTATAGAAAAAAATCGAACACTATTCATCCGGAAATTCCGAACTCCGATTCACGCGCCGTAACCAGCGTTTCTAGGGTTTACCCCGTGTTCCGGACACAATGGAACAGGTTTCGAAAGCTAATTTGGACATATGTGCGAGTTATGGCTATAAACGTTCAATTTAAATTAAACCGATTTAAATCGATTTTCTAGGCGTTTTAATTCGTACCGGACAAACGGTAAATCCAATTGATACGAAATTTGAAACCTTACAATAATATCACATTACGGATCCGATGAAACTAGTTTCGTCGAAATCCGAGACTTTTTGAAAAATGGCTATTTTAACTCGCCAAATTAAAATTAAAAATAATTCGATGCGTTTCGAGCTGCCACGCTCAAACGATAACTCCGATTGACACGAAAATTGAAATCCGATAATAACTAACTATTACGGATCCAATGGAACTGGTTTCGTTCAATTCTGAGACTGTTCAAAAATTGACTATTTTCACTAGTCGACTTAAATATTAAAATATTCAATTTTCACAAATTAACTTTTAATTCGATTTTAAAAGTTCTAAAATATCGTTCTAACTTCAACATGATAAAATAAAATTTTACAAATCATTTTCAATCATATTTAACCCAATTTTCAATTATTTCCATAATTTAACATATTAAATTATCGATTTAAAAATCCAATTAAATTCAATAATTCAAATTAAATTTATTTGACTTATAAATTTCACTTATTAATATTTAAAATAAATTAAATATTCAAATTTTAATTACTAAAAATTCTGGGTCGTTACAATCTTCCCCCCTTAAAAGAATTTCGTCCTCGAAATTAACAAGTAAGAAAAATTACAGAATTTATTAACTTTCCAAAATTCATAGTTAAACTTCTTACAATAACTTTACTAAGTTTTCAAATCATACTTAGTTATCTTTTCAAAACAACTACTGTCGTTTAACTTTCAATTCCAAGTCCAAAATTTAAGTTTTTCAAAATTTTCCAATTTTCTCTAATTTTTTTCTAACGCCTTAAATTTCCGGAAAAATTCGCCATAGTCTCCTTTGCGCGGCTCGATCCAAAAAAAAAATGACAGTATATATATCACAAATATACATCTCATCAAGTAATGAGGCATCCCGAAGGGAAAAAAGTATAAAAGTACTGTATTTAATCCGAGATATATACCTTATATTTTATTAGCAAGCATATACGGCTAATATAGCGCGAAAGCGAGCTCCAAATGCGAAGCAAACGCGATCCGCACCTACTAAACACTCAACAAACAACATGAGAACATGCATATATGAAAATAGTATCAATACACAACATATAGCAACATAATAACTATATATGTCAACATAGCAAATGCAAACAAACAACAAATGCAAACATCAACCAACTATCATCCATAACCAAATCAATATTCATTTATATTCTCATTAATATTTAATGAATCAGGTTTTCAATTTAATCACATTCGATTCATTAACAGTGGATGTTTTTTTACTAACATTCATTCCCAATTAGTTTATATTCACTAATTCATACTCAAGTTGGTTCACTTCCAATTCAAATTCAATTTTATTCAAGATTTATTTAACTTCAAATTGAATTTCAATTACTTTAACTTCCAATTTCATTAATACTTAATGAATTATATACAATCAATTAACAATCATATAACAACGAAAGTATATTAATTACAACCAAATTCCTTTGCTTTCAATTGGTTTAATTAATTGATTTTTTTTATTCAACTATTCAACTTCCAATAACATAAGATTTTAATGAATTAACACTTACATTCATTATTTCATTCCAATTTATTTACATTCAATTGATTAACATTCAATCCATTAATTCAATTCAATTTCTAAAGTTGAATTTCATTTATAAAACTCAAGTTCACATCCACCACTTAACTTTATTAATTTACTTTGATACTAATATCAACTTCATTCAACATCTCCGAAGTTATATTCTATTTAACTTTAAATTCACTTTTTATTTACAACTCATATTCATAAATATATTCATATAGTTTCACTTCTTATATATATAAGTTTATTTCACAATTGTAAGTTACTTTAATTATAACTCAATTCTTATAATTCATTTGCTTATACAATTATTCTTCATTTAGATTATTCAAACAACTAAACAATCAACTTATATACACTTTAATAATTCTGAAAATGTAACGACCTGTATTTTACGTGTTGATAAATCGTAGAATTTGCAAGTCGTTAGTGTTGTTTGTGTTGTCTCTAGCCTGAGTCGGTTAGGAAGTTATCTCGCGTTTAAGTGTTGAGTCGTGATTGAGTTAGCAAGGCTTTGAGTCGTTAACGGGTCATGGGAGTTTGAGTCTTGAGTCGTAGACGACTCATAGGGGACCGACTCAAGGAGTTTAGGCGACTCATAGGATGGCCGACTCATAGAGGCAGCGACTTATGGGTATGGCCGAGTTGATAGGTTGACCGACTCATAGGGTTTGCCGAGTTAAGGAGTTAACGAGTTAAGGGTGTAACGACTTAAGGTTTTGACCGACCCAAGGGGATAGGTCGTAAGGTGCTTTGGTCATGAGTCGTTGGGAACGACTTAACGATGAGTCGTGTTCAACCTATAGAGAGTTCGACCTAGTGGTTGATAGATGAGTCGTATAGTAGATAAGTCGTTGGGGCTTAGGTCGTAACTCGTGTATAGTTGTTAGGTCGGCAGCTAGTTAGGTCGTGTGGCCCGTGTTATTGTTAGGTCGCAGGAAGAAGTTAGCGACTTAGTAGATGAGTCGGTAGGGTGTTGGGTCGTGCGTGTGTAGTTAGGTCGGCCTTGAGTTGAGTCGGCAAGAGTTGGGTCGTGGACGACTCATGATAGGTCGTGACCGACCTAAGGGGCGACGACTCATGGTGGTTTCAGCCTATAAATAGAGGGGTTTGGCTCACTTTTTGGCACCGGTTTTTGAAGCGACGAAGTGCTGCCATTTTGGGAACTCGACTACAACATTTCTTCATCTTCTTTTCTCTATTCCAATCTAATTCTAACATCCATCCAAGATCGAAGATCAAGACCAAAGATTTAAGGGCAAAAGTTGAAGATCTTCATCCAACGAAGCTAGATTTCATCATTTTAAGTGAGATTTCGTCGGATCAAGCCTTGATCTTCGCTGTCCAGATCTGAAGTGTTTAGTTTTTGGGGTGTTTGGGTGATTTGGTGAGTGGTAGTTATCTCTCACGCGGACCCAAAGGAGTATATTGGATTGGTGGTTTATTGGAGTGTTGTAGATAGTGATTTTGTGCATTTTTCCTTAGATCCAAGTATAGATCCATTGTTTGTGAAGATGTTTACCTATGCAAGCTCATTTATTAAGTTATAGAAACAAAACCCATGTTTTATATTTGCTAGATCTATGCTAAAAACCCATGATTCATGTATGTTAGTTCTATGCTCATTTATTTACGAAATTGCCATTGTAGTTATGAATGCCTAATTAGATCTTGATTGAATACTTATTTGTTTGGATTAATGTTTGCCTTGATTGATTGTTGTGAATGAGCTATCTAGTTGATAGATTTGGACAAGTATGGTCAAAGATGATTCAAAAGCTACAGAAGAGGCTCTTGAATGGTGAAAGCTGCTAAAGGCATATGTGGCGGATGTGGAAGCTCATATGTATGGATTGAATGATGTTGAGATGGAACTTTGCCATGATGCGATGAGGCAAACCATGTTGTTGAGTTGAGACTTTGCTATGGTGTAATAAAGCGAAGTATGATGTGATGTAGATTTGGCGTAATCCAGGCAGGGATCATTCCAAGCATGTTGAGAACTCGAGAGATGGTTCGAGTTGGTTGATAATGGATTGCTCGAGAGGTAGCTTGAGCTAGTATGAGGATAGTCGTCGAGAAGGATGGCTAGGAGGCTTGGATCTCATCGTTGTTGGAGGTTCTAGCATGCTCAAAAGCAAGAGTACATGGGGCGCCCATAACGACTACAGGTAGGTAGTCGGGACACCCAAAAAGACTACAGATAGGTAGTCGAGTACTCTGGGCAAAGTAGATAAGTCCTAGGCACAAGGCAGTGTGCGGAGTTATGTCTAGAACCGGGGTTACCATTAGCCCTTGACAGGTGGTCATTCAGTTAACGGTGATATCAAGGCGATGATAACAGTGATAGCCAGAGTCATGGATGTTTGGTTGTATTATCATTCGGTCTCAAGAGCGGTGTTTTCTGGGTGCTTATCTGATCTTGGTTCAGGCCTTGGGGGTTTGTATTTGAAAAACATCGTCCTTGACTTGAGTGGTTATTTCTTTTCCTTAATGGTATGCTATGTTATGCTTACTTCTCTTTGGTGTGTATTTGGGGGCTATCACTGTAGAAAGAGGGGGAGTGGGATGGTTTGGTTCCTATTCCTTTTATCCTTTATGCTCTTTTGGTATGTTTGATAGTTGATTTACTGCTCACTAAGACTTTGTCTGACTCAAGGTTTTATTTCTCCTCTTATTACCTTGGGCTGTTCATCCATGTTGGGATGGGCAGACTAGGTAGCAGGTGACAGGTGCTGTTCTTAGAGATCTACGCTGATGATGACGAAGACGAGCAGGAGGCTTTGCATACTAGTTTTCTTACTATATGTACTGGGTGTTCCGCTGTTATATCTGATTGAGTGTTTGTAGTGAGGCTTTGATGTATGGATGATTCATGTTTGTATAAAACTACTACGATGCTTATATGATGATTTTTTTTTCTGTTATGGGGCTTCACTATATATTTCTCTATTGTATTTTATCCATGCGCTGTGAGTTGTACGATAGAGTTTGCTGTTTTATTTTACCCTGACTATCGTCCATGGCTACTTGGCACGTCTTTCAGCGCACTATTCCATTGTTTTGATGCGGGAGTCATGAGCGGTCGTCACATTTGGTATCAGAGCTTTGGTTAATCGATTTTAGCCAACGCTCGCTGACGTAACCACGTATGAGAGACGTAATTGTATTTTGATGGATGATTACTATATATAATATAGTAGTTTAGAAGGATTTGAACTCCTTATGCAGTTGTTTCTTAAGGTGTTCTAATCATTCTTATTACAGATATTAAGGATGAGTCGAAGAGGGAGACCAGCTGCAAGGGAAGGCCGTGCTGATGAAGGAGCTGTTGATTATGGAACTATGTTCGAAGCGATGATGACTTCGATCATGAGAAGGATACCAGCCTCGGGATCATCAGTGGATGTGGGAGTTCAAGTCCAAGCTCCAAGGCCGGTGGATTTTGCTAAGCTTTGTAAGGATTATACTGCTCTTGGAGGAAAAGCTTTCTTGGGGACGGAGTCGACCATTGAGGTGCAGAGATGGATTGATGCATGTCGAAGAATCTTTGGTGACTTAGGGATTGAGGATGCAACTAAGAGGAAGCTTGCATCGAGACAGCTTCAGGGAAGAGCTGCTGATTGGTGGAATTCTATCACCATCGATACTCCAGAAGAAGAGATCACTTGGGAGCAATTCCAAGTTAGATTTGAAGCCAAGTTCATCTCTACGGCTCAGAAGTCTGTTTTGTTCAAGAGGTTTGTAGAGCTCAAGCAAGGTGGGAGACCAGTTCTTGAGTATATTTCTGAGTTTGAAGCTTTGTCCAAGTATGCTAGATCGTATATTGATTCTCCTTATCAGAAGAATGAGAAGTTTGTGACTGGTTTGGATGCTTATCTTGGGAGGCAGTTGGTGGATCATCTGGACGATCCATTTGAGAAGCTTGTGGAGAAAGCCCTCAGGCATGAGAGTTTGTTTCCTAAGGAAAGTTCTGTTGTTGCTGTAACCAGGGAAGGATCTAAACCACACCAGAGTGGCAATAAGAGGAGGAAGCAGCAGCAGCAGAAGGGTAAGGATGGCCAGAAGAAGCCGAAAGGCGAAGTGACTTGTTATAACTGCCAACAGAAGGGCCATCTTTACAAAGATTGTAAGAATCCCAAGGTGCCGGGAAAATGTTATAACTGTGATAAGCTGGGACATATCAAGAAGGATTGCCCAGAGCCGAGGAAAGATAGGCAGATTGTGCAAGCTTATGCTTTGGGAGTTGTGCCGTCATCTTCAAAAGCTCCTACTGCTGAAGAAAAGGGGAAGAGTGTGGTGGTTCAAGGTACTCTTTCTATCTGTGGTGTTCCAGTTAGAGTGTTGTTTGATACTGGAGCGTCGCATTCTTTTGTTTGTAATGATTTGGTAGGCCGGTTAGGTTTGAAACCGGATATTGTTGATAGGCCATTGGTTGTGACTAATCCGGTTGGGGGTTCGTCATGTTTGTGTATGATATGCCGTGGTCTGGTTGTGTCGAGTCATGATTGCTCGTTTGATTGTGATTGCTTTGTTCTGAACTTTGCGGGGTTCGGAATTATTTTGGGTATGGACTGGCTCACGAAGTATGCGGCAAGGATTGATTGTGAGAGGCTTGAGGTGACAGTCGGGAATGTGGAAGGGCGAAAGGTTGTGATACGATGTAAGCATGAGGAAGGCGTCTTCATGAGCTTCATGTATTCGCTGATTATTCCACGGGATGGACTGTCATCAGTGCCTATTGTGAATGGATTCGAGGATGTTTTTGACGAAGTCAAAGGGTTGCCGCCGCATAGGAAGATCGAGTTTCGTATCGATCTAGTTGAGGGAGCCAGACCTGTTGTGATGCCTCTTAGGCGGATGGCGCCTAGGGAGCAGCTAGAGTTGAGGGTGCAGGTTGAAGACCTTTTGCAGAAAGGATTCATTCGGAGAAGTGTGTCCGAATGGGGTGCACCAGTTGTGTTCGCAACCAAAGCGGATGGATCGTTGAGGTTGTGTGTGGATTATCGTGAGCTGAATAAGTTGACTAGGAAGAACAAGTATCCATTGCCGAGAATAGATGACTTGTTTGATCAGCTTCACGAGGCTAAGGTGTTTTCTCAGATGGATTTGGCAACGGGATTTCACCAGTTGAGAGTGGCAAAGGATAGTGTGCCAAAGACTGCTTTCAGGACACCATCCGGTTTTTATGAGTGGCTGGTAATGCCGTTTGGATTGACTAACGCGCCAGCATATTTTGTGGATCTTATGAATAGGGTGTTCAGAGATCAGTTGAATAAGTTCGTGCTTGTGTTCGTGGATGATATTTTGGTTTACTCCAGAACTGAGGAAGAGCACAAGACGCACTTGGGAATTGTTTTGGAAATCTTGCGGAAACATCAGCTGAAGGCTAAGTTTTTGAAATGTCACTTCTGGAAGAGTGAAGTGAGGTTCTTAGGCCATGTTATCTCTGGAAATGGAATAGCGGTTGATCCCGCTAAGGTGGCAGCAATCCAGGATTGGGTTAGACCTAAGAATGCATCTGATGTGAGGAGTTTTCTTGGATTAGCAGGATATTATCGTCGGTTTATCAAAGACTTTTCCAAGATAGCTGCACAGGATTGACGAAGAAGAACCAAGTGTTCAGATGGGATGACAAGTGTGAGCAAGCTTTCGTAATCCTGAAAGAGCGACTGACAAGTGCTCCTGTTTGACTATTCCAAGTGGGAATGAAGAGATGGTGGTTTACACCGACGCATGTGGCACTGGACTTGGAGCAGTGCTAATGCAGAAGGATAAAGTTGTTGCGTATGCTAGTCGACAACTGAAGCCGCATGAAAGGAATTATCCGACTCATGATTTGGAGTTAGCGGCGATTGTGTTTGCTTTGAAGATATGGAGACACTATCTATTGGGAGTTAGATTTGAGTTATTTACAGATCATAAGTCGTTGAAGTATCTGTTCTCCCAAAAGGATTTGAATCTTCGACAGCAAAGATGGCTAGAGTTCTTAGCATCTTATGATTTTGGTATAGCCTATACTCCGGGAAAAGGTAACGCGGTGGCTGATGCGTTAAGTCGAAGACATGCAGGTTTGGGAGCCATGTTTTCGGAATGGAAGAACCTTGAGTATTTGGCTGGATTTGATTTCAGGCCCAGATGTGAGTTGGAACCTGAAATGTTGGCAAACTTATCGATAAGACCTACTCTTGTGGAAAGGATTGGCGAGAACCAAAAGAGAGATGATAGGCTTGTTAAGATTATCCGAGATTTGGAATCCGGATTGGACCCAGAGAAGAATAAGGGATTTGAGGTCGATCGAGAGGGTTGGCTTCGGAAGCAAGGACGATTGGTTGTTCCCGACATTGATGGATTGAGAGATGAAGTTCTGAGGGAAGGTCATCACTCGAAGTTGACAATTCATCCAGGTGGAAATAAGATGTATCGGGATATGAAGAGAACTTACTACTGGGAAGGCATGAAGAAAGATGTTGGAAATTTTATTTCCAAGTGTATGAACTGTCAGTTAGTGAAAGCTGAGCAGAAGAAGCCCAGTGGATTACTTCAGCCATTAGAAGTTCCTACATGGAAGTGGGAGCAAGTGTCGATGGACTTTATCGATGGTCTACCTAGGACAAGAACAGGAAATGAAGGAATTTGGGTCATAGTAGATCGTTTGACCAAGAGTGCAAGGTTCATTCCTGTTCGATCAACTAGGACTGCATCGAAGTTGGCTGAGTTGTATGTTAAGTGGATAGTTCGATTCCATGGTATTCCGAAGAGTATAGTGAGCGATCGAGACCCATTGTTCACTAGTAGATTTTGGAAGAGCTTCCAGGAAGTTTTGGGAACTGAGTTGTGTTTGAGTACAGCTTATCACCCTCAAACAGATGGTCAGACTGAGAGAGTTAACCGAGTTTTGGAAGATCTTCTCAGAGCTTGTGTTTTGGACTTCGGAGGATCATGGGAAGATCATCTTCATTTGGTGGAGTTTGCATATAATAACAGTTATCAGTCGAGTATTGGTATGGCACCATATGAGGCATTATATGGAAGACCGTGTAACTCTCCGACATGTTGGTTGGAAACTGGAGAAAAGCTGATGCTTGGGCCAGAGATGATTCGACAGACTTCGGATTGTATAGAGATCATTCGGCAACGAATGAAGGTAGCCCAAGATCGTCAGAAAAGTTATGCCGATAATCGTCGTAAGGATCTGGAGTTCGACGTAGGTGAGATGGTTTTTGTGAAGATTTCTCCATTGAAGAGTACTATTAGATTCGGGAAGAAAGGGAAGTTAACTCCGAGATTTGTTGGACCATTCCCGATTATCGAGCGAACTGGAAAGCTCGCTTATAGATTGGAGTTACCGGAAAAGATGGCGGGTGTGCACAATGTTTTTCATGTATCTTATCTACGGAAGTTTGTGCATAACCCAACTACAGTGGTTTCTGCTGATAGCTGTGAAGACTTAGAAGTTGATCCAGTTGTTTCGAGACCTCGTAAGCCGCTTCGTGTTGTTGCAACCGACACGAAACAGCTTAGGAGGAAGACGATTACGTTGCTCAAGGTACAATGGAGTGATGATGTTAACGACTGTACATGGGAGGAGGAAGAGAGGATGAAGGCAGCTCATCCCGGACTCTTCGAGGTATGGCCCTAAAGTGTCGTGACATCTCATGAATTTGTAGCTTGTTCTAAGTCTTAGAATTCTGCATGCTAGGCTAGAATTGGATGCATGTTTTGTTGGTTGCTATGGATGATAGGCATGCGGAATAATTTTGATTGCTGTTGATTGCTTGGAATTTCGGGGGCGAAATTCCTAAGGGGGAGAGAATGTAACGACCCGTATTTTACGTGTCGATAAATCGTAGAATTTGCAAGTCGTTAGTGTTGTTTGTGTTGTCTCTAGCCTGAGTCGGTTAGGAAGTTATCTCGCGTTTAAGTGTTGAGTCGTGATTGAGTTAGCAAGGCTTTGAGTCGTTAACGGGTCATGGGAGTTTGAGTCTTGAGTCGTAGACGACTCATAGGGGACCGACTCAAGGAGTTTAGGCGACTCATAGGATGGCCGACTCATAGAGGCAGCGACTTATGGGTATGGCCGAGTTGAGAGGTTGACCGACTCATAGGGTTTGCCGAGTTAAGGAGTTAACGAGTTAAGGGTGTAACGACTTAAGGTTTTGACCGACCCAAGGGGATAGGTCGTAAGGTGCTTTGGTCATGAGTCGTTGGGAACGACTTAACGATGAGTCGTGTTCAACCTATAGAGAGTTCGACCTAGTGGTTGATAGATGAGTCGTATAGTAGATAAGTCGTTGGGGCTTAGGTCGTAACTCGTGTATAGTTGTTAGGTCGGCAGCTAGTTAGGTCGTGTGGCCCGTGTTATTGTTAGGTCGCAGGAAGAAGTTAGCGACTTAGTAGATGAGTCGGTAGGGTGTTGGGTCGTGCGTGTGTAGTTAGGTCGGCCTTGAGTTGAGTCGGCAAGAGTTGGGTCGTGGACGACTCATGATAGGTCGTGACCGACCTAAGGGGCGACGACTCATGGTGGTTTCAGCCTATAAATAGAGGAGTTTGGCTCACTTTTTGGCACCGGTTTTTGAAGCGACGAAGTGCTGCCATTTTGGGAACTCGACTACAACATTTCTTCATCTTCTTTTCTCCATTCCAATCTAATTCTAACATCCATCCAAGATCGAAGATCAAGATCAAAGATTTAAGGGCAAAAGTTGAAGATCTTCATCCAACGAAGCTAGATTTCATCATTTTAAGTGAGATTTCGTCGGATCAAGCCTTGATCTTCGCTGTCCAGATCTGAAGTGTTTAGTTTTTGGGGTGTTGGGTGATTTGGTGAGTGGTAGTTATCTCTCACGCGGACCCAAAGGAGTATATTGGATTGGTGGTTTATTGGAGTGTTGTAGATAGTGATTTTGTGCATTTTTCCTTAGATCCAAGTATAGATCCATTGATTGTGAAGATGTTTACCTATGCAAGCTCATTTATTAAGTTATAGAAACAAAACCCATGTTTTATATTTGCTAGATCTATGCTAAAAACCCATGATTCATGTATGTTAGTTCTATGCTCATTTATTTACGAAATTGCCATTGTAGTTATGAATGCCTAATTAGATCTTGATTGAATACTTATTTGTTTGGATTAATGTTTGCCTTGATTGATTGTTGTGAATGAGCTATCTAGTTGATAGATTTGGACAAGTATGGTCAAAGATGATTCAAAAGCTACAGAAGAGGCTCTTGAATGGTGAAAGCTGCTAAAGGCATATGTGGCGGATGTGGAAGCTCATATGTATGGATTGAATGATGTTGAGATGGAACTTTGCCATGATGCGATGAGGCAAACCATGTTGTTGAGTTGAGACTTTGCTATGGTGTAATAAAGCGAAGTATGATGTGATGTAGATTTGGCGTAATCCAGGCAGGGATCATTCCAAGCATGTTGAGAACTCGAGAGATGGTTCGAGTTGGTTGATAATGGATTGCTCGAGAGGTAGCTTGAGCTAGTATGAGGATAGTCGTCGAGAAGGATGGCCAGGAGGCTTGGATCTCATCGTTGTTGAAGGTTCTAGCATGCTCAAAAGCAAGAGTACATGGGGCGCCCATAACGACTACAGGTAGGTAGTCGGGACACCCAAAAAGACTACAGATAGGTAGTCGAGTACTCTGGGCAAAGTAGATAAGTCCTAGGCACAAGGCAGTGTGCGGAGTTATGTCTAGAACCGGGGTTACCATTAGCCCTTGACAGGTGGTCATTCAGTTAACGGTGATATCAAGGCGATGATAACAGTGATAGCCAGAGTCATGGATGTTTGGTTGTATTATCATTCGGTCTCAAGAGCGGTGTTTTCTGGGTGCTTATCTGATCTTGGTTCAGGCCTTGGGGGTTTGTATTTGGAAAACATCGTCCTTGACTCGAGTGGTTATTTCTTTTCCTTAATGGTATGCTATTTTATGCTTACTTCTCTTTGGTGTGTATCTGGGGGCTATCACTGTAGAAAGAGGGGGAGTGGGATGGTTTGGTTCCTATTCCTTTTATCCTTTATGCTCTTTTGGTATGTTTGATAGTTGATTTACTGCTCACTAAGACTTTGTCTGACTCAAGGTTTTATGTCTCCTCTTATTACCTTGGGCTGTTCATCCATGTTGGGATGGGCAGACTAGGTAGCAGGTGACAGGTGCTGTTCTTAGAGATCTACGCTGATGATGACGAAGACGAGCAGGAGGCTTTGCATACTAGTTTTCTTACTATATGTACTGGGTGTTCCGCTGTTATATCTGATTGAGTGTTTGTAGTGAGGCTTTGATGTATGGATGATTCATGTTTGTATAAAACTACTACGATGCTTATATGATGATTTTTTTTTTCTGTTATGGGGCTTCACTATATATTTCTCTATTGTATTTTATCCATGCGCTGTGAGTTGTACGATAGAGTTTGCTGTTTTATTTTACCCTGACTATCGTCCATGGCTATTGGCACGTCTTTCAGCGCACTATTCCATTGTTTTGATGCGGGAGTCATTAGCGGTCGTCACAGAAAAATTATTTCTTCATATACAAAATATACTCAAGGTAAAATTATTTCATTTACCCAATTTTAAAACAATACTGTGTCGAATTGTTCTATTCAAGTGTTTAGAAACCCCTTCGGCATAGTCTTGCGGACCACGCTGACGAAAGTTCATATGCCACTCAATAAACCAACCATCACAATATAAAACAATTTTATATATTCACTAACAAATACGCTCCCATAGCTATTATTACACTCAACTCATTCTAGAGTACCACTAACTCCATCTCTAATGAGTAATACCCAACAGAACCATGGTTGTCGCTTAACCATATGCTCTGATACCAAATGTAACATACGCGATTTTTCGTTGCCGAAAAACCGAATAGTTAGGGTTTTAAAAAGAATTTAAGAAAAGAAAAAGAGAGAAGAAGAGATAAGAAGGTAGAAAATAGGGGGAAGAAAATAGAGAAAACATAGAGAAAAGAAAATGGAAAATAGAAAATAGAACGGAACAGAAAACAACAGAACAACATCAGAATCTCACAATTCGCAGCGGAACAACATATAATAATAAATGAATAATCTTTAAACAAAGAACTATATCGGTTATTACATTACATTACATTTCATTACATCATATCATCAGAGTGTACAACAACAACAAACATCAAACAGCGGAAAAGAAATACTATATACTAGTAATACGCCATGCCATCCAGCTTGCCTCCAGCAACTCCAGAATATCCAGAATATCCTGATAAACCTTAACTCTTGACTGCCCGTGTGGAAATTGGTGGGCACCCAGAGTTTAGGAAGGAAAACAATAAACTCCGAGTCAGTCATGTGACTGGTGTGAGAACTCAAAACAGTTTATTTATCTTTAAAATCAAAATAGAGGAATATTTTTAAAGTCAATTCGCAATGCTTTTAAAAATGAGACTACCATAAGACCTCCTGCCACACACACAATGCAACCGCAGACTTGGAGGAGATTTCTTCTTATGTTTGTCAAAGATGCTTGATACGCATTAAAAAGAAACATTTGATATTATTACTAGTGCATAGTGTAGAACAAATCATTTCGAAAGTAGAATATAAATCTTAGCCAGCATAGGTACCATTATAGTATGCTTACTATAGCTACCATATTAAATGGCAGGTTCTACAACTAAAACCGTACAAGTCTCCTATTGTTTCTTTGGATTTCCAACGAATGATCAGGCCAAGGAACTTCCCATTGCCACATGCAAACGCCTCTGGATGGACGCCCCGAGAACCACCGTTCTCTGCTAAACAAAGCCGGGAATCCCTTTTCCCAAGGAATATTACAAACCCTCAGATATGCCACCCCCGGTCCTTTGGGACCTTTAAACGAGAGCGCTCTCTAACCAACATCACACCATAATAATAAGTGTTTCAACATGAGTAAGTATCTGGGCTCCATACCATGATACTACCCTTTTCCAGAAGGAATGGTCATACCCTAGGGAAGTTATCCCTGAAAACCTTGCCGCACAATTCCTGTTTTGACCATTACCGGTTTGTGAGGCTCGATGAAGTCACATCCACAAAAACACACTTTATACAAAAGCCGTGCTTTGGGTCAACAAATGATCATAGAAATGGTCACCAAGATAGACGATCAAACAAATGATCCTATCACAAATAATCAACACAATGATCATTTACAGCAACACTCAGCATCTCACATTACCAAATTGGGAATATATCGCTGATAACATTCAACTACATAACCTCTGAGCTCGTACGTCTCAGAGAAGGGTGTTAAGCTAAAAGAATAAATTCAACGCCACCAACAGAAATATATTTGAAAGAAATCGGCTTTATATCTCAATTTGTAATGTCAGACATACAATCCATACAAGTCTGTTCCGGGCTCGAACAAAACCGAAGGCACTTACAAAGAAGTCCTTGCAATCCGGATAATCTCTAATCACGTCCGGACTTCCCATCACATAGGGAGTCTCTATACCGTAGCTACTCGGTGCAAAGACAATCGACGAGTTGTCCTTTCGCTTTCAAAAAGATTCGGTCTTCAACACCGGTCTTCAAATGCAATTCATAACGACGTATCACATATTCGGAATGGGTTATACGACCCCATGGTCCTTTCCCGGTTAACCCGAATAGTGAGCGCTTATTCAAAAATAAGTGTGGCGTTCAAATTCAAACAAATCACATCAAATACCCATTCAAAGGGAAATATTGATAGTCGGTTATTGAACTATCAATGGATATGCACACATCACCAGTTTCCAAATAATTTTCCAAATTATTTATTTTCCAAAATATCTTCACAAGATATATTATTTTCACACTTTAAAAATAAATCAACATTTATTTTTAAACCAAATTTCCAATTTCATTTATAAATTCCATATTGAATTTATATTTCAAAATATCTATGAATATATGATTTCAATTATTCATTTTCAATTTATCTTCAAAAAGATAAATTCTCTAATATTCACTTTATATTGGAAAACATTTCCATACTTATTTATTCATAAGTAATTCACAGATTTTATTTATTTTCGACACTTAGAAAATATTCAATACACTTAAATCGAGATTAAGTATATATTTCATTCTTTAAGGAAATCATTCTTTTAAACATATTTATTTGGGCCAAAACGAATGTTGTGTAAAACATCGTTACGACGACTCAAAAATCACTAGTATAGGGATTTGAAATTAAAAATAGATATATAAATCCCAATATTATACAAAACATTTCCTTTCGGAAATCATTTACTATAACAACAGTGTTATAGTCCACTATTTCCTTTTATTTCTCGAGAACGTCTATTTCAACAATAAATGTTGAAATCTATGGTTTCGAATCTTAACATATTTAAATCATCGTTAGATCGTTTTAATTCAATTTAAACATCTCATTCAAAACAATTTTCTTTAACCTATTATTCACTATTCAAAAACGTGAATAAACTTACGTTAACAATTTTCATCCCTTTTATACATTTTATTTTAAAGGATTATTCACAGTTAAAAACGTGAATATAACTCCATTAATAGGTTTCAACAATTAACTTATCAAAATAAGTCATTTGCGAATTTATAAAACAACGTTTATAAATTCCATTTCTATTTATTTTATAACAACTTCCTTTTATAAGTTCCTTTATTAACCTATTCGATTTATAACTCAATTATAAAACAAAGGTTCATATTATAAGTGAAATACTTATAATTTATTTGTTTGCAAAATCGTTCCTTTGAACTTCATAATTATAAATCTTATAACTTATAAGATTCAATTATTCATCCAAATATATTCTTTAATAATTTCACAAAATTTATAAATCTTACTATTTATAAATTTCATTTATAACTTCACCATTTATAATTTTATGAATTCCATTCATTTACAAAATTCATTTTCACTTCATTCAAACACTTATAAAAACTCGTTTTATAATGTCAATATTTCAATTTATAAATATCCATTTATAAATCTCTTAATATAGATCAATTTATATTATTCTTTAAAACGTCTTTAATCTCCTTTATTATTTCACCATTTTGATTCATAAAATAATTAAATTTTATAAATCCTATATTTAAACTTTTCACAATAAATTCTAAAATCCCGATTAAACTCTTTTTATAAAGTTATTAACCCATATTTTCAAAAATCAACCTTTAACTATATTTCTCAAAAATATAATTTTTATAACATTAAAATTATATAACGTTTATTTATTTAAAATGGACCAATTCCAAAAATCTTTTATAACGTATACTTTCAAAAAAATCACTTTGAAATCCTTTTAAAATTCCAAAATTTGGTCCAATGATGCTACATACCAAATAGCCAATCACGACAACAACGATATCATATATCGATATGATAATCCATCAAATATCAAAATATCTAAAATCAAATAAATACTGTTGAGGAATCCAGTTGGATCCCTCCAACCTGTTTTCCTGCATCCACAAACATTAGCACAATACCAATTTCGCTCCAGTACGATATTATCGCGGTATATGGGATTTAAAATATTATCCGCTTAATAGACGGCGCAATAGGATCTCATCCGCTAAACAAAAAATGCGGGAAATCAATAACTCCAATATATACATATGCCAATATATATATTGCTATTATATATAATACCAATTTCACTGTTTATGAAATATTCGCGGTATATGTTTTTAATAAATAACATCCGCTTACTAACAGCGTATAATGTCTATTTTAACAATCAATAGATAACAATCATCATTCAAACATGCATTCAAATATTTTAAATCTAACTATTTAAAATAAAATCGAAACTGATTCGATTGAGTGAGAAGTTCTCACCTTGATTTCAATTTCGTTTTAGCGATTTATTTCGAATAAAATTAAACGGACGTTTAATTTTACTCAAAATTCTCACTAACTCCAAACGACTCCAATCCAACTCCATCGCGTAGTGCTCGTCCATACGATTCCAACGCAACTGGTTTCGCGCGTTTTCAACCTCGTATGAAAAAGTTATGAATATTTGAAGTTTGTACACGATTTTTATATAACTAAATTTACAACTTTTAAATTAATTTCAAACCTAAATTCATCTAAGCCGTCCATCCACTTTCTCCCTTCAGATCCGTGCGCAGCCCCCCCTTCTCCCTCTCTTCGTTCACGCGTTTGGCTACAGGTAATAGCCGAACCCAATACCTAAATTAGGGTTAATTCTTGCCTCCTCCACGCTCGACGATAACTTGATCAGGAAGCGCCAAATCGAAGAGCACCTCCCACTCCATGCTCGGCCCAAACCTCTCCAAACTCGGCCACCCCCTCACGCTCGAAATGCGTGCGCAACTGCAGGTCTTCGAGCCTACTTTGCCGCTGATTCGTGAAGCTATTCGCGATCTTGACCGTTGATATGATAGATCTTGACGTCCTCTACGAGTTTGTAGTTGAACACGAAGCTCGAAAGTGAATGGATCGAGAGATAATCGAGGAAGAAAGCATGAAGTTTCTGGTCGTTCGTTTGAGGGGTGGCGGCTGCGTTTGTTGATTAGGGTTTTGTAAATTTTTTTTTATTTTATTTCTAGAGTGAAGGGCTATTTATAGGAAAAAATCGAACACTATTCATCCGGAAATTCCGAACTCCGATTCACGCGCCGTAACCAGCGTTTCTAGGGTTTACCCCGCGTTCCGGACACAATGGAATAGGTTTCGAAAGCTAATTCGGACATATGTGCGAGTTATGGCTATAAACGTTCAATTTAAATTAAACCGATTTAAATCGATTTTCTAGGCGTTTTAATTCGTACCGGACAAACGGTAAATCCAATTGACATGAAATTTGAAACCTTACAATAATATCACATTACGGATCCGATGAAACTGGTTTCGTCGAAATCCGAGACTTTTTGAAAAATGGCTATTTTAACTTGCCAAATTAAAATTAAAAATAATTCGATGCGTTTCGAGCTGCCACGCTCAAACGATAACTCCGATTGACACGAAAATTAAAATCCGGTAATAACTAACTATTACGGATCCAATGGAACTGGTTTCGTTCAATTCTGAGACTGTTCAAAAATTGACTATTTTCACTAGTCGACTTAAATATTAAAATATTCAATTTTCACAAATTAACTTTTAACTCGATTTTAAAAGTTCTAAAATATCGTTCTAACTTCAACATGATAAAATAAAATTTTACAAATCATTTTCAATCATATTTAACCCAATTTTCAATTATTTCCATAATTTAACATATTAAATTATCGATTTAAAAATCCAATTAAATTCAATAATTCAAATTAAATTTATTTGACTTATAAATTTCACTTATTAATATTTAAAATAAATTAAATATTCAAATTTTAATTACTAAAAATTCTGGGTCGTTACACTTTGGGACCTTTATCCGAGAGCACTTTAATCAACATCACACCATAATAATAAGTGTTTCAACATGAGTAAGCATCTGGGCTCCATACCATGATACCACCCTTTTCCAGTAGGAAATGCACATACCCTAAAGGGAGCTACCCCTCATAACCTTGCTACATCTTTCCTGTTTTGACCATTCCGGGGTGTGAGGCTCGACGAAGTCTCGTCCACAAAGCCACGCTTTATACAAAAGCTGTGCTTTGGGTCGACAAATGATCATAGAAATGATCACAAAGATAAACGATCAAACAAATGATCCTATCACAAATAATCAACACAATGATCATTTCACAGCAACACTCAGCATGTCACATTACCAAATTGGGAATATATTGCTAATAACCTTCAACTACATAACCTCTGAGCTCGTACGTCTCAGAGAAGGGTGTTAAGCTAAGAGAATAAATTCTCCGCCACCAACAGAAATATATTTGAAAGAAATCTGTTTTATATCTCAATTTGTAATGTCATACATACAATCCATACAAGTCTGTTCCGGGATCGAACAGAACCAAAGGCACTTACAAAGAAGTCCTTGCAATCCGGATAATCTCTAATCATGTCCGGATTTCCCATCACATATGGAGATCTCTTTACCAGGGATCAGCCAGTGCAGAGACAATCAACAAGAAACCCTTTCGTTTTCGAAATTATCTGGTCTTCAACACCGGTCTTCAAATGCAATTCATAACAACGTATCACATATTCGGAATGGGTTATACGACCCCAAGGTCCTTTCCCCATTAACCCGAATAGTGAGCGCTTATTTTAAAAAAATAAGTGTGCATTCAATTTCAAACAAATCACAACAAATACCTATTCAAAGGTAAATATTGATAGCCGGTTATTGAACTAACAATGGATATGCACAACATCACCAGATTCCAAATAATTTTCCAAATTATTTATTTTCCAAAAATATCTTTACAAGATATATATTTTCCATTCTTCAAAAATAAATCAATATTTATTTTTAAACCCATTTTCCAAATTTCGTTTTTAAATTCCATATTGAATTTACATTTCCAAAGTAACTATGAATATGCGTTTTCAATTATTCATTTTCAATTTATCTTCAAAAAGATAATTCTCAAAACGTTCATTTCTTATTGGAAACCATTTCCATACTTATTTATTTATAAGTAATTCACAATATCTCTTTATTTTCTATACTTGGAAAATATTCAATATACTCAAATCGAAATTAAGTATATATTTCATTCTTTAAGGAAATCATTCTCTTAAACATATTTATTTGGGCCAAAACGAATGTTGCGTAAAACATTGTTACGACAACCCAAAATCACTAGTATAGGGATTCGAAATTAAAGTAGATATATAAATACCAATACTATACAAAACATTTCCTTTCGGAAATCATTTACTATAACAACAGTGTTATAGTCTACCATTTCCTTTCTATTTCTCGAAACCGTCTATTTCAACAATGAATGTTAAAATCTATGGTTTCGATAGTTAATACATTTTAAAACATCTTTAGATCGTTTTAATTCTATTTAAAACATCACCTTCAAAATCATTTCTTTAACATGTTATTCACTATTCAAAAACTTGAATATACTTGTTAACAAATTTCATCATTTCTATTCCTTTTATTTTAAAGGATTATCCACTGTCTAAAACATGAATATAACTCCATTAACAAGTTACAACAATTTACTTATCAAAATAAGTAGTTTTCTGATTTATTAAACAATGTTTATAAATTCCATTTCTATTTATTTTATAACTACTTCCTTTATAAATCTCCTTTATTAACCTATTCGATTTATAACTCAATTATAAACCAAAAGTTCATGTTATAAGTTAAATACTTAGAATTTATTTGTTTGCAAAATCATTCCTTTAAACTTTATAATTATAAATCTTATAACTTATAAGATTCAATTATTTATCCACATCTATTCCTTAAATAACTTTATAAATTTTATAAACCTACTGCTTATAAAATTCCATTTATAACTTCACCGTTTATAATTCTATAAATTTCATTTATTTATGAAATTCATTCACAATTCATTCTAACACTTATAAAAGCTCGTTTTACAATTCCAATATTTTTAATTTATAAATATCAATTTATAAATCTTTTATATGGATCAATTTATATTATTCTTTTAAAACGTCTTTTAACTCCTTTATAATTCATCATTTTGATTTATAAAATAATCAAATTTCATAAATCCTATTTTTAAACTTTTTATAATAAATTCAGAAATCCCAGTTTATACTATTTTAAAAAAAATCATTAATTCCATATTTTTAAAATCAACTTTTAACTGTATTTCTCAAAAATCAAAAATTTTATAACATTAAAACTATAACTTTTATTTATTTAAGATGAATCAATTCCAAAAATATTTTATAAACGTATACTTTCAAAAATCACTTTAGAAATCCCTTAAAATCAAAATCGTTATTTTTTAAACTTCAAAATTGGATCCCGATGATGCAACACATCAAATAGTCAATCACGACTTTCAAATATCATATATCGATATGATAAACAATCAAATATCACAATATCTGAAATCAAATAAATATTTGTGAGGAATCCAGTTGGATCCCTCCAACCTGTTTCCCTGCATCCACAGACATTAGCACAATACCCATTCCACTTTGAGGTGGAATATCGCGGTATATGGGATTTATAACATATTATCCGCTTAATAGGCAGCGCAATAGGGTCTAATCCGCTATACAATGCGGGAAATCAATCAACTGCAATATATACATATGCCAATATATATATATATTGCTATATATATAGATATATCCTACTATGTCTAATATTACAACCAAACAACAATCAATAAATAACTGCAAATCCAACTTTAAATTTTTGAGTGAGAAGTTCTCACCTTTGCTTTTATTTTGCAATCCATTTCCCATCTTGACTCGATTTTCTTGATTTATACCTTGTATAAATATTATACATAATTTATTAATATTCGAACAGATCGAATAATAAATTTTCATCTGATAATTTTGATTCATCGGTGATTTCATTTTAATAGTTAAATTAACTGATAGTTTTATTTAAACCAGTTTCTTCTTTAATAAATTTATTTAAACTAATTTTTTTTCTTTAATAAAATATTTAACTAAAAATTTACTTTCAGAACTAAATTAAATAAAATAACCTCTTGTAAAAATTCAATTAAGTTTCATTAAATAAAACTATCTTTATAATATATTAATATTCGAGACAATCGAAAAAATTAATTTCTTTTCAATGGAAATTAATTAACACTTTTAATTTATCTAATAAAATTTAAATTTCAACTAAATTTACTTAAATAAATTTATTTAACTACAATTTAATTTTAAAACTAAATTTTCTTCTTTCTGTAACTATATATATAAAATTCCATATTTAACTTGTATAGGTAGATATTAAAATAGAAATATTTTTCACTTCACTGTAAATTCACTTATACATTTATATACACATTTGAATTAAATTTAAATTAAGCAACTGAATACCTTACTGTAAATCGTTCGAGCCCCTATTTCCAGCCGCATCCCCAAACACGCACGCCTTGCCTTGTCGTTGCTTCCAAGTCGCAGCCGTCGCTGCCTCGAGCGACACTGCCCATCGACGTCGCCGCCTTCTCCATGAATCGCGCGGCACCACGATTGACCGCGACCCCCCACGAATCGCGGCAGCCCAAATCGCGTCGCCTCCCTCTCCCATATGCGAGCACGCGCCTCGCGATTTTGATTTAGGGCTACGACCATTTTTTTTTAATTTTTAAACTGCGTTCGATTTTGAAATTGAAATTCGAAAGAGAGGGGAGAAGGGGAAGTGAAGGATTCAGCTTCGATTTTTTTTTTTTATATACGAACAGATAGAAGAGGGCTTCGGCCATTATTTTTTTTTCTCCGATTGATTTTGATTTACTGAAGAGGGAGAGGGATATTTAAAACGTGAAGGAGGAAGGCTTGCACGTCTTCGTATCGTGATTTCTCGGCATGATTTTAGGCGTGAGAAAGGGTAGAACGTGATGAGGTTGACTAAATTTAAATTTAAATTGAATCTCGATAAAAATTCAACGCGTTTACTCGCCGTGTGCTCACATATCAACTCAGAAAAATACGAAATTTGAAATCCGAGAATAATTTAATATTACGGACCCAATGGAACTGGTTTCGTCGAATTCCGAGACTGTGCCTCGGACGGCTATTTTAAATATCGATTCAAATGATATAATTTCAAAACTGAACAATTCACTTTCAAATTAAATTCTGAAGCTTCTATTATCTTCAGTATTATCAATATGAATTTTACAAGCCTTTGAAATATTTTAAATCGGCTTAAAATTGAAGATTCAAATTTTTATTCAACTTTCAATAGATTAAATTCTAAAATTTAATCGCCAAATTCATTCTGATAATTTGAAATTCACGTCAAACCATCATTCAAATATTTAAAATTAATTAAATATTTCCAATTTAAATTGTTCAAAATTTCTGTGTCGTTACAACCTTCCCCCCTTAAAAGAATTTCGTCCCGAAATTACAAGTTAAGAAGAATGCCCTTAACTTGTCTACTATTTTTCGCAATCCAAATAGTTTTATCAACTTTCTAAAAAAAATCTTTTTACTAGAGATTCACTATCATTTCAACTAGCTTTCCAACTTCAATTTTAAGTTCCAAACAATATTGTTTTCCTAACAATTCAAATTTAGATTTAAATTTCAAACTTTCAAAATTTCTCAAATTTTTCTAACACCCTAAATTTTCAAAAAATTTCGCCAGCGTCTCCTTTGCGCAGCTAGCTCGGTACGACTACAAAATGGCACCACGGCCCCTCGGAATCAAAAAGAAAAGAGAAAGCCAAGTGGCTGGAGAAGAAAATCATCAAATTTCATACTGAAATTCAAATACGTACCTTTTTGTCGAGCGATTTAAATTATCTTCAAAATCAAAATCCAATCCCTTTATAATACCTGTATATCCTGCTATCCATAATATCCAATTCCAACATTCAAACCATTTCGCCAATTCCATTACAAAATTTCCAATATATGCCTCTTTTACATTTTTACTTCACTATTGAAGTTACACATCCATTTTCATTCAGTTTTACATTTCAATTTCATTTGAATTCAATTCACAATTTCAATTCTATTTGAATTCAATTCTCAATTCTAAATATTGAATTCTATCGATTAACTTTCATTTGCTAATTTAATTCAATTAGTACATCCACTTATTCATTTTAAATTTCAATTTCCATATTTAATTTATTTACAATTTATTTTACAAATCCCAATTGTATGTGAATTCATTTCCTTATATTTTTTATTCATATTTATAAATTTCATTTGTTAAATGAACTTATCTCAATTCTTTGGCTATACAATTTATTTCTTATTTAATTCCATATACTAATGGTAATAATTTAATACTATTACTTCCTAACAATCATGCGACCATATACTATAATAATTCATAGAAAATCATTTCTTTTCTATTCAAAAATAGTTTTGGGCAAAATTATCTTATTTACCCGATTCAAAAACAATTTTATATTCACTAACAAATACGCGCTCATATCTATTATTACACTCAAACTCATTCTAGAGTACTACTGACTCTATCTCTAATGAGTAACACCCAACAGAGCCATGGTTGTCGCTTAACCATATGCTCTGATACCACATTGTCAGGACCAGATTCTTCGACTCCCGAATATCGACATCAATACGTCCACTGTATCGAATGCCAATCAGTCGGATGCCGAAAAACCGAACACTGAGGGTTTAAGAAGAAGAAAGAGGTAGAAGAAGAGAGAAAAGATAGAAAATAGAACGGAAAGAAATAACAGAACAACATCAGAATCTCACAATTCGCAGCGGAACAATATATAATAGATAAATGAATAATCTTTAAACAAAGAACTATATCAGTTATTACATCACATTACATTACATTTCATTACATCAGAGTGTACAACAACAAACAACATCAAACAGCGGAAAAGAAATACTATATACTAGTAAATACGCCATGCCATCCAACTTGCCTCCAGCAACTCCTGAATTCCAGAATATCCTGATAAACCTTAACTCTTGACTGCCCGTGTGGAAATTTGTGGGCATCCAGAGTTTAGGAAGGAAAACAATAAACTCCGAGTCAGTCATGTGACTGGTGCGAGAACTCAAAATAGTTTATTTATCTTTAAAATCAAAATAGGGGAATATTTTTTTAAAGTCAATTCGCAATGCTTTTAAGAATGAGACTACCATAAGACCTCCCGCCACACACATAATGCAAACGCAGACTTGGAGGAGATTTCTTCTTATGTTAGTCAAAGATGCTTGATACGTATTAAAAAGAAACATTTGATATTATTACTAGTGCATAGTGTAGGAAACATTTCGAAAGTAGAATATAAATCTTAGCCAGCATAGGTACCATTATAGTATGCTTACTATAGCTACCATATTAAATGGCAGGTTCTAAAACAAAAACCGTACAAGTCTCGTATTGTTTCTTTGGATTTCCAACAAATGGTTAGGCCAAGGAACTTCCCATTGCCACATGAGAACGCCTCTGGAAGGACGTCCCCGAGAACCAAACCGGATCTCTGCCAACACAAGGCCGGGTTACCCCTAACTGGGTAACAACTGACACGAGTATGCCAACCCCCGGTCCTTTGGGACCTTTATCCGAGAGCTCTCTAATCAAAATCACACCATAATAATAAGTGTTTCAACATGAGTAAGCATCTGGGCTCCATACCATGATAACACCCTTTTCCAGGAGGAAATGCACATACCCTAAAGGGAGCTACCCCTCATAACCTTGCTGCATCTTTTCTGTTTTGACCATTCTGGGGTGTGAGGCTCGACGAAGTCTCGTCCACAAAGCCACGCTTTATACAAAAGTTGTGCTTTGGGTCGACAAATGATCATAGAAATGATCACAAAGATAAACGATCAAACAAATGAACCTATCACAAATAATCAACACAATGATCATTTCATAGCAACACTCAGCATGTCACATTACCAAATTGGGAATATATTGCTAATAACCTTCAACTACATAACCTCTGAGCTCGTACGTCTCAGAGAAGGGTGTTAAGCTAAGAGAATAAATTCTCCGCCACCAACAGAAATATATTTGAAAGAAATCTGCTTTATATCTCAATTTGTAATGTCAGACATACAACCCATACAAGTCTGTTCCGGGATCGAACAGAACCGAAGGCACTTACAAAGAAGTCCTTGCAATCCGGATAATCTCTAATCACGTCCGGATTTCCCATCACATATGGAGATCTCTATCCCAGGGATCAGCCAGTAGGGAGACAATCAACAAGAAACCCTTTCGTTTTCGAAAATATCCGGTCTTCAACACCGGTCTTCAACACCGGTCTTCAAATGCAATTCATAACGACGTATCACATATTCGGAATGGGTTATACGACCCCAAGGTCCTTTCCCCATTAACCCGAATAGTGAGCGCTTATTTTAAAAAAATATGTGTGCATTCAATTTCAAACAAATCATAACAAATACCTATTCAAAGGTAAATATTGATAGTCGGTTATTGAACTATCAATGGATATGCACAACATCACCAGATTCCAAATAATTTTCCAAATTATTTATTTTCTAAAAATATCTTTACAAGATATATATTTTCCATTCTTCAAAAATAAATCAATATTTATTTTTAAACCCATTTTCCAAATTTCGTTTTTAAATTCCATATTGAATTTACATTTCCAAAATAACTATGAATATGCGTTTTCAATTATTCATTTTCAATTTATCTTCAAAAAGATAATTCTCAAAACGTTCATTTCTTATTGGAAACCATTTCCATACTTATTTATTTATAAGTAATTCACAATATCCTTTTATTTTCTATACTTGGAAAATATTCAATATACTCAAATCGAAATTAAGTATATATTTCATTCTTTAAGGAAATCGTTCTCTTAAACATATTTATTTGGGCCAAAACGAATGTTGCGTAAAACATTGTTATGACAACCCAAAATCACTAGTATAGGGATTCGAAATTAAAATAGATATATAAGTCCCAATACTATACAAAACATTTCCTTTCGGAAATCATTTACTATAACAACAGTGTTATAGTCTACCATTTCCTTTCTATTTCTCGAAACCGTCTATTTCAACAATGAATGTTGAAATCTATGGTTTCGATAGTTAATACATTTTAAAACATCTTTAGATCGTTTTAATTCTATTTAAAACATCACCTTCAAAACCATTTCTTTAACATGTTATTCATTATTCAAAAACTTGAATATACTTGTTAACAAATTTCATCATTTCTATTCCTTTTATTTTAAAGGATTATCCAGTGTCTAAAACATGAATATAAATCCATTAACAAGTTACAACAATTTACTTATCAAAATAAGTAGTTTGCTGATTTATAAAAAAATGTTTATAAATTTCATTTCTATTTATTTTATAACTACTTCCTTTATAAATCTCCTTTATTAACCTATTCGATTTATAACTCAATTATAAACCAAAAGTTCATGTTATAAGTTAAATACTCAGAATTTATTTGTTTGCAAAATCGTCCCTTTAAACTTTATAGTTATAAATCTTATAACTTATAAGATTCAATTATTTATCCACATCTATTCCTTAAATAACTTTATAAATTTTATAAACCTACTGCTTACAAAATTCCATTTATAACTTCACCGTTTATAATTCTATAAATTTCATTCATTTATGAAATTCATTCACAATTCATTCTAACACTTATAAAAGCTCGTTTTACAATTCCAATATTTTTAATTTATAAATATCAATTTATAAATCTTTTATATGGATCAATTTATATTATTCTTTTAAAATGTCTTTAAACTCCTTTATAATTCATCATTTTGATTTATAAAATAATCAAATTTCATAAATCCTATTTTTAAACTTTTTATAATAAATTCAGAAATCCCAGTTTAAACTATTTTAAAAAAAAATCATTAATTCCATATTTTTAAAAATCAACTTTTAACTGTATTTCTGAAAAATCAAAATTTTTATAACATTAAAATTATAACATTTATTTATTTAAGATGAATCAATTCCAAAAATATTTTATAAACGTATACTTTCAAAAATCACTTTAGAAATCCCTTAAAATCAAAATCGTTATTTTTTTAAACTTCAAAATTGGATCCCGATGATGCAACACATCAAATAGTCAATCACGACTTTCAAATATCATATATCGATATGATAAACAATCAAATATCAAAATATCTGAAATCAAATAAATATTTGTGAGGAATCCAGTTGGATCCCTCAAACCTGTTTCCCTGCATCCACAGACACTAGCACAATACCCATTCCACTTCGAGGTGGAATATCGCGGTATATGGGATTTATAACATATTATCCGCTTAATTGGCGGCGCAATAGGGTCTCATCCGCTATATAATGCGGGAAATCAATCAACTGCAATATATACATATGCCAATATATATATATATATATATATATATATATATATATATATATATTGCTATATATATAGATATATCCTACTATATCTAATATCACAACCAAACAACAATCAATAAATAACTGCAAATCCAACTTTAAATTTTTGTGTGAGAAGTTCTCACCTTTGCTTTTATTTTGCAATCCATTTCCCATCTTGACTCGATTTTCTTGATTTATACCTTGTATAAATATTATACACAATTTATTAATATTCGAACAGATCGAATAATAAATTTTCATTTGATAATTTTGATTCATCGGTGATTTCATTTTAATAGTTAAATTAACTGATAGTTTTATTTAAACCAGTTTCTTCTTTAATAAATTTATTTAAACTAATTTTTTTCTTTAATAAAATGTTTAACTAAAAATTTACTTTCAGAACTAAATTAAATAAAATAACCTCTTGTAAAAATTCAATTAAGTTTCATTAAATAAAACTATCTTTATAATATATTAATATTCGAGACAATCGAAAAAATTAATTTCTTTTCAATGGAAATTAATTAACACTTTTAATTTATCTAATAAAATTTAAATTTCAACTAAATTTACTTAAATAAATTTATTTAACTACAATTTAATTTTAAAACTAAATTTTCTTCTTTCTGTAACTATATATATATAATTCCATATTTAACTTGTATAGGTAGATATTAAAACAGAAATATTTTTCACTTCACTGTAAATTCACTTATACATTTATATACACATTTGAATTAAATTTAAATTAAGCAACTGAATACCTTACTGTAAATCGTTCGAGCCCCCATTTCCAGCCGCATCCCCAAACACACGCGCCTTGCCTTGTCGTTGCTTCCAAGTCGCAGCCGCCGCTGCCTCGAGCGCCACTGCCCATCGACGTCGCCGCCTTCTCCACGAATCGCGCGGCACCACGATTGACCGCGACCCCCCACGAATCACGACGGCCCAAATCGCGTCGCCTCCCTCTCCCATACGCGAGCATGCGCCTTGCCATTTTGATTTAGGGCTACGACCATTTTTTTTTTAATTTTTAAACTGCGTTCGATTTTGAAATTGAAAGTCGAAAGAGAGGGGAGAAGGGGAAGCGAAGGATTCAGCTTCGATTTTTTTTTTATATACGAACAGATTGAAGAGGGCTTCGGCCATTATTATTTTTTTCTCTGATTGATTTTGATTTACTGAAGAGGGAGAGGGATATTTAAAACGTGAAGGAGGAAGGCTTGCACGTCTTCGTATCGTGATTTCTCGGCATGATTTTAGGCGTGAGAAAGGGTAGAACGTGCTGAGGTTGACTAAATTTAAATTTAAATTTAAATTGAATCTCGATAAAAATTCAATGCGTTTACTCGCCGTGTGCTCACATATCAACTCAGAAAATACGAAATTTGAAATCTGAGAATAATTCACTATTACGGACCCAATGGAATGGTTTCGTCGAATTCCGAGACTGTGCCTCGGACGGCTATTTTAAATATCGATTCAAACGATATAATTTCAAAACTGAACAATTCACTTTCAAATTAAATTCTGAAGCTTCTATTATCTTCAGTATTATCAATATGAATTTTACAAGCCTTTGAAATATTTTAAATCGGCTTAAAATTGAAGATTCAAATTTTTATTCAACTTTCAATAGATTAAATTCTAAAATTTAATCGCCAAATTCATTCTGATAATTTGAAATTCACGTCAAACCATCATTCAAATATTTAAAATTAATTAAATATTTTCAATTTAAATTGTTCAAAATTTCTGGGTCGTTACAATGCCACATATAAACACGACGAGTTTTTACCTTACGGTAACTAGAACATTTCATATCAAATCCTTTGATATTATAATAGTGTCTAAGTACAAATACTTATTCAAATAGCTGAAATTTTTACATTAATTAAATTCTAGCATAGTAGGCTCTACAACCAAAACCTTAAAGGGTACGTATTGGAGAATGCATTCCATACAAATGGCTAGGCACTAGGGTATCACTTGTCACAATACACGTCTAGAAAAATATACTGAGGACCACGCCGAGATCCCCTACAACACAAGGCTGGACTACCCTTAAACTGGATAGATCAAATATGCTATCACCCCGGGTGTTCCCACCCTTTCCAAGCTCCTTCCATGTATCGTAGTAATAATATCCGAGGATATATAGAATGGTGATAAACATACCCTAATTTGGTGCGACCCACTTAGTCTCGCTGCATCTCCCCTGCTTTTCAGTCATTCCTAGTTGATGAGGCTAGTGGCTACGATTACCATTCTAAGAAATTTTCACTTAGAATGCTCATTGTCCTCCAATGACAATGTACTGATAGCATTCATCCATACAAGTCCGTTCTAGGTCCGAACGGAACCGAAGACACTATTCCTACTATATCCATTTTGGAATCATCCTCAGGATTAGTAGCAATTAGCCCTTGCACTTCACTACCCCATCTTTGATTTCATGCTCTTGTATTCCCTTCGAAAACGTACTCGTTGGATCGAAGTGGTTTTCAGATAACTTATCCGATCCCAGTCTCTTCGAAACAACGTTCGATATTTTCACTAAACTCAACCCGGTTCTTTAGGAAATAAATAGACGAAATTAAGACTGGAGATCACCTCTTAACCGTTAGTGGACGATTCCCTTAAAATCATCCTACAAGAACGAAACGAGTTTATATGTATAGTATAGCACCTCGAACGGTAACTGTACCATATAATTCCTGTATTTCTCCTAGATTTTCGTAGAGTTACATTTTGGGCCCAGATTTGATAGTCGGTTATTTAACTATCAAATTAATAATCATTCAACCAAATATTTCATTTTCCACTGAAATTGCCAAGTCTCATTTTAATTTAATTTTTAATAAATTAAATATCTTATCAAAATTCATGTACTAATCTTATCGAATTTAGTATATTCAAAAATTACCATTTTCAAAAATATTTGAAAATCGTTTTTAAACTAATATGGAAAGTACCACTGCGGTACCAATCAAGGATTCACAGCTCAATGTTTATGTCTCTATTCCAGAGAAATCCAAAACATAACCGCAGGCACTCACTGCCTCCAATTACGCCATGAAAGTATACCATTACTTTCCAAAACTTAATTTAATAATTTTCAAAATAACACTTATGAAATTCCTATAATAATTTTCCAAGTTAAACTTTAGGAAAATACTCTTTAATACAAGTTATTATATAAAATATTAATATTAAATAATTTATCCTTTTAAAATAATAATACAAATTAATCCTTAAATAATAATTAACTTACTATAACTAACTTAATTAATAATTAAATATACTTTAAACAATTTAAAACAACTAAATAACTAGTTTTCTGAAATATTCTTTAAACGTCTTTTAAAATTACCGGTTAATAATTAGAAATCCTTCTTTTTAAAACAAACATAATTTCTTGATAAAATATATTTTCCAGTTCCAATATAACTAGTCTAACAGTTATAAATCTCTCTTGATTTATTCCCAATTTGATTTACGTCCCAATTCCGTAAATCCCTTTTCACATTTCTTAAAATAAATCTATCATTTGTTTTCATGCCGATTTACCCATCTTCTTCTAAATCCTCACTGTGAATTTATAACTTCAATTACCCACGGATAATTACTTTACTTTATTTATAAACATTGTTTATAAATTCCATAGTCTCATTTCTCGTTTATAACGATTTCACAATACTTAATTGATTTTAAATCGATTTCTAAATTGAATTCCATTTTTAAACAAGTTCCCAAATAACCCAACTATATTCCAAACCTAACTAAATTGAAGTTTCACTTCCTTTTCATAATTTAAAATCTTATTTAAAATCTAGTATGACAATTTTATATTTTATTTTCAATTTTTCCTTTTTATTTTCTCAATCTATTTTAAATTTCGATTTTAAAATCTTTTTTTTACACTTAAAAAAAATACCGCTTAAGTTCTATTATTTAAAATCCTTTTATTTACATTATTCAAAAATCTCTATTTTTCCATATTTCGAAATTATCAAGTACAAATTTTAAAATCAAAACTATTTATTTTACCCAAATTCTTTTCTTTTAATTAATCCAAATTTCAATACAAGTACTTCACTTCCAAAATCCCTTTTAAATTTCCTTTCAAACACAATATATATATTTATGATATTTTAAAATATCAAAATCTAGGCTAGTAATACCATAGCATCCAATAACATCAAATTACACTATAATCTATCACAGGTTATTCAACAGTTCATATATCACTATATATGAAATTAAATTCAACATTTTAAGGAATCCAGTTGGATCTCTCCAACCTGTTTCCCTGCATCCACAGATGTTAGCACAATATAAAAATATCAATCCTACTTTTAGTGGGATGTCACAGTATATAGGGTCATCCGCTATTATGCAGGGCGCATAGGGTCTCATCTGCTATATATATGTAGGAATATCAATCGCTCTAATATATATATATATATGTATGTACCACTATATATAATGCGACATTCAATTGATAAAAATATATCAATTCAACCAATCAATCAATAATTAGTTTCAACTAATTAAAATCAATTGTAGTAATCCAAAATTTAGTGAGATTAACTCACCTTGATTTTTTGTTATGGCTTCCGCATTCCGTTCTGATTAATTTGAACATGTTTGAATTTATTTGAAAATTTCAGAAGCTCCAAATTTGTCTAGACCATTTCCTATACATAGATGATGACATCACGATCCCAATGCAACTTCAATCGTCCGAATCGGACCTCGTATGCATGAGATACGCATTTTATAAGTTTGAGTGTAATTTATATAAACAAATTCTTTTTTCTTTTCTTTTTTAAAGAAGATAGCCCATACCTGAGCAAAATCTAACCTAACCCAAACCATCAACCTTCTACCCCAAATTCAAAATTATCGCCTGAAGCTTCAAATCGTGCACGTATGCACTGATACTCCTCCAACAACCAACTATGGCCAAACCACCACCGCCAACACACTTTTCTTCCCTTGCTCGACTCCCCCATCCCCAAAAACCAAGGTCGAATCTTCCTGGTGAAACGCGAAAATCAATGGCTTCCCATCGACATGCTCCAGGTCTCGACGACCATCTAGCCACCGCGCCTCACGAAACCCACCCTTCCGAAGCGCCTTGACAATCTAAACCTAAACATCACTTTGATTTCAACAATCGACAACCATAGACTGAGAAAAATGAAACCCTAGCCAAAAACTACCGATCGACCAAACAATCACCTATGAACAAACGCCGCACCATCCAATTCATATACCCATTCGAAGCTCATCGAGAAATATGAATTTTAAAATTAATATCATGATTTTTAATTTAATATAAGTGGAGAAATGATTTTTCAAAAGGTTGCCATTTATTTATTTTTACTTCGACTGTAACTGTTTGAGATGGAAGAGGGAACGCGATTTAAAAAAAATGGAAAAGATGCCTTGTGTATTGAAGGGGAGAAAATGGTACAGTGAAAGATAAAGTTACAGCTGGAAGAAGTTTGACAAATTAATAAAATAATTTAATTTTCAAAGTGTCTCGATTAATACAACTTAAAATCTCAAACTCCTATCGAGGGGTGCTGCTAGGCATCTATAATATTATGCCCCTATTCCGAACACAATGGAAAAGTTTTCAAGTCCTAATTCGATCGTATGGAGAAGATGGCTTTTTGGACACAATTATTATATTGAATTTTCAATATAAATTTCAGCCCGTTTATATCCCGTACGACCAAACTGTAACTCCAAACGCTACGAAATTTGAAATTCTATAATAATACAATATTACAGATCCAATGGAACTGGTTTCGTCGAATTCCGAGACTGCCTTGGAAGGCTATATATAAATGCCAATTTAAACGATATATTTTTAAAGATGAGCAAATCAACTTTAAATTCAATTTAAAAAGTTTTATTATCTTCATAATTATTAATATAAATTTAATAAACCCTCAAATTATTTTAATAAGCTTAAAACTCAAGATTCCATATTTTAACCAATGTCCAATTATTAAATTCAATAATTAAATTATCCAATAAATGGTTATATTTGAAATTCAAGTTAAAAACTAACTTTTAAATATTCAAAATCAATTAAATATTCCAATTTCAAATAACCAAAATCCTGTGTCGTTACATAAAGTCACTCGGTGAAAAGGGATACAGTTTGGAGCAGAGTGCTCCGGATCGAGGTTGAATTGCCCACTTGAGTTGCAAATCGATGGAATGGTTGGCACCCACCGGTCGATCAGTTGGTGACAGAACTGAGCAATTCTAGCCATTTTGGAGCAATTTCCATCTCCGATTTGTGTGCCATTCTATGCCGCCTCCACTTACGAGCCACCTACTTTCCCCACCATGTCGCCCTCGCCGCATGGTCGAAGTTCGATGTCATTTACTCTTGTATCTGGTTCTATTTCTTAACGTGCCCATTTATAGTTTACGTCGCCATGAATCCATATTTGTTCATTTAGCTACCGAATTACTCTATTATCTGGCTCTGTTTCTTAACGTGCCAAATTATAATTTATATCGCCATGAATCCATCTTCATTCATTTAGCTACCGAATTACTCTATTATCCAGCTCTATGTCTTAACATGTCCAATTATAATTTACGTTGCCACGAATCCATCTTCGTTCGTTTAGCTACCAAATCATGACTACATGCTTCTAGTAACTCGACTACATTTTTCAACATCATGCCATGTGGGTACGAACACGTCCAAATGCACCATACACACATGCATAATTTTAGTCCATTTTTTATGTTTTCTAAATGTATTTAGTCTTTCCAAATAAACTATTTATATTTTAATTCTAAATTTTATGAACATCTTATATATATAATTATACATTTCCATCTTTTTATTTCATTTATTAAGTATAAAAATCATTTTTAAATCAATAAATCCATTAGATACAATAGTAAATAAACATGCAATTTAAAATATCAAAAAAGCTACAAAAATGCCTACCATCTAACAATCAAATGCTATACTAATTAAACAATCAATCTACCATTTCCAAATAATTTATTTATCTTTCATTTGATTTGTACTCAAATTCCCAAATTCAATCCTTTTCATTCAAAATTCATAACTTCTTCAAATTATGTCATACGATTCCTAGGTAAGTTTTATAAAATCACACAGTAACTTATCCATCTTTTCATAAATTCACGGTAATTTATTTCTTTATTTAATTAATAGTTTAAGCCCTAAATGCTTAATAATTTTCTTAAATCACTTCCATAATCCTTCAAATCGATTATTTTAGTATATGGTCAAATTTAGCAAGCCCATACAAGCTCAATGAAGCTACATGTGACATTCTAACCAATTCCAACTTCATTCATAAAATCATACAATCCAAATAAATTCAAATAAATTCCATAATAAATATAGAAACATTCCCACTCATCTTTCTTAGTAAAATAAATAAGAAAATCAAGAAACCCCTCCTTTTGCTTATCTAGAAAAAATCGATGAAGTTCTCCTATTCAAATCAAGCTCCAAGGTGAGTTGGGTTTGTAGCCCTTGCCCAAATTGTAATTATGGTGATTTTATTTGGTTACAGGGAATTTATTTTGGCTTGTAAAAGTGGGTTTAGTTTCGGAATCGGTTTTGAATAGGAACGGTAAATGAAAAGTAAATAAAGAGTGAGAGGAGGGAAAGTAAATATAAAGCCACAAAATTTAGCTAACTCGACTTTTTTATTTTCTCACAAAAGAACTATTCACCGCTCAAAAGTATGAACTCTAAACATTTCAAAGCTTATACTCATTTAAATTTAGGATATTGTTACGAATTAAATGGGACTATCTGCGAGTCGTAATTCCAACGTCTACAAAAGTTGAATATTTCAAATTCCTACCGATTAATAATTTTTATAAAATAAAGTTTCAAATTAATTTCTCGGTACTCAAAAGAGCGGGTTGTTACATACGTTGAACAAATCAAAGTGAATCACTACTAAAGAAGGGATTCGTCTCCTTCATTATAGAAGCTTAGTATCACTGCAATTGGTATTCAAATTAATGTCAAAATCTATGGCCAGAGTAAATCGGATAATCGATAAATGTTACTGGATTGAACCAAGGGTTTTAAAGCGGTAATATGAAATTAATTATTGGATATTATTGGAGCTTTTAACTATTCACCAAAATCTATATATCTAGTGATTTAGTGATGACGAAAAGAATATGTGCATATAGGTATTGTTGTTTATGGTGTATCTTAATGGATATTAGAAATTGGATTCACCTAAATGATCTAACTAATGCCCGATACTTTGCTTCAACAAAGTATAAACGCACTTTGAGATAAAAATTATTTAAATATTGTTGAGGACCAAGATCACACTATGAAGTCAACATAACAATATATGTCAGCATTTTTTCTGAGTTCAACTTGATTAAATTAATATATAGATATCACAAATTGGTGGAGAAAATTAATATAAATGTTTTATCAATTTTTTAGGGCTTTTAGTTATTTGTTTTAGAATTTATAATCAATTAAAATAATACATAACTGTTATATTAATTTGTATATCAAATTAATCGAATTAATATGGTAGAGATAAATGTTTAAATAATTATTATTTGGCATTAGTTTATCTCTAGATTCAAAAATTAAATTATTAAGGGGGAGTGCATATTAAGTTATTTGGAGGAATTTGAATATATCTTTTGACCGGAGGAGATTTGGAATAAATATAAGCGAAAAAGAGGAGATATATTAAATACCTTATAGCTATAGATACCTATTACAAGAAAAATAATATTTTACAATGAGAAATTTACAATAGATCTGTAAAATGTTGCAGAAAAGTCACATCTTTAACAACTTATGTTGAAGAAACCATTGTAATAAGTTTTACACAGCAACATTTTTTCATAAATGTTGTAATAAATATTGTTTTTACAACCTTACCCTAATAGTAGTTAAAAACAATATTTAACAATGTTTTATGCATTGTATCATATTTATTTTTATTCATAATGTTTAGGTGATGTTGTTTAATTTTGAATTCTAATAGCTTTTTTCTATTGTTGCAAACTTATTGTATTCAACAGTATTTGTCAAGCGTAGTAACTGTTGATTCAGCAATAAAATTTTAACATTGTAATATATGTATATATATAAGAAATCACAAGATTAACACAAAATTTCGATAACTTAGAATTAAAACAATTTTTTTATAACATTACTAGAAGTGATACATTTAATTAGTTCCAATAAATGTCGTTAGTTCAAGTAAGTTAAGAAAAGTATATACTATTATATACTCAAATAAATCACATTATTTTTCTTATTTCTACGTTTCTTTTCAAAACCTCAATGAAAGACAGAGCAGTGGCCTGTTCCATGTGTGATGGTACTAGATTTTTAGAAATACTATTATGATGTGTTGTTACCATTATCGATTCCAAACGTATAAGGGCATATCGACAACAAGAGTGCCGAGATAAGAGTTTTGCAGCCAAAAGAGATTATCAATGCAATATGATGCCATTAGCACACATGATATCAATGGTGCATACCATTAATGTCATCTTTCTTCAGCAAAGGCCATTAAATGATGTTGCATTCAGGAGCCAATGTTGAAGGTCCACAATGGTGCCTCATATCATCGATGACGCATCCTGCAAATCAATAGTGGATGACAACGTACAAATCCAATATTTCACAAAGTCAGGAATTGATGTCGTGCACCATTGATATTTTATATTGTAAGTCATCAATATCATAGTCGCATGATGCATCATTCATGTCGCACCACATTGATGCGACATTTTAATTAGTGTCGCACTTCATCCATGAATGTAGAATGGATGCCACCTCTAGTTAATATCGTATCAAGTTGATACCGCATCTCTTCAGTTTCATTTCCTTCTGATGTCACTCCTTATTAATTAGCCTAATCATAATACCGCCAATTTCCGATGTCTCCTGTTATCAATGCTGTCTATTATCCGCTTGTTGTCAATGTCACTTATTATCAATGCCATGCTTTGATGATGTTATAGTCCATCAATACACAGGACAATGTCGTAAGTCATCAAATCAAAGCAATATCCTTAGCGCCATCGAGATGAATCTCAATGCCGTAAAACAGACATGCTGCATAACATCTACGCAATGTCTTATCACCCATATAAATATCAACCTAGGAGCATGGAGAAAGGACAATCATTCTATTTTCAACTTCTTACATTTCAAAATTTTGTAACCCTAAATTGATTTGGGGATTTTTTTTTCGATTGTAGCACTCGAACTTTATTCATATAAGGTTATGTACATTCAACTATTTCATAACATATGAATATAGATTTCATGACTTATG
Organism: Allium cepa; assembly: GCA_030765085.1. Taxonomy (NCBI): domain Eukaryota; kingdom Viridiplantae; phylum Streptophyta; class Magnoliopsida; order Asparagales; family Amaryllidaceae; genus Allium; species Allium cepa. Next base: position 441,768,599 of record CM060929.1, read on the forward strand.
GCTTGTTTCGAGTTCCAAAGCAAGAGTGATTTTTAATCATAACTTGCTTATAATTCTTAAACACTCATATTCTTGATTCCTATTGGTATAATTTTGCTCTATATGAGTTATATGAATCCTACACAAATTCGAGCATAATTTCGGTATGGACAATTTGTGATATCATCATGGACTTGAACATACTAAGCCTATTTTTCTAAGTCCTTTCTTAACCAAGTGTCGCTTTTACCAATAGTCATCGTGGTGCATAAGATGAACCGAGCCTTCACTCAACCAAATTCCTCTTTCCTTACAACTTCTCGGTGTTAACGAAGAAATTCATTAATATTTTGGTGGCAGAATGAGAGCTTGAACCTCCATCCCCATTTAACTCATAAGTGAAACTACCTTAACCTACATATATAGGGCTTAGAGGATTTATCCTTACTAAACATATCCTATTAAGAAACCATTCCAAATCGTTCCACTCTTGATTCTTAACACTATTTAATCACATCAATTAAGCTTTGCTTAGTTATTTTAATTAAACATGTTAAAAATTTTGAACAAGGATCTTATGAGCCTCAAATGGTTAGACTAGCCTACCAAATCACTAGTGATCCTCGACATCATGAGGAGCAAGTATTAAGGCTCATAGCACTTTAAATTATGGAAGATAATGGAAGCAATCATTTTGTACTTCAGATAGACTTATACTGTAAGTACCCTACTTGTAACGACCCAAAATTTGATCATTTTAAAATACACTATTTAAAGCGATTTTAGATATAAAATAGGTAAGATTATATGATTCAAACAAAATTAAATAGGATATGGAAAGAGAAGTATACACAAAAATAGTAACATTTGCCTATATCAACAAAAGTGACAAAATGCAGATTTCGTAAAAGTAAGTTTCAATGGTTAAATAAATTATTTTACTTTATCTGTAAGTGTTTATATTTTTAAATAACATTATACAAATTTTATTTTAAATTTGGTTTACATAAATAAATAGTTTGACTAAAATGTCAAAATGTGACCGTAAAATATTTTGTCGAAAATCAACGTTTTGTCGATTAAAAGTTGTCGCAGCGTTGTCGCACCTTTGTTAACATGCTTTAACATATATATTACGCATTTTAATAACTAAAACATGTTTACTTTTAATAAATATAATTATAAAACTTCTAGAAGTCATTAGTAAAAGTAAGTAAGAATTAACAAAAGTAAGAAAAAGTAAACATCAGATCAATATCACATAAAAACCGACATAATTATTATTTTACTTAGCTTAGCTCTTAAGGGATTAAGACATAAAGTAAGAAGTGAATGATATTAATTTTTGAAAAAGTGGAGTTTGCTTTGTTTTGAAGTAAGGGTGTTTTGGAAATTTAGTAAGAAGTTATTTTGATAAATTACCACTTCTTTCTTTTTCTATAAATACCCACCTCCTCCTTCACTTTCATGGACATTTCTTCTTCTTCTTTTCTCAAGCTTCTTCACATTTTTCCTCTCATCTTTAATGGCTTCCAAGCCATAGAAAAAATAGAAAGAAATAATGTCAAAAGATTCAAAATTAATCGATGTTCAATCAAACTCCTCTTTTCTTCATATTTTACCTCTTCTTCTATCGACCATAACTTCTTCAAACTAGAACCAAAATGCAAAATTCTCTTTTTCAAATCATTTTTTTTCTAGTGGCTACAACTTTCATGTTTACAGCTTTGTCTCATTCTAAACTTAACCATGCCAAAAATCCACTTCCTTCTAGTGCATTCTCTGCCCAGTTTTTAAGCCAGAGAATAAACAATTTTGTTTTGATCATAACTGATCCAAATTAAGAAAAAAATTCAATCATATGAAATTCCAGTGGCTACAACTTTTATGTTGATCACTTTTTCAGTTTTGAGGTTTGCTATACCTGAAACTCAATTCTTTGAAATACATTTCCATGCTTTATATTTGTGAATCCGAGAATAGCTCCTTTTCCTTTGACCATATCTTATTCAAAACTAATCAAAATCAAGTGATTCTTTATTTCAAATTTAAGAGAAAAGAATTTGCAACAACTTTTCAGTTAACAAGTTTTTCAAATTTTGAGAGTAAGGGAGTCAAAAACAGGAGAGAAGATGACCTATTTTTCGAGTCTAATTTTGAGAATTGAAGGTCAAAGCTCTACCACTTCTTCTCTATACTTTCGGCCAACCTCCATCTCAAGCCTCGGAAAAGCTATTGTAAGGGAGAGGGTTTTGTTTGCTAGTGTTTAAATGGAGTATAGATTAATTAGCAAAGTGTTGGTTGATTAGAATGTTGGTAGGAAGTTTATCGCTTTGGTTCATGGTGAGAAACTTTATTTAATATCTATATTTATATATACATGTCTGATGATGTGTTATGATTACTATGGATGCTTATGTATACTTTGATCATCAAGTATTGATTGTTTGATATGATTGTTAAATTGATTTACAAAGTCACGTTTAAAACACGTTGATAAGCACAAAGGGAATCACTTTCCTTTTGATAATGAAATGGCATATATGGAATGCTTAAACCCTTTGGAAATAGTTTTAAATTGAGTTACAAATGTTTTGTAAACATTCAAATATGTTTAAAGAAATAAAGAAAGAAAATCAAGATTTCATCTTGTATATTTTGACATATGTCCAAAATAATTTCCTAAAAACATCGCGGTTTTACAGTTTGGAATCCAAAAAAGGATTTCTTTTAAAATGATATTTTTAAAAGATTTAAAAATATGAAGTAAATTCTAAAAATCTTTCAAAATGTTTTAAAGATATTTAAGTTGAAAGGATGGATTTCTAAATGACAAAAAAATCATTTTGAAGAATATAACTTTTTGCAACACTTTTTAATAACTTACGAATTATGGATTTAAACTTAACAATAATTTTTCAAATCTTTTAGAAATGTTTTAAAAAGGAAAATTAAGAGTTTAATAGATAATTTGGAATCTTATAATCAATTCCAAAATAAAGCTTATAATGAGTATGCGGAAACAACTAGTGCATTTGTCCCGCCTGTGAGATCTGGGAAGGTAAAACAAGGTGTTTAGCTAAGGTTAGGGATGGAGCAACCAGTTCTCTGAACATACCTAGCCTATGTTTTCTCTTTTTAGACGAGGGGTGGAATAGATCAAAAGAAAAGCCCGAATGCTCTAAAAGATCATATTTAAGTTTTTCCAAGATAAAAGAAAAGAAAAGAAACAAATTCTTTGAATGTTAATTAACCATTTAACATCTTTTATTCGATAGTTAGTACATAGCAACCGGGATTGGATTTGGGTGATTCCTATCCGAAATCACTTCAAACTAATTTTCTAAACCCCATATGAATTTAACATCTTCTATTCGATGATTGGTACGAAGGAACCAAGATATGATTTGGTTGATTCCTATTCGAAGAACCAGGATCGGATTTGGGTGATTCTTATCCGAAAACCCCTTCAAACTAATTTTTGAAATAGAACATATTGAAGACAAAGATCGTTGAAGACAAAGATATTCATGATGTAGGATTACTTGCCATTAGTCGCTACAAGCGAAATTTACCATATCTAAGGTGACAGTAGTACTCTGTTATGAAAATCTTCGATTTGCAAGAATATGATTTGAAGTTAAGAAAGAAATCTTTTATTAAGATTTAATGAATGATTTGGAAAATTTTACCCAAGTAAAAGAGAAAATGATTTAGAATCATTCCAGGATTTAAGAAAGGTTTAAATAAACCAAATGATTTAATAAATGAGGCTTAATGATTCCATATACTCTTGAAAAGAAAATGAACAAATTGAATAGAATATATCTAAGAAAGATATTTGATTTAAATAAAAGATGAAATAATTGATTAATGATTGATATCCACATATGAACTAAACATCTTTTTATCGATAATTGGTTTTGAAGGAACCAGAGTTGGATTTGGGTGATTCTTATCCGAAAACCACTTCGAACCAATGTATACGTTCGAAAGTGAAAACATGTTGAAGATGATGATTATTGAAGACAGTTTGCACCAAAAATGGTCACAAACCCCAATATCGTGAAAGAACCAAAGTATGAATATAAATCAACAGTATTAATCACGGATCTAAGTAAACAGCAAGCACAGATCTAAGTAAACAACAAGCAACAATTCAAAAGTGATGAACAGAGACACGAAATTTATAGTGGTTTGGCTATCTCTGACCTACGACCATTTCAAAGTTTTATCCTTCATTGATTATCCTTGCTGGTTATAGATGATTACAGCAGTAGCAATGGAGAATTTCGAGTACAATAGTTGTATTGAAGTGTAGAAATGAATCCGGCAGAGTCTGGACGTCCAATAGCCAAAAGGTCCTTTTTATGTAGGCTCCAGGGGGCTATCTATAGGCGTAGGAGGCTGAGATCGAGCTAAAATTTTGGGAGACTTCTTCTGGCACGTGAGTGGACCCACGCGATTGACCCACCAAGTTTCGACTCGATCTGCGATCGATACGAAGCAATTTCGTATCCATCAAAAAATGATTCAATCGAGCTGAAACTTGGCGAGATTGTTCTTTACCTTGTATGCAAGCTGCTATGAAAATTTCGTTGCATTTGGATCCGTGGTTTGGGAGATACGATCGATATGAAATTGCAATTTTCGTATGTTGCCGAGTTCGAAACCATGATTTCGTATCCATTCCTGTCATATCGATCAGAAGCACACGCGCGCAATGACGTGGCGCTAATTTCCTGGATCGATCCGATCTCTGTGGCGTGTTGACTGGGTTGATCCACTTTGTGCGCCGAGTTGAACGCTTCTTTCCTGGAGACGTGGGTGTCCATCGCTCGTATCCGTATCTCATGCTCGTTCATATCCATTACCTTGCAACGGTATGCTCGCACTCACCAACTCGCGTCCTTCTTTGCATCGATTCCAGGAGTACATTTCGCATCGATCCCTTATGAATCGATCGATACGAAATGACTATGGGGGTCATCGATACGAAGTGGTCGTGATGAAATAGAGGATGGGTATGAAGCTCATCCCTAGGATGGATACGAACGAGACCTTACCTGAAGGATGCGAACAACGCTTTACCTGCCCACTTACCTGATCGACGCGAAACCATTGAGTTAAGTCCATACCGATCGATTTGAATGAGACGCTGCTCCATGGATACGAACTGCCGGGCATGCTTGAACCTGATTGATACGGACCTGATGGAGTCGAACTATACATGAACTGATGGATTCGAATGATGGATTCGAACTGCACTAAGCTTGATGGATACGAACAGTATCGACTCGAAATGCCAACAACCGATCGATGCGAAATGCATCGATAGGAACTAGTCCTTGCGCACCTTAATCCATCCGTATCTCGATCATACGAACTCGGATCGACCTGAAATTTGAAATGTAGGTTTCCTTAACCTCGATCATCATCTCCCATCGATTTCGTCCTGATCGGAGATCGACCAAATTTTAACGACATCGATTGCAACCTTGTTTCCAATCGATCTCCAATCCTGATATCCATCATTCCTTGCCAATTTGTTGATATTCCAGCTTTGACCAAAAAGTGGGATAACATTTCCCCCCCAAAACATGCCTTGTGATAAGAAGGCGTGTTTTGAATAATTCCGAATCTGATATCCGAAGCCCATAACCATATTGTCAGAGTACATCATCCTCGACTGCTCCGAGTCGATGCCTAATTCCAAATCCAATAACCAAAGCCTTTAGTCAATTCCATATCTGTCTGAACCCGATATCCGAGTTCTAATCCATCCTTATCTAATAGCCAATAACCGAATCCAGGACCTCTCCGGGTCGATGTCCAAATCCATAACCTCTTCGGGCTCTTGCCAAGCGCAATCCACACCTGACGATCATGGTCCAGTGTCCCTGGACGTTGAGCTAACCTCATCGGGTTCTTGCCAAGCGTAATCCACACTTGACGACCGTAGTCCAGTGTCCCTGGACGTTGTACAATGCCATGGCTTAAGTCCTAAGCCGAATCCTGGTCTCTCCGGACCCTTGTTGAGCATAGTCCATACTCAACGACCTGAAACAATAATCGATAATATGGGGCCTAAGTCCTAGGCCGAATCCTGATTGCTCCAGACCCTTGCTGAGCGTAGTCCATACTCAGCGACCTGAATAAGCCAATTTGTCACATGCGGGTGAAGAGACTTACCCCTTGCCAGGTATAATTCATACTCGACGACCATTTACCAAAAACCAGATAAAAATCCAATCAAAATACAATCCAAAATCCAAATCAAACCAGAAAATCAGAAATCCAAACCAACATCTAAACCAGAAAACAATCATCCAAACGAAAATCCAAATCTGAAAGCAAACAAAACCAGGAGTTCAATCCAAACTCCAAAGCCAAACCAGAAAAAGCAGTGTCCAATCCGAAAGCAAAAGACAAATTTCACAAACCATAGCATCGCGGTTTATCATCATTCAGAGCATGCCTATGGGCTATCTCCGTCCCCCTACATGTGTAAATGACTTTGTTGTTTGCCAGTAGCTTGTAACTTATTTCATATTATCCCAGTCAATTGATAACCAATTGACCATCATTCCTGGACCTCCCAACATCATGGTTTGAGGTAGGCGGTGGTTGCTCTTGCTCCGCCGCTGCATTCCGAGTTCCGACATATTGTCGCAACTGTCCATTCCTTTCATGCTCCTCGATTATATCCTTTAAGTGCCTGCATCTGTTGGTGTCATGCCCATCCAAATCATGAAAGAGGCAATGCCTCCCTGATGCCCTCTCCCGCTCAGAAGGCTCTCTCCTAGCCGGCCTTCGGTAAGGAAGGCGATTCTGAGTTTCCATGTATATCCGCTCCAGTGTCTCATTTAATCCTGTGTATGTGGAAAACTTTCGATCCTTCCATTGCTTTCTGGCTTTTCCTGGATCGTCATCCAGCTTCCTCTTTCCTTTATCCTTATCCGAGCCTCCGTCGAATGGTCCTCCACACTCAGTCGCATTCACCCTCTTTAACTTTAAATCCATACGAGCGTCTTCTTTCCGAAGGAATCTTTCGGCTTCGTGGAAGAATTTCCCAAGATCCAGCGGTGGGTCTCGTATTAAAGATACCTTAAAATCCGAGTCCTCTCTGACTCCCGATACCACCGCCATCAAAACCATCGATGGATCCGGTCGATCCACCGAAGTAACCGCCGCATTGAATTGAGTTAGAAAAGCTCTAAGCGATTCATCCGTCCTTTGCTTTACCGACGTTAATGTCATTACGTTCTTTAGTCTCTTGATATGAACTCGAAAATGCCCCAAAAACCTATCCACCAATTCCCTCCAGGTTCTGATAGATCCTTCTTCCAGCTGCCTAAACCACATGGCAGCCAAGTCTGTCAAGTATAATGGGAAACATTGGGACATCACTTCCTCCGATGCCCCCAGCACTTCCATATGTCTTGTGTATCTCATCAAGTGATCAGTCGAGTCAGCCTTGCCATCGTATACTTCCACGCTAGGTAGCTTGAACTTGGGTGGATTCTGAGCTATCCTGATTTCCTGAGTAAACGGACTCCTATTCACTCCTTCCAAATCTTTATTGGTCAAACCTCCACGCATAGTTCTCCTGATAATCTAAACTAATCCAGCATTGTCTATCAAAGATTGCCCTCCATGCCCCCGAGGGAACTCCGGTACATATTCTTCATGCGGTTCACTGATGTTAGCACTCGCTCTAACCTGTTGAGCTCCATCCATAGGCCTTCCAGTATTAGATCCTGCGGGTCTGCCCCCAAGCCTTTGTTGATTGCCATCTAGTTCTGCATTCTGTCCTCCATCGGGTTCCGCGACCCTAGTTCCTTGTCCTGCACTTGTAGCCGCCATAGTTGGTCCAAGGTTCTGTGTTCCTACAGCTCTCATTTATTCAAAGAAGGTTTGTATCATGTCCTGCTGACTTTTCAACAATCTCTCTTGCAATGAATTTTCCATAGCTTCCATTTCATCCCTGGTTATGTAAATGGAAGCCTGTCCTTCTCCAGCTCCGGAGGACGCTTCTTGACTTCCTTCCTGTTGGCTTCTCTTAGTTCTTTGTCTCCTGCTTGTCTGACGAGTCATTGTCTTTCAAATCTAAACTATTCACTTTTTTCAAATCCAAACTTCAATCCGATGTAGCGAATGCTAGTCCCTCTCAATGAAAGCACTGAAGTGTTTGCACCAAAAATGGTCACAAACCCCAATATCGTGAAAGCACCAAAGTATGAATATAAATCAGCAGTATTAATCATAGATCTAAGTAAACAGCAAGGAACAATTCAGAAGTGATGAACAGAGACACAAAATTTATAGTGGTTCGGCTATCTCCGGCCTACGTCCACTTCAAAGTTTTATCCTGTATTGATTATCCTTGCTGGTTATAGATGATTATAGCAGTAGCAATGGAGAATTTCGAGTACAATAGTTGTATTGAAGTGTAGAAATGAATCCGGCAGAGTCTGGACATCCAATAGCCAAAAGGTCCTTTTTCTGTAGGCTCTAGGGGGCTATTTATAGGCGTAGGAGGCTGAGATCGAGCTAAAATTTTGAGAGACTTCTTCTGGCATGTAAGTGGGCCCACGCGACCGACCCCACCAAGTTTCAACTCGATCTGTGATCGATACGAAGCAATTTCGTATCCATCAAAAAATGATTCAATCGAGCTGAAACTTGGCGAGATTGTTCTTTACCTTGTATGAAAGCTGCTATGAAAATTTCGTTGCATTTGGATCTGTGGTTTGGGAGATACGATCGATATGAAATTGCAATTTTCGTATGTTGCCAAGTTTGTAACCATGATTTCGTATCCATTCCTATCGTATTGATCAGAAGCACGTGCGCACAATGACGTGGCGTTAATTTCCTGGATCGATCCGATCTCTGTGGCGTGTTGACTGGGTTGATCCACTTTGTGCGCCAAGTTGAACGCTTCTTTCCTGGAGACGTGGGTGTCCATCGCTCGTATCCGTATCTCATGCTCGTTCATATCCATTACCTTGCAACGGTACGCTCGCACTCACCAACTCGTGTCCTTCTTTGCATCGATTCTAGGAGTACACTTCGCATCGATCCCTTATGAATCGATCGATACGAAATGACTATGGGGGTCATCGATACGAAGTGGTCGTGATGAAATAGAGGATGGGTACGAAGCTCATCCCTAGGATGGATACAAACGAGACCTTACCTGAAGGATGCGAACAACGCTTTACCTGCTCACTTACCTGATCAATGCGAAACCATTGAGTCAAGTCCATACTGATCGATACGAATGAGATGCTGCTCCATGGATACGAACTGTCGGGCATGCTTGAACCTGATCGATACGGACCTCATGGAGTCGAACTATACAAGACCTGATGGATTCGAATGATGGATTCGAACTGCACTAAACTTGATGGATACAAATAGTATCGACTCGAAATGCCGACAACCGATTGATGCGAAATGCATCGATACGAACCAGTCCTTGCGCACCTTAATCCATCCGTATCTCGAGCATACGAACTCGGATCGACCTGAAATTTGAAATGTAGGTTTCCTTAACCTCGATCATCATCTCCCATCGATTCCGTCCTGATCGGAGCTCGACCAAATTTTAACGACATCGATTGCAACCTTGTTTCCATTCGATCTCCAATCCTGATATCCATCATTCCTTGCCAATTTGTTGATATTCCAGCTTTGACCACTTCGAACCAATGTATACGTTCAAAAGTAAAGACATGTTCAAGATGATGATTATTGAAGACCGAGGATCTTCATAGCGTGAGGACTATTTGTTGGCTTGCTCTGGGTCGCTCCCATTATAGAGTTATTTATAGCAGTGGTCTCCTCATTGTGCAAATTTTTCGGATTGCAAGGACTACTCGTTACTAGCGGTAGTAGGAGAGTGCCTTTTTTCTTCATTCAGTCCTAGAATGAACTTGTATAGATGTTTGTCTGACATTGTATTTTAATCATATTAGAGTGGTTTCTATAAATGTATATCAGTCGGTGGCGGAGAAGGCAACTTCTCTTAGCTTAACACTCTTTCCCGAGACATACGAGCTCGGGAAATTATACTTTTCTAGAAATCAATCATGTGATGCGAATGGCAGTGTGGCATTCAAAGTGGAACCTGTTATGATTAAAGCGTGGTTTTGTATGAAAAGCGTGGCTTTGAAGTAATTGATCGTAGCCTCGTGAGCCTCACACCTCGGTTATGATGGGATTCCATATTGTCAGTTGTATGCTCGCATTTCGGATAGTAGTGATTTGGGCTATCAGATGTTCTGAGCCCTAGATACCAGATACATTTGGGCCTCTTGGCAAGGATGCACGAAGTCTGAGTCCTTTAATGTTATTCGTGGATTGTATCCCCTTTTAGCCATTTCTGTTGTTGTATAACAGTGCCTAAGTCTTGGACATAGGCCGTGGGTATAGATTGATCTTTCCACTAGTTTTCTATCATGTTGAAAATCCAACCCTAATACGAAATTTAGGGTTTTAATTGTAGTCCCAAAATAGTTGTAACTCCCTATAACCATTTCAGCTACCCCTTTTGGTATCGTATATTCCGTTCGGTATATTCCGTTGACCCAATCCGGATATCTTACCTTAGACTTAGTCCGGGTATTAATACCTTATTTGAATAAGTTTATTTGAAAGTGTTTTCAAAAGAATTTCATTAAAAATAATATCAAGTGTATTGTGGTATAAAGTGTTTTGGTCGTCATAACGTAAAAACCCATCCGTGTTTATGTGCGGGTGTGGTCTTATGAGGTACCCTTCTTTTCAATGGTTTTGATAACATCATCGTTTTAATTTTTGAGTATCTCACGCTGGTTTATCAAGCCTGATTTTTAATACTCGGGTCAAATCTGAGTAGTTCCAGTTTTAGTTAAAGACAACTGGAATTTCCAAAGCAGAGTTGGAGATCTTCATTATCGTATGGACATATTCTATTATCCATTGTGGTTTGTTTATTGTTTGTCAACGTTTGTAAGGGCAGGTGTTATAACTGTCCAGGCTGAATCTAGGTTAGACTCTGATATTGTATTTTAAAATTTTACACCGTAAAGATTATTATTGAAATAATATATGTTATTCCTTTCGTATGAGATTCTATTCTATCTTTATTTTCTTTTTACCCTTAATGATCCGCTTATTCGTGCAATTTGAGTTGGATATGCGTGGTTTATTGTTGATTCAATGGGTATGGAAAAACGGGTCGTTACATTTGGTATCAGAGCTTAAGTTAGGTGCCTAAGTAAAATTTATCTGGATTAGTAAATCAAACTAGGAATTTTGTAAATGAAACTACCATAATTTGATAAACAAATGGATAGGATAAGGCACCATATCTCTGACCGGGGTTATGGGTGATATTACTATTTTTGGTGTGCTTAACTTTCATTAATTATTGTTTTTTTGTTATACTTTTTCCGTCCTTGTAACTTCGAGGACGAAATTCTTTTAAGTATGGGAGAATGTAACGACCCAGAATTTGACCACTTTAAAATATACTATTTAAAGTGATTTTAAATATAAAATAGGTAAGGTTTATGATTCAAAAAAAATTAGATAGGATTTGGAAAGAGAAGTATACACAAAAATAGTAACATTTACCCATGTCGACAAAAGTGACAAAATGCAGATTTCGAAAAATTAAGTTTCAATGGTTAAATAAATTATTTTAATTTGTTTATAAGTTTTTATATTTTAAATAACATTATAAAAAATTATTTTTTTAATCTAGTTTACGTAAATAAATAGTTTGACTAAAACGTCAAAATGCGACCGTAGAACATTTTGTCGAAAATCAATGTTTTGTCGATTAAAAGTTGTCTTAATGTTGTCACACCTTTGTTAACATGCTTTAATATACATATTACGTATTTTAATAACTAAAACATGTTTACTTTTGATAAATATAATTATAAAACTTCTATAAGTCATTAGTAAAAGTAAGTAAGAATTAACAAAAGTAAGAAAAAGTAAACATCAAATCAATATCACATCAAAACCAACATAATTATTTTTTAACTTAGTTTAGTTCTTAAGGGATTAAGACATAAAGTAAGAAGTGAAAGGATTATTTTATGTTTTGAAAAAGTGGAGTTTTATTTAGTTTAAAGTAAGGGTGTTTTGGTAATTTGGTAAGAGGTCATTTTGGTAAATTACCACTTCTTTCTTTTTCTATAAGTACCCACCTCCTCCTTCACTTTCATGGACATTTCTTCTTCTTCTTTTCTCAAGCTTCTTAACCTTCTTCCTCTCCTCTTTAATGGCTTCCAAGGCATAGTAAAAAATTAGAAAGAAATAATGTCAAAATATTTACAAAATATTCAAAAGAAATCAATGTTCATTCTCTTCAAATCAAACTCCTCTTTTCTCTATGTTTTACCTCTTATTCTCTCGACCATAACATCTTCAAACTAGAACCAAAATAAAAAGTTCTTTTTTTAAAATCATGTCTTTTTCTAGTGGCTACAACTTTCATGTTGACCGCTTTGTCTCATTCTAAATATAACCATGTCAAAAATCCACTTCTTTCTAGTGCATTCTCTGGCCCAGTTTTTAAGCCAGAGAATAGACCATTTTGTTTTGATCATAACTTGATCACAACCGATCCAAATTAAGAAAAAAATTCAACCATATGAAATTCCAGTGGCTACAACTTTTATGTTGATCACTTTTTCCAGTTTTGAGGTTTGCTACACCTGAAACTCAATTCTTTGAAGAACATTTTCGGGCTTTATATTTGTGAATCCGAGAATAGCCCTTTTTATTTTGACCATATCTTACTCAAAACTAATCAAAATCAAGTGATTCTTTATTTTAAATTTAAGATAAAATAATTTGCAACAACTTTTCAGTTAACAAGTTTTTCAAATTTTGAGAGTAAGAGAGTCAAAAACAAGAGAGAATATGACCTATTTTTCGGGTCTAGTTTTAAGAATCGAAGGTCAAAGCTCTACACTTCTTCTCTATACTTTCGGCCAACCTCCATCTCAAGCCTTGAAAAAGCTATTATAAGGGAGATGGTGTTGGTTTCTAGTGTTCAAATGAAGTATGGATTAATTAGCGAAGTGTTGATTGATTAGAATGTTGGTAGGACGTTTATTGCTTTGGTTCATGGTGAGAAGCTCTATTCAATATCTATATTTATATATACATGTCTAATGATGTGTTATGATTGCTATGGATGCTTATGTTTACTTTAATCATCAAGTATTAATTGTTTGATATTATTGTTAAATTGTTTTATCAAGTCACGTTTAAAACACGTTGATAAGCACAAAGGAAATCACTTTCCTTTTGAAAATGAAATGGCGTGTAACAACCCTGTATTTGTGATTATTTTAATTGTATATTTTAATTATTTTTAGTTGAATTTCTGATTTAAAAACTTTATTTTATTTATTAAAATTAATAAATTTTGTTATTGTAAATATATATTTTGATTTGTACGTGAACTATAATTCCAAACATGAATAAATGGAATATTTCGAAAAAAAGTGGATTTTGGTCAAAATGGTCAAACTTTGATTTTTAAATTTAAAATTTAAATGTTTTAATTTTTTAATTTTATCTTTTATTATGAAAGTAAATTAAATTTCAAGTATACTGCTTTTTGTTTCGTTGAAATCCGATTAATATTGTAAAAGTTATGCTTTTTATACTATTGTGCGTAAATTGTTTTATTTAACAAAAATTGTTTATTTTAATTGATATAAATAATATTTTTGTTTGACATATCATGTTATAATTGCGTACATATGTGTAACATGACATGTTATGAATATGTTTATAAAAATTGTTACGCTTTTATTTCATTTAATTTGGATATATACTTTGTAAATTAAGTAACATAAAAAGTTGTAGATAGCAACTAATTTATACGTTTCTATAACCGTTTTCTTATTTATTTCTATAGTGTTTTATAAAAGGTATGTATTTATTGAATTATTTAATTGGCATATATTCTATTAAATATATAGTAAATGCATAAATGAAGATACATTACCTATTTTTAATTAAAGGCATACGTTACGTTTTGATTTATTACCTCTTTATCTTTCCGTCCATTGATTTCATACCATAACTCCTCCATATTTGTTGCCGTTTATTTCCCTGATTCCTAGCCACCTATATTCACGTGAGAAACTCTTTCTCATTTCAGTTCTCATGCATACATTTCAGATCTACGAAAGGTAATGTCTTCTTCTCATATTTTTCTACTTTTTCTTCCACTTTTTCTATTGATTTTTCAATTATTTTGGCTTGTTTCTTCATGTATTTTTCTCGGCTATCACCTCACCACCTCCTCCAACCACCACACCACCTTCTTCCCACCACCATACAAGTCCTGACATCCCTCTCCTCTGAACTATATTGGCCGTGGTCATCCAATGGTGCAATCATCTCAAAAAGTTGCAAAATCCGTGAAAAATAAGCCATAACCAAACCTAGTTTGCACATACCCTTCATTTTCCACTTCGGCCTCCTCCTTAGCCATCACCACTTGCTTGTTCACCACCACTAGCCATCTCTCCAACCACTACCTGACCTGTACATGCCATGGACCAACCTAGATGTGACCCTAGGTATAGCCTATGTTGAACAAAAGTTCCACTTTTGCCTAGTCTCCTTGCATTCCTCACATGTAACTCCCAAATCCCTTGTATTCTCTTGCTTGCCGTGCCTATATGTTCCAAACAAGACTCATTCCCACCAATTAGACCATCATAGCCGAGCGTAAAGCAAGTGTGGCCGAGAAAAAATTTGAGCAAGTCAAGCAAAAATTGATTTAAAAAGCTTGGTGATGTCCATTTGTTAATTCTATTTCTATTTGTATCAATATAAACTTTGGTATTGTATCTATATTTATATATGGCTTTGTTCTGTTGTTTAATACAATATTAACATCTTGGCTCTCTCTCCACTCAAATCAAAAGTCGTATCGTGCTTTCTGGAATTCGTTTGTGTGTTTTGATTTGCTAACTCCAGCATAAAAGGTGAGTTTTCACTCATGACATTTATACTTATATAATTAGTGAAGTGACAACAAGTGAATGTGTAGAATTGTTATATCATGTTATACCTACCTGTGATGTTAATTATATGATGTCAAACCCTGTTATAAACTTGTCTCATTGTCTTTTATGTTTTAGTCTGTTATACCGTGTATTTATTTCTGTTTCTCACACTGCAAGTTCCCTGTAGAATAGAATCACTATGGGTTGAAATGATACATACCCGAACGGACTTTAGAATAGAAAAAATCATTACGGGTTGAAATGATAGCCTGGGTGATTTTTATTTATTTGTATTTGTTTTGGGATTGCGGCTTTGAAATAATCAAAAACCGGAAATTTTCTAATTACGGATATAAATGATAATTTCCGTATCACTTGATTTAGGTGTGAAATATTATCCGGACCCATGGTTGATTTCAAAATATGATTTCTTATAAAAATTCATGTATTGTAAACGAAAGAAGAAAAAAAATATGAAATTTGACCTATATTGGATTTAAAATGGATAAGCAGTCATTTTCTAAAAGGTTAAATGGTATAAGTTAATAGATGGTTTGAGTTGTAGTGTGAAAGTTGGATTCAACTTAATAATGGGAATTTAAGTAAAAATGGAATTATAAGCTTAACTTGGTAACTAATATAACTTATGTATGAATGGGATAAATATAAAGTAAAAGAAAATATCAAGTTATTTGTAAAATAAAGTTAAGCAACTTATAATGTATTTCGAATTTATGAAATTAGTTTAAATGTAAAATAAATGGACAGTTAAATGGAAATTTGGAATTTGACTTGGAATTGTGAGATTTGGTTTTAGAATGGAACTTTAAGTAAATTAAATGAAATGGAAATTTGGTCTAATGTATGAAATGGAAATTTGAAATTTAAGTGATAAATAATTGTTAAAAGGTAAAGAATGGGAAATTTGTACACTTGAATTTAATAAGTGAAATTATTGATATTTATTTGTGAAATTTACTTTATAAAAATCATAAGTTAAAGGTATCTTAATGAACATTTTTGAGTGTTAAAATATGATTTTATAATATTTAAAGGGTTAAAAACAATGTTTATTTGTTGCTGGAATTACATTGAAAATCTAGAAATTAAAATAACAGCACTTCAGCAATGCTATCATTTCTGAAGTTAACTTAAAATCTGAAGTAAAGGATATTACAACACTTTGTAAGTGCCATAGTTGCAGAAGTGAACTAAATGGTTAAAATTAACTAAGGGCTATTGTAGCACTTGTTGAGTGCTGCAGTTGGCTGAATTGAACTATTATTCAACTAAAATTGAACCATTGCTGCAGTTTTAAATCTGTCTTTGCTGAATTGAATTGTATTCGAATGTAACTTACCGTAGCATTTTCTAAGCGCTGTGAAAGCTGAAATTTCACCGTTTTATTACATTTAAGTGAATAAATGAACTCTGAAAAGGCTAAATTTTGGGAATTGAATATTTGCTTTGTAAGTGTAATGACTTCATTTTTAATGGGTTAAATAAATGATTTTAATTCGAAATTATAAACCATTTTTAAATCTATAACCACGGTACACTTCCTTGGGTGTCGTTTGATTTCCTAGTGATACACACCTTCAATTTGATAGTGTGACTAGAGGTGAGCGACTACTGCAGCTCTGCGCTACCCTAGTCACATTTGCGTTGTTAGTTGCATGGTTTACTTTAATATGGACATTTCTATAATAGCGTTTATTTCTGTTTAATCGATGGTTTAATGGATCCCTAAAGGATGGACGATCCCAAGCATCCTTTAAGTTATTATGCATTGCTATTACAATTCACTTGAGTTGGTTTACATTGTATAAGTATGTATTTCCTGACTCGAGTGTTTTGTGTTTTACTTTACGCTCGGGTCATCCTGAGAGTCACAGCGTTGGATTCACTTCTGGAGCTAGAGATTTGTTGGAGCTTATCTATCTATCTATTCGTCTGTTTCTGATCCAGTTATTTTTTCTATTCAGTATTTGCTTCTGTATTATTGATTTATGTATCCAGACTCCTTTTGTATCCATTTTTAAACTTTGATATTTTGTATTTTGTTTTGAGATTTTGTTATAGTAGCTTCATGAACTACTATGGTATTTCTTTTTCCACTGCGAGTTATTTTGATATTTCTGTGTCTGTGATTCTGTGAATGATTTTATTTGCTTCAAATTTTATTACAATCTGTTATTTTGAATTATTCAAGTCTGACATGTGTGGATTATTTTCGATTTGAATGGTCCAAAATAGTGGGGCGTTACATTTGGTATCAGAGCTTTGGTTTTAGGCAAACCATAGCATGCGGAGCAAAAACTCATTAGAGATAGGGTAGAAATACCCTAGAATGAGTGAAATCAATCTCAAAATCATTTCTATGTGAGGGAACGTATTTTCGAAGTACAAAATGATTTCCAAATGATTTTTAAAGAATTTTCAAAGACTATATTGGTATAAATTTTCTTATTTTGAAATCAAGATTTTCTAAACTTCGTCCCTTCTGTATCCACCTTATTAGTAATCTCTTGATTAGGATTCTTATCGATTAGGATTCCTTGAACTTTAGAACGCTATCACTTGTTCTGAAATCCATTCTTGTCTTCCCTATTTGTATTTCTTTGATTTTGGAGCATTCCATAACTCCACTTCGAATGACCTCTATAAAGATCGGTGATTCTGCAAATTTTTGAATGATTTGTAAAGGGGTGAAACTCCTTTACAATTGACATTGATTCACCAGAGATTTCTGTATCCTCGGTTACGAGGCTATCTATCTTCTGCTATACCCGGATTCTATCTTTGGCATTCGAATGTCGATTTGCCTTAGATTTCCGCATTGATTTTATTCCTAAAGTCACGGTTGACCCGGTTAAGGTCACCCGTGATTTATATAGGCTTATCATCTCCTATTTGGTAATTAGCTCATCTTCATTTGAGCTTATCTTAGAATTAGAATTCTATTTGATTTGAGTTCCTCTAAATTCAAATCTCTGTTTGTTTTGAAATCTATTCTTAAATCATTCCTTAGAAAAAATTTGTGTTCGGTTGTATTTTGAAATTGTGCATACATCGAAGTTATTATTTTGATAAGGATGACCATATTTTTATATATAAAAGTGAAATGTTTTCGATAAGAATTATATACCCTTTTAAAATGAAAATTTGAAGCTTTGAAACCATTTGAAATTTTTGAAAATTATTTGGTTTATAAATTGATTTTAATGGAATGGTTTTGAATTCGAAATTTGAGTGATTGAACTCCGGCATTTTAAATTAGTTTAAGGTTTTGAAAAGATATAATAATATGATTTGAAAGTATTTTTTCGAATAAGAAATGTTTCAAATGATTTTAATGAGTTTCAAATCATTTCGAAGAAATTTCAAAAGAAGTTTTTGAGAAAATAAAAGTCTAGAACTCACTTATGTCGCTGGAAAATAATTTCTGTGATGAATGCATGCATCATCGACATTGATTTTCGAGTTTCTGAGTGGGGGAGAGGCCGCACTAATAGCCTTGCTATGCAAGTGATTTTATAAAACCAATTTGATTTCAAATACCGAAGTACAATTTGATTTCGAAAAGATATATGCATATATATGTGACGCAGTTTTGAATTGAGTGGGTGTTCAGTGCTTGAGTTTCGAATTTGATTGATATAACCCACTCTTTTGGAATTGATTTACTGATTTGTTGGTGATTTCCAACTCTTGGATTGAAAATACGATTTCTTCGACTATTTGAATGTTCGAACATTTCCAAATCAAGGTTAACTTTTCCAAGCTAAGTAATTCGGAAAAGTATAAGGTATTTGATAAAGTATGTAAGTTTAGTTTTGTATGTTTTAATAAGATTTAAATAAGTTTGAAACTGTTTTGTTAAGTAAATGAATAAGACTCTTTTGAATTATATTAACTTGAAATTTTGTTTCAAAATGTTTCGAATAAAATTTAGTTCTAAAAGTTTGACTTTGGAACATCTTTTATAAAACTATATATATGCAGGATAATGATTTGCAAAAGTAAAAAAAAATGGATCTTTTGAATAGAAATAAATAGTTTAAAGGTTTTAAAGGGATAGTTATAAATTTGGAAACCATTTTCGGTATAATTGATTTTGAGAAAAATATTTGGTTTTGAAAGTAGATTGGATAGTAAAACCCAGTATTTATATGATGGTTTTGGAAATGAATTTGTTTGACTTAAATTATGTTAATATGGAAACTTGGATCATTTTCTAAACCTATAATTTTGGAAGATTTGAAACTGAAGATATTAGTTTGGAAGAAATAACTTGGTGAAATCGTATATGATTTTGAAACTATACTGATATTGAAACAAATTGAAATTGAGAACCTTATTTTTCTAAATACTTGATTTGGGAGTTATCGAACTTATATAAAATGGATTTTGTATAAGTATGAAGTTGATTTGGAAACTACTGATTTGAAAGGTACTCAATTTGGGAAGAGAAATCTTATGTAATCGAAGTCTATGTAAGTGTGATTTGATATACTATTGATTAGGAAAGTATTCGATTTGAAAATGGAATCTTATGTATAATGGACTTTATATAAGTATGATATTTGAAAGTGATTTGATAAGGTACTATATGATACATATTTTCGAAGTAAAGATACGGAAAGTGCCTTCTGCTTGATATCCGCTTTGTGGCCATATTGTGGATTCATTCTATTATTATTCTCTCTGATTTTGGTTTTTCGGATGTGATACTCGAGTGTCCTACCGTGGCGTAACCCATGGTTTTTTTTCGAGCGTGACTGCATAGTGTAATCCACCCGAGTGAGATGGCCTAGGGGTATGGATTGTTTCCTAGAGGATCCAGGCGTAATCATTGTGTATCCTGTGATCTATGTAGGTCGCATTAGTAGTGAAATCCGTCTGGCTGAGATGGCCTAGGGGTACGGATTGTTTCCTGGGGGATCCAGGCGTAACCATTGTTTATCCTGCGGTCTACTAGTCATCATGGCGTAATTCGAAGGGCTGAGAAAGCTTACGGATATGGATTGTTTCCTAGGGGATCCAGGCGTAACCATTGTGTATTTGTGATTCATGGTTAGACAAAGGTTTTGGTTGTTTTGTTTGGATTGTACTTTCCATATCTGTTTTTAAAGGATTTTCCAGTATTTTCACTGGGTGTTGAAACAAGTCTACTAAGTACCTGTAGAATTCTAGCTTTGCGTCTGATCACGCATAGCCAGAGCCTGCAGGAACAAGGATGAACTTGTTAAGACATCGAGTTATAAAAGTATTTTTATAAAGTATTATATAAAGGATATTTTGATCATTTATTTTACCTTTCTAAATAATTGAAATCTATATAGCTTTAAAATAATGGTTCATTCTTGTCTTTCAACCTATTTTCCCTTCTAGCTATCCCTATTCTCCACCTTGTTAAACTTGCCTATAACAACAGTTATCAGCTATAATTTCAATCTTATTGTCATCTTGTCTTAATCTTATTTCATTGTATCTTTTTCTTTGTTTCTGTACCTCGTTCCTTTTCAAGGACGAAAAGATTTGAGTGGGGGAGAGTGTAACAACCCTGTGTGATTATTTTAATTGTATATTTTGATTATTTTTAATTGAATTTCTAATTAAAAACTTTATTTTATTTACTAAAATGAATAAATTTTGTAATTGTAAATATATATTTTTATTTGTATGTGAACTATAATTCCAAACATGAATAAATGGAATATTTAAAAAAAGTGGATTTTGGTCAAAATGGTCAAACTTTGATTTTTAAATTTAAAATTTAAATATTTGAATTTTTGAGTTTTATCTTTTATTATGAAAGTAAATTAATTTCAAGTATACTGCTTTTCGTTTCGTTGAAATCCGATTAATATTGTAGAAGTTATGCTTTTTATACTATTGTGTGTAAATTGTTTTATTTAACAAAAATTGTTTATTTTAATTGATATAAATAATATTTTTGTTTGATATATCATGTTATAGTTGTGTATATATGTGTAACATGACATGTTATGAATATGTTTACAACATTTGTTACGCTTTTGTTCCATTTAATTTGGATATATACTTTGTAAATTAAGAAACATACAAAGTTATAGATAGCAATTAATTTATACGTTTCTATAACCGCTTTCTTATTTATTTCTATAGTGTTTATATAAACGTGTGTATTTATTAAATTATTTCTTTGGCATATATTCTATAAAATATATAGGAAACACATAAATGAAGATACGTTACCTATTTTTAATTAAAGACATACGTTACATTTTGATTTATTACCTCTTTATCTTTCCATCCATTGATTTCACACCATAACTCATCCATATTTGTTGCCGTTTATTTCCTTAATTCCTAGCCGCCTATATTCACGTGAGAAACTCTTTCTCATTTCAGTTCTCACGCATACATTTCAGATCTGAGAAAGGTAATGTCTTCTTCTCATATTTTTCTACTTTCACGTTTTCTATTGATTTTTCAATTATTTTTTCTTGTTTCTTCATGTATTTTTCTCGGCTATCACCTCACCACCTCCTCCAACCCCCACACCACCTTCTTCCCACCACCATACAAGGCCTGACACCCCTCTCCTCTGACCTATATTGGCCATGGCCATCCAATGGTGCAATCATCTCAAAAAGTTGCAAAATTCGTGAAAAATATGCCATAGCCAAACCAATTTTGCACATACCCTTCATTTTCCACTTAGGCCTCCTCCTTATCCATCACCACTTGCTTGTTCACCACCACTAGCCACCTCTCCAGCCATTACCTGACCTGTACATGCCATGGCCAAGCCTAGATGTGACCCTAGGCCTAGCCTATGTTGAACAAAAGTTCCACTTTTGCCTTGTCTCCTTGCATTCCTCATATGTAACTCCCAATTCCCTTGTATTCTCTTGCTTTCCGTGCCTATATGTACCAAACCAGACCCATTCCCACCAATTAGACCATCATGGCCGAGCCTAAAGCATGTGTGGCCGAGAAAAAGTGTGAGCAAGCCAAGCAAAAATTGATTTAAAAAGCTTGGTGATGTCCATTTGTTAATTCTATTTCCATTTGTTTCAATATAAACTTTGGTATTGTATCTACATTTATATATGGCTTTGTCTTGTTGTTGAATACAAGATTAACATCTTGGCTCTCTCTCTCTCCACTCAAATCAAACATCGTATCATGCTTTCTGGAATTCGTTTGTGTGTTTTGATTCGCTAACTCCAGCATAAAAGGTGACTTTTCACTCATGACATTTATACTTATATAATTAGTCGAGTGACAACAAGTGAATGTGTAGAACTGTTATATCATGTTATACCTGCCTGTGATGTTAATTATATGATGTTAAACCCTGTTATAAACTTGTCTCATCATCTGTTATGTTTTAGTCTGTTATACTGTGTATTTATTTCTGTTTCTCACACTGCAAGTTCCCTGTAGAATAGAATCACTATGGGTTGAAATGATACATACCCGAATGGACTTTAGAATAGGAAAAATCATTACGGGCTGAAATGATAGGCCTGGGTGATTTTTATTTATTTGTATTTGTCTTGGGATTACGGGTTTGAAATAATCAAAACCCGAAAATTTTTCTGATTACGGATATAAATGATAATTTCTGTATCACTTGATTTAGGTATGAAATATTATCCGGACCCATGGTTGATTTCAAAATATGATTTCTTATAAAAATTCATTTATTGTAAATGAAAGAAGAAGAAAAAATGAAATTTCACCTATATTGGATTTAAAATGGTTAATCGGTGATTTTCTAAAAGGTTAAATGGTATAAGTTAATAGATGGTTTGAGTTGTAGTGTGAAAGTTGGATTTAACTTAATAATGGGAATTTAAGTAAAAATAGAATTATAAGCTTAACTTGGTAATTAATATAATTTATGTATGAATTGGATAAATATAAAGTAAAATAAAATATTAAGTTATTTGTAAAATAAAGTTAAGCAACTTATAATGTATTTTGAATTTATGAAATTAGTTTAAAAGTAAAATAAATGGATAGTTAAATGGAAATTTGGAATTTAACTTGACTTGGAATTGTGAGATTTGGTTTTAAAATGGAAGTTTATGTAAATTAAATAAAATGGAAATTTAGTCTAATATATGAAATAGAAATTTGAAATTTAAGTGATAAATAATTGTTAAAAGGTAAAGAATGGGATATATGTATACTTGAATTTAATAAGTGAAATTATTGATATTTATTTGTGAAATTTACTTTATAAAAATCACAAGTTAAAGGTATCTTAATGAACAATTTTGAGTATAAAAATATGATTTTTATAATATTTAAAGGGTTAAAAATCAAAGTTTAATTGTTGCTGGAATTACATTAAAAATCTGGAAATTAAAATAACAGCACTTCAGCAATGCTATCATTTTTAAAGTTAACTTAAAATCTAAAGTAAAGAATATTACAGCACTTTGTAAGTGCTGTAGTTGCAGAAGTGAACTAAATGGTTAAAATTAACTAAGGGCTATTATAGCACTTGTTAAGTGCTGCAGTTGGCTGAATTGACCTATTTTTCAACTAAAACTAAATTATTACAGCAGTTTTAAATGTTCTCTTTGCTGAATTGAATTGTTTTAAAATTTAACTTACCGTAGCATTTTCCAAGCGCTGCAAAAGCTGAAATTTCACTATTTTATTGTATTTAAGTGAATAAATGAACTCTGAAAAGGCTAAATTTTGGGAATTGAATATTTGATTTGTAAGTATAATGACTTCATTTTTAATGGGTTAAATGAATGATTTTGGTTCGAAATTATAAACCATTTTGAAATCTATAACCACTGGTACACTTCCTTGGGTGCCGTTTGATTTCCTAGTGGTTGTTTTGATACACACCTTCAATTTGATAGTGTGACTTGAGGTGAGCGATTACTGCAGTTCTACTCTACCCTAGTCACATTTACACTGTTAGTCGCATGGTTTACTTTAATGTGGACATTTTTATAATAGCATTTATTTCTATTTAATCGACGGTTTAATGGATCCTTAAAGTATAGGAGATCCCAAGCACCCTTTAAGTTATTATGCATTGCTATTACAGTTCACCTGAGTTGGTTTACATCGTATAAGTATGTATGTCCTGACTCGAGTGTTTTGCGTTTTACTATACGCTCGGGCCAGCCTGAGAGTCACAGCGTTGGATTCATCTTCTGGAGCTAGAGATTTGTTGGAGCTTATCTGTCTATCTATTCATCTGTTTCTGATCCAGTTATTTTTCCTATTCAGGTATTTGATTCTGTACTGTTGATATATGTATCCAGACTCCTTTTTTATCCATTTTTAAACTTTGATATATTGTATTTTGTTTTGAGATTTTGTAATGGTAGCTTCATGAACTACTATGGTATTTCTTTTTCCGCTGCGAGTTATTCTGATATTTCTATGTCTATGATTCTGTGAATGATTTTATTTGCTCCAAATTTTATTAAAATCTGTTATTTTGAATTATTCAAGTCTGACATGTGTGGATTATTGTCGATTTGAATGGTCCAAAATAGTGGGGCGTTACATGGCATAAATGGAATGCTTAAATCCTTTGGAAATAGTTTTAAAATGAGTTAGAAATGTTTTATATACATTTAAATATGTTTAAAGAAATAAAGAAAGAAAATCAAGATTTCATCTTGTATATTTTGACATAAGTCCAAAAATATTTCTATAAACATCGCGGTTTTGCATTTCGGAATCCAAAAAGTGATTCTTTTTAAAATTATATTTGTAAAAGAGTTAAAAATATGAAATAAATGCTAAAAAAATTTAAAATGTTTTAAAAGAGATTTAAGTTGAAAGGATGGATTTCTAAATGACATAAAAGTCGTTTTGAAGAATATAGCTTTTTGCAACGCTTTTTAATAACATATGAATTATGGATTTAAACTTAACAACACTTTTTCAAATCTTTTAGAAATGTTTTAAAAAGGAAAATTAAGTGTTTAAAAGATAATTTGGAATCTTATAATGAACTCCAAAATAAAGTTAATAACTAAGTATGCGGAAACGACTAGTTCATTTGTCCCGCCTATGAGATCTGAGAAGATAAAACAACGTGTTTAACTAAGGTTAGGGATGAAGTAACCAGTGCCCTGAGCTTACCTGGCCTATGTTTTCTCTTTTTATCAAGGGGTGGAACATATCGAAAGGAAAGCCCGGATGCTCTAAAAGATCATATTTAAGTTTTTCCAAGATAAAAGAAAAGAAACAAATTCTTTAAATGTTATTTAACCATTTAACATATTTTATTCGATAATTGGTACGAAGGAACCGGGATCAAATTTGGGTGATTCCTATTCGAAGAACCGGGATTGGATTAGGGTGATTCCTATCCAAATATCACTTCAAACTAATTATCAAACCCCATATGGATTTAACTTCTTTTATTTGATGACTGGTACAAAGAAACCGAGATCGGATTTGGGTGATTCCTATTTCGAAGAATCGGGATCAGATTTGGGTAACTCCTATCCGAAAACCCCTTCAAACTAATTTACAAAATAAAAAATATTGAAGACAAAGATCGTTGAAGAGAAATATATTCATAATGCAGGTTTACTTTCCATTAGTCCCTGTAGGTGAAATTTACCATATCTAAGGTGGCAGTAGTACTCTGTTATGAAAATCTTCGATTTGCAAGAATATGATTTGAAGTTAAGAAAGAAATCTTTGATTAAGATTTAATGAATGATTTGAAAAAGTTTTCCTAAGTAAAAGAGAAAATGATTTCGAATTATTCTTGGATTTAAGATAGGTTTAAATAAACCAAATCATTTAATAAATGAGGCTTAATGATTCCATATACTCTTGAAAAAAATGAAATAAATTGAAAATAATATATCTAAGAAAGATATCTGATTTAAATAAAAGATGAAGTAATTGATTGATGATTGATATCCACATATGAACTAAACATCTTTTTATTGATAATTGGTTTCGAAGGAACCAGATTCGAATATGGATTCTTCCTATCCGAAAACCACTTCGAACCACTGTATACATTTGAAAGTGAAGACATGTTGAAGATGATGATTGTTGAAGACCGAGGATCTTCATAGTGTGAGGACTGCTTGTTGACATGCTCTGGGTCGCTCCCATTATAGAGTTATTTATAGCAGTGGTCTCCTTGTTGTGGAGATTTTTTCGGATTTCTAGGACTACTCGCTACTAGTGGTAGTAGGAGAGTGTCTTTGGTTTCGCTCAGTCCCAGAATGAACTTGTATGGACGTTTGTCTGACGTTGTATTCTAAATCACATTTGAGTGGTTTCTATAAATGTATATTAGTCGTTGGCGGAGAAGGCAACTTCTCTTAGCTTAACACCCTTTCCAAGACATATGAGCTCAGGAAGTTATACTTTTCTAGAAATTAGTCATGTGACGTGGAATGGCAGTGTGGCATTTAAAGTGGGACCTGTTATGATTAAAGCGTGGATTTGTATGAAAAGGGTGGCTTTGAAAAAATTGATCTTTGCCTCGTGAGCCTCACCATGATGGGATTCTATGTGGTCAGATGTATGCTCGCATTTCGGATAGTAGTGATTAGGGATATCAGATGTTCTGAGCCCTATGTACCAGATATGTTCGGGCCTCATGGCAAGGATGCGCGAAGTCCAAGTCCTTGGATGTTATTCGCAGTTTGTATCCCCTTTTAGCCATTTGCGTTGTTGTATAACGACGTCTATGTCTTGGACGTAAGCTGTGGATACAACATGATCTTTCCACTAGTTTCATATCATGTTGGAAATCCAATCCCAATACGAGATTTATGGTTTTGATTGTAGTCCTAAAATTGCTGTAATGTCTTGCAAACATTTCAACTACCCCTTTTGGTATCATATATTCCGTTCGGTATATTCCATTGACCCAGTCCGGATATATTACCTTAGACTTAATTTGGGTATTGATACATTATTTGAATAAGTTTATTTGAAAGTGTTTTCAAAAGAATGTCATTAAAAATAATATCAAGTGTATTTTGGTATAAAGTGTTTTGGTTATCATAAGGTAAAATCCCGTCCGAGTTTATGTGTAGGCGTGATCTGATGAGGTTCCCTTCTTTTCAAAGGTTTTGATAACATCATCATTTTAGTTTTCGAGTATGTCACGTTGGTTTATCAAATCTCATCCGGGTATTTTTAATACCCGGATCAGATCCGAGTAGTTTCAGATTTAGTTGAAGACGGTTGGAGTTTCTAGAGGAGAGCTAGAGATCTTCATTATCATATGGACATATTCTATTATCCGCTGTGGTTTGTTTGTTTTTTTGTTTTTTTTTCAGCATTTGTAAGGGAAAGTATTAGAACTGTCCAGGCTGAGTCTAGGCTAGACTCTGATATTGTATTTTATAATTTTCCGCTGTAAAGATTATTATTGAAATAATATATGTTATTCCATTCGTGTGAGATTTTGTTCTATCTTTGTTTTCTTTCTACCCTCAATGATCCATTCGTTCAATTTGATTTGAACATGTGTGGTTTATTATCGATTCAAACGGTATGAAAAAACGGGTCGTTACACTACTTTTGGATGTTGGGTTGCCTGTGTCATAGTATGATTGTTACATTTCAGTCACATTATATTGGTTGTGCTGGCTCGTTGATTTCAGGAGAAGAGCAAGTTATGGTATAATTTTCTATCTCTTGTGATGGGTTTACTTTACTTGTTTATGGACAGTCCACATTACTCCTGAGCTACGATTGTGGAGAGGATCGGCTGTGCCTTACTATTTCCTGTTTATTTGTATATGGTTTTAATATACAATATTTTGAGATAGTTCCTCTCATACCAGGCTTTATGTTCGACCCGCATTTTGCCTTTGTCTATTTATGTCATGACAACTTTTAGGTACTCAATTGAGTAGTTTGGGAGTCCGATGCTTTTAGGATACACTATCAGAGTGGTGTAGCTGAAGCTTTGGAGACAAAGATGATAGTTGGATATTTATATACTTCATATTACTGTAGTACGTAACAAGTGTCATTTGTTTATGAGAATTATTGTATCAGAAGTTTTATTCTGACTCTCTATGTTGATATTTATTTATCAGTTATCTCTGCCAATGTAGTCTCTTATATTTTGTTTATCCAATTCTATTCATATATATTCAATGTATTAGATATTATCATTTCGATATGTGATTATGCTATTGTGCTTGGATATTGTTTTTTATGTCTTCTTCTTTTTTTCTTAACAAACTGTCTTTGTGGTACTCGAAAGCTAAGCCCAGATGTAAAGCACTAAAAATTTTGGGTTTTACGAAGGACGAGTTGTTATAGTGGCCTTATATATCAGTAATGGTAGCGGTAAACTATTTTATCATATTAGTAAAATTGATGTGATAATGGTGTTTGTGAAATGATATTCCTAACTGTTAACACAATGGTTTTATACATTTTCAACAATCAAAATAGGGTGTTAGGTTAACACAATGTCGATAAGATTGGACTTCTACGTTTATTGGGATTTTGTAACTATATTTTTGAATTTAAAGCTAGTTTGGCATGGGCTTGTTCCTAGTTGGGTTATTATCACCACTTTTTTTGGTATGGCAACTATTTTATTTTCAAGTTTTCATACGGAATTTATAGCTATTTATTTTAGGAATTTTTGATGCCCTAAATTTAATATTCGTATTTATAGATAATCATATGGTTGTATTTATAATTAATGAAGTGGAATATGGTAGAGGGGATAAGTGTAGTTGAATGTATATTGTCTTATGGGATGACATGTATTTGATATTACATGTACTTCAAATTTCAATAAAACCTTTTTTCAGTTCTCTTACAATTGCTACAGAAGTACCAAAATATTCAATCCTTTGAGAAAAGGAAAATAAAGTTACATTACTACCACGTTCCATTGGTATTGTTTGAATAATGTACGATTAAAACAATATGTTCATGCTATTTTAATGCAATTTTTTCAGTAGATCACCCAATTTTATTATTTTCTTTCCGACTAAATCCCAAAGAATTTAGTGGACAGGCACAAATTAATTCTCCCTCAGAAGTATATCGACCCGTCGGATTCTCCTGAGTATAATTTAAAAAAAAACTAAAGAATTTAGTTTATGATATTTTTCAGTATGATTCTACCAATTTATTATTAATTTTATTGCAAATTTTTGGAACATAATACACTGATGATTTTTCTTAGAAGACTACTGCCATTTTTATGATTCACAATGACTCTCTATGATTTTTATTTTTAACTTGGGTAGGCTAGGCTGTAGTGAATTATCTTTGAGATCAAACAATAAATTACTTGATTTGAATTTCTTATCATATCCATTTAATATCAATTTTATTTCATAAGAATTTTGTTTTAGCTGAAATCCCCTAAAATTGTAGTGCTCTTGTCCAAAATAGAGTTTCTTTAAAAAATCCTATTGTAAAATGATGTCAAATTCATGTTATTCAAAGGTTGCAATCATAAATATGACAATTAGAAATAGCAATGGCCATAATTTGAAAACGAGTATCGTTTAAATTTCAAATATGGCATGCTTCTTCTTTTAAACATTGGGCACTCTCAATTTCAGTGATAATTGTTTTGCAAATGAAAGCCTATAAGCATTGCATTTGTCTTTATATATTGGAGGCTGAAATTGCATTGGTGATAAATAGATAAATACAAATGCTAGACGTTTATCATAAATGATAATATCAGCAATGTGGGCTCCTTTAATTATTTACCCGATAGAACTAAGAGTTTAAGCGACTATAGAATCAGGCGACTATTACTGGACAAGCTGATAGATAAAAACTGATCTATAGTTGATGATAATAGTATATTAAATGCATGAACTAGTTATAAATAGTATGGGAAAGTATTCTAAAGGACAAAATTAAAGGCCTTTTTGTAATAGAGTATAGTCAACTAATATTTTTCCCAAAGGACAAAAATGTTCAAATTTGTGTTCGAGCCCTAATTGTCATGCTATTCTGCCACTTCTATGTGCCAGTTCCTCTTATTCTTTTTCAAATTTTCATGTTGAAAATTAATTCTCTTCTTCATCCTTCTCTGTTCTCGTGCGCAAATTTGTTCCTCTGTTTTTCTTCATCCTTCTTATCTTTCTCGTGCACAAAATTCTTCATCCTTCTCATCTTTGGCTTTGTTATTTTCAGATTAGGTATGATTCTTTGAATTTGTTTTTATAGTTTCTTCTATCAGAGTTTGGTTTAAGTTATTTCTAATTTTTTCTTTTTTTTTCTTTTTAAGCATGATATTCAAGTTTGTTGTTGTGTTTAGTTCTTTGATATTCTATGGCAAATTTGGGAAATAGCAGCACATATCTTCTGTTTTTTAATGTAGCATTATTTTCTTATGTGTTTTAAATTGATCGTTATTTGTTTTTTGTTCAGTGATGTATATCTCACATCCAATTTGGTTTGAGAGAAAATATTTTGTTATTGAACTGTAGTTCCTCTCTTTTCTTGAATTTGTATTTGTGTCAGTATCATTTTTAGTTTTTGTTAATATCATTTTTCACAATAATGCAGTTTGGAATTGTTCTAATGTTTTGTTTGTTTAAGTATATAAAAAAATGAACTTGTTATAGAGTAAATATGATGATATGCATCAAACATTCAATGAATTAGTGTTTTGTTAGTAACGAACATCAATGACGTGAGTATATGTTTTACTATCAGTTTAAGAACCAGTTTTAGGTAATAATTTTTTGTATCGGTTGGAATCATTTTTAATGTACTGTGTTCATTATTTGTTTTAGTTTTTTGTATAAATAAAATTATTGTAATAGAATAAAATGACAATCTAAAAAAAACAATGCTGCATATTAAAAGTTTTTTTTGCAATTGTGATAATAGTCTTCTTATTGTGTTTGTATATGATGATAATACTTTCAGCATTTGGTTGTCCTTTGATTGTTCTTGTAACATCCTACAATTTTGGTCATTTAATTATAATTGTTTAATTAATTTTAAATATTTAAATTACAAGATTTCTGGAATCTAATAATTTGAATTCAAATATGATTAATCATTTAAATATTTGAACTATAAATTAAATATTAATTAAATGGATTTAATAACATTATTTAACTCCATTTATTTTATAAATAATATTGGTGAATTCAATTAATAAATTTATTTACAGTAATAAACAGATCGGATAAATATGGATAACCGGATCGAAAATATGAAACGATATTTGAAAATATGAAATTATCATTCCGAGGTGCTATCTTGGATTTTGACTAAACTAGTGCCATTAGATCCAGAATAATAAATTATTGTACACCGTCAAGTTTCGTAACAATCAGACATATTGTGTGATCGTGCGAGCTCGAAACACCTTGTGATTAATTTTAAAAATAATTTGATTTAAAAAGCTAACCTCCGTATACTTTGGAATTTGGTCTCGAAAATAATTCCATTGAGTTTGAAATAGAGGTATTTAGTATAAAACGTTAGTGAGCATTCCTCAATAGGGATTCAAGATTTTTGAGTGTGACGGTGTCCGATATTATAAAATTAAAATAATATGCCCCATTCTCGAGCCCGTGCCCTTGCTTTTCAGCCCATGACTACGCTTATACCTTTCCACTTCTTACCCATACCATCTCCCCTTTTATAACATTTCCTGTAAGCAGAAAATGAGTTTTCTCTCTATATATCAAAGCTTCTAAATTCAAAATAAAATAAAATAGGCAATTGAAAATCATGAAATAAGTCGCCTTAGGATTGTTTCAGTGAGATCTACACCTATATTTTCATATAAATGGGTTCAGCCTCGTATTCACGGACTCGACCGTTTATAGTGAAGCTCGATAAACTAGGGTTTGATTTTGTTAGAATTGATGATGGAGTTTGGGTATTTGGATGTTGTGTTTGGGTTCGTCATGTCAGAGAGCAGCTTGTAGTCGATTTTTGGGGTGTGTGGTGGCCGTGTCATTTTACTGTAGCATCTTGGTCTGTTCGGTCGTTGTAACGACCTGTATTTTGACCATTAAAAATATTAAATTAAATAGGACTTTGGAATTTAGTATTGTAAGAAATTAAAATCTATGATTTATAAATGGGAAAAATTATTAGAATATAATTTAATAATATTGATTGAAGGTATTGACAACTGTTATAATTTAATTTCAATCAACTGTAAGTTTAATAAGGAATAAAATAGATGATATATTGTGTGGTGTAATCATATGATATTAATTGAAATTGGTTTTAATATAGAATATGAAATCAATTATTTTGTTCGTAAGTTTATTAACCTTTATTTGTAAACAATAGATTTATAAATGAATTTAAATTACTTAAATGTAATTATTGTTCTATTTCTCACCT
The DNA here is from genome assembly GCA_030765085.1 of Allium cepa. Taxonomy (NCBI): domain Eukaryota; kingdom Viridiplantae; phylum Streptophyta; class Magnoliopsida; order Asparagales; family Amaryllidaceae; genus Allium; species Allium cepa. The sequence goes on from CM060929.1 coordinate 441,800,950, forward strand.
TATTTTTTTAATCCGTTTGAAATTAATTTGGAAATCAATGAAATTAAATTAAATTGAAATATTGCAGTTAATATAAGAAAAGACGTTAATCGTAGAGTAATGAGTGTAATAAATAAAATTTTATGTTTAATAATTTCATAAGGTATTTTTTGATTTAATAATAAGAATTTAAATCAAAATAAAAGAATTTGTTTTCAAATTTAAATTATAATGAACAGATTTTATTGCAGTTGTAATTTAACGTTGAAATTAATTCAATATTTAAATCTTATTTAACATGGTAAATTGCATTATAAAAAATTATTAGTTCCTGTTTAATCAAGAATGATGATAGAAAACTTTTAATTTAGAATTAAAAAGTGATTAAATTGACTTTAAAAATAGATTGTTTTAAGTAAAGTGTAAAATTAGTCTTTTTGGGCGCTGTCTCAGATTTCGACGAAACCAATTTCATCAAATCCGTAATAGTTAATTATTGCAGGATTTCAAGTTTCGTAGGGATCAGATTTATCATTTGGTTGTGCGAGCTCGAAATGCTAAGAAATCAATTAAAGGAATTTAATTAAAATAATTTGATTTTAAAAGCTAACTTTTATATACAATAGAATTAGGGTTTGAAATTAGTACCATTGAGTTTAATAATATTGAAAACCTATATTTCAACATATTGGATGACCTATTATCGTTTAGGGAACGAAACGGGCTTTTTGAATCTTTATTATCGCTTCGACCCAATTCGATCTGTTCCATCCATTCTTACCCATCTTTGCCTCTATATATATATATATATATATATATATATATATATATATATATATATATAATTTGTTATAAACCCTAGATGTCCTTTATTCAAGTTTCTATCCATACAATTTCTGTCTCATTCGCTCCCTCCCAATGGCAGACATCTCAAAACCCTAAATTACAATTCCCAAATCAAATCGAAAAATCCAACTGCCCAAATCCTATATAACATGTCATCGCGAAGCTATCGACGAACGTAATTTGCGATTGCAATTTGTTTTTCGGTCGGAGGCTTTGTTTGTCCATAATTGGGCGAACCATTCTCGACCATCCATTGTAGGGTTTGCAAATCAACGGTGGATCGTCGACCGATCGACGATCAGAAACCACCAGAGCATAGAGGGCGGTGAGGCGAATGCATCTACAGGTTTGGATCGTCGCCAGGAGTCATAGATCGCTAGAAATCACGACCAAAGGAGGTGGCGGTGCAAAGACTTATGAAGCGACACGGCTGGCCGCGTGGGGCCTAAATGGAAGGCTGGAGGTGTAAGCTCGGCAACGAGGTTGGATCTGTTGTTAGGCGATTATGGAGGTGGCGGTTGGAGGATGTTGGTCGACGGCTGATGTCGAGGGTTGTTTGAGCGTACGCGCAAGGGTTCGGGGAAGGTTGCCTAATTACCTTTTTGCCCTTCATTAATTTAATTTTATTTTAAAATTTTAATCTTCTAACTTGCATAACTTTTTCATACGAGCTCCAATTTGCGCGTGATTTCTTCCATTGGGTTCGAATCGAAATTCTGGACAATAAGAAGCTTGTTTGGTTGAATTTAAAGACTGTTGAAATTTTAGACTTTTATTGGATTTTTAATGGGCTATAAATCAAAGGTGAATGATTTAACCCACTCATGCAATACCAAATCTTATTATGTCAGTTGAATTAAATTTATGCAGTGATAAGAATGTTATTGGTTGCTGTTTGGTAGTTTAAATTGACATCTTAATTGAAATTGAATTGAATTAAATTGCCATTTAAATTAATATTTAAATTTAATTGCTTGTTAAATACTTGATATTGATAAACAATTAATTATTGTGATTTATTGGCTGGTTCGGATGTTGATTGTGATGAATGCATATTTGTTGACATTTTGGATGATTGGATGTTTATTTTTTTTTATATCCCTGTTATCACTCTATATATTAAGTGACAGCATATAAACTGTTATTTTAATTATTTTGAATAAATTAAGAAATAGGGTGAAATGATATATACCTATGACACTTTGATTTCGATTGAAATGATATATATGCATCCCTGGAATTAAAAATTGAAATAACTATTCAATTGGTCGTAGGATAGAAAATTATAAACGGACACCGATTGTTTAAATTAAATGGTTTTAAAATCTTAAATTTGGATTTTGGTTAAAGGATTTAGGTTAAAGAAAATAAATTGTGGATTTATATGAATTGAATTATTTCTTATTCGGGCTTTGAAACGTTGAAATCAAAATTGGTTAAAAGAAATTGTTTTAATGAATTAAAATTGAAAAGTAAAGTAGGAATGTTTATATTTAAAGCTATTTCGAACTATTTCAAATTATTTAAAGCTATTCAAACTATTTTCCAAAATTTCAAACTGTGCAAAGTTGGAATGTTTATATTTAAATCATTGATTTAAATCCAAATGAGGTTATACCTAGGTTGGAATTTGAAATGATATTTTCAAGTGAAAATGACATATTTTGAGTAAATATGGTATTTTGAAATGAAGCTATATTTTTAAGTGAATATGATATTTTGATATTAACTATGAATCTTTTTCGAAACGTAAAAAACCAATTGGTGTGAGAAAATAACGTTTGGTTGTTCAAAAGACCGGGACCTCTTATTGGCATACTCTTGTCAATATAGGAACCACTTTAACAACTATGTACACGGTGGATGTTATCCAAAATGAAGTGGTGGAATTGGAGATATTTGCTAGATTTGAAAAAAGAGAATGATGGAGGACGACCCCGACACTTGTGCCATTTTGAAATAACTAATACAGGAGCCATATTTGACCAATAAGGCTAGCTGCCTCTACCGACATCTGTTCTTCGTATTACTATTGATTTTGACTTGATTGGTTCACCTTGATTTGATCATGGGATGGATGTTCGTGGTGGGCCCAGTCAGGAAACACAAAACGGTAATATCCTACCTTGGACATCGCCTCACATGCCTTGTCATACTCTTTATCCTTAAACGTGCCCATTGCGATTTCATTTTAGTATGGTACCTATAGGGGACTCACAGCCTATCGATGTTACTGGTTGTGTTACAGGACCTGCATAGACTACCTGCTTAAAAATTTGTTAAGTGGGATTAATATAAAGCCTTAACGCTAAGAAAAATATTTATTTTATTATTTAGACACTACATATATAGCGTATCTTACTGTATATAGATAGTTTAATGGATTCTTAGGAGATGGAAAATCTCGTAATATCTCTTAAGTTATTGCACTCATGTTGTTCACTTGATAGGAAATGGAAAATCCCGTAAACATCTCTGAAACCATTACACTCATATTTACTTGTTATTAATTTAACTTACATAAGGACTTTTAGTTCCGACTTGAATGTTTTTTCTTTTCATTACGTTCTGGTCGGCCTGAGTATTACAGTGTTGAAGATATTATCCCTTGAAGATGAAGATGGAGTTTGCTAGACCATATTTACTATTATTATTCCATTGCTTTATTTTGGTATGTTATTGATTGTACTCTGATTTGTTGTAAAAATTATGTAATCAAATGTATATTCTAAAATATAATCGTGAACTGTTTATTTAATTATTATATTTGTTATTCCGTTGCGAGATTTTGTGTACTTTTTTTACTGCTTTTCTCTTATTTTCTTATTAAACCCCATTGACAATCCCCCCTTTTGAATGGGTTGAGTTAGACATGTGTGGTTTATTGTCGATCTAAACCATCATGGTGGGGCATCATAGTCCTGATTTATTTTGAGTGATCGGGGTGCAATTTGAGGTGTCAGGGTGGCTGCTCTCGAGTAGTGGTATCTTCCAGTGGTGCCGGTTCATTGGATAGATTATCGGAGGAGGAGATATCGGCAGCCCAAGGGTCGGTAGTTTGGGCTTGATTTTCTATAGAGAGCGGGAGGAGTTTGAATAGGTAAGGAAAAAGGATTAGTTAGTGATTTAGGAATTAGTATATTAAGTGTTGCAATTAGTTGTTAATTAAATTATTTAATTCCAAATATTATAAAATGTGCAGCTTCATCATACGAGGCCAGATTCGAACGTCATTTTTTATGTTGGACTCTTAGGGATAATGGCTATTCAATATAGTTGTTTGGTTAGATTTAGAGCTTTTGGAATTTTTGACCATAATTGAACGCCCATTCGTTTTTAGTCCAAATCAAAACACTTCGGTGGAAACTTGGATCAATATGAGTTTAACTCACATTCAATTTTACTATATCATATATATAATGCTATAAACTATCATTGATTACTTGGATGTTAATTAAATTGTTTGATTAATTGTTTAGTTGAATTTTTGTTTTGAAAATGGTGACATTGTAATTTGATTGTTATGAACCCATATGATTATATATATATATATATTATCTGTAACCAATGTTTTGTAGGGAAAATTAGTAGTGATACCCTGAGGGGTTTCTCATCAATAATTATTTCTTTACATCCTTTTACTGCTATATTGATATTTAATTAAAATAAATCTTGATATTGTAACGACCCGGAATTTTCGATCCCGAAATTCTAGATAGTTAACAAAAGAAGAAAAGAGAAAGAAGAAGAAACAGAAACAAAAAACAGATACTCACATTCGCAGCGGATAAAATATAATATCACATAAAATAATGGTTATACAAAGAAAGCTGTAATTGTTATTTTATATTTTATTATTATTTTTATACATCAGAGTTACAACATTTCACAATCACTAGACAGTTAAAATAACTTGTCCAAGATATACAACAACATAACACAGTGGATACACTCCATACGTTCCTGCCATCCAGCTCGCCTCTTGTGCTCTAGAACGTCCTAACCTGAAAATCTGTAATACTCGATCTGACCCCGAGCATTACATCAACGTAACACCCAGGTTAGGCTGAAAACCAGCGTGAGTAACTCAACTATCATGGAATACAAAAACATACAACTTATATAAACCGGGGTAACTTGTATCAATTTACAACTTCACAAGTTGTTATAGACATCACTTATTTCACACATCAATTTCTAAGTACCAAAACTTAGATTAAATGGTCCAATTCACTTCAATCATTTCATTTCAGGCCATTGAATTCCACATATCAAATTTGTATAGAATTATTATAGATTACAAATCGAAGTGGTTTCAGGTATTTACAAATACCCGACTCCGGTCTCTTCGAATTCAATGCCATCTTAACCCACACTATTCAAGTGAGACACAATTCAGCCTTTAATCACAAGATGTCATTTTTTTACACAACAATTCATAATCGACAGATAACCACATAATCACTGTTCAAGACAAACATATCATGTCATAAACATTTCATATCAGAAATATCAACCAATCATTCATAAGCAAGATTAATTAGTCACTCATTCCTAATTAAATCAAATTAATTTCTTTCAATCCATACATGTTCGTTCCAGGTTCGAACGAAACCAAAGGCATTATCTTGTTGCACTCATTTTCGAATCACCCTCAGAGTTAACGACAATAACCATTGCACTCTGAATCTTCATATTCACTTGAGATTCATGACCTATTGTTTAATTTGGATCGATGTGGTTTTCGGATACCCAATTCGGAAACCCAATCCCGGTCTCACTGAATCCAAAATGCCATTTTAAATGTCCAAGTTGTTTAAGGGTTTAAACAATCAATTGTTATTAAGAATAACATTCATTCATCCATAAGCAAGATTGGTACATTCTTAATCAATTTAATTAATCTCTAATTAAACTATATATCAGCCCTAATCACTTAGATTACCTTAATCCGGCTTATTTAACATTAATTGATTTCAACCAATTAACTAATCACCTCTTAATTTCAATCATAATTAATCACCCTTGATTAATTATCTTTAATTACATTAAGCAATTTACTCTAATTAATTATATAAATTAATTAGTCCTTAATCATTCAATAATTAATTTTTAATTAATCACCATAATTAATTAATGATTCTCTAATTACTTTCATTAACTGATTACTCTTTAATTAATTACAATTAATAATTAATCTTTAATTAAGTAATATTACTAATTAACCTTAATTAATCACATTTGATTAATTATCCTTACTTACCTACATTAATTAATCCCTAAATTAATTAATGCTTTAATTAATCACACTAAGTAATTAATCCTTAATTACTTCCATTAAGTAATCATACTAAGTAATTAATCCTTAATTACTTCCATCTAATTACTTCCATAAGTAATTATCCTCTTTAATTATATTCCATAATTATTCATTAATCTCTTATACTATGTAATCACTTAATTAAGTAATTAATACTCAATCCACATCATAAGAGATTTATTCTTAATTAATTAAATCAAATAATTTATCTTAAATTAATTACTCTAATTAATTATTCTTAATTTATTAGTTAATTAATGGTTCCTAAATCAATTATTAATTAATTAACTATCCACTATTAAATAACTATACTTTGATTTATAACTTAAATCAAAAAAATCTTTATTAGTTCATTTAATGATTAACCTTTAAATTAACTTTCCAAATTAATTTTCTTTAATCATTCATAATCTTAATTAATTAAAAATAAATTCTTTAATTAAATTTAACTTAATTATATTATTTAACATTACTAGAAACATTTAGAAATCAATTCTTAAAATGGAAGGTAAATAAATTATTTAAGTCAAATCTATTAACATTTTAATTTAACTTTATTAAAAATCTTGGATAAACTTTAATTAACTTTCATAATAAAATTATACAAAACTCACCATTTTGAAAACTTAATTATTCCCAATATCTCATTACAATTTGGTATTTCAAATTGTTTTATGTGTTTAAAGATGATAAAATTCATTATTAAAACTTAATTAAAGTTATTACTTTTATTACAATATTTTATTAACTTAAAACTTGTTCAAAACTTTTACTAAAAATTGCTTTCCAAAGATCTTCCATACATACAAAAACCTGGTCACCAATTTATTAAAGTTTAAAACTTCATTCATGTATACTTGCAAATTAAAAAAACTGGAGATCTTTAAACCCAGGCAAACACAGAAGAACCCGAGCCAAACCTGACGAATCCCTAGTCAATACTCAAGTCACCCCCGACTTCGAGTCGAACACCCATTAGCACGAGCTCATTCCCGGGCAAATCACCATCTTCCCAAACCCAAACATCATCGGCCATATATCATGCACGCGTGCATGTGCATGTCGCTCCGGTCAACTCCGACCTCACGCCGAGCCTACCCACATATCGTCGATCACCACGACAACCTCCCTAGGCTTCAGTTTCGGTGAAAACAAGATGAACACGAAATCGAGCCTCCTCAACAAAACTAGAACGATCGCAGTCGTCCAAAACTTCTTGCCGCCGACGAACTATGCCACGAGCAAACTCGCCGATCACCTACAACCATGCCACGACATCCAGCTCCTATTTCCCCCTCATGCGAACCATTCCGGTCCATTATCCTCGTCGTTCCAGACTCGCGAACATCGACGACAACAACTCCTTACAAAACCCTACTTTCTCCCTTCCCGATCACCACGGCCATAGATAACCTCATCCACCATTTTTCCAGAGACCCCTGACACCCCGGCCACCTCCACGCCAAACCATGATTGTCCTATCGTCGTCGAACGACAGAAATCGACCAAAATCTCAAAATCAAGTAACTCACCAATTCTCGTCAAATGCTAGTTTAAAAATCACAAAATTTATATTGAAATTCATGATTCACTTACACGAATCCATACATGTACTCAAATCATGAAATCATTTCCATAAAATTTTGACCAATATTTGATTTCTACAGTACTTTCTACTTTCAGAAATAATTATTGAATTTTAAAGAAAACATTTTTAGAATTACTATCATGTTGTTATCTTCAACTTTGATTTAGAGATCCAGACTTAAAATTACTTGTATCAAGAGATATGGATTTTTAAATAAAGGAATTCAAGGACTGTAAAAACAGAGACCCAAAATACAAACATATGTACAGGCATATCAACAATTTAGATATCAAATCAAGTCATATTCATGCTAAAACGTCCATGCAATCCATTCCTATCACACACATTTCACATATCATTTCAAATTTTAAACTATTTTCAAAAGCAAACAAGTTTACTCACCATGAAACCTTGAACAGGGAGACAGAGTTTTGAAATCTGCAACTACTTGAAAACTACAAGTTTAAATTGATTTTGATCTGCTTGCATTATCTGGGTTGAATCCTACTTTGAAACTTAATCTTTGCTTTGAATCTGAAGTTTCTTAGATCAGGATAACTTGAAATAGTTGTTTGATTATTATCTTCTCTGGTTTGGCATTTCAGTTTTTTTAGTTTCCTTTAGTTTAGTTTGAAAATATGAAGAAAATGGCCTGACTTTTCTTTTTAATTTCAATGGAGAAAATATTTTGCCAAATGTCTATGCCAACTAACACTGTTAATTTGTTATTTTATTTATCAAACACTTGTCAAGAGTTCAATTTTAATGTTAAACCCTTGTCTTATAAATTTCTTATAAACTTATATATAATATTACCTATATATTATGTTTATATTTCATATGTGTTTTATTAATTTATCTTTTAAACCTTTATATATATAAACTATCTTTATTTCAAATATAAAATAAAGCATATTCCTTAACATATTTTTTTAATAATTCTTTGAAAATTACCATATAACTCCAAATTCAGGATATATATATATATATATATATATTATGATTAGAAAAATCATTTTTATTTGTTTTTGAAAAGATAAATTTTGCCAAATTAATTTGTCATATTAATATGTTTACACATATCTATAATATAATTATTTCCAGGTATTTATATTTCAACATTTATCATAGTTTTCAAATACATCTTGATATCTTTTATTACTAGAATTTTATTTGTTTTAATTTACAAATTATTATTTTAATAAATTAAATTCTGCTAATTACCGATTAACAGATGTCGAAAATTCTGGGTTATCACATTCTTCCCCCCTTTGAATCTTTTTATCCTCGAAACGGAACGAAGCCAGAATTTACTAAAATACTTAGTATCGGTTAAATCACTTTTTGATCATTTTTTTAAACACTTTAAAAATCTATATATTATTACTAAAATGGTTTCTATAAAAAAACTTTTATAACTCGATGTTTTCAATAAGTCCATCCTTGTTCTCACAGAAATTCGGCCATACGTTGATCAGGCGTAGGACTAAAAATCTATAAGTACTTAGCAGACCCATTTTTAACATCCAGTGAAAATATTTGAAAAATATTTTGTTGGAAATATAGAAAATATTTTTGAAAATAGAGGAAACATCTTAGGTGAGAATTTTCTGGAAATCATCAGCCTCATCCATGGTCGCAGTTAACCTGATGGTTACGTTGCCATCCCGGCAAAATCCATAGATAATGTAGGCAGTCCGCGCCCCTCGATTACGCCATGGAACCCGCTACACATCGCAGCTACAACCGGGGTTACGTTGCTGTCACAGCAAAAACCCATATAACTGTAGGCCTCAGCGCCCCTTGAATTTCGCTGCCAAAAGAATGAAACTTCTCCACTCCACTCGGCCATAGATTGCAGTCTACCGATGTTACATTGCCTTCCCGGTAAAATCAAGTGTAGACTGTTGACACTCACCTCCACACGATTTTCGCTATGGTCCACAGTATATCGCAGCGACATCGAGTTACACTTTCGTCACAGCATAACCCAAATGCTACTGTAGGTATCAGCGCCCTCGACTTTCGCTACTCGATAATCCTCAGGAACTAGTTTGTCCGGACTCCTCACAGGATCAACTTTAGACCCCCCCCTTAGGGTTCAAGGCAGTACCACCCTGTGGCACTCCTGAGAAGTTCATTTCAAGGGAGCGCTTTTTCTCTAGAGCCATTTCCAAAACACTTTATACTATACACATATAGTATTTTCCAAATCATAAACCTAGTATGAATCCCATATAAATATCCTTTCTCAAAATCGATTATCCCAAAATATATAATTCTCAAATTAGGCTTTCCAAATTTCCAAAAATTGATTTTTCCCAAAAATCAAAAGCATTTTCCAAATCCAAAGGTTCCCAAAACCTTTTTCCAAAATCCTCATAAGATCCTTTATATATATATGTAGATATATATAATTTTTTAAATTTTTTTGGATCTCTTCAAAATTGTATAAATTCCCTTTTTATACTTCAAATACTTTTCAAAACCCTTTTCTTCTGACTATAGATTCAACAAGGGGAGTTTTATCTTATATAATAAAGATACATAACTTTATTTATTCCAAATCAAATATTAAAATTTGATTACTTTTATAAAGTTATTAACCATATTACTTACTTATATAAAGTAAATTTCTATCATAGAAATATCCAATTTCCACTTTACTTCATCATATATTTCACAAAATATACCTTTCATTTCAAAAACCATTTCACATTTCTTATCCACACATTTCCTAATATTAATTTCATTCAAATTCTTATGATGTACACATATCATCCGTATGCCATATAAATCTGACCGCTCACTCGATCACACAATTTCACTTCCGAACTAGTATCGTCTACTCGACTTCCTAGTGCGAACTCGGATCTGGTTTCTTGATCAGAAACCGTCATTCTTCCCGCATAGCCATAACTATGATAGAGAATATCCAGAACCAATCAACAATCCATATGTAGGTTCGCCGTCGAAAATCGAGTGAAAAATACCAACTCGGATCGATATACTATCTCGAAATTCTATGCTCGAATCTGGATCAAATCACTATGCAAATAGAATAATATACGTACATCCTACTATTTATCTTTATTGATTATTAGCCAAATCAATTCCCTTTTCTATTCACCTTCACCCTTGATTTCTATTTACTTATTCACATTAGCCTCAATCCTCTTTTCGATTATTACCTCAATTCTTACCTCAAAATGGATGTTTAATCATAAACAGTTTGAACTCTGTCCGGCTTAAATTTAGAAAATAGTTTGAAAAAATAAAAATAGACAAGTAGTTGAAAATCAATTATTAGTTTGTAAAATAGCAGTACAATAGTTAAGTAATTGTAAAATAGTTGGAAAATAGTCAAATAATTATAGAAATTTTAAATAATTGCAAAATAGTTGTAAAATAATAATTAATTTGTAAAGTGGTTGAAAAATAGTGATTAGTTTATAAAACAGTTGAAAAATTGTTAAATAGTTCCAAAAATAAATGTAAAATAAGTATAAGATAATTTTAGCTTTAAGAAGAAAGATTGTATAGTAAATAGTTTGGAAAGATAGATTTAAAACAATTTATTTTGAAAATAGTCCAGAGTCAAACTGTTCATCCTCCCACTCTCCATTTCCAATCAATTTCCCATCAAGTTGATCAAATCCCAATTCAAGTTGAATTATCCTTAATTTCTTTTCCATATTTAATTCAAATTCCATTTGAATTTACTTATTCAACTTTAATCACAATTTCAATTAATTCAAACAAATTTTAAATTGAACCAATTTTAATTCATATCAATTCTATTTTGAATTAATCCCAATTCCCATTTGAATTTGACCTCATTCAACTTCAATTTTATTTCAAATTAATCCAATTCAAATTTTCCATTTGAATTTTTAAAGATATCCATCTTCAATCACAATTCCAATTAATTCAAATCAAATTCAGTTTGAACTAATTCAATTCACATTTCAAATTTAAACCATCCTGAATTATATAAATACGAGTTAAATTTTTAAATGTTGATTTAGTCCTTTAAATCAAATCAACTTATATCTTTAAACCATTTAACTCTGCCAAATTCCATTTTTTAACCTGCTTCAAAGTTCAAATAATAATTCAAATTCTTTTTAAACAATCTAAATCTTTGAAATTCAATTTATCATCAAATTTCAATTTTGAAACTAAACCTTTGAAGTTTTATCTTAAACATTCAAATCTTAAGTCCAAAATGATTCCATTTTATCTTAATAATAGATATATTACCACACCCCATTTCTTTATTCATTTAAACAAATCCAATTTCAACTTAAAGATTATTAATAACAACAGGATGGTATCATTCAAATTATTTTAAACATCCATCCATTTCAAATTTTAAACTTCACATTAATAATCTTCCCACTTATTAAGTTCAAAAGAAACTTATCACTTTGGATATCACATCTCATTCCAAATTTAAAACTCAACATTTAGAGTTTATCTCAAACCATCTTTGATATTATGTATATCTCTCATATATACATATTTATTTCTTGGCCCACGAAGCCAAATTTTAAAATTTAAATCGTCTTTGGTTTTTAATTCAAAACAAATTTTCTTTAATATTTTCAAACATCTCTTACTTTAAAATAAGATTTCATTCAACAATAGTTTGAATAATATTATTTATTCTTTTCTTTACCACTTGAAACATTTTTTAAATTTCTGGACCTAGATTTAAATCTTCACAATTCAGATCATCTTCAATTCCAATTTATAAGTCATACTTACCCAAATATTTTACTTCCCTAAAACATTTCATTTTGCTTACTTATTAATACACATTTTATTATTAAACACAATAATTATTTATGATAATAACCAAGATTATCATATCTGGAAACCAATTCATTATTATCTTATTCTAAAACTCTTCCCCAAATTCAAGATTCTAATTTCAGTTTGAATCCCTTTCAAACTTATCTTTATTTAATTTCAATTTGGTTGTATTTTTATTACCACTTAATTTAATTCGAATAATTTAACAACCAATTACCTTAATATTTGAAAAACTATTGCTTTATATATTAAAATATAAGCTTATAGAAAATCATTTAAAATCTTTATATAAGAAAATAACAAGTACGCTCTCATATATATGTACACTCAACTCATCCTAGGGTACCACTTACCCAATCCTTAATGAGTAATCCCACCAAAGCCAAAGTTCTCGCTTAACCTCGCTCTAATACCAAATGTAACGATCTGGAATTTTCGATCTCGATAATTCTAGATAGTTAGGAAAAGAAGAAGAAACAAAAACAAAACACAGATACTCACATTCGCAGCGGATAAAATATAATATCACATAAAATAATGGTTATACAAAGAAAGCTATAATTGTTATTTTATATTTTATTATTATTTGTACATCAGAGTTACAACATTTCACAATCACTGGACAGTTAAAATAACTTGTCCCATATATACAACAACATAACACAGTGGATACACTCCATACGTTTCTGCCATCCAGCTCGCCTCTTGAGCTCCAGAACGTCCTAACCTGAAAATCTGTAATACTCGGTCTGACCCGAGCATTACATCAAAGTAACACCCGGGTCAGGCTGGAAACCAGCATGAGTAACTCATCTATCATGGAATACAAAAACATACAACTTATATAAACCCGGGGTAACTTGTATCAATTTACAACTTCACAAGTTGTTATAGACATCACTTATTTCACACATCAATTTCTAAGTACCAAAACATAGATTAAATGGTCCAATTCACTTAAATCATTTCATTTCAGGCTATTGAATTCCACATATCAAATCTGTACAAAATTATTATAAATTACAAATCGAAGTGGTTTCGGGTATTTACAAATACCTAACTCCGGTCTCTTCGAATTCAATGCCATCTTAACCCACACTATTCAAGTAAGACACAATTCAACCTTTAATCACAAGATGTCACTCTTTTACAAAAAAATTCATTGTCGACACATAACAACATAATCACTATTCAAGACAAACATATCATGTCACAAACACTTCATATTAGAAATATCAACCAATCATTCGTAAGTAAGATTAATTAGTCACCTATTCCTAATTAAATCAAATTAATTTCTTTCAATCCATACAATTTCATTTCGGGTTCGAACGAAACCGAAGGCATTATGTTGTTACACTCATTTTAGAATCACTCTCAGAATTAACAACGATAACCCTTGCACTCTGAATCTTCATATTCACTTGAGATTCACGGCCTATTGTTTAATTTGTATCTAAGTGGTTTTCAGATACCCAATTCGGAAACCCAATCTCGGTCTTACTGAATCCAAAACGTTATTTTAAATGTCCAAGTTGTTTAAGGGTTTAAACAATCAATTGTTATTAATAATAACATTCATTCATCCACAAGCAAAATTAATACATTCTTAATCAATTTAATTAATCTCTAATTAAATTAATTATCAACCCTAATCACTCAGATTACCTTAATCCGGCTTATTTAACATTAATTAATTTCAACCAGTTAACTAATCACCTCTTAATTTCCATCTTAATTAATCACCCTTGATTAATTATCTTTAATTACATTAAGTAATTAACCCTAATTAATTATATAAATTAATTAGTCCTTAATCATTCAATAATTAATTTTTAATTAATCACAATAATTAATTAATGATTCTCTAATTACTTTCATTAATTAATTACTCTTTAATTAATTACAATTAGTAATTAATCTTTAATTAAGTAATATTATTAATTAACCGTAATTAATCACATTTGATTAATTATCCTTGCTTACCTACATTAATTAATCCTTAAATTAATTAATGCTTTAATTAATCACAATAAGTACTTAATCCTTAATTACTTCCATTAATTAATCATACTAAGTAATTAATCCTTAATTACTTCCATCTAATTACTTCCATGTAATTATCCTCTTTAATTATATTTCATAATTATTCATTGATCTCTTATACTAAGTAATCACTTAATTAAGTAATTAATACTTAATCCACATCATAAGAGATTTATTCTTAATTAAGTAAATCGAATAATTTATATTAAATTAATTACTCTAATTAGTTATTCTTAATTTATTAATTAATTAATGATTCCTAAATCAATTATTAATTAATTAACTATCCATTATTAAATTACTATATTTTGATTTATAACTTAAATAAAAAAATCTTTATTAGTTCATTTAATGATTAACCTTTAAATTAACTTTCCAAATTAATTTTATTTAATCATTCATAATCTTAATTAATTAAAAATAAAGTCCTTAAATAAATTTAACTTAATTATATTATTTAACATTACTAGAAACATTTACAAATCTTTTCTTAAAATGGAAGATGAATAATTTATTAAAGTCAAAACCTATTAACATTTTAATTTAACTTTTTTAAAAATATTGGGAAAACTTTAATTAACTTGCATAATAAAATTATACAAAACTCACCATTTTGAAAACTTAATTATACCCAACATCTCATTACAATTTGGTATTTCAAATTGTTTTATGTGCTTAAAGATGATAAAATTCATTATTAAAACTTAATTAAAGTTATTACATTTATTACAATATTTTATTAACTTAAAACTTGTTCAAAACTTTTACTAAAAATTGCTTTCCAAAGATCTTCCTTACATACAAAAACCTGGTCACCAATTTATTAAAGTTTAAAACTTCATTCATGTATACTTGCAAATTAAAAAAAACTGGAAATCTTCAAACCCAGGCAAACACAGAAGAACCCGAGCCAAACCTGACGAATCCCTAGTCCATACTCGAGTCACCCCCAACTTCGAGTCGAACACTCATTAGCACGAGCTCATTCCCGAGCAAATCACCATCTTCCCAAACGCAAACTTCATCGGCCATATATCATGCACGCGTGCACGTGCATGTCGCTCCGGTCAACTCCGACCTCTCGCCGAGCCTACCCACATACCGTCGATCACCACGACAACCTCCCTAGCCTTCAGTTTCGGTGAAAACAAGACGAACACGAAATCGAGCCTCCTCAACAAAACTGGAACGATCGCAGTCGACCAAAACCTCTTGCCGCCGACGAAGTATGCCACGAGCAAACTCTCCGATCACCTACAACCATGCCACGACATCCAGCTCCTATTTCCCCCTCACTGAACCATTACGGTCTATTATCCTCGTCGTTCCAGACTCGCGAACATCGACAACAACAACTCCTTATAAAACCCTACTTTCTCCCTTTTCGATCGCCACGGCCATAGATAACCTCATCCACCATTTTCCCAGAGACCCCTGACACCCCAGAGACCCCTGACACCCCAGTCACCTCCACGCCAAACCATGATTGTCCTATCGCCGATGAACGACAGAAATCGACCAAAATCCCGAAAACGAGTAACTCACCAATTCTCGTCAAATGCTAGTTTAAAAATCACAAAATTTATATTAAAATTCATGATTCACTTACACGAATCCATACATGCACTCAAATCATGAAATCGTTTCCATAAAATTTTGACCAATATTTGATTTCTACAGTATTTTCTTGTTTCAGAGATAATTATTGAATTTTAAATCTTGAAAACATTTTTAGAGTTACTGTCATGTTGTTATCTTCAACTTTTATTCAGAGATCCAGACTTAAAATAACTTGTATCAAGAGATATGGATTTTTAAATAAAGGAATTCAAGGACTGTAAACAACAGAGACCCAAAATACAAACATATGTACAGGCATATCCACAATTTCGATATCAAATCAAGTCATATTCATGCTAAAGCGTCCATGCAATCCATTCCTATCACACACATTTCACATATATTTAAGTTTCATTTCAAATTTTAAACTATTTTCAAAAGCAAACAAGTTTACTCACCATGAAACCTTAAACAGGGAGACAGAGTTTTGAAATCTGCAACTACTTGAAAACTACAAGTTTAAATTGATTTTGATCTGCTTGCAATATCTGGGTTGAATCCAACTTTGAAACTTAATCTTTGCTTTGAGTCTGAAGTTGCTTAGATCGGGATAACTTGAAATAGTTGTTTGATTATTATCTTCTCTGGTTTGGCATTTCAGTTTTTTTAGTTTCCTTTAGTATAGTTTGAAAATATGAAGAAAATGGCCTGACTTTTCTTTTTAATTTCAATGGAGAAAATATTTTGCCAAATTTCTATGCCAACTAACACATATTAATTTGTTATTTTATTTATCAAACACTTGTCAAGAGTTCAATTTCAATGTTAAACCCTTGTCTTATAAATTTCTTATAAATTTATATATAATATTACCTATATATTATGTTTATATTTCATATGTGTTTTATTAATTTATCTTTTCAACCTTTATATATACAAACTATCTTTATTTCAAATATAAAATAAAGCATATATCCTTAACATATTTTTTAAATAATTCTTTAAAAATTACCATATAACTCCCAATTCAATATATATATACCTATATATATAAATATATATTATGATTACAAAAATCATTTTTATTTGTTTTTGAAAAGATAAATTTTGCCAAATTAAATTGTCATATTAATATGTTTACACATATCTATAATATAATTGTTTTCAGATATTTATATTTCAACATTTATCATAGTTTTCAAATACATCCTGATATCTTTTATTACTAGAATTTTATTTGTTTTAATTTACAAATTATTATTTTAAATAAATTAAATTATGCTAATTACCAATTAACATATGTTAAAAATTCTGGGTTATCACAGATATTCCATTTAAATTGTTTAAGTGTCGTTATAGTGATTTTTACTATACGATCGTTTATTGATTTCCATCCCCAAAACCCTATCATGTTATTTTGAACTTGAGCTTGTATTTTCAAAAATTATATGTTTGAAATTCAGTGCTCATTTTGATTATTTTTTAAATTATTTAATCATTTTAACTAATGATGTTTAAAATTAATTAATCTTTTTTATTAATGAGATTTGATTTTTATTATTCGTTTTAAGTAATGACATATAGATTTAATTAAGTATTTTAATTAATGATCATTTTAATTAATGATATTTAAAGTAATTAACCATTTTAATTAATGATATTTGGTTTTAATTAATCATCCTAATTTCTGATATTTGAATGTAATTAATCATTTTAACCTATAATGTTTGAAATTTATTAATCTAATTGATTAATAAGATTTGAGTTTATGTAAGTCATTTAAATTAATGACTTTGAACTTTAATTAATCATTTTAATTAATGATTGTTTAAATTTAATTAGTTGATTTAACTAAGATATTCAAAATTTATTTAATCATTTTAATTAGTGATGTTTTATAGTTAATTAATCATTCTTACAAATGATATTTTAAATTTATCGTTTTAACTAATGAGGTTTGAATTCAATTAACCCAACCAATTTATGATTACTTGAACTTAATCGATTGTTTTTAATTAATGGAATTTAAAATTATTTAATCAATTCAATTAATGATGTTTGAGGATAATTATTCATTTTAATTAATGATTAATTGAATTTAATAAATCTTTTTAATTAATGATATTTAAACTTAATTAATTGATTTAATAAAAGTGATTAAAGTAAATTAACATATACAATAGAAGTGATTTAAAAGTTAATTAAGTGATTTAGTGTTTCAAAGTTAATAAACCGATTTAATAAAGATTTTAAAGTTAATTTACTGATGATATGAAAGTGTTTGGAAATAATTAACTATTATATTAAAGATAACGGATTTGTTTGTCTTAAAAGAGATTGTAAATGGGATTAATTATTTTTTGGGATAATTAATATTGTTTTAAATTTATAAAGGTATTTAAATTGTTTTATTTTCTTTTGGGATAATGAATATTGTTTTAAATTTATAAATAATGGTTTATAAATTAGAAAATCCTTTGAAATGAATTATTTATAAATAAAGCTAAGTGTAGATTATTTTGGTTTACAGTAAAACAATGTTTTAATGACATTTGTTTTTTACCCTTGTTTTAATACACTTAGTATTATAAAATTTGTCTTTTAAAAGAACATTTTAAAAGTATTTCTAAAATTATTTACTAATACTGTATTATGAAAATTAAGCACAAGTTCAGTTTTTAAAAGTAAAGTTCGATTTTGGTTATGAAAAAGTAACTCCGTAAATGATATCGCTTATATGGAAAGGATCTAATCATACGTTTAACGCTAAACGTTAAGGCTTGGAGTCGTTTCTATCTCAAAGGTTAAAAATCATCAAGGCGATGCCTGGAGGTAACCCTATCTCAACATGCTTGGCTTCATATGTTAGTCCTTGAGATGATGGCTTTGATGACAACAACCTTAGGACTTGTTATAAAATAAAAATACTAACATTATAGTTTAGATATATATGTATATGTAGGATATAAACATGCAGGTACCAAGAATGAAGATTGTACATTAGAGATTTAAGACTGAAGATATCAAGATTGAAGACTCATGAGTATCAAGATATCAAGAGTTCAAGATTTCAAGAATACAATATAAGTATTGAGTCGAGAATTATGTTAAAACTTCTTGAAAGCACTTACATCTTTATTCGAAATTTATTCGTGGAATGGAATCCACTTCGAGCCTGTTAAAGGGATGGAACCCTAGTGGGATGGAACCCACGACAATATCTAGTGGAACATAAAGTGGTGCTATTTTGATATCCACTAATTTTATGAAAATGCTTTTCAAAAATATATCTTTTATTTTAAATGTTTTCAAAACCTTCTTCTCAAAAAGACATATCTCTTGTTTGAAATATTTTAGCCTCAAAATTATCTTTGTCATTTTTAATATTTTGATTTCAATATTGTCCTTGATTTTAAACTATCTCTTGTATTAAATATTTAGCTTTAAATAATTTATATACTTAGATTATAAATCACTTTATAGATTAAGATTATATATATTAAAAATTACTTTATAAAACTCTTTTTTATGTTTAAACTATATTTAGATATACAAAAGTTTAGAAATTGTTTTGACAAATTATAGAAACCAAATTTAATAAGAAAAAACAAAACATCAATTTTTTCCTTGAGGATATCAACATAGCCCTAACCCCACGTCAACATGGCGCCTGTTAAATTCAAAATTCGAATTTTCAAAAGAAGTGTTTAGTCATCGTATCCTTTCACGAATAGATATGGTTGTTGATCTTCTATAAGTACATGTATTTCTAAACGAATTTTTAATCAGATTTCACTGTTTCCTTTCCTCTTCATCTTCCACATTTATTCTAAAAAATGCCAAACTATACTCTGCCGAAATACCAAGTGAATCAAACTTGATTTCTCTTGTCTGACTCTCTGCACTCTCTCCATAAGATCTCAGTGCTACTCAAAGTTATAGGATCTTTGTAAATCAAACTGTTGAGTAAAAGATGCGGTTGAGCCTCGAAATCAATTGGGTGTGATTGTAGCCTCGGAAATCAATTAGCTGGTCTTGTAGCCTGGCTAAATCAAGAGAGTTTCCCTGAACTCAAATATAGGAGGGTGTACCTCGTAGCCTTGAAACCGATGGTGTAATCTGGGAGATTATTTTGAAAAGAAATTTGTACGCTTGTACAGGACTGGATGTAGGATAACTACGAACTAGTATAAATCCTGGCGTGTTACTGCTATTATTTAGTATTTACATCTGTGTCTGATTCTATGATTATATCTGTGTCTGTGAATTGCATTTATTGGTGATTAAATTACATAAGCTTCAAAACGATTTAGGAAATCCATAAAACACTATTCACCCTCCCTCTATTGTTATTCCAGCCTTAGGATCCATAATCCACATTTTTCACATTTGGTATCAGAGCCAGGTTTTCAGAATTCATAATCTGATTTTTGAAAAATTTTAAGAAGGCATTTTTTTGATAAAATTATTAACACTATTTTCATATGAATATGTCACAGAATCATCATGATATTGTTGTTTAAAATTATATTTAGTTATTTTGAAAAGTCACTTGATTCTTTAAAAATTATGTTGTTTCGCAGGAGAAGAGTTATGTCTAGTGACTGTTGGTTAAAAGATATCAGATAATCATTCATCGATCAAGAACAAATGGACATATAATGGAAATTGACAATGAAATGGGTACCAGATCAATAAAAAACTTTTGATTCTCATCTACAGCTTGATTTGATACTACCTCTCTCTATCTGCTTCGCTATGCCACTAGTTTAGTGCAAATCCATCAAGAAATGACAAAGTTGTGGTCAAATGAAGTTTTGGTGAACAAAAAGAAAAGGAAAGAAAAATTATCAATGGTATTCTTCACATTACATCCAGATATTTGAGTATTTCGTCCCAACTCCTTTTCCAGATTGTAGTTCTTGTTCTCACGGTCATTTTGATGGGTGGATCATCAAATTCCAATCAAAATTGAGTGAGATATGGCAGTTTTAAGTTGGCTATTCAAAATGGAAAACTGTGTACGGGATTTCCGGCATTTCGCTTATTGTTCGGCCTGTTGCACCACAATACTGTCCAAATTCATCACCAAACTATTACTAGATGGTATCCCTTGCCTTCCTCTTCGATTTTCCACTGGTTTCATTCAATTCCGTTAAGAAAAGAAGGAGATATGTCTTCTAGAAGTTTGATAGCAAATAGAAAAACGGGAAGAAAAAGAAGAGAAACTTTTATGAAAAGTGGTGACTGTTGGGCCTATTTATAGTGGTTGAAGTTTCCATTCATTCAAAATTCAAATTCAAAGTTTTGGCGCCAAGTTCGTCAATCTACTAAATCATATGTATCTTTCTCATACGGTCTTCAAATTTAGCAAATGAATATACTACGATGATCAGAAAAACAAGCCTGTCGCAATAGAGCAGATCTCGTCATCAAATTCTGAAAGATATAAATGTGTGGTTCACGATAATGGAAGAACAACAAAGTTAGAAAGATGGAAGAGTACAAAGAGTGGTACGCTTTACTATTATTTCATCTTTATTGTTGCACTTAGTTAGGTATAGAAATTTATCTTTTTTACAAGTTTCGATATTTTGATCCATATATCAGCACACAATAGTATACATATCGATACAACGGTCTAATTTTTAAAAAAAAATCTTTTAAAATGTGTTTCCTTTCAAATAAAATCTCGCCACTAAATAATTACAACTACACTAAGTAAAAAAGCATACCATCATTCTTGATTTCAACTTTTCTAATGTTATTTTTACTTCTCGTACTCTATTTCTTTTAAGATAATAATTTTATATTTTTTAGAAATTAATAGAAGGAATTTAGAATGTTAGAATAAGGGTCTACTTATATATTTCTTCAATTAATAAGATTGTGCCACATCACGTGACACTTGTCATATAAATAGATAGTGACATACAGGCAAAATGACACATGTCATTACACTTTTTCTTTAATAAAAGCATTTTTACATGAATAATGCCAAGTGTCTTTACACATGTTTTCTCCTTATTTTTTTATGTTTATTAAGTACTTTAATTATATTAAATACTATAAAAAATGGGGTAAAAATCAATTATTTACATGTCAATATCTATTAGTAAAATAGTGCAAAATCATGTTGAAATCAGGCCTAGAACAATAGATAGTATATCTGAAATGCTGTCCTTTCTTCTGAAGCATCTATGTACTTTGAAACACTGTAGTGGTTCAGAAACTTTTCACAGCATTTGGTAAATGCTGCAATTTCTGTTTATAATGTTTGGATATATTTTACTACCAAAATTTTTTAGAGCATTCTGTAAATGCTGTCTTTTCTATTTGAAACTTTAAACTATGCAAAAATAATATTTGAATTAAGTATTTTCCCCTAATCTTTTTAGAGGTTATTTTCTAACTTATATTAGAATAGTTTAAAATTAATGTTTAGATATTTTTTAGTAATTAATTAAAATTTTAAAATGAAAGGCCTTAATATAACACATGTTTATTTTAGTTTTTCAATCTTTGTTACTTTATTGAATATTTCATTATGATATTTTTTTAAAGGTCTTTAAACATGTTTCTAAATATTTTAATCAATAGTAATTTAATATATAAGTTTTAACTAGTAAGTTAAGTATTTTATAAACATGGAAGTTTGGATTCTTAAAAAAAATTAATTTAAAAAATAATAATTTTTGAACAAGGAGGGTATTAATTTATTTTAAATCTGTATTTCTTAGCAATTTGATTTTGATATTGAGTTTGATTACTACCTTTCATGAATATGTTATAGTTTTAATATCATTTATTACCTTTGAACTCTTGTCTTTACTACTCTTTCAGTCTCATTCATTATTTTCTGTAACGACCTGAATTTTCGATCTCGAAAATTCCAGATAGTTAAGAAAAAGAAGAAGGAGATAGAAGAAGAAGAAGAAACAGAAAACCTCAAGCATAGATTCTCACATTCGCAGCGGATTAAAATATAATATTATATAAAATAGCAGTTATACAAAGGAAAAACTGTATCAGTTAATTCGATTTAAATACATCAGAGTTACATTCATTTAAACAACCACTGGACAGTTATAACAACTTGTTCCAGATAAGTTATAATAAATCACAGCGGAATACACTCCATACGTTCCTGCCATCAAGCTCACCTCTTGAGCTCTAGAACGTCCTTACCTGAAAGTCTGTAATACTTGGTCTGACCCGAGCATTACATCAAAGTAACACCGGGGTCAGGCTGGAAACCAGCGTGAGTAAACCCATCTAACAAGAAATACTAGTACATAAGACTTACTTAAACCCGGGTAACTCGTATCAATTTACAAATTCAAAACTTGTTATAGACATCACTTATTTTACACATCAATTTCTAAGTACCAAACTTAGATTAGCTGGTTCAATTCTCTTAACTCATCCTATTCCAGCCTATTGATTTCACATATCAAATCTATATAGAATCGAAGTGGTTTCGGGTATTAACTAATATCCGATTCCGGTCTCTTCGAATCCAATGTCATCTTTACCCAAGATATTCAGGTAAATACAAATTTACTTTTAAATTCTAGATGTCACTTTACATAGCGTTTTATCATAGACAACCACAATATCACTATTCAACTCAACATATCATATTACAAAAACATTTCATATCACATAGCATCTCGATCACATACCAGGGATAACAAATAATCCAAGGCATTCAAATATCATTCATAAGCAAGACAGATTAGTGATACCATTTTTGATTAATTTAATTAACTACCAATGAATTAAATTAATTACTTATTACTTAAATCTTGCTTTATTAACATTAAATAATTATATTCAATTTATTAATCATCCCTTAATTATTCATCTTGATTAATCATCCTAGATTAATCATTCTTCGATTACATTATGTAATTTGCTTTTAATTAATTACATAAATTAATTGTCCTCAAACCCATCACATTAATTACATTTATCTTTAATAAATCCTCAAATTCAAAAAAAAAACAAAATTTTCGTTTACTCATAAACAAATTTTCTACAACAATGGGCTCCAGGCGACTCAAAATTCTTGCGTTCCTTTCTACTTCGTCTCCGTAATTTTGCTCGCCTTTCTCCTCTTCTTCGTTCCCCTTCATGTCCTCATCCCCTCCCTTATCTCAGCGACTCCCCATCCCCTCATCTACGCGCTCTGGCCGTTGTTTTAGAACCATGGCTTCTGGAGTAGGCGCACGACATGACCTACAATCGTCCCGAGAGTTTCCTCCTCTTCGTGCAATCGAACTGTCCCCCCAAGCACCATCTACCCGCCTCTGCTCAAGTGATGCACCATTTTCTGCAGTGAACTCGATAGCGTCTAAATCAGGTACACCACTGTCCCTCCCTTTGACCGGATCCAATGTGAGTGCTATAGATAAGTTGAATTGCGTTTTGGATCACCAAGTTTCGGTTATATTGGATGAGGACCGAGTATTAGAAAATAAGTGAGGCAATGTCATATGCTTGGTCAAGTCAGTTGAGAATGAATGGTGCAGGTCAGGTGTTTGTATCATTGCAGCAGAGGGAACTGAACCATTAAACAGTGCAAAATGTAATCCCTGTGCACATAACTCCTGGTGACAACAGGCACGCGGTCTCCTCTCCCACTGTTGCTCAATGCCCCAACCATGAGGCCCCATCTGTTCCCAGATCATGGTCTTCCTTATTTACATCCAAGCCCCGTAATGCGGGAGTTTATGAACCAGTTGATTTCAAAATAGTTGAGGAAAACGGAGTAAAGATCCCTCCCCCCTGTGTAATGCAAGCCGGTTTGGAATTTTGGTCAGGATATGTAGTTGGATTCTTTTTGGACCCTAAATTTCGACTTCACGATGTGGCCACTGTTTGTCGTAGGGCCTGGAAACTTCAAGGGGGTCTGAGAGTTAAGTTAGTTGATTCCTTGTACTACCTTTTGTTCTCCTTCCCTGAGGAACGTAGTCGTGTTCTTGAGTCTGAGCCTTCCTTCATTGATGGTCAGCCTTTTATTATTACCCCCTGTACTCCGACGGTTGCTAATGCTCGTGAACAGGTCTTTTCTATCCCTGTTTGGGTTTATTTCTCTCAAATCCCATCTGCTCTACAACCGCTGCTTGGTTTGAATTGGCTAGCATGCAATGTTGGTAAATTGATTTGTTTTGACTCTAATACTGTTGCGCGTGATAAGCTTGTTTATGCCAAGGCGCTGATTGAGATTTCTCCCCTTAAGCCGCTACCAACTTCTATTCCTGTCCAGCTAGCTGTTGGTCACGTGGTGGATGCACGTGTACGTTATGGATGGGTCCCTGACATTTGTTCCTCCTATCACTCTTTTGGCCATGTAGCCTCTGCTTGCAAGCACTCTGCTGTATATGCTGCTGCGCCAAAGATCCCTCTGCCTCGGCCTTCGCTTAGGAAATGGGTTCCCAAAGTCTCCCTAGTTGATACTGACCCTGGTCCTTCTCTTACCATTGTGCAGCCTGTGTCCCCAGTTCCTGCTGACGTTCCTCCTGTTCTGTCTGCTGCACAGGTTCTCGCTCCGCCTCTCATTGTTTGGGCCGAGATTGAATATTGTTGGGTTGACCGTCATTCTGGTATGAGATTCAACCCTACGGATGACACCTACCTTAAATATGTATCTGATGATCTATTGGACCTACGATGCCTTTATTATAGAATTTCTGGTGATTCCTTGGTTCTTGACTTTGAGTGCTCGAATGCTAAGAATAATTCTGTTATTCTAGCTGATACGGACTGGGATCGATCCTTTATTTACTCCTCTGATGTTGACTGCTATGATCCTTCTCTTGCTATTCGTTTCCGCCCCTTTTCTGGTCTCCAAGGGGATGGTTCTCTGGTTTCTTCCAGGGACGGAGCGGGTGATGGTGATTCTTCCTCTGAGGAGGAGAACTAGACCACGTATTTATTTCTTGTAGCTGTGACATGTCTGTCACATTCATGTGCTGTATTTTTTATTTCTTTCTATCATAGTAGCTAAGGTGTCTCTACCTTTCTCCTGTACTTCAACTTAATTACGTTCGTAATAAAAGTGGTCGGTCCACTATAAAACCGTCGGCCTTGCCAAAAAAAAAATCCTCAAATTGATTATTCGATAATCACTTACATTGATTAATTATCCTATATTCATTAATTAGCTAACCCTTAATTAATTTCCTTAATAAATCAGTCTTTTAATTAATTACACCCAGTAATTAATTCTTAATTACTTCCCTTAAGTAATTAATCTCCAATTACTCTCATCAAGTAATTATCACATTGGTTAATTATCCCTAATTAATTACCTTAATATTGATTAATTAACCTAAATCAATAATTAACCACAATTATTAATTATTCTTCTATTAATAACTAATTACTCTTAATTACTAATTTATTTATCAATAATTAATTTTTAATTACTTCCTAAATCATCGGAATTTGATAAACTTGATATCACTATTAAAAATTCTAAAACTTGTATGTTTTCCCTTTTAAACCTTGTTCTTTCATCTTTAAGCTAGAACTTGAATTTATTTACCTTTAATAAAACTTTTTTATATACTATTTTCAAACCCGGGTTTCTAAATAAAATAGACCTGAGTTATTCACCTCAAATTACCAAGCTCGACTCAAGACAATGCTCATTCTGCTGCTTCAAGAAAACACGCAAAAATCCACGAAATAAACCCGAGCTGTACAAATGTTTTCTCGAGTTCAAACACGTGTGACCTCCTACCCTATACTTTGAGCCCACTCTTGCTAATACTTAAATTAAAAACTGGTTTACATTTTTTTCTCTCTACATTCCACTTTATTTAAAATAAACTAAATTTAAAAAAAAAACTTCGGCCCAACGAAAATCCTGGCCCACTTTCTCTTCTCGGCCCAACCTTTCTACTCTTCTCCCCTTCCTTACTTCTTCCCTCAATCCTAATTACTACCTGCTACAACAAGGTGCACGATCCCACCGTGCATGTGCACAACGAAAAAGCACAACGTCGACCATCTCTCAGGCCTTTACCCAGCTACCCATGACCACGACAAGCAACTCACCCTTCATAACCACGGAAACGATGACCAAACAAAAATCGAGCAACTCGATCGAAATAAGAACCCATACCCAATCGCAAAATCAACTCTGGCCGTAATCTTTAACCCCCAGTACACACACCGTTCAACCCACAGTTGTGCCACGCCATCCTGTTCCTAATCCCCCTTATGCGATCATCTCCGGCAATCCACCGGCTCCACACGAAGCTTAGAAAACCACACGACCAAAACGATATGCTAAACCCTAGATCATCATAAACCGACCACCATGGCCAAAAATAAATCACAAACTCATTTTTCTCGTGATTGCCTACCATCGAACTAGCTTCAGTCATTGTGACGACCCGGAATTTTGAGCAATATCAATTTAATAATCTTTGATAATAATTAAATTGATTTGATCATTTTATATTATAATTGGCAAGTTAAATTCTTTTAAAGGACTAATAATAATAATATGATAACATATATCAACATTTTTCTTAGTAATATAGTTTGACAAATTTAATTCTTTTGAAAAACTAATAATATTTTAATTTGGAAATATTTATTTTAGCAATTTAAATTGGTAAGAATTATTTTCAAAAGCTAATCAAAATATTTTCTATTTATGATATATATATTGATATATCTTGTAAATAGGAAGTTTTAATGTAATAAAACTTTATATTCAAATTGTAATATATATGAATGTATATATTATGATTTGGTTTGTGTTTCAAAATTTAATATAGTAATTATCATAAATAATGTTAAAATGTTTTTCTATTTGAAATGTGTATATATATTTGTATATATATATTTGATATAGGAATTATATTGATTTGAATTTAATAAGTATTTGCAAACTTTAATAAATATATAATTTGTAATTTGAAATGTTAATTTGATTTAATGTTTTTGAAATGATATTTGAAATTTAATAATAAAAAAGTTAATTTCTTATAAACATATACTTTAAGCTTTGGTTTTAAATAAGATTTAAATTAAAAGTTCATTTGTTTTAATATTTCTTTCATTTTAATTTTAACATAAGATGAAATTGTTTTAAAATTTTTATATAAAGAGCTAAAATCAATTTCTCAAGTTTATAAATATATAATACCATTAAAATTAAATAAAAAGCATAAATAATTTATAATTGTTAATATGAATTCACTTTTGCATATTTATTAAATCTAAAAACTTATTTATATAAGAAAAATACACATTACTTACATATACACACTACATGCAAGGCATAAATAAATTATAAAAGGAAAAGTAACATTTATAAGACATTAATTAGACATTAAAACAACACTTGTAAACATTTTAATACATGTTAAAAACACTTATAATCATACAGACATAGGTGTAAGTAAATTGGAGCATAAGGTAGACAAATGGCATTTCTCTTGATATTTAATTTAATATTAAAATTTGTAAAATAAGAAGAAGAGTTATTTTCAGCCAAAATATATTTTCTTCATCTTCAATCCAATAACAAAATAAATGCTAAACAAAGATCAAAGAAAAAAGGAAATCTGTAGAAAATCTGAAGAAGAAAAAAAGATGATCTGGAATCATGAAGTCGGAAAACAAAGAAGTAAAACTGGAAAATTCAACATTTATGCAATCAAGCAGTTCAAAATCAACAGATAATTCAGTAATCAGCAGGCAAGAAAACTAATGTATCAACATGCAAATCAATTCAAGGACATGCAGTGAATTTCTGAAGCCTGGAAACAGTTTCTAACCCTCTGCTTCAAAGGTGAGTAAATGATTTTGTTTAAAAACAGTTTAATTCCTGTTTCAATATGATATTGTGATGAATATTTTGTTGTTAATGGAATTTTTTTTTAATTGCATGATTGAGTATGTGGTTTGAATACCTGTGTAGTTAAAAAAATGTTACTGTGTATAAAAACAGTTTGAAATTTTAGAATAAATTCAATAACTAATTTATGAATTCGAACTTGACTTAGAATTGTGAATTAAAGTTGTTTGTAATCAAGTAATATATCCTCTAAAAATAATTATAAGTTTTTAAAGTAAGTTATTAGTCCGGAAATTTGAGTATACAGTAAAACTTTTAATTTGGGTCAAATCTTTATTATTTCAATCTTAAGTTTTGATTTCATAACTAGATTACATACTGGAAATCATTATTTTTAATGAACGTGTCGTGATTTTTAGATTATTTTTTAGTGTGAATTTGGGGCTTGACTAATTTGGGCAAAATTGATCGATTTACGGCAAACAACGGCAAGGTTGTCGACGACGTTGATCATGGAGGTGGAGGGAAGGTTGTAGATCATCAGAAAATTACTCGTGTATTTTATTGATGATTGAGATGGCCGATAATTGTCGAAATAGGGTTTAACATCCTGTAACTGTCATCGACGTTCTTTGGGTCATCACGGCGTCGGTAGGCAATAGGTGAAGATCGCGAGTGGTTCTGGTGTTTTCGGAGGTTGAGGCGGAGCTTGGGTTTGGGTGGCGAGGTGTCTCGAGAGGGGGATGGTCGGAGTTGATTTTTTTTCTGGTGGTGTTTTGTTTTAGCATTTGGGTTCGATGGTCAGAATTTGAGTCTCGATCAAATTTAGATTTCTGGATTTCGTTAGTGGTTGAAGGGTTCGATTGTGACTTGGTGGAGGCCAACGTAGGGTTCGCCATCGACCGGCGTGGTCGTGCACGTTGATGTGCACGGCTGCGTACATCAGGAGGTAATGTGTTTTTGGGTAGGAGAAGATAGCAGTTCGTACTCGAAGCATACCTACGGTTTGTGATGTTTTGACTCGAAGTAAGATTGAGGAATGGGTTACTCTGGAAAGTATCGGGAATTTGTAGGGTTGGCTCGGAGTTGTCGCGTGAGTTTTCTGCAGATGGCTCGAGTTGGTTGAGTTGTATTGATTGTTCAGTGTTTTTAAAATTAACAGTATTGTTTTTTTTAAAAGACTTTGAAACCAAAGGGAACTTGACTTTGTAAATGATTAAGGTTTTAAAACCCAAAGTTAAACGAGTTTATTTATAAAACTAAATTTATTTTAAAAATTGGGTTTTAAACAATTCCTTATATTTTGAAATATAAAAGCTTTAAAAATAAATAGGTGGATTTTAATAATAGGTTTGTATTAAATTTTATTTAATAACTTTGGAAAGTTCAAAAGTTTTTATTTGAATGTTTAAAAATTATTTTAATTATAATTGATTTCAAATATAATTTATTTTAAATAAAGTTTAATGATTAAGAATTTTATAATCAATTATAATAAAAATTTATCTTATGTAAATTAGAATCCTCATTTATCTAAAGATGATGAATTTGTGGAAATAATTAAGATAATTCAATTTTTATTAATAATTAAAATGTTTTGGTTAATATGATTTAATTAAGATAATGGTTTTCTTAATTAAGAATCTTTTTAAATATAAGAGGTAAAGAATCATTAAATTAATTTAAATGATTAGTTAAATAATTAATTAAGAAATTTATTAGTGATTAATTAAAGATAATCACTTTGGAGTTAATTAAGTATAATTACTTGGTGAAGTAATTAAGTGATTGATTACTGGAGGTAATTAAGTAAAAGATAATTACTTTATAAAAGTAATTAAGTGGATGTGATTAAGGGTTAATCACTAGTGTTATTGATTAAAGAATTAATTAATAAAATTAATTAAAGGTTTAAATTATTTAATTAATGGTTAACTAATAAAAGGATTTAGAGTAATTAATTAAGTGATTAATTACTTGTTAAAGAAATTAATTAAGGAAGTGATTTAATTAATGGAAGTAATCATTAGTTAATGGAAATAATTAATTAATTGTTAATTAATAATTTAAGGATAATTAATTTAAACTTTAGTTTTAATTACTAAATGTAATTAAAAAGTAATTAATTAAATGTGATTAATTAAAAGTAATTAATTAAATATGATTAATTATAAATAATTAATCAAATGTGATTAATTAAAGGTAATTAATCAAGAGTAATTAATCAAGTATGATTAATTAAGGGTGATTAATCAGGTGTGATTAATTAAAGGATAATTAAGGAATAATTATCAGAATAATAATGGAATAATTAATTTAATGTGATTAATTTAGAAGAGTAATTAAGAAATAATTACTTGGATAATTAAGAAGTAATTAATCTAGATGATTAATTAATATTGTAATTAAGGAATAATTACTTAAAGTAATTAAGTAATAACTAATCAAGGATGATTAATTCAAAATGGATAATTGAGTGATGTTAGCTAATTAATTTGCAATTAATTAATGAATAAGAAAGCTGGATTGATGATAATCCAAGTGATTAGGTAAGAAATTAATTTGATTAAGGATTAATTAAATTAATTAAGTTTGGTTCAAACTTGTTATGGTTGATTAATGATTGGTTGATAAGGATCATTGGATGAGTTAATGATATTGGATGATATCGTATGTCATTGATTGATATGTGATGATATGAGTGTGATATATCTGAGATGTGATATATATGCTGCTTTGTGATATGTATAGATGAATATGATAATTGGGAATTATCTATCTGTGTGTTGTGAATCATCCATTTATGTTAAGTGATATTTCTGAATATCCACTGTTTAAATCCCTTAAGTACAACTTGGACATTAAAATGGCGTTTGTTTTCAGTGAGACCGGGATCGGGTTTCCATATTTGGATATCCGAAAACTACACTGATCCAAAATAAACGTTAGGTCGTGAATCCAAGTGGAGTGCAAGTGAAGACTCAAGGTGTAAGAACTATACGTCAGTATAACTCTGTGGGTGATTCTGTAATGAGTTTGACGGAATAGTACTTATAGGTTCGAGATGGTGATTCAGAGTGCAAGGGATATGGTCCTTGACTCTGAGGGTGATTCCAAAATGAGTGCAACAAGTTAGTGCCTTCGGTTCCGTTCGAACCCGGAACGGACTTGAATGGATTGAATGCTTTCAGCACATTGTCTAGTGGACGATGAGCATTCTAAGATTAATTTGTCCTACAAAGGTAATCGCAGCCTCAATCCTCATCAACCGGGAATGTCTAAAACAGGGGAGGTGCATCAAGGTTAAGTGGGTCATGTCCAAGTAGGACGAGATTCATCCCTGTCTAGATGTCCCTTTTTATTTCGGCTTTGTGGGCGGTTGGTCTACAGCCAACTACGGGGTGGTCTTGTTCGGGACTGTTCAGTAAGGAATGGTTCTGGCCTTGTGTTGCAGGGGAGTTAGGGTGGCTCCTCGGTACGGTGATCTAGGCCACGTACTGTGACGGGCGGTACCCCAGTAGCCCTGCCATTGTTGGAAACCCATTTTCCCTATGAGACCCTACGGCTTTGTTTGTATTACCCACTTTTGTGGCTAGTAGCTGGAATTTAATCATGTAACAATTTCGGCTATTTCTTATTTACTTGAAAACCCTAGACACTATTATAATATCACTGGATTTCCTAGCAAATGTTTTGGTTAGCGTAAGGTAAAAACTTTCCATGTTTATGTGTGGGAAGTCTTACGTGATACCTTTTCTTTTCAAAGGATTTTCTAAAGTTAAGCAATCTTGAACCGTTTACTCACACCAGACCCCTGGCTGACCCGAGTGTTTATTTTCTGTTTTATTAAACTCTTGGGTACTCATATTTTGTATGAGTAGTCAAGTGATTCAGGTTATCCTTAACGAATTCTGGAGGAGCTTTGGAGCAAGAGGCTTCAGCGTGTAGATACATAGATAGAGTTTCCGCTGTGTGTTATTCTGTATAGTTGTTCTTGTATTGTATATTAGACAGAAATGTTATAACTGTCTAAATTGAGATGTATAGTTGTGTACTCTGATGTATGTGATACTATGTATATGTTATATATATTATATTTCATTCGTTCCGCTGTGAGATTTTGATGTGTTGTTGTTCTTTCTTCTCTTTCTTTCTTCTTCTATCCCTTTCTTTCTTAATTAGTGATGCGACTTTCTGGTGATAGAAAGTCGGGTCGCTACAGTTCGTATCAGAGCGTTAGGTTGAGTGAATACCTAGGCTCTGGAGTGGTGGCTATCTTGAGAGAGCGTACTTGTAATTTTTATATATAGATATATTTATATATCTACCTTATCTGTTGGGTTATCTGTTCAGATTTTCTAACATAGGTTATAAAGGTGGTAAGGTAGGAGTGTGTTGAACACAACTACCACTAATGGAAGAGGTTTATATGTTATGGTTGGAGGTGTGTCTGTCGAGAATTGTTGACCTAATACCATCTCGAATAAGTTTTGTAGATTGGTGAAAGGATTTCATTGATCCCAGAGGAAGTATTTTAAGAATTGAAGTGTATTCTTGAAGTGTGGGGATTGTTTTGCTCTCGAGTGAGCAGGGATTTCCCAGAGTTGAATCTGTCAGCTGAGCAGAAGCAGGTGATGGTATCTTGGTAGCTTCAGGAAGGAATAGCTGTGTGGTGAGATGCAGTATCCATAGATGGTTCTGAAGATGTTCTTATGGAGCAAAGATTAAGATGGTGTTGAAGGAACTGTGATGCCTACGCAGTGAAGATTCGGATATTTAGAGATTTTCTGGATCTCAACTAAGGGTGGTTGTTTTATCTATATTGAAGTATGAGGCTAAGGTCGATGAGTTACCTCATTTTGGACATGGTCTCATTGTTTTCCTTAAGAAGATAAGTAGTTGTTGTTTGATTTGGAGCCGAGTTTCTTGAGGAGATGTCTATTCATCTCAAGGATTTTTAGTGGAATTGGGTGATAGTTTTGTGTTTCAAGGAGCTTGTGGTTAAGGATGATCTTTTGGCTTGGCAATATCATTGAAGTGAAGTTGGAAGCAGCAGCATGGATCCGTTTCTTTGATGATTCAGTAATCTATGCGATTATACTATCGGCAGACGAGGAAGATAGTGAAGGTTTATCCGGGGGGCTCAGTAGAGCAGGATATTTGTTGGAAGTGATCTATCAATTTTTTTGGTAGATAAGCCATTCTGGAAGGATTGATCTTGATTAGGAAAGCTGTTCTTGTTAGGGAGATAGTTCTTTGAAATCTGAACTGGGTAAGGTCGCAAAAGTGACTTGCGATTAGTTAGGAATCTTTGAGTATTCTTTGGTTTGAAACTGAGGAATCTCATATGGAGGTGAAGCTATGAGGGTAGTCAGGGATTTTCTAGATGTTTTTGAGGAATTCAGAAGTTACCCGAATCGGAGATTAAGTTTTCTTATTGACTTAAATTCCAGGAGTAATTTTGATGGTTCAACCATGTAAAAGGATGACTCTTAGAGCGAGAAGAGTTTGGTGAGGCAGCTCAGGATTCTTTGAGAGGGATTAATCATCTAGTTTTCTAGTTAAGATTCTGCTGAGATGTTTTGACCAAATGGAATGGTCACTAAGATTTTATGAGTCGGATGAATAGTGTATGGGGAAAGTTTGTGCTCGAGTTCTTCGATAGCATTCTTATCTACTCCATATCAGAGTTGTGCAGCGAAAGCGAGATAGCAGTTATTCTAGTATGGGAGCAAGCGGAAGTTGCAGTTTTCTTGGATTAAAAGGATTTCTACAGGAAATTCAAGTATGAAGAAATTTTCTGGATTTGGAAGGCAAGGTTGTCAGGTGCAACTGTTTGGCTATTCCAGATATGAGATGTAGGTCTGAAGTCCACTAATGCTTGTGGGATAGAGTTGTGTATTGGATTTCAGCAAATTTTTGGGAGAGCCATTTTGTTGAGTAGGATCAGGTGATTGGTTTGATTTTGGTCCTGTTTGTTCTTGAAACAATCAGCAAGGGTTAAGCTGATCAGGAAAGTTGAGGGTGACTCAGGAGCATCAGAAGAGTTATGCAGTTAAGAATTGAGGAGATTTTGGAATATGAAGTTGGAATTTGGATATTGCTTTAGTTTTATCCGATCAAAGGAGATATAAGTTGTGGTAAAACTGGAGGGCTAGCTCCGGAGGTATTTTGAGTTTTCCTGTGTTCTCTAGAGATTAGATTTTGATCTATAGGATTGAATGGTCAGTTCGGATAACAGGAATTCAATGTATTTCACATATCTCTGAGGAATATGTGTATGATTCATCGGGTGATAGAATCAGCAATTCGGAAGGTTTTGGCAGTTGAGCTGATCTTGAGTTTAGTCTGATATCTTGTTCAAATTTGTAGGATCAGATGTCGGAGTTCTTGGTTGTAGTAGTATAGTTACTTAAGGTTCTGTAGAGCGAGTATTCCAGTATAGGTACCTGTAAACTCTTGATAATATTAGGAAGTTCTATCCAGAATTTTGTCTGGATAGATAAAATTGTTTGTTTGAGTTTTTGCTATGACTGATAGTGTATATTTGATTGAGTGATTGCTATTTGAAATTTAAATTCTTTTGCTGGGTTATTAAATAAACTTTGCTTTTAAATTTCGGGGAGGAAATTCTTTTAAGGGAGGAGGAATGTGACGACCCGGAATTTTAAGCAATATCAATTTAATAATCTTTGATAATAATTAAATTGATTTGATCATTTTATATTATAATTGACAAGTTAAATTCTTTTAAAGGACTAATAATAATAATATGATAATATATATCAACATTTTTCTTAGCAATATAATTTGGCAAATTTAATTCTTTTGAAAAAATAATAATATTTAATTTGGAAATATTTATTTTATCAATTTAAAATGGTAAGAATTATTTTTCAAAAGCTAATCAAAATATTTTCTATTTATGATATATATGTTGATATATCTTGTAAATAGGAAGTTTTAATGTAATAAAACTTTATATTCAAATTGTAATATATATGAATTTATATATTATGATTTGGTTTGTGTTTCAAAATTTAATATAGTAATTATCAAAAATAATGTTAAAATGTTTTTCTATTTGAAATGTGTATATATATTTGTATATATATATTTGAAATAGGAA
The DNA here is from genome assembly GCA_030765085.1 of Allium cepa. Taxonomy (NCBI): domain Eukaryota; kingdom Viridiplantae; phylum Streptophyta; class Magnoliopsida; order Asparagales; family Amaryllidaceae; genus Allium; species Allium cepa. Next base: position 441,837,059 of record CM060929.1, read on the forward strand.
TTATATTGATTTGAATTTAATAAGTATTTGCAAACTTTAATAAATATATAATTTGTAATTTGAAATGTTAATTTGATTTAATGTTTTTGAAATAATATTTGAAATTTAAATTTTAATAAAAAGGTTAATTTCTTATAAACATATACTTTAAGCTTTGGTTTTAAATAAGATTTAAATTAAAAGTTCATTTGTTTTAATATTTCTTTCATTTTAATTTTAACATAAGATAAAATTGTTTTTAAATTTTTGTATAAAGAGTTAAAATCAATTTCTCAAGTTTATAGATATATAATACCATTAAAATTAAATCAAAAGCATAAATAATTTATAATTGTTAATATGAATTCACTTTTGTATATTTATTAAATCTAAAAACTTATTTATATAAGATAAAATACACATTACTTACATATACACATTACATGCAAGGCTTAAATAAATTATAAAAGGAAAAGTAACATTTATAAGACATTAATTAGACATTAAAACAACACTTGTAAACATTTTAATACATGTTAAAAATACTTGTAATCATATAGACATAGGTGTAAGTAAATTGGAGCATAAGGTAGACAAATGGCATTTCTCTTGATATTTAATTTAAAATTAAAATTTGTAAAATAAGAAGAAGAGTTATTTTCAGCTAAAATATATTTTCTTCATCTTTAATCCAATAACAAAATAAATGCTAAACAAAGATCAAAGAAAAAAGGAAATCTGTAGAAAATCTGAAGAAAAAAAAAGATGATTTGGAATCATGAAGTCAGAAAACAAAGAAGTAAAACTGAAAAATTCAACGTTTATGCAATCAAGCAGTTCAAAATCAACAGACAATTCAGTAAACAGCAGGCAAGAAAACTAATGTATCAACATGCAAATCAATTCAAGAACATGCAGTGAATTTCTGAAGCCTGGAAATAGTTTCTAACCCTCTACTTCAAAGGTGAGTAAATGATTTTGTTTAAAAACACTTTAATTCCTGTTTCAATATGATATTGTGATGAATATTTTGTTGTTAATGGAATTTTTTTTGAATTGCATGATTGAGTATGTGGTTTGAATACCTGTGTAGTTAAAAAATGTTACCGTGTATAAAAACAGTTTCAAATTTTAGAATAAATTCAATAACTAATTTATGAATTCGAACTTAACTTTGAATTGTGAATTAAAGTTGTTTGTAATCAAGTAAGATATCCTCTAAAACTAATTATAAGTTTTTAAAGTAAGTTATTAGTCCTGAAATTTGTGTTTACAGTAAAACTTTTATTTTGGGTCAAATCTTTATTATTTCAATATTAAGTTTTGATTTCATAACTAGATTACATACTGGAAATCATGATTTTTAATGAACGTATCATGATTTTTAGATTAGTTTTTAGTTTGAATTTGGGGCTTGACTGATTTGGATAAATTGATCGATTTACGGCAAACAACGGCGAGGGTGTCGACAATGTTGATCATGGAGGTGGAGGGAAGGTTGTAGATCATCAGAAAATTACTCGTGTATTTTATTGATGATCGAGATGGCCGATAATTGTCGAAATAGGGTTTAACATCCTGTAATTGTCATCGACGTTCTTTGGGTCATCACGGCGTCGGTAGGCAATAGGTGATGATCGCGAGTGGTTCTGGTGTTTCTGGAGGTTGAGGCGGAGCTTGGGTTTAGGTGGCGAGGTGTCTCGAGAGGGGGATGGTCGCAGTTGATTTTTTTTTCTGGTGGTGTTTTGTTTTAGCATTTGGGTTTGATGGTCAGAATTTGAGTCTCGATCGAATTTAGATTTCTGGATTTCGTTAGTGGTTGTAAGGTTCGATTGTGACTTGGTGGAGGCCAGCGTAGGGTTTGCCGTCGACCGGCGTGGTCGTGCACGTTGATGTGCACGGCTGCGTACATCAGGAGGTAATGGGTTTTTGGGTAGGAGAAGATAGTGGTTCGTGCTCGAAGCATACCTGGGGTTTGTGATGTTTTGACTTGAAGTAAGATTAAAGAATGGGTTACTCGGGAAAGTATCGGGAATTTGTAGGGTTGGCTCGGAGTTGTCGCGTGAGTTTTCTGCAGATGGCTCGAGTTGGTTGAGTTGTATTGATTGTTCAGGGTTATTAAATCAACAGTATTGTTTTTTTTAAAAGACTTTGAAACCAAAGAGAACTTGACTTTGTAAATGATTAAGGTTTTAAAACCCAAAGTTAAACGAGTGTATTTATGAAACTATATTTATTTCAAAAATTGGGGTTTAAACAAGTCCTTATATTTTGAAATATAAAAGCTTTAAAAATAAATAGGTGGATTTTAATAATAAGTTTGTATTAAATTTTATTTAATAACTTTGGAAAGTTCAAAAGTTTTTATTTGAATTTTTAAATATTATTTTAATTATAATTGATTTCAAATATAATTTTTAAATAAAGTTTAATGATTAAGAATTTGATAATCAATTATAATAAAAATTTATCCTATTTAAATTAGAATCTTGATTTATCTAAAGATAATTAATTTGTGGAAATAATTAAGATAATTCAATTTTTATTAATAATTAAAATGTTTTCGTTAATATGATTTAATTAAGATAATGGTTTTCTTAATTAAGAATCTTTTTAAATATAAGAGGTAAAGAATCATTAAGTTAATTTAAATGATTAATTAAATAATTAATTAAGAAATTTATTAGTGATTAATTAAAGATAATCACTTTGGAGTTAATTAAGTATAATTACTTGGTGAAGTAATTAAGTGATTGATTACTGGAGGTAATTAAGTAAAAGATAATTACTTTATAAATTTAATTAAGTGGATGTGATTAAGGGTTAATCACTTGTGTTATTGATTAAAGAATTAATTAATAAAATTAATTAAAGGTTTACATTATTTAATTAATGGTTAATGAATAAAAGGATTTAGAGTAATTAATTAAGTGATTAATTACTTGTTAAAGAAATTAATTAAGGAAGATATTTAATTAATGGAAGTAATCATTAGTTAATGGAAATAATTAATTAATTGTTAATTAATAATTTAAGGATAATTATTTTAAACTTTAGTTTTAATCACTAAACGTAATTAAAAATTAATTAATTAAATGTGATTAATTATAAATGATTAATCAAATGTGATTAATTAAAGGTAATTAATCAAGAGTAATTAATCAAGTATGATTAATTAAGGGTGATTAATCAGGTGTGATTAATTAAAGGATAATTAAGGAATAATTATCAGAATAATTATGGAATAATTAATTTAATGTGAGTAATTTAAAAGAGTAATTAATAAATAATTACTTGGATAATTAAGAAGTAATTAATCTAGATGATTAATTAATATTGTAATTAAGGAATAATTACTTAAAGTAATTAAGTAATAATTAATCAAGGATGATTAATTCAAAATGGATAATTGAGTGATGTTAGATAATTAATTTGTAATTAATTAATGAATAAGAAAGCTGGATTGATGATAATCCAAGTGATTAGGTAAGAAATTAATTTGATTAAGGATTAATTAAATTAATTAAGTTTGGATCAAATGGCTTATTAATGATTGGTTGATAAGGATCATTGGATGAGTTAATGATATTGGATGATATCGTATGTCATTGATTGATATGTGATGATATGAGTGTGATATATCTGAGATGTGATATATATGCTGCTTTGTGATATGTATAGATGAATATGATAATTGTGAATTATCTATCTGTGTGTTGTGAATCATCCATTTATGTTAAGTGATATTTCTGAATATCTACCGTTTAAATCCCTTAAGTACAACTTGGACATTAAAATGGCGTTTGGTTTCGGTGAGACCGGGATCGGGTTTCCATATTTTGATATCCAAAAACCACACTGATCCAAAATAAACGTTAGGTCGTGCATCCAAGTGGAGTGCAAGTGAAGACTCGAGGTGTAAGAACTATACGTCAGTATAACTCTGTGGGTGATTCCGTAATGAGTTTGACGGAATAGTACTTATAGGTTCGAGATGGTGATTCAGAGTGCAAGGGCTATGGTCGTTGACTCTGAGGGTGATTCCAAAATGAGTGCAACGAGATAGTGCCTTCGGCTCCGTTCGAACCCGGAACGGACTTGTATGGATTGAATGCTTTCAGAACATCGTCAGGTGGACGATGAGCATTCTAAGATTAATGTGTCCTACAAAGGTAATCGCAGCCTCAAGCCTCATCAACCGAGAATGGCTAAAACATGGGAGGTGCAGCAAGGTTAAGTGGGTTATGCCTAAGTAGGACGAGATTCATCCCTGTCTAGATGTCCCTTTTTATTTCGGCTTTGTGGGCGGTTGGTATGCAGCCAACTGCGGGGTGGTCTTGTTCGGGACTATTCAGTAAGGAATGGTCCCGGCCTTGTGTTGCGGGGGAGTTAGGGTGGCTCCTCGGTACGGTGATCTAGGCCACGTACTGTGACGGGCGACACCCCAGTAGCCCTGCCATTGTTGAAAACCCATTTTCCCTACGAGACCCTACGGTTTTGTTTGTATTACCCACTTTTGTGGCTAGTAGCTGGAATTTAATCATGTAACAATTTCAGCTATTTCTTATTTACTTCAAAATCCTAGACACTATTATAATATCATTGGATTTCCTATCAAATGTTTTGGTTAGCGCAAGGTAAAAACTTTTCCATGTTTATGTGTGGGAAGTCTTACGTGATACCTTTTCTTTTCAAAGGATTTTCTAAAGTTAAGCAATCTTAAACCGTTTACTCACACCAGACCCCTGTCTGACCCGAGTGTTTATTTTCTGTTTTATTAAACTCTTGGGTACTCATATTTTGTATGAGTAGTCAAGTGATTCAGGTTATCCTTGACGAATTCTGGAGGAGTTTTGGAGCAGGAGGCTTCAGCGTGTAGATACATAGATAGAGTTTCCGCTGTGTGTTATTCTGTATAGTTGTTCTTGTATTGTATATTAGACAGAAATGTTATAACTGTCTAAATTGGGATGTATAGTTGTGTACTCTGATGTATGTGATACTATGTATATGTTATATATATTATATTTCATTCGTTCCGCTGTGAGATTCTGATGTGTTGTTGTTCTTTCTTCTCTTTCTTTCTTCTTCTATCCCTTTCTTTCTTAATTAGTGATGCGACTTTCTGGTGATAGAAAGTCGGGTCGCTACAGTTCGTATCAGAGCGTTAGGTTGAGTGAATACCTAGGCTCTGGAGTGGTGTCTATCTTGAGAGAGCGTACTTGTAATTTTTATATATAGATATATTTATATATCTACCTTATCTGTTGGGTTATCTGTTCAGATTTTCCAACATAGGTTATAAAGGTAGGTAAGGTAGGAGTGTGTTGAACACAACTACCACTAATGGAAGAGGTTTATATGTTATGGTTGGAGGTGTGTCTGTCGAGAATTGTTGACCTAATACCATCTCGAATAAGTTTTGTAGATTGGTGAAAGGATTTCATTGATCCCAGAGGAAGTATTTTAAGAATTGAAGTGTATTCTTGAAGTGTGGGGATTGTTTTGCTCTCGAGTGAGCAGGGATTTCCCAGAGTTGAATCTGTCAGCTGAGCAGAAGCAGGTGATGGTATCTTGGTAGCTTCAGGAAGGAATAGCTGTGTGGTGAGATGCAGTATCCATAGATGGTTCTGAAGATGTTCCTATGGAGCAAAGATTAAGATGGTGTTGAAGGAACTGTGATGCCTACGCAGTGAAGATTCGGATATTTAGAGATTTTCTGGATCTCAACTAAGGGTGGTTGTTTTATCTATATTGAAGTATGAGGCTAAGGTCAATGAGTTACCTAATTTTGGACATGGTCTCATTGTTTTCCTTAAGAAGATAAGTAGTTGTTGTTTGATTTGGAGCCGAGTTTCTTGAGGAGATGTCTATTCATCTCAAGGATTTTTAGTGGAATTGGGTGATAGTTTTGTGTTTCAAGGAGCTTGTGGTTAAGGATGATCTTTTGGCTTGGCAATATCATTGAAGTGAAGTTGGAAGCAGCAGCATGGATCCGTTTCTTCGATGATTCAGTAATTATGCAATTATACTATCGGCAGACGAGGAAGATAGTGAAGGTTTATCCGGGGGGCTCAGTAGAGCAGGATATTTGTTGGAAGTGATCTATCAATTTTTCTGGTAGATAAGCCATTCTGGAAGGATTGATCTTGATTAGGAAAGCTGTTCTTGTTAGGGAGATAGTTCTTTGAAATCTGAACTGGGTAAGATCGCAAAAGTGACTTGCGATTAGTTAGGAATCTTTGAGTACTCTTTGGTTTGAAATTGAGGTATCTCATATGGAGGTGAAGCTATGAGGGTAGTCAGGGATTTTCTAGATGTTTTTGAGGAATTCAGAAGTTACCCGAATCAGAGATTGAGTTTTCTTATTGACTTAAATTCCAGGAGTAATTTTGATGGTTCAACCATGTAAAAGGATGACTCTTAGAGCGAGAAGAGTTTGGTGAGGCAGCTCAGGATTCTTTGAGAGGGATTAATCATCTAGTTTTCTAGTTAAGATTCTGCTGAGATGTTTTGATCAAATGGAATGGTCACTAAGATTTTATGAGTCGGATGAATAGTGTATGGGGAAAGTTTGTGCTCGAGTTCTTCGATAGCATTCTTATCTACTCCATATCAGAGTTGTGCAGCGAAAGCGAGATAGCAGTTATTCTAGTATGGGAGCAAGCGGAAGTTGCAGTTTTCTTGGATTAAAAGGATTTCTACAGGAAATTCAAGTATGAAGAAATTTTCTGGATTTGGAAGGCAAGGTTGTCAGGTGCAACTGTTTGGCTATTCCAGATATGATATGTAGGTCTGAAGTCCACTAATGCTTGTGGGATAGAGTTGTGTATTGGATTTCAGCAAATTTTTGGGAGAGCCATTTTGTTGAGTAGGATCAGGTGATTGGTTTGATTTTGGTCCTGTTTGTTCTTGAAACAATCAGCAAGGGTTAAGCTGATCAGGAAAGTTGAGGGTGACTCAGGAGCATCAGAAGAGTTATGCAGTTAAGAATTGAGGAGATTTTGGAATATGAAGTTGGAATTTGGATATTGCTTTAGTTTTATCCGATCAAAGGAGATATAAGTTGTGGTAAAACTGGAGGGCTAGCTCCGGAGGTATTTTGAGTTTTCCTGTGTTCTCTAGAGATTAGATTTTGATCTATAGGATTGAATGGTCAGTTCGGATAACAGGAATTCAATGTATTTCACATATCTCTGAGGAATATGTGTATGATTCATCGGGTGATAGAATCAGCAATTCGGAAGGTTTTGGCAGTTGAGCTGATCTTGAGTTTAGTCTGATATCTTGTTCAGATTTGTAGGATCAGATGTCGGAGTTCTTGGTTGTAGTAGTATAGTTACTTAAGGTTCTGTAGAGCGAGTATTCCAGTATAGGTACCTGTAAACTCTTGATAATATTAGGAAGTTCTATCCAGAATTTTGACTGGATAGATAAAATTATTTGTTTGAGTTTTTGCTATGACTGATAGTGTATATTTGATTGAGTGATTGCTATTTGAAATTTAAATTCTTTTGCTGGGTTATTAAATAAACTTTGCTTTTAAATTTCGGGGAGGAAATTCTTTTAAGGGGGGAGGAATGTGACGACCCGGAATTTTAAGCAATATCAATTTAATAATCTTTGATAATAATTAAATTGATTTGATCATTTTATATTATAATTGACAAGTTAAATTCTTTTAAAGGACTAATAATAATAATATGATAATATATATCAACATTTTTCTTAGCAATATAATTTGGCAAATTTAATTCTTTTGAAAAAATAATAATATTTAATTTGGAAATATTTATTTTATCAATTTAAAATGGTAAGAATTATTTTTCAAAAGCTAATCAAAATATTTTCTATTTATGATATATATGTTGATATATCTTGTAAATAGGAAGTTTTAATGTAATAAAACTTTATATTCAAATTGTAATATATATGAATTTATATATTATGATTTGGTTTGTGTTTCAAAATTTAATATAGTAATTATCAAAAATAATGTTAAAATGTTTTTCTATTTGAAATGTGTATATATATTTGTATATATATATTTGAAATAGGAATTATATTGATTTGAATTTAATAAGTATTTGCAAACTTTAATAAATATATAATTTGTAATTTGAAATGTTAATTTGATTTAATGTTTTTGAAATAATATTTGAAATTTAAATTTTAATAAAAAGGTTAATTTCTTATAAACATATACTTTAAGCTTTGGTTTTAAATAAGATTTAAATTAAAAGTTCATTTGTTTTAGTATTTCTTTCATTTTAATTTTAACATAGGATAAAATTGTTTTAAAATTTTTGTATAAAGAGTAAAAATCAATTTCTCAAGTTTATAAATATATAATACCATTAAAATTAAATCAAAAGCATAAATAATTTATAATTGTTAATATGAATTCACTTTTGTATATTTATTAAATCTAAAAACTTATTTATATAAGATAAAATACACATTACTTACATATACACATTACATGCAAGGCTTAAATAAATTATAAAAGGAAAAGTAACATTTATAAGACATTAATTAGACATTAAAACAACACTTGTAAACATTTTAATACATGTTAAAAACACTTGTAATCATATAGACATAGGTGTAAGTAAATTGGAGCATAAGGTAGACAAATGGCATTTCTCTTGATATTTAATTTAAAATTAAAATTTGTCAAAAAAGAAGAAGAGTTATTTTCAGCTAAAATATACTTTCTTCATCTTTAATCCAATAACAAAATAAATGCTAAACAAAGATCAAAGAAAAAAGGAAATCTGTAGAAAATCTGAAGAAGAAAAAAGATGATTTGGAATCATGAAGTCAGAAAACAAAGAAGTAAAACTGAAAAATTCAACGTTTATGCAATCAAGCAGTTCAAAATCAACAGACAATTCAGTAATCAGCAGGCAAGAAAACTAATGTATCAACATGCAAATCAATTCAAGAACATGCAGTGAATTTCTGAAGCCTGGAAATAGTTTCTAACCCTCTGCTTCAAAGGTGAGTAAATGATTTTGTTTAAAAACACTTTAATTCCTGTTTCAATATGATATTGTGATGAATATTTTGTTGTTAATGGAATTTTTTTTTGAATTGCATGATTGAGTATGTGGTTTGAATACCTGTGTAGTTAAAAAAATGTTACCGTGTATAAAAACAGTTTCAAATTTTAGAATAAATTCAATAACTAATTTATGAATTCGAACTTAACTTTGAATTGTGAATTAAAGTTGTTTGTAATCAAGTAAGATATCCTCTAAAACTAATTATAAGTTTTTAAAGTAAGTTATTAGTCCTGAAATTTGTGTTTACAGTAAAACTTTTATTTTGGGTCAAATCTTTATTATTTCAATATTAAGTTTTGATTTCATAACTAGATTACATACTGGAAATCATGATTTTTAATGAACGTATCATGATTTTTAGATTAGTTTTTAGTTTGAATTTAGGGCTTGACTGATTTGGATAAATTGATCGATTTACGGCAAACAACGGCGAGGGTGTCGACGATGTTGATCATGGAGGTGGAGGGAAGGTTGTAGATCATCAGAAAATTACTCGTGTATTTTATTGATGATCGAGATGGCCGATAATTGTCGAAATAGGGTTTAACATCCTGTAATTGTCATCGACGTTCTTTGGGTCATCACGGCGTCGGTAGGCAATAGGTGATGATCGCGAGTGGTTCTGGTGTTTCTGGAGGTTGAGGCGGAGCTTGGGTTTAGGTGGCGAGGTGTCTCGAGAGGGGGATGGTCGCAGTTGATTTTTTTTTCTGGTGGTGTTTTGTTTTAGCATTTGGGTTTGATGGTCAGAATTTGAGTCTCGATCGAATTTAGATTTCTGGATTTCGTTAGTGGTTGTAAGGTTCGATTGTGACTTGGTGGAGGCCAGCGTAGGGTTTGCCGTCGACCGGCGTGGTCGTGCACGTTGATGTGCACGGCTGCGTACATCAGGAGGTAATGGGTTTTTGGGTAGGAGAAGATAGTGGTTCGTGCTCGAAGCATACCTGGGGTTTGTGATGTTTTGACTCGAAGTAAGATTAAAGAATGGGTTACTCGGGAAAGTATCGGGAATTTGTAGGGTTGGCTCGGAGTTGTCGCGTGAGTTTTCTGCAGATGGCTCGAGTTGGTTGAGTTGTATTGATTGTTCAGGGTTTTTAAATCAACAGTATTGTTTTTTTAAAAGACTTTGAAACCAAAGAGAATTTGACTTTGTAAATGATTAAGGTTTTAAAACCCAAAGTTAAACGAGTGTATTTATGAAACTATATTTATTTCAAAAATTGGGGTTTAAACAAGTCCTTATATTTTGAAATATAAAAGCTTTAAAAATAAATAGGTGGATTTTAATAATAAGTTTGTATTAAATTTTATTTAATAACTTTGGAAAGTTCAAAAGTTTTTATTTGAATTTTTAAATATTATTTTAATTATAATTGATTTCAAATATAATTTTTTAAATAAAGTTTAATGATTAAGAATTTGATAATCAATTATAATAAAAATTTATCCTATGTAAATTAGAATCTTGATTTATCTAAAGATAATTAATTTGTGGAAATAATTAAGATAATTCAATTTTTATTAATAATTAAAATGTTTTCGTTAATATGATTTAATTAAGATAATGGTTTTCTTAATTAAGAATCTTTTTAAATATAAGAGGTAAAGAATCATTAAGTTAATTTAAATGATTAGTTAAATAATTAATTAAGAAATTTATTGGTGATTAATTAAAGATAATCACTTTGGAGTTAATTAAGTATAATTACTTGGTGAAGTAATTAAGTGATTGATTACTGGAGGTAATTAAGTAAAAGATAATTACTTTATAAATTTAATTAAGTGGATGTGATTAAGGGTTAATCACTTGTGTTATTGATTAAAGAATTAATTAATAAAATTAATTAAAGGTTTATATTATTTAATTAATGGTTAATTAATAAAAGGATTTAGAGTAATTAATTAAGTGATTAATTACTTGTTAAAGAAATTAATTAAGGAAGATATTTAATTAATGGAAGTAATCATTAGTTAATGGAAATAATTAATTAATTGTTAATTAATAATTTAAGGATAATTATTTTAAACTTTAGTTTTAATCACTAAACGTAATTAAAAATTAATTAATTAAATGTGATTAATTATAAATGATTAATCAAATGTGATTAATTAAAGGTAATTAATCAAGAGTAATTAATCAAGTATGATTAATTAAGGGTGATTAATCAGGTGTGATTAATTAAAGGATAATTAAGGAATAATTATCAGAATAATTATGGAATAATTAATTTAATGTGAGTAATTTAAAAGAGTAATTAATAAATAATTACTTGGATAATTAAGAAGTAATTAATCTAGATGATTAATTAATATTGTAATTAAGGAATAATTACTTAAAGTAATTAAGTAATAATTAATCAAGGATGATTAATTCAAAATGGATAATTGAGTGATGTTAGATAATTAATTTGTAATTAATTAATGAATAAGAAAGCTGGATTGATGATAATCCAAGTGATTAGGTAAGAAATTAATTTGATTAAGGATTAATTAAATTAATTAAGTTTGGATCAAATGGCTTATTAATGATTGGTTGATAAGGATCATTGGATGAGTTAATGATATTGGATGATATCGTATGTCATTGATTGATATGTGATGATATGAGTGTGATATATCTGAGATGTGATATATATGCTGCTTTGTGAGATGTATAGATGAATATGATAATTGTGAATTATCTATCCGTGTGTTGTGAATCATCCATTTATGTTAAGTGATATTTCTGAATATCTACCGTTTAAATCCCTTAAGTACAACTTGGACATTAAAATGGCATTTGGTTTCGGTGAGACCGGGATCGGGTTTCCATATTTTGATATCCAAAAACCACACTGATCCAAAATAAACGTTAGGTTGTGCATCCAAGTGGAGTGCAAGTGAAGACTCGAGGTGTAAGAACTATACGTCAGTATAACTCTGTGGGTGATTCCGTAATGAGTTTGACGGAATAGTACTTATAGGTTCGAGATGGTGATTCAGAGTGCAAGGGCTATGGTCGTTGACTCTGAGGGTGATCCAAAATGAGTGCAACGAGATAGTGCCTTCGGCTCCGTTCGACCCCGGAACGGACTTGTATGGATTGAATGCTTTCAGAACATCGTCAGGTGGACGATGAGCATTCTAAGATTAATGTGTCCTACAAAGGTAATCGCAGCCTCAAGCCTCATCAACCGAGAATGGCTAAAACTGGGGAGGTGCAGCAAGGTTAAGTGGTTATACCTAAGTAGGACGAGATTCATCCCTGTCTAGATGTCCCTTTTTATTTCGGCTTTGTGGGCGGTTGGTATGCAGCCAACTGCGGGGTGGTCTTGTTCGGGACTGTTCAGTAAGGAATGGTCCCGGCCTTGTGTTGCGGGGGAGTTAGGGTGGCTCCTCGGTACGGTGATCTAGGCCACGTACTGTGATGGGCGACACCCCAGTAGCCCTGCCATTGTTGAAAACCCATTTTCCCTACGAGACCCTACGGTTTTGTTTGTATTACCCACTTTTGTGGCTAGTAGCTGGAATTTAATCATGTAACAATTTCAGCTATTTCTTATTTACTTCAAAACCCTAGACACTATTATAATATCATTGGATTTCCTATCAAATGTTTTGGTTAGCGCAAGGTAAAAACTTTTCCATGTTTATGTGTGGGAAGTCTTACGTGATACCTTTTCTTTTCAAAGGATTTTCTAAAGTTAAGCAATCTTAAACCGTTTACTCACACCAGACCCCTGTCTGACCCGAGTGTTTATTTTCTGTTTTATTAAACTCTTGGGTACTCATATTTTGTATGAGTAGTCAAGTGATTCAGGTTATCCTTGACGAATTCTGGAGGAGCTTTGGAGCAGGAGGCTTCAGCGTGTAGATATATAGATAGAATTTCCACTGTGTGTTATTCTGTATAGTTGTTCTTGTATTGTATATTAGACAGAAATGTTATAACTGTCTAAATTGAGATGTATAGTTGTGTACTCTAATGTATGTGATACTATGTATATGTTATATATATTATATTTCATTCGTTCCGCTGTGAGATTCTGATGTGTTGTTGTTCTTTCTTCTCTTTCTTTCTTCTTCTATCCCTTTCTTTCTTAATTAGTGATGCGACTTTCTGGTGATAGAAAGTCGGGTCGCTACAGTCATGAACACGAATTCCTAAAATTTCTCGATCAACAGAAATCGCTCGAAAGCCCAATTCCGATCAAAATGCAATATCACAAAATTTACAAACTTAAAATTCATGATTTAAATCTTAAAAATCCTAGTTTTCCAAAACGAAATCGACGATATACCTGAATCTAATATTTACCATGATTGAATTTTGACATGAACCAGAATTCGACTGTATTTCTTCTTATTCTTTAATACTAGCTTCGATTCTTAACTGTAAATATTTTAGATTAGATATCTTGTTATTACAAACAAGATTTGTTTATGTATCTAAGTATAATAAGAATTGAGGGAAGAGAAATTTTTTTTTTTACAAAGTTCTATAATTCTGAAGCATGAGGACAGAGCAACATCAGGCATGCAACAAAACTTAAAACAGAATAAACAGCTTGTTTACTCACCAATTTATGCTTAACAGAGAGGTTGAAACAGTTTGTATTTTGAAAAAAAAAATTTGAATGTTGCTCCTATGAAACTTGAATCTGGGAAATGCTTGATGATCTGAATCTAGTTGAGTTTGCTTTGATCTGAGATAGATATGTTTTAAAAGAAGTTGTTGTTTGATTTACTTCTGCCTTAGGTTTTTAGCCTTCTTTTATCTTTATTTACCTTGTTTGATTAATTTTTTTTTTTGGACAAATCATATGCTCAGCCATAAATATGTGCATATATAGGACAATGAAGTGTGCATAGCAAGCTACCATAGGTACAAGCTTATGTTTTGTTTACTGGTTTTTCATATATATATATATATATATATATATATATATATATATATATTTCTTTTATTTGATAAAAGCTTGATTTGATCTCCGTTAATTAAGGGATTTGATTTCATATTAAGGACTTGATTTTGAAATGCATTTATGGTGTTGTTCCCTTGAACTTATCCATATGTATACATCCTCATATGTATATATATTTTCTACACTTAAATCATATGCAAGGTTTTATAACATATATACATATTCACACATTCATATACATATTGTTGTCACTCATGCACAAATATATTTATCTTCTACATGTTTTTCTATGCTTATATATATATATATATATATATATATATATATATATATATATATATATATAGTTACATATACCTATATATTTACATGTTCATTTGCACCTTAGGTATGCACATTTATCCATGTATAAACATCTACTTATTTTTCTTTCTTTATGTATAAATTATAAATTTTATTCCCTTGTTTTAACATATATATATATATATATATATATATTTCTTTTCTTTCTTATTCTTAGCCAAGGCTTGAGTACTTAATTTATATCTATATATGTTTATATTGGGTGTTAATAAGGTAGAGTTTTATATTTAAATATTCTATATGGTTTTTAAGCCAATTTATACATGTCCAAATATATTAATTGTCAGAATTTTGTTTTTTTGACTTATAGAATAAATATTTCGGCAATTTAAAACCGGTTAATTACCCAATTAACCCATGCTAAAAATCTGGGTCGTCACATTTCTCCCCCCTTCAAAACTTTTCGTCCTCGAAAAGGAACAAAGCCAGAATTTATGAAAATGCTTAAAATCAGATAAATTTTCTTTGATCATTTTTAAACTACTTTAAAAATCTATATAATATTACTTAAATAATTTTTATAATAATACTTTTATAACTTGATGTTTCAACCAGTCCATCCTTATTCTTACAGAAATTCGGTCATATGTTGATCAGGCGTACGACTGAAAATCTATAAGTGCTTGGCAAACCTGTTTTCAACATCCAGTGAAAATATTTTGAAAAATAATTTAATAGAAAATGTCGAAAATATTTTGAAAATAGGGAAAATATCTTTGGTGAGAATGCTTTGGAAATCATCACCCCCATCCATGGTCGCAGTTACATCCTGGGTTACGTTGCCATCGCAGCAAAAGTCCATGTAACTGTTGGCACTCCACACCCCTCGATTACGCCATGGAACCCACAACAGATCGCAGTTACATTTCAGGGTTACGTTGCCATCACAGCAAAAGTCCATGTAACTACAGGCATCAGCGCTCTCGATTTTCGTTGTCGAAATGAAACTTCTCCACTCCTACATAGGTTGCAGTCTACCGATATAAAATCAAACGTAGATCGTTGGCTCTCAGCAGCACACACGACTTTCGCTATGTTACCATAGGTCGCAGTCTGCCGATATAAAATCAAACGTAGACTGTTGGCTCTCAGTAGCATACACGACTTTCGCTATGGTCTGTAGTAGATCGTAGCGACATCGAGTTACACTATCGTCACAGCATAACCCAAATGCCTCTATCGGCATCAACTCCCCATGACTTTCGCTACACACTACTAATAATCCCCGGGAACTAGTTTTGTCCGGACTCCTCACAGGATCAACTTTAGAACCCCCCCCCCCTTTAGGGTTTAAGGCAGCACCACCCGGTGGCACTTCTGAGAAGTTCATTTCAAGGGAGCGCCTTTTCCCCAGAGCCATCATCAAAACACTTTATACTATGCACATATAGTATCTTTCAAATCATACACCTAGTATGAATTCATATAAATCTCCTTTTCTCAAAATCGATTATTCCAAATCGGTAATTCTCAAACTAGGCTTTCCAAATTCCAATATTGATTTTACCCAAAAATCAAAAGCCTTTCCAAATCCAAAGGTTCCCAAAACCTTTTCCAAAAATTATTTTCACAAAATTCTTTATATATACATATATATAATAACCTTGGGAAATTTTTGAATCACTTCATACTTGTATAAATTCACTTTTATACTTCAAATACTTCAGAAACCTTTTCTTCTGGCAATAGGTTCAACAAGGGGAGATTTATCTTATATAACAAAGATATATAACTTTGTTTTTTCAAAATCAAATGTCCAAATTTGATCACTCTTTTATAAAGTCACTTACCAAATTTATTCACTTCCATAAAGTAAATTTTTACCATAGAAATATCCAATTTCCACCTTTATTCATTGTATATTTCACAAAATATACTTTCATTTCCAAAAGAAATCATTTCACATTTCTTATTCACAAATTTTAATATCAATTTCATTTAAGCCCGTACGATGTGCACATATCATCCGTACGCTATACCAATTTGATCGCTCACTCGATCACACAATTTCACTTCCGAACTAGCATCATCCACCCGACTTCCTAGTGCGGACATAGATCTGGTTTCTTGATAAAAAACTGTCATTCTCCTTGCATAGCCATAACTATGATAGAGAATATCCAGAACCAATCAACAATC
Source organism: Allium cepa (assembly GCA_030765085.1). Classification (NCBI taxonomy): domain Eukaryota; kingdom Viridiplantae; phylum Streptophyta; class Magnoliopsida; order Asparagales; family Amaryllidaceae; genus Allium; species Allium cepa. The sequence continues at coordinate 441,853,509 of CM060929.1, forward strand.
CATATCCAGGTTCGCCGTCGAAAATCGAGTGAAAAATCCCAACTTGGATCGACATAATTATCTCGAAATTCTGTGCTCGAATCTGGATCAAACCACTATGAAAATAGAATAATATACATACATCCTACGTATTTATCTTCATTGATTATCAACCAAATCAATTTCCTTTCTATTCATCCTCACTTTGATTTTATTCACTTATTCACATTTGCCTTAATCCTCATTTGAATTATCACTTCAATTCTTACCTCAATTGGGTATTAATCAATAACAGTTTGAACTCCGACCAGTTTATATTTAGAAAACAGCTTGAAAATTTTAAAAATAAATAAGTAGTTGAAAAATAATTATTAGTTTGTAAAATAGCTGTAAAATAGTTAAGTAATTGTAAAATAGTTGAAAAATAGTTAAATAGTTAATAATTGTAAATAATTGCAAAATAGTTGCAAAATAGTAATTAATTTGTAAAATAGTTGAAAAATAGTAATTAGTTTATAAAAGAGTTGAAAAATTGTTAAATAGTTCCAAGAATAATCGTAAAACAATTATAAAATAATTTGGCTTTAAAAAGAAAGGTTGTATATATTAAATAGCTTGGAAGAATAAGTTTATATTAAAACAATTTACATTGAAAATAGTCCAGAGTCAAAACTGTTCACTTCCCCATCAATTCAATTTAAATTTCTACTTCCATTTAAATTGACTCAATTCCAATTTGAATAACTTCAATTTCTATTGAAATTGATTTAACCCAATTCAAGTTGAATCAATCTTAATTTCTTTCCAAATTCAAATCAAATTCCATTTGATTTTGAACCTGTTCAACTTTAATTATAGTTTCAAATTATTCCAATCAATTTGGACTAATATCAATTGAACCCACTTCAATTTCAATCATTTCAATTTAATCTAATTCAAATTTTTCGTTTAAAATTTAAACTTATCCATCTTCAATTCTAAGTAATTCAAACTAAATTCAATTTGAACTAATGAAATCTAAATTTCAACTTTGACCCATCTCGAATTATATAAATTCGAGCTAAATTTCCAAATGTTGATTTTTAAATCAATAATCCAAATCTTCAAACAATTTAATTCTGAGTCCAATTCTCAAAATTCCATTTTAAATTATCTTTACTTACTTATTTCAAAGTTCAAATAAGAATTCAAAACAAGTTTTATCCTAAAAATTCAACTTATTACCCAATTTTAACTTCTAGTTTGAAACCAGTTCTTAAACAAGTTTAATTTACAAATTCAATTATTCAAATTTTCAATTCAAAGTAATTCCGTATCCTTAATTTCAAATTAAAGTTTAATTTCCCTTTTATTTCAACAAGGGATATATTACCACTTCGTTTCTCATTCATTTAAACAAATCCAATTTGCAATTTAAAGATTTTTAATAACAATAGGATGATATCATCCAATTTATTTTAAAACATTCATCCATTTCAAATTTACAGATCTCAAACCCATTTTGAGATCACACAAACTCCCAACTAAATTAATCATTTAACTTCCCAAGTTAAATCCCAATTTCATATTAAAATTTCCAAATCAGGTTGTCCATTCAAACTTATTTATCTTCCTCTAAGTTAAATTCAATTTACTTAATCCAGTCAAATTTTACCCAATCTGAATTTCCATTTCAAATTTTATACTTCAGATTAATAACCTTCCCACTTAAGTTTAAAACTTACTTCACTTTGGGTTTCACATCATATTCCAAGGAAAATTTCAAAACTCAACCTTAGTGTTTATTTCATATTTATTTCCTTTACACACCAGGTTACTCTTAAATTTTAAACCACCTTTGGTTTTAAATTTAAACAAATTTCCTTTAGCATTTTGAAACAATTCAAACGTTTCTAGACTTAGGTTTTTAAAACTTCACAATTTAAAACCCTCTTTAATTCACAAGTTATACTCAACTATGTCTACTTCCTTAAAACCTTTCATTATTTTAGGATAATAACCAAGGTTATTACAACTGGAAACTAATTCGCTATTGTCTTATTTTGAAACTTTTCCTGAATTCAAGATTAAATTTTCAGTTTGGTTGTATTTCTATTACCACTTAGTTCTCATTGTTTCTATTTAATTCCAATGGTTTAACAACCAATTAACTTAATATTAGAAAAAAATATTTCTTTATATGTTAAAATATAATCTTATATAAAATCATTTAAAATCTTTATATAAGAAAATAACAAGTACGCTCTCATATATATATATATATACACACACACACACACACTCAACTCATTCTAGGGTACCATTGACCTTATCCTTAATGAGTATCCCCACCAGAGCCAAGGTTCTCGCTTAACCTTTCAGCTCTGATACCAACTGTAACGACTTGGAATTTTCGATCCCGAAAATTCCAAATAGTTAAGAAAAAGAAGAAGGAGATAGAAGAAGAAGAAGAAACAGAAAACATCAAACCCAGATTCTCACATTCGCAGCGGATCAAAATATAATATTATATAAAATAGCAGTTATACAAAGGAAAAACTGTATCAGTTAATTACATTTAAATACATCAGAGTTACATTCATTTAAACAACCACTGGACAGTTATAACAACTTGTTCCAGATAAGCTACAATAAATCACAGCGGAATACACTCCATACGTTCCTGCTATCAAGCTTGCCTCCTGAGCTCCAGAACGTCCTTACTTGAAAATCTGTAATACTCGGTCTGACCCGAGCATTACATCAAAGTAACACCCGAGTCAGGCTGGAAACCAGCGTGAGTAAACCCATCTACCAAGAAATACTAGTACATAAGACTTACTTAAACCCTAGTAACTTGTATCAATTTACAAATTCAAAACTTGTTATAGACATCACTTATTTTACACATCAATTTCTTAGTACCAAACTTAGATTAAATGGTTCAATACTCTTAACTCATCCTATTCCAGCATATTGATTTCACATATCAAATCTATATAGAATCGAAGTGGTTTCGGGTATTAACTAATATCTGATTCCGGTCTCTTCGAATCCAATGTCATCTTTACCCAAGATATTCAAGTGAATACAAATTTACTTTTAAATTTTGGATGTCACTTTACATAGCGTTTTATCATAGACAACCACAATATCACTATTCAACTCAACATATCATATTACAAAAACATTTCATATCACATAGCATCTCGATCACATACCAGGGATAACAAATAATCCAAGGCATTCAAATATCATTCATAAGCAAGACAGATTAGTGATACCATTTCTGATTAATTTAATTAACTACCAATGAATTAAATTAATTACTTATTGCTTAAATCTTGCTTTATTAACATTAATTAATTATATTCAATTTATTAATCATCCCTTAATTATTAATCTTGATTAATCATCCTAGATTAATCATTCTTCGATTACATTATGTAATTTGCTTTTAATTAATTACACAAATTAATTGTCCTCAAACCCATCACATTAATTACATTTATCTTTAATAAATCCTTAAATTGATTATTCTATAGTCACTTACATTGATTAATTATCCTATATTCATTAATTATCTAACCCTTAATTAATTTCCTTAATAAATCAGTCTTTTAATTAATTACACCCAGTAATTAATTCTTGATTACTTCACTTAAGTAATTAATCTCTAATTACTCTCATCAAGTAATTATCACATTGGTTAATTATCCCTAATTGATTACCTTAATATCGATTAATTAACCTAAATCAATAATTAACCACAATTATTAATTATTCTTCTACTAATAGTTAATTACTCTTAATTACTAATTTATTTATCAATAATTAATTTTTAATTACCTCCTAAATCATCGGAATTTGATAAACTTTATAACACTATTAAAAATTCTAAAACTTGTATGTTTTCCCTTTTAAACCTTGTTCTTTCATCTTTAAGCTAGAACTTGAATTTATTTACCTTTAATAAAACTTGTTCATATACTATTTTCAAACCCGGATTTCTACATAAAATACACCCGAGTTATTCACCTCAAATTACCAAGCTCGACTCAAGACAACGCTCCTTCTGCTGCTTCAAGAAAACACGCAAAAATCCACGAAATAAACCCGAGTTGTACAAATGTTTTCTCGAGTTCAAACACGTGTGACCTTCTACCCTATACTTTGAGCCCACCCTTGCTAATACTTAAATTAAAAACTGGTTTACATTTTTTTCTCTCTACGTTCCACTTTATTTAAAATAAATTAAATTTAAACAAAAACTTCGGCCCAACGAAAATCCTGGCCCACTTTCTCTTCTCGGCCCAACCTTTCTACTCTTCTCCCCTTCCTTACTTCTTCCCTCAATCCTAATTACTACCTACTACAACAAGGTGCATGATCCCACCGTGCATGTGCACAACGAAAAAGCACAATGTCGACCATCTCTCAGGCCTTTACCCAGCTACCCATGACCACGACAAGCAACTCACCTTTCATAACCACGGAAACGATGACCAAACCAAAATTGAGCAACTCGATCGAAATAAGAACCCATGCCCGATCGCAAAATCAACTGTGGATGTAATGTATGATCCCCAATACACACATCGTTCAACCCACAGTTGCGCGACGACATCCTGTTCCTAATCCCCCTTATGCGATCATCTCCGGCGATCCACCGGCTCCACACGAAACTCAGAAAACCACACGACCAAAACGATACGCTAAACCCTAGATCATCACAAACCGACGACCACATCCAAAAATAAATCACAAAATCATTTTTCTCGTGATTACCTACCATCGAACTAGCTTCAGTCATGAACACGAATTCCTAACATTTCTCGATCAACAGAAATCGCTAGAAAGCCCAATTCTGATCAAAATGCATTATCACAAAATTTACAAACTTAAAATTCATGATTTAAATCTTAAAAATCCTAGTTTTCAAAAACGAAATTGACGATATACCTAAATCTAATATTTACCATGATTGAATTTTGACATGAACCAGAATTCAACTGTATTTCTTCTTATTCTTTAATACTAGCTTCGATTCTTAACTGTAAATATTTTAGATTAGTTATCTTGTCATTACAAACAAGATTTGCTTATATATCTAAGTATAATAAGAATTGAGGGAAGAGATCAAATTTTCTTTTTACAAAGTTCTATAATTCTGAAGCATGAGGACAGAGCAACATCTGGCATGCAACAAAACTTAAAACAGAATAAATAGCTTCTTTACCCACCAATTTATGCTGAACGGAGAGGTTGAAACAGTTTGTATTTTGAAAAAAAAATTGAATGCTGCTCCTATGAAACTTGAATCTGGGAAATGCTTGATGATCTGAATCTAGTTGAGTTTGCTTTGATCTGAGATAGAGATTATTAAAAGAAGTTGTTGCTTGATTTACTATGACCTTAGGTTTTTAGCTGTCTTTTATCTTTGTTTACCTTGTTTGATTAATTTTTTCTGGACAAATCGTGTGCTCGTCCACAAATATGTGCACATATAGGAAAATGAAGTGTGCAGAGCAAGCTACCATAGGTACAAGCTTATGTTTTGTTTATTGGTTTTTCATATATATTTTTTTCTTTTATTTGATAAAAGGTTGATTTGATCTCCTTGAATTAAGGGATTTGATTTCATATTAAGGACTTGATTTTGAAATGCATTTATGGTGTTGTTCCCTTGAGCTTATCCATATGTGTACATCCTCATATGTATATATATTTTTTCTACACTTAAATCATATGCAAGGTTTTATAACATATATACATATTCACACATTCATATACATATTGTTGTCACTCATGCACAAATATATTTATCTTCTACATGTTTTTCTATGCTTATATATATATATATATATAGTTACATATACCTATATATTTACATGTTCATCTACACCTTAAGTATGCACATTTATCCATGTATAAACATTTGCTTATTTTTCTTTCCTTATGTATAAATTATAAAATTTATTCCCTTTTTTTAAACATATATATACATTTCTTTTCTTTCTTATTCTTAGCCAAGGCTTGAGTACTTAATTTATCTCTATATATGTTTATATTGGGTGTTAATAAGGTAGAGTTTTATATTTAAATATTCTATATGGTTTTTAAGCCAATTTATACATGTCCAGATATTTTAATTGTCAAAATTTTATTTGTTTGACTTATAGAATAAATATTTCGATAATTTAAAACCGGTTAATTACCCAATTAACCAATGCTAAAAATCCGGGTCGTCATAGTTTCCTTAACCTAAGTCTAGTAATTGGTGTGTATTACCTTTGTTTGGTTGAAGTAATTTATAATAGTCTGATATATGTATACATACACTATATATATACGCTTGTCAATTATATATTACTTATCACTCATGTTTATCTTATAATCTGAATATCTCTTACCCTAGTCTATATATTATCATATCATTCTGCATATTATTATTTTTGCTTCGTTCTCGTTTTATTTCATATTACATATCATTATGCATTCAATTTCATATCACATTTCATTGCATATTACATCATAAATTACAATGCATGAAATATCATAATCATTTGCATCACAAGTTGCACTTCATTCTGCATATGAACTCATGCTACATTGCATATGTCATACATTTCATACTGCATTACAAACTACATATTGCTTACATATATACATAACGAGTGTATTTTATTTAGGGGGAGTTTGTAGTATTGTCTTATAGTATAGGATTATTAGTTTTTGATTTGTTTGGTATGTTTTGATTGACTTGTTTGACTTGATTGACTTGTTTGACTTGATTGATTTGTTTGACCTTATTGATTTGTTTGACATGATTAGATTCGATGTGTGTTGATTGGATTGTCTGAGATATACTTATACATATTTATGTATTGAATAATTATAATATAATTATGTTAATGTCTTTCACACTCCATTTACTATACTTTGTTCTAGTGTTAGTTTAAGGGGGAGTTTTATGGTTTTAGGATGGTTTTTGTTGATGACAAAGGGGGAGAAATATAAAATAGAGTAGTTAGGCTTAGATTAAGGGGGAGTTATTAGTTTTAGGGGGAGTAATAGTGAAGGTGAAGTATATTTCATAATCATAGGTTGTCATCATCAAAAGGGGGGATATTGTTAGTCCTTGAGATGATGGTTTTGATGATAACAACCTTAGGACTTGTTATAAAATATAAATACTAACATTATAGTTTAGATATATATATATATATATATGTATATGCATGATATAAACATGTAGGTAGTAAGAATGAAGATTGTATGGTACAAAGATTCAAGACTGAAGATATCAAGATTGAAGACTCATGAGTATCAAGATATCAAGAGTTCAAGAGTTTAAGAATACAAGATATGTATTGAGTCTAGAATTATGTTAAAACTTCTTGAAAGCACTTACATCTTTATTCGAAATTTATTCGTGGAGTAAAATCCACTTCGAGCCTGTTAAAGGGATGGAACCCTAGTGGGATGGAACCCATGACAATATCTAGTGGAATATATAGTGGTCCTACTTTGATATCCACTAATTTTGTGAAAATGCTTTTCAAAAATATATCTCTTATTTTAAATGTTTTCAAAACCTTCTTTTCAAAAAGACATCTCTCTTGCTTGAAATATGTGACGCCCCACCTCTATACCCACGCTAGCCAAGAACACTCCGGAGTAGTGCTGTCAACTAGCACGGAGAATAAGGCTGTTGAGGAGCGACCATCCATGTAATTGCTTATTACACGGTGGCTTTAAATAATCTTCGGAAACAAACATAGAAATAATCATATCACAAATCAGTCACAGATATCCATATCACAAAGGCGGAAGAAGATATGAATATATAACTAACACATGAAAGTGTACATCAGAGTAGTGGTCAATAAGATCCACGATAATACAAAAGAATAGCAACACGTGCTATACAAAAGAATACAACTATGAGTCTATATCTCAAGTGTATACAACAAAAACTGCTAATCTAAACAGTTAGCCAAAAGTCAGAGTGATGAATCCCTGGGAAGAAGTCAAGCAGAAGCACCTGTAACATCTCGGTCTGACCCGTGTATTATTTAAGAAAATAATAAACGGATCAGTCTAGCTATAAATATCAGATGACATGATATAACATAAAAGATATGGCATAAACATAAACATCCATAACGACATACCACTGTAAGTATGTAAATAATGATCAACAGAAGATCAATCAATAAGAGATAATCAACATCACAAGAATCTTCTCAAAGATTCGAAGAGGGCATCATACCCTAAACTTGTACTCATAACAAGTCAATGACATAAATTCCAGAAATCAACACGAGAAATCCAGAAATCATAAAAAGGGAAAGAGGCCTATCACATGACGGTCCGAAGACCATGGGGAGCTACCCCACATGTGTGAGTGGAATCACACAGATTGAGGTCAAGACTAACCAAAAAGCAGAAAGGTATGTGTGAATGGAATCACACAAGTGGTGTCTAGTCTAACCTTGCAATGAAAGAGACATCACGCAATTGCTAGTCTAATTCATAAAGCGATCATCAAGATCAACGAGAAGTGTCAATTACACTAAGCTAGTAAATATAGAAGTTTAGCCTCATGTCCCATAACCACTTGCTTAACTTAAATATTTACGAACAAACTGTAAATCTTCACTAATAAAATTGTCACAAGAGGTTCAATCGAACAAGTCCAAGAATTAACCGACGAAGTGAACGCAAGCGTTTCATACCACTTGTTTTACTAAGTCGTTTAATTAGATTTCTCATCCGAGTGAGGTAAAGGCTTGTATATACTAATAGATTGGAAAACGGTTTAAGAAAAGAGCTTTGTTATTAAAAATAGAGTTGAAATTGTTTGTTAAAAGAGTTTTGATATTTACTACTGGTATTGAAACCTTTATATTATAAAGTGACAAAACACAGAAGCAATTGTAGAAACAATCAGTCACAAAGATCGCATACGGAGATGTGAATAAAATCCAAGGAAATCAGCTCAATGTTTTTCAGATAAGATCCCCTACGGAGGGGGGGTCCAGGGGGGGTGGCAACCCCCCAAGGTGGGGGTGCGGGGGCAACGCCACCGCTTACGGGGTTCGACCTGCCCGGTCAGGTCGCGGGGGTCCAGGGGCCCGCGACCTGACCGGCGGGGTGCGGGGCAGCGCCCCGTCCAAAACGGTACGACCTAGTGAAGACAAAATGAGGTCTAACGACCTAAAAGTTAAGGGTCCAACGACCTATAGGTTCACGCGACCTAGGTGGAATGCGACCTACGAGATAGGCAAGTGGAACGACCTAAAGATGAATGGGTCGAACGACCTAACGTGAGCACAGGTGAAGCGACCTATCGGTCCAACGACCTAAGGGGAAAAGGCAACCTAGGTCTAACGACCTAACTGCACACGACCTAAGGGTCTAAAGGGTCAAACGACCTAGTGGTGCTCGCGAGTTAGCCGAAGCGAGCGACCTAAGAGAGACGAGCGACTTAAGGAACTCGCGACCTAACATTTGAATAGGTCAAGCGACCTAAGTGGTCAGGCGACCTAAGGTCTTACGACCTAACGACCTACGGTCTAAAGGCCACGCGACCTAGAGGATCTGCGAGCTAACGAGGCCGACCTAAGGTGCAAGAGACCTAAGGGACAACGGGCTAAAGTATGGTACGCGACCTAAAAGATGGCGCGACCTAAGGTGAGAGCAGGTCGAGCGACTTAAGGCGATGCGCGACCTAAGACCTAGCGACCTAAAGGGATGCGCGACCTAAGAGAGGCATCAGGTCGAACGACTTAAGGGTGATGCGACCTACGACCTAAGCGCCATACGACCTAAGCTCAAATACGAGCTACGAGCTAGCGACCTACGACCTAAGCTCAAATGCGAGCTAAGGCCTACGACCTAAGGCCCTAACGTACTAACATTTGTCGCGACCTAAGTGGTGACGACCTAAAAAGGAAAGGCTGAGCGACCTAACGCTGCAGAGGGGATTTAAGGCCAGAAACGACCTACGACCTAAACCCCATACGACCTAACGTGAAACGACCTAACTCCGAAGTGAAAATTCAAGGCAATGCGACCTAGCGCGCTAACACGCGAACGACCTAAGGGTTAGGTCGCGAGCGACCTAACTCCGAACACACGAAAATGGCCAGAACGACCTAAGTGCAGAAAATTCACCAAAACGCTAAAAATTGGAGTTTTTCGCCAATCCAATCCAAACCAAATGCAAATGTGCATGCAAAAGTGATAGGGAATCATTCCCAACAGTCCAATATAGTTATAGACTAAATTTGTGAGATAAAAATCTCACCTTTGCACCAAATATCAATGAAAATGAAGTTTTAAGCAAGCAAGAATCAATCCTTCTTCTATCTAAGCACAAGAAGCTTGAATCCAATGTCTTCTTCTTGAATTTGGAGTAGAAAGATGGATTGCAATTGAATTTGAGTTTTGGAATTTTAATTTCCCATTCCCTCCACCATTAATGCCAAAGCTTGATTAGTTAGGAAATTTATGAAGAGTGAGGAGAAGAGGGTTGGAACTTGGGCTTAATAGGCTAAACTAACCCAAAGTCCAAAGCGGGAAAAGTTAGTGAAATTTCACTAACTCCAAACCTATCGATGTTTATACTTAAAAAAGTTGTAAACGACATTTCGAACTCAATGGAAGTGGTCTCGAGTCCTAATTTGACAGTTTGCAAAAAGTAGCTTTTCGGACCAAAATCCGATTAACGAGTTAATATTTAAATAAAATATTTAAATACAAACTCGATAAATATGCGGGTTGTTACAAAATATTTTAGGCTCAAAATTTTCTTTATCATTTTTAATATTTTGATTCAAAATTGTCCTTGATTTTAAACTATCTCTTGTTTTAAATATTTAGCTTTAAAATATTTATATACTCAGATTTTAAATCACTTCATAGATGAAGATTATATATATTAAAAATGTAACAATCCCGTTTTTGAATCAAATTTAATTTGGGAATTAATATAAATTTCTAGAATTAATTTGAAAATAATTTGAAATTTTCAAAACGAATAAGAAAAGTGTTGATTTTTATATATATATGAATAGATTATGATTTGAATTTGAATTTGAAATTCAAAATATAAGATATCTTAAAAATATTTAGATTCAAAATATTAATATATATGTATGATTTTTATTAATGTATAAATTAGTATTAAAACAGTTTCTTTTAAATTGTATAAATATAACAAAGGAAATGTAATTATATAAATAGAAAATATGATTTAAAAGTTATATAAAAATGCAACAAGACAAGTGTTAAATCTTTAACACATTATTTAACAAGTGTAATCAATTTAAACATAGGTGTTAAAAAGTGTCAAATTTTATTTTCTATTTTCTTTTATTTTTAAAAATAATAAAAATAAGATATATAGACCGCTCTAACTTCTCTCTCTCTCGTTTCTTTTTATCTTCATTTTCAAAAACTCAAGCTTGTAAAACTTAAACCAAAGAAAGAAATAAAGAAAATCAAAGAAAAAGAAAACGTAACAACCTCTTTTATAAACAAAAACCTGAAACAATCTTCTTAAATTTCAAACCAGAAAACAAATTTCAAACAAAGCAAGATTTCAACTTCAACAACTAAAGTAAAGTAAGGATCATCACTAAAACAACAATTAGTTCAAATTCAAACCTATTTCAAAAAGATCAAATCCTGAAAACAAGTTCCAGTTTTTCAAATTCAAGAAAATTCCAGGCTTTCTGTTTTCGACATCCAGGTGAGTAGACCTTTTTGAAATTCTGGAATTTAACCTGTTGTTTGAGTTCATGCTTGAAATAAGGTTGAAAATTGTTTTGCATGTGTATAAATATGTGTATATATGTGTATATTTGTCTGTGCATGTCTGATACACAAGCATATCGTCTCTGTTTTTTCCAGGTTTCAAAAACCTATTCAAAACCCAATTACTTCTCCTTTGATTCTTGTTAAACATTAGGATCTAAACAAAATTTGTTTGTTTAACCATGTTTTAAGTTTTAAAAATAAATTTAAGAAAATTTAATTAAATTTTTTTCTAGAAATTGGTAAATACAGGCAAACCCAATATATGTTGAAAATTTAATCATCATGATTTTTGGTTTCAAGTATATTATCTAAAACATTTTCAAAAATGATGATTTTTAAAGAAGTAATCATGATTTTTAAACATGTATTCACTAAGAACTTGTGAATTGAACGGTTTCTGGTTTATTGGCAATTCACGACGATCGGAGTTGAATGGAGGATCGAGGTTACTTTTGAAGGTGTCTGGGAGGTTGTCGAGCTCGGGAAAAATGATTGGAGATTTTTGCGATCATCGTGGTGACGACACGGCAAGGTTTTATGGTTTTAAACCCATGTTTTGTCGAGGCCGAAAATTGTATTGCTGCGTCATCGTCAGTCGACCGGAGGTGACCAGGAAAAGTGGAATCGTGGCGTGATTGGTCGGCGCGGCTCTAGACGTAATTACGTGATCTTTGATGGTTAGAGGTGGAAGTACGAGGAAGATTAGTTGATTGCATTTTTGTTCCAGTTTGGGTCGAGTAGCTCGACGTCGAATTCATCGTAGTTTCTGGCTTTTGGGTGGTCTGGTGGTTAGGAAAGGTTGTCGCTGACTTGTCGATGGCCGAAGCTTCGACCGAAGGTGGTCGGATTGGATGTGCATGTGCACAAGTATCATGTGTATCTGGGTTGAGGAAGATAATATTGCCATGAAGTCGACCTTGGGGAATTTGCGTGCTAGCTCGAGTTTTGATTCGGGTATTTGTGTGTATACATCGGGTTTTAAAACTTAAACAAAAAATCAAGTTTTATAAAGAAAATAATGGGATTGCATGTGGAAGACTCGAAGAAAATGGATCTGGACTCGGGGGTACTTCGGGTTGGTTTAAAAACAGTTTTCAAAATTTAAAAACAAATTCAAGTTTGAATAATTTTAACTTATTCTTTTAGAATTTTATTTACAGAGGGGATTAGTAAAGGTTTAAGTTAATTATTTTCAAATATTTAAGTTTGTTTTAATTATGTAATCATTATTTATAAATAAATTCTTAATTGATTTAAAATAAATAATGTAATTAAAAAGTTAATTAAGATGAAATGTTGTTTTAATTTTTAATTAACCTTAATCCCTTGATTTAATTTATGTGTTAATGATGATTAATGATGAGCTTTATTAATTAAAGATTTTACCAATAATTAAATGATTAATTAAGATAAATGATTTATAATTACTTAATAATTAAAGAATAATTAATTAAAGGTTAATTAATTATTAATTTAAGTTTAATTAATTTATAATTAAGGATTAACTAATTAACGTAATTAATTGATAAATATTTAATTAATGAAAATGATTAAGATTAATTAATTAGTAATTAAGGACTAATTAATTTATAATTAAGAATAATTAATCATTGATTAAAGATAATTAATAAAAATAATTATGTAATTAATTGATTACAATCACACGATTAATTCATCTTACTTGTAGATGATTGATTATTATTGAATGCCTTGAATTGTTGATACCTTTGATATGTGATTGTGATACTTTGTGATGTGAATTGCTGTGAATTGAACTGTGGTATTTGTGATATGTTTCTGTGTGAATGTGAAAACTGTCGGCCTTTAAAAGGCATTTGAATTTCGATGCGACAGGGAGTCGGATTCCAAATGGTTATCTGAAACCCATGTCAAATCTTAATGATGAATCTTTGTGACTTGTGTATCCACGTGTTTTTAAAATAAAGGCACATTATTCGGATTAGCCGGGAGATAACTTTGTGTCATAAAACCCATTCCAAATAATGATACGACGAATTGGAGTGCATTTGAAGACGGTGGTGAAGACCGGGTATTTTCGAGAATGAAAGGATTACCCGTCGATTGTCTCTGCATTGAGTTGCTCCGGTATAGAGATCTCCATATGTGATGGGGAGTCCGGTTGGGATTGTGGATACCCGGATTGCAAGGGTTCTTCCTTTATTGGACGAAGTGCCTTCGGTTCCATTCTGACCCAGGGTGGACTTGTATGGTTGTATGTCTGACATTACACTTTGAGATATAAAGTTGATCTCTATCAAATACACTTCTGTTGGTGGCGGAGAATATATTCTCTTAGCTTAACACACTTCTCTGAGACGTACGAGCTCAAAGGTTATATGGTTGATGGTTTTAGTGATATACTCCCAATTTGGTAGTGTGGTATGCTGAGTGCTGATCATTTGTTGATCGAAGCATGACTTTTGTGAAATGCATAGCTTTGTGGACGAGACTTCATCGAACCTCATAACTCGAAAATGGTTGAAACAGGAAGGATGCGGCAAGGTTACGAAGGATGCGGCAAGGTTACGGAGGTAGCGCCCCTTAGGGTATGTGCATTTCCTTCTGGATAAAAGTGGTATCATGGTATGGAGCCCAGATACTTAACTTATGTGGTTATTGGTTGTTGTTGTTGTTGGGGCCCCGGATAAAGGTCGGTTACGACCGGGGAATGGCATACTCGTATAAGTATTTACCTAGTTACAGATGTTACCCGGCCTTGTGTTAGGAGAGAGCTGGTTAAGTTCTCGTGGCGTCCCTCAAGAGGCGTACCCATTTGATGAGAAAGTTTCTTAGCCTGACCATTGTTGAAAATCCAATCATTCAGTACGAGCCCTTTACGATTTCAGTTGTATAACCTGTCATTTTTAAATGGTAGCGATAGTAGGCATAATATAATGGTACATATGCTGGCTAAGATTTATATTATACTTTCGAAATGTTTTCACACTATGCATTAATAATAATATCAAAAAGAGTTTTCTCGTATCAAGCCTATTTGACTATCATAAGGAGAAATCTCCCCCAAGTGTGTGATTGCATTGTGTGTGTGCCGGGAGGCCTTATGGTAGTTTCATTTTCCAAAAGCATGAACGGATTTCTTTTTATAAATTGTTTTTGTACAAACAACTGTTTTGTTTACTCATACCAGTCCCAAGACTGACCCGGAGTTTATTGTTCCCTTACTAAACTCTGGGTGTCCATAATTTTCCATACGGGCAGCCTAGAAGCAGGTTATCTGTGTTCTGGAGCTAGCTTGGATAGTAGAAGTAGATTCTGGAAGTCTTTTGGAGTCTTTGGTTTTGGAAGCTGTCGGAATTTGAAAGCTTTTGGTTTGAGGTATTTGGAGTTTGGTTTTGAAGGTGCTTATGCTGGATTCTCGCTCTCGATCTTTTTCTTTTGGAGACTCTATTGAAGTTATTATAGCTCTGTTATCTTTTCTGCTATGGTGTTATCGTTTGGCCGTTGTATCATGTATAACACTCTGATGATGGTGGTTATTTGTTGTAATCAAATGTTGTATCTATGTTATGATCAATGAAATTCATTTGGTTTCCGCTGTTTTGTATTCATCTAATGTTGTTATAAGCTCCACCGAACTGGAGTTCAACGTTTGAATCTCCGACAGTCGAATACAAGTGAGGTATTCAATGTTGATTTTTGAACGCTAGACTCGGGTCATGGCAAGTGGTATCAGAGCTAAAGGTTGAGTAAGAACTTTAGCTTTGGAGTATAACACATCAGGCGACTCATTAGGGATAGGGTTAGAAACACCCTAGAATGAGTATATCCCTAAGATATCTCGTCTATATGGTCTAAATCAAGTTTTCTTACTATTTTCAAATAGTGAGAATGAGCATTAGAAGAGGACGTGGTAGGGGACGGGGAAGTACCACTACAGCTGGCCAAGGCCCTGCAATATCGAAAGCAGCTATTCCCACTCAACCTCAGCCGAATCTGGCTGATTAGTATCGAAATTTTTCCATACTTGGTGGAAAGCCGTTCAAAGGCAAGGAGTCTATTATCGAAGCACAGGCCTGGATTCTATCATGTGAAAGAATTTTTAGAGGACTGAAGTTGGAGGACGATCAGATGAGATTGATAACTTCTTGGCAACTCTAAGAGGAAGCTCTAGCCCGGTGGGAGACTATTACAGTGGATGAGCCGGAGGATGAGTTCGCTAGGGGTTGATTCAAAGAGATGTTTGAGCAGCGATATATGTCGTCTGTTCGTATCTCCGGAATGTACTAGGAATTTATAGACTTGAAGCAGGGAAGTTTATCGTTTGAAGAGTACTTGAACAAGTTTAATGAGCTATCTCGATTTGGTCCGGAGCTGGTAAACACCCCTTTGGAGAAAAATGAAAGATTTATTCGAGGGATGAATAAGAAATTCCATGAGAGAATGACAGCCCACGTGAAGGAATCTTTTTCTGATCTGATAGATATGGGTTATAGATACACTACCCTAGATAAGCAGGAATTTCCGAAGGAGAGGGGAAGTGCAAGCAATCCGAATTGGAAGAAAAGGAAGTTCGGAGGGAAGAAACCGTATCGAGGCAAAGAGAAGAAGAACAATCAGGAAATCAAGGAAAATGATATTACTTGTTACAATTGTCGAGAGAAGGGCCATTACTCAAGTAGATGCGAGAAGCCTAAGAAACAAGGAAAGAAAGATCAACCTATGAAGACAAGCCAGGGAACCAAGGAATGCTATTACTGCTATAAACCTGGACACTTAGTTAAAGATTGCCCAGCAATGAAGCAAGCTCAAGTAGCGAAGATGTATGCGATAGAGGATGACCCTCAACTTAGAAAGGAGTTTTAGAAGGTAACCTTTTCATTTATGATAGAATTGTTAGAGTTTTGTCCGATACTGGAGCTACAAATAGCTTTATTTCCCAATAAACCGTAAATGAATTAAAACTTGAACCCGAATTTGTCGACGAGCCTATTTGCATGAAGAATCCGGTTGGTGACCCTGCAAATCTTTGTCTATATTGTAGAAAAGTTCCTATCTCGTATTCTTATCATTGATTTCCTATCAACCTTTTCGTTCTCGACTTTAATGAATTTGAAATATTACTCGGAATGAACAGGTTAACGAAATACGAAGCTAAACTAGATTGTAACAATCGAACGATTTCGGTTAGAACTAAATTTGGGAATTTTATTGAAATTTCTTGTAAGGATCCAAGTCCTAAGAGAGATAAGCTGATGTAAACTTTAGGATATCCTGAACCTAGTTTGGAGTCTATACCTATTGTCCGGGAATTTCCCGATATATTCGAAGAGGTTAAATCTTTACCTCCGCACAGGGAAATTGAATTGGGAATCGACTTAGTTCCCAATGCTCGACTTGTTGTTCATGCAAGCCGCAGGATGGCAGCAAGGGAAAGAATAGAATTAGTCAAGCAAGCCCGAGAATTGCTGGAGAAAGGATTAGTACGTCCCAGTTTTTCCAGTTGGGGTTCGGCTGTTTTCTTTATAGACAAGTCTGACGGATCTTTGAGATTGTGCATGGACTACTGCGATCTCAATAAATTAACTCTTAAGAACAAATTTCCTTTGCCTAGAATTGACGACTTGTTCGATCAACTATATGGCGCTCGATTCTTTTCAAAGATGGATCTAGCCCAAGGATTCCATCAATTGAGAATTGCAGAATACTTTATTCACTTAACTGCTTTCAGGGGTCCAGACACATTCTATGAATGGTTAGTCATGCCTTTCGGACTAACCAATGCTTCTGCATACTTCGTAGACTTAATGACCCGTGTATTCCGAGAAGTGTTGAATAAATTCGTTCTTGTGTTTATTGACGATATTTTGATCTACTCCAAAACTGAAGAAGAACATGCTAAACATTTAAAAGTTGTTTTGGAACTATTGAGGAAGAATGTTTATTTTCCAAATTTTCTAAGTGTCATTTTTAGGTCAAGGAAGTTATATTTCTCGGACATATTGTTACTGAAGAGGAAATTTCTGTTGACCATAGCAAGGTTTCTGCTATTTAGACTGGAAGCAGCCCACAACTCCAAAGGAAGTTAGAAGTTATTTGGGTTTAGCTGGATATTACCGAAAGTTTGTCCAGGATTTCTCCAAGATAGCCAGTCCGTTAACTAAGCTGAATATGAAGAATGCTAAGTTTGATTGGACTCCAAAGTGCGAAGAAGCATTCCAGGAGTTGAAGAAATGACTGACCACCACTCCCGTTCTCGCTATTATTAATGGGAATCAAGGCTTATCTGTCTATACAGATGCTTGTGGTGATGGTGTGGGTGCTGTTTTGATGCAGGAGGGTAGAGTGATTGCCTACGCGAGTAGACAATTGCGTCCACATGAGAAAAACTACCCAACCCATGATCTTGAGCCCTTGGCTGTTGTTTTTGCTTTGAAAATCTAGCGTCATTATCTTCTGGGTAAGAATCTCTTTTAGCCTTCCCAAAAATTTAAAAATTTAACTTAACTTAATGCATATACTTAATAAACCCTCTTTCTTCTAGATGAAAATTTTGAATTATTCATCGACCATAAATCTCTGAAGTATCTCTTCACCCAGAAAGATTTGAATCTAAGGCAACAACGTTGGTTGGAATTTTTAGTGTCATATGACCTGGATATTCTGTATACATCCAAAAAAGCCAACGTAGTAGCCGATGCTTTGAGTAGAAGAGATGATGTTCTCGCATATCTTGTTGTTACTCCTACTCTTCTTAAGAAGATCGCAAGTAAGCAAAAAGAAGACAATTTTCTTCTAGAAATTTATAGGAGAATTCGTCATAGTGAAAATTCCACTTTTGAGGTCGATAAGAATAAAATTGTAAGACTGAAAGGCAGAATGTGTGTTCCTGACATTCCTGATCTCAAATGGGAGGTATTGGACGAGTGTCACAAGTCTAAACTTAGTATCCATCCAGGGGTTAATAAGATGTATCGAGATATCAAAAGGACTTTCTGGTGGAAAACAATAAAGAGGGATATATCTATTTATGTCAGTCGTTGTGCAACTTGTCAGTAAATCAAAAGTGATCAGATGAAGATGGCGGGTTTACTTCAACCATTGGAGGTGCCTAAGTGGAAATGGGATCAAGTGCCTATGGATTTCATAGACGGATTGCCACGAAATCGAAAAGGTAATGAAGCGATTTGGGTTATCGTGGATCGTTTGACTAAGACTGCCCACTTTATCCTTGTAAAATCTACCAGAACGGCAGCAGGTTTAGCAGAGTTTTATGTGAAAGAAATTGTACGTCTCCATGGAATACCGAGTAGTATAGTGAGTGATCGTGACCCGATCTTCACTAGCAGATTTTGGGAGGCATTTCAAGTCGCACCAGGAACCAAGCTGAACTTCAGCACTACTTACCATCCACAGTCTGATGGTAAAACTGAAAAGATAAATAGAATCTTAGAAGATCTTTTGCGTGCTTGTATTGTTGACTTTGGCAGTTCATGGGAGGACCATTTTCATCTGGTTGAATTATTATAAAATAATAGCTATCAGGCCAGTATTAGGGTGGCTCCTTTCAAAGCATTATATGGTCATCCGTTTCGATCACCTGCATGTTGGATTGAGTCGGGTGACAAACTCATTCTTGGACCAGATATGGTAAAAGAGGCCACTGAGAAAGTTGATTTTATTCGAAAGAAGTTGAAAACTGCCCAAAGTCGTCATAAAAGTTATGCTGACCGCGGGAGAAAAAAATTTAGAATTCCAATTTGGAGATTCTGTTTTCTTAAAAGTGTCTCAATGCGTGGTATGTTGAGGTTTGGAAAGATCGGTAAGCCAGCACCGCGATATATAGGTCCTTTTCCTATACTGGAGAGGATCGGTCCTTTGGCTTACCGAGTGTAGCTACCCAATTGGTTATCTGGCGTACACAATGTGTTTCATGTTTCTAACCTTCGAAAATATATGCACGATCCAGACTATATTATTGAGGAGGCCGCACAGCAGGATTTGGAAATTACACCAAATCTGGCAGTGAAAAGAGAACCGTTAAAAATAATTGATCGAGATGAAAAGCAGTTGAGGAATAAAGTTGCTGAAAGTGCAATGGAGTAGTGATCCAAATGATTGTACTTGGGAAACAGAGGATAGCATGCAAAAGTCCTATCCTAGGTGTAGAGTGGATATCTCGGCTTAATCTGGTAAGCTATTTCTCTATCTTTTTATATGTATTCATATATTCTTTGTTCGTCTCTCTCTCTTATAAATTTCAAGGACGAAATTTTCTTAAGGAGGAATCTGTAACGATCCCGTTTTTGAATCAAATTTAATTTGGGAATTAATATAAATTTTTGGAATTAATTTGAAAATAATTTGAAATTTTCAAAACAAACACGAAAAGTGTTGATTTATATATATATATATGAATAGATTGTGATTTGAATTTGAATTTGAAATTCAAAATATAAGATAACAAAGGAAATGTAATTATATAAATAGAAAATATGATTTAAAAATTATATAAAAATGCAACAAGACAAGTATTAAATCTTTAACACATAATTTAACAAATGTAATCAATTTAAACATAGATTTTAACAAGTGTCAATTTTTTTTCTATTTTCTTTTATTTTTAAAAATAATAGAAATAAGATATATAAACCACTCTAACTTCTCTCTCTCTCATTTCTTTTTATCTTCATTTTCAAAAACTCAAGCCTGTAAAACTCAAACCAGAGAAAGAAATAAAGAAAATCAAAGAAAAATAAAAAGCAACAACCTCTTTCATAAACAAAATCCTGAAACAATCTTCTCAAATTTCAAACCAGAAAACAAATTTCAAACAAAGCAAGATTTCAAATTCAATAACTAAAGTAAAGTAAGGATCATCACTAAAACAACAATCAGTTCAAAGTTAAACATGTTTCAAAACGATCAAATCCAGAAGACAAGTTCCAGTTTTTCAAATACAAGAGAATTCCAGGCTTTCTGTTTTCAACATCCAGGTGAGCAAACTATTTCGAAATTCTGGAATTTGACCTGTTTTTTGAGTTCATCCTTGAAGTAAGGTTGAAAATTGTTTTGCATGCATACAAATATGTGTGTATATGTATACATTTGTCTGTGCCTGTCTGATACACAGGCATGTTGCCTCTGTTTGTTTCCAGGTTTCAAAAACGTATTCAAAACCCAATTACTTCCCCTCTGATTCTTATTAGACTTTAGGATCAAAATGAAATTTGTTTGTTTAACCATGTTTTAAGCTTTAAAAATAAATTTAAGCAAATTTGATTAACGTTTTTTCTGGAAATTGGTAAATTCAGGCAAACCCAATATATGTTGAAAATTTAATCATCATGATTTTTGGTTTCAAGTATATTATCTAAAACATTTACAAAAATGATGATTTTTAAAGAAGGAATCATGATTTTTAAACATGTATTCACTGAGAACTTGTGAATTGAACGGTTTTGGGTTTATTGGCAATTCACGACGATCGGAGTTGAATAGAGGATCGGGGTTGCTTCTGAAGGTGTCTGGGAGGTTGTCGAGCTCGGGAAAAAATGATCGGATATTTTTTCGATCATCGTGGCGACGGCGCAGCGAGGTTTTAGGGTTTTAAATCCATGTTTGGTCGAGGCCAGAAATTGTACAGCTGCGTCATCGTCAATCGATCGAAGGTGATCGGGGTAAGTGGAATCGTTGTGTGATAGGTCGACGTGTTTATGGACATAATTACGTGACCTCTGATGGTCGGAGGTGGAAGTACGAGGAAGATTAGTTAATTGGGTTTTTGTTCCAGTTTGTGTCGAGTAGCTCGATGTCGAGTTCGTCGTAGTTTCTGGTTTCTGGGTGGTTTGGTGGATAGGGAAGGTTGTCGCTGACTTATCGATGGTCGAAGCTTCGATCGGATATGGTCGGATTGGCTACGCATGTGCATAAGTATCATGTGTATCTGGGTTGAGGAAGATAATATTGCCTCGAAGTCGACCTCGGGGAATTTGCGTGCTAGCTCGAGTTTTGATTTGGGTATTTGTGTGTATACATCGGGTTTTAAAACTTAAACAAAAAATCAAGTTTCAAAAAGAAAAAAATAGGATTGCACGGGAAAGACTTGAAGAAAATGGATCTGGATTCGGGGGGTGGACTCGGGGATACCTCGACTTGGTTTAAAAACAGTTTTCAAAATTTGAAAACAAATTCAAGTATGAATAATTTTTAACTTATTCTTTTAAAAATAATTGTTTTATTTAAAGAGGGGATTAGTAAAGGTTTAAGTTAGTTATTTTAAAATAATTAAGTTTATTTTAATTATGTAATCATTATTTATAAACAAATTCTTAATTTATTTAAAATAAATAATGCAATTAAAAATTAATTAAGATGAATTCTTTTAATTTTTAATTAACCTTAATCCCTTGAATTAATTTTTGTGTTAATGATGATTAATTATGAGATTTATTAATTAAAGATTTTAATAATAATTAAATGATTAATTAAGATAAATGATTTAAAATTACTTAATAATTAAAGAATAATTAATTAAAGGTTGATTAATTTATGATTAAAGATTAATTAATGTAATTAATTAAGAAATATTTAATTGGTGGAAGTGATTAAGATTAATTAATTAGTAATTAAGGACTAATTAATTTATAATGAAGAATAATTAATCATTGATTAAAGATAATTAATGAAAATAATTATGTGATTAATTAATTATAATCACACGATTAATTCATCTTACTTGTAGATGATTGATTGTTATTGAATGCCTTGAATTGGTTGATACCTCTGATACGTGATTGTGATACTTTGTGATGTGAATTTCTGTGAATTGAACTATGATATGCTATATGTTTTTGTGTGAATGTGAAAACTGTTGGCCTTTAAACGACAATTGAATTTTGGTGCGATAGGGAGTCGGATTCCAAATGGTTATCCGAAACCCATATCGAATCTTAATGATGAATCTTTGTGACTTGTGTATCCACGTGTTTTGAAAATAAACGCTCATTATTCGGATTAGCCGGGAGAGGACTTTATGTCATAAAACCCATTTTGAATAATGATACGACGAATTGGAGGGCATATGAAGACGGTGGTGAAGACAGGGTATTTTTGAGAACGAAAGGATTACCTGTCGATTGTCTCTGCACTGAGGTGCTCCGGTATAGAGATCTCCATATGTGATGGGGAGTCCAGTCGGGAGTATGGTTACCCAGATTGCAAGGGCTTCTTCCTTTATTGGATGAAGTGCCTTCGGTTCCATTCAGACTCAGGATGGACTTGTATGGTTATATGTCTGACATTACACTTTGAGATATAAAATTGATCTCTATCAAATACATTTCTATTGGTGGCGGAGAATTTATTCTCTTAACTTAACACCCTTCTCTGTGACGTATGAGCTCAGAGGTTATGTAGTTGATGGTTATTAGTGATATACTCCCAATTTGGTAGTGTGGCATGCTGAGTGCTGATCATTTGTTGATCGAAGCATGGCTTTGTGAAAAGTGTAGCTTTGTGGACGAGACTTCGTCGAACCTCACAACCTGGAAATGGTCAAAACAGGAAAGATGCGGCATGGTTACGGGGGTAGCGCCCCTAAGGGTATGTGCATTTCCTTCTGGATAAAAAGTGGTATCATAATATGGAGCCCAGATACTTAACTTATGTGGTTGTTGGTTACTGTTGTTGTTGGGGCCCCGGATTAAGGTCGGTTACGAACGGGGGATGGCATACTCATGTCAGTAGTTACCTAGTTACATAGGTAACCCGGCCTTGTGTTGAAAGAGAGCCGGTTAAGTTCTTCGTGCGTCCCTCCAGAGGCGTACCCATTCGGTGAGGAAGTTCCTTAGCCTTACCATTATTGGAAATCCAATCATTCAATAGGTTCCCTTTATGATTTCAGTTGTATAACCTGCCATTCTTAAATGGCAGCTATAGTAGGCATAATATAATGGTACCTATGTTGGCTAAGATTTATATTACACTTTCAAAATGTTTTCACACTATGCACTGATAATAATATCAAAAAGAGTTTACTCGTATCAAGCATATTTGACTGTCATAAAGAGAAATCTCCCCCAAGTGTGCGATTGCATTGTGTGTGCCGGGAGGCCTTATGATAGTTTCATTTTCCAAAAGCATGAACGGATTTCTTTTTATAAAAAAATTGTACAAACAACTATTTTGTTTACTCATACCAGTCCCATGACTGACCCGGAATTTATTGTTCCCTTCCTAAACTCTAGGTGCCTATAATTTTCCATACAGGCAGCCTAGAAGCAGGTTATCCGTGTTTTGGAGCTAGCTTGGATAGTAGAAGTAGATTCTGGAAGTCTTTTGGAGTCTTTGGTTTTGGAAGCTGTCGAATTTTGAAAGCTTTTGGTTTGAAGTCTTTGGAGTTTGGTTTTGAAGGTGCTTATGTTGGATTCTCATTCTCGATCTTTTTCTTTTGGAGACTCTATTGGAGTTATTATAGCTCTGTTGTCTTTTCCACAGTGGTGTTATCATTTTACTATTGTATCATGTATAGCACTCTGATGATGGTGGTTATTTGTTGTAATCAAATGTTGTAATTGTGCGTGATCAATGAAATTCATTTTGTTTTCACTGTTTTGTATTCATCTAATGTTGTTATAAGCTCAACTGAACTGGAGTTCAACGTTTGAATCTCCGACAATCGAATACAAGTGAGGTATTTGATGTCGATTTTTGAATGCTGGATTTCAGTTCGTGACAAAAAATTACTATCTAAAACTCTTTTATACGTTTAAACTATATTCAAATATATTTACAAAAGTTTAGAAATTGTTTTGACAAATTATCAGAATCGATTTTACTGAGAAAATTCAAAACATCGATTTTTGCCTTGAGTATGTCAACATACCCCTACCCCTCATGTCAACTTGGTGCCCGTTAAATTCAAAATTCAAATTTTCAAAAGAAGTGTCTATTCGTCGTATCCTTTCACGAGTAGATATGGCTTTTGATCTTCTATAAATACCAATAGTTCAAAACAAATTTTTAATTAGATTTCACTTGTTTTCTTTTCTCTTCATCTTCCACATTTATTCTATAGAATCCCAAACATACGTTGCCGAAATACCAAGTGAATCAAACTTGATTATCTCTTGTTTGACTCTCTGCCACTCTCTCCACAAGATCGCAGTGCTATTCAGAGTTATAGGATCTTTTGTAAATCAAACTGTTGAGTAAAAGGTGTGGTTGAGCCTGGAAATTAATTGGGTGTGATTGTATCCTCGAAAATCAACTAGGTGATCTTGTAGCCTGGTTAAATCAAGAGAGTTGCTCTGAACTCGAATATAGGAGGGTGTACCTCGTAGCCTTGAAACCGAGGGTGTAATCTGGGAAATTATTTTGAAAAGGAATATGTACGCTTGTGCAGGACTGGATGTAGGGTAACTTCGAACTAGTATAAAATCCTGGTGTGTTCTTTCCTTTACTACTTTTATTTAGTATTTGCATCTATGTCTGATTCTGT
This sequence comes from Allium cepa, assembly GCA_030765085.1. NCBI lineage: Eukaryota > Viridiplantae > Streptophyta > Magnoliopsida > Asparagales > Amaryllidaceae > Allium > Allium cepa. The sequence continues at coordinate 441,878,776 of CM060929.1, forward strand.
GATTATATCTGCGTCTGTGAATTGCATTTGTTGGTGATTAAATTACATAAGTTTCAAAAAGATTTAGGAAATCCACAAAAAACTATTCACCCCTCCCCTCTAGTGTTATTCCAGCATTAAGATCCGTAATCCGCAATTCTCACATCATCTTCAACCGAGAAATAAAACTAGTTTAGAATCAACGAGTATTGGTAATTATATGATATTTAATTTCCATATATGATCATTTTAATTATCCCTGAAGTTGATTTATTAATTATCGGATCTAGTTTCCTTTATGGTGTATCGTCACCTTAATAATGGTTTGCTGCTCTTTTGAGCTTTGTTATACTTTTTCGGAAATGACTAAATCAAAGAGCGTGTTTTTAGGGGTCAAGTTATGTGGGGTTGCTCCCCTTAGGTTATTTTCACATGTTATCTAGATTTTTGTGTACCGTCACCTTTAAACGGTTATGATTTAGATGTGAAATATTCTGATTCTCGGTAAGGTTTGGTGAGGTCTGGCTTAGAGTTCTCGGGGTTTTCAAGTATATTTCTAGATGTTTACTTGTTTTAAGGCTGATCCACCCTCCTAGCCATTTGTTGGAAATTTTCCCTTCCTTATTTGATTCGAATCTTGAGACTTTTTTTCATTAGTTTGGTTTTTAATATCATTTATGGCCATTCTTATTTGGGTTTGTTTCTAGTTGTTTATCTCTGCTCTGTCCTGTATGAATGTTATTCTTCTAAGGAAAAAATTCGTTCTGCGTTAGCGACATGGTCTCATAGAACTTTTATATGTTTCCTTTTATTTGAGTTTCTCATGCTGGTATATTTAGACTGATCCGAGTGGTATTTTGTTATAATGCTCGGGTCAGACTGCGTATTTTCTCAGGTTGACTTTGGTGTTATGGAAATCTTGGAGTGCAGCTGGAGGTTCACCTATCATAGTGTTTTATTTTTCGTTGTATTATATAATATCCATATCAGCAATTGTAAGGTCAGGATTTTATAATTGTCCAGCTAATAAGGTTTGTTTTTAACTCTGATATACTCTGTATTTTTGGAGCGACAGTTTTACTGTCCTTGTTATATTATATGTTGGCGATTTCGATGTGAGATTCTAATTTTCTCTGTTCTCTATTCTTCTCTTTTTATTTACCCTAACAATCTACCCTTTTTCGATCGGATGCTCGATATTCGAACACAGTTGTAACGATCCCGAGTTTTAATTTATTTTAATTCGACAATTAATTTCATTTTTGAATAAAAATCGTGAATTGATTGAAAATTTATATATAATGTTAGTTAAATTAAGGATTAATTGAAATTAATCTGGATATTTGAACACTTGTATATAAAATAGATTGGAAATTTAATTTGGAATTTAAAAGCAAATATCTTAGAAAATAATTTTGTATTTGGATTTTGATATAAGGTTAAACAAAACATTTCAAATAAATTATAATTATATAAAATATGAAATGAATATGGTAAGTAATTCTAGAATTGTTTTAGGCTTTCAAAAATAAATGTTATAAATAAATAAATACGCATGGTTAAAATTATAACAACTTAATAGTTATAGAATTTCATTTATAATTTTAAAGTAACAAGCCAAAAGCATGAAGGCAGTAAACATATATTTAACAAAAGTAAAGACATTAAATACATACAAACAAAAGACAAAGAAATATCTACTAAAACAAAACTGTAAAAGTCAGTATAAAGTAATGGAACAAAACCAAAAACAAGAAAAAATTATATTCAAGTGCAAAACAAATGTAAAGTAAGATATAAAGTACTCATGTAACTAATGCTAGCTCAACTCAATGTCATTCGAAATATTTACAAAATTATTTTAGTTGCAAAATCTTGCTTGGTAGAGAAAACATATCTCTGATATGGTATAAACAAATTTTACCACTTGTACAAAATAATATGTACAAAAGCAATTAATGCTATATCCTCTAGCACACAAGATTATATCAGCTGAGTAAAAAATGAACAAGGCATAAAACAAATAACTTTTAAGTACTTATGTACACTTAAACAAACATAAAGTAAAGACTGCTGTAGATACATGGAGATATTACCTAACATGCTTTCATTTAATGCAATTACTCCTCTACAGGAAACAAGATCCCATCAGTAAAATTTAAAAACATAGTTTAGTCAAAAAAAGAAAAAAATATAAACTGCTGAGAAAAGGAAACCAGTACTTGCCTATGCCTTCACCTGTACAAAATATTTTATATATACATGAACATCTCTCTGCTTTAATTCGTTCAAACAACTTAGCAAAGATCAGAAATTAAAAAGAAAAAATCACCACATATTCAAGCTTGAGAACAAATTACTGAAGAGAGAAAAAAAGAGAAGATCAAAAATAGTTTTGCAAAACAAAAGCAACTCTCTGTTCAAACTTATTTTCACAGGTGAGTAACTTTCACTTTTGAAAACCCAAGTATCTAAATTTATTTCAAGTTCATATCTGGAAATTATGTATGTTGTTGTTCCTGGATATATGTAGATGTGAATATGTAACTCTGTGTATGAATGTATCCTTGTTCTTATTTTTGTTCTTTTTAGACCAAATTTACAAACAAATCCAAATCTCTTGATCTAAGCATAATTTGGATTCAAGATTGAAATATAATTTGGTTGTCTTATCACAAGCTTTAATCTAAAAATTCATTTAAGCTTAAAACAACCTAGTACTATACCGGAAATCAAGAAATCCGAACCAAACTTTAAATTTCTCAAATTTCAAATTTCTAAATTCGTGAATCCAGGTATGCAAGTCGAATCTTTATACTAAAACATGATTTTTGAAGCTTAAATCATGATCTCTAGATGAGGGATGTAAGAGTAGTTGAGTTTGTTCGAATTTGTGCATTTCGAGTTGCCGCTGGTGACCTCGTCGATGGGGGAGGTCGTAGTTCTCAGGGGTGGTAGCGGAGCGAACGGAGACGCGAGGAAAAATAGTAGGTGGTGGTCCAGTGCACGGTGGCGACAGCGGCAAACGATTGAAGTTTCTAAACCTAGTTTTTGCCATGGTTGTGTTTTGGTCTCGTTCGATGACCAGAGACGATCGAGCGTTATGGGCTTTTGGGAATTCGTAGAGGGATGGTAGGCGAAGCCGTGGCCGGTGGTGCTGGTTCTCTGGTGGTCGGAGGACCAGGGGCGAAGCGTTGACAGGTTCGAGCATTGTTTGCTTTCGAGTTGCCAGGTTTTGCTTTGGGAGCTCGAATTCGATTTCGAGTTGCAGGCGAGGTTTTGGTGGTAGGGGAGAGGAGTATCGATGATCGTTGACGTGTTCGGCAATGTAGCACGCCCCGGAGATGGTCGGCGACCATGTGCACGTGCATGGAGGGATTTTAGGAAATGATTTGGGTTTGCTTGAATATAAATTTGGTTACAGGGTTTTGATAAAACCTGTTAGCGTTTTAATTTTCTTAAATCAAGTTGAATTCAAAAGTTGTGATAATGGATTTAAACAAGTTTAAATCCAGATTTAAGTTTAGTTTCAAATAAACTTTGAATTTAAAATTTTTTAAAAGAAATTTGATTTTAAATCAAAGTTGTAAATATTATAAGGTGGATTTTCAGATTTTAAACATTTTTAAAATTTAAATTAAAATCTGAAAACAAGACTTAAATATGGCTACAAATTTAAAATCTGGAATTTGAACCAGTTTTCAAATCATATATGTTTGAAAATAAGTATAAATCAAATAGCTTTTTAAAGGTAAATTTGTTTACAAACCAATAACTTAACTTGATTTTTGATAATTTGAATCTGTAAGTTAAATAGTGGTGTATTTTAAAGGCTTAATTTTTAAATAAAATTAAGTAAATTGGTTTAAAGGCTTACATAAGTTCATATGTAAATAACAAATGTTCTTTACATTTATTTTAAGATTATAAGTGGATATTTAAATTTGGTTAATATTTGGATATGTAAGCATTTTGAATCATAAATTCAAAATGAAATTTGAGTCTAAATTCAAAAGTGAAATGTTTTACACTTAAAATATTGATGAAGTCATTAATAAGGAAATTAAATTATCTTAGAGATAATTAAGGTAATTAAAATGATTTAATTAATAAGGTAATTAAAGAATGATTTATTTAAATTAGAAACGAGTAATTTAGATTAATTAATTAGAAATGATTAGTAAAGATTTAATCTAAGAAATTTTCTTAAGAAGATAATTAAAGAAATATTATTAGTTAATAAAGATAATTAACTAAAGATTATCAAGTATTGATTAAAGTGATAAATATTAATAATTAAATGGATTAATTAATTTAGAAAATCAATTATAAATTGTTAATTGTAATTACTTAATGAAAGTAATTAAGGATTGATCACTTATTGTAATTAATTTTAGATATTTTGATTAACTAAAATATTTGATAAATAAATTAATATCAAATGATGCGTGATAAATTAATCAGGATTGGATAATTAATTCATAAGTAGTTAATTTAATTGAAAATAAATTGAATTAATTAGGATTAAACAATTAATTAATCCTACTTTCAAATGATTATTGAATGTTTGACCTTACTTATGAATGATTGTATTGTATAAGATACCTTGAATTGATTGTCCTAACTGATTTGTGATATTTTGTACCGTGGATTGAGCTGAGTATGATTCATTCGTTTATTTACATTTGTATATTATCTGTGAATCTGTGAATGGACGATAAGCGTTATAATTTATATCGCTTATCAACTATATTTCTGTGTTTGATCTGTGATGATTGAATGTTGTTGCACTATTGTGTGTAAGACCCTAGACCACACTTATACACACACCAATATGGATTTCACGAGGATATCGATTAAGTCATAGATTTTAAAATGATTTTTAAAAGTTGAATATTTTAAATTCAAATGTTTTGGAAATGGATTGCGTTTAACGTGAAAAGTTTTGAAATGAAATTTCAAAGATGAAATTTATTTGAATAACTTAATTGAGTTTTGAAATTTAAATATTTTGACTTAAATTTGAATTCAATACTTGAAATTGAATTCTATGATTTGAAACTAGGGATTAACGATATTATACTTGTTATATATGAGTCAAACCAATTTTAAAGTATTGATCTTTTGGGAATTTGAATTAACCCAAAGATTGTAACTTGTATAAATGGAATCGGGTTTTTCCGAGATAAAACTATTGTTTCTAAATGATAAAAAGCTTTCATATGGGAAATGAATTTCAAATTGTATTTAAGGGATATCAAGTTAAACAGAAAAATAGTTTTCCAAGTTATGAATGAATTTTTGGAAACAGTTTTGAAAACTATGAGATAAATCTTTGATTTAAAGATTTAAGGAATTAATCCAACTGAAATAAAAAAATTCTTTGAAATCCGTAAATGGATCTTTGTGAAACTGAATGAACTTTGTGAAATGAATCTTTTTGTTTAAAGGATTTGAAATGGTAATCGGTTTAAACCATTTGAAAGAAAGTTTGGAATTATTAAGTTGTGACTTAATTGAAATCCCATATCCATATGTTTTAAATGTTGCGCTCACTATTCGGGTTAGCCGGGAAAGGACCTTTGTGTCATATAACCCATTCCGAATATGTGATACATCGTTACGGATAGCATTTGAAGACCGGTGATGAAGACCGGGTGTTTGCAAGAACGATAGGATGACCTATCGATTGTCTCTGCACTGAGTTGCTCCGGTATAGAGATTCCCTAAGTGATGGGAAGTTCGATCGGGATTGTGAATACCCGGATTGCAAGGGCTTCTTTGGAAGTGCCTTCTGTTCTGTTCTAAATCCAGAACAGACTTGTATAGATTGTATGTCTGACATTACATTTTGAGATATAAAGCATATTTCTTTCAAATACATTTTCGTTGGTGGCGGAGAATTTATTCTCTTAGCTTAACACCCTTAGAGGTTATGTAGTTGAAGGTTATCAGCGATATATTCCCATCTTGGTAATGTGGCATGCTGAGTGTTGCTGATCATTTGTTGATCAAAGCATGGATTTGTGAAAAGCATAGCTTTGTGGACGAGACTTCGTCGAACCTCACAACCCGGAAAATGGTCGAAACAGGAAAGATGCGGCAAGGTTTTCAGGGAGCGCGTCCCTAGGGTATGTCCATTTCTTCTGGATAGGGGTAGTATCATGGAATGGAACCCAGATACTTACTCATATGGATACACTATATCTATTACTGTATGGTGTTGTTGGTTATCGGGATCCCGGATAAAGGTTGGTTACGACCGGGGTGGAATATCTAAGGTTGATACTCCCGGGCAGGGAGTACACCGGCTTTGTGTTGGCAGAGATCCAGTTGGGATGCTCGGAGACGTCCTTCCAGAGGCATTCCATTGAGGTATGGGAAGTTCCTTTGCCCGACCATTTGTTGGAAATCCAAAGAACCAATACGAACCCTGTACGGTTTTAGTTGTATAACCTGCCATGGAATGTGGCGGTAACCTGCTATTGAACATGGTAGCTATAGTAGGCATAAGTGCGAAATGCCTATGCTGGCTAAGATTTATATCTTTATTTTCGAAATGTTTTCTGCACTATGCACTAGTAATAATACCAAATGTTTCTTTTTAATGCGTATCAAGCATCTTTGACTATCATAAGGAGAAATCTCCTTCGATTCTGCATTTGCATTGTGTGTGTGTGCGGGAGGCCTTATGGTAGTCTCATTTTCAAAAAAAAAACATTGCGAATCTAATTTAAAATATTTCTTTGTTAGTTTTTAAAGATAAACTATTTTTGTTGCTCACACCAGTCCCATGACTGATTTAGAGTTTATTGTTTCTTTCCTAAACTCTAGGTGCTCAAAATTTTCTACACGGGCAGTCTAGAGTTGGGTTTTTCAGATAGTCAGATTAGTAGGTTACCTGGAGCTAGTTCAGTCTTTGTATGTGGACGAGACTTGCTTGTCTTGGTGAATCGTGATGTTGGTTCGAGCTGCTGCTGGAGTTCTTCCTTGAAGACTATCTGGAGTTATTTGTTCCGTTGCTAATGTTATCTATTTTCTTTTCCGTTGCTATTTTATTGTATCTCTGATGTATATTGATATCTATTGTATAATCTGTTGTATCAGATATTGTATCAATGTTGTATATCAATGTATTATTCTTTTTCTTCCGCTATGTTGTTTACTTAACTGTGTTATAAGCTCCGACGACTCGGATTTTGAACGGTCGAATCTACGGCATTCGAGTACGATGTAAAGTATGGATGTTGATTTTCGAGCGCGAAAAATCCCTCTCGTTACATTTGGTATCAGAGCTAAGGTTGAACTTTAGCTCAGGAGTATAACACATTAAGCAGCTCATTAGAGATAGGGTGAAGTATACCCTAGAATGAGTAATCTCTAAGATATCCGTCTGAATGCCTCAGTAAATTCTCTTACTATCCACTGATAGTAAGTGTGAGTGCAAGAAGAGAACGAGATAGGGGACAAAGGAATACGACTATAAATGGTCAATACCCTGTAACAGTGGAAATAACTTTCTCTATCAATCTCCTTTGATTCGTTTCCAAATTCTTGTGATTTCTTCGTACCAGCTACAAGAAGAAGTTTCGGTGCGGTGATGCCCTACAAATCGTTGTAGAAAATCCTTACTTCGTATTTCATCAGTTTCTTATCAGTTTTTGCTTTAAACCTTAATGAATATGAATTTGAAATTTGAAATTGAAACTTTAAATAAATTTGAAAATTGGAAATTCTGAATAAATTGGAAATTTTAAGTTGAGTTAGATTGCTTAATAGAATATGAAGGATAATTTGAATTGTATCGATAAAACGATTTCGTTTAAAACCAAATTTTGAAATTCTATTATAATTTCGCTGGTTGATCGAAGTCCAAAGAGGGACGAATTGGTATATATTTTGAGTATTCCGACTTAAATTTGGAATCCATATCTAGTATTTGGAAGTCGTGGAAAATTAAAATCCATTTATCTATCAATTGGGTCTCAATATAATCTACGAATGGTTAGTTATCGAACTAACCAGTGCCTTGCATGTTTCGTAGAATTTATGACCCGAGTATCCTGAGTAGTGTTGAATGAGTTGTTCTCATATTGGTGATATTCTGATTTGGTAAGACAAATGCAGAATAGATATCCAGTTTGATCTGGAAAATTGTTTCTCTATCTTGGTGTATCTATTTTTGTTATTTTTGTGCCTGCGAATTTCGAGGATGAAATTCCTTTTAAGAGGGGAAGTCTGTAACGATCCCGAGTTTTAATTTATTTTAATTCGACAATTAATTTCATTTTTGAATAAAAATCGTGAAATGATTGAAAATTTATATATAATGTTAGTTAAATTAAGGATTAATTGAAATTAATCTGGATATTTGAACACTTGTATATAAAATAGATTGGAAATTTAATTTGGGATTTAAAAGCAAATACTTAGAAAATAATTTTGTATTTGGATTTTGATATAAGGTTAAAACAAAACATTTCAAATAAATTATAATTATATAAAATATGAAATGAATATGGTAAATAATTCTAGAATTGTTTTAGGCTTTCAAAAATAAATGTTATAAAATAAATAAATACGCATGGTTAAAATTATAACAACATAATAGTTATAGAATTTCATTTATAATTTTAAAGTAACAAGCCAAAAGCATGAAGGCAGTAAACATATATTTAACAAAACTAAAGACACTAAATACATACAAACAAAAGACAAAGAAATATCTACTAAAACAAAACTGTAAAAGTCAGTACAACGTAATGGAACAAAACCAAAAACAAGAAAAAATTATATTCAAGTGCAAAACAAATGTAAAGTAAGATATAAAGTACTCATGTAATTAATGCTAGCTCAACTCAATGTCATTCGAAATATTTACAAAATTAATTTAGTTGCAAGATCTTGCCTGGTAGAGAAAACATATCTCTGATATGGTACAAACAAATTTTACCACTTATACAAAATAATATGTACTAAAGCAATTAATTCTATATCCTCTAGCACACAAGATTATATCAGCTGAGTAAAAAATGAACAAGGCATAAAACAAATAACTTTTAAGTACTTATGTACACTTAAACAAACATAAGGTAAAGACTGTTGTAGATATATGGAGATATTACCTAACATGCTTTCATTTAATGCAATTACTCCTCTACAGGAAACAAGATCCCATCAGTAAAATTTAAAAACATAGTTTATTCAAAAAAGAAAAAATATAAACTGCTGAGAAAAGGAAACCAGTACTTGCCTATGCCTTCACCTGTACAAAATATTTTATATATACATGAACATCTCTCTGCTTTAATTCGTTCAAACAACTTAGCAAAGATCAGAAATTAAAAAGAAAACATCACCACATATTCAAGCTTGAGAGCAAATTACTGAAGAGAAAAAAAAAGAGAAGATCAAAAACAGTTTTGCAAAACAAAAGTCTCTATTCAAACTTATTTTCACAGGTGAGTAACTTTCACTTTTGAAAATCCAAGTATCTAAATTTGTTTCAAGTTCATATCTGGAAAATATGTATGTTGTTGTTCCTGGATATATGTAGATGTGAATATGTAATTCTATGTATGCCAGTATCCTTGTTCTTGTTTTTGTTCTTTTTAGACCAGATTTACAAACAAATCCAAATCTCTTGATCTAAGCATAATTTGGATTAAAGATTGAAATATAATTTGGTTGTCTTATCACAAGCTTTAATCTAAAAATTCATTTAAGCTTAAAACAACCTAGTACTATCACTGGAAATCAAGAAATCTGAACCAAACTTTAAATTTCTCAAATTTAAAATTTCTAAATTCGTGAATCCAGGTATGCAAGTCGAATCTTTATGCTAAAACATGATTTTTGAAGCTTAAATCATGATTTTTAGATGAGGGATGTAAGAGTAGTTGAGTTTGTTCGAATTTGTGCATTTCGAGTTGCCGTTGGTAACCTCGTCGATGAGGGAGGTCGTAGTTCTCAGGGGTGGTAGCGGAGTGAACGGAGATGCGAGGAAAAATAGTAGGTGGTGGTCCATTGCACGGTGGCGACAGCGGCAAACGATTGAAGTTTCTAAACCTAGTTTTTGCCGTGGTTGTGTTTTGGTCTCCTTCGATGACCAGAGGCGATCGAGCATTATGGGCTTTTGGGAATTCGTAGAAGGATGGTAGGCGAAGCCGTGGCCGGTGGTGCTGGTTCTCTGGTGGTCGGAGGACCAGGGGCGAAGCGTTGACAGGTTCGAGCATTATTTGCTTTAGAGTTGCCAGGTTTTGCTTTGGGAGCTTGTATTCGATTTCGAGTTGCAGGCGAGGTTCTGGTGGTAGGGGAGAGGAGTATCGATGATCGTTGACGTGTTCGACAATGTAGCACGGCCCGGAGATGGTCGGCGACCATGTGCACGTGCACGGAGGGATTTTTGGAAATGATTTGGGTTTGCTTGAATATAAATTTGGTTACAGGGTTTTGATAAAACCTGTCAGAGTTTTAATTTTTCTTAAATCAAGTTGAATTCAAAAGTTATGATAATGGATTTAAACGAGTTTAAATCCAGTTTTAAGTTTAGTTTCAAATAAACTTTGAATTTAAATTTTTTTAAAAGAAATTTGATTTTAAATCAAAGTTGTAAATATTATAAGGTGGATTTTCAGATTTTAAACCTTTTTAAAATTTAAATTAAAATCTGAAAGCAAGACTTAAATATGGCTTCAAATTTAAAATCTGGAATTTGAACCAGTTTTCAAATCATATGTGTTTTAAAATAAGTATAAATCAAATAGCTTTTTAAAGGTAAATTTGTTTTCAAACCAATAACTTAACTTGATTTTTGATAATTTGAATCTGTAAGTTAAATAGTGGTGTATTTTAAAGGCTTAATTTTTAAATAAAATTAAGTAAATTGGTTTAAAGGCTTACATAAGTTCATATGTAAATGACAAATGTTCTTTACATTAATTTTAAGATTATAAGTGGATATTTAAATTTGGTTAATATTTGGATGTGTTAGCATTTTGAATCATAAATTCAAATTGAAATTTGAGTCTAAATTCAAAAGTGAAATGTTTTACACTTAAAATGAAGTCATTAATAAGGAAATTAAATTATCTTAGAGATAATTAAGGTAATTAAAATGATTTAATTAATAAGGTAATTAAAGAATGATTTATTTAAATTAGAAACAAGTAATTTAGATTAATTAATTAGAAATGATTAGTAAAGATTTAATCTAAGAAATTTTCTTAAGAAGGTAATTAAAGAAATATTATTAGTTAATAAAGATAATTAACTAAAGATTATCAAGTATTGATTAAAGTGATAAATATTAATAATTAAATGGATTAATTAATTTAGAAAATCAATTATAAATTGTTAATTGTAATTACTTAATGAAAGTAATTAAGGATTGATCACTTATTGTAATTAATTTTAGATATTTTGATTAACTAAAATATATGATAAATAAATTAATATCAAATGATGCCTGATAAATTAATCAGGATTGGATAATTAATTCATAAGTAGTTAATTTAATTGAAAATAAATTGAATTAATTAGGATTAAACAATTAATTAATCCTACTTTCCAATGATTATTGAATGTTTGACCTTACTTATGAATGATTGTATTGTATAAGATACCTTGAATTGATTGTCCTAACTGATTTGTGATATTTTGTGCCGTGGATTGAGCTGAGTATGATTCATTTGTTTATTTACATTTGTATATTATCTGTGAATCTGTGAATGGACGATAAGCGTTATAATTTATATCGCTTATCAACTATATTTCTGTGTTTGATCTGTGATGATTGAATGTTGTTGCACTATTGTGTGTAAAACCCTGGACCACACTTATACGCACAACAATATGGATTTCACGAGGAAATCGATTAAGTCACATATTTTTAAATGATTTTTAAAAGTTGAATATTTCAAATTCAAATGTTTTGGAAATGGATTGGGTTTAACGTGAAAAGTTTTGAAATGGAATTTCAAAGATGAAATTTATTTGAATAACTTAATTGAGTTTTGAAATTTAAATATTTTGATTTAAATTTGAATTCATTACTTGAAATTGAATTCTATGATTTGAAACTAGGGATTAACGATATTATACTTGTTATATATGAGTCAAACCATTTTTAAAGTATTGATCTTTTGGGAATTTGAATTAACCCAAAGATTGTAACTTGTATAATGGAATCGGGTTTTTCCGAGATAAAACTATTGTTTCTAAATGATAAAAAGCTTTCATATGGGAAATGAATTTCAAATTGTATTTAAGGGATATCAAGTTAAACGGAAAAATAGTTTTCCAAGTTATGAATGAATCTTTGGAAACAGTTTTGAAAACTATGAGATAAATCTTTGATTTAAAGATTTAAGGAATTAATCCAATTGAAATAAAAAAATTCTTTGAAATCCGTAAATGGATCTTTGTGAAACTGAATGAACTTTGTGAAATGAATCTTTTTGTTTAAAGGATTTGAAATGGTAATTGGTTCAAACCATTTGAAAGAAAGTTTGGAATTATTAAGTTGTGACTTAATTGAAATCCCATATCCATATGTTTTAAATGTTGCGCTCACTATTCGGGATAGCCGGGAAAGGACCTTTGTGTTATATAACCCATTCCGAATATGTGATACGTCATTACGGATAGCATTTGAAGACCGTTGATGAAGACCGGATATTTGCAAGAACGATAGGATGACCTATCGATTGTCTCTGCATTGAGTTGCTCCGGTATAGAGATTCCCTAAGTGATGGGAAGTTCGATCGGGATTGTGAATACCCGGATTGCAAGGGCTTCTTTGGAAGTGCCTTCGGTTCTGTTCTAAATCCAGAACAGACTTGTATAGATTGTATGTCTGACATTACATTTTGAGATATAAAGCATATTTCTTTCAAATACATTTTCGTTGGTGGCGGAGAATTTATTCTCTTAGCTTAACACCCTTAGAGGATATGTAGTTGAAGGTTATCAGCGATATATTCCCATCTTGGTAATGTGGCATGCTGAGTGCTGCTGATCATTTGTTGATCAAAGCATGGCTTTGTGAAAAGCATAGCTTTGTGGACGAGACTTCGTCGAACCTCACAACCCGGAAAATGGTCGAAACAGGAAAGATGCGGCAAGGTTTTCAAGGAGCGCGTCCCTAGGGTATGTCCATTTCTTCTGGATAGGGGTAGCATCATGGAATGGAGCCCAGATACTTACTCATATGGATACACTATATCTATTACTGTTGTTGGTTATCGGGATCCCGGATAAAGGTTGGTTACGACCGGGGTGGAATATCTAAGGTTGATACTCCCGGGCAGGGAGTACACCGGCTTTGTGTTGGCAGAGATCCAGTTGGGATGCTCGGGGACGTCCTTTCAGAGGCATTCCATTTAGGTATGGGAAGTTCGTTTGCCCGACCATTTGTTGGAAATCCAAAGAAACAATACGAACCCTGTACGGTTTTAGTTGTATAACCTGCCATGGAATGTGGCGGTAACCTGCTATTGAACATGGTAGCTATAGTAGGCATAAGTGCGAAATGCCTATGCTGGCTAAGATTTATATCTTTATTTTCGAAATGTTTTCTGCACTATGCACTAGTAATAATTCCAAATGTTTCTTTTTAATGCGTATCAAACATCTTTGACTATCATAAGGAGAAATCTCCTCCGATTCTGCGTTTGCATTGTGTGTGTGTGCGGGAGGCCTTATGGTTGTCTCATTTTCAAAAAAAAAACATTGCGAATCTAATTTAAAATATTTCTTTATTTGTTTTTAAAGATAAACTGTTTTTGTTGCTCACACCAGTCCCATGACTGATCCAGAGTTTATTGTTTCTTTCCTAAACTCTGGATGCTCAAAATTTTCTATACGGACAGTCTGGAGTTGGGTTTTTCAGATAGCCAGATTAGTAGGTTATCTGGAGCTAGTTTAGTCTTTGTATGTGGACGAGACTTGCTTGTCTTGGTGAATCGTGATGTTGGTTCGAGCTTCTGTTGGAGTTCTTCCTTGAAGACTATCTGGAGCTATTTGTTCCGTTGCTAATGTTATCTATTTTCTTTTCCGCTGCTATTCTATTGTATCTCTGATGTATATTGATATCTATTGTATCATCTGTTGTATCAGATATTGTATCAATGTTGTATATCAATGTATTATTCTTTTTCTTCCGCTATGTTGTTTACTTAACTGTGTTATAAGCTCCAGCGACTCGGATTTTGGACGATCAAATCTATGGCATTCGAGTACGATGTAAAGTATGGATGTCGATTTTCGAGCGCGAAAAATCCCTCTCGTTACAACAGTGGTAGTATTCGTTGTTGACTTTCGATGATAAAAAACATGGATCATTACAGTTATCATTTGAAGAATGAAATTTATCATTATTGGCCTCAAGTTACTCATTTGTCCATTGAAATTTCTTACATTCTTGAAAATAAAGTTATCATGATTGATACCAATTCCGACTTCAAGTATTATTCGTTTTCAGTTGTATAAGAAAAGCGCATTCTTTCCTTTTACTTTTAAGGTTAAGATTTCTCTACTAAAAAATAATGATGGTAGTCCTATTTCGATTTCATCTAATCTTCCTAGTTAGTCATCTTATAGTGGATCTTTGTGTTTCAATATTGTTTGTAATAAAAGTTATTTGAAGGATATGTTGAAGAGAGGTTAGAAATTATCAATTTTTGATTTTGTTGGCTTTTTTAGAGGAGCCGATGATTTTAGACAACTTTTAATGTCATACGAAATTCAAAAGGGATACGAAGTAGTATTTTTGAATAATTATTCTATGAGAATTACTACTTGCACTTCACTTAAGGATGGTTGTTTTTTAAAGTGCATAGTTCTTATAATTCTAGACAGCTTAATAGGTTTTCTGTTAGAAATTTGGTTAGTGATCATTCTTGTAGGGCCGGTCTTAGAATGTGAATAATCCACAACTTTCTAGTGCATCTGTTAAATCTTGATCATTGATGAGATTCATGATTGTCCTAGTTAAAAAATCAAAAGATATAATAGATGATTTTAGAAGAGAATATAATCTTCAATTGTCTTACTATTTTGGTTATTCCGGGAAACAACTTACTTTGATGGAATTACATGGTAATGATGTTATGTTTTACAATGATTTGAGTTGGTATTTAGAAGCATTAAAAATGTATAATCCAAGTAATTATTTCGATATGGATGTTAATCCTTGTAGTAATCAATTTAAGAGGGTGTTTATTAGTTTTAGATCTTGTTTACTTATTTCCAAGCATTGCTGAGCTATGTTATTTTCAGATGCTACTCATTTGAGGGGACATCCAGGTGTTATGATGGGTGCTATTATAAAAAATGGTAATAAAGTTATGTTTTTATTTTATTTTAATGTAGTTGTTTTCTTTCTTTTTTTTATAATTATACAAAAGATTTAGTTCTAGAATTTTATTGCATTTTAGTATTAGAATTTTGTAGAAAGTATCATAATTTGAGAATAGTTACATTGTGTGGTATCAGAATGTATCAGAATTTGATATGCGGATCTAAAAAAATGATACGTTTTAGTATCGTAGTTTTTGCATTGTGGTATATTAGATTATTGCATAGTATCAGTTTTTAGGTATCGGAATTTAAAATGTTATACCGTATAATATCGGAATTTAGTTATCCGCTTTTAGGTATCATTTTTAAGTTAACATTTGATTAAATTGCGTTTTAATATATTTATTGTAGTTATTTTTTTCTTTAAATACGGATACAGATTTTCTAGAAAATGTGGATAATTGGAAATGGTTTTTGAATCATTTAAAACAAATACTACAAAAAGATCGTGATTTGGTTTTTCAATTGGATTGCCATCAAGGTTTTATATCAAGTGTTCGCAAACTTTTTCCTACAGCCTTTCATAGTTACAGCTATCTTCATATGCAACGTAATCTTCTTTTAGCAGTAAAGACAAAGAATGCGAACTTTTCTACTGTTGAGTTTTTCAAAATGTATTCTAGAGCTTCTAATGTATATGAATTTAAAGAAGCACATTCTAAATTTTTTGTAATTGATGGTATTGCTGCTGTGAATTTTTTAAAGGATGCGTCTTACGATAAGTGGTTGATTTATTTTTATGAGCTGCTAAAAGCACCCAAAAAATGCTTACTAGTACCATTTCTAAAGAGCACTATATATAAGAAGTATTTTATATCATAAATATACAAATCAGGATACCACTTTAAAAGAAATCCCTATTTTCATTTCCCTCCGTTTTCCCGTTTTCTTCGAAAATGCGGCTGTTCACTATGCGGAAATCGGTGCTGGCGCAAGGGTGTTCAATGCCCTAGTCGAACAAGCATTTTTATTTGTTTATTTGCCCCTTAACTCAATCAAAAAATGCACATAACAAAATGTAAAAATGCACATAACAAAATGTAAATTTTCTATAAAATTTAACATCCATCACAAAATAATGATCATATAAGTCATTTTGATTACATTAATTACATGCCCAATAATCAAAATGTAAACATTATATCCTAACACATTAATACATATTAACGAAAACAACTTCTTCTTGCATTTTTTGAAGCAAACTCCTCTACTACATCTTTATAGGTAAGTTTGTCTAAATACTCATTTTTAATTGAAATCATTGCTAACCCACTTAGTCTCTCTTACGACATTGTAGTCCGAAGATATGTTTTAATCAATTTAAATTTTGAAAACTTCTTTCCGCCGAAGCCACGGTAACCAGAATAGTCAATAAAACTCGATAAGCAACCCAAACATTTTGAAATCCACTTACATCCCTACATAATCTCAAGAAATTGAGTTTATCAATTGATGCAGTTACTTTTGATGATAAAATTCCTTTTAGTTGTCGAAGTTCAAAGAATAACTCCTTACCACAAATATCTTTCTCTTTATTGTGCTTTAAAAAACCTTCTACATTCATGCACTTATCCTTCAATTCATCATTGTCAATATTTTAAATCTTAGATTTAACAAAAATCCAAAAGTTTTTTCATAAAGTTTAAATTGGTCAAATCGATCTCTAAGTGAAGTTAAAGCTTGATCTGTTAGGAAATCCAATATACGGTTTCGATGACAACAACTATACAATGGTAATCGAATATACATATATATTTATATATACAACTACTTGCTAAAATAAAATCACTAGAAAGACAAGAACAAGACTCAAAGGACACAACAAGAGACTACAAGTCGATAGGTACAAAGGTGCAAAAGAAAAGATGCACAAAACAGACATGCACTAGTATCAGACGTCTGGGCACACAAGCCAGACGTTTAGAAAAGTCCTTTGGAACAGCAAATAGGCTAAACCAGACATCTGGTAATAGCACTCAGACGCATGAAAATCTATTATGTCCAAAAAATATTTAGTATCAGACATCTGGAAAAAATACCAGACGTCTGAATTCAAACTCGGGCTTTAGAGAAGAACTGCAACTGCCACATGCGAATGGACATCTCCGCTTCTCTTCGCCGTAACTTTTCACCATCAACAGAAGCAACTTTAGAGTGTTTGTTAATGGATGCAACTACTCAAGATACCTATCTACAACTATATATAGGATCAAGAATCAAGAGAACAATATCACCTTACTCACTTACGCTTTCTAATTCTATACTCTATCATATATTCTTGACCTCTGCACTCTAATAATCTCTGCTTGTATTCACTCTTCCATATAATCAGTTCTTTATAGACAATATTCTTTAGATATATATTGGAAGCAATTGTGCTAATTAGTCAACATCCGTGTTATACTAGAACACACATTTGATAAGAACAACCTATTGTAACCAAGCCTATTCCTTCGGACGAAGTGAGGGTTTTTGACAGTCGAATTCCGAAGAGGAGCTTCGGGACTGGATGAAGGACGGGAGGTCTGAACCAGTATAAAATTATGTTATACTTATTCTATATTTACTTAGATTAAGATTACCTTAGTGGCATCATATATTTTGTCATATATACTTGCGCATACACTACATGATCCACCCTGTAGACTTTCAATTGGCATCGGAACAAGGTTTGATCAAAGTATAGTAACACGTATTTGAATCACTTTAATATGGAAAGTATTTTTCAAGAAGGACAATCCACAGCACGTCCCCCACTTTTTAATGGTTCTAATTATACATATTGGTCAACACGTATTAGAATTTTTATGGAAGCTAATGGATTAGAAATTTGGTCAGCCACTCAAAATAAATATGTAGCACCTGACACTGCTACGAACACATGGAATGATGCACGAAAAACCGTAGCTTCTAATAATGCCAAAACTATAAAAAAAAAATTTGTTCATTAGATAAGAATGAATTTTCACGTGTCAAGTTATGTAACACTGCATATGATATTTGGCGTACCTTACAAGTTACACATGAAGGCACAGACAAAGTTAAACAAACTAAAATTTTAATTTTACAGAATCAATTTTCATCACTTAAAATGAAACAAAATGAATCCGTAGTGGACGTGTACTCTAGATTCCAAACTATTCAACACAATTTAATGGCACTTGGAGTTAAATTCACAGATTTTGACTCAGTATATAGAATACTCGATTCTTTAACTCCATAGTGGGAAAGAAAAGTATTAGCTATCGAAGAAGCTAATGAACTCTCAACACTCTTAGTTGAATAATTGATAGGAAATTTAATGTCCTATAAAGCTAATATGCAGGCAAGAAAAGAATAAAATTCGGAAAAGAAAAACCATTTCCAGCAACAAATGAAGAAACTGACTTAGACGAAGAAGAAATCGTATTTATTGTCAAAAACTACAACAAATTCAAGAAGTTTAGGAAAATGACCAGATTTTAGAAAGAAGGAAAATCAAGCTCGACAAATCAAACGTCAATCAAATGCTATGAATGTGATCAATATGGACATATGAAGAAAGATTGTCCCAAGCTCAACAATGATAAAAGGAAGAACAAATTTGAAAAATTCAAAAAGAAGAAAGCTTTCAAAGTAACATAGGATGACCTGGATTCTTCATCATCAAACAGTGACAGCGATAGTGACAGAGAACAAGCTAATGTATGTGTTATGGCACAAACTGATGAGGTATGCCCCGAACTTAGCTATGATGAATTATTAGAACTTAGCGTGGAATTAGATGATAAATTTAGACAAATTAAAAAATTGAATAAAGAACACATAGCCAAAATAAATAGATTAGAACTTGAAATAGGAATGTTAAAAGATGAAAAAATTATTTTAGAGGTAGAACTAGAATTATCTCAAGAAAAAATAAAAGAAGCTTAGTTGAAAATGAGACTATACCTAATGATTTTTGAAAAGTTAAACTAGAAAAGGATAACTTGTTAAAAGAAAATATCAACTTCAAAAGTAATATAGAAACATTGAAATTGAAAATTTAGAATTAAAAGAAAACTTAGATAAAATTACAATTAATGTTTCAAAATTTAATAAAGGAAAACAAGATTTGGAAAATCTTATCAAAACTTCAAAATTGTCAGGTAATAGAAATGGAATAGGATTTAAAAATATTCCTAAACAAAAAGGGAATAATATTAAGAAATATAGTTTTATTTATCAAAAGACTAAAAGTCCATCTAAGTCTAATACGAATACCAAAAATATAAAAATTTGGATTCCTAAGACAAATAGTAATTTGATTAGACAAAAACATATTAATAATTTTCTAGAAAATGTAGTCTACGATAAAAATTATGTTCATAAAGGTACCAAACCTTCTTGGGTATGGCTATCTGCTCCTCCTAACATCTAGGACCCTAATAAAATAAATGGGCACCAATTAAATCATTTTTTATTTTGCAGGTATCCAAAATTAAAAATAAGGAGAAATGGATACTTGATAGTGGATGCTCCAAGCATATGACCGGAAACTCAAAAATGTTATCAAATATAACATACATTGATGGTGGAACGGTAACATTTGGAGATAACTCAAAAGGATATGTCATTGGCATCAGAGAAGTCATCGACTCTGGTATTTCTAACTCTCCTATTATTACAAATGTTTTGTTAGTAGAAAATTTAAAACACAATCTACTTAGCATTAATCAATTATGCGATAAAGGTTTTCAAATTAATTTCGAAAAAGATAGATGTAATATTTTCGACAGTAACAAACAACTTATCTTTGAGGGTTTTAGAAACAAAAATATTTATGTCCTAAATATGAACATAAATCGACATTCAAATTTATGCTTAACCGCCAAACATGATGATCCATGGTTGTGGCATAAATAATTATGTCATATTAATTTTAAATATATCAATAAATTAGCAAAATATTAGCTAGTTAGAGGTTTATCTAAAATAAATTATAAAGTAGAAAATTTATGTGATGATTGTCAAATTGAAAAACTAATGAAAAGCTCTTTTAAATCTAAGAATAATATTCCTACAAAATAACCATTAGAATTATTACATTAGAATACGTAAATACTGAGAATCAAATAGCAGATATTTTTCACAAAACCACTAAATGAACAAACGTTTGTTAAACTGCAATGCGATTTTGGAATATGTTATCTTAATGATCTTCTCAGCTATACCCACGCTAGCCAAGGCCACTGCGGTGTAATGCCATCAACTAGTGCGGAGAATAAGGCTGTTGAGGAGCGACCATCCGTGTAATTGCTTTGTGCGAGCACCGATATGCCAGATAAAATATAACATGCATTTCATCTCAAGAGGAAATCCGACATACCGACACAAACTCAAAGCTACTACACAGTGGCTATATATAATCTTCGGAAACAAATATAGAAATAAACATAACACAAATCAGACACAGACATCCATATCACAAAGGCGGAAATAGATATGAATATATAACACATAAAAGTGTTTATCAGAGTAGTGGTCAAACAAGATCCACAATATCACAAAAGAATAGCTACAAGTGCTAGACAAAAGAATAAGTATACATCAATGAGTCTATATCTCAAATGTATACAACCAAAAACTACTAATCTAAGTAGTTAGCCAAAAGTCAGGGTGATAATCCCAGATGTGAAGTCAAGAAGAAGCACCTGCAACATCTCGGTCTGACCCAAGTATTATCAAATAAGAAAATAATACACAGATCAGTCTAGCTATAATTATCAGATGAAATGATATAGAATAAGAGATATGCCAAAAACGTATGATTACCATAAAACCATACTGTGATAAGTATGCAATTGAAAATCAACTAGGGATTAATTAGTATCACAAGAATCTTCTCAAAGATCAAAAGGAATGTCATACTCTTTATTTTTATTCACCAAACCATAAATATTGACAATAATATCAACGCCAATCACAAAAGATAATGACACACAAATTCACCAATGCACAAATATTGATAAAACATATCAATGTAAATCACGAAAATTGGTGAAACACAAATTCTAGAAATCATCAATGGAAATCCAGAAATCACAAAAAGGGGGAGGCCTATCACAAAACGGGAGCATGAAAACTCACCAACACGTGTATCACAAAATGGAACGCTATTCCATGGTTGCTAACCATTAATTTTGAGCCGAAGCTCCACAAAACGGCCCGAAGACCATGGGTCGCTACCCCACCAAATTGAGCCGAAGCTCCACAGAAACGGGGTTTAGTCTCCCTCGTAGACAAAGAGACATCACACATTTGCTAGTCTAAATCACAAAAATGATCATCAACGATCATCAAGAAGTGTCAATTACAGTAAGCTAGTAAATATATAAGCTTAGCTTCATGTCCCATAACCACTAGCTTAACTTAAATATTTACGAACTAATTGTAAGTTTCCACTAGAAAATTGTCACAAGAGATTCAATCGAACAAGTCCAAGAATTAAACGGCGAAGTAAACGCAAGCGTTTCATACCACTTGTTTTACTAAGCCATTTAATTAGATTTCTCGTACGAGTAAGGTAAAGGTTTGTATATCCTAGTAGATTGGAAAACGGTTTAAGAAACGAGCTTTGTAATAAAATAGTGTTGAAATCGTTTTAAATGGAAGAGTTTTAATATTTACTACTAGTATAGAAAACCTTTATATTTTTAAAGTGACAAATCACAAAAATGATTGTAGAAACAATAAGTCACAAAAATTCACATTCGAAGACGTGAATAAATCCAAAGAATTCGATTTCAAATCCATCAAAGTGGAAATACCCTTGCGACTTAACAGCCACGACTTACGACTTAACATAAGTCAACACAAAAAATCAGCGGCTCAACACATGCAACCCCACGGCATACGACACAAGGGATCGGCGACTTAAGAAATAGCATGCGGCTTAAAGAAGGTGTGACTTAAAGGGTGGCGTGACCTAACTGTAAGCGACCTAAGGAAAGGCGCGACCCATAGCATGTGCGACTTAACAGTGCATGTAACAACCCGCATATTTAACGATTTTATATTTAAATGTTTTATTTAAATATAGCGTCGTTAGTAAGATTTTTAGGTCCGAAATGTTACTTTTTGCAAATGGCCGAATTGGAACTCGAAACCATTTCCATTGGTTCCAAAATGGCATTTGCGATCTTTTTGAGTATAAGCTTCGATATGTTTGGAGTTTGTGAAATTTTGACTCGTTTTCTATTGGGTTTTGGATTTGGGTTCAGCCCACTAGCTAACTAAACCCCTAACTCAGCCCTCTCTTCATCCATTAAACCTCATTTCGTTTCTTAAGCTTAAGAAAAACTGAAAATGGTGGAAGGGAAGAGGAAATAGAAATTGCAAGCCCTAGTTTCTTCTTGTAAACTTGATTTCTTGCTCCAAAATCATAGAGAAGCCATTGGTAAGCTCCTCTTCATCTTCTCTATCTCCTTCTCTCTTCAATCTCAGAAATTTCCTAAACCTAACTTAGGAATATACTTGTTTTATTCTTAGATTGAAGCTAGTAGAGTTGAAGTGGAGATTTGTTGGTCTTCTCCTTGCAAATTGAACTCCTTCTTCTTTGTTTTTGAATTAGAAGGTGAGTTTTGAACTCACATCTACTTCTCTTGAATTCATTGATGTTGGGTATGAATTCCTAACACTTGTTCATATGCACTTGCCTTTGGTTTGAATTGAATTGGTGAACATTTCACTTTTTGGTGTTTGGAGTCAAATCCTTGGAAATCATAACTTTGATGTTTGATCATGGTTTTTGGTAGTGAATCGGAGGCAATGGTGTTGGGTTATCGATTGGTAAAAATCCCCTTAAGTCCATTGCTCGACATGTTGCAAATGGGGTGAGTTTGCTCCTCCATTTGCTAGGCTGGAAAACATTTCCAGCTACAGCCAGTCGACTGACCCCCTGTAGTCAGTCGACTGACTGCGGAGTTTAAAAAACTCTCGGGTTATGGTTCAGTCGATTGACTGCAGTAGGCCATTCGACTGACCTGCTTCATTTTGTCCAGTGTGCCCATTTGTTCGTGATTTTCATTTTTATCGATTTGAATTGATTCCAATTAGTTGTTTATGCATATTTGACCTTGTTGATTCCTTTTTGACTTCATCCACGGGTTTTATAAAATAATCTTCAAATTGCATTAAAAGCTCGTTTCTCTAATTTGTAAATTCTATTTAAAACGCACACACACACAATTTCGCACTTCGAGCGGAGTGGAAAGGAGATTAAAGGGTTAGGTAAAACACAGACCATGAATCTGTGCGTTTATCTTTTCGATTAATCCCTGACCTATTCAATTGATTGTTTTAACCTTCGGGTTTGGTTTACCGATGATATGAGGTGAACTTTGTACTGCTTTGAGTGTGAAATTAACTAACGGATAGTAAACCGTTTAGTGCGAACGAGTGGTTATGGGACTCACGTTACCACTTTTCGGATTCCTTTTTGAGAGTTATGACACATTCCGCCAGTTAGTGGTGTCCAGTACTGAGTCTCTGACCTTCACCACTACGGTTTGTTGCCTTCGGGTTTGTGCCTTTGGGTTTGTTGCCCTTTAGTATCGCTTCCGATGTTGGTCGTTATGAGCCGCATGGGTGATATTGGGTTGCCCTTTAGTATCGCTTCCGATGTTGGTCGTTATGAGCCGCATGGGTGATATTGGGTTTGGAGTCTTCGGGCTCATGGATCCTTGTTTGTACAATACTGAGCTTGAGCAAATTTTCTGATGTTTCATTCATATGTATATTCCCTAGGTATCGCCCTTCGGTGTTGGTCTTTTTGAGCCGCATGATGCGTAGCGTTTACCTTGTGGAACTTGTATACCTTATTGGTATTTGTTATTTGCCTTATGGCTTGTTTTGGGATATTCCTATCCTTTGTTTCTATGAGTTGCCGATGATATGAGGCTTGTTATGTTATCATATGATTCATCTTTTGTTAGATGATTGTGTTATCTCCTTCAGAGATATTTGTTATCCCTTGTAACCTTGCAGGTTTATTGTTGTTCAGTTTATCTAACTGATTTGTTTAGCTAGACTGACCCGTGTATTTTATACTCGGGTCAGACCGAGATGTTTCAGGTTAGGTGCTTTTGGACTTAGCCTATTTTGTTTCCGCATGGACTATTCAGCTTGTTCATTTTTGTTAAAGCTTTTTGTGTAGTCCTTTATTTGTAACTCTGATATATGTATTCTTTTGGTTCGTCTGTATATTGTGGTTTGCTATACCACTTGACATGTATTATTTTGTAAACTCTGTTGTGTATCGATATATGTGTATATGATGATCTACTGTTCTGTGATGTATATTACATTTGAGTTGTTATATTCTGTTCTAATAGATCCTTCAACCACCAATGGTTTTGTTTTAAGTATTCATTGGGTATGTCAATCTGCTTGATACGTTTATTGTCGATGTATTCAATAGATAGTTAGAGCAAGGCTATAGATGGTCGCTCCCAACCAGCCTTATTCTCCGTGTTAGTTGACGGCATTACTCTGTAGTGTCCTTGGTTAGCGTGGGTATAGAGGTGGGGCGTCACAGTGCAAGCAGGCCGAGCGACCTAAGGAGGTCAGCGACCTAATCATGGCGCGACCAAGCAGGCCGAACGACCTAAGTTGGAAGAGACTTAAGGGACGAAAACGACCTAAGTTGAAAAGCAGGCCGAGCGACTTAGGAAATGGTGCAACCTAACATGGCGCGACCTAACAGGAGATGTTACTCAAAACAGGCCGAGCGACCTAAGGCAACTGTGGCTTTTGGAAAACCTAAGCAATGCCGAGCGACCTATGGGTTGCGACCTAACTGCGAGGCGAGCGACCAAGTGGTGGAACGACCAAATGGCCAAGCGACTTAAGATGGGACGACCTAGGCATGGCGCGACCTAAGGCACAGAGACAAGCCGAGCGACTTAAGGAGACAAATGGCACGACCTAAGTTGTGAAGAATAGGCCGAGCGACTATAGGAGATTGCGACCTAAGGTAGGCCGACCTAACTGCAGGCCGAGAACCATATGTGCAGGCCGAACGACCTAAGCAACAAAAATGCCAAAAACTCTCTCAATTTGCAACCGATCTAGGACGGACGCTAGGGGATTACACCCATCTACTACCCGGTCCTATTGGCTCCTCAATGCATCACCAAAAACGTGTACGATTATCAAAGTTAGGATTTTTAAAGATTTGAACCCAAAACACTAAAAATTGGGATTTTCACCAATTCAATCCAAACCAAGAGCAAATGCATATGAAAAAGTGTTACGAATTCATACCCAACAATCAAAGATAGTTATAGACAATGATGTGAGATAAAAATCTCACCTTTACACAAAATTAATGAAGAAGAAGCTTGAAAGCAAAGGAAGAATCAATGGCTTCTCTTTGATTTTGGAGTTAGATGTTGGATTTGCAAATGAACTAGGGCTTGGAGTTTTAATTTCCCATTCCTTCCTCCATTTTTGATGAAGCTTGAGTGTTAGGAAATGAAAGTGAAGTTATGAAGGGAAGGGGGTTGAGCTAGAGTTAATAGTTTAGGCTAATGGGCTAAACCAAACCCAAAGCCCAAAGTGAAAAAGTGGCAAAATTCCACTAACTCCAAACTTACCAAAATTTATACTCAAAAAGATCGCAAACGGCATTTTGGACCCAATGGAAGTGGTTCCGAGTCCTAATTCGACCATTTGCAAAAAGTAACTTTTGGGACTAAAATCCGGCTAACGATAAAATATTAAAATAAAATATTTAAACATTCAATCCTAAAATATACGGGTTGTTACAGACTCCCCTCCTTAAAGAAATTGCGTCCTCGCAATATTTAAGAAGAAAATATAAGGTAACAACCATGAAAGCATATCAACACATAAGAAATTTGAAATAAGAAATTCACCTCAAAGAGCACGGGAAAGTAAGTCTAGATGTGTTCGCTCGATGAATTCTCTAGAATCACAAGAGCAATCCTTAGGATTTGAGTACCATTGAACCTTAACAAGCGGAACATCTTTATTTTGAAGGCGTTTGACCTCCAAAGCAATAATACGAATAGGATGTTGCCCATAAGTTAAATTAGGCGAAACTTCAATTTCTTCCACAACACTGGGCTCAAGAATAGAATCGGAATCTCGAAGGCATCTCCGCAATTGAGAAACGTGAAGCACGTCATGAATAGCAGAAAACTGAGCCGGTAATAAAAGGCGATAAGCCGCGGAACCAATACGTTCGGTGATGGGAAATGGACCAATATATCGAGGCGCTAATTTTCCTGATCCACTGAAACGTACAACACCCTTCATAGGTGAAACACGAATAAACACGAGATCTCCCATAGAAAATTCTAATTTCCTTCTCCGGTTAACGACATAGGATTTTTGTCTCCTCTGGGCTTCTTTCATCCTATGACGAATAAGGTCAATCTTCTCTGTGGAATCAAGAATAAAATCTGGACCTAAAACCAGCTTCTCACCAGCCTAAAGCCAACAAGAAGGAGATCGGTATGGCCTTCCATAGAGTGCCTCAAAAGGTGCCATACCAATACTAGATTGGAAGCTATTATTATAGGAAAACTCAACAAGAGAAATATGATCTTCCTAACTTCCACCAAAATCAAGGACACATGCACGAAGAAGATTTTCAAGTGTTTGATTCACACGCTCAGTTTGTCCATCGGACTGGGGATGATAAGCGATGCTAAAATTAAGCTTCGTTCCCAAAGCTTTTTGAAGACTCTTCCAAAATCCACTAGTAAACAATGGATCACGATCACTAACAATAGAAGAAGGAACTCCATGCAATTTTACAATTTCTTTAATAAAGAGTTTAGCCAAGAGAGGGACGGTTCGACTGGACCGAACGGGAATAAAATGGGTGAATTTAGTAAGTCTATCGACTATCACCCATAAGCTATCATGACCCGAACGAGAACGGGGAAGGCCGTCAATAAAATCCATGGAAATTTGGTCCCACTTCCAAATCGAAATTTCTAAAGGTTGCAATAACCCACCGGGCCTTTGATGTTCGGCCTTAATGAGTTGGAAAGTCATGCAACACTTAACAAAGTTAGCAATATTAGATTTCATTCCCTTCCAATAATAAAGTCGCTTCATGTCCGTGTACATTTTACTACTACCGGGATGAATGGTAAATTTAGAACGATGAGAATCTTCTAAAATGTCTTTACGAAGATTACTAATATTTGGCACGATAAGTCTTCCAAATTTTTGAATACCGCCATGAGAATCAATATCAAAGTCTTTCAAACCTTCAATGTCAATTTTATCCCTAAAATTTTGGCCAAGGAGAGCCAATTCGGGATCTATCTTTTGAGCTTCAAGAATGCGGTCAAAAAGAGAAGGATGAGCCTCAAGACTACATAAAACAAAAGATGAACATAAATCGGAAACACGATCTCGAATCTCACAAGTGGATAGAATTCCGAGATCATTCCATTCGGATATCATCATAGAAACAACTGCTTGTTGCTTACGACTAAGTGCATCGGCAACACGATTTCCCTTTCCGGGAGTATAAAGATATCAAGATCATAAGCTGCAAGGAACTCGATCCAACGTTGTTGACGCAGATTAAGTTCCTTTTGGAAAAATAGATACTTCAAAGATTTATGATCGGTATAGAGAACATATTTTTCTCCCAAAAGATAATGACGCCAAATACGAAGGGCGAAAACAATAGCTGCGAGCTCTAAATCATGAGTGGCATATCTAGTCTCGGCCGGCTTTAATTGCCTAGAAGCTAAGCAATAATACGTTCTCTTTGCACAAGAACGCTACCCAAACCAACGCGACTAGCATCGGTATAAACAATAAAATCTTGATTTCCCTCGGGAATCACAAGAATAGGAGCATCGGAAAGAGTTCTTTTAATTTCTGAAAAGAAGCTTCACATTTGTCGGACCAAATGTATTTAACACCTTTCTTTGTCAAGCTAGTAAGAGGCACGGAAATTTTTAAAAGCCTTTTATAAAACGACGGTAATAACCCGCCAATCCAAGGAAGCTACAGATTTCTGTCACACTCTCCGGTCTCTTCTAATTTGAATCGCTTCAATCTTTGAAGGATCCACGGAAATTCCGGATTCGGAAATAATATGACCGAGAAACTTCACACGAGATTTCCAAAAGTGACGTTTAGAAAATTTTTCTTTTAATTGATTGCTCCTAAGAGTTTCCAACACAATTTGAAGATGTTTTTCATGCTCCTCCTCGGTTTTAGAATACACAAGAATATCATCAACAAAGATGAGAACAAACCGATCGAGGAAGTCTTTGAAAACTCTATTCATAAGGTCAACGAAATAAGCCGGAGCATTCGTTAAACCAAATGGCATAACAAGCCATTCATAAGATCCATAACGAGTACGGAACGATGTCAAAGGAATACTATCCTCTACAATACGAAGCTGATGAAAACCAGTAGCTAAATCTAATTGTGAAAAGACTCTAACACCACTAAGTTGATCGAATAGATCATCAATCCGAGGTAAAGGATATTTATTCTTGATAGTAAGATCATTAAGCTTGCGGTAGTCAACGCAAAGTCTAAGTGTACCATCGGATTTCTTCACAAAAATAGCCGAAACTCCCCAAAGCGAGGAACTAAAGCGAATAAATTGCTTCGTCTCCAATTCGGATAATTGTTTGCGCATTTCCTCATTTTCTTTATTGGACATGCGATAAGGAGGACGAGTGACAGGTTGAGCTCCAGGGATGAGATTAATTTTGAACTCAATTGCTCGCTTAGGTGGTAATCCTAAATCGGGCTCAAATATGTCGAAAAATTCACGAACAACTTGAATAAGAGAAATAATATCTTCATCATCATCATTATCGTCATCATAAGGATTTAAAGAATATAAAGATGCAACCAAGCTGGAATCCGAATCTTTAAGATCAATAGAAATCTGCTTAACAGATTGAGGATGTCGAAGATGAATAGTCTGCTCAGGACATAGGATTTGGGCTTTATAGTGGTTAAGCCAATCCATTCCCAAAATCATTCCAAAGCCTAAGTAGCGCATAACATGCAAATCGGCTCGGAAAGAAAAATCACACAAAATAATCTCGACATTTTTACACAATAAATTGATTGTTGCGGATCCACCAACAAGATTTGCAATTCTCAAAGAAGTCATTAAACACAAAACATCCAAAGAAAAAGTATCAACAGGTTCTTTTGAAATAAAAGAGTGGGACACACCCGTGTCAAAAAGAACTCGAATAGGGTGATCACGAAATAAAATAATGCCATCAAGGATAGAATGAGAAATACCTTTACCACGAGATGTGCTGCCAGGGGCTTGAGCAACATTAAGCTTTCCCTCCTTCTTGCCTTGAAGTTTGGGACAAGAAGATAAATAATGATTCGGGCTTTTGCAATAGCGAAAAGCACGAGGCTTTGAACACTTGTTCGCATAATGGTCCCTAAAACCACCATTGTAGCATTGCCCACTACCAGAGGTAGAAGTCTTTGCCACCAATGTTGCTTGCTTCCCTTTCTTGTTGGGATAAGGACCTTTGAACTTACTAGGCCTTTTCTTGTTGTTGAAGTTTGGTTTGGCACCCAAACTTCAACGTCACTTTCTTTATCTGCCTCTTCAAGTCGAAGAGCGATATCAACGAGTTGATCAAAGAAACTTCTAACTTTAGAAGTAATGGCTTCTTGAGATTTTTATTCAAGCCATAGACAAATCTTTGGTTTTTCTTCAATGGGGTGTTTATGTATTCGACCCCATATTTAGAAAGTGGCTCGAATGATGCGACATAGTCTGTCACGGAAGATTCACCTTGAACAAGGTCTATGAAACGACGAGCCAAAGTCACACTCTCAGCTTCTGGCACAAATTTTAATTCGAAGCGTTCCCGGAATTTCTCCAAAGTAAGATCCACTTCATTTATTTCAGAAATCAGAAGCTCATACCAATCTAATGCTCTTTCTTGGAGCATACTAGAGGCCACCTGAACATGGTGAAGATCAATAAGATTCATGCGAGAAAAGATTCGATCGCACGTTCTCAGCCAAGCCTAGACTTCAATAATAGTTTCAGATCCTTTGAATGGCTTCCCACCCAAATTGGTATAATCGCTGCACAAACGTGCAAATCCAGACTTAGGGTGAGTAGACTCCGGATTAGATCCGGCTGCTTGAGCATTCCTTACTAGATCAAGAAGCTGCTGGGCAGACATAAATACTCCATCTTGGGAAGTAGCACTAGGGCGCTGGGACGGCCAGGTCTAACCATTTCTCTTCCTTTTTAAAGAAAGAAAGAAGAAGGATAAGGTTATTCACCAAATGAATATCAAGAAATCTTGATAGATAAACAAGGAATCATAAAGAAAATAGGATGAATCGGTACGAAGACTCGAATTAAATCCTAAAGCACGACTCCTAAGATGGACTTAGGACAACGATCCTTGCTAGATTATTCTACATTGTTCCAAAGTTTGGCTCTGATACCAAGCTGTGGCGCCCCACCTCTATACCCACACTAGCCAAGGACACTACGGTGTAATGCCATCAACTAGCGCGGAGAATAAGGCTGTTGAGGAGCGACCATCCATGTAATTGCTTTGTGCGAGCACCGATATGCCAGATAAAATATAACATGCATTTCATCTCAAGAGGAAATCCGACATACCGACACAAACTCAAAGCTACTACACAGTGGCTATATATAATCTTCGAAAACAAATATAGAACTAAACATAACGCAAATCAGACACAGACATCCATATCACAAAGGCGGAAATAGATATGAATATATAACACATAAAAGTGTTTATCAGAGTACTGGTCAAACAAGATCCACAATATCACAAAAGAATAGCTACAAGTGCTAGACAAAAGAATAAGTACACATCAATGATTCTATATCTCAAATGTATACAACCAAAACTACTAATCTAAGTAGTTAGCCAAAAGTCAGGGTGATAATCCCAGATGTGAAGCCAAGCAGAAGCACCTGTAACATCTCGGTCTGACCCGAGTATTATTTAATAAGAAAATAATAAACGGATCAGTCTAGCTATAAATATCAGATGAAATGATATAAAATAAGAGATATGACAAAAACGTATGATAACCATAAAACCATACTGTGATAAGTATGCAATTGAAAATCAACTAGGGATTAATCAATATCACAAGAATCTTCTCAAAGATCAAAAGGAATGTCATACTCTTTATTTTTATTCACTAAACCATAAATATTGACAATAATATCAATACCAATCACGAAATTTAATGACACACAAAATCACCAATGCACAAATATTGATAAAACATATCAATGTAAATCACGAAAATTGGTGAAACACAAATTTTGGAAATCATCAATGGAAATCCAGAAATCACAAAAAGGGGGAGGCCTATCACAAAACGGGAGCATG
This sequence comes from Allium cepa, assembly GCA_030765085.1. NCBI lineage: Eukaryota > Viridiplantae > Streptophyta > Magnoliopsida > Asparagales > Amaryllidaceae > Allium > Allium cepa. Next base: position 441,910,524 of record CM060929.1, read on the forward strand.
AAAACTCACCAACACGTGTATCACAAAATGGAACGCTATTCCATGGTTGCTAACCATTAATTTTGAGCCGAAGCTCCACAAAACGGAACGAAGACCATAGGTCACTACCCCACCAAATTGAGCCGAAGCTCCACAGAAACGGGGTTTAGTCTCCCTCGTAGACAAAGAGACATCGCACATTTGCTAGTCTAAATCACAAAAATGATCAACAACGTTCATCAAGAAGTGTCAATTACAGTAAGCTAGTAAATATATAAGCTTAGCTTCATGTCCCATAACCACTAGCTTAACTTAAATATTTACGAACAAATTGTAAGTTTCCACTAGAAAATTGTCACAAGAGATTCAATCGAACAAGTCCAAGAATTAACAGGCGAAGTAAACACAAGCGTTTCGTGCCACTTGTTTTACTAAGCCGTTTAATTAGATTTCTCGTACGAGTGAGGTAAAGGTTTGTATATCCTAGTAGATTGGAAAACGGTTTAAGAAACGAGCTTTGTAATAAAATAGCGTTGAAATCGTTTTAAGTGGAAGAGTTTTGATATTTACTACTAGTATAGAAAACCTTTATATTTTTAAAGTGACAAATCACAAAAATGATTGTAGAAATAATAAGTCACAAAAATTCACATTCGAAGACGTGAATAAATCCAAAGAATTCGATTTCAAACCCATCAAAGTGGAAATACCCTTGCGACTTAACAGCCACGACTTACGACTTAACATAAGTCAACACAAGAAATCAGCGGCTCAACACATGCGACCCCACGGCATACGACACAAGGGATCGGCGACTTAAGAAATAGCATGCGGCTTAAAGCAGGTGTGACTTAAAGGGTTGCGTGACCTAACTGCAAGCGACCTAAGGAAAGGCGCGACCCATAGCATGTGCGACTTAACAGTGCAAGCAGGCCGAGCGACCTAAGGAGGTCAGCGACCTAATCATGGCGCGACCAAGCAGGCCGAACGACCAAAATTGGAAGCGACTTAAGGGCCGAAAACGACCTAAGTTGAAAAGCAGGCCGAGCGACTTAGGAAATGGTGCGACCTAACATGGCGCGACCTAACAGAAGATGTTACTCAAAACAGGCCGAGCGACCTATGGAAACTGTGGCTTTTGGAAAACCTAAGCAATGTCGAGTGACCTATGGGTTGCGACCTAACTGCGAGGCGAGCGATCAAGTGGTGGAACGACCAAATGGCCAAGCGACTTAAATGGGATGACCTAGGCATGGCACGACCTAAGGCACAGGGACAAGCCGAGCGACTTAAGGAGACAAATGGTGCGACCTAAGTTGTAAAGAATAGGCCGAGCGACTTAAGGAGGTTGCGACCTAAGGCAGGCCGACCTAACTGCAGGCCGAGAACCATATGTGCAGGCCGAACGACCTAAGCAACAAAAATGCCAAAAACTCTCTCAATTTGCATCCGATCGAGCACAGACGCTAGGGGACTACACCCATCTACTACCCGGTCCTATTGGCTCCTCGATGCATCACCAAAAACGTGTTCGATCATCAAAGTTAAGATTTTTAAAGATTTGAACCCAAAACACTAAAAATTGGGATTTTCACCAATTCAATCCAAACCAAGATCAAATGCATATGAAAAAGTGTTAGGAATTCATACCCAACAATCAAAGATAGTTATAAACAAAGATGTGAGATAAAAATCTCACCTTTACATAAAATCAATGAAGAAGAAGCTTGAAAGTAAAGGAAGAATCAATGGCTTCTCTTTGAATTTGGAGTTAGATGTTGGATTTGCAAATGAACTAGGGCTTGGAGTTTTAATTTCCCATTCCTTCCGCCATTTTTGATGAAGCTTGAGTGTTAGGAAATGAAAGTGAAGTTATGAAGGGAAGGGGGTTGAGCTAGAGTTAATAGTTTAGGCTAATGGGCTAAACCAAACCCAAAGCCCAAAGTGAAAAAGTGGCGAAATTCCACTAACTCCAAACATATCAAAGTTTATACTCAAAAAGATCGCAAATAGCGTTTTGGACCCAATGGAAGTGGTTCCGAGTCCTAATTCGACCGTATGCAAAAAGTAACTTTTTGGACTAAAATCCGGCTAACGATAAAATATTAAAATAAAATATTTAAACATTCAATCGTAAAATATGCGGGTTGTTACATTGGTATCCTTCACCTAGGAAATTCTTTAGTTCTCCGAGAATCAACGAACGTGGAAATATTTGGTCTCCACTCAAGCCATGGAAGGATAGCACCCCTTAAGATCGCAGTGCTCCATCTTCATCTCATTAAATTTGTTTATTATTTTTCATATACGTATATTTGTATTTGTTTTTCAAAAATAATAATATCATGTTTCCATGAAAATAATCCCTCAAAAATCGTGCATCACCATGCAATATAAGATTATTTTTAGACATATTACAGACTTCAAGCGTCTATACTATGCCCTCGTACGTCTGACATTTTCTGACACACCATTTTTTCTACTATGCATGTATCAAACATTGATATAAACTTCCAGACATCTGAAAATTATCTCTGCCTAATAAAATTTACAAAACAAACTATTTCAGACGTCTGAAATAATGGCTAGACGTCTGAACAGAGTTTCTGCTTCATAAAAAAAAGACAACAGCCTTTTCAAATGTCTAAAAATTGTCTTCAAACGTCTGAACAAAGTCTCTGCCTTCTCAACATAACAACAAGGCCAATTTCAGACATCTGATTCTACATCCCGATGTCTGACAAAACTCTCTACCTTCCAAAATTTACAACTCGATCAATTCCAAATGTCTACCACCAACAACCAGACGTCTGAACATATTTACTGTCTTTATACTAGGTTAAATCAGACGTCCGATTCACCTTTCAGAAGTCTAAAATTCAATCGACACTCTTAAGTCACCTTATAACGACTATATTTTCAACCTTTCTCACTTTCATTTCGTTTCTATTTCAAATGCATTACCCTAATTCTCCAGATCGCTTTCTTCTCCAAATCGCTCGAATCTCATGACACCCAAAACGAAAAACCCTAAAATCACTAAATGCAAGCAAGACAAAACTACTTCATCCAACCCATGAGTATGTTCTGATGATCAAATTGAGCGGTGGATTAATTGCATACCATATTCAATCAGAAGATACAAAGACATTCAAAAGAAGAAGCTTTATACAGGTCCTTTTTATAATTTACTTAAGTTCCCAATGTATGATTTGGATGAAATGTGTGAAAATGCTGGGTTAGAAACATTGTGTAACAACCCGGTATTTCGTACCGATTATTTATCGTCTTTGGACGGTTTCTTTTCCTAGCAAATTACTGGTTGGAATTTTTGCTTAACCAGTTGAAACTCTTTTGAAAAATCTGTTAAAGGCTGACGGGCTTTAAAATAAATTCTCGGCCAACATTTTCAAATGTTTGAAGCCGTGAAAAGTTTGCAAAGCTAATGTACACGTCCCCATTATCTCAATGCCGACCCATTCTTCAAGAAACTCGACCCGCCCCTTTACCATTTTTCTTTTATTTCGTTCGTAACCCTAAAACCCTCAAAAGAAAATAAATGGCGGCATCTCGTCTTCGTTCGTCTGAAGCTAGGGCGCGTTTAAAATTTACGATGCTGGCTTCTTCAATTCGACGTGCTCGTGCTCGATTGGGCTTCGGTTGATAGCTTTAATTCGTCGACAAGGTGAGTGATCCCCTTCACTCACATCTAATTCCTATCTCGTGTTTATTAGTGTTCGAATTCGATGATTTTCGTTCGTATTTGATTGTTGAATCTGTCACTTGATTATTTCGGCCTCTGGACTTTGTTGAACTTCGATTTCTTGACTAAAACTACCCGTGGTACCTAGCTCGATTTGCTTCAATGTGTTATGTATCCTGCTGCATACATGTTTGATTGCTACTGAGTTATATTTTTGATGCAGTCTCCCTACACTTGGTTTTACTTTGAGCTACAGTTTGTAATCTCCTCTGTTTTGATTTCTTTTTTTGCACTGCACCAATTATGTCGACTTGAACATCTCGTTGATATGTGCATTAACCCTGAGTATTATTCATGTATATTGGATTTCTGTGCATTGCTGAGTTCGACCCCTTTTTAATGTTGCATTTGTTCGAATATGCATTTGCACTTTTGCAGTTTCTTTTACCAAACCCTATGATACATGTGTGTTCATCCATGTAAATGCAATTCTTCGTCATGTTATGTTGTCTGCCGTCTTCATGTACATGTATACACTTGTTGTATATTTGAGCATTTGGGATGCATCGAGCTCGTGGGGTCTTCATTTATGTGCAGTTGCATTTATATTACCTCTGACATTTTTGACATACAGACTTCATTTCGTTGTGTGTTGCGGAGCCATGTTTTTGGTGCTCCTACCTTCATTTTTGATGACCTCATGTACTTCCTACATCTGCACACACCTGTGCCTTTTTTCTGCATACATCTGCACATCATTCCATGTTTGCATTGTTGCATTGCCTTACTGAACTTGATTCAGTAGTATGCTTCATTTTGCATCACTGTATGTAACTCTCTGAAGTGCCTGCATTGTCATGATGTATACTCTCTGTATAAATACTTGAGGCTTGTTCCATGCATCACTGCAGTTCCATATCTCTGTGGCATTGCTTTATATATATATTCATTCGTGTATGTATATATACGATTGATTATTACCCGGTTTCATTTGATATAGATATGTATGTGTTTACACATATATGTATATATGTATGTTCGAATTTGTAGTGCCAGCACTTGAATTTCTTGGGCTTGGTGTCATATTTTCCACTGTCCATGTCATATTGGACTGACATGTATTTTATTGGGTTTTTGTGTTAGGGACAGTGTTGTTCGCTGCTTTGGGTTACCTGAGCATTTTTTTGACTGTCTTCTTCTGTGGTGTGCTGTCGTGCCATATTGTTGGTGCCCTCACTTACATACAGCTGTGTTCATGCAGTTTGAACCCCTGCCTTTATGCACAGGGTCATTAGAGTCTTCGTGCTTTATGTATTGTGTCATTCATGTTGTTTTTGAGTCGAACTGGTACCATGCTTTTGCTGGTTCACCTTGTAGTCTCCTGTTGTAAGTTCCTATTGCATTGAAATTCATGCCTACACTCTTTCATCTGATAGTTACTTGCCCCAGTGTCAATCCATATCAATTCTTTGACATTGAAGTTTGGTCGTGGCGTAGATGCTATGCTTTGTGCATTCACTGGGTTCAATTGGGTTGGGTATTTAGGTGGACTGTGTTGCATTTGCAGTGTCTTGACATTCATGTCCGCGCTCCTTCATTTGATAGTTACTTGTGAGTTGCATCTACATATTTTCATTTGTTCACGTCTATGTTGTGGCAAGGCAGTGCATGCAAGTGTGAACTGCAGCCACACGGTATTCATTAGGTACATCGTCACTGTTGTGGCAAGGCAGTGCACGCAAGCGTGAACTGCAGCCACACGGTACTGCTTTTATTGTTATTTCTTTTGCTTTTGATTTATGGATCTATTTCGTATTCCATATGTTGTAGTGGCGAGGCAGTATACGCATGCGTATACTGCAGCCCTACTCGTGTTGACCTTTTAATTAATGTTCCAATTGATTTGAATTGGTTCGCGTTATATTTACCGTTATCCGATTTCTTATTTAAGAATCCGATAGGTAAATTTATTTTTGTGACTGTCGTCTATTCATTATTTAATTATTATTGCTTCTGTGCACTAATAACTGAGTTTGAATTAGACTGACCCGGGTATTATTTTCTTTTGAATGTAATACTCGGGTCAGACCGAGTATTTTCAGGAAGTAGATATTCTACTTGGGATGCTGCTTGAGCTATGAAGTCCTTTCACATCTTTTGGAGTTGTCGGCGTCATTTGTAGTAGTCTGTGTAATTGTATTGGAAGATATGTATTCATGTATATTATATACGTTAATGTACTTGTATATGTAACTTCCTGAGTCGACTGTTGTAGTTGTATCACATGTACCGTGTCAAATGTATTGTAACTGACATCAGTTATTATATATATATATGAGACTTTCTGTTTCATCTGTGTTCCGCATTTATATTATATGTGTTATTATTTTATATTTTTGTCCTAGACTATTATAGCCACTGTGTAGTAGCTTTGAGTTAGCATCGGCATGTCGGATTTCCTCCTGAAATGAAATGAACGTTTTTACTATCTGGCATATCGGTGCTCACACAAAGCAATTACACGGATGGTCGCTCCTCAACAGCCTTATTCTCCGTGCTAGTTGACAGCACTACACCGTAGTGTTCTTAGCTAGCGTGGGTATAGAGGTGGGGCATCACAGCTTGGTATCATAGCCTGGGGTTTAGGACGAATATAAAACATAACTTAGATGGAACATGTGTTACATCTATTTGTCGATGTTTTATCTCACATCTTTATCTAAGATCATCTTTGATTGTTAGGAATGAATTCCTAACGCTTATTCATGAGCATTACTGCTATTCTCTGCCGCACTTGCTCATTTGAGTTTGCACTGCTAAGTGTCATTGTGTATATGCTCTACCAAGTTGCATATTGCTGCAACTCGTACATACTTCGATTTGAGCTCGCATTGTTTATTCGAACTGCTGTATATATGCATTCTTATCTCTGATTCGTGTACTTAATGCAGTCTCCATACAATTGGGTTTTGGGTATCAATCTTTGAGACAAATTGCATTTCAATTGTCGACTATGTCTGCTTATCCATGGTTTGTTGGCTTTCATGTGCCTCTCTCTGATAGTTTTAAAATTTCTTTGGTATAAAAGAAATTGTCTTTGACTTTGCCTTGTCGATATCGACATTGACTTGACTTTTACTTTTGTTAAAGTCATTCATGCATTTATGCTCGTTTTTCTTTGTCTTTCCAATTGTTGATCGATTCTTGTTAATTCCCCGATTTGTTGCTATCATTTATTAGCAACTTTGATAACATTTTCTTCGGGATTTTCGTGAACATACCTTTTGATGGGTACAGTATCGACAATTGGAATTGATATTTCAATTACTTGAATTGTTTTATGTGTTCAATTCAATATTCTGAAATTGATGTTTTTATTTGGTTTCCAAATTATAATCGATTTCATTCGATTCTATTCACGTCTTCGTATGTGAATTCTTGTGATTGATTGTCTCTACAATCATTTTTCTGATTTGTCACTTTAAAAATATAAAGGTTTTAATACTAGTAGTAAATATTAAAACTCTTGAAATAATTTAATTATAAAGCTCGTTTTCTTAAACTGTTTTCCAATCTACTAGTATCGAAATCTAATTAAACGGCTTAGTAAAACAAGTGGTATGAAACGCTTGCGTTTACTTCGTCGGTTAATTTTTGGACTTGTTCGATTGAACCTCTAGTGACAATTTTATTAGTGAAGATTTACAGTTTGTTCGTAAATATTCAAGTTAAGCAAATGGTTATGGGACATGAAGCTAAACTTTTATATTCACTAGCTTAGTGTAATCGACACTTCTCGTTGATCTTGACGATCATTTATATGATTTAGACTAGCAATTGTGCGATGTCTCTTTCTTTGTGAAGTTAGGCTAGACACCTTTTGTGTGATTCCATTCACACATACCTTTTTTGCTTTTTGGTTAGCCTAGACACCATCTGTGTGATTCCACTCACTCATGTCTTTTTGTTTGCAAGGATAGACTAGACACCATTTGTGTGATTCCATTCACACATACCTTTTTGCTTTTTGGTTAGTCTATACCTCATCTGTGTGATTCCACTCACACATGCTTTTTGTTTGCGAGTGTTAGGTCGCTAGACCTTAACACACATAGTTAGGTCATGTGACCATTTATTTGATAGGTCGCTTGGCCTATTTGCCTTAACTCGATAGGTCGTAGGTCGTTCGACCTATGTAACTTTTAGCCGTTCCATTCTATGTTTACTCGGCCACGTTTGGTCGTTGGGGAACTTTCACTTTGATGCTTTTAAGCTGATTTTCCTTGAGTTTATTTCACATCTCCGTATGTGATCTTTGTGACTGATTGTTTTCATCATCGATTCTGTGATTTGTCACTTTAAAATATAAAGGTTTCAATACTAGTAGTAAATATCAAAACTCTTTCAATAAAATGATTTCAACCCTACTTTTAATAACAAAACTCTTTTCTTATACCGTTTTCTAATCTATCAGTATATGCAAACCTTTACTTCACTCGGATGAGAAATCTAATCAAACAACTTGGTAAAACAAGTGGTATGAAACGCTTGCGTTTGCTTCGTCGGTTAATTCTTGGACTTGTTCGATTGAACCTCTTGTGACAGTTTTATTAGTGAAGATTTATAGTTTGTTCGTAAATATTTAAGTTAAGCAAGTGGTTATGGGACATGAAGCTAAACTTTTATATTTACTAGCTTAGTGTAATTGACACTCCTCGTTGATCATGACGATCATTCTTATGATTTAGACTAGCAATTGTGCTATGTCTTTTTATTTGCGAGGTTAGACTAGACACCACTTGTGTGATTCCACTCATGCATACCTTTTTGCTTTTTGGTTAGTCTTGATCTCAATCTGTGTGATTCCATTCGCACATGCTTAGTGTAATTGACACTCCTCGTTGATCATGATGATCATTCTGATGGTCAGACTAGACACCACTTGTGTGATTCCATTCACACATACCTTTCTGCTTTTTGGTTAGTCTTGACCTCAATCTGTGTGATTCCATTCACACATGTAGGGTAGCTCCCCTTGGTCTTCGGACCGTCATGTGATAGGCCTCTTTCCCTTTTTCTGTGATTTCTAGATTCCTTATGTTGATTTCTGAAAATTTTATGCTTCACCTATTTTTGTGCATTGGTGAATTCATATGTTATTGATTTGTCATGAGTACAAATTTGGGGTATGATACCTCTTTGGATCTTTGAGAATATTCTTGTGATATTGATTATCTCTTATCGGTTGATCTCCTGTTGATCATTATTTGCATACTTATAGTCGTATGTCAGTATGGATATTTCATATTTATGCCATACCTCTTATCGGTTGATCTCCTGTTGATCATTATTTACATACTTATAGTAGTATGTCATTATGGATATTTTATGTTATGCCATATCTTTTATTCTATTTCATACTCCTGTTGGAGTTTTCATACTCCCGTTTGAGTTTTCATACTCCCGTTTGAGTTTTCATACTCTCATTTTGTAATTTATGATTATCGTTTTTGATAATCAGATATTTCTTGTTTCTGATTTATCGCTTCTGATAATCAGATATTTGAGGTTTAATTATCGCTTGAGATAATTAAATTTTTTTTTTGATTTGATTATCGTTTGAGATAATTAAATGTTTTTGATTTGAAATTTCCGATTATCGTTTTTGATAATCTTGTTGATTTGAAATTTGATTATCGTTTGTGATAATTGAATATTACTGATAATTGCATTTATTCAGTTTATTTCATCCATTTTTAGAAGAAGATTTTGTGCTTGTATTGCCTATTGAGTGCTTTAAGAATTCTGGTCGATGCGCTTGATCAACGTTATCGATAGGAATCTCCTAGACGCTTTGATGAGACAATCAGACACAATAAATTAAATTATAAAATGTAAATTTGCCTGAAAAGATAATTACATAAAGTAAATTGTAAATTTCGAAAGTTTTAGCTTTTCGGGAAAGAATATTATTTAAAGCAACTCTTTTCCGACACTTCTATTCTTGTGATTCCCGAGGGAACCAAGACTTTATCGTTAGTACCAATGCTAATCGTGTTGGTTTGCATGCCATTCTCTTGCATAAGAGAACGTGCTGTCTCTTGTGTTTCTAAATCATTAGTGCCTATTGAGACTAGATATGCCACTCATGATCTAGTGCTCGTGGCTATTGATTTCGCTCTTAAAAATTTGGCATCATTATTTTGGGTGAGAAATTTGTACTCTACCCTAATCATGAATCTTGGGAATACTTATTTTCTCATTAGGAACATAATTTACGTCAACCACGTTGACTTGAGTTCCTTATATCTCATGATCTTGATATTCTTTACACTCCCGGAGGGGGAAATCGTGTTACCGATGCACTTTGTCGTAGGCAACAAGTGGTTGTTTCTTTGATGATGTCCGAATGGAATCATCTTTTTACCAAGTTCATCAGACATTTCGATGTACTTCGTTTTATTGAGCTTCGTCTCATTCCTTTTATGGACTTGCGTCTGATGTTCTTTTATGGTGATCGGTTCATTGGACGTACTGTTTTTGTACTACGTCGGCGTTCCGAATTAATGAAGCTTTGATTCATCTGGCGTATGGTAATTGTACTATGCTGTTGTTCCAAATTATTCGTGTCTCACCTATGAAAGGTGTTGTGTGTTTCAGTCGGTCGGGAAAGTTGGTGCCTCGATATATTGGGTCATTTCCTATCACTGAACGTATAGGTTTCTGGGCTTATCGCCTCTTATTACCGGCTCAATTTTCTGTTATTCATGACGTGTTTCACGCGTCTTCCTTCTACGGAAATGCCTTAGGAATTTCGATTTTATTCTTGAGCCTGATATTATTGAAGAAATTGAAGTTTCACCAGATTTGACTTTGAGCAAACACGTTCTGGCTTGCTCCTTCATGCTCTTTATGGTGAACTTCCTATTTCAAATTTCATCATTTTGTGATGATATGCTTTTATGGATGTTACCTTTTATCCATTTATTCCTTATGATTGCGAGGACGCAATTTCTTTAAGAAGGGGAGTCTGTAACAACCCGGTATTTCGTACCGATTATTTATCGTCTTTGGACGGTTTCTTTTCCTAGCAAATTACTGGTTGGAATTTTTACTTAACCAGTTGAAACTCTTTTGAAAATTCTGTTAAAGGCTGACGGGCTTTAAAATAAATTCTCGGCCAACATTTTCAAATGTTTGAAGCCGTGAAAAGTTTGCAAAGCTAATGTACACGTCCCCTTTATCTCAATGTCGACCCATTCTTCAAGAAACTCGACCCGCCCCTTTACCATTTTTCTTTTATTTCGTTCGTAACCCTAAAACCCTCAAAAGAAAATAAATGGCGGCATCTCGTCTTCGTTCGTCTGAAGCTAGGGCGCGTTTAAAATTTACGATACTGGCTTCTTCAATTCGACGTGCTCGTGCTCGATTGGGCTTCGGTTGATAGCTTCAATTCGTCGACAAGGTGAGTGATCCCCTTCACTCACATCTAATTCCTATCTCGTGTTTATTAGTGTTCGAATTCGATGATTTTCGTTCGTATTTGATTGTTGAATCTGTCACTTGATTATTTCGGCCTCTGGACTTTGTTGAACTTCGATTTCTTGACTAAAACTACCCGTGGTACCTAGCTCGATTTGCTTCAATGTGTTATGTATCCTGCTGCATACATGTTTGATTGCTACTGAGTTGTATTTTTGATGCAGTCTCCCTACACTTGGTTTTACTTTGATCTACAGTTTGTAATCTACTCTGTTTTGATTTCCTTTTTTGCACTGCACCAATTATGTCGACTTGAACATCTCGTTGATATGTGCATTAACCCTGAGTATTATTCATGTATATTGGATTTCTGTGCATTGCTGAGTTCGACCCCTTTTTAATGTTGCATTTGTTCGAATATGCATTTGCACTTTTGCAGTTTCTTTTACCAAACCCTATGATACATGTGTGTTCATCCATGTAAATGCAATTCTTGGTCATGTTATGTTGTCTGCTGTCTTCATGTACATGTATACACTTGTTGTATATTTGAGCATTTGCGATGCATCGAGCTCGTGGGGTCTTCATTTATGTGCAGTTGCATTTATATTACCTCTGACATTTTTGACACACAGACTTCATTTCGCTGTGTGTTGCGGTGCCATGTTTTTGGTGCTCCCACCTTCATTTTTGATGACCTCATGTACTTCCTACCTCTGCACACACCTGTGCCTTTTTTCTGCATACATCTGCACATCATTCCATGTTTGCATTGTTGCATTGCCTTACTGAACTTGATTCAGTAGTATGCTTCATTTTGCGTCACTGCATGTAACTCTCTGAAGTGCCTGCATTGTCATGATGTATACTCTCTGTATACATACTTGAGGCTTGTTCCATGCATCATTGCAGTTCCATATCTCTGTGGCATTGCTTTATATATATATTCACTCGCGTATGTATATATACGATTGATTTTTACCCGGTTTCATTTGATATAGATATGTATGTGTTTACACATATATGTATATATGTATGTTCGAATTTTTAGTACCAGCACTTGAATTTCTTGAGCTTGGTGTCATATTTTCCACTATCCATGTCATATTGGACTGTCATGTATTTTATTGGGTTTTTGTGTTAGGGACAGTGTTGTTCACTGCTTTGGGTTACCTGAGCATTGTTTTGACTGTCTTCTTCTGTGGTGTGCTGTCGTGCCATATTGTTGGTGCCCTCACTTACATACAGCTGTGTTCATGCAGTTTGAACCCCTGCCTTTATGCACAGGGTCATTAGAGTCTTCGTGCTTTGTGTATTGTGTCATTCATGTTGTTTTTGAGTCGAACTGGTACCATGCTTTTGCTGGTTCACCTTGTAGTCTCCTGTTGTAAGTTCCTATTGCATTGAAATTCATGCCTACACTCTTTCATCTGATAGTTACTTGCCCCAGTGTCAATCCATATCAATTCTTTGACATTGTAGTTTGGTCGTGGCGCAGATGCTATGCTTTGTGCATTCACTGGGTTCAATTGGGTTGGGTATTTAGGTGGACTGTGTTGCATTTGCAGTGTCTTGACATTCATGTCCGCGCTCCTTCATTTGATAGTTACTTGTGAGTTGCATCTACATATTTTCATTTGTGCACGTCTATGTTGTGGCACGGCAGTGCACGCAAGCGTGAACTGCAGCCACACGGTATTCATTGGGTACATCGTCACTGTTGTGGCAAGGCAGTGCACGCAAGCGTGAACTGCAGCCACACGGTACTGCTTTTATTGTTATTTCTTTTGCTTTTGATTTATGGATCTATTTCGTATTCCATATGTTGTAGTGGCGAGGCAGTATACGCGTGCGTATACTGCAGCCCTACTCGTGTTGACCTTTTAATTGATGTTCCAATTGATTTGAATTGGTTCGCGTTATATTTACCGTTATCCGATTTCTTATTTAAGAATCGGATGGGTAAATTTATTTCTGTGACTGTCGTCTATTCATTATTTAATTATTATTGCTTCTGTGCACTAATAACTGAGTTTAAATTAGACTGATCCGGGTATTATTTTCTTTTGAATGTAATACTCGGGTCAGACCGAGTATTTTCAGGAAGTAGATATTCTGCTTGGGATGATGCTTGAGCTATGAAGTCCTTTCATATCTTTTGGAGTTGTCGGCGTCATTTGTAGTAGTCTGTGTAATTGTATTGGAAGATATGTATTCATGTATATTATATACGTTAATGTACTTGTATATGTAACTTCCTGAGTCGACTGTTGTTGTTGTATCACATGTACCGTGTCAAATGTATTGTAACTCACATCAGTTATTATATATATATATATAAGACTTTCTGTTTCATCTGTGTTCCGCATTTATATTATCTGTGTTATTATTTTATATTTTTGTCCTAGACTATTATAGCCACTGTGTAGTAGCTTTGAGTTTGCAGCGGCATGTCGGATTTCCTCCTGAAATGAAATGCAAGTTTTTACTATCTGGCATATAGGTGCTCGCACAAAGCAATTACACGGATGGTCGCTCCTCAACAGCCTTATTCTCCGTGCTAGTTGAAAGCACTACACCGTAGTGTTCTTAGCTAGCGTGGGTATAGAGGTGGGGCGTCACACATTGATTTCCTTCAATCCCAATAATGTCCAAATCGATCAGCTCGCTGTATTTCTTTTCTATGCTAACCTCGATATCACTGCTGTACGGAACATAGAAAATGATGATAATTGGCTTTGGCCAAGTGTTTACGGCAATACTATCCGTCTAACTCCGGGAATAATAGGCCGTATTTTAGGATGTTCCGACTCCGGAGAAGATTTATATAAATCTCGGATATGCGTCTAAAACCTAGAGATAATATTACTCATCAGATTTGGGAAGATGAATTGCCAAGATTTGCTTCAAAATACTTACGACCTAAGGCAAGACTATTCACTAGAATGATTATCAACACTACCATTCCTCACCTTGGTGGCCATGAGCAAATCAAAGAGTTAGAGCACAAGGTTCTATATGTTATCTTCAGTGGAACAATGGTTAATTGGGCGAAATTTATATTGACGAGCTCAAACATTATTGGACTCGATCACGCCCATCCATCATCTACCCTACCTACATCATGCGTCTTCTGAATGCTTACAACATGTCATCGTATTTATCGACTTTTGAAGAGATTTCTCCAAAGTACACCTCCACAAAGTTTTTCTCTCTTATGCACCTACCAGACAATCCGTCGGATTTTATATCATTTGAAGAGTGGACGCAACGTCATCAATAAGCGGGACAAGCTAGGCCTCAAACTCATCCAAAACAACCCGAACCATCACAAGAAGTAGAACAACATCGTGAGCGTACTCCTCCTCTTACACCTTTTGATTATTTGTGCCAAGATGACATTTTGGAGACTCACATTGAGACAAATCCAAATGAGAGTATTTGCAACTTAACTCTTCAAAATCAACTTATCTTATGAAGAAATCAAAAATTATTGGCTAAGCGTATTGATAGTTTTGAAACAACGTTTGCTTCACGTCTATCCACAGTTGAAGCATCCCTTTCAACAACACTATCCATTCTAAAAAAGGTTCTTCAATGAGTACGTGGTTCTACACCACCTTCGGAAGATTGGCCAACTCCAATGCCTTCTCCTCCTCCTTCAAAACACTCTAAACTTTTTAATGAGGAAAACGAACCTTTCGAACATACTCCAACATCTCCTAAAAAACAAGCAAGTTCTTTAAAGAATGAAGATGAAGGAGATACTCAAGCTAAAAGTTCCCCAAAAGATCCTTAAATTTTTTTAGGATTCCATCTTTTGTATTATAATCAACAATCTATGCATGTAATCAATCAATATGTTTAATGAAAAGTGTGTTTTGGTTTGTTATCTCCGTGTATATTCATATAACCTTCCGACGATTGGTAAATATTAAATGGTATGAACATAATGTCTAAGTTAAAAATTATTAATGCTTTTTGATAATTCCAAAGGGGGAGAAATAATGGAAAGCACATATTCAGGGGGAATTTATAAAATTATATCTAAGCACATTGTATAGTTTTCATCGCCAAAAAGGGAGGAGAATTTTAGGAAATGCAATATACGGTTTCGATGACAACAACTATACAATGAAAATCAAATATACATATATATTTATATATACAAGTACTTGCTAGAACAACGTCATTAGAAAGACAAGAACAAGGCTCAAAGGATACTACAAGAGACTACAAGTCGATAGGTACAAAGGAGCAAAAGAAAAGATGCACAAAACAGACATGCACCAGTATCAGACGTCTGGGTGCACAAGTCAGACGTCTAGAAAAGTCCTCTGGAACAACAAATAGGCTAAATCAGACATTTGGTAATAGCACTCAGACATTTGAAAATCTACTATGTACAAAAATTATATAGTATTAGACATCTGAAATAAATGCTAGACGTCTGAATTCAAACTCGGGCTTCAGAGAAGAAATGCAACTGCCACATGCGAATGGTCATCTCCGCTTCTCTTCGCCGCAACTCTTCACCATCAACAAAAGTAACTTTAAAGTGTTCGTTAATGGATGCATCTACTCAAGATACCTATCTAAAAATATATATAGCATCAGGAATTAAAAGAAGAATATCACCTTACTCACTTACGCTTTCTAATTCTATACTCTATCATATATTCTTGATCTCTGCACTCTAGTAATCTCTGCTTTTATTCACTCTTCTATATACTCAGTTCTTCATAGACAATATTCTTTAAATATATATTAGAAGCAATTGTACTAATTAGTCGACATCCGTGTTATACTAGAACACACATTTGACAAGAACAATCTACTGTAACCAAGCCTATTGCTCCGGGCGAAGCGAGGGTTTTTGACAGTCGAATTCCGAAGAGGAGCTTCGGGACTAGACATAGGATGGAAGGCCCAAACCAGTATAAAATTATAGTGTGCTTATTCTATATTTACTTAGATTAATATTACTTTTGTTGCATCATATATTTTATCACATATACTTGCATATACACTACACGATCCACCATGTAGACTTTCATGATCAACTATTAGAAGAAAAAAAGTAACTTTAGAAGTATTCTTGGGAGATCGCTTATCATTATCCTCTATGATATCTTCGTCAAATTGGTTTTTTCTTCGTACGACCCTTTTTTCAACAAATTTTGGATCAATACCAACATCATTTGAAAGCATTTTAGCCTCCTTCATCATGTTTCAAAAAATGCGATAAGATCTTTAATTTTTTTAATTGCATCTTCGATATCCATCTCTTCCCATTGAAATATTTTACTTACTGGATTAATATTATCTAATACTGTGTACCAAATACACAAACTAAATAAGAACTCAAAATTTTCAAAAGCATTTTGACATAATCCTTTTGCCTCCATCATCACAACATCATCTTTAAAATTATTTGCAATATCAATCAAAGCATCTCTTAACTCCGATGTTTGAGTTTTATTGCTTTAACACTTTTAATGTGACTTTCCCACCGAGTTATCGATAATGGTTTTGGAGTAAACCCTTCACATAACTTCGAAGTATTTCCCATTGATGAGTTGAGCCGGAAAATAAAGTATAAATCTTTTGCACAAATGCAAAAAAATTTCTAACTTTCATACATAATTTCGCTATATCACATAAAGCAAGGTTTAAAATATGACATCCACATGAAATGTAGAAAGCTTTAGGATTTACATCAAGTGGTCTTTTTTGTACACCTTGATGTTTACCTTTCATGTTTGAACCATTATCATACCATTGTCCTCTCGCATCATTAATATCAAGTTTAAGAGCAATTAAAACATTTTAAAGCTCCTTAAAAACACCAAGCCCGGATGTATTATCAACTGTTATGAATCCAAGGAAATACTCTTCTACTTTTATATCATTTGCATCATGAACATTCAAATATCTTATTATAATGGACATTTGCTCCTTGTGACTCAAATCCAGAGTACATCTAGAATAATTGAGAAGCACATTGCTTTCTTTATTTGTATAAGCATTGTAATTTTGATCTTGTTAGCCAATAAACCTATCAACTCATTTTGAATTTTGTGGCTAAGATAATGAGTATTGATTTCATTATTTACAACACATCTTAGATGATCTTCCATAATTAGATCAAACTCGGCAACAAATTCAATAATCTGATAAAAAAATCCATTTTTTTTTCATATATCTTCTCATTTGATCCATGAAATGGTAGATTATTTCGCGCAAGTATCGTGACAACACCAATTATATGTGTAAGTATTTTTTTCAACATTGTTTCTCTTGGTCAATTTGAGATTCCATTTCTTTATCAATTGTTGCCTTTTTTGAAGTCCTCTATGCAAATCAACCCATTTAATAACATTTGCGTTATGTAATGGATTACTTTCATGCTCTCTTAGCTTCCTAGGTAAATTATGTCAATCGTTGATTCCTTCTCCGCCCAACTGGGATGGTCTTTGGGTATGGTCAAATAACTTACAACAAAAATGACAAACTTTATCACATTCATTTGAATAAACAAGCCATTTTCTTTCATGTTCTTCTCCACATGGATAACCACCAATATAATGTTTAGAAGAAAAGTGTACACCGTCAATCTTATTTTTTAAACGCGTCATTATCAATCTATATTTTTATTGGACCGTGCAATAACATTATTCTTTTGGTATTTGTAATTCTTCCCCACAATCCCGATCATAATTAACATTAACATCCTTTTCAAGATCAATGGTAGTTACATCGCCAACATCTTCATCGTTGACACGATCATTACTATCTTCATCATGCCCCTCTATGGCTTCCACATGGTCATCAATTTCTACTTCAACAATTTCTTTTATAGGCTCCTCATGGATATCAATGCTAGGATCAATATTTTCCTCTCAATCCGTTTCATCAATTTGACTTGAATTTGAACTTTGAGACTTTTTATTTCTTGCTTGAAATAAATTTGAAATTGAACCAATCATTGATTTTGCTTCATCACATCTACGTTGCTTTTTCATTCTATTTTGATATCCCGAATTCTGTTTCCGGTTCTTACCCCAATTTAAGATATTTAATGTTTATTAATAAATACTATACTATTTTATACATGAAGAATATGAAAAACAAAAATCTAAAGACCATAAGTTTGTAAAAATGACAACAGATTAACAAGCTATTTCAATCATAGAATTTAATAGTATTTATTTCAATCATAATTTGTACAGTGAAATTACTTTGAGATTTATTCACAAATGCATAATTTACTCAATTAGACAAACTTAATTTCTTAATTTACTTAATTATACGAAAAGGAATTTTATCATCAAAAGTAAATTATGTTGCAGATCTCATTACGCATTTGTGAATCGACAATCACAGAAATAATCTCAAAGTAATTGTGTATAAGTTATTAGTTAGAATTATTAATTTGTTACTAGTTATGTCTGCTTGTCTTTTAACAAACTTATGTTGCTTACTTATCGATAAATCATAATGAATCAACCGTAAATCTCAAAGCAATTGCTTTTTGGTTGACAATCTCAAAGCAATTTTTTATACAAAATAAACTTATTTCAAAGTAGTTACTCCATAATGAATCAAAAGTACCTTTTTCTTACAAACTCAATTAGACTAAAAGGCAATATGCTAACAAAAGTTTATTTCAATCGACAATCATAAAAAAGGAAAAGGGAAAAATAGAAAAGCAGATTAATCAACAGAAAAACAGCTTATTACTCAATACACGCATTGTTTGAGGCTTTGAGCCGAAACTTATCCAAATTCTGATTTGCCTACTTTGAAATTGAAATTAGATTTAGGGTTTGCAATTTGAGGGACGCACTCCGCGGTCTACAAATCCAGCAAATTAGTCCATGACTCGATGAAGATGAAGCCAAGGTGCTATGCGATTGAGAGAAATAAGAGATGATGGAAGCTTGAACTTGAAGGTAGTTGCGACTTGCGAGCGTGGCCTTCGCTGTTTCGCAGCAGCCGATTGATGAAGGAAGTTGCTTTTTTTATTTTTGTTTTTTCTGAATTTTTTTGTTGCCCCTTCCCGTGTGCATTGCCCTAATCTTGGGTCTCTTCGGACTCTGTTGTGAGTCGGGCCTGGCAGAAATCAACCAGGGTGCATTGAATGTTCATAGAATGCTTACTAAAGATGCATTTATATTGATCCACATTCTTACAGTTTACAGCATATCTCGTGTTAACAGTTTATATATTGGAGAGCATACAGAACATGCGGATGATAATACGCACATGGTGAACATGCAATAAATACGGGGTCAGTTGGTACATGGTTCAAACGCAGTCGATTTGTATTATATGGTTGCACACATAAAGAAATAAGAAAAGATGGATTTATAAAGGAAGAGCAGCAATTTACTGTGAACCCACTTTTTATTTATCTTCATTCTGTAAGCAGAACATCTATCTGCATGGCTGCTCTTCCTTTGCAGTGGAAATATATTTCAATTTGAGCACACACGAAAGACGGGCTTTGAAAGCATAATTGGGTTTGTAATACTGCATTAAATAAACAGTTATCGTAGGTAATAAAAGTTAACTCCATTAAATTTAGCTTTAAATGACGTGTGGCTTGCTAAGAGTGGATTATCATTCATAACTGATATGCTAGGATTTATCACTGGTCGACATCAAATCGTCGCTTGTTCTAACTTAACAGTCGGCCATTTGTCGTTGTGGATTATCAATAACGTGCTGTTCGGCCACATGTAACCGTTCTACTGAACTGAGACAGCGGCAGTTTGTAGCCATGACATCTTATTGATAATCTGGTCGGCTACAGCTATGGCCGTAGTACAGTTTCTTCACAGCCCGGTTGTATTTCGCCTTTGACAGTTGAGTTGGTCGGTTAGAAAATCCCAAGAGCACGGTGGTGGTACACCATCTTTTTATACGTTATTCTGCTAAACCCCACCGTAGCCTTCAACAAATGCACAGTAAAGTTCAACCGAGCATTTATTACTCCACAAGTGAATTATGTTTGCTCGGCTAGAAACACTCGACCATACTACTATCATTTTTTTTTTTAAAATTACATAGCACACAATGTTCATTTCAGCCCTAACAATATTTTTTTTACCACGTAGCACTGCTAATTCAATCAATTACTATTACACGAACAACGATTTGAACACATATTACCCAAAAACATCAATTGTTCATTTCATTAACATCATCAGCAATCGTTCAGTACATCAGTTACAAAGTAGTCAAATTATAATTTCATTACAAAACAGTCTAAATTCAAATTCTAAATATGTGCATCCTTGGCTGCCAGATCCGGTGGTTTTATTTTGACGAATTCAACTTGTTGATAACATAAAATTCACTCCATATTTTTGCTTCTGCGGATGCAAATCGACTCCAAAAAAACTAGCGATCCAATTGCAATCTAGGTTTTTTCTCCGGACCCAGTTTATCAGATTTAACAATAACAATTATCGTGTTTAATTTTTCCTTGAATTTCGAGAATCAAACACCTAAGATTAAAAAAATAAATAACAATAATCAGTAATAAAGTTTATTTCGTACACATTACAAATGAACTAATCTTTATAAGTAAATTACTTCGATCTGTTTTAAAGTGCCCTGCCACACTCACATTAACTACTACAGGATTTGACCAATTGTCATTTGCATTGGATTCATTTACAAATTCCACGTTCATTATTTTCTCATAGCTCATGTAAAACTCCTAACAACCAATTCAACTCATAAAAAACCAATTATCAATTTTTATATATACATCAAATTTAACAAAAGGACCAAAGAAATAAAATATATACTTACAACAGACGGTTCGATCTCGACACCATCAATCTTCACATCATCGATCTTTTTATAGCCAACAAAATCATTAAAAAAAGCCTACAAATTCAATGTTCTATTAAATTTTCAAATGAAAAGTAAAAAATTCAAATACTAAACTAACCAATAAATAACGCATTTAAATTATTGGAGTTTTATTCTTCTTTTTCATTCTTTAAATTTATCATATAGGATGTCAACTGTCAATCAAGTGAGAAAATCAATAACAAAATAGTAATTGTAATTTTTATAAATCACAAAAAAGAATGGACAATGCATGCAAATGATCATTGGAAATAACACTAAAGGCATACAATTAATTTAAATCAAAATTACCTCTTCTCCTTCCTTTGAGCATTGACTGATCGCTAAATCATCTTCTTCCTTAGAAAAGTTCTCTCCCTTCATTGTCCACAAAAGTTTAATCGCTTTGAAAATGAGATATTCAGCTCTGGAGAATTTGGGTTTAGGCTAGATGAAGATTTAGGAAGTTACATATTAGGGTTTTGTAGATGGTGAAGAAGAAGAGACATGAGTTAAGGTTAGGTTTGAAAGGTTATGGATCCGTTTTCCATCATTCGACGAGTAAGGCACGATGTTTATTGTGCTTTCCGTGCCAGGCCCTTCCGTCGACCCGCTGAATCTCGGGTTGAGCCTCTTTTAGCCTCTTTCTCGATCTCCACGACCCCCTCCAGCTCTAGGGCTGGAGTTGGGTAGGGAATCGTTTTCTCTCTCAGCCTCAGCCATCTCTTTCATAGTCTGTTCGCTTCCTTCCTGTCCTTCGTTCCCTCGGATTGGATGTTCTTCTTCCTTTATCCTTGGTTGTGTCGTCCCGTCCCTCCGTTGGTTTTCCTTTTAGCTGTTTTAGTCTTGCCTTTGTTTCTTTTGTTTCAGGTACCCGATAGTACAGGTACACCAGCCGGTTGGACTTTCCTCCCTTTCAGGCGTTGCCATGATTCACCAGGTAAATTTTGGCCTTTTAATTCCTTTTTTCACTTACTATGTTCCTAGCCGCGCAGGCTTTGATAGTCCGGATGGTCAGCTTTTTCTTTCTGAGGTTGGGCATGGTGATTGATCGGTTCTTGTGGGAGGTCTGGCTTTCAGGTTTTCCTAGTTTCTCTGTACATTGATATCAGGCGGTGGCCTTGCCGGAGCTTGATATCAAGGTACGTTGGGCGGTGGTTTTGCCGGAGCTCACCCAAAGAAAGTAGAAGAGTTTGTCGCTTTTGTTTTAGCGGGTTTTGTCGTCTTTTTTAGAGAGTCTTGTTGCTGGTTGTTTTGGTTTCCGATCGGTCACCTGCCAGGCCTGTTGGCGACTTCGGTTTCTGATTTTATATTATCTTTCTCCCTTGAAAAAAAAAGAGAAGAAGAAAAGGCGCGTGAGGGAAAAAAGAACATGAAGTCATTCAATGATTACTGACTGAGTGGACAGATAAACAAGGTATTAGGAAGCACATAAATTAATTAGGATTGATTAAAAACTTTATTGTATTAGTAAGCATGTTTTGGTTGCTTTTAGCACCACACTTGCTTTTTTTGGGGAATCATTATGGTGAATGTAGTTTAAATATTGCTGAAAGTTAGTTGAATTTTGGATGGATGAGCATTGCTTATTACTACATGTTTAGATGGAATTCATGTTAAAGTAATGGAATAAATGGCTAGAAGAAGAGAGGTGTGTCATTTGTGGAATATTACCTTTTGTCATTCTATTGAGTTTCGTTTAAATGAACTGATTGAAGAAGGATTTAGATGAGATGTATATTGGTATGCAAAGTTTGTTTTTGAAGTGAAATAGCCAAACTCTCATCGTGTGATCTTAAAGAACGAATTTGCAGTTGCAATCGATGGAAAGTTATAGGACTTCCTTATGCTTCTGCTATTTAGTGCATGAACAAGTCAAAGTTATCCGTTTATGATTTGCTGAGTATTATTTTACAGTTGATGAAAAGCATTCTTCTTAGGCTAATGCTGTAAATCGTATTCCTAATTTTGATGAGCTTATTATTGATTTAAGTTTTGAAAATGTTATTAAGCCACTCAAGGAGAAACGCAATGCTGGTAGATCTTCTATCAAATGGAAAAAAGGATTTGCATATTTCAAAATAAGCAAAATAGATGCAGTATATGCAAGCAATTTGGTCACAATAAGCATAATTGTCAAGTTTATAAGAAGCTATGATTTGTTTTTCATGTTGTTATGAATTTATTGAAATTTATACTTGGTTTTATGATTTTTTTTGGCAATTTTATGTAGTTAAACCCGGTTATAAAAGTATATTAGTTTAGCATATTTTTAATTTGACACTGAGTTGTGATCAGCAACCGCGCCACACAGCCGAAATAAAAGGGACATCTAGACAGGGGTAAATCTCGTCCTACTTGGACATGACCTACTTAGCCTTGCTGCACCTCCCCTGTTTTAGCCATTCCCGGTTGATGAGGCTTGAGGCTACGATTACCTTTAGAGAACAATCTCATAGAATGCTCATCGTCCACCTAACGATGTTCTGAAAGCATTCAATCCATACAAATTTGTTCCGGGTCCAAACGAAACCGAAGGCATTATCTTGTTACACTCATTTTGGAATCACCCTCAGAGTTAACAACGATAACCCTTGCAGTCTGAATCTTCATCTTGACTTGAGATTCACGACCTATCGTTAATTTGGATTGATGTGGTTTTCAGATATCCAAATCTGGAAACCCGATCCCGGTCTCACCGAATCCAAAACGTATCTTTTAAGGTCTAAGTTATTTTAAAGTTTAAAAACAATTCAATTCTATTATCTATATACACACAGATAGATAATTCACATATCACAATAGATAATCAACATTATCATCACAAACAGATAATCCATATTATCATTATAAACAGATAATCCATATTATCATCACAAATAGATAATTCATATTATCATCACAATGCAACCAAAACATCCATATCACACAGCATTATTTATCTCATAGCTAAGATTTCTAACCATTCAAGGCCATCAATATCATCCATTCATACATAAGCAAGGATTTACTTAATTGCACTATAATTAATTTAAAAAGAATTAAATTAATTACTTGCATCTCTAATTAATTTAAAGTGAATTAAACTAATTACTTTATCTTTAATTAATTTAAAATAAATTAAATTAATTACTTCATCATTTTAAATCTTGCTTACTTAACCATTAATTAATTACAAATCAATTAATTATACATCCTCTAATTAATCAACTTAATTAATCTCCCTTAATTAATTATCTTTTAATTACATTTAAGTAATTATCCTTTAATTAATTTCACAAATTAATTATTCTTAGCCACTTACAGTAATTAACCCTTAATTACTTCCTTAACTAATTAACTATAATTAATTATACTAATCCTTAATTAATTACATTAATTAATTACCTTTTAATCACTTATCATTGATTAATTAATCTTAATTAATCAACCCTTAATTACACTATTAATTATATTAATTAATGATCCCTAATTACATTTTAATTAATTACTTTATTTAAATCAATTACATTAAGTAATTAATCTTAATTAGACCACAATTATTAATCACTTTTGATTAGTCTCATTCAGTAATTATCTACCCTTAATTACTCATTCAATAAATTAATTACTCCTTAATTAATTTCCTAAATAATCCCTTGATTAATTACAAAGTAATTTAATCCAAATTACTTTCATGATTAAAACATCTTTAATTAATTACATCCAGTAATTACCATTACTTACTTGCCTAAGTAATTACAATTCCATTAATTACATTAAGTAATTATTTATCAAATCATCAAGCATTTAAATAAATTAAACTCAATTAATTAATTTAAACTAATCACATTAACCCAATTAATTACATTAAGTAATTAATTCTGTAATTACTTCCACTAAGTAATTACACATAAACAATTTCACAAATGATTATCATTTATTAATTAATCTAATTAATTATTAAAATTAATCGCATTAATTAATTGTTAAATAATCTTAGTTAATGACCTTCATTAACAATTATTTAATTTCTTTCTTAAGAAATTAACTTAGATTAACCAATATTAATTACAAATTAATTAGTCTCTAATAATCCATTAATTAATTTTTAATTATCTAATTAGTTAAGTGTTAACTGTAACTTAATTAATCCTTGATTACTTGATTAATTAATTTCTAATCATTAATTTAAAAAATCTAATCTTATTTAATTAATGATTCTTAAATTACAAATTAATTATTCTAAGAATAATTAATCTTAATCTTTAAATTTAAAACCCTTAATTACTTTAAGTAATTATTCATTTCATTAATTTATTAAATAAATTAATTATCCATTTAATTACCTTAATAATTAAATGAATTACAAATCATTAAATTTTAATTTAACTTTAAGATAAACTATTTTATCTATGGTTAAATTATCATTCACAAACACATTTGAAACATTGATTTTTCAAATTAACTTTTAAACTTCATTTTAGATTCAAGATTTTAAAAACAAAGTTTAAAACCAATTTTAAACTCACATGTTAAGAATGCTTTCTTATAAAAGAAATTTTAAAAGATTTAAATCAAATTCCTTTTTAAATTCAAAATTAAAGTATACCTTAACATTTAGACTTATTAAACATTTAAATTTATAAAACTTTATTTCAAAGCCTAGAATTCAAATATAGATTTGAATCCAGATTAAAAATTCTGATTTAAACTTTGTCTAAATCCTTCCTTTATATTTTCAAACTCCATTTTAAATTCAAATCCTTTTAATCATTTAAACACTTAATTACTTGAACACTTTAAAGTTTTTAAAACAATTTGAATTTAAAAACTTTATTTATTTCCAAACTAAGATTCATATTTAACTTGAATCCATATTTAAACTTAGATTTAAACTTTAGCTTAAACTTTGCTTTACAATTTAAATTTCATTTTAAAATTAAAAAAAAAGCAGAACAGGTTTTTAAACTATAACAATTCTAACCCAAACCACTTAAATTTACTTCGAGTCAAATACAAACAAACTCGAGCAGATTTTCCATTTACTCGAGAATTACTCGAGACAAAACACCAATCCAACCAACAGCTAACATCACAAGAACAAAGTGCACCGTGCACATGCACGGTGACTTTGATCGCCTCCGATCAACATCAACTATCATCTCATAACGACAACCAACTCCTCATCTTACCTCGATCATCAGATCGCTCATAAACAACTCGAATTTGAATTCGAGTTCAAAAACCAAAACCTGGAGCAGGCGGTAACCACTACATCCAAAACCTATCAACGCCTCGCCCTCGAAGCTCCGACCACCTTTACCTCTGAAACTCCGGCGAAGTCCTCGTCAACCCACCAACTTCCATTACTCAAGGCCTCGTCGCACTTGATCTACCAAGGAAGTCGAACCAAAACAAAAACACTACCCAGATAAAATTAGGGTTCTAAACTTCAAAGATCAACCATATTCAACCTCGAGCTACGATCACTGTCCAGCCATTTTTCTCACCATCTCCGATCACTCTTCCACCTCCAGGAAGAACCCCTACCTCCACATCCAAGTAGATCGCTAGAAAGTCCTAATTTTCCGTTTTTAGTTCAGTCCAGAACTGCTCTTTCAACCTTAGTCTAAAAATTAGGATTTTAGTTTAAAAATCTTCATTTTGAATGAGATTCCAGATCCTAAGCCTGGAACATCAGATTATGATATTTGAAAATTTGAGAATACATAAGCATTTCGGTCCTAACGGCTTCCAGAGCAATTCCCAAATTTATTTTTACTTTAATAAATTTTTAAACTTTAATTCATGAATAAACAAACCATTTTTGTTTATAACTCAAAGCCTAAAAGTTATTAGATTGAGGGATAAAGAATTATGTTTGAATTCTTAACCTTTGAAACTAAGCACAGTCAAACCCAGATACAACAGCCATACTCATATTAACACATTCATATTTTTATGCAGAAATTTCAACAATACAAATAATCATACAACAAACATACATTCCAGATTTTAGCATGCAACTAGAATTAATTTAAGATTTAAAAATGTGATGTTACTCACCTTTGAATAAGGAAGAACAGAGCTTTGAATTTTGAAAATCCTTTGAACTCTTTAAACTGAAATCCCTTTTAGCTTTAAAACTTGAGTTATTGAATGCCTTTTTGTTTTAAACTTGAGTTGCTTGAAATGTTGATTTATAAACTTTCATGCAAACTTCCAGCTTAAAAGAAAATGCAGGCTACAGACTTTGAAGATAATGAATGCAGGCTTGCTTGCACCAGATTTGAAAACTACATGCATGCTTTTTATTAAAACTTGATTTGGAACTAAGTTGTTTGATTTGAAGAATGCAGTTGCCTTTGTTTGAAAATGTGCAGGTTAGCTTCAGATTTGCTTTGCATGTGGTTCTAGATTGAAGAAAATAAAATGCACAGACTTGCATGCTTGAAAATGTTACAGGGATTTTGAGTTTGATTTCAATTTGAAAATGGTTCTAGGGATTTCAGATGGATTTCTAGATTTGAGGTGTTATTTTACAGATTGATGAAAAGCTTTGCAAATTTGGTTACAGAGATTTGCTTTAAACTTGAAAATGTATTACAGGGAAGTGACTTACAGGGTTTACATTTTGATTTGAAATGAACTGTTGGTTTTGAAAATGATTACCAATTTTGGAAAGTTTGAAGAGTTGTTCTCAGATTTGCTTTGGCTTTTAGATTTTAGGAAGAAAAAGAAATGAGGGAAGTAGATTTGTTTATATATAGGCTGAAATGTTTATAAATAAAGATAAAAGAAAAACTAAATTTAATTTTGACACTTGTCCTATATAACAACATTTGTCATTTTAGTATGCTTATAAATTTACACATGTCTTTTAACGTTAATTAGTTATAATTAAATGTTAATTAGTATTTAGTTAATATGTTAATATAGGTTATGCTTAATTAATTAGTTATATGTAATTAAAGTTTAATATAAGAATATGCTTAAGTAATTAGTGTGTATATATATATATATGTATAGATAAATTTAAAAGGAATAAAACAACTATTTATATAAATAAAAGTTATACAAATATTATAAAATCCAAGACAATTTAAAATATTTATACTTCGTACATTAATTTGTATTTTAAATTTATATATACTATTTAAATCATATTTATCAAGCTATATTTAAAAAGAAAATAAAACAGAACTTATTGTTAATTTTATTTAAATTTAAACTTATAGTAAAATCAATTTAAACAATTACCTTAACAATTTAAAACCATATAGTAATTTATTTAAATAGCTTTGAAAAGCTTTATATTAAATCAAACAAATTTCCGAAAATATTAGAATTAGAAAATATGTTTTATTTGTTAAATTTAAAACAAAGCTCATTTATTTACAATATAAACCATATATTTACATTATAAATAGAAACCAATTTATTAGCTTTAAAAGATAAAATCTACTAACTAAGTATTTATTAAAAGAAGATTATTAAATTAATTCAAATTTTATTAACAATAATTATCAAATCAATTTAATTTTAAATACAGATTATTAAATTGATATTGCCAAAAATTCCGTGATATCACATTCCTCCCCCTTAAAAGAATTTCATCCCCGAAATTTAAAAGCAAAGGTAATTTAATAATCTCATTAAAGATTTAAATTTTAAATCACAGCATATATTAATCATATGCTAACAAACAAAGTAACCAATTCACGCAATCAAACAAATCTAATTATCCAGACAAAATTTTGGATAGAACTTCCTCGAGTTTCCCCAGTATAAATATCGGGATACTCGCTCTATAGAATCCAAACAATCAATACTACTAAGCCACAGAGCTCTTATCTCATCTAGATCTACAACTCTAAACAAGATATCAGACTACAGACAGGTCTGACTCATCAACCAAATCCTCATGAACTGTTGGTTCCAAAACCAGAGATATATCATACACGTACTCCCTTAGAGCTACGTGAAACATACTGAATCCCAGTTATCCAAACTGGCAATTCAATCTTGAAGACCAATCACTTATCCAAAGTCAAATTGTGACGCCCCACCTCTATACCCACGCTAGCCAAGAACACTCCGGAGTAGTGCTGTCAACTAGCACGGAGAATAAGGCTGTTGAGGAGCGACCATCCATGTAATTGCTTATCACACGGTGGCTATAAATAATCTTCGGAAACAAACATAGAAATAATCATAACACAAATCAGTCACAGATATCCATATCACAAAGGCGGAAGAAGATATGAATATAAAACTAACACATGAAAGTGTACATCAGAGTAGTGGTCTGTAAGATCCACGATAATACAAAAGAATAGCAACACGTGCTATACTAAAGAATACAACTATGAGTCTATATCTCAAGTGTATACAACAAAAACTTCTAATCTAAACAGTTAGCCAAAAGTCAGAGTGATGAATC
This sequence comes from Allium cepa, assembly GCA_030765085.1. Taxonomy (NCBI): domain Eukaryota; kingdom Viridiplantae; phylum Streptophyta; class Magnoliopsida; order Asparagales; family Amaryllidaceae; genus Allium; species Allium cepa. The sequence continues at coordinate 441,939,980 of CM060929.1, forward strand.
CCTGGGAAGAAGTCAAGCAGAAGCACCTGTAACATCTCGGTCTGACCCGAGTATTATTTAAGAAAATAATAAACGGGTCAGTCTAACTATAAATATCAGATGACATGATATAACATAAAAGATATGGCATAAACATAAATATCCATAATGACATACCACTATAAGTATGTAAATAATGATCAACAGAAGATCAATCAATAAGAGATAATCAATATCACAAGAATCTTCTCAAAGATTCGGAAAGGGCATCATACCCCAAACTTGTACTCATAACAAGTCAATGACATAAATTCTAGAAATCAATGCAAGAAGTCCAGAAATCATAGAAAAGAGAAAGAGGCCTATCACATGACGGTCCGAAGACCAAGGGGAGCTACCCCACATGTGTGAATGGAATCACACAGATTGAGGTCCAGACTAACCAAAAAGCAAAAAGGTATGTGTGAGTGGAATCACACAAGTGGTGTCTAGTCTAACCTCGCAACAAGAGACATCGCACAGTTGCTAGTCTAAATCATCAGAATGATCGTCATGATCAACGAGAAGTGTCAATTACACTAAGCTAGTAAATTTAGAAGTTTAGCTTCATGTCCCATAACCACTTGCTTAACTTAAATATTTACGAACAAACTGTAAATCTTCACTAATAAAATTGTCACAAGAGGTTCAATCGAACAAGTCCAAGAATTAACCGACGAAGTGAACGCAAGCGTTTCATACCACTTGTTTTACTAAGTTGTTTAATTAGATTTCTCATCCGAGTGAGGTAAAGGTTTGTATATACTAATAGATTGGAAAACGATTTAAGAAAAGAGCTTTGTTATTAAAAATAGAGTTGAAATTGTTTGTTAAAAGAGTTTTGATATTTACTACCAGTATTGAAACCTTTATATTATAAAGTGACAAAACACAGAAGCAATTGTAGAAACAATCAGTCACAAAAATCACATACGGAGATGTGAACAAAATCCAAGGAAATCAGCTCAATGTTTTTCAGATAAGATCCCCTACGAAGAGGAATAGGGTCGAGCGACCTAATGGTTGCGACCTAGTGGTCTAAGGGGTCAAGCGACCTATCGGGATAAGGTCCAACGACCTACGAGTCAAAGGTCCAACGACCTATAGGGTTATAATGTCATGCGACCTATCGGTTTATAAGGTCATGCGACCTAAGGAAGGTAAGGTCTAACGACCTAATGCTCACGACCTAACGGTCTAAAAGCCACGCGACCTAGAGGATCTGCGAGCTAACGAGGCCGACCTAAGGTGCAAGCGACCTAAGGGACTACGGCCTAAAGTATGGTACGCGACCTAAAGATGGCGCGAACAAGGTGAGAGCAGGTCGAGCGACTTAAGGCGATGTGCGACCTAAGATCTAGAGACCTAAGGGGATGCGCGACCTAAGAGAGGCATCAGGTCGAACGACTTAAGGGTTATGCGACCTACGACCTAAGCTCAAATACGAGCTACGAGCTAGCGACCTACGACCTAAGCTCAAATGCGAGCTAAGGCCTACGAGCTAAGGCCCTAACGTACTAACATTTGTCGCGACCTAAGTGGTGACGACTTAACAAGGAAAGGCTGAGCGGCCTAACACTGTAGAGGGGATTTAAGGCCAGAAACGACCTACGACCTAAACCCTATACGACCTAACGTGAAACGACCTAACTCCGAAGTGAAAATTCAAGGCAGTGCGACCTAGCGCGATAACACGCGAACGACCTAAGGGTTAGGTCGCGAGCGACCTAACTCCGAACACACGAAAATGGCCAGAACGACCTAAGTGCAGAAAATTCACCAAAACACTAAAAATTGGAGTTTTTCGCCAATGCAATCCAAACCAAATGCTAATATGCATGCAAAAATGATAGGGAATCATTCCCAACAGTCCAATATAGTTATAGGCTAGAATTGTGAGATAAAAATCTCACCTTTGCACAAATTCAATGAAAAAATGAAGTTTTAAGCAAGCAAGAATCAATCCTTCTTCTATCTAAGCACAAGAAGCTTGAATCCAATGTCTTCTTCTTGAATTTGGAGTAGAAAGATGGATTGCAATTGAAATTTGAGTTTTGCAATTTTAATTTCTCATTCCCTCCACCATTATTGAAGAAGCTTGAAGACTTAGGAAAATAGAAATGAAGTTATGAAGAGGAGGGGTGAAGGTTGGGTCTAATAGGCTAAAAGCCCAACCCAAAGTCTCAAGTGAAAAAGTAGTGAAATTCTACTATCTCCAATCATATCAATGTTTATACTTAAAAAAATTGTAAACGGCATTTCGAACTCAATGGAAGTGGTCTCGAGTCTTAATTTGACCGTTTGCAAAAAGTAGCTTTTCGGACCAATATCCGATTAACGACAAAATATTTAAATATAAAATCGATAAATATGCGGGTTGTTACACAAATCTCCGACTTTGGAATCCAAATTCCTCCGTCTCTTATACTCAAAACTCTTCGGACGATCCTGGACTTCCTACATCATTCCTGATCAGCTCAACCTTTGCTGATGCCTCTAGAAACAGATTGGACCAAAAACAACCCAAACCAATGATCTTCTCACGATCAATCGAAAATCAAGAACACCAACTCTACTCCTCAAACATCAGAAGACTAAACTTACTTCTCATGTCCGGAAAAGAAAAGCAGATGCACTCCCAAATTGCTTCTGCTGCACAACTCTGATCTGGAGTATATAAGAATGCTAATGAAGAACACGAGCACAAACTAGACAACACATCCCAGAAATATGGTTCAACAGATCCATAATAAAAACTCAGAAGCTCTACCAAAACCTGAGCTGCTTCATCAAACTATATCTCTAAGAACCATCCTTCTACTAAACTGAACCACCGGTACCACTCCTTGAATCCTAGCCGATAAGAAAACTCAATCTTCGGATACAGACAAACCTCTGGCTTCCCAAGAGAACACTCCAACTATCGCAAGTCACTTTTGAGATCAACCCAACCTAATATCCAAAGAAAAATTGTTCTCTCTTTACCAATCAGAACAACTTACACTTATCTAGCCAATCCGCGAAGAAATGGATCCACTCTACTGCTTCTGAACTCCACCTCCAGAAAAAAACCACTCAGCCAGAAAACTTCCTGCCAACACAGAACACTCCGAGCTGCAGTGCTGACACAGATGCCAAAGATTTCCTAATCCAAAGCTCTTCGAGAAACACGGACCTCAAACCAAACAGAAACACCACGTTGAACACAGCCACATCGCCGATGCAGACCTACTTCCTTAAACTTGTTCCAAAGAAATATCTTCGGAAACATCCATAGTCACTACATCTCATCACGTAGCTACTACTTCTTGAGGTATCAAGATACCATCACTCACTTCTGCCAAACCGACAGATCCAAACTCAACTCATCCAAACTTCAAAGATAGACTTCGAACTTTAACAGGTTTCCTTCAGAGATCGATGAAATCTTTACACCAAGCTGCAAACTCAATCGACACGGTATTAGGTCTACAGTCTCGACAGATACACTTCCAACCTCAAACATTCAAACTCCAACCATTGGTAGTTGTGTTACACACACTACTACCTCATCTACCTTTATAACTTATATTGGAAAACCCGAACAGATAACCCAAATAGGTAGAAATAATTATATATTTATATATATTAAAATTACAAATACGCTCTCTCAAGATAGACACCACTCCAGAGCCTAGGTATTCGCTCAACCTAGCGCTCTGATACCAAATGAGACGACCCGACTTTCAACGACCAGAAAGTCGCATCATCTTTAAGAAAGAAAAGGATAGAAAAGAGAAAAGAAATAAGAGAAAGAAGAAACAACATCAGAATCTCAACAGAGGAACAAATAAATAAATTAGTAACATAAGTATTACATAGTATACAACAATTATCAGAGTTACACAGATTATGCATCACATACTAGACAGTTATAAACATCTGTCTAGTTATTACAACTCAAAACACAATACAGATATCAACACAGCGGAACACTATATATCTACATGCTGAAGCCTCCTGCTCCATTGCTCCTCCACAATTCATCAAAGCTAACCTGAATCCCTTGGCTACTCGTAAAAATTTAAGTACCCAAGAGTTTAAGAAATACAGAAATAAACTCCGGGTCAGACATGGGTCTGGTGTGAGTAACAGGTTAAAGTTGCTTAACTTTTGAAAAACCTTTGGAAGAAAGGTATCACATAAGACTTCCCACACATAAACATGAAAAAGTTTTTAGCTTACGCTAGCCAAAACATTTGATATGAAATCCAGTGATATTATAATAGGGTCTAGGGTTTTCAAGTAAATAGAAAATAGCTGAAATTGTTACATTCATTAAATTCCAGCTACTAGCCACAAAAGTGGGTAATACAATCAAAACCGATGGCACTTATTGGATTTTGGATTCCATACAATGGCAGGTCTACTGGGGTACCGCCCGTCACAGTATGGGGCCTAGATCACCATACCGAGGATTACTCCCAATCCCCTGCAACACAAAGCCGGAACCATTTCTTACTAAACAGTTCCGAACAAGACCACCCCGCAGTTGTGATCAGCAACCACACCACACAGCCGAAATAAACGGGACATCTAGACAGGGGTAAATCTCGTCCTACTTGGGCATGACCCACTTAGCCTTGCTGCACCTCCCCTGTTTTAGCCATTCCCGGTTGATGAGGCTTGAGGCTACGATTAACTTTAGAGAACCCATCTCTTAGAATGCTCATCGTCCACCTGACGATGTTCTTAGAGCATTCAATCCATACAAGTTCATTCCGGGTTCGAACGAAACCGAAGGCATTATCTCGTTACACTCATTTTGGAATCACCCTCAAAGTTAACGACGATAACCCTTGCACTCTGAATCTTCATCTTCACTTGAGATTCACGACCTATCGTCAATTTGGATTGATGTGGTTTTCGGATATCCAAATCTAGAAACCCGATCCCGGTCTCACTGAATCCAAAACATATCTTTTAAGGTCCAAGTTGTTTTAAAGTTTAAAAACAATTCAATTCTATTATCTATGTACACACAGATAGATAATTCACATATCACAATAGATAATCAACGTTATCATCACAAACAGATAATCCATATTATCATTATAAATAGATAATCCATATTATCATCACAAATAGATAATTCATATTATCATCACAATGCAACCAAAACATCCATATCACACAGCATTATTTATCTCATAGCTGAGATTTCTAGCCATTCAAGGCCATCAATTTCATTCATTCATACATAAGCAAGGATTTACTTAATCATACTATAATTAATTTAAAAGGAATTAAATTAATTACTTGCATCTCTAATTAATTTAAAGTGAATTAAACTAATTACTTCATCTTTAATTAATTTAAAATAAATTAAATTAATTACTTCATCATTTTAAATCTTGCTTACTTAACCATTAATTAATTACAAATCAATAAATTAAACATCCTCTAATTAATCACCATAATTAATCTCCCTTGATTAATTATCCTTTAATTAAATTCAATTAATTATCCTTTCATTAATTTCACAAATTAATTATTCTTAACCACTAACAGTAATTAACCCTTAATTACTTCCTTAATTAATTAACTATAATTAATCATACCAATCGTTAATTAATTACATTAATTAATTACCCAGTAATCACTTATCATTGATTAATTAATCAACCCTTAATTACACCATTAATTATATTAATTAATGATCCCTAATTGCATTTTAATTAATTAGTTTATTTAAATTAATTACATTAAGTTATTAATCTTAGTTAAACCATAATTATTAATCACTTTTGATTAATCTCATTCAGTAATTATCTACCCTTAATTACTCATTCAATAAATTAATTACTCCTTAATTAATTTCCTAAATAATCCCTTGATTAATTAAAAAGTAATCTAATCCAAATTACTTCCATGATTAAAACATCTTTAATTAATTACATCCAGTAATTACCATTACTTACTTCCCTAAGTAATTACAATTCCATTAATTACATTAAGTAATTATTTATCAAATCATCAAGCATTTAAATAAATTAAACTCAATTAATTAATCTAAACTAATCACATTAACCCAATTAATTACATTAAGTAATTAATTCTATAATTACTTCCACTAAGTAATTACACATAAACAATTTCACAAATGAGTATCAGTTATTAATTAATCTAATTAATTATTAAAATTAATCGCATTAATTAATTGTTAAATAATCTTAGTTAATGACTTTCATTAACAATTCTTTAATTTCTTTCTTAAGAAATTAACTTAGATTAACCATTATTAATTACAAATTAATTAGTCGATAATAATCCATTAATTAATTTTTAATTATCTAATTAATTAAGTGTTAACTGTAACTTAATTAATCCTTGATTACTTGGTTAATTAATTACTAATCATTAATTTAAAAAAAATCTTATTTAATTAATGATTCTTAAATTACAAATTAATTATTCTAAGAATAATTAATCTTAATCTTTAAATTTAAAACCCTTAATTACTTTAAGTAATTATTCATTTCATTAATTTATTTAATAAATTAATTATCCATTTAATTACCTTAATAATTAAATGAATTACAAATCATTAAATTCTAATATAACTTTAAGATAAACTTTTTTATCTATAGTTAAATTATCATTCACAAACATATTTGAAACGTTGATTTTTCAAATTTACTTTTAAATTTCATTTTAAATTCAAGATTTAAAATGAAAAACAAAGTTTAAAACCAATTTTTAACTCACATGTTAAAGAATGCTTTCTTATAAAAGAAATTTTAAAAGAGTTAAATCAAATTCCTTTTTAAATTCAAAATATTTAAAGTATACCTTAACATTTAGACTTATTAAACATTTAAATTTATAAAACTTTATTTTATTTTATTTCAAAGCCTAGAATTCAAATTTAGATTTAAATCCAGATTAAAAATTCTGATTTAAACTTTGTCTAAATCCTTCCTTTATATTTTCAAACTCTATTTTAAATTCAAATCCTTTAAATCATTTAAACACTTAATTACTTAAACACTTTAAAGTTTTTAAAACAATTTGAATTTAAAAACTTTATTTATTTATAAACTAAGATTCAAATTTAACTTGAATCCATAAACTTAGATTTAAACTTTAGCTTAAACTTTGCTTTACAATTTAAATTTCATTTTAAAATTTAAAAAAAACTGAACAAGTTTTTAAACCTGTAACAATTCTAACCCAAGCCACTTAAATTTACTTTGAGTCAAATACAAACAAACTCGAGCGAATTTTCCATTTACTCGAGAATTACTCGAGACAAAACCCCACTCCAACCAACAACTAACATCACCAGAACAAAGTGCACCGTGCACATGCACGGTGACTTTGATCGCCTCCGATCAACATCGACTATCATCTTACAATGGCAAGCAACTCCTCATCTTACCACGATCATCAGATCGCTCGCAATCAACTCGAATTTGAATTCGAGTTCAAAAACCAAAACCTAGAGCAAGCAGTAACCACTACATCCAAAACCTGTCAACGCCTCGCCCTCGAAGCTCCGACCATCGTTACCTCTGAAACTCCGACGAAGTCCTCGCCAACCCACCAACTTCCATTACCCAAGGCCTCGTCGCACTCGATCTACTGAGGAAGTCGAACGAAAACAAAAACACTACCCAGATAAAATTAGGGTTCTAAACTTCAAAGATCAACCATACTCAACCCAGAGCTACGATCACTATCCAACCATTTTTCCACCATCTCCAATCACTCTTCCACCTCCAGGAAGAACCCCTACCTCCACATCCAAGTAGATCACAAGAAAGTCCTAATTTTCCATTTTTAGTTCATTCCAGAACTGATCTTTCAACCTTAGTCTAAAAATTAGGATTTTAGTTTTAAAAAATTCATTTGAATGAGATTCCAGATCCTAAGCCTGGAACATCAAATTATGATATTTGAAAATTTGACAATACTTAAGCATTTCTGTTCTTATGGCTTCCAAAGCAATTCCCAAATTTATTTTTACTTTATAAATTTTTAAACTTTAATTCATGAATAAACAAACCATTTTTGTTCATAACTCAAAGCCTAAAAGTTAGTAGATTGAGGGATAAAGAATTATGTTTGAATTCTTAACCTTTGAAATTAAGCACAGTCAAACCCAGATACAACAGCCATACTCATATTAACACATTCATAATTTTTATGCAGAAATTTCAACAATACAAATAATCATACAACAAACATACATTCCAGATTTTAGCATGCAACTAGAATTAATTTAAGATTTAAAAATGTGATGTTACTCACCTTTGAATAAGGAAGAACAGAGCTTTGAATTTTGAAAATCCTTTGAACTCTTTAAACTGAAATCCCTTTTTGCTTTAAGACTTGAGTTGTTGAATGCCTTTTTGTTTTAAACTTGAGTTGCTTGAAATGTTGATTTATAAACTTGCATGCAAACTTCCAGCTTAAAAGAAAATGCAGGCTATAGATTTTGAAGATAATGAATGCAGGCTTGCTTGCACCAGATTTGAAAACTACATGCATGCTTTTTATTAAAACTTGCTTTGGAACTGAGTTGCTTGATTTGAAGAATGCAGTTGCTTTTGTTTGAAAATGTGCGGGTTAGATTCAGATTTTCTTTGCATGTGCTTCCCGATTGAAGAAAATAAAATGCACAGACTTGCATGATTGAAAATGTTACAGGGATTTTAAGTTTGATTTCAATTTGAAAATGGTCTAGGGATTTCAGATGGATTTTTGGATTTGAGGAGTTATTTTACAGATTGATGAAAAGCTTTGCAAACTTGGTTACAGAGATTTGCTTTAAACTTGAAAATGTATTACAGGGAAGTGATTTACAGGGTTTACATTTTGATTTGAAAATGAACTATTGGTTTTGAAAATGATTACTGATTTTGGAAAGTTTGAAGAGTTGTTCTCAGATTTGCTTTGGCTTTTAGATTTTAGGAAGAAAAAGAAATGAGGGAAGTAGATTTGTTTATATATAGGCTGAAATGTTTATAAAAAAAGATAAAAGAAAAAATAAATTTAATTTTGACACTTGTCCTATATAACAACATTTGTCATTTTAGTATGCTTATAAATTCACACATGTCTTTTAAGGTTAATTAGTTATAATTAAATGTTAATTAGTATTTAGTTAATTTGTTAATATAGGTTATGCTTAATTAGTTAGTTATATATAATTAAAGTTTAATATAAGAATATGCTTAAGTAATTAGTATATAAAGATATATATATATACGTATGTATGTATGTATAGATAAATTTAAAAGGAATAAAACAACTATTTATATAAATAAAAGTTATGCAAATATTATAAAATCCAAGACAATTGAAAATATTTATACTTCATATATTAATTTGTATTTTAAATTTATATATACTATTTAAATCATATTTATCAAGCTATATTTAAAAAGAAAATAAAACAATACTTATTGTTAATTTTATTTAAATTTAAACTTATGCTAAAATCAATTTAAACAATTACCTTAATAATTTAAAACCATATAGTTATTTATTTAAATAGCTTTGAAAAGCTTTATATTAAATAAAACAAATTTCAAAAAATATTAGAATTAGAAAATATGTTTTATTTGTTAAATTTAAAACAAAGCTCATCTAGTTACAATATAAACCATATATTTACATTATAAATAGAAACCAATTTATTAGCTTTAAAAGATAAAATCTACTAATTAAGTATTTATTAAAGGAAGATTTTTAAATTAATTCAAACTTTATTAACAATAATTGTCAAATCAGTTTAATTTTAAATACAGATTATTAAATTGATATTGCCAAAAATGCCGGGATATCACATTTAGTTTGTTGTTATAGCTATATAATACTCCATTGATTATTTGGTATATCCTATTAAATGCTAATTAGGTTGTTGGTACAATTGTTAATCATTGAAATGTTGAGAATTTTTTTTGTTTAGTGTATATGTGTGTTAATTTGTGTATATGTGTTGATTAATTACTGCATACGTGCATTAGGGCTACTTTGGATTAAGTAGAGTCGATGCTCAAAATTTGATATATTCGTTTCAAAATGAAGAAAATGATGATTTAATGTATGTGTTTTTTAGAATGTATATAAATTGTTGTAAAAATTGTTGTATTTACTTTTTGTAAATCTCTTAGAGAGTTTTTGTCCCCGTCTGACAAATATTGTATATGATCGTTGTATAAATATTCGTTTTTATCACTGTACGGATATTTATATTCATCTGATACAATATTTTTCGGATTTGTCCCTGTATTGGACAAGTTACAAACATAGTAGTAATTATATTTTGCAAATCATTTTATTTTAAACGGTTCATAAAATTTCGATGACACTTTCTTTTTGTTCACTGTGTACACACATAAGTGTACGATATAGGGAACAAAGGAGAAGTGCTGCTGAAATTTTGTTGAATCATTTAAAATAAAATAACTTGCAAAATATAATTACTATTGTGTTTGTAATGGGAAGTAGGATGACCAACCATCAAAGTGTAAAACAATAACTTAAAAATTATATTTTATATTCATATAATAATTTGTGTAAATCAGTTTGAAAATAAAACGTCAAGACTTAAACGATCAATGTGCTTTTATGTTTTAAAGTAGGAAAAATGGTCAGTTATTTTATCGATCAGAGCTGGATGTACCCAAAAAAAGATAAATTAGAGGCTTCATAAGTGAACATTTTCAAAATGGTGTGCATGTCTTTATTGAATTCGCTTTACGTAATAATGAAAACGATGAAGAAATTGTTGTCCATGTAGTAGGTGTAAACTATTGAAGCATTCGATACCGAATATGGTAAAAGTTCATTTGAGCCAATATAGTTTCGTGCCGAATTATTTGGTGGGTGATCGTCATGGAGAACTTATAGCACCTAATCATGTACATTCAGAGGACAAGGTGGATAATGAACTTGTTCTGACAAATCTCATAGAAGATATGGTTGAAGATGCAGCACGTTCAATATTCTCTACTATTGAAGTTGATGGTAACGATGTTAATGTCGAAGAAGAACCAAGTATTGGAGCAAAAAATATTATGATTTATTGGATGTCGTTAAGAAACCCCTTTGGGATGGTTGTACAAGCGGTACTCAACTATCAGCAGTGGTAGAAACATTGCAATGAAATCAAAATTCAACTTCACAGAAGTCAGGTTTACAGCTATAGTACAAGCTGTAAAACGGCATATGCCATTCGATAATTTAATGTGTGAAAATCATTATGAAGTGAAAAAACTTATGTCTGCTTTTGGTTTGTCGTATCAAAAAGTAGATACGCGTTTAAATGGTTGCATATTGTTTTGGAAAGAAGACATCAATCTCATAAATTGTAAAATATGTAATCAAGAAAGATACAAACCAAGAAAAAAGAGAGAAAGAAAGTTTCGTACAAACGTATGTATTACTTACCCATCACTCCTAAGCTTCAAAGGTTATATGCATCTTCTGTAACCGCGCATCATATAGGATGGCACTGTGTGATAACATAGAAAGAAGATACGTTAACACACCCAGCTGATGAAGAAGCATAGAAGCATTTTGATAAGACATACTCAGCTTTCGCAGCGGAGAGCCGTAATGTTAGACTTGGTTTTAATTCAAAATATTCATCTTGGCCTATTATCGTTACACCTTACAATTCATCTACCTGGATGTGTATGAAAACTCCGTATATGTTTCACACTATTGTCATTCCTGGCCCTAATGATCCGACACAAGGAATTGACTTATATTTACAACCGTTGATTGAAGAGTTGAAAACACTATGATATGAAGGTGTTGAAACATACGACATTTCAAAAAAAATTGTATGTTCGCTTCTCTACTGTTGACTATAAGTGATTATCTTACGTATGCAATGCTATCGAGTGGGAGTATGGTTGGTCGTCTAGCTTGTCCATATTGCATGAAAGAAACACAAGCATTTTTTTTACCGCATGAGAGGAAAATTTCGTTGTTTGACTATCATCGATGTTTTCTCCATATTAATCATCATTTTAGAAAGGATTAAAAAACTTTACAAATAATAGAGGTAAGACCTTGCGACCACCAACGATTTGGTCAAGCGAAAATATTTATGAGCTCGTAAAAGATTATCCAAAGATACATGAAACCGGCGAACAAATTGAAATACAAGGTAAATCGACAATTCATAATTGGTGCAAACAAAGTATATTTTGGGAGTTTCCTTATTGGAAAAATCTCCTAATTCGTCATAATATTGACATGATGCACAACAAGAAAAACGTGTTTGATAATGTATTTAACACAGTTCTGAATGTTAAAGGAAAGACTAAAGATGGTTCGAAATCAAAACGTGATATATAAGCAACATGCAATCGTTCTGAGCTTTATATGAAGCCAAATGACACAAAAAAAACCAAAGCATACTATGGGCTAGACAGTAACTAGGTTAAAGTGCTATTAAAGCGGGTGGAATGATTAAAATTTCCTGATGGGATTTCCTTTAATCTTTGTATATGTGTCGACTATAAGAACGGTAAACTGAGTGGGATGAAAAGTCATAAGTGTTCATGTAATGATGGAACATTTATTACCTGCTGCATTCAAAGAACTGTTAACCACAAAAGTTTAGACGGTTTTAACAAAACTTACTTTGTTTTATAAGGAGCTTTGTTCAACTACTTTAATAGTTGATCAACTATGTAAACTTGAGGAGGAAATTCTTATATTCTCTACACATTGGAGAAAATATTTTCTTCTGGTTTCTTTAATGTAATGGAGCATTTACCTATTCATCTTTCGTTTGAAACACGTCTTCGAGGTCCTATGCAATATGGATGGATGTATCCGTTTGAAAGTTATCAATATTGAGTTGTTAAATTTTTGTTTAAACGCATGTAATAAAATTAAATTATAATTATTCTTAATAGGAACTTGAATCATCTAAAGAAAAATGTGAGATAAAAAGCACGAGTTGAAGGTTTGATATGCAAATCATATATCGAAGAAGAAGCTTCATTCTTTCTCTCTCGTTATTTCAGTGACCATGTGAACTTATCTTTTGAAAGTGCTACGCGAAATGATAAGGGCATTTAACAAGATTCTTCTAAATGAATGCTATCTATTTTAGACAACAGGGATGCCCTGTTGGAAGATGTGCGGAAGAATGGTTACACGGCATAGATTACCATATAGCTCACACATATGTTTTTCTTAACTGTGCAGAAGTTGCACCATTTATTAGGCACTAATGAATAACACAACTAAAATAATTTACTTGAGTAATACATGTGTGTGTTAATTATAATGCAATATATTATCTGTATATGAAGTATTTATGAATCACAGCATCCAAGCGGGGATATCGGCAAAAAATTTGGTACTTGATTTTTGAACCACATATATGATCCGGTAAATTGTGTGGTCGACGAAGGGTTGAAACATCTTTCAATGGGACCAAAAAGAAAAGTCAAGACATATCCAATATTCTTTGGCGATTGATACAAATTCAACACCAAAGAATACTGGGCTAAAAAATTAACTAACAATATCGATGTATATGTTAAAGGTAGTGATGATCCAAATGATCACATAAATGATTTTTACGGTGTTTTAACTCAGCTTTTGCAATTAACATATTTCACCAGACTTGTGGAAGAAGTTTATTTGTTTAGATGCAACTGGTTCAGTAATGTTCCAGGTTCTTGAGTGAACGTGCACCAAAAATATAATATTATTGAAATAAAGCATACGTCACGTTATCATAAGTACGATCCGTTTATACTAGCAAAACATGTTGAATATGCGAGTATATGATTTTTTTTGGTGATAATAAACATATATATATATATATTCATTTAAATGTATTTGTTAATGTGCTATTTTATTGTTCGCATAATTGAATAAATATTTGGTGAATAAAATAAATAACACGGTATTTAAATTCAAACGGATATTTTATTCAAACAAATATTTATTATAATTTTTGAATAATATAAATTTCAAGCTCTCACGACATGTATAATTACAATTACAATACAAATTTGATTACATCACAATTCACATTTACATTTGCACCTCACCACATATCACTCACACTCGTGTTTATCTTCAACTTCATTCCAATGTGAATCCAGCATCTGAGAAATTTGCAAAAATATACATTGACGCAGTAAAATTGAAAATAAAATATTTTTACAGTACAAAATAAAATGTAATTTTGAAAATAGTATTTGCCTCAGTGATTTGGGTTGTTCTTCATCATTTAATTTTTGAATTCAGCATACACGAACAGCTTGTGACATACACAGTGTATCACTGGATATGTCACAAGGCCGTGCACACCGATATACACTTGATAAATTTACAGGGACAGGTGAGCACAAGGTCGAACCCAATGAAAAGCCGGGTTCAACTCAAGTGAAATACAAATAAAGTCATAACACGAGCACAAGGTCAAACCCGAGCTACTAGCTGGATTCAATACAGGTGCAATTCCAAAAATCAAGATGAAGTTCAAGTGAAATCAAAATGAAAAGTGACGTGCACAAGCACAAGAACATGTCAGACAAGCAAGTGCACCACAAACCAAACAAGAGCAAAACCAGGCTATACAATGAACACAACCACTTGAATATGCAACAACGATGCAACATACATATGCACAATGATATATGATTTGGATTGATACAAGTAGTGACTCAGTGCAACTCATCGCAAACATGTACTAGCTCAATACATATATGCAGCCTCGACTAAAGTTCAAGTCACACATGAAACCGACTAAAATGAACAAAGTGCAAATCAAGACCAACATACCAATTGAAGATTTGAGTCAGACCTCGAGTCGAGCAGTGACAATGTACATGAAACCCAAAGCTAACGCATATCTATATACATGTGTGCATACATATTGCAACCTGACTCGAAGCAATGCTCAGTGCACAGCAACTACACATATACAAACTACAGATACAAACCAATAGTAGTGAACATGCATATGACTCGAGACCACAATGCAGACAGCAGGGTTTAGTTCAATATGGTTGCAGTAAGGACTGCACAATCATTGTGACACAAAATACACAGTGTATACATCACCAGACCAGCCATGACTAGAGAGAAGCAAAAGCAAGTGAACACAATATACATGTGCATCTAACCAAAGCAAATATACAGCACACATATGGTTGCAGTAAAGCTACGATGATGACCAAGGCAACAAGTTCACATTCAAGTACACGAACCAGTGCCAACAGATCAGAGACCAATGTACACATGAATGCAACAGTGGATCAAATGATCAATGAGCAAGGCTGCACAGTAAAAACTGTACGCAAACCAAATGCCACAAGTGAATATGATAACACAGCAAAACCAAAATAAACGTCAGCTACTAAAACATACAGTGCGAACTCAAGGAAATAAGAAATACAACAAAGTAAACAAGTGACTGTAATCAAGCAGAGCAACCCGACCTATGCCAAAAAATATAAAAAAGTGCAAACCATGATGCACTCAAACAATGCCGAAATTATGGTACATTAGTAAGTTAAATGTGAAGGCATGGAGACAACATGGTGATAAACTGCATTCAAGCATCAGGTTAAAAATACAACAGAGAAATTAACAGTTTTTACCAAAGTCGAAGTCAGGTGACAGTGAACAGGTCAAAGACATAATGGCCGAAGTAAGTTCACAAAGAAAATGCAAAGTCAGCTCAAAGCCCTATGCAACGACCAGAGGCAGTAAACAGAGAAGCCGAAGTTTCGAACCAAAAATAAGGCCGCATGTGATTTCAAAATAGAATCAAATTCAAAATGTCAGATTATCAAAAATTCCAAAATGGCCGAGCATTGGAAATGCTACAGTATATCAAAGCCAAAGTTCAAACCAAAATCAACACCGTGGTAGCCAAGAAATCGAAATCAACATCATGTCAATCAAGAAATCATAAATATACGTAATTGAAAAAGTCAGAATAAATCTCAAGCATCCAAGTAACATCGACCGGCCGAGCAAGATAAATTGACAAATTCAAACAAATATATACGAACGAGAAAATAGGGATTCGAACCCTGTATAGGCAATCAACATCAATGGCAAAAAGTCATCGAGTTCTAGCAAGCAAATCATAAGAAGCAAAAGCAAAGATCACATACCAGATTTACGAATTGAACTCGTCGAAGCAGCCGAAGTGAGCAACGAGGAAACGATCGATCAAAGCTACACGCGAGTATCCACTTAATCGATCAATAAAGTCGGCGGCTTCACAAAATTTCACAACCCTAGTTCTGAATTGAGGAACGAATGAACGAAACAAGAGCCGCCATTTTCACCAAATAAGGATAGGCCGATTAGAGATAGAAGAAAATTTGGCCAGCCTTTACTTTTGTGTTGGTTTATAATAAAAGGCTTATAATTAGGGTTTTTTTAAATTGTGTTTAAATTTTACTTTCCATTTTAAACCGTTGTAATTTCTAGTCGTGTGACTAGGGGACAAACTACATGGCATAGTTTAAGAATTCGCAACTCAGTGGCTGAGTTGTGGCAGAGTTTTGAGCGTAGAGTTAAGGCTAGTAGATAGCGGGTGTCGCAAGTTTATGTGTATAAGCATCTGACTACTTAATTTCTAGTAGAAACCTTGGGGGCAGCACGTAGGTAGGGTATTGCCGAAGCTGGATAAATTCTGTGTTGTCTATTTCTGCATTTATTATTCTGCTATTATCTGTGCTGCTAGTATTTTGATATATTTGTGTTGAAATAATTTTATAAGCTTCCGCAATCATTTTTATAATTAATAGCATCACCCTATTCACCCCCCTCTAGGATGAAATCGATCCTACAAAACAGGCCCTACAAGTTTACTATGCTCTTTATCCATCTCTAGAAAGAGATAAAGCAGATTGGTCGGAAATTTTTAAAATGAAGGCAAGATTTATGTTTGATGAAAAGAATATTCTGAATGAACAAACGTACCAAGCGGAATCAAGAAAAATGGCAAATTTGCAATAACAGATGATCAAACCGATGTAGGGCCTCTAAATGATGAATCAAATGTATTAGTGCAAGCATTTCAGATTATAGTGGAAAACAATATAGTGTACGAGATAGAGTCTGAATCAGAAAACGACAAAGGACTAATTTAATAGTATACACGTTGAAAAAAGGTAATTTATGGTAGTATTTTTTCTTACATTTTTTATGCTACATGCGATTATTGCTATTAAATCTTGATATGTTTACTCATAATTGAATGATATATTCTGCCATGATAAAATAATATGTATGTCACAAGTATTGCAGATGTCATTTTCTAGACGTCGGAGTTCTTCACAGATGCGTTCTCCCTTTGGGTCTCAAGGAGGGACAGGTCGCGGTAGCGGCGATGGCAATAGACCTTCACAGGAGGCGCCACGTGCGGTAGTAAGATTTCTTTTAGAAGTATGGCTTGTAAGTATTAAATTTACTTTAGCATTGTAAATATTTTGTATGATATATTAGTCATAATTTGTCTGTATCGTATTTATTGCAGGGGTTTTGAGCTTGAGTCTTCCAACATTGTGCTCAGCATATCCAAGCAGGCATACTTGAGTCGCATGTCTACATGCTGGCCAAAGTGGAGCAGGATCTCGGACCATGTACGGGAGAGTATTGAAAGGGACAACGGGCTAAGGATCTCAAGGCTAATGTAATACTAGAGGAGGGTGACTAGTGTTTTATGGATTCTAAGACTTATATGGACAAATTTAAAAATTATGATATAAACAAATGCAAAATTTAATCACAGAATCAAACACAGATGCAGAAAGTAAATAAAAAGCAATAAAGGAAAGAACATACCGGATTTTATACTAGTTCAGAGTTACCCTACATCCAGTCCTGTACTAAGGCAAATACCTCATACAGATTTTTATTATACCAATGTCGAGATTATAATCCTCAATTTCTAAAGGCCTTGAGATACCCTCCTGTCTTATGAGTCTGGGGCAGACTCTCTTGATTTATGAGAATCAAGATCACCCAATTGATTTCAAGGCACAATCACACCTTATAAAGAGATTCAATAAACTTTTGATTACAAATTGATCCTATAACTCTGAATAGCACTTTGATCTTTGAGAGAGGACAGAGGATCAAACAAGAATGATATTCTAATTTGATTCACTTGAGAATTCGGCAGACTTTCTGCATGATCTTAAAAATATGAAAATTTTCAGAATATGGATTCGTGGAGAAGGAGTGAAGGAAAATAAGAAATTAGTTAGTTAAAAAATTTATTTGTGAACGCTATTTATAAAGCACCAACGGTCATAACCATTCATGAAGAGATGTAAATGAATAGACACTTCTTTTAAAAATTGAAACTTTTGAATTCAGAGGCCACCATGCTGACATGGGGTATCCCATGATGTCTACATCCCTAGTTAAAACCAATGTAAAATTTGTTTTGAAAATGAAGTTTAAAATAAAAACAAATAATATTTTTAAGGCTAAAACATCTTTTTTGAAAATCATTTGAAAAGATTATTTTAAGGCTAAAATAGTTTTAAAAATCATTTTGAAAAACCATTTTGAAGTAGTTTTGCAAGCTACTTCCTGTAGAATATTTCATCACATCAGGACTTGAGAACTTGTATAAAACCAAGATGTTCGTGAGTTTGTAAGCCACTTGTCGTAGATTTGTAACTACTTGTTGTGGGTTTGTAAGCCACTAAGAAGGTAGAAATGGCTTTCATCTCAAATGAAATTCGAAATGAAGATTTCAATGCTATTATGAAGTTTTAACAAAAAGTAGACACATGTCTTGAAATCTTGATCTTGATATTCTAAAGTCTTCAATCTTGAGTCTTGAGTCTTTATACCGATCAATCTTCAGTAATCAATGCCTGCATATATATATATATATATATATATATATATATATATATCATATACAAATCTATCTAGCCAACAGTGTTAGTATATATTTTATAATAAGATAAGTTAAAAAGGTTGTTATCATCAAAACCAACATCTTAGTTCCTAACAATCTTCCTTTTTTGATGATGACAACCTGTATTTATAAAATATATTTACCATACCATAACTCATATCATAACTCCCCCTTACTCCATGACTCCCCCTTATTCCAATCATAACTCCCCCTTACTCCATGCCAACTACTATTTTATAACTTCTCCCCCTTTGTCATCAACAAAAACTCATTACTAATAAATTCCTTGAACTTGATATAAGATAATCAACCATAATAGAGTAATCCATATATAAGTGTAATAAGTGCTAAGTGTGGTCATAAGTGTAATTCAAAAGTAAATCGATCGTCAACCAATCATATTTATAGTGATTATTCAATCCAATCATATATACAAAGCATACCAAATGTTTTTAAATAAGTCAAGTCAATCAAGTTTAAAACACACTAATGAAATCAAATAAATAACATACAGAATGACTAGACATTCCTCGGTACTTACACCCATCCATCTTCTCCAAAGATAGGGTCTGCTTTGATGGCATCCCATTCTTCTTCATCTTTATCGAGAGCGACTGGTGGATTTCCTTCGAGATCGTCCTTGTTAAGGGCTGAGGTCATCATACGAAGGGCGTCGAAATGTCTTTCATGCACCTTGATCATCTGCATTTGAATCAATTCTAAGTGGCGTTGATTACGAAGTATGAATGTAAGATATTCTTGAAAGAAGTTAGAGTTTCTTCAACATTATCACTTAGATTTTTAATCGAAGAAGCCATAATACGGAAAATAGAAAGAACTATGAAAAGCAGTGATTAGAAATGAAGTTTGATAATTTATTCTGTACAAAATAGGTATAAATAGAGGTAGAAAGTCGATTAGAATGAATAGACACAAGTTAGTTACATGAAATTAAATTTTGAAAGAGCAACTACTTTCTGCCCGCTGTATGTCGACATGGGGTGATGGGGTATGTCGACATGCCTCTGCCTAAAGTGACAATTTGCTTTATTTTTAATATTATGAACAAATCTATTCAACTAAAATTTGTGTAATATAAAAACATGCAATTACAGAGACAAGTGAAGTTGAACAACACAAGATGAAAGATTTCATTAATGATTCTAGTCAACATTACATAAGATAATATAATATTAACTAAAATAAATAAAATACAAAGATAGAACTAAGATAACATGAACTAAAACTAATTAGATGAAGATGAAAAAGATGATAGTCCAAGCTTTCTACTAATTTTCCCAAAGAACTTGTTGATTTTAGTGGAAATCTTATCCATTTTCTTACTCATTGATCTTTTAAGTGTCTTTTGATTTTCCACTATAATTCTTTGATTATTGAGAATGGTCTTATTGAATGGATTAGCGAGATTAGTAGGATATTCAATGCTTTCTAAGGAAGTTTCTTGATCTTCCTCTTCTCCTTCTTCTTCTTCCTCCATTTCTTCCATCTGTTCATGAGAAAGCCTCTCTTATTTTTCCGTAAGTGTTTCATATGGTTGAAACGCTAATGGAATTTGCATAAGGATGAGGTTTACATGGTTGAACACTTTTCTATTTACAAATTCTTCCCTTTGAAATCAACTCCAAAGTAATTAAAAATCCGAGTGAAATAAATTCCATGATATAATGTGTTTTCTCCCATAGTAAAATTCTTGGGCCTTAGCTCATCCAAAATAACTTGAGCCCAATTAATATCATAATTTCCAAAAATTGCAAAAAGAGCTTTGCACACTTTCAAAGTCGGGTTGTTGTAGTTTCCCGATCTTGGTATTTGAGTGTGTTGGATAAGAAGATTAACAATTCTGGATTATGGACGAAAATAATGATTTTTGAATTCAAAAATATCATCCTCTTCAAAGATGTGATGAAGTGTATCTCGATCATTTTCATTTATTTGAAATTTCGAGAGATTCATTCCGGTATACTTGTATCCTAAAATATTTTCCAAAATTTCACAATCTAAAACAATTTGTGTTCCTTTAACAATACTCCAAATTTGTCCATCTTGCCCATCATAAAAACCACGATTCAAATTCTTGTAAAACATCTTAACAAGATTTGGATGACATACAAAATCATTTTGTTTGCTATCTACTAGTACTACACTAAGAATTGAACATTGTTGAAAAAGATTTTCAATTTCATAAGAAGGAAAATCTTCAAAAATAGCAGATTTTCTCATATGAATTTTACCAAAGGTTACATAGTTGATGTAAGTTTTGACTGCTTTCGGGTCATTAAAAAGAAAGTTTTTGATAGATTTTGAAAGACTAATGCTGTTAGGAGTGCTTGAAGAGGCCATTGAAGAAGTTTGAGAGGAGTAGAAGATAATGAAGATAAATTTTAAATTTGAAATAAAAATGAAAGTGATGATAAAGAGAGTAAGATAATAGAGATTCTATAGCATGTTCTCTGGTCAAGAGACATCTTTCCAGAGCATTGAAGTTGGTAAAAAGGTGGTGGGAAACTCAAAAGTTTGATTCAAATTTTGAAATCAAATTCCGAGGGGCATGTTGACATGGGGTATCCGGGTATGTCGACATGTGCCTATTGAATCAAAGGGCAAGTTTGATTACTAATTTCTAATAAATGCGTATATTATATCCTATATTCTAATTATATAACTCCTGTAATAACAATAAATATAATAATAATTTAATATTAATAATTTAATATTTAAAATATTTTCAAAATAATATTATTTTTGAATTTAAAATTCAAATTTCAACGGATAAATTTGAATTTAAAAGAATCGAGCAAACAAACAAGCATCCATTCAAATTAGAAAAATGAAAAATAATGTAAATGCGCACCTATTTTTAGATCCATACTCCCATCGTCATCTGATTCATGAATAGCAGTGAAACACAGGTTTGAATTATCCGTCTTCTTTTCATCGTCACTGGATGATGAGTCTGGGTCATCAAGAGTTGTTGTATATGCCTTCTCTCTTTTCCTTGACGAATCATTGTTTGAAGGGAACAACTTTTTATCTGGATACGGACAATCTTTTCTATGATGCCCGACTTTATTGCAAACATCTACCATTGTTGACGTTCTTTGTATTATTTCTGAAATTACTTTGATCATTTCTTTTGTAATTATTCATTTTTCTATATTTTAGGAATTTTCGAAAGTTTCTTATCATGAAAGCAATCACCTTATCATTGTCTGGTTCCGAATCTTCAGTTTTGCATTGAATGCTAATGACTTATTTTCTGTAGTCTTGTTTTCTCTTCTTCCTTGCAGTTGAACTTTATAAGACATCAGATTCCTAATCAATTCTTCTATTTTCATTAGACTGATATCATTTGCTTCTTCGATTGCAAGTATCTTTTGATCCCATTCTGGAGTGAGTGAATTTAGAATTTTGTTGACTTGGTCTTCTTCCGAAAAGCTTTTTCCCACTGCAATTCGTGAACGAACAATATTTTGAAATCGACAATACATGTCGAAAATGGACTCATTTGCTTGCATTTTAAACAATTGAAACTGATTAGTTAATATGAAAATTTTAATCTGTTTAACTTTACTTGTTCCTTCGTGAGTAACTTACAAAATTTTCTAGATTTCAAATGCAGACTTACAAATAGACACTCTATTAAACTCATTCCTATCTAATGAATAAAATAATATATTCATGGCCTTTGAATTATATTGTGCAACACTCTTTTGCTCACCACTCCACTAGGCAAAATTAGTAGTTGGTTCAACATACTCAGTTTGCGTGATATTCCAAGTGTCTAATCCTACTGACTGTAAATAAATTTTCATTCTACAACCCAATATGGATAACTACTGTCATTGAAAAATGGTGATCTGGCAGTAGACCGACCTTCTACAAATGAACTAGTGTTAGGGATAACAGAACTAGTGCCAGAGTTGATATTACCGGTATTGGTAGCCATTAAAACAATTTTCAAGTTCCAGATTATGAAAACTATGAAAACCTTGCTCTGATACCAATTGAAAGGGACAGAGGATTAAGGATCTTAAGGCTAATTTAACACTAGAGGGGAGTGAATAGTGTTTAATGGATTCTAAGACTTATATGGACTAACTTAAAAATTGTGATATAAACAAATGCATAACTTAATCAAAAAGAATAATCACAGAATCAAACACAGATGCAGAAAGTAAATAAAAAGCAGTAAAGGAAAGAACATACCGGATTTTATACTGGCTTGGAGTTACTCTCTATCTAGTCATGTACCAAGACAAACACCTCATATAGATTTTTATTATACCAATGTCGAGATTACAATCCTCAATTTCTAAAGACCTTGAGGTACCCTCCTATCTCATGAGTCCGAGACAAACTCTCTTAACTTACGGGACTCAAGATCACCCAATTGATTTCCAGGCACAACCACACCTTATAGAGAGACTCGATAAATTTTTGATTACAAATTGATCCTGTAACTCTGAATAGCGTTTTGATCTTCAAGAGAGGATAGAAAATCAAAGAAGAATGATATTCTAATTTGAATCACACAAGAATTTGGCAGAATTTCGGTACAATCTTAAAAATATGAAAATTTTAGAATATGGATTAGTGGAAGAAGGAGTGAAGAAAAATAATAAATTAGTTAGTTAAAAAATTCGTTTGTGAAGGCTATTTATAAAGCACCAACGGTTATAACCATTCGTGAAGAGATTTAAATGAATAGACACTTCTTTTGAAAATTGAAACTTTTGAATTCAACGGCCACCATGTCGACATGGGGTATCCCATGATGTCGACATCCTTAGTTAAAAAACAATGTAAAATTTGTTTTGAAAATGAAGTTTAAAACAAGAGTTTATTTTAAAACAAAAACAAATAATATTTTTACGGCTAAAACATCTTTTTTGAAAATCATTTGAAAAGATAATTTTATCGCTAAAATATTTTGAAAAACAGTTTTAAAAATCATTTTGAAAAACCATTTTGAAGTAGTTTTGCAAGCTACTTCCTGCAGAATATCTCATCACATCAGGACTCGAGAACTTGTACAAAACCAGAATGTTCGTGGGTTTATAAGCCACTTGCCGTAGATTTGTAAGCTACTTGTTGTAGGTATGTAAGCCACTAAGAAGGGAGAAATGGATTTTGTCTCAAATGAAATTCGGAATGAAGATTTCAAAGCTATTATGAATTTTTAGTAAAAACTAGACACATATCTTGAAATCTTGATCTTGATGCTCTAGAGTCTTCAATCTTGAGTCTTGAGTCTTTATATTGATCAGTCTTCAGTAATCAGTGCCTGCATACACACACACACACAAATATATATATATATATATATATATATGCACACACATATATGCACACACATATATATATACACATATATACATATATATACATATATATATATATATATATATATATATCTTGCATATACATATCTATCTAACCAACAGTGTTAGTATATATTTTATAATAAGATAAGTAAAAAGGTTGTTGTCATCAAAACCAACATCTGAGTTCCTAACAAGTGTATGGCAGGACTTCCTAGTAAGTGTAAAATTATATACCATTATATATATTCACTTTATAATTGCTGACTAGGTATGAATGTATAACTTATATTTTTTTCAACATATATACAGGATGTAGTAGACTTGCAAGAGGAGGACATGTCCCTTTGCCAGCGCCACTGAAACTCAAAAGTGGTAAAGAATTACATGGATACGATTCTAGCATAAGAAAAACCAGGAAGATGCCACGGTGGATAGGCATCAGCGTCTGCAATGCTTGGGTCGCAAAATTGGGTAGCGACGAATTCAAGGTAAGAGTACTAAGATATCATCTTAATTTATTTAGTATAGAATACATAATGTATACCTATAGAATATAATCTTAATTTTTAATTTGCAGATGGAGTCGGATAGGAACTCTGCGAACAGGCGGAAAAATCCTATTACACACCACGGTGGCTTAAAATTATTCCAACACCATCTTGAGGACCTGGAAAATTAATTAATTGGAATTACGAACAGTTATTACATTTCTAATATAAATGAATATAAAATACAATAATATACACTAACTATTGCAGGAAAGAGCGCGCCCCGAGGGGTTCGATCTCGTATATGCATGTGTTTGAGTATACTCATGCCGATAGGAAGACAAAGACGAAGGATCAATGTTGTATGTCTGGCATAAGGATGACAGAGCATACGCCGCACATATAAGTTTATTTTAAGTTATAAGTTATTAATAATGATCATTTTAATTAATTAGTTATAAAATATTATAATAATGTCATGTAATATTTATTTGTATTTGATTTTGCGTTGTAGGAAAAATTTATGCAGGCAAGAGCGTAGATGTTTGAGCATTCCGGACGGGAGTAGTTGACCACTAACATGGAGGACGCGATTTTTGACTCTGTTATGGACCCGACCCATAGAAACAGACGTTATGGTTACGGCAACCAATCGCTGGTTTATAAAAATTAACTATGTTGTAAATTTGCTTAATTTTTATAAAAGTTATGTGGTAACTTAAACATTTTCTAGATATTATGCAGGCTCGGGGGCTTACCGAAAGGCTTGACAGCACAAAAATTAATGAGCTTAGACAGTAGATTGTGTAGTTGCAGGAGCAAGACCGCCTCCAAGCAGTGCAAATGGAGCAGCTCAACCAACAATTGGCAGAGTATGTGGAGCTATATGGTTCATTCCCTTCGTCCGGTGGTTCCGAAGTCAATGATGAGTCTTGAGGTGCGATTTGCAGTTTCTTTATGGACACGTGGTATTGAATGTACTTTTGTGTATATTAACATTGAGTGATGGTGAGATAAATTTAAGGACATGTGGTGTTTGATATTGATTTGGTGGTTGATTTATGGAGTCGATACGTGGAGTTTGACGTTGGATGTACATATTGGATATAAATATTGAAGTTGGATGGTTGAAGTGATGATGGACGGTTTTTTTTGTAAATATTGGAGTTTGATGTTAGATATAAATATGTTTATGTTTGATATTATGATGTTTGGGTTTTATTTTATATTGATATTGATTTCATCTTATATATGAGGCTTATATATTGATTTTGCTGAGTTATATATTGATATTGGTATGAAAGCGAAGTAGGAAGTAGGGAAAAAAGTTGCCTAGATTACCGATGGTCGTAGACTGTCACCGACAGCTAGCAGACTGTCAATTCCGATGGCAAACGATGGTGTTCGATGGCTTATTGACCACAATTTCTGACGGTAGGCGACAGTTTCCAATGGCGTCATTCCGACGGCTAACGTCGGCTCCCAACGACTTAATAGGAAAATAACACGCCATGTGTACGTCGAGGCCATCAGATTTTTTATTGGAAAAGTCGTCGGAACCACTATCTAAAGCCATCGCGATGATGTCGTCGAATCCGTCTAAAACGGACGCAAGTCATGGTTCGTATTCCAACGTAAGTCGTGGTCAGTAAAAATTCAAATACTGAACTAACCAATAAATAACTCATTTAAATTATTGGAGTTTTATTCTTCTTTTTCATTATTTAAATTCATCATACAGGATGTCCCATGTCAATCAAGTGATAAAATCAATAACAAAACAATAATTATAATTTTTAAAAATCACAAAAAAGAATGAACAATGCATGCAAATAATCATTGGAAATAACATTAAAAGCATACAAAATTAAATTAAATCAAAATTACCTTTTCTCCTTCCTTTGAGCATTGACTAATCAATAAATCGTATTCTTCATTAGAAAAGTTCTCTCCCTTCATTGTCTAAAAAAATTTAATTGCTTTGAAAAGGAGATTTTCAACTCTGGAGAATTTGGGTATTATGGTTTAGGCTAGATGAAGAATTAGGAAGTTAGATATTAGGGTTTTTGGTTTAAACGTTTAGATGATGAAGAAGAGACATGAGCTAAGGTTTAGCTTTGAACGTGATGGAGAAGAAGAAAAGGCGCGTGAGAGAAAAAAGAACAAGAAATCATTCGATGATTACTAACCGAGTGGACAGATAAACATGGTATTAGGAAGAACATAAATTAGTTAGGATTGATTAAAAACTTTATGGTATTAGTAAGAATTTTTTGGTTGCTTTTAGCACCATACTTGCTTTTTCCAGGGAAACATTAAATATTTAAATATTGTTAAAAGTTTTAATAGTTGGATTTTGGATGAATGAGCCTTGCCTATTACTGCGTGTTTAGATGGAATTCGTGTTAAAATTATGGAACAAATGACTAGAAGGAGTGAGGAGTGTCATTTGTGGAATATTACTATTTTTCATTCTATTGAGTTTCATTGAAATGAACCGACTGAAAAAGGATTTGGATGAGATGTATACAGGTATTCAAAGTTTGTTTTTGAAGTGAAATCACCAAATTCTCATCGTGTTGATCTTAAAGAATGAATTTGCAGTTGCAATCGATAGAAAGTTACATGATTTCCCTATTAAGTGCATGAACAAGTCAAAATTATCTGTTTATGATTTTGTTGCATATTATTTTGCCGTTGATGCTTATCATTCTTCTTAGGCTAATGTTGTAAATCATATTCCTAATTTTGATGAGCCTATTATTGATTCAAGTGTTGAAGATGTTATTAAGCCACTCAAGAAGAAATGCAATGCTGGTAGATCTTCTATCAAATGGAAACAAGGATTTGCATATTTTCAAAATAAGCAAAATAAACACAGTATATGCAAGCAATTTGGTCACAATAAGCATAACTATCAAGTTTCTAAGAAGATATGATTTGTTTTTCATATTGCTATAAATTTTTTGAAATTTATACTTAGTTTTATGATTTGTTTTGGAAATTTTATGTAGTTGAACCTGGTTATAAAAGTATATTAGTTTAGCATATTTTTAATTTGAACTTGATTCGCTCTTTGAAATTGAAATTTGTTATATAGTAACATTTGTAGTTTTAGTTTTAGTGTCAGTTCTATAGTATAACTAGTACTAATTTTATTATTTATTTGTTTGTAGGTTATTTAGTATCATTTGTTTTTTCTTATTCAATATCAGTTGTGTAGTATAACCAGTATCCGTTTTATTATTTATTTTTTGTAGGTTATATAGTACCATTTGTAGTTTCATTTTCAGTATCAATTCTGTAGTACAACTAGTATCATTTTTATTATTTATTTGTTGTCTTGATTACATGTTGCTATTTTTGCATTAATTGATGCTTGGTTATTAAGATGATATGATCAATGATTTTTTTGTTAACTATGATATATAGGTTGATAGCAAGTGGTGAGTTAATCTGTGGTGATGTTGGTTAGTTTAATCAATATTAGTTCTTTAGTATCAATTTTTGATACTATTAGTATCAGTTTAAGGTATGTAAAAATATGGTATCAGTTTTTGCATGCTGTTAGTATCAATTTCAAGTATTGCAAAGTATGGTATTGGTTTTTGCATACTATTAGTATCAGTTTCATGTATAAGAAGTTAGATATCATTTTTTGCATGTATTAGTATCAATTTAAGGTATAATAAAATATAATATCGGTTTTTGCATGCTATTAGTGTCACTTTTAGGTATGACAAAAATATGGTATCGATTTTTACATTATATCAGTATCAGTATTTATTTCATGTATGATAAAATGTAATATCGGTTCATGCATACTATTAGTATCGGTTTTGGGTATAACGAAATATAGTATAAGTTTGAGGTATAAGAATATATGATATTATTTTTGCATAGTATTGGTATTGGTTTCAATTATAACTAGAAATAAAATATAATTATAACATATCATCACATGTAAGGAAAGTTAAACTATGCTAATTTTTACAACCTCGGAGATAAGATCATAGTTTTTACAGCAAACTGACAAAATTTCAACAAATGTTTATATCTACATTAAAACAAAGCTAAATTCGATTAGTTCTAAAACAACATCTCAAATGTATATTAGTTGAACGGACCATCACAACAATTTTTACAACAAATTTACTTCTTTATATTTTCTTTTTCTTCTAGTCTTGACATGAAATCGGATAAATTCCAACAGTAATCATTGTCCATCAATATCTCTAGCACAATTCTTATTCTAGTTTGCATCATTAGTTCAGGTTTTATCTTGATTGGTATCTAGTTTTTGTTCAATGGTATGATGAATATCATGACATATATTCCATAGTCAACTCTGTTTAAAGCAAAATATATTGTTGGTATCAGTCTGCGTCACTTATATTGTCAAGTATATAACGAACATATATCATTGTATTTAAGAGATAATGGTGCAAACAGTTCATGTGCTTTGAAATAGAATAATTTACAGTTTTAGTGTCTATGTTAGCATTAGTTTTAGTGCCTGTAGGTATTATTTTTAAGATCTATGATAGTTTTTTTTTCTTTCTTAATTATATATAGTTGTAATATCAGTTTTTACGTTTGTAAATATCATTTTTAGTGGCTATAGGTATCAGTTTGTGTTCATGTTGTTTGCACCAAAAATTGGCATAGACAACCAATAGAAGTTTTGAAGAGAAATAAGTGAAGAATATAAAATGAAAATAGAGGATAATAATAAATAAATAGTGGTAAATTGAAAGAATAACATGAACATAACGATTTATAGTGGTTCGGCATTGTTTGCCTACGTCCACTTTGAATAGATTACTTTATTGATCAATTTATAATCGGAGTACAATAAGGACTAGATGAAAATCCTCAGTTACAAAAGAATATAAAGCAATCAGCATCGTATAAGTCCCCAAAATGTATAACCAAACCTATATCTATAGACGAAAATAGACAAATATATCCCTGAAAATTTGGCAAAAGGACCTCCAAACCTTATAGACACACAAGAGGGATTGCATGGCCTAATTCCTAAAAAAAGGGATCGATACAAATCCCTATTTTGGTGGAATTTTGGGAAGCTATCCATATGGTAGCTTTATGATGCTAAAATACGCTTAGCCTCCAAATTCCATGCAAATTGGATTAGTAGAACTTGAGTTATTGCTTGATCTTTGCTTCAACATGGTTTTCTTACTATATCTACCTATCCCTTCCAAGTGAAGTATACCAATCCCTCCAACTTCATCTCCTTGAGGTCGATCTCTAGGGTCCCCATGTCTGACTCATAAAATTTCATATGCATTAGACTTGTGGATATTGAGATATTAATTATTTTCTATATAAATGCTCCCATACCTTGAAACATGACGATCCTTTTTATTGGAGCTAATTTATGTCGATCATTCCTATGTGTTGAACCATATTGCATGCTTTGAAAATTCTGCATTGCATATCTATCAATCAACCTTGACTTCATGTTAACATTTGTGCTTGACTTATAGGCCCTACAATCATCATTTTGGAGTCATTGAACTTGATGGCAGCCAAATCTAACTTATGCAATTAGTACAATATAGTCGGGTTAAAAATCCAGATAACACTTGCCCCTTTGTGATGAACATGGCGTGCTTTGAATAGAAGCAAGTTAGAATTGTCGAAAAGAAATCCGTCCAATTTTCTAGTAAATGGCAATCCCTTTACAAGACTATTTTCCCAAAGTGTTGCATCTCATTTTGATCATCACGACACCTGGTAGATTTCTGATAGTATAAATTGAGGGTTGTATTCTATCAGTTGATATATGAGTCTAGTTTCACGAGACTAATAAGCTTTAGTTATATGGTCCAACCTTGAACTAGAAAGCTTCAGGTTTGATTTCAATGTCCGTCGATTTCATAAATTGAACCTTTAAGTCACATACGTGCACGTTCGTATGCACGTTCTTGTTGTTGGCCCTCGAATGCGTTCATATTCTCACAGGTCATCGCCAATTTTCATTTCATTTTTTATGTACATGCTTTGAATTATCTCCATACCAAAGTTTATTTGCATGCATGTTCTCAGCTTATCCTTTTTTTTAATTGTTTGTAGAGATTGGCATATATTTGGCTGATCCCTTCTCTTCCTTTCTTTATGTTTGCAGGGATCGGTACCTTTTATGCCGAACCCTCTCTCCTTGCTTCGAGTGTTGACTCCTCTCCGTTTATATAAGCTAACATCTCTCCTTCCCATCCTTTACCTATCCAACATTTCTAACTACTTCCCATTCACACCCACAAGACCGAACCCTCCTTTACCTTCGAAAAACCTGAACCCTTCCTTCCCTACTTAAACATCGTCTTCGCCCACACATTAACCTTTCAATTTAGCTTTAGATTTTCATTTCCCTTCCCATTTAAACCATAACCCAACCTTTCTCCCCTAAACCGCTCGTCTTAGGTTTAATAAGGTGGGTTACTCACCTTTGATTTTTATCTTATGACAATACGATGGATTCCACTCTGCCGGTGATGAGGGTGAAGTTCAACGCAACGTTGAAATGATGGATGAGGTTGACTGAAAGAGGGGAGAAGTAGGATTTGATAGGGTTCATCAAAGCAAAGAAGAGGAGGAGGACAAAGGGAGTGCACGACAAAGGGTTCGGTTGTGTAGGAAGAGAAAATGGCAGGTTCGGTGGAGGAGGGATCGGTGGAAACTTGACGGGAGGAAAAAATCAGCAGAGCGGGCTAATGTGGTAGGATTGGTATTGGAAGTTTGGTGGAAGGTTGAACATAGTAAGTGGAGGGATCAGTGGAAATGGTTAGTGTGGTGGGATCGGCATTTTTCGTTTAAGGAAAGGGATCAACATCTTTTGTTTGCAGAGAGGGATCGATTGCAATACTTTGGGATAGGGATCGACAAATTGGAATTGGCTGTAGGGGTCGGTATTTAAGGATCATCATATACTTGGATGATTCTTAGGCTTTGAATTAAACTCGAAAACCGATCCATAATCACTCATTTAAGCAATCAAAACCAATCTCGTTTCAATGAGCATAAACTTATAGCAACAATGAACAACAGGACTTGCATATTCACTATTGAACGATTAAATCCTTGGGACTTAGACCATGAACTAAAACTTAGCATATGGACTTGAATAACGGATTTCACACTTTGATATGCTGATAGTCGATCCTAAAGTTTATATAGCCGATAAATCTCTTCACAGTTGAGATGGTCAGCGATGACGGTCGCTCTGGTCGTACTCCAAAGTCTCGTCATTTAACTTCACTTTCTTATTTTCAACTACTTATTTTTACACTACACTACATTGTGCTACACTAGCTTACACTTAGCGGGGGGAGAGGTAAAATTTTCTAAGCTCAATTATCTATAGACCAGCCTCACAACATAGTAATCCCAAAGCTGAGTCGAGTTGCGCAACCATATCCCGCAGGCTTTCCCTGGTCATTAAACTGAACAAATGGAAGTTTTCAGTCCATTAGCCAACCTTATTTCTAATGTTCCCATCCTCCCGATGGAAGATATAAGTTTTGCCCTTGATGTTGTGGAAGGCGCTATATATACTCTTAGATAACCCGACATATTCTCAAGCATCAAAAATTGGTAAGGCTGCCTTTCGCAGACTATGTTCCAGACATGAAATTCCGTTCGAAGACTTCCTAGCTCCTTCGATAAATGATAGGTGTCACTTACCTCTGGAGGGGTACACAACATGCCACAAATTCATGTGTTGGGCCGGACGCATGCCGCCCTTTAATTCTTTGATCGGAAAGATTAGAATAACCCCCACTCAGCTTCACCCGAACGGCTATGCCTTTCTACATGGAACTTTCTTATTATTCATGAGCACTCCATTCCGCCCACCAACTCTTGAGGACATAAGGTTTATTTACAACTTTAAACGATGGTCAGGAAGTCCTTCTTATGTTTTCCTCGAGCCTTCACCCAACTGCAAAGTCTTAATGGATGCTTGGAACAAACTCACCCATTCTAAACATGAATGGTTCTACATTCGATGTCCGCCTGACTTTGCAAGGCGATGGTTGGAAGGACATAAGTGTTGTCTTCACTTCATTCTCAAATTTCTTAATCCAAGTCATATTATAAATCAACTAACATTCTAAATATCTACAGATGTCTGCCCACATACAGAGGGAAATAGTTTCTCAAGAGCAATTTATGCAATTCGCGCCACCCCGGTGGAAAACAGGACACTAGATTCCTCGTAACTGACGAGTGCTTATCTCAATTCAGACTACTGGAAGAAGGTCGTAGCATTGGGCTTCCTAGAAGTGTTGTACTACCAATAAACATTACAAAACAAGAAGGGGATATCAATAACCTTGTCGTGCCCCAATCGAGGGGACTCGGGATGACGCTGAAGAAGGCAAAATTAGGGGTGCCAAGACCAATGAGCCTGGCGACATAGATGCATCCCAGGGAAGGCGCTTGTGGTTGGGCCATCACAAGGCATGCCATCTCACATGCTAGCTAAGAGAAGAAAGAAGCTTGCATATAAGCTCTACAGGAGAAAACTGCTAAGGATCCAAAGTTTGTTATGACTTCTGCCGATGAAGAGTCATCTTTCCAACAGTTAGAAAGCTTGATGAAAGGGTTTTCAAATCTCCAAATCCCTTATGACATCATGAATTATGACTTCCCCAATATCACTATTGATGGGCTTAATTCTTCCACCAAAAGTGGTGACGACATTCTTCCTACCAGCAAAGGAGAGAAAACTCCCATGAGCAAGGCTGCAGCAAGCGATCCGTTGGGAGGACACTAGGATCTCGCAATCACGTGCACTTTACCACATAATTTTCGTCTATCATTTATGCAATGGTCACTTATACACTTGTATTTGGTTTTTTTATAGGTTTGATGTCTCGATTCTGAGCTTTTGATTGCTTGGAGGGTTCCTCGATGCACTACGGATCCAAACATGGTTCAAAATCAGGTAGGCATAAGGAGAGGGATGACTACCAAGAAAAAATTCGCCATTCAAGGGAATATTCACCTTCAAAACATAAATCCCAGTCTTGATCATCCCATCAGGAAGTGCAACTTAATCTTCCTATGCATTATGGCGATCAGACCTTTTTCAACGGTCCTTCAGCTGCCATAATGCCTAATCAGTATTTTAGTTCATCCAGCTCCAAGTAGTCCCGTGATCGCAAGTCGAGCAAACGTTTGATTGTCGTTTCCGATCCAACTTTGCCGACCGCTGCTCTTGAAGCTTTCATAGCAGAGAAATTGGCCGAACTTTAAGTCAATTTCCTAAATATTTGTTTTGACAAGCTTAAGTTCCTCCCCTCCATTCATACAATCCCAAGGAATACTAAGGAAAGTTCTTATGCATGCATTAGTGAGGTTTCTATTCAACGCGAATCGTTCAGGCACATGGCAAAAAAGATCACCAAGGTGTCTATTGAGCGACAGCATGAAATTGATCGCCTAAAGCTAGAGGCAATCCACGACAAAGATATAATCAAACATCAAGACACTGAGATCTTGGAATTGATGGTAAAACTGACCGAGGTAGTAAAAGTGCCAAGGAAACAACTGAAGCATTGAGACATCTTGAGATTGCCCACAAAAAGGAACTTGATGCTGCTTTCAACTACAAAGGTGCACTTGCCTTGGAAAAGGATACTTTCAAAAGGAGAAAATTATTTTGGCCCATCGCATTGAGGAGTTTGAAAAACTTCTTAAGAAGGAGAGGGAAGAGAAAATCAGAGCTCAAGAAGAATCTCAAAGAAATTGCGAAGAGGCTATTGAGGCTAGGACATTGAAGATTAAACATCATGAACAACTTGCTCAAATTGAAGTCCTCAAAGAAGAGGCAAAGGATGCGGGATGCAATGAGATGAGAGAACAGCTCGAGGCCTAGATAGAGGATGCCAAGGAAGCCAATTGAAATGAAATCAAGGACATGTTTAATCCCTTGATCATTAAATACAATGCTAAAGCCATTCTCCACCGCGATCTGAGCTTTCTTGGTGAGGGTTATCTTGAGTTGCCTGTTGAGGCCTAGGAATATATTGTTCAAATGAAAAGTAAATGTAACACCCGTAATTTTTGATAACATTATTCAAAAGATTTAATTAGTTAAATTAAATAGAATAATGTAAATTTTAAGTGATAAAGGGGTTGAGATTTGAATACGTTTAATTAAGGTCGTGCCTAATAAAAGAATTAATGGGCATAAGAATGAGGTTTTTGTTAATCAAATTACAAAAGGGTATATTAGGAATTTTTCATCCATAACCCTTACCCTTGTATATTTTTGTTCCTACCATTTATTCCTCATTCATGTAATTTTGAAAACGAAAAGTAAGAAGGCATAGTTGGCCATTAATAAGAGGAATACATATTAACAGCTAGAGAATCAAGCTTAGGGGAAATTAATCTCAGTCAAATCTCCTTATCTAAATCAAGGTGAATAATAATTTTATCTCTAATTTGTTTTGAATCATATGATTAAGATTTAAGGGATAAATTTATTTTTATGGTGAATTGAATGATGATATGCTAGAATATGGATTTGTTTAATTTAAACATGATTGTTTAAATGGATTTATATACGGTTTATGGTAAAATTGGAGTATGTTGATGTTTAAATGCCATGGAAAAAATTTATGTTGAATAAAACATGATTTTGGAGTTGGGTTTCAACTTTGGTAATTTTCCAAGCTATGGAAAGATTGTTATGAATTTTCAGAGAAAAATATGGTTATTGAGTTTATAAATTTATTTTGGAAAATATAATAAGAATTTGGGTCTGTAATTTTGATATGCTAGATAACATGATTAAATTGAATTTCTGGAATTATTTGGGATTTTTTCAAAGTGATTTGCTATGTAAATAAAATTATTTTAGAAGAAGGACTTCTTTGCGAAATTGGTTTTTGCTTAATGGAAGGGCTTATTTGATTAAATTAACTATGTTTAGGTCTGAAACTAGTGGAAGTTATTGTAGTAAAGAATTTGAAAATGTTAAGGCAACCAATCTGGTGTTGACACGTGGCAGGTTATTTAGAGAAAATTTTGCTTTAAGTAGTATTATACCACATTTACTCGGAAAAGTGGGTTTCGCCTTGTTTAAAAGTACCTTTCAACATAGAAGCTCTCATCTTCAACCTAGTCGAAACCTACTAAGTCGAAACCAATACACAAGGTACCGCAATGATGGTACGTAGTGGATTGGAGACAAGCGAAAGGTTCAGTGTCGAAAGCATGGCTTCTGAAAGAGTGGAAACCTTGGTTTGTTTTTAAAACAAAAGCGCCTACCTTTGTTTTGTTTAAGCCTTCGAAGGAGTCAAAACATGGGGTTTTGAAAGAGATTTTAAAAGATTTCGAAAGGGTTTCCATTAACATAGGTTTGCTTTCGAATGGGTTATGAAAGAAAGTTTTGAAAGATGGGGTTTCGACCTAGTCAAAGCCCTACTGCCATTCTTTAGGCTTTTGGTGGTATTGAAGATATCAATGCTGTTGAAAGGTACTTTCTTTTATAAGTTTAAGTCGCTTCCTGTAGCTTTCGAAAGGTGTTAGGGGTTTCGAAGGCAATGGTTTCGAAAGGGGTTTTGACGCCAACCTTCTAGTATTTTACATAAATGGTTTACGCTTTCCAAAGGGATAGTGCCGACCCATCATGTCTTCCCCAATATTTTTATATGATAAAGGATGGTTTCGAAAGAGATGCTTTCGTCTATATTCACTTTGACCCAAATAATATTTTTTGTCAAAAGGAAGGCTTTCAATGATTTTGAAAGGGTTACTTCCAATGGTGTCGATATGGCACTTTCAACTTGTTTTGAAGATATGCTTCTAAAGTTAAACGTTAATACTTTAATCTAATCGAAAGGTTTTGAAACGAAGGTTTTAAAGCGTTAGAAAGGTAGAAGCCTAATATTTTGAAGATAGATTTTAATGCTTTCAAAGAAGGTTATCCTGTGAAGTCGAAAGTAAGGTTTCGAAGGTGTTGAAAGGTTTTGTAACCCAAACTTATTTTTAAAGGAAAAATCCATAGCTAAATTAAAGGGGTTTTGAAATGATTTTAAGAAGAAGCTTTCCTTGATAAAATTATGGGTTAAAGGGATTAACCATGTTTTATATTAAACCCACATGAGTGGTAGTTATGTTATTATATTTTCTCCTTCAAATATATATATACACACATATATTTATATGTATTCACATTGTTTTGAATCCCATAACTATAACTTAGGGAAGGGCAAGATTACCAGCTAGGTTGATCCAGTAGTGAATATAATTTAAGTTAACTCCTAAATGAGTAGAGTTTCATCCAGGAGGTCAGGTAGACCAGAACATAGGATGCTATGATATAAAAAAAAGATATTGGCAAGGGCCAATAGGTTCTCAGTAACCCCATGAAACTGTGTATAAGAAAAGATATTGGCAGGGGCATTAGGTTCATAGTTAGCCCATGAAAACTATGTATAATGGAAGATGTCAAAAAGACGGGTTCATAGTAAGCCCATGAAAACTATGATTTGATACTGGCAGGGGCCAGTAGGTTTGTAGTTAGTCCAACAAAACTATATCAGGATTTAGACATTGACAGATGTTAATAGGTCCTAGTCGTCCATGAAAACTAGGATAAGAAGAGAAAATATTAGAGGCACCAATACGTTCCTATTCAACCCAAGAAAACTAGGATAAGGGTAAAGATATTGGAGTTACCAAAAGGTTCATAGTGATCCCATGAATACTATGTAATTGGACAGGGAGTCCTTAAATGTTTTATTGGTTATTGGTCCGCTCATGAGAACTAATAGGTTAAAAGTGATCTTAGAAACTATAAATATGATAGGGAGTCAATTAAACAGAGGATGGGAAATTTAGTATGTATTAATATGTTTGCATATAATCATAATATTTTTAAATGATTATGTTTTAATAATTGTGGATGTAGGGGCACAGTATATGGTTTTATAAATGGTTTTAGGATACTAGGGTGGGGAAAACTCATTCCTCTAAGCAGCGTGGTCGCACTAGATATCCAAATGAATTGAGATGGTAGAATATTATTCATACTAGGATTTATGTCTATCTAGAAGTTTATGTTTTCCCCCTCAAACTCTCGGGTACTCAATTGTTTGAAAGTTGAGGTTTTAGTTACCTTATTAGACGAATATAGCTTCCGAAGACATGCGGGAGGCATGATAGCTATATAGAGTTTTCCTTTATTTGATTTCGTTATGGTGATTGTAATGGCAAAGTTGTTATATTGCCCATATATACTCTGATCATCCAATAAGGAATATTCATACATCGCTCTTGGCGTATGTTGTAACTAATATATTTACTCTGAACGTGATTTGCATTGTGGGATTATGTAATGAATTGGTAATATTTTGAAATGGAATGTGATTTTGTTTGAAGTTTAATTTTTTTTCATATTCGTGTTTCTGAGTATCAGTAAATCTAACACTGCCGCAGTTGGTCACCGAGTATTAATAACTATGGATGACTGCAACATCCGTAGCCATTAGTTTTGGACCTCCAAGTAGGGGATGTTACAAGTTAGTATTAGAGCATAGGTATATAAAACTTTAAAAGAAAGTTAAACCTAAAAGCTTTTTGAAACATAATTCCAACGAATTGGAAAAGAAAATCGAGGTTTGGGTTAACCTAAAAGCATACAATTCAAGGTTATAAAGAAGTTAGGATGCATATTTCGTGTCCATCTAAACCATATATTTATGTGTGAGTAAATATATAATAGTAAATTGATTACCTGAAACAAAAGGAAATTAACATTATTTTTGTTGGCAAATTACCTTCCTTTTTTTGATCCAATCGAATGAACAAAATTTAACTGTGAAAATGACAAGGCACATAAAAAGGGAGAGAAGCATCAATATAGCGATAAGAGAGGATGGTAATGTAAGTTATGTCAAGTGAAATGCGATATTAAAGCAAAGTTGCATGGTTTCATTAGCTGGGAGGCATCACAATACTGGTGGAGCCTTGCATGGTAGAGGCATAGGAGTGCGATTCTACTAGAGTTGTGATGGATGGGCTACATTTCCCTTTCATTTTATTCTTTTATAAATTTGTAAGCATTTTTTATTTGGCAAATTTCCCTTTGTTTTTCTTATCAGTCGTCAGTTACTATTTACACCCACCTAAACTCTTCTTTCACACACATATCCTCCAACCCACTTATCCTCTTCACTCATCCACCTGCACCTACCTTTTCATAACCTTTTATTTTCTCAAAATAATAACTCAATCTTTCTTCAAACGACAAAATCAAAATTTCTCCATCTAATATTTTCATAGTCGATCCTTTTTTTAATTTACTGTTTCACTAGGATGTTTAAATCCAATTAATTTTGATACAATTAAGTTATTATCAAATTTAACTGTACGTAAAAATTTCATTTTTTTTAACCCTGTAACCTTAACAAAGATTAACATAGTAGGGAATAGTTTATAGCTCAATTAAGTGTTACGGTATAACATATTAAAGAACATTCATTACTATTTCGATCAAAAATATCCAATTATTATTTTATTTTATTTTGGTTGAGAAAAAGGAAAAACAATGAAACTAATTATAGTAGAAAACAATATGATATAGTCAAATATATTTAACTATTATAATCAATTCAATAGAAATTAAAGGTTTACAAAAATGTTAATTTACATTCATATCTTAAAAATAATTAAATATCTTAACTAATCAACTTTTAACTGAAGCTCATAAAAGAAAATTTATCTATACTTTTCAACTTGTTTTCTTTTGTCATTAATGATTAATGGGATTGTAAATAATTATGTTCAAGTATTAGATTTTATTATTTATACGTTGTCTGATTATCGTTTATTTTCAAATCATTTTAAACGTAAAGTGGGCTTTTGAAGTAGATTTCTTGATTCAATTGATGTTTAAATGGCGTTAGTAAATATTTAGGTGGGTGTAAATAGTAACACCCATAAAAATCATCTTTGTTGCTTTAGCTTCGACTACTTCATCCATGCGTGAATCTTGGTCTCCGTACACTCAAAATGAGCTTAATTCTTGTAAAAATAGTGTCAAAATCATTTATTTAAGGTACCTAAAATAAATGAAATTAACATTAATTTTACTATAAATTAGGTACCTAAAATAAATGAAATTAATATTAGTTTTGTTGGCATAATTCCTTCATTTTTTTATCAGTCGAATAAACAAAAATAATCCTCGTCAATTTAACTCTTACAACTTTCGTCCATGCATGAGTTTTGATCTCTATACAATTGAAATATGCTTAATTCATGTAAAAATAGTATCACATTCAATTATTATGTTAATATTATACATTATTTATTCATTTTTCTTGTATTTTTCTAATATTAGTGTACCAATATATATACAAGTTGTTAAGAGACATTTACATGTAAATAATAATGTATATGAGACTTGTAATTGATATATATATATATATATATATATATATAAGTACGTGTTCCTCTCTCTTCAACGTTCTTCTATATTTCACTAAGGCTCGTATGCAGATTTACGAAAAAGAAGATACGGAAGCAGAAAATGGAAGAGGAAATCTAGGTGGAGGAAGCACCACAATCAATGGAAATGCTCGACCTAATACTTGGAGGAACAACGGTCGATCGGCTAATGCAAACCCAAATGCTGAAGCCAATGTTGGTGCTAGAAATCCACCAGTAGATGAGGAGATGGTGTATCAGTTGTTAGCCAATCTTTTGCAAGCAGGAGCTGCTACTGGTGTTGCTGAAAATGTAGGAGGAGCTATCATGTGGCTCTGATTAGGAATAAATATGCTAAGCTAAGCAAAGAATACACCAGTCTAGGTGGAAAATCGTTTACTGGAATGGAGGATACTATTAAAGTTGAAAATTGGCTATTGCGCCGTGAGAGGATCTTTACTGATCTAGGCTTGGATGATGGGCAAAAGAGAAGGTTGGCCTCTAGGTAGCTGTGAGGGGCAGCGCTTCACTGGTGGAATAGTGTGACGGCTGGAATTCCAGAGGAAGAGCTGACATAGGCTAACTTTAGAAGAAGGTTTGAGAAGAGGTTTCTATCTGAGGTTGCTAAGTCATCATTGATGAGAAAGTTCATGGACCTAGTTCAGGGGGAGATGTCAGTAATTGAGTACGCTGCTTTAGTTTGATGAGCTGTCTCGATATGGATATGCTACGGTTGACACTGACGTTAGAAGGAATGAGAGGTTCATTCGAGGACTAAGACCCGAGCTTGCTAGAATAACCATGACATGACCCATATCCGAGAACCTTGTAATGTGGTGGAGAACCTTGTAATGTGGTGGGGGAGATGGTCATTCGCCATGAAGAGATGCTCTGCTAGGGAGAAGACAATAGAATCCCAAGGTCCTTAGAAAAAGAAGAGGAAATTCTTTAAGAAGAAGGGAGCCTAGAAAGAAGATGCGGCCAAGAAGGAAATGGCTGATTTGATGTGCTATAAGTGTAACAAGAAGGGTCATTATGCAAATGAGTGCCGGTTAGGAAAGGAAAAGAAAGCTGCAGACAAGAAGAATGTGAAGTGCATTAACTATGATCAAGTTGGGCATTACAAGAACCAGTGTCCAAAGTCAGTCAAGCAGACAAGGGGAAAGTTTTTGTTATTGGATCGTCTGCTAAGATAACTA
The DNA here is from genome assembly GCA_030765085.1 of Allium cepa. Taxonomy (NCBI): domain Eukaryota; kingdom Viridiplantae; phylum Streptophyta; class Magnoliopsida; order Asparagales; family Amaryllidaceae; genus Allium; species Allium cepa. Next base: position 441,981,426 of record CM060929.1, read on the forward strand.
TAGCTAAAAAGGAAAGACTGTGATGGAAGGTACGTTTATGATTCAGGGTATTCCAGCTAGGATACTGTTTGATACCGGTGCATCACATTCATTTACATCTTAGTATTTGGTTGATAGGTTATACTTAGAACCCACATACCCTGTTACTTCCTTAAGGGTTGCGAATCCAATAGGAGAGTATGCAACTCTAGGAATGAGATGTGACCAATTAGAATATGATTTGTTAGGTCATAAGTTTCCATGCAGTTTGTATGTTTTCGATTTCATAGATTTTGGAATCATTTTGGATATGGATTGGTTGAGAAGGTATGAAGCCAGAATGTTATGCCAAGATGGGGAGATGTCATTGAGACACCCTGATAGTCATAACCGAATTATATTCTCAGTAGAGAATTCTGACCGGAGTAGTTGTGTTTTGTTAAGTGCAATGGAAGTGGGAGAAGATTTAAGTCATGTTCGAATAGCAAGAGAGTTTGCAGATGTCTTTAAGCCAGTCACAGGATTACCATCGAAACGAGCTGTTGAGTTTCAGATAGATCTTGTGCCAGGAGCCGAACCTGTATATGACAACCTGGCATGATGACACCGACTGAGATGAAGGAACTGAAGGTGCAGCTAGTGGATCTAGAAAGAAGAAATTTTATTAGACCAAGCAGTTTGCCTTAGGGAGCGGCTACGGTGTTCATAAAGAAACTAGATGGTTCGTTAAGGATGTGTATCGAATATCGTAAGTTGAACGAAAGGACGATAAAGAATAAGTACCCTCTCTCGAGGATAGATGATCTATTTGATCGGTTGAGTGGAGCCAGAGTGTTTTCCCAGTTGGATTTAGCGATAGGGGTTCCATCAGTTGGGAGTGGCAAAGGACGACATTTCTTTGATAGAATTTCGAACTAGATATGGCTCGTATGAATGGTTCGTAATGCCATTAAGGTTGACGAATGCACCTTCTTTCTTTATGGATTTGATGAATCGAGTTTTTCGAGAGTATTTGGATAGACTTGTGTTGGTGTTTTAGGTGACATTTTGGTATACTCTGAGGATGAAAGAGAGCATCACTCACCAAACATGCCATTTTGTAACACTTTTTTCAGTTCATTTTGTAACGATTATTACCGTTACTAATTTCTAACATATATTTCTGTTGCAAATATTTAAAACGCTTATTTCCGTTAGTAAGCCTCGTAATTTCATAAATAGGTAAAAGTAGCATGGACATGACTGTCATTTTATTTTTATTGTTACTTACCCCCTTTCTCACCCTTCTACCTATGATTATCGTTATTTCCTGAATCAAAATTTCTTGTTCTAGGGTCGCCCCCGTCACTTCTGGGTTATCAATCGCCACCTCCACCTCAGGTTATCACCCTATCCACCTCATAATCTTTCTAGGGTTATCACCTCCTCCTCCTCCTGATTCATCCTTGGGTTATCGCCCCCCACTGCCTCGTTCCAGCACCGCATTTGTTAGGTATTTTTCATTTTTTTTAATCTCAAATTACGTTTGCTGCAAAATTCGTTTACTATTTAAAGCCACAGTAAATTAATTTCTTGAAACTTATTTCCCGATTTTTATGTGTGATTTTTTGTCTACATTTTGTTTAATTAAGTTTTGGCAACGCATTTACAATCATATGTCACATTTTTCGGTGTAGCGGTATTTATTATTGATCTTACGTTGCCAAATAAATTGAAAAGGATTGATGATGATAAATTTTTACCTTTTTAGGCTATGAGGTTCTGTATTTTTTTGGCAGTTAGAAAATGGCATTTTCCTCAACTACAAATGATAGTCTTATCTACACATCCTAATGTTTTATCGCTTCCTCAACTATAAATGTAAGTGTTGTTGTAATATTTACGGATTTTACTTAACAATTTCCATTTTAGGATGATTGAATATGGCTTATTTCCCATGACTTTTACATGTATTATATCGATTTTGAGTTATTGTAGCACGTGAATATTCACGCCTAACTAAATTGGGAGCCTGGTCCATAAATTTAATGTCACCATACATTATTATTTTTTTCAACTGTATACGTTGGAACTTCAAGAACTTAATTAGTGAGTTATAGATTGTTGACAGTTTTAATATTTTACTTTTTTTGTTATTATTTATCATATTTCCATTATGATATATATATTGTTCAAGTTATTTTCTTTTTTAAATTGAATGCTTATTTAGCTGAGTAGCTCACACTGCTAATGTTCATTTTGCTCTGTTTGAAGATGAGTCGAGTTTGATGCTTGTAGTCAAGTTTCTTCAAAATTAATAATTTGTAGTTCTATTGTTTGTTAAGGGCATTTTCTCATAAACGAAAAGCTGGTATTAGTGATAATAAAGATATAATTGTTCTATGTTATAAAATTGGTATCATGATAAACATAAAGGTAACTTTCATATTTATCTGCCACCTTTATCAGTTAGTTCACATATAAATTAATCCAGAAAATATTTTTAACTTTATTCGCATGTGGATTAATAAATAAAGAAATAGAAGATTGATTTTGTTTTTCCTTCTTATCATTCATGAGCATATATCTATTTCCATGGAAGCACGAATACGATTGTTGTATAAATTGTAATTTATAGTTACGAATCAACAAACAAAAACTAAACATTGCATGATCATTTTGCTATTGATATTGACTTGTATTAATCAGCTGCAAAATAAATACTTCAATATACCTCTCAATTAATTCATCAAGCCTGTTAACCCAATCTCTTACAAAACCTTAAATTAAAATATTTATTGCTGCTCTGAAATTTGCATCATCAATCGCTAGTGCTAGCTTCACCGTGAATTGAAACTGCCTCCTCCACTTCAAAGGTCGTACCCCCTACCCGATAGCTTAAGCCCTTAAAGAAACTAACAATTGTCCTCTTTTTTTCTTTTTCTTTTTTCCTGTTGTATGGTTTCTTAAGCATTATAATACAAGTCAAAAGCAAGGAGAAGGAGATATAGATTTCGATGGCGACATTTTATAATTCAAAGAAGAATACGGCTGTTATCAAAACCAACTCCTTATTTCAAATATAAAGTCTACCAAATATATTAGTAAAAACATCATTGGACAAACGACTCTTCTATCACTGAGGAACTACTTTAGTATAATTAGGAGATTAGATTGTTGTAGAATAGTGCTTGAAAATCCCTGCAAAGGGGGAAGTTTATCTTGGACAATTTTATTGATGTTTGCAAATAAGCAGAATGCAACTTATACAACCAGAGTGTACAAAAAGAAGAAAATAAATATTAAGAAGAACAAAGAAAAGTATGAGGTGATAAGTAAAATAATATTATATATACTATAAAGGTGAAATTACGCTTGAAATTAGGGTGAATGAACTGAACTGTATTATGTATAGAAATAAAACTTACCAAACGTAAAACATCTCATGACTAATCAATACAAATATTCAGATAAAAGATTTTGATCATTTATAATTCAACTTTTTGCATTCTCTTGTTAATATTGTTATTTTGTCTAGTTTTATACTAAAATTACATTTTATGTTTTAACAATTTGTTAATGGAAGGATTTTTCTTTTTTTGGAGGTTTGTTGTCATTCTAAGAAATTTCTGCTATTAAGATTATTTTATTTCACTTGGCTGTAAATATTTCTGTGTTGTTTTCCTCACTGAAGATTATAGAATACATTATGTTGCTACAATCTACGGGAAAAGGTTCAAAAATATGAAACATCATGCGTTGATTGGATAGAAAAACCAACAAGTTAGCATCATTGGTAATTTCTTATGATTTATTATCATGATATTAGAATGTTGTATGTTACATGTTTCGTTTATATATTGCATCATGTCTCATAGTTTTATTAGTAATAATAGTGCTTTTTTTAAGCGTTGAATATAAATTCACAGTTTCTCTTTTCTTTAACTATCGTGATAATTTTGTTTAGTAGATATGGCATTATTAACAAAATTGAGCACAAAAATACTTGTCCAAAACATATGATTATTTCAGTCTTAGCACTGGCTTTGGTATCCATATTGTAGATCATGAAGATTAGTACAAACAAATAGATTATCATATAACATGGAAGGTAAATTTCTAATAGCATTGTCATTTACAAACTGTAGTTAGAAGACAATATTTAAATAAAATGTAATATCCAACTCATCGACTTATGTCTTGAAGCCTTCAACTTAAGTAAATGCTAAGAAATGAAAAACCAATGACATGGTATGAGCTTTCGAATAATAATTGTACATTGAGTTTGATCAGGCCACATACTTAATCTGACTAATTCTAATTAATTAATAAAAAGCTTCTTTGAATAGATTAAAAATGATTAGCAGCTAACATTATTAATCATATCATGTGGAAAAATGCATTATTTGTGTGTGGGTTGAAGACAAGTTACAATGCATTGTTCCATTATTTAAGATAATATTATCCTTATTTCGGCTTTTGAAGTAGAACATAATACCAATCAAACTCACACTATTAGAAAATAGTAGCTTTGGGTGATGAACATTGGATACAAAGAAATGTTTTTATTACCAACAATAATGCTAATGTAGATTGTAACTAGATTGTTACTTGATATCAAATCTATATGCAACTATTAGATAAATTGGTCATATGTTCTCTATAACTTTTTCCTTAATCTCACACACAGGCGAATTATTGAAAGATTGTGATTAGTTGGCATGTTTTGTATTTATGTTTACATATATGATATGAGCATTTTTCTTTATGCAATTATAGTGGTACTTTATTTCTACAGGTAAGTGTTTACCCTGTTTTTGCTGGATCAGTTTGACTATGGCGCAAAGTAGAAAATCATATTGAAGCAGATTGCATTGACCATCATGTAACCCTTTTAAAAAGTGAATTCGTATATATTCATGTAGGAAGCGGAGAATCTGGAATGCAAGCCTACACGAGCAAGGGCGTGGAAAGTAGCGCACACAAGTAGGAAAACCGGAGATTTGCTTCCGTGCGCAGTAGAAAAATATGTAAGTAGAAAAATATTCATGCATTGAATTCATAACTAGATATTTGTGTGTACACGTTTTTCGTTGCTCTCTGTTGTCATGAAGATAAACTTTCACTAAACTAGATATCTATGGTAATACGATCAAGCGCATTTTTGAATATATATTTCAAAAACATAAATTATTTGGCAGTTCCTGAGCATAATCGTTTTCAAAATGAAGAAGATTTCTAACATTTTCATGACTAGTTTGGCATTATAAATAAAAGGGTTTGAATATGTACTGAAACATGAATATTACTGTTAACCAAATAAAAATACATTTATTAAAAGAATTAATTTAAAGGACAAAGATTTGTATATTTTTTGCCTCAAGGACACGACCTCAATATTTTTACCACAAGGACAAATATTCTTTTAAAATTATTCATAAAGACAAACATTTTCCAAAATTATTCATAAGGACAACAAAACTGCTACCGAGCTAAAACTGATACCTAAAAATTGCTACCGATAAATACAAACTGATACCTAAAAACTGCTATCAATAACTAAAAACTGATACCAACAGAAAGTTGTCCTTCAGGATAAAATATTGAAAGTCTGTACTTGAGGCTAAAAAGCTGTGAAATTTTGTCCTTGACAATAATTTCCTGTCGAAGATAAGCCATTTTGGGCGAGTATTCCTTTCTTCTTTTATTTATTTAACCAATCAACTTGTTTGAGGGAAAACAAAAGTTCCCTTTATAGAACAATTCCAGCTCGTTTGTGCTTGCCGACAAATAATTAAAGTTATGAAGCTCGAAAAAGAAATAGAGGGTATTTAGATCGTACACATTTCAAATAACGTAAATATCATGTCAAATATTGTTTTTATATACTTTATTCAAAAGCATTCCAAGTAGGGTTCGATATTAATGATGATAGGGATATAAATTTCTCCATAATATCGTACAAAAACATGTGGCGACGATCCATTAATCAAAGTTTCCTTACAAAATAAAACACTTTATTGTTATTAATATTATTATTATTGCTGGTACAACTAATGTTGCTGCTCCTATTATCGTTAGCGGCATTTTCTTCAGTGTTAAAAGTGCTTGAAATTTAAATTCATTATGAAAACACCTTTTTTTTTAATAATATTTAACCCCTCTTGCGAAGGGTTTACAAAAACATAGCAAAGTAGTTAAGGCATTATGTTGTTGCTGTTGGGCGCATTTCTAACAATACCAAACCATACCATCTCCAACCATTGTCGTTCCAACCTACTTCCATCCACTACCGGATCATACTACTACCGAGCCAGCTACCTCCTTCCACTGCCGAACCAAGAAGCAAGACAGACCGTCACCGAACCATGCCATCTCCACACATTGCCGGTCCAAGCCATTTCCCATCCACTACCGGTCCATCGCCACCGAACCAGAATCCCCTCTCCTCCATCACCGAACCAAGCTCCACCGGACCAACCTCTCCTCCATCACCGAACCAAGCTCCACCGGACCAACCTCTCCTCCATCACCGAACCAAGCTCCACCGGACCAAACCTCACCAACCTCCACCGGACCAAGGACTACCCACTCCAACCACTGCCTCAACCCTCTACAACTGGACCAAGTCCTCACCAACTCTATACCGAACCAAGGCTTCGCCAAACCAACTCTGCCAGGCCAGGTTGCTCCAGCCCAGGTCCACCAGCGGCTATATACATCCAAGACCCCTGCCCCCAGCCTCACTCTATAAATAGAGGGGCAGGGGTACAACAATGGCAGACAAGTTTGAGAGCTCAAGCAAGGAAGGAACTTTCAAACAACTTTCTTATACTTGTACTTAAAGCTTTGTACATGTAATCTGAAAGAAAGGAGAGAATAACATATAAAGTGGACGTAGGCACGTTCTGGCCGAACCACTATAAATCTGCGTGTCTTTTACATTTTAGTCCTTGCTTTTTACATATTTGCATAAGTGACCTAAAACCTTAAAAATAACATATAATCAACTAAATAATACGGATTGGAGGTGTTTGTCCATTTTTTGTGCAAACATTTTTGGTGCTTTCACTGAGAGTTTGGAACTCGAAGCTTCAGCTTCCCTCATTCGACCTTCTTTCCCAATAGCACCCTTCATTGCCTAGGAAACATGACTTCCAGGCTGAGAAAAGACACCAAAAAGGGAAAGAACGTTGCAACCAGCAGCGCTCCAGATCCGGTGGATCCAGATCAAGAGAACCATCCCACTACGACAGCAGATCAGGTGAATCCAACAGCCCCTGCCGCGGAACAACCGGCAGCAATCACTAGGGCAGATCTAGACAGAGTTGTGACTGAAGTAACTAACCGCTTCGCATCCCAACAAGAAGCTTTGGTGAACCAACTCATGTCACGCTTGAGGGATGCCGAAGAATCCGACCGCAACACTGAATCATGGGGTAAGTCTCAATCTGGAGGATCTCAGAGACAGCAAAGGTCTTCCCTCTTCGAAGAAGCTATCAACAGGAACAACAGTGATAGGGGCCGCGCCCGGACTCAGCCCGAACTCCGACTCGAGGAAGCGCTTGGAACCGAACCCGATGGGGGAGGCACCAGGCGAGGGTCGGATGTAGCTGAGCCAGTCATGCCACCTAATCATAGAAACCCCGCTGAACGGAGCCGAGCTAGAACCCAGCCCGAAGTTGACCCCATGGAAATACTCGAAACAGAACCCCGCAGAGGAAGATCAAGGCAGGGGGCAACTGTAGCTAGTCCTAGCATGCATCCGAGTAGCCAAAGACAGCCACTGGATAATGTCAGAAGTGATAGGCTATACCATCCCTACAGGTCATCCGGACGAGATCGATCCCGCAGGGAAGAACCAAGCTCATTCTTGTCCGCTCCAAATTCTGATGAAAGAATGGCACGATTATTCAGGGAATGCGTCTGACGGGAGCAAAGGGAGCGAGGGATAGGCGCTAGGGTAACCAGCCCTTTCACCAGCGACATCGAAACCGACATCACCCCTCGAGAGTGGAAAATGCCGACGATGGAACCGTACAAGGGAACTTCCGACCCCGTTGTACACTTGCAGAGATACACACAGCATATGCTCATGAGCGGGGCAACGGAAGGAGTATTATGCAAATGCTTTCCACTATTTTTAGCAGACCTAGCTACCTCCTGGTTCTGCCATCTACCCCAAGGATCCATCAGTCCATGGGAAACGTTGAAGGAAAAGTTCATTAGCCAGTTCCGCATTCATGTGGAACAACCCAAGGATGCTTATTCTCTATCCAATGTCAAACAGAAATCCGGAGAGACACTGCAACAATATCTAACCCGGTTCAACGCCGCAGCGGCCGCAGTCCAAGATGCCGATGAGAAACTCACCCTAATGGCCCTTTGTAGTGGCGTGCACCCAGATACCAAGTTCGCTAGAAGACTAACTAAAGAAAAACCAGCTAACTTGCCCGATTTCTTTCATGAAGCTGGGAAGTACATGAGACTCGAAGAGGCTGCCACTGAAAGGCAGACAGAACCACAGGCTAAGACGGCCCATGGAAACGCCCCTGCCGCAGCGAAAGACATTCGGAGAAACGACTCCATAGATAATGCAGGGGGCAAGAAGGGAGAAAAGCGCTTGTATCGACCAGGACCGAGATTTGACGCTTACACTCCCTTGAATGAAACAGTCGAGAACATCTTCCTGGCCACCTAGGACGAACTCACATACAAGCGCCCCCCGCACAGGAAAGAGTCAGATCGCGCAATCCAGTCCGAAAAATTCTGCCGTTTCCACGAGTCTCATGGGCACGATACCAATGAATGCCGCCATCTTCGAGACCTAATTGAAGAACACATCAGGAGAAAGAAATTAGAACGCTATGTGAAAGGACAGGACAGAACCCCAGCTCCTACCAAGGAAAACCCAGGGCAGCTCCACCTAGAGACAGGCGGAGGAAATCGCAACACCAGCGGTTCCAGCCAAGAGAAGATAGTGGTCCATACAATATCAGGAGGGCCACACATCGCTGACAAGAGCTGGGCAGAAATGGAAAGATACGGAAACTCACTCAGAAGTGAGGGAGACTGCGTCAATTCTGTTATGGAAGAACGCCACCCTAAGCGGAAGGAAAGTAATGATATCACATTCAGCGGGCGCGACCTAGAAGGAAGGCAATACCCTCATATGGATCCTATGGTCATCTCTGCCTGGTTCGGTCCAGCCAAAGTTTTCCGAATCCTAATAGACACTGGAAGTTCAGTAAATATCCTATTCAAGCATGCTTTCGACAAAATGAAGCTGTCAATGAAGGATGTATCCCCCTGCAACAAACCACTACATGGTTTCACTGGAGAAGCAAGGATGCCTCTCGGACAATTGGATCTCTTTGTTGAATTGGGAAGTCATCCCCGTTCCGCCGTTCGGAAACAAACATTCGTGCTAATAGACAACCACTCGGCCTACAATGCCTTTTTAGGAAGACCAGCCTTGTCCGACTTCCAAATTGTCCTTGCCCCATGGTGCCTGAAGATGAAGTTCCCAACGGATAATGGAGTGGGAGAAGTAGAAGGAGATCAAGACGCCGCTCGGGACTGCTATGTAACCGAGCTTCGCAATAACCGCAAGAAAGATAAAGGGAAGAATGCAGAGACTACTCTCTGCATGAAAAGCTTGGAAGCATAGCAACTAAAGAAAGCCCCTCCTCTTCGATATACAAGTGATCCCTTCAACGAACTAGATCCCAGGGACGGAGAGGAGGAGGCCACCGCCGAGCCTGCAGAGGCTATGGAATTCGTATCTGTAGACAAACACGACCCAAGTAAACTGCTGAGAGTCGGATCTCAGCTAAAAGGAAAATTAAAGAATCAACTCATTGATTTTCTTCGCCACAACATGGATGTATTTGCATGGACGCACGCTGATATGACCGGGATCTCCCCGGACATAGCATGCCATGCACTAAACATCGATCCTACCAAGGTACCGGTAAAGCAAAAGAAGAGAAGTATGGGGGCAGAACGATCAGCAGCCCTCGAGGAAGAAGTAAAGAACTTACTTGCCAATGACTTCATACGTGAAGCCATCTATCCGGAGTGGATCGCCAACCCGGTACTGGTGAAGAAAGCTAATGGGAAGTGGCGAACATGCATCGATTTCTCCAACTTAAATGACGCCCGCCCGAAAGACTGCTTCCCACTCCCCCGAATCGACCAACTCGTGGACAGCACTGCCGGACACGAGCTCTTATCTTTTATGGATGCGTACTCAGGATACAACCAAATCCCTATGCATGCCCCCGATCAAGACCACACCAGTTTCATCACGGGCCGGGGGTTGTACTGCTACAAAGTAATGCCTTTCGGACTTAAGAACGCCGGAGCTACCTACCAGCGCCTCGTCAACAAGATGTTTGCAGAACTGATAGGACGAACCATGGAAGTTTATGTGGACGACATGCTAGTGAAGTCAAGAAAAGCCAACGATCATGTAAGCCACTTGGGTGAGATGTTTCAAGTACTTCGCAAATATGGAATGAAGCTGAACCCGCTAAAGTGCTCCTTCGGAGTGTCATCAGGAAAGTTCTTGGGATTCATCGTCCATGCCAGAGGGATCGAAGCGAACCCCGAACAAGTCCGACCCTTGCAAGATATCGAAATACCATCCACTCGGAAAGAAATGCAAAGACTAAACGGGAAGGTGGCCGCCCTAAGCCGGTTCATCTCTAAAGAAACTGACAGATGCATTCCTTTCTTCGAAGCCCTGAAGAAAGACAAAGGAAAATTCGAGTGGACCGACGAATGTTCAGCAGCTTTCCTTAACCTAATCGAGCACCTCCAGCGGCCACCAGTACTCTCAACTCCTAATGAAGGCGAAGAACTATACCTATACCTTGCTGTGTCACCGCATGCCCTAAGCGCCGCGTTGGTGAGAGAAGACAACCGCACACAACAGCCAGTGTACTTCATAAGCAAAAGGTTCACAGGAGCAGAAGCCCGGTATCCCAAACTCGAGAAACTGGCGTACTGTTTACTAATCACATCAAGGAAGCTGCGACACTATTCCAGTCTCATTCCATCAGAGTTTTAACCGATCAACCGCTAAAACAAGTGCTCCATCGCCCCGACACTTCTGGGCGATTACTTAAGTGGTGCATCGAACTAAGTCAATATGATATCACTTACCATCCTCGCACCGCTATCAAGGGGCAAGCCATAGCTGATTTCATTGCCGAATTCACTACTAGCGAAGGTAGGGACCAATCTGAAATAGCAGAAGATATCAAGTGGAATCTCTTCGTAGATGGAGCGTCGAATGAACAAGGCTCGGGGGCAGGCGTTGTGATCATCACTCCCAGGGGAAGAAAGCTGCGTTATGCATTAAGGCTGGAATTCTCTGCCACCAACAATGATGCCGAATATGAAGCAGTAATAGCCGGACTAGAGCTCGCCCTGGAGATCGGAGTCAGTTCCTTATGTCTTCGCAGTGATTCGCAATTCATCGTAAATCAAATACTAGGGGAGTTCCAGGCTCGAGGAGAGCGGCTCACGACATATCTGAAAAAGACCAAGCAGCTGCTCAATCAATTGGATCACTACTCGATCAAACACATTCCTCGAGAAGAAAATCAAGAGGCCGACGAACTGGCAAAGCAAGCTAGCATGGGAGATGATACCACTTCTGGAACAATAACTGTCTCAAGGCTACTAACCTCGAGTTTTGAGCAAGTAAACCTGATAGCTGCAACCAAAGAAGAAACATGGATGACCCCTATCCGAGAATACTTACAAAACATCACCCTACCGGACGGGCGAAATGAAGTTAAGAAAATTCTAAGGAAAGCTTCCCGCTACACGATGCAAGAAGGCATCCTCTATCGGCGCGGCTTCTCTAACCCCTTATTGAGGTGCGTTGCTGGAAGAGAAGCCAGGGAAATTCTATCCAACATCCATCAGGGAAGTTGTGGAGACCACACCGGAGGGAAGACTCTGGCAAAAAAGATACTCCGATATGGATATTTCTGGCCCACCTTGAACAAAGACGCCTTAGACTTCGTCAAAAAATGTGACAGATGTCAGAAATTTGCCAAAATCCCTCGACTACCAACCAATGAAATTACTCAGATGACCAGCCCTTGGCCCTTCGCAATATGGGGGATTGACTTAATTGGCGAACTGCCAACGGGCCGAGGCGGAGCCAAATATGCTATAGTGGCAGTCGACTACTTCACCAAATGGGTGGAGGCGAAACCTCTAAATAAAATATCTTCGGCAAAAGTTATCAACTTCTTAATCAAAAATATTCTGTGCAGGTACGGAACACCACTCAAAATCGTATCAGACAATGGACTTCAATTTGACAGCGAGGAATTCACCAACTGGTGCCAAGAGCACGGGATTCGTAAAAGCTTCTCATCCGTGGCTTATCCCCAGGCAAACGGCCAAATAGAAGCTGTCAACAAAATTCTCAAAACCTTAATCAAGAAGAAACTTGAAAAGTCGAAAGGCGCTTGGGTGGACGAACTTCCTACGGCACTTTGGGCCTATCGCACATCTTACAGAACTTCAACAGGGCATACTCCCTTCTCTTTGGCGTACGGATCAGAGGCCATGCTTCCAGTTGAAACTATAGTGCCCTCTCACCGTAGGATCCACTACAACCCGGAAGAAAATGAAGAACTCCTCCACATGTCTTTGGATCTAATTGAGGAGAGAAGAAATGATGCAGCACTCAAAGCAGCAGCTCACAGACAAAAAGTGGCAGCACTATACAACCCCAAAGTCAAACATCGCAGCTTACAAGAAGGAGACCTTGTCCTCAAGAGAATCTTTCCGCGCCCCGGAGCACTGGACCCCATCTGGGACGGACCTTATGTAATTCATAAAGATCTCCACAACGGAGCTTATATTTTGTCAACAGTGGACGGAGAGGTGTTCCAGAGGGCATGGAACATCCGACACCTCCGTGGATACTTTTCTTAACTTGTACTGCCCATATGAAGTGAATTAACAAAGAGAATCAGTGGACGTAGGCATTTTCGTGCCGAACCACTTTAAAAAACTTGGCTCTTGTTAACTTGTTCCTTTATATCTTGGCTACTTGTTAAGCTTTATCCTTTGCTGTTGAACAAAATCCTTTGCAGATGACATTTCAATCCAGAACTTCACAACACAACTCCACCTGGACAAAATCTAACAGGTACGCTGCGCTCCTATGCCCTCGCCAATGAGACACTTTGCTCCGGTATCCCTCTACCGCGAGTTAACTCATTGTTTGCCTCGGCCCTTAAAGCCGACTGTAATAAGCCGAGTATAAGTCATCATAAAAAAGGCCGACTATAGCCGATGGCAGCTCATTACAGCGATTCGGCTCGCCGGCGACTGTGAACCGATCGTAAGCCCCAACATAAGGTGTGGCCAGCCAGGGGCAGTTCACAGTTGACGATCGGCCCCCACGCTAGCCGGCCACAGTAAATCGAATAATACCCACGATTACGGGCCATAATGGCCCGGGTAGTTACTGTGCGCGATCGGCTCCGATGTGTCTTAAGTGCGGCTGTGGTAAAAAAGAAAACTCCCCGCAGTAGGCGTAAGATGGGTGACAAATGTCTCCAAGACCCACAGCTAGGGAAAGTGACTACAAAACCCGTTTGCCACGAACTTAAGCACATCGACGGCCTTCCGTGACTGGAAGTTTTACTTTTCCAATATTTCAATTTCATTTAAAACTTTTCTCCTATTCTCCGTAACGGTGCTTGAAAGTACAGGACATGAAATAGGGAACGTTCGCTAATGGGAACAGAAACTTACAATCGGATGATGAGACACTCAACAGAATTCCGTGCTTAGTCTTACAGGATGCACGAAATTGCCGTCTATGGCCAAAATATGAAGGGCGGTACCTTCTACTTTTATACATTAATGCATAGCTGCAGTTCGTATTTACACATCACATTTACATTGCAAAATGGGAAAATTATGCTTTAAGCAAAAAACTTGGCATCAGACACAGTCAAGTCACTAGTAATGTACATGGTTACATCACTTACACAGCACAGCAAAATAACAATAACATTCCAACATAAAGGAATCAGCTTATATTATGAAATTACAAAACGTCATTCATCACAAACAATATTATTACAGTTACATCAATGTTTTGGACTAACATGAACAGCAATAAAAAGAAATCAAAAGGTGACCAGCTGCGTTCACGCTTCGCCCTCATCCTACCAACTCTCCAAGCCTACTTAGCCGCAGGGTCAGAGCTCCCAGCATGGTGACCAGAAGTCCCACCTGTCCAATTCAGAAGGGGAATTCATTAAGCGAACAGTAAGTGATCAAGTTATGAAAATCCAAAAAGAAAAGAGAAAGAGAAAAGAAACTCACCAGCGTCCGCCGCTTGATCCTCATCAGCCAATTGTACACCCGCTTCCTTCGCGGCTAGCAGCCGCATCCCTTCCTTCACCGCTACCTTCTCCTCCTTTGAGAACTGGGCGGTTACCACGTCCATCCTGAATGCCGCTCCACCTTCCTTATCTGCATCGGCCTTGGCCTCCTCCTCCTCCAAAGCCCGGAGATATATCCTAGCCATGATCCGGGGATAGTCATCCATCCAGGATAGATTACCCTGCTTTCAGGTACGGAAGTACATATCCTGCAACATCTCATCCATCATCCCCTCATTCTCCTCAAACTCCCTCACCCGGGCCTCGGAGGACAACAACTTAGCGACGGCAGCATCCCTCTCCGATCGGTATCTCAAGCGGTCAGCCTGGAGAGTCCTCCTCATTTCCTCCATCTCTTCCTTTAGCTTGGCCTGAGCAAGCTCTGCGGCCTCAAGCTTCCCAGACAACTCTTCAATCCGCTCAAGATCCGCATTCCGAACCTCATCTACCGTCGCAATGGCCATATCAATCCGCCCCTTGCAAGTAGCCTCCATTTTTCACAATTCTGCCCTGCTGGCCTTTTCCAGATTCTCCTTCAACTGCCTGGAGGCTGCCTCGTGCTGAGAAATCTGAATAGCCTGATCGGAAAGCTGTTTGGCCTGATCAGAAACCTGTAGCCGCAGTCGGATGTTAGCACTCCCAATTTCCTCCTCAGCCCTAGCCAGCCGAGCATGATGCTCCATCAATTTCTTGACCTCCTCCGCGACCCGGTCAATGTTGGCCTTGGCTTCGTCCCCCATAGCAGCTATCCGAGTAGTGAGCAGATCCAGATCTAGAGACTTAGCCTCATCAAGAATCCGAACCATGGGATTGCGGGGGAGAAGATGCTCGCCCGTGGCCTCGTCAAATAATATGTCCTGGGAACTAGGGTCTAAATCCGGGTGGCCGGCAAAGGAATTGCGAGGCACGTCGAGGCGCCTTATGCGGATAACGGTAGGATTTTCAGACGGATGCGGGGAGGGAATATGCTCAGTTTCCTCCTCCGTGATATCATGAATAGGTTGAGGAGGAAGCTGCGGACCAGGTGGTGAATCAAACAAAGATCGCCTCCTCTTCATTTGCTGGATACCTTCCTCAATGACTCCAAGAAGAGAGCGATATCTGACTACATCCCCGGAACGGCCGGGTGGCGGCTTCGCCTTAGTAGAAGCTCTCATCAACTTGAATTGTTCGAGGCGGTGTCGAACGTCTGAAGTTTTGGCCACCTCACCTGCCATTGTAATAAAGAACAAGTGTTACGAACATACGAGGGTCCATAATTCAAGAAATATGTTAACTTAAAAAGAAAGAGAAGGCACGTCTGTTATACAAACCCTGCGGAGAAGGAGAATACTGCAATAAGTCCTGAATCTCATTCCAGGACGGAAGCGAACCATAAAATATTCCTAAGTCCCTATCATAAATGGAGTCTGCAGAAGTCAAAAGTTCACCTTGCACTGCCGGAGTCACCCTAGCTGAGGAGCTCTTAGGGGATGGATCGGCGTCAGCCCCGGCCTTGCCAGTCTTCTTCGCCTTCTCCGCCAAATCCGGTTCCCCCTCCGATTCCCCGAAAGCTTGACGGAGAGCCTCATTTGTCCACTCCTGGAGCTCCCCCACTTGCCCGGAGGTCAAGGCACCAGCACCACTACCACCCTGTCCTTCACCTTCTCCATCTCCTCTGCTCTCCTCTTCGTCTCTTTCCTCCTCTCCACCTTCCTCCTCCGGAATATCTGGACATGTACTGGGAGAGGGTCCATCGAACTTCTTAAGCTTCTTTCCCCCAACGGCTGGAGGCATCGAGAAAGGTCTCTTCTTGCTACTCTTCGCAGTAGCCCCATCCTTAGCTTTAGCAGCCCTCTCCTCGGCTGTATCTCTCTGTTTAACCACAGATTGATGTGGCAAAATCAAGTTATACTCCAGGAGAGTGGCGTTCCTGATCAGGTAGGAGGCCGACCTATCCCTTCCCGAAATGACCTTTACTTCGGTAGCCATCCGAGCCAAGGAGTCAGTCTCCACGACCGCAAAACCACCTGTCGCTAGCAAGAAATAAATGCATATAAGAAGAAGCATTGTGATCGGGACAAGGAAAATATAAATGAAGTTCAACTTACAGCCGGAAGTGAAAATGCGGAAAGAAACAGTGTCATCCCTAATAAAAAACCATTCCTTCTTGAACATGCTGAACTTCGAGTACAAGTCTAGGACAGGCTTGAAGGGCACGGCCGCTTCCAAACTGATATATGGAGACCCCTTCTTATAGCCTCTCAAGTTGTACAGATACCGGATCTCCCGGTTGGAGGGGGGACGCCCATATTTCCTCTGAAAGATGACGAAAAGACTCACCAGAATGGCATAGGAGTTAGGCTGAAGCTGGAATGGAGCCACCTTCAGATATGTGATAAAGCTAACTATCCAAGCGTTGAGAGGCGGGATAGCACCACACATGCAATGATATCTGCTGTACGCAAAATATCCTTCAGGAGGGTCATATGGCATAACCCCCTCTCCCAGCAACAGCATAAGAGCCCTGCAATCCCGAAGGAACGAGAAATGACATCAAGCTGCTCCTCTTTGAGGGAGCTCGGAAAGCAATCGGGAGGAGAGTTCAGAAGCTCTTGGGGACCATACCCATCCACTAACGACCTCGGGGCAGGTCCATGTCGCGCCGGTCCTAGTTGGGCTGGGGGCACGGAAGAAGACTCTCCTCTATCCTTGGACTTCTTACTATCTGATCGAGTTTCCGCTTTGCGAGACATTTATCTGCGGTATAAGAAAAACATGATATCATAACGAGGAGTATGGGAATGTAAACGAATAGTTATCAAGTTCATTCGGTGCCGAATGCTTCCATGTTTCATTCGGGATTAGGTCCATTCGGCATCCAAAACTACCGAGCCCATTCGGTAAAACAAAACCGATACCCATTCGGCATAGGCTCATTCGGTAAAACAAGACCAAGACCCATTCGACATAGGCTCATTCGGTAGAGCAACACGAAGAAGCATTCGGCATTGAAAAACATTCGTGGTCATTCGGCGAGAAAATGTATACCTGGTTCGGTACAAAACTGATTCGGCAAAGGATCGATTCGGTGCAAGGTGATTGGGCTCTCTCAGATTCGGTAAGGGATAACGAAGGGGGGTATAGCCCCTATATATAAAAGAGCGCATGACAACCGGACCAACCGGTTTGGCACTCAGAAACCGAATAAAGCTATCCAAACTACGAGGAAACAAAGCGCGACATATGCTGGCATATGCCCCACTTTGGGGGGCAAATGTTGGGCGCATTTCTAACAATACCAAACCATACCATCTCCAACCATTGTCGTTCCAACCTACTTCCATCCACTACCGGATCATACTACTACCGAGCCAGCTACCTCCTTCCACTACCGAACCAAGAAGCAAGACAGACCGTCACCGAACCGTGCCATCTCCACACATTGCCGGTCCAAGCCATTTCCCATCCACTACCGACCCATCGCCACCGAACCAGAATCCCCTCTCCTCCATCACCGAACCAAGCTCCACCAGACCAACCTCTCCTCCATCACCGAACCAAGCTCCACCGGACCAAGCTCCACCGGACCAACCTCTCCTCCATCACCGAACCAAGCTCCACCGGACCAAACCTCACCAACCTCCACCGGACCAAGGACTACCCACTCCAACCACTGCCTCAACCCTCTACAACCGGACCAAGTCCTCACCAACTCTATACCGAACCAAGGCTTCGCCGAACCAACTCTGACAGGCCAGGTTGCTCCAGCCCAGGTCCACCAGTGGCTATATACATCCAAGACCCCTGCCCCCAGCCTCACTCTATAAATAGAGGGGCAGGGGTACAACAATGGCAGACAAGTTTGAGAGCTCAAGCAAGGAAGGAACTTTCAAACAACTTTCTTATACTTGTACTTAAAGCTTTGTACTTGTAATCTGAAAGAAAGGAGAGAATAACATATAAAGTGGACGTAGGCACGTTCTGGCCGAACCACTATAAATCTGCGTGTCTTTTACATTATAGTCCTTGCTTTTTACATATTTGCATAAGTGACCTAAAACCTTGAAAATAACATATAATCAACTAAATAATATGGATTGGAGGTGTTTGTCCATTTTTTGTGCAAACAGTTGCATTCTTGGAGCAGCACGGTCGAATATGTTCAAATATGTTTCTTGCAGACTGATACCAAATCAGTTTGAAGTTTGCTTCAGCATACCCTCAGCTTATTTTTGTTAAGACCTGACTGTAGGCCCAATAAAGAATAGAAAATTTACATATAATTGGGCTGGGTGTGGTATGTAATTAGGCTTACCATTAATACAACGTAAAAAGAATTAGTGCCCATATCGTTTTGCCTGTAGTTATACACATAAAATTATCCAGAAATTTTCGTGAATTTATATGCTGTTATCGCAGAATGTAATAAATGGAACATTGAAGAGCCTCTTAAAACTTGTTCATGCATACTAAAAAGGGTTAATGTATCTGTTATCTATGAGAACTGATGTTTTCCTCTGTTATAACATGATAATATTGTTCAGACCAAGAAAGAAAGTGAGATTAATTGCGAATGTTCAGACCAAGCAAGAAAGTGGTTATTTGGTGATCGATTATCAGCTAGATGGTTGGTCTGCTTACAAGTTTAGGAACATGAGGTATGCTGTTCTATCTGAATCTCTCATAGTATCAATGCGTTCCTATACATGGCACCTACTGTTGTTTTATTCTTACTTCCAGCAAGCCTGATAATGGAAGGAAATGTAACTTACCTGATGGTGGAAGTGGCCACTTTGTTAAGGCAGTTAAAATGATGAAGGTTTGTAAATTATTGATCATTGCTTTTGAGCTAAGAAATTATATATAGCTTTTGGTCAAACTATTTTTGTTTGGTCAAATTACTGGTAATTCTCTTTAGATATGGACCTTGCAGTATTTCATGCATTTTTTTGAGAATATTCATTTACTGTGTCGTATACATTTTGAATAATTTGGCTTCAATAAAGTTTTTAGGTAGAAATTGTTGTAGTATGAAGAAAAATAATAATAGTCAAAGATTATATCATATAATTTTGATGTTCAGAAAGACTTCTTATTGTTGTGGTTTATGTAATGAGGATTTCTATTTTGTTAACCATCTGAAACATTAGATCAATTAATTGGTCATTTTTTCTTGTGTTATTTATTTAACAAACTCTGATCATTTATGTTATCTGTTTAAATATGCAGGAACTTAAGCCTGAGATATTAGTTGAATGCCTAACTTCTAATTTTCGTGGTGACCTTGAGGCTGCTTCATCATTGGTGAATTCAGGTCTTGATGTGTTTGTAAGCTTCATCTGATTTTCGTGGTGACCTTGATGGTCGTATTCGTTGTTTATAAGCTTCTAGATATGTTGTAGTAGTGAAATTTGAAGTTGTCACAATGAACTTTTTAGAATTTGATATGTTCTATTTCATACCTTTGATGTTCTTTAATGATTTGATGATATGTTAGTTTTGAAATTTTGCCTTGTGTTTACTATTGTTGTAAATTCGTAAAGATAAAGCTGAATGAAATATTATTAGAGGCTGAATAAGATATGGTTCGGTTATACCAAATTTGTAACACTTATAAGTGTTGGTAATTTTGTTATTTACCTATGCAAGGAATTCTCAATGGTTATAACCGTTGGAAATTAAAATATTCCCAACAGTTATAACCGTTGGAAACGTAAAGTAATTCCTAACGGTTATAACCGTTGGGAATTACCAAGATTTCCAACGGTTATAACCGTTAGGAATTATAGTTTTTCCAACGATTATAACCGTTAGGAATTACGGTTATTCCCAACAGTTATAACCGTTGGGAAGTAAGAAAATTCCCAACGGTTATAACCAGTTGGAATGACCAAAATTCCTAACGGTTATAACCGTTACAAAATATGTAAAAAAAATATAACGTACCTGCCACCAACGGTTATAACCGTTACAAAATATATAAAAAAGATATAACGTACCTACCACCAACGGTTATAACCGTTGGGAATTTGATTACCAATGGTTATAACCGTTTTTTATTAAATGATAGTTCCGGTGTTGTGCGTGAAGATCATCTTAGAGTTGTGCTTGAGACGTTAAGGCAGAATCTGCTAAAGATGAAATTTTCCAAGTGTCATTTTTGAAAGAAAGAGGTTAAGTTTCTTGGTCATTTAGTTTCAGAGAAAGTATTGTCAGTCGAACCAGATAAGATCGAATCTGTGAACAATTGGAAGAGACTAGGAACGGTGACCGAGATTAGAAGTTTCTTGGACTTGCTGGCTACTACCGGAGATTCATCAAGGATTTCTCATGGATAGCAGCACCTTTGACTAAGCTTACCAGGAAAGAGGCGAAGATCATATTGTTTGACAAATGTGAGAAAGCAATCCTTAAGTTAAAGCATTTGTTGACCAATGCACCAGTGTTGCTAGTTCCAGACGGAAACGAAGGGATGGTAGTATACACCGATGCATGTGGGAATGGATTAGGAGCAGTGTTGACGCAGAGGGGTAAAGTCATTGCCTATGTATCTAAGCAGCTTAGACCGCATGAAGTAAGATATCCTTCTCATGACTTGGAGTTGGCTGTAGTAATTTTTTCCTTGAAGATTTAGATGCAAAAATCTCTTAAGGGAGAGATTTGAGTTATATACCAATCATAAGTCTTCAAGATATTTATTCTCTCAGAAGAAGTTGAATATGAGACAATAGATATGGCTGGAGTTTTTAGCTGGTTATGATTTTAGTATAATACTCCAAGGAAGGTAATAAAGTGGTTGATGCTCTTAGCAGAAGACACCAGAATGTTGTGTTAGCTATGTTGGCAGAATGGAAAGATAAAAAAAATTGGTTGTGGTGTGCAGTTAAGATCGACTGCTAGTTCTAGTCAGGGTACTGCCATGATGTCATGTTTAGAAGTTAGACCAGTATTGATCAAGAGGATTGATTCTAAAAAGAAGGAAGATCCAGGGTTAGCCAAGAAATCAGAAGGCTTGAGGTTGGACTGAGATCGATGATCTGAAAGATATTTGTCTTGACCAGAGAGGAGAGAAAGAACGGGCGACTATGTGTTCTAGATGTTGAGAACTGGAGGAAAGAAGTTCTTCGGGAATGTCATCGATCCAAGTTTATGATTCATCTTGGAGGGACCAAGATGTATCAAGATATAAAGAGAATCTTCTATTGGAAAGGCATGAAGAGGGATGTTGGCTTATGGGTTAGGAAGTGTGTAAATTGTCAACAAGTGAAGGCCGAACATCAGAAACTGAGTGGGTTACTTCAGCCTCTAGAGATTCCAGTTTGGAAATGGGATTCGATATCCATGGATTTCGTAGATGAGTTTCCAAGGTCAAGCAGAGGAAATGAGAACGTATGCGTCATTGTGGATAGGTTGACCAAAAGTGCCAATTTCATTCCAGTAAAGTCAATCAAGATGACGCCTGTTTTGGCAAAGTTGTTCATGAAGAACATAGTTAGACTTCATGAAGTTCCTAGTAGCATAGTCAGCGACAGAGATGCTTTATTCACCAGTGAATTCTGGAAGAGTATACAGGATATGTCAAGCACTAAGCTCAAGATGAGTACCGCATATCATCCACAGATGGATGGGCAGACAAAGAGAGTCAATAAGGTACTGGAGGATTTGTTGAGTGCTTTTGTATTGGATTTTGGTGGATCTTGGGAAGATCACCTACATTCGGTTAAGTTTTCATATAATAATAGTTACCAGACTAGTATAGGAATGACGCCATTTGAAGCCTTGTATGAAAGGCCATCCAAATCACCTGCATATTGGTTGGAGACTGGAGACAGATTGATCTTAAGTCTAGATTTGGTTAGGGAGGTGTCAGAGAAGATTGAGTTAATCCAAGAACGGATGGAGGAAGTTCAATCCAAACAAATGAGTTATACAGATAAGAGGCGTAAAGACCTAGATTCTCAGTTGGAGATAGAGTTTTTATTAAGGTATCACCAATGGAGGATGCGGTATGATTTGGGAAGTTAGGGAAACTGACACCGAGATAAGTTGGTCCACTCTAGATTATAGAAAGGATTGGAAAGCTCGCATACAGAGTAGAGTTGCCGAGCAGTATGACTGGTGTCCATAATGTATTTCATGCGTCTTATCTTCACAAGTATGTGAATGATCCAGAGGCCACTATTCCTCCGATAGGGTTGGAAGATTTAGTAGTAGAGCGTAATTTGAATTTTATGAGACAACCAATTCGGGTTATTGTGAGAGATGAGAAAAGATTAAGAAACAAGACAGTCAAGTTGGTGAAAGTTCAGTGGAGTGACAACGAAAAGGACTATACTTGGAAGACAAAGGACAGGATTCGACATACTTGTCCTGATCTGTTTTGAGGGCATGTCTATATTAGATTTGTATAGATAATTCCTAGTCGGATAGACTAGTATGGTTGTTAGGAGTCGTTACAGATGATTGTTATGTTTAGTATTTATTCCTTACCGAATTTGGAGGACAAAATTCTTTAAGGAGGGGAGCCTGTAACACCCCTAATTTTTTATAGTATTATTCAGGAGATTTAATTAGATAAATTAAATAGAATAATGTGAATGTTAAGTGATAAGGGGGCTGAGATTTGAATAAATTTAATTAAGGCTGTGCCTAATAAAAGAATTAATGGGCTTAGGAATGGGGTTTTCGTTAATTAAATTACTTAAGGATATATTAGGAATTTGCTGCCCATAATCCTTGCCCTTATATATTTTAGTTCCTACCATTTATTCGTCATTCACGTCATTTTGAAAACAAAATGTAAGAAGGTATGGCCTGCCATTAACAAGAGGAATACAAAATAAAACCTAGAGAATCAAACTTAGGGGAAATCAATCTTAATCCAATCCCCTTATCTAAATCAAGGTGAACAATAATTCCATCTCTATTTTATTTTGAATTATATGTTTCGGATTTAAGGGATAAATTCGTTTTTATGTGAACTGGATGATGATATGCTAGAATATGGGTTTGTTTAATTTAAACAAGATTTTTTAAATTGATTTATATACTGTTTAAGGGGGAAACTGGATTATGTTGATGCTTAGATGCCATGGAAAAAAATTTATGTTGTATAAAACATGATTTGGGAGTTGGGTTTCAATTTTGGTAATTTCCAAGCTATGGATGGATTGTTATGAATTTTCAAAGGAAAATTTAGTTATTTGGGTTTATAAATTTATTTTGGAAAATATAATAAGAATTTGGGTATGGAATTTTGATATGTTAGATAACATGATTAAAGTGAATTTCTGGAATTTTTATGGATTTTTCCAAAGTGATTTCTACGCAAATTAAATTATTTTAGAAGAGTGAATCGATTTTGCTTAATGGAAGGGCTTATTTGATTAACTTAACTATGGTTTAGATCTGAAATCAGCGGCAGTTATTTTAGTAAATAATTTGAAAAAGTTAAGGTAACCAACCAGGTGTTGACCTGTAGTAGGTTAGTTAGAGAAAAGTTTGCTTTAAGTAGTATTAAACCAGGTTTACTCAAAAAAGTGGGTTTCGCCTTATTTAGAAGTAACTTTCGACACAGAAGCTTTCGACTTCAACCTAGTCAAAACCAACTAAGCTGAAACCAATACACAAGGTATCACGATGATGGTATGCAGTGGATTGGAGACGGACAAAAGGTTGAGTGTCAAAAGCATGACTTTCGTAGGATGCGAAACCTTGGTTTGTTTTTAAAGAGAAGCGCCTGCCTTTGTTTTGTTTAAGCCTTCGAAGGAGTCAAAACATAGGGTTTGAAAAAGGTTTTAAAAGGTTTCGAAAGGGTTTCCATGAACATAAATTTGCTTTCGAATGGGTTGTGAAAGAAAGTTTTGAAAGAAGGGCTTCCGATTTAGTAGAACTCATGTTGCCGTTCTTTAGCCATTCGATGGTATTGAAGATATCAATGCTGTCGAAAGGTACTTTGTTTTATAAGTTTAAGTCGCTTCCTGTAGCTTTCGAAAGAGGTTTGGGGATTCAAAGGCAATGGTTTCGAAAGCGGTTTCGATGCCAACCTTCTAATATTTTACCCAAATATTTTATGCTTTCGAAAGGGATGGTGTCGATGCCATCATGTTTTCCCCAATATTTTTACATGATAAAGGATGGATTTGAATGAGATGCTTTCGCCTATATTCACTTTGACCTAAATAATATTTTAAATATAAACCGAATGGTTTCGAAAGGGAGCTTTCAATGATTTGGTAAGGGTTGCTTTCAATGATTTGGTAAGGGTTACTTTCAACTGGTTTTGAAGAAATGCTTCTAAAGTTAAACCTTAATACTTCAATCGAAAGGTTTCGATAGGAAGGTTTTAAAGTATTGGAAAGGCGGGAGCCTAATGTTTTGAAGATAGATTTTAATGCTTTCGAAGGAGGTCATCCTATGAAGTCGAAAGTAAGGTTTCGAAGGTGTCGAAAGGTTTTGTAAGCCAAAAGCATTTTTAAAGGAAAAACTCATAGCTAAATTAAAGGAGTTTTGAAATGATTTTAAGAAGAAGCTTTCCTTGATAAAATTATGGGCTAAAGTGATTAACCATGTTTTATATTAAACCCAAAGGAGTGGTATTGTTATGTTATTATGTTTGCTTCTTCAAATATAAATATATTCACATTATTTTGAATCTCATAACTGTAATTTGGGGACTAGCAGGCTAACCAGCTAGGTTGACCCAGTAGTGAATATAATTTAAGTTAACTTCTAAATGAGTAGAATTGCATCCAAGAAGTCTAGTAGACCAGAACATAAGATGCTAAAATATAAAAGAAAGATATTGGCAGGGGCCAATATGTTCTCAGTAAGCCTATGAAACTGTGTGTATATTAGCAGGGGCCAATAGGTTCATAGTTATCCCATGAAAACTATGTATAATGGAAGATGTCAAAAAGACAGGTTCATAGTAAGCCCATGAAATCTATGATTTGATACTGGCAGGAGCTATTAGTTTTTTAGTTAGCCCATGAAAACTATATCCGGATTAAGATATTGACAGATGTCAATAGTTTTTACTCAGCCCATGAAAACTAAGATAAAAAGAGCAGATATTGGAATCACCAATAAGTTCCTAGTAAACCCAAGAAAACTAGGATAAGAGTAAAGATAGTGGAGTTACCAATAGGTTCAAAGTGTTCCTATGAAAACTATGTAATTGGACAGGGAGTCCTTAAATGTTTTACCGGTTATTAGTCAGCCCATGAAAACTAATAGGTTAATAGTGATCCTAGGAACTATAAATATGTTAGAGATTCAATTAAATAGAGGATGAGAAACCAAGTATGTCTTAATATGTTTGCATATCATCATAATATTTTAAAATGATTATGTTTTAACCATTGTGGATGCAGGAGTACAGTATATGGTTTTATAAAAGATTTTAGGATACTAATGAGGAGAAAACTCGTTCCACTAAGCGACGTGGTCTCACTAGATATCTAAATGATTTGAGATGGTAGATTAATATGAATACCAGGCTTTATGTCTGACTCAAAGTTTATTTTTTCCCTTAAACTCTCCGGTACTCAATTAGTTTCGAGTTGTTTAAGGATTGAAGTTTTCAGGTACCTCATTAGACGAATAAAGCTTCTGGAGACATGCATGAGGCATGATAGCTATATATAGTTTTTTTTATTTGATTTCGCTATATTGATTGTAATGGAAAAGTTGTTATATTGCCTATATATACTCTGATCGTCCAAGGGGCTTCTTCATATTTCGCTCTTGGCATATGTTGTAATAATATATTTACCCTGAACATGATGTGCGATTGTGAGATTATGTAAAGAATTGGAAATATTTTGAAATGGAATGTTATTTGTTTGAAGTTTAAATTTTTTTCATATTCATGTGTTTTGTGTATCAATGAATATAACATTGCCGTATTTGGTCGTTATTGAATAATAACTATGAATGACTGTAGCATCCGTAGCCATTAGTTTTGGGCCTCTAAGTAGGTGGACGTTACAATAAAACCCTCGATGAAGCTGAATTGGATGAAGAGAAATTACGGTGGGAGATCCTTCAGGGAAATAAAACCCTAGACCTTGCCACTACGAGACTCCGATATTTTGACATTCTAGAACCTTCTGGCAAAGGGAAGAATATCGCACAATCTTCAAAGTCTGATCCCAAGGGCCCCTCTTCTTTTCAAGTAGTCGGAGCATCAGTTTCTTTTGGCCCAGGACATGATCTGAGCTACAATCCGGAAAAACCCGATTATCAATCAATATTGTTGACGCCTACTTTGGAAGGAAGCACTCCGACGACAACTGAGAGTCAGTCGGACAAAGGTATTTCACTTTACTCTCTAATTTTCTAGTGGTTTCATTCTCCATACCCAATAGTTATGGGCTTATCTTCTTGTTTCCACAAATTCGCAGGTCTTTCCGGTCCCAGCCAAACACCAAGAAGCGATGCCACCATAGAGCAACAATCGACATCTACTGAGATTTCGATAGCCATCAAAGCTTCAGGACCCAACGCTCAAGCTATCGAAGCACTCGATGATGATAAAAGTTGAAGATCCGCTGCCACTGGATGAACCTGATAATGTTATGATCATTGGCGCTACTAAACACACTAATGAGCTCAGCTTAAAGGAGTGCATCGAGAGAGAAGAGTTATTAAAGTAACAACCCAAGGTTGAACCCGTAGATGTGGATATCGATGATCCAAATATCATCCCATTATAAGTCATTCCACCTGGCAAGTCAATTTTTGAAAATATCCCTCCTACTCTTGAAAGCTCTCCCAAAAAGGGGGTAAAGGATCGAAGAAACGGATAGGTGGAAGCACGGGTGGAGCCACTCTCGAAAAATCCAAAAAGGAGAGAAGACAAAAGAAATAGCCATCGCTTAGCTCTATTTGTACATAACTTTTATAACTATTTTCCCATTTGTTGGCCATGATTGTATGGGACCAGCCCTCGTTTTTTGAATAAACTCGTATCACAATTATGAAGCTTGTTATGCAAATAAAAGTTTTTTGTTTCCTATTGAACTCTCGTGTGAATTGTTACTTAGGTTGTTGAGTTATTACTTTCCATTTAATGTACTTGTAATTTGTTTCTCATTGATTCGAATAACAATCGGTTAATTTTAACTCAAGGCCTCCACGTGGTCGTGGCCCTGAGTCAAACCAAACACGAGGCTCATGCCCTGGTGTTGTGCTATCGGATTCATCGATTTGAGTGATTATACTTCTGCCTCCAATCTTGGGTTAGCGGAGTTCGGCGGATGGTCGAGCTCTATCCTTAGCAAGTTTGTATTCCTCCTGTCGGTTTTAGGTCGGAGTTTATGGAATAGTGAATGGTCAAACCGTACTCATCAATTTGTTTATACTCATATCTGCACTCTAGGGATAAGAGTTAGTTAGCCGGTGGTTGAATCGCACCCGGCTTGTGTCTAAGCTCTAGTCCGCACTCTGGGGACTTAGAGTTATTTTGAAAATTGGTTGGATTGTATTTTCCTTAATTGATTGATTTTCCCCCAAGTCTAAGGGTTAACTTAGCGAGCGATCGATCTTATCACGATCGTTTTGCTTCATATTTGTCTCATAGTTTGATAGTACTAAGCTAGTCATTGGATGGTCGAACCACATCCATCCATCATTAGGCATTCCGTCAATCAGGTTTAGAACGTGGAGCAGTAAATGAATGGTCGGACCATTCTCATTGCACTTAGTTCAATCGTGTACTTATGTACTCGAATTGCTCCAAACTTTGGGAATCTACTCGAACATGTCAATACTAGTTAGTACATTATCGTAACTAATATGTGCTACTACAACAAACATAGATATGAAGGAAATTCAAAAATTTATTTTCCAAATGGAAAGAAACGACATGATTTATCTTACTACATATCTTTGGAAATAAACGCTAAATCAAATCCTGCAAATAAATACAATTAAATTGAAAAGAAATAAACTAAGTGAAATAGCATTGTAAATTCTCGTTATTCCATGCCCTTTTGAGTGTGATACCATAAATAATTGCTAACTTGAAAGTTCCCTCTCCAAGCTTTTGTTCAATGACTGTAGTCATTCCTACGTAGGATTCATATGCGATGGGGCAGGAAAACCCGTTTCAAGACTAGATCACTGATTTCAAATGTTCTAGGTTGGACTATGGTGTTATATGGGCAACTCAGTACCGGTACGCAATTGCCCACAAATCAGCTTCTTCGCACTTCTCTTCTACAAAGTCAAGAGATTATAAGAGGAGATATTTATTCATTCTAGGATCATAGTAGACCACTCGATGAGAAGGTAGTTTGAGCTCAACAAGAATAATGGCTTCGGAACCACAAGTAAGGCCAAATGGAGTATGGCTAATCGTGGACTTATGGATGACCCTATATACCCATAATGCTATCGTGAGTTCATCCACCCACTTGCATCTAGCCTTTTCCAAACGCTTCTTCAGAATGGATTTTATGATTTTTTTTCACAGCTTCAGCTTTCCCATTCGCTTGAGAGTGAGTGGCTGATGCAAATCTCTTTTCAATACAATGTCGAGGGCAGAATTCTTTGAATTCAACACTGTCGAAATGAGTTCCATTATCTATTACAATAGTTCGTGAAGACTAAAACGATAGATGATGTTCCGAACAATGAAGTTGATTGCTTTCTTTGTTGTGATCGTAGCTAATGGTTCTACTTCAGCCCATTTGGTGAAGTAATTAACTGCGATGATTGCGTAATTCACACCACCTTTAGAGATTGGTAAGGAAACGATAGTATCTATGTCCCATATGGAAAACGGCCAAGGACTGACCATCTGTGTAATTTCCATCGGTGGAGCTCTTGGAACTTTTGCATATATCTGTCACTTATCGCATCGCCTTACATAATGAGCAACATCTCGATTGACTGTTGGCCAATACTACCCGTAATGGAGTATTTTCTTTGGTAGAGTTTGCCTGCAGTGTGATCCCCACATTGTCCTTCATAAACTTCCTTTAGGACTCGTTTTATTTCATCATGAGCGATACATAGTGTAGGGAAATGGAAAAACCCTTTTGGTATATAACTCCTTCGTGTATGATATATCGTGAAGCTTTATGAAGGACTTGTAGCTTTTCATTCCTTTGTTTTGGAAGAATTTCCCATAGTAAATAGTCATTAATCAGAGTCATCCACGACTCCTTCTCAGGCTTCATCCCTAGTATTCGGTCGATTTCCATCAGGTTTATGCTCGGAGCATTTGATACTTCGACAAGAACCAAGCCCGTCTGTTGTGCGTCCCTAGTGCTAGCAAACTTCGCCAATGAATAAGCCTCTCTATTTTGATCCCGAGGAATGTGCATAATATCATAATACTCAAAGTCAGTCAAAAACTCTTGGACTTGGGTCGGGTATGGAGCAAGTCATTGTCCTTTAGCTGGTAATCTCCCCTAACTTGGCATACTACCAATTGTGAGTCACAAAAGATTTCAAGAGACTTTATCCCCAATTCTCTTGCGAATTTTAAGTCCAGCAATCAGAGCTTTATACTCAACTTCATTGTTTGTTGCAAGGAAATCAAGCTTTAAAAGATAGAAAATTGATTGATCTTCATGAGTTACAAGCACAATTGCAGCTCTAGAACAATGATCATTGGACACTCCATCTGTATATAACTTCCACCATGCGGTAGGGGTTTCAATGATCTTTTGGAAATCATCCTGTGCGGTAAATTCGGCAATAAAATATACCAATGCTTAACACTAGATTGCCCTCCAAGGAAGATAAGTAATGTTGAATTGGCTAAGCCCGATATTCCACTTGAGTAACCTTTCAAACGTCTTAGGTCACTATAAGACCTATCGTAATGGCTGGTCGGTGTAAACATTGATAGGGTGTGCCTGGAAGTGTGGAGCTTTTATGATGCAATCTACAAGAAGTATGCCAGTTTCTCTAATTTTGGATAGTTCCTTTTAGCCCTATCAATCGCTTGCTAACGTAATAGACCGGTCTCTGGATTCGATTCTCTTCGCGAAGCAACGGAGCACTTATAGCGTGTACCAATCCGGTTGGGTAGATATATAAATCTTCATGATCCACTGGCTTTGATAAGATGGGAGGTCTCTCAAAGTGGTTCACCAAAGCTTGAAATGTGTCTCTACAATCCTATGTCCACTCGAAATTCCTTTTTCCTCCCCTAATCAAATCAAAGAAAGAAATGCATTTGCCAGTAGCTCTAGAAATAAATCTTCTTAGGGCAGCAACCTTCCTATTCAGGCTCTATACTTTTTTGATAGCCTTCGGTGCTTGGCTATTGTGAATAGCTTGGATCTTCTTGGGATTACCTTTGATTCTGTGGGCATGAATGATGAAACCCAAGAACTTTTCAGATGCGGTGACAAAAGAACACTTCAAAAGATTAATCTTTATTTTATAATGTCGGAGGACGTTGAACATTTCTGCTAAGTCTTTAATGTTGTCGCTGGACTATTCTGACTTCACGATCATATCATCCACATATACCTCCATTGTTTTTTTTGATCTGATCTTCAAACATTCCGTTGACTAGGCGCTGGTAGGTCACTCATGCATTCTTTAGTCCAAATGGCCTCACTACATAGCAATATAATCCAATATCGGTAACGATACTGGTATGCTCTTGATCGGGAATATGCATCGAGATTTGATTACATCCTAAGTACACATCAATAAAAGATAGAAATTCATTTCTCCGGGTTGAGTCTACTAGCTGGTCGATCCTTGGGAGGGGAAGGTTGTCTTTTAGGCATGCCTTGTTCAAGTCTAAGTAATAAACGCTTACCCGCCACTTCCCATTCGACTTTTTCACAAGCACACAATTAGATACACACTTAGGGTAGAGAGCGTCATGAATAAACCCATTGTCTTTGAGTATATCCACCTCCTCTTTAAGAACAGAAGATCTCGTCGGGTCCATGCCATGTCTTTTTTGTTACACTCGGGTCGATATTCGATGCATGGCTCGTAATGGCAAGCGAGATCCAACATATGCCAGAGTGAGTCCCAGCAAACACTTCGAGATTCGCTAGGAGAAATCTAACAAATTTTTTCTTCATCGAGGGGCTGAGCTGCTCTCCGATCTTTAGGACCTGTGACGGGTCGTCGTGGCTCTGTCGATCGTCAGCTCAGCCAGTGCAGCCTTGATCTCTTTAGGCTCCTCCACATCATCTCTTGGATCTATATCTCTATGAACCGACTGTGGTTCCCGACCCAAGGCTCAAGCACTAGATGTCAATCTTCAATGATTTGGATGCGAACTGACTAGTCTATACCCTTATCATTCTCCTTCCGTTAAGCATCCCTTAACTCAACTACATAACAAACACATTTGGTTGCCTGATCACCATAAACAACCACAACACCATTATCTGTCAGGAACTTCAAAGTCAAACACTATGGGGCAAGAGCTGCCCATAACTCAACTAGGGCTGGTTGGCCTAGAACAGCGTTGTACGGAGAGTCAATATCCAAAACAACAAAAGGCAGCACTCTACTACGGTCACTTTCTCCCAACTCTACAGGTAATTCAACATAACCAATAGCTTCAGTTGCAACACCATTAAAGCCATGAATGCGGGCTTTAGACGGTTTCAAGTCCTTGGCTTCCATCCTCGGCTGATTGTAAGCCTTTTTGAAAATTATATTTGTAGAGCTTCCACAATCAACCAATATCCTTCTCACTATAGCGGGGCCGATCATAGCCGAAATGACCATTGGTTCGATCATTGGAGCCTCCACCTTGTCTACATCTCTGTTTCTAAATGCAATATCATCTTCCATTGTACATTATTGTTTTACCAGAGCTCCATCTTCCATACTCGAACAACATTCAAAATTCACATGCTTAAAATCACACTAGCATAGCGCTCCATCTCATGCCAACTCTTATCTTCCGAATGTGGTCCTTCGACTATTGTATTGATTACCAATCTTACACCAGTCTACGCAGGCTCCTCAGCCCTGTGCGGTGCTTGTCCTCGGTTGGTGTTGGATGTCCCTTGCCTGCCATCGTGCAGGGATCTCACAAACTGCTATAACATTCTTTCTCAAATCAGCTCTTCGATAATATCCTGGAGATGCTTGCATTCATTTGTGTTATGCCAATAGCATTCGTGAAACCGACAATATTTTCTGGCTTGTTTCTCTTTCTTTGTTGATTCTTTTAGAGGAGGCTTCCTATACTACGTGTAGATAAATAGATATTATCCAGGAAGGTATTCAGTGGCATGTATGTACCGTACATCGGAATCAAGGCTTCCCTCTTCCAAAATCTCTCTTTTGTACTCGGCTCCTATCTCCGCCTTTCTTTTGTTGATTTGATTTGTTCTATACATTCACTTGAACTTTTCCAGAGCTATCATCGGACTACTTTACTACACTATTACTCTATACTTCCTCTCAACTTCCTACAACATTCTTCTTCCTAAAGCATCTAGCTTCCTCCTTCCTCAAATACTAATTCGCATTGCATAAAAGCGCTCCAATGTTGCGGATGGCTTGCCAACTAACCAATCGCTAAAATTAGACTTTGGATCAATCCCACTTGTTACGACCATCAATATTGCAACATCATTCAAATTACTAATTTCTATAACATCTATATGGAATCTCTCCAAATAATCTTTCAACGATTCTTCCGGAGCCTGGATCACGCTGGAAATGGACATTACATCTTTTGAGCGAGTTGAGTGCATACGGAACTGCTTCACAAACCTTGTTTCCAAATCATCAAATCTAGAGATCGACTGAGGAGGTAACCTTGTAAACCATATTATTGCTATTCCGGAGAGAGTTATGGAAAAACATCTATACTTGGTTGCATCATCTTCTCATGCGGAATTCATCAACCATTCATATCTCATGATATGCTACCTGGGGTTGGATTTTGCCTCATAGGCAGACATCAACAGCATGTTGAACCTCCTTTGATACTCTGCTTGTAGGATATTGTCAATGAAAGGGGCATGGATTCTCGAGATTCCCGAGTCATCATTGGACAAACCTTGGCACTCTCTAACTAACTGTCTAACCATAGCCGACAAGTCCAGCATTTGGATAGTTGGTGCCAAACAGCGGTCGTGTTCCATCTTACATGAATGGTCTGAACGATGTCTATGGGTCGTTCCGTGCCTTCTTGGTTCAACATCTTCCCAATGTATATCTTGTAAATTCACTTCATCATCATTTTGGAAAAGCATTTGGTTAATATTTAACTGAACTCCATCATCCAAATCAGCCGTAGCAGCTCCAGCTTGAATCCTATTGTGCATAGGTAAGTTCCCTCCTTTGAAGGATGGATCGGTATTGAACCCTATGAAGGGACGACACTGATTGGTCCTAGCAAACCACGATGGTCTGCCTGTTGACGCCCCGAAGTTTTTGCACGGTATCCATCTATTTTGTGATACATGTGCATGTGATACTCATTCGATGAACTAGAACTCTTTGATGCCAAGTAAGGGGTAGAGTCCCTCCTAGCTTTTCCTCGTTGTTGCTGACTGAGGTGGTTCTTTAGGTTGATATTGGTTAGAATCTACTGATTTAATTGCCGATGGATGTCTATGAGCTCTCTCATCAGATTCTATAATTTTTCTATTGTAATGGAATTAAGTGGTTTCCGGACTTCAACTAGATCGGTATTCACATCCATTGGTTGAATGCTCGGGTTTCCCTGTTAGATGCTAGTATTCTCATTTCCTTCTGCGTTCTGAGAAGTGTTCCTCACCATTGTTGATAGCTTTGCTTAGATTTCTCATATCTAAATAGAATGAGCAAACTTCTTGAAAATAACTATGGATCTCCTTCAGGGGATTTATACAATCCAGTAGCAACAAAAGGATCATAATAAGCTAAGAATCAATGTTCTCAATGAATGACCAAAATGTTTGCACCAAAAATTGCCACAAACACCCAAATAGAAGTTTTGAAGAGAAATAAATAAAGAATATAAAATGAAAACAGAGGATAATAACAAATAAACAGCAGTAACTTGAAAGAATAACACGCATACGGCGATTTATAGTGGTTCGGCGTTGTTTTCCTGCGTCCACTTTGAATAGATTGCTTTATTAATGACTTTATGATCTGAGTACAATACGGATCAGATGGAAGTCCTTAGTTTTAAAAGAATATAAAGTAATCGGTAACGTAAAAGTCCCTAAAATGGATAACCAAGCTTGTGTTTATAGATAAAGATAGCCAAATATCTGCTTGAATATTCGGTAGAAGGACCTCCAGAATCATTGGTTCCATAAGAGGGATTGCATGACCCAATTTCCAAAGAAGAGGGACTGGTACCGATCCTACTTTGGTGGAATTTTAGGGTGTGATCTCTATGGAAGCTTCCTCATGCTAAAATATGTTTTACCTCCAAATTTCATACCAATTCAATCAGTAGAACTTGAGCTATTGATCTTTTCTTCAACGTGGTTTTCTTGCTGATTTCTGTCAATCCCTTCCAAGGGAAGTATACTGATCCCTCTAACTTCATCTCTTTAAGGTATGATCCCTATATAGGCTCCCTAGGGTAGGCTCCCTAGAGTAGGCTCCTTGGGGTCCCTATGTCGTGCTCACAAAATTTCATATGCATTGGACTTGTGGGCCTTGAGATATTAATTGTTTTCTGCAGGGATACTCTCATACCTTGAGACATGTCGATCCCTTTTTTATTGGAGCTAATTTATGCCAATCCCTTCTATGTGTTAAACCATATTTCATGCTTTGAACATTCCGCCTTTCATATCTATCAAGTCCATTCAACCTTGACTTTAAGTTATCATCTATACTTGACTTTTAGGCCTCACAATCATCACTTTGGAGTCAATGGCCTTGATGGCAGTTGAATCTAACTTATGTAATTAGTTCAATATAGTCAAGTGAAAATACCGGATAACTAGGTATAAGTTTTGATCTGAAGCTAACATTTACTAAACTGAAAGAAATATCTTGTGTATCAATTGAATTCAATTCAATGTACTAATCATATAAGAGATTCATAGTATTGTCTATAAAAGACTGTGATGCTAACACAAAACTAGTGCTAAATATTAAGTAACTATCATTTTAGTATTCCTGTCTATTTCAGTTCTAGTATCAATTTGTTGTCAGTAGGTATCATTTTTAACAAATAGAATAGCTTATGTGTCTTCTCCTTACTGTGCACATTTAATTTAATGAATTTCATCTTGTTTCACTACCATATCTTGTATATTATTGTTTTTCCACAATTCTTGCAAGATTTCCTTAATTACTATACTCTATTAAACACAAAAACACTACAATTAGTTAATGTCCACTTTCTTCAATTATCAGTCAACTTTTTTGGAAAAAAAAATCATACCAATTTCATTGCTTCTTTTAGACTTGGATTATTTCTTTCATTTGATCTTCTAGGCCATAAAGAACCTACATGAGACTATTTCATTGTAGGATATGTCAATGCTGCCAATGTTCTCACGGTGTAATGGTAAATAAATATCTTCTGCACGTTTGTCTCACAATTTCTTCAAAAAAGGCATGATTAAATGTCTTTTAAAAGTTTCTACATTAGTGACTAGTCCTTTATATTAAATATGAAATTATTTATAATTAAGTATGTAGAAATTGTTATGTACTTACATATTAAAATTCTGCTTACCATCATTGTTGTGGTCATTACATAGTTGTGCTCTACCAGCCCTCATTTTTTGACATACCAATCTACTATCTATATTAACAATAGGAAATAGTATTAGTAATTTAAATAGTGGCAGTATATATTGAAAAGTATTAGAATTATTGATGTCAGTTTTGTCATACATGACAATTAAAATAGTTTCTAATATTATAGATCATCAACTTCTATTAAACAACAACTGGGTATCATTTTTGCAAAAAAATTGGTTTCAGTTTTTTTTTTTTAAATTATAGTCAAAATAATTTATAGTATAACTAAGCATCAATTCCAACTGAATAGATACTAGGAATCAATTTTACATTATTTTGGTGTCATTTTTATCATACATAACAGTCAAAATTACAGATCATCAACTTCTATTAAATAGAAACGAGGTAATATTTTTGCGAAAAACTTAGTACCATTCTTGTTTTAAATTACAGTCAAAATAATTTATAAAATAACCGTGCATCAACTCCAATCAAACAAATACTAAGTACGACTATTGCATTATTTTGGTATCACCTTTGTCATACATTACAGTCAAAATAGTTTCTAAAATTACAGATTATCAACTTCTATTAAACAGAAACTAGGTATCATTTTTGCAAATATTTTTGGTATCGATTTTGTTTTAAATTACATTCAAAATAATTTATAAAATAACTAAGCATCGACTCAATCAAACAAATACTAGGTATTAGTATTGCATTATTTGGTATCACTTTTTCCATACATGATAGTCAAAATAGTTTCTAAAATTATAGATTATCAACTTCTATTAAACAGAAACAATGTATCATTTTTGCAAATATTTTGGTATCGGCTTTTTTTTTAAATTACAGTCAAAATAACTTAAAAAATAACTAAGCATCAACTCCATCAAATAGAAACCAGGTATTAATTTTGCATTATTTTGGTATCAGTTTTTTCATACATGGCAGTCACTTAAAATTACAGAGCTTCAACATCTATCAAACATAAACTAGGTATCAATTTTTCAAATATTTTGGTATTAGTTTTGTTATAAATTACAGTTGTATTAATTTATGAAATTACTAAGTGTCAACTTCAATCAAACAAACATTAGATACTAGTTTTCATAATTATTTAATTGAGAGCGATATTATTAAGCAAAAAGTAAATTTATGCACCTGTTCATCTGTGAAATTTCCTCCAAGAACATGTTGAAACATATCTTTTGTTATTATGCATCCTCCTTTGATATTATTTTTTCATCCCATGCTATTTTACTATTTTAACAAAAAAGATTTGAATCAATGAATTAAAGTAATTTTAATATGTACCGGTAGTATCAATATATATAAACATACTTTTGTGATCCTGTCAGAGTAAAAGAAGTTCTGATTATGTTATGTTGTTTTTTGTTCAAGTGTGCTTAGCTTTTGTAATGTCTTAGTCCTAAATCTGCAAATGTTGGTTCTATTGCTACAATTAGCTCTAGAGTGGATTCTTTTGTACTTTCTTATTCGCTATCTTTGTTTTTTACTTCAGTTTTTTGCTTATTTTCTGCTTTTTTCACTCACTGGCCATACTCAAAGCTGTTGCTTTATTTCCTTTTCTTGTTCTTTCTTTTACTCTCTTGATAAAAGAAGCTGTTTCTGGTTTTTTCGCTGTTTTTTGGCCAACAGGTTTTGTTGAGTTCATTTCTTGATTGGGTTCATTTTTTTCATTTCAAAGTCCCGTGAGTTAGCTTGAAAGATGGAGGAGTGAAGTCATATACTGAATGGGGTATCATTTGGCTCATGATAATGGTATCTTATTCCATTGGACTATGTATTTCCATTGTTGTATCCATGTTTTGTGCATCTTCTATTTCATTGTCTACCGCTGTATCTTGATTCATTAAAGAAATTATTTCATATATTCTTTCCACCGTGTCTACACCATAAGGGTATATATTTACGGGGAGCACCTTTTGTGCTTCACACTCTGCAGTTCTATCTTCATTATTTTCAGTTATAGATCTCTTTTCTGCAGTTTATTTTTGTCTCTAAACGTATCTTCATCCATTGTATTTTCTTTTCCAATTGTTGTGTGGGCTTTTTGTACACAGGACTCAGCATTTGTCTCTTCATTTTCCTCTTCTCTATTTTCAGCTGTGGATTTGTTTTCTATGTTTTCTATTTCTGTCTATACAACTATATCCTGATCTAATGTGTAGTCTACTTCTTCTATTGTGTGTAATTTTTTTGCTTCGGCCTCTGAATTACTCTCTTTATTGTCTTCTTCATTACGTTTTACTCTTGATTTCATTTCTTTGATTTCTTATTTGAATTTTGAATTTTAGTTTCTACTTCAAACTTCATTTTCTTTTCCTTTTCCAAATGTTCCTTTATTTTCTTAACTTCGCTTTCCAAATCTTTGATATGCATTTGCAATATTCTGATTGTTACTTCATCTTCAGATGTTGCAAAAAAAATCTACCTCTTTAAATTTTCTTTTTTGCTTTCCTTTTCATTTTCCTCTTTGCTTGACATTTTGTTGTCGGGGCGATTTGAAGAAGCCTTCCTTATGTGGAAGAATATTTTCTATTTCTTTCACCTATATAATTTGTAGGGAAGTTTTATATTAGCTTTAAGTTAAGCTATGATATTGTGTTATAACTAATATGTTATAACTGACAATTAGCAAAATTGATACAATGCAAAAGTGGTACTATGCAAAATTGATACTTAGAAATACTAGTATGTTACAACTGTACTATGTAATTTTAAAAATGATACCAAGTATTATAGTTTATTATAACTGGTACTATGCAGAGGCAAAATGGATATTATACGAAGGCAAAAATTGACATTAAGCAGAGATAAAAATGATACCAAGTATCATAGTGTTTTATAATTGATTTTATGTAGAAGTGAGAAACATAGTATTGAAATTGATACTATACGGAGGAAAAAATTGATACTATGCAGAGACAAAAATGATAATGGAAGAATCATAGTGCAAAAACTGGTTCTAAGTAAAAACGATACTGATAAATGTAGGCAAGATAAAGTTCTAATTTATTTCACCTACTTTAACATCATCCAAAAATTGCATAACTAGTATGGGTTTTAGGTTTCGCAAATCCCATCTTTCAAATCTTGACAAATTTTCACAAAGTTGCTACCTTGGTCGAATGAGCTTCATTTTCTCACAAATGCAATACTATAAATATTTCTAAAAAAAATTAGACACGACCAGAAAAAATAATATTCATTTGAAATAATTATATTTTGAATAGCATATTTTACCAATGGGAGCATGGAGCATCCCAACAAGTTATTTGGCTTGTGAATAAATTTCTTTTGCAAATTCATTGAAAAGTTTCTATTGTTTTTGGCCAAGACATTGTCTTCAATCTTTCAATTTTAATCAAATAGAGTAGAAATCCTTATCTTAACTTTTGTTGATTATTAGGAATGAAGAATGTCAACAAAATTTTCGTTATTATTAATAATGGCAAATCTTCCACATTTTGCCTTTTCTTCTTCTCTGTTCCTGCATTATTATTCTTTCAAGTAAATTCCTTGTGATAAAGCACAATTTTCAAAATTTCCTAAAGTGAATTCTTTGCATTTCATTAAAATGGTTTTTTTGACATTTTTACTGTTGTTTCTATATTTCTTCCTTCTAGGGAAAAATCAAATAATAAGCTGATTCCTTTGCGAAGACTAGAATTTTCTCTTCTTCATATATGAAAGCTTCATGCTCTTTTAAGTAACAACCATATAATACATCCAAATTGTTTTGGTGCTTCTTGCATTCTTTCATTGTAATTTTGTTTTCATAAAAAACATTGAAGAATTGGTAAAAATATGTGCCTTTTAGAATTTTTACTTGCATTTCCGTAAGTCCATTCTTTTTTTTACCAATTGTAATCTTAAATGTGGCTTACAAGCCACGTCCACAAGTGTCATATTTTATTGTTGGAAAATTCCAACATGTGGGTCACATATGTAAAATAAAATGTGTTGTATTATTTTGGTATAATCCTGATTAAAGTGATCAAATTATGAATCAAAGTTAAAAGGCTTACATGTATAAATGTCGTGGTATTAATGTATAGATATTGAAGTAGTTCTAATTTATTGAAGGGCCAAGTTAGAAAACATCAACATTATAAATAAGAGGTTTTGGTCCCTAAATTACATAAGTTCTAGTTATTCTTCTATTCTCTTCTATGGAAATAATATAGATCTAGGGTTTATGTCAATTTGGAAGATCAGATCGATCCAACTTTGATCTTTTAGATCTATCTATTTCTTTTAATAAGTTTATGAAAGTAGCAATTATGGATTCAGATCTAATATAAGATCTATGGTTTGTGTAAGTATGGAAAACCAAATCAAATTTAACTTTTCAGCAGTAACTATGAATTCGATTATTGCTTTCGCTAATTCATTTACTTTCCTCTGATTTATTCTCAATCAAATCAATACGAGTCATCTATTCAGATCTAGCATTTCATGATTAATCAATATTAAATACATTAAAATCCTAACAAGTGATATCAGAGCCACCCATCATTAATTTCATTGGGAAATATATTTTTATACATTATTTTACGAGTAAGTTTTAAATCAAACTTTTGTTAGAAGTCATGTAATTTCTTACTCAAATTTTAGGTTTGTTCGATCTATATATCAAAGATTTTCTATTGATGATTTTGGATTTTATTTGATACTTTTATTAATATTATAAATTGAAAGGCCGATTTGTGAAACTACTTCGATGTAGAAAAATAGATCTAAATGATTTGTACGTCATTTTGAAACAAGTTAGAATTTTGAAATCACTAGATTTGTGGGAAATAATCAAAATTCCTCTAAATTTCAGTAACAACTCATGTTGTTTAAAGCATTGACATATTTATATTGTATATTTTGTAAATAATTTTTAAACTATAATGTGAGGAATATTTTTGATCTGATATGTACAGTCTTTTTTCTTTAGTGTTTATAATCGATATAGATAGATACATAATCTAGAAACATTTATGCAAGTAATATAAATACAGTTATATGATTATTTTACCTTAATCAACTTTTGGTTAAGTAATTTGAATATATATAAGATATTTTGGTTATTTTAGAAATTTTGATTAACTAGAATTAAGTTTGTTCCTTTAAAGTGTTTGTATTTATTTTATTATTGAAATAAATTTTACATGACGGTAATTTACATTTTGGACAAGATAATGGTAAACTACATTTATTTTTATCATAAGTGTATTAAATATGGATGTTATGGTAATAAGTGAATTAATTTATTATCATAAATGCACTAAATTTGTCGGTTATAATAAATTTAATGATGTAGCGTGTTTGTATTTGGAATAATAAAAGATATATGATTTATTATTTGATGCATTTATGTTTGTTTCACTTTTATGCTTTAAAGGAGCAACAATTTTCATATTTTGCCAAATTGCATAGTTACTGATTTTATTAAGTATTCAAATAATAAACTAAAGATAAAGTGACACAGTAGCATTCGGTATGGCTATATTATGGTTTAGATATACATCATAACTACTACATACTTTCATGTTATTTAGTATGACATTTATTATGTCATTTATGTATAATTTTATGTGGCATTTAATTCTGGCGTTCATTCATGAAATTTGTTATGTGATTTATTTATGATGCCTTATATCATAATTATTTAGGAAATGTCATGAACGTAACCACATACTTAAAGAAAAAGATTATAATAGCCATGATTAAAACATGTTGTATCACGGTTGTAATTTTGAGATATTCAATGTCATATAGACCTAAGGCATGTTTGGAAGTGTTTTATAGCACTCGAAATATTTTATACATACACTAAGATATAAACACAAATATATTTTTGGCGTCTCTTCGCAAACTAATTGTAAATATCCTACATTTCAAGTGAACCAATTGAAATAACATGTACCAAAGTGACCTCTCTTATTTTAGTTGTTCATGAAAATGTTTGATATTTGTAATGACCCAGGATTTTGAATAAATTAATTTGGAAATATTTAATTTATTTTAAATATTTGAATGATGGTTTAGATTGAATTTTTAATATAACTTTGAAATTGACGATTAAATTATAGAATTTAATCTATCGAAGTTGAATAAAAATTTGAATCTAAAATTTTAAGC
This sequence comes from Allium cepa, assembly GCA_030765085.1. NCBI lineage: Eukaryota > Viridiplantae > Streptophyta > Magnoliopsida > Asparagales > Amaryllidaceae > Allium > Allium cepa. The sequence goes on from CM060929.1 coordinate 442,023,611, forward strand.
CGATTAAAAATATTTCAAGGGCTTGTAAAATTTATATTGATAGTACTGAAGATTTTAGAAGCTTCAGAATCGAATTTGGAAGTGAATTGTTCAGTTTTGGAATTTTATCGTTCGAATCGATATTTAAAAATAGCTGTCCGAGGCACAGTCTCGGAATTCGACGAAACCAGTTCCATTGGGTCCGGAATATTGAATTATTCTAGGATTTCAAATTTCGTATTTTTCGGAGTTGATATGTGATCACACGGCGTGTAAACGCATTGAAATAAAATCGAATTCAATTTAAATTTAAATTTAAACTTAGTCAAAATACACACGTTCGCTTCCCTATAATCGCTCCTAAAACCGTGCCGAGTATCACGCAGAAATCACGATAGAAATCGTGATAAACATGCCTTAGTCTATTTTAAATATCATCTTCCTCCCTCTCTTCAGTTTAAAATCGAAGAAAAAAAAAAAGAAAAAAAAATGGCCGAAGCCAATTCAAACAAGGAAAAAAATCGGGTCTTTAAAATCCCTCTCCCCCTCTCTTCTGTTGTTCGATTTACATCAAAGTATAAAGGGCCGAAGCCTTTTATTCTCAGATTAAAAAAAAAAAAAAACAAATCAATGGCACGCGCGTGAAAGGGGTATCGGCGACGAAGGCGTGGTGATCGCGATAGTTGAGGCGGCGATTCACGAAGGGGGTTTCGATAGCAGTAGGTGGGATTGTCGATTTGGGGCTTCGGAGGCGCGATTGAATTCGCGTGTGGGGTAGGGGATAGCGGTGGCGGCGCAAGGCAAGGCGCGCGATGCGTCGCGATTTGGTGCTCGAACAAAAGGGGTCGCGCGATTACAGGAGGCGACTCGCGATTCATTTTTGGGAGCTCGAAGGCGACGCGTTCGATCGTGGAGGCGACAACGGCGACTCGCGCTTGGGCGATAGCAGAGCACGCGCGTATGGGGGATAATGGCAGTAAGGTATTTTGTTTTCTTTTGTGTTTATTTTTGAGTTAATTTAATTTAATATATATATAAATGTCAGTAAGTAAAAAAAAAAAAAAAAAAAAGCAGTTATGTAGATATATATATATATATATACATTTTAAAATCACTGATTAGTTTAGAAATTTGTAAAAGAAAAAAAAATTGTTAAAGATAAAATTTAGATTAATTTATTAAAAAGAAGAATGCTTCGAATTTAATAGTTAGATAATAAAGTTTGTTAAAAGAAAAATATTAGTTCAAATTTTTATATTAAGAATAAAATTTTAGTTTAAAATATAATTTTTAATTAATCAAATTTATTAAAATAAAAAGGAAGTTTAGTTTTAATTCAATATTTTGTTAAACGAATTTAATTAAAGAAAATCAGTTTGAATTTTTAATTTTTAGTTTAAAATAAATAAAAAATCATTAACTCGAGATTGAAATAATTAGTTGGATATATTTAAATTTTAGGGTGAGTTAATTTAATCTAAATTCATTTTTTGAGTTACTAAGAATAATTTATTAAAAGAAGGAAATTTGGTTTTAAAATTTAATTGTAGTTAAATAAATTTTTGATAAGTAAATTTAGTTGAAATTTAAATTTCCTCAAATAAAAATGTTTAAGAATAACTTGTTTAAAAATTTAAAAAGGGAATTTGTTTGGAATGAGTGATTAAACCCAAATTAAATTTATAAACTAGTTAAATCAAATGAAAATTTATTATTCGATTTATTTCGAATATTAATAAATTTGTATAATATTTATACAAGGTATAAATGGAGAAAACAAGTTGAATTGGAAGTGGATTGCAAACGGGAATAAAAGGTGAGAACTTCTCACTCTAAAGGATATATATTTATAAAATCCCATATACCGCGATATTCCGTCTTGAAACGGAATGGTATTGTGCTAATGTCTGTGGATGCAGGGAAACAGGTTGGAGGGATCCAACTGGATTCCTCACAAATATTTATTGATTTTAAATATTGTGATGTTTGATTGTTTATCATATCGATATATGATATTGGAAAAGTCGTGATTGACTAATTGATGTGTTGCATCATTGGATCCAATTTTTGAAATTTAAAAACAACGATTTTAATTTCTAAAGTGATTTTTGAAAATATACGTTTATATAATATTTTTTGGAATTGATTTATTATAAATAAATAAACGTTATAATTTTTATGTTATAAAAATTAGGATTTTTGAGAAATGTAGTTAAAAGTTGATTTTTGAGAATATGGGATTAATGATTTGACAAAATAATTTAAACTGGGATTTTTGAATCTATTATAAAATGAATAAAAGTGATGAAATTATAAAGAACTGTGAAGATGTTTCAAAAGAATAATATCAATTGTTTTATATTAAAAAGATTTATAAATTGATATTTATAAATTAAAAATATAAGAATTATAAAACAAGCTTTTATAAGTGTTAGAATAAATTGTAAATGAGTTTCATAAATAGAAATGGAATTATAGAATTATAACGATGAAGTTATAAATAGAATTTTATAAACAGTATAAATTGATTTATATAAAAGATTTACAAACGGATATTTGTAAATTAAAATATTGGAATTATAAAACGAAGTTTTTATAAGAGTTAGGATGAATTGTGAATGAATTTCACAAATGAATGAATTTATAGAATTATGAACGGTGAAGTTATAATTGGAATTTTATAAACAGTAGGTTTATAAAATTTGTGAAGTTATTTAAAAGAATAAGATTTTGGATAAATAGATGAATCTTATAAGTTATAAGATTTATAAAATTTGTGAAGTTTAAAGGAATGATTTTATAAACAAATAAATTATAAGTATTTAACTTATAATATGAAATTTTTAATATATCATTGTGATATGAATTGAGATAAGTTAATAAAGGAAATTTATAAAAGGAAGTTGTTATAAAAGAAATAGAAATAGAATTTATAAACATTGTTTTATAAATTCGCAAACTACTTATTTTGATAAGTAAATTTTTGCAATTTATTTATGAAGTTATATTCATGTTTTAGACAGTGAATAATTCCTTAAACTAAAATGAATAGAAGAAATGAAATTGGTTAACAATATATTCACGTTTTTGAATAGTGAATAATATGTTAAAGAAATTATTTAGAATGTGATGTTTTAAATAAAATTAAAACAATCTAATGATGTTTTAAAATATGTTGAGATTTGAAATCATAGATTTCAACATTTATTGTTGAAATAGATGTTTTCGAGAAATAAAAGGAAATGGTAGATTATAACACTGTTGTTATAATAGATGATTTCCGAAAGGAAATGTTTTGTATAGTATTGGGATTTATATATCTTTTTTATTTCGAATCCCTATACTAGTGATTTTGGGTTGTCGTAACGATGTTTTACGCAATATTCGTTTTGGCCCAAATAAATATGATTAAGTGAATGATTTCCTTAAAGAATGAAATATATACTTAATTTTGATTTAAGTATATTGAATATTTTCAAAAGGTTGAAAATAAATAAAATTTGTGAATTACTTATAAAATAAATAAGTATGGAAATTGTTTTTCCAAAGAGAAATGGAGAGTTTAGAGAATTTATCTTTTTGAAGATAAATTGAAAATGAATATTTGAAATCGTATATTCATAAATATTTTGGAAATATAAATTCAAAATGGAATTTATAAATGGAATTGGGAAAATAGGTTTAAAAATAAATATTGATTTATTTTTGAAATATGAAAAGTTATATCTTCTAAAGATATTTTTGGAATTAAATAATTTGGAAAATTATTTGGATTCTGGTGATGTTGGCATATCCATTGATAGTTCAATAACCGACTATCGATATATACCTTTGAATAGGTATTTGTTGTGAATTGGGTTGAAATTGAATGCCACACTTATTTTTTTAAAATAAGCGCTCACTATTCGGGTTAACCGGGAAAGGACCATGGGGTCGTATAACCCACTCCGAATATGTGATACGTCGTATGAATTGCATTCGAAGACGGTGTTGAAGACCCGATATTTTCGAAAACGAGAGGGTTTCTTGTCGAATGTCTTTGCATCGACTGGTCCCCGGTATAGAGACTCCATATGTGATGGGAAATCCGAACGTGATTAGAAATTATTCGGATTGCAAGGACTTCTTTGTAAGTGCCTTCGGTTCTGTTCGAGCCCGGAACAGACTTGTATGGATTGTGTGTCTGACATTACAAGTTGAGATATAAAGCCGATTTCTTTCAAATATATTTCTGTGGTGGCGGAGAATTTATTCTTTGCTTAACACCCTTCTTTGAGACGTACGAGCTCAAAGGTTATATAGTTGAAGTTATCAGCGATATATCCCATTTTGGTAATGTGACATGCTGAGTGATGCTGAAATGATCATCGTGTTGATTATTTGTGATAGGATCATTTATTTGATCGTCTATCTTAGTGATCATTGTGTTGATCATTTGTTGACCCAAAGCATAGCTTTTGTATAAAGTATGTTTTTGTGGACGTGAATTCGTCGAGCCTCACATCCCGGTAATGGTCAAAACAGGAATGATGCGGCAAGGTTATGAGGGGTAGCTCCCTTTAGGGTATGTGCATTTCCTTCTGGAAAGGGTGGTATCATGGTATGGAGCCCAGATACTTACTCATGTTGATACACTATATCTTTTTCTGTGTGGTGTTGTTGGTGACGAGCGCTCGGTTAAAGGTCCGATGGGACCGGGGGATGCCATATTCGTGTAGTAGTTACCTAGTGATAAAGGTAACCCGGCCTTGTGTTGGCAAAGAGCTGGTTAAGTTCTCGGGACGTCCAGCCAGAGGCGATCCCATGTGGCAGTAGGAAGTTCCTTAGCCTGACCATTTGTTGGAAATCCAATTCCCAATACGAAACTTGTACGGTATTAGTTGTAGAACCTGCTATTCACTTATGGTGGTCACCACTGTTTGGATGGTAGCTATAGTAGGCATAGTTCGAAATGTCTATGTTGGCTAAGATTTATATTCTACTTTCGAAATATTTCCTACACTATGCACTAATAATAATATGAAATGTTCTTTTAATGCGTATCAAGCATCTTTGACTATCATAAGGAGAAATCTCCTCCGATTCTGCGTTTGCATGTGTGTGTGTGCGGGAGGCCTTATGGTAGTCTCATTTTTAAAAAGCATTGCGAATTAATTTAAAAATATTCCTCTATTTTGATTTTAAAGTTAAATAAACTGTTTTGAGTTCTCACACCAGTCTTGTTAAGCTATTGGGCTATGTGATGGGGGGTTCTCGCTTCGCGGTTTGGTGGCGAACGGGAGACTCTTACTCCCACACATCCTCTTTTAGGGGGTTGGTTAGGCGTAAGCTGTGACAGTCGAGAGGCTGGCCGTAAAAGCAAGTTTGGGATACCAGTTGTTGCCACGGTGGGGCTGGGATGGTTGAAAAGCCTACCGGTTGTGACCGCTGACGGTACTGTCCTGACAATGTGGTATCGGAGCTGTTGGTTAAGCGACAACCATGGTTCTGATGGGTATTACTCGTTAGAGATAGAGTCAGCAGTACTCTAGAATGAGTTTGAGTGTAATAATAGATATGAGCGCGTATTTGTTAGTGAATATAAAAATTGTTTTTGAATCGGGTAAATAAGATAAATTTTGCCCAAGACTATTTTGTATAAATAAAAGAAATGATTTTCTATGAATTATTATAGTATATGGTTGCATGATTGTTAGGAAGTGATAATATTGAATTATTATCATTAGTATATAGGAATAAAATAAAATGGATTGAATTCAAGTAAACTAACTTGATAAATTATTAATTCATGGACTAATGAATTGGAATTTGAATTGGTTAAATTAAAGTTTAGTCGTGAGCTAAATTTGAAAATAAATTTGAATTGTATACAAATTCAAGTAAGTGAAAGAAATAACTTGAAATTCTCTTTGTTGATAATTAAATAAATTCGTGATGAATTGAATATTGAAATGAATTAGTGGATGAAACTAATTGAAAGTAGTAATATGAATTACTAAATGGAAGTTAATCGTTAGAATTCAATAATTTAAATTGTGAATTGAATTCAAATAGAATTGAAATTGTGAATTGAATTGAAACGTGAAATTGAATGAGAATGAATATATAACTTCAACAATGAAGTAAAAACGTATAAGAAGCATATATTGGAAATTTTGCAATAGAATTGGCAAATTGGTTTGAATGATTGGATTTGGATGCTACTACTAGCAAGTTATACAGGTGTATAAAGGAATTGAGATTTTGATTTCAAAGGTAAAAATGAATTGCTCGACAAAAAGGTACGTATTTCAATTTAAATATGAGATTTGATGACTTTCTTCTCTAGCCACTTGGCTTTTCTCTTTTCTTTTTGATTCTGAGGGGCCGTGGTGCCATTTTGTAGTCGTACCGATCGAGCCGCGCAAAGGAAACGCTGGCGAAATTTTTCGAAAATTTAGGGTGTTAGAAAATTTTTGAGAAAATTTTGAAAGTTTAAAATTTGAATTTGAATTTAAATTTGAATGGCTAGGAAAACAATATTGTTTGAAACCTATAATTGAAGTTGAAAATCTAGTTGAAATGATAGTGAATCACTAGTAAAAAGATTTAGGTTAATAGGTTGATAAAACTATTTGAATTGTGAAAAATAATAGACGGGATAAGGGTATTCTTCTTAACTTGTAATTTCGGGACGAAATTCTTTTAAGGGGGAAAGATTGTAACGACCCAGGATTTTGAATAAATTAATTTGGAAATATTTAATTTATTTTAAATATTTGAATGATGGTTTAGATTGAATTTTTAATATAACTTTGAAATTGACGATTAAATTATAGAATTTAATCTATCGAAGTTGAATAAAAATTTGAATCTAAAATTTTAAGCCGATTAAAAATATTTCAAGGGCTTGTAAAATTTATATTGATAGTACTGAAGATTTTAGAAGCTTCAGAATCGAATTTGGAAGTGAATTGTTCAGTTTTGGAATTTAATCGTTCGAATCGATATTTAAAAATAGCTGTCCGAGGCACAGTCTCGGAATTCGACGAAACCAGTTCCATTGGGTCCGGAATATTGAATTATTCTAGGATTTCAAATTTCGTATTTTTCGGAGTTGATATGTGATCACACGGCGTGTAAACGCATTGAAATAAAATCGAATTCAATTTAAATTTAAATTTAAACTTAGTCAAAATACACACGTTCGCTTCCCTATAATCGCTCCTAAAACCGTGCCGAGTATCACGCAGAAATCACGATAGAAATCGTGATAAACATGCCTTAGTCTATTTTAAATATCATCTTCCTCCCTCTCTTCAGTTTAAAATCGAAGAAAAAAAAATGGCCGAAGCCAATTCAAACAAGGAAAAAAATCGCGTCTTTAAAATCCCTCTCCCCTCTCTTCTGTTGTTCGATTTACATCAAAGTATAAAGGGCCGAAGCCTTTTATTCTCAGATTAAAAAAAAAAAAAACAAATCAATGGCACGCGCGTGAAAGGGGTATCGGCGACGAAGGCGTGGTGATCGCGATAGTTGAGGCGGCGATTCACGAAGGGGGTTTCGATAGCAGTAGGTGGGATTGTCGATTTGGGGCTTCGGAGGCGCGATTGAATTCGCGTGTGGGGTAGGGGATAGCGGTGGCGGCGCAAGGCAAGGCGCGCGATGCGTCGCGATTTGGTGCTCGAACAAAAGGGGTCGCGCGATTACAGGAGGCGACTCGCGATTCATTTTTGGGAGCTCGAAGGCGACGCGTTCGATCGTGGAGGCGACAACGGCGACTCGCGCTTGGGCGATAGCAGAGCACGCGCGTATGGGGGATAATGGCAGTAAGGTATTTTGTTTTCTTTTGTGTTTATTTTTGAGTTAATTTAATTTAATATATATATAAATGTCAGTAAGTAAAAAAAAAAAAAAAAAAAAAAAGCAGTTATGTAGATATATATATATATATATACATTTTAAAATCACTGATTAGTTTAGAAATTTGTAAAAGAAAAAAAAAATTGTTAAAGATAAAATTTAGATTAATTTATTAAAAAGAAGAATGCTTCGAATTTAATAGTTAGATAATAAAGTTTGTTAAAAGAAAAATATTAGTTCAAATTTTTATATTAAGAATAAAATTTTAGTTTAAAATATAATTTTTAATTAATCAAATTTATTAAAATAAAAAGGAAGTTTAGTTTTAATTCAATATTTTGTTAAACGAATTTAATTAAAGAAAATCAGTTTGAATTTTTAATTTTTAGTTTAAAATAATTAAAAAATCATTAACTCGAGATTGAAATAATTAGTTGGATATATTTAAATTTTAGGGTGAGTTAATTTAATCTAAATTCATTTTTTGAGTTACTAAGAATAATTTATTAAAAGAAGGAAATTTGGTTTTAAAATTTAATTGTAGTTAAATAAATTTTTGATAAGTAAATTTAGTTGAAATTTAAATTTCCTCAAATAAAAATGTTTAAGAATAACTTGTTTAAAAATTTAAAAAGGGAATTTGTTTGGAATGAGTGATTAAACCCAAATTAAATTTATAAACTAGTTAAATCAAATGAAAATTTATTATTCGATTTATTTCGAATATTAATAAATTTGTATAATATTTATACAAGGTATAAATGGAGAAAACAAGTTGAATTGGAAGTGGATTGCAAACGGGAATAAAAGGTGAGAACTTCTCACTCTAAAGGATATATATTTATAAAATCCCATATACCGCGATATTCCGTCTTGAAACGGAATGGTATTGTGCTAATGTCTGTGGATGCAGGGAAACAGGTTGGAGGGATCCAACTGGATTCCTCACAAATATTTATTGATTTTAAATATTGTGATGTTTGATTGTTTATCATATCGATATATGATATTGGAAAAGTCGTGATTGACTAATTGATGTGTTGCATCATTGGATCCAATTTTTGAAATTTAAAAACAACGATTTTAATTTCTAAAGTGATTTTTGAAAATATACGTTTATATAATATTTTTTGGAATTTTATAAACAGTAGGTTTATAAAATTTGTGAAGTTATTTAAAAGAATAAGATTTTGGATAAATAGATGAATCTTATAAGTTATAAGATTTATAAAATTTGTGAAGTTTAAAGGAATGATTTTATAAACAAATAAATTATAAGTATTTAACTTATAATATGAAATTTTTAATATATCATTGTGATATGAATTGAGATAAGTTAATAAAGGAAATTTATAAAAGGAAGTTGTTATAAAAGAAATAGAAATAGAATTTATAAACATTGTTTTATAAATTCGCAAACTACTTATTTTGATAAGTAAATTTTTGCAATTTATTTATGAAGTTATATTCATGTTTTAGACAGTGAATAATTCCTTAAACTAAAATGAATAGAAGAAATGAAATTGGTTAACAATATATTCACGTTTTTGAATAGTGAATAATATGTTAAAGAAATTATTTAGAATGTGATGTTTTAAATAAAATTAAAACAATCTAATGATGTTTTAAAATATGTTGAGATTTGAAATCATAGATTTCAACATTTATTGTTGAAATAGATGTTTTCGAGAAATAAAAGGAAATGGTAGATTATAACACTGTTGTTATAATAGATGATTTCCGAAAGGAAATGTTTTGTATAGTATTGGGATTTATATATCTTTTTTATTTCGAATCCCTATACTAGTGATTTTGGGTTGTCGTAACGATGTTTTACGCAATATTCGTTTTGGCCCAAATAAATATGATTAAGTGAATGATTTCCTTAAAGAATGAAATATATACTTAATTTTGATTTAAGTATATTGAATATTTTCAAAAGGTTGAAAATAAATAAAATTTGTGAATTACTTATAAAATAAATAAGTATGGAAATTGTTTTTCCAAAGAGAAATGGAGAGTTTAGAGAATTTATCTTTTTGAAGATAAATTGAAAATGAATATTTGAAATCGTATATTCATAAATATTTTGGAAATATAAATTCAAAATGGAATTTATAAATGGAATTGGGAAAATAGGTTTAAAAATAAATATTGATTTATTTTTGAAATATGAAAAGTTATATCTTCTAAAGATATTTTTGGAATTAAATAATTTGGAAAATTATTTGGATTCTGGTGATGTTGGCATATCCATTGATAGTTCAATAACCGACTATCGATATATACCTTTGAATAGGTATTTGTTGTGAATTGGGTTGAAATTGAATGCCACACTTATTTTTTTAAAATAAGCGCTCACTATTCGGGTTAACCGGGAAAGGACCATGGGGTCGTATAACCCACTCCGAATATGTGATACGTCGTATGAATTGCATTCGAAGACGGTGTTGAAGACCCGATATTTTCGAAAACGAGAGGGTTTCTTGTCGAATGTCTTTGCATCGACTGGTCCCCGGTATAGAGACTCCATATGTGATGGGAAATCCGAACGTGATTAGAAATTATTCGGATTGCAAGGACTTCTTTGTAAGTGCCTTCGGTTCTGTTCGAGCCCGGAACAGACTTGTATGGATTGTGTGTCTGACATTACAAGTTGAGATATAAAGCCGATTTCTTTCAAATATATTTCTGTGGTGGCGGAGAATTTATTCTTTGCTTAACACCCTTCTTTGAGACGTACGAGCTCAAAGGTTATATAGTTGAAGTTATCAGCGATATATCCCATTTTGGTAATGTGACATGCTGAGTGATGCTGAAATGATCATCGTGTTGATTATTTGTGATAGGATCATTTATTTGATCGTCTATCTTAGTGATCATTGTGTTGATCATTTGTTGACCCAAAGCATAGCTTTTGTATAAAGTATGTTTTTGTGGACGTGAATTCGTCGAGCCTCACATCCCGGTAATGGTCAAAACAGGAATGATGCGGCAAGGTTATGAGGGGTAGCTCCCTTTAGGGTATGTGCATTTCCTTCTGGAAAGGGTGGTATCATGGTATGGAGCCCAGATACTTACTCATGTTGATACACTATATCTTTTTCTGTGTGGTGTTGTTGGTGACGAGCGCTCGGTTAAAGGTCCGATGGGACCGGGGGATGCCATATTCGTGTAGTAGTTACCTAGTGATAAAGGTAACCCGGCCTTGTGTTGGCAAAGAGCTGGTTAAGTTCTCGGGACGTCCAGCCAGAGGCGATCCCATGTGGCAGTAGGAAGTTCCTTAGCCTGACCATTTGTTGGAAATCCAATTCCCAATACGAAACTTGTACGGTATTAGTTGTAGAACCTGCTATTCACTTATGGTGGTCACCACTGTTTGGATGGTAGCTATAGTAGGCATAGTTCGAAATGTCTATGTTGGCTAAGATTTATATTCTACTTTCGAAATATTTCCTACACTATGCACTAATAATAATATGAAATGTTCTTTTAATGCGTATCAAGCATCTTTGACTATCATAAGGAGAAATCTCCTCCGATTCTGCGTTTGCATGTGTGTGTGTGCGGGAGGCCTTATGGTAGTCTCATTTTTAAAAAGCATTGCGAATTAATTTAAAAATATTCCTCTATTTTGATTTTAAAGTTAAATAAACTGTTTTGAGTTCTCACACCAGTCACATGACTGACTCGGAGTTTATTGTTTTCCTTCCTAAACTCTGGGTGCCCACCAATTTCCACACGGGCAGTTAAGAGTTAGGTTTATCAGGATATTCTGGATATTCTGGAGTTGCTGGAGGCAAGCTGGATGGCATGGCGTATTACTAGTTTATATAGTATTTCTTTTTCCGCTGCACTATTTGTTGTTGTATGATGTTGTACACTCTGATGATATGATGTAATGTAATGTATAAAATGTAATAGCAGATATAGTTCTTTGTTTAAAGATTATTCATTTATTATTATATGTTGTTCCGCTGCAAATTGTGAGATTCTGATGTTGTTCTGTTGTTTTCTGTCCCGTCCTATTTTCTTCTGTTTTTTTCTTTTTCCTCTATTCTCTTTTCTTTCTATTTTAAAATTTTCTACCTTCTATTCTGTTTTCTATTCTCTCTAATTTCTATTTTCTATTTTCTTCTTTCCTATCTTCTTTCTTCTTTTCTTTTTCTTAAAAACCCTCAGTGTTCGGTTTTCCGTCGTTCGATTTCTCGGCAGTCGATAAAGTGAGTGTCGATGTCGGATTTTCGGAAGACGAAGAATCGTGTCCTGACAATATTTGTGTGTATTGATTTATGTGGACATTAGCCGGCCCAAAGGAGGACTAGTATTTGGTCGAATCACTTATACATGTGTGATGATAAGTATGTGACTATTATAAATTTTTGCAAGTAAATAACTAATCGTCCAAAGAAAGATCGTTATTTGATTTGAATTTATTATCAGTGTTTGATCATTATAATAAAAGTACCACTTGTAGTTAATATTATTGTCCAAAGAGTTGATTTATACTAGGTATCTTAAGAAGAGACTTGCCAATTATTTGAATTTGCTATGGCTTATATTTGTATATGAGAATATATGGCCAAAATTTATTTTTGTTCAATTTTCAACTAATTTGACTAGCGTATCTACCAGTTTACATAACATTCTCATCTTGTTTGGTTCTAACTCTAAGGATTATTAAGAGAGCATTTCGTTTGCTCTTAACTTCATGGATTTAGCTCTTGCAATTAGGAAGGTCACACCCACCAATATTATGGTCAAATGCTCTTATAATGTTACGAAGAACATTCGAAGGTATGATAATTCAAAGAGTAAGAGTCAAAAAATCATAATGTGCAATATTTCAGAAGTTTTTAAGGATGTGATATTTATGGAGATAATCAATATTAAGTGGTTCTTTGCAAATTGAAAAGAATTTTGCTAAAAAATGATTTTGGGAAAAAAGCATACTTTATATCGCCTAATTCCATAAAACAAATGTAACAGAAACATAAATGGGTACTATATGGAAAAATGTTGCTTCAAAAGTTAATGCACTCAAGCTATTATTTTCTTTTTGGTACTATCTTTATTTACGGTATAACCGTGTTAAGATTATTATTAATTATTATTTTCTACGAATAAAATAACCTCTTATTGAGCTCATTTAGCACTATGGTAAGAAGAAGAGAGGTTGAAGCATATAAGACTGAAAGTACTCATTTAACATAAATTGTAAATAAATGTATAGATAAGGATAGAAAAGTTTCTAAGGATCTAAAAGAAAAGAAATCACATATAAATATATTTATAGTTTTTTCATTAATGAGATATATAGACATATAAAGTAAATTATACTAGGTATTTTCAAGTTATTATTGAGACTTCGGTTATATTGTTTGAATTTATTTGATATTTATGTTTTACTGCCATTTAGACAGATTTTGGTTTTCTATTTCTAATATGAACAAATTAGGTTATTACTATTAGTTTAGAGATAATATGATTGATTTATGAATAAATTCAAATATTATTAGAACTAAAGCTCCTAATGTTTAAAATATAGCCTATACCTACTTATGTTGAATACCTTTAAAATGCAGTCTCAAATTATGATTTGGTGATTAATTTGATTATTTGTTTCAGCTTACTGAATAATTTTTTATTGAGGCACCGATGATAGAAAATACTCTATTGATATTCTAAGTGACTTAAAATTTATGATTTATGAACCCCATAAGGAAAAAAAATTAAGACGGGAAATGCAATTTTTGAGGATGTTGAGCTTGAGGTGAGAAATATAGCATGGATCATTGTCTTTAAAGAGAATCATTGTCTTTGATTCAACTACAGTTACTTCTTCGGATAATGTATATGATTTATTTAATTTCATTAAAAAAGTAATTAGGGACCATAATAAGATAATGTTAAACAAATTTTCTTCAAGTAAAGGTTATCATTTCAAGAAAACAAATTCAACAACCTCAAAGTGCTAGGTCACCAAAGAAATCCACTTAAAAAGGAATAAGTACTATTCCGGATGACCATGTAGTATTTCTCCCTAAAGATAAATATTGGATTGATGAATATGATTCTTTGGATTTACATCAAATCATACAAGGTACTAATTTGGAATGTGGATTTAAGGTATGAATATATAATATAAATGTATAAGGAAACAAAGTTTGAGATCTTTCTCATCACCTTAAGGTAACTAGATCTTTGGTTACGAATAAGTATTCAAAAAAAAGGGATCAAGTGGGTAATGTGGAAAGGTATAAGGCATTCATAGAAAAGACTATGCTTAAAAGGAAAATAATGTTTTATTTTAAAATAGACTTTCTCTTTGGTTTTACTGAAAGACTCTTTAAAATTATTTTGAAACTTGTTATAGATTATGATTGTAAGCAATATCGAAAGGATATTAAAGTCATGTTTCTTAATGGAGGCATTAGTGAAACAACTTAAGAAAACCATCAATGAATTACCCTTTTGTATAAGGGATTCAAATATACCATTATTATTCATGGGGTGATATTTGGATTATCATAAAAGTGCTAGGCAAATAAGTCTTAAAAAAAGGGTTTAGTATGCAAACTGCAAATCAGTTGATTCTCTTTTGCCAAAATAGACAAATGATGTCTATGTACCAATATGTGAACATTCTTGAAGCTAAAGAAATGCAAAAGAATCATCACGCATTTGCGGTATGGAGTCTAATGTATGCTAAGGCATATACATATATGGATATTGTGAGTATTATTTGATAGATATCTTACTAACATTGAAAGTGGATCAATGATTAGCAACCAAAATAATTATGAGATATCTTTAAGGAACAAAAGGATTATATGCTCAAGATAAAAGATCGGATGTTTAGAGATCATAAGGCATTACAATCTGAATATTTTGGATACCAAGAGTACAAAAGATCCACTTCAGAGAATAATAATAAAAATTGTCGTTGTTGTTATTTTTTTTGGATGAATCCATATAAGGAAAGTTGACATATAGACACTTATAGCCTTCTTTACTATTTTCTATTATGAGGCATTGTAACAACCCAAAAATTAGAACACTTCGTATCTAAATATTTGAATTATTTAAATATTAGATTAAATGTTATTAAAATGATTTAATAAGTATTTTAACCCTCTTTTTAAAACATAAGTAACGATGGTAAACTTATTTTGAAAAAATGTTTACAAAAATATATTATTTGAAAAAATATCGATAATGTGACTGAAGATCATTTTATCGATAAACAGCTATTTTGTCAATGAAAGTTGTTGTAACTTTTTACATATGTCTAAGTAATCATTATGAAGATAATTAGCAACTGAAATTATTTTCACGTGCATGGCTAACTAAATAGGAAATGAGCAAAAATGAAAATAATCAACTCTTAAACTAATGATCAAATGAATACATTAGCGGCTAATTAAACACTCTCCTCTTCATACAAGCTTGGAAGATTCTAGAAGCTTCCTATAGGATAGGTGATATTATGAAAGGGGTATAAGATTAATTAACCATAAAAGAGATATGACATAAAGTAGAAAATGAGCGTATATGGAAATCCCTGAACACTTAAGCAATTGTGACATAAAGTTATTATGTGAGAGGAGGCTTCTTTATGATCTTTAATGATAGGTAGAAGATGGTAATGACCCCTTGCCCAAGCCTATGTAAGAGAGGGCACATTTTTAGTTAACATACACAAAATTCCTAAGCAAATGCAGGCTTTTCTAATGGCATCTTCATCTTCTTTCTCTCTTATGTTCTAAAAAGAAAGAGTTGCAAATCAACTCCAAATCACTTCAAACTTTTCCACAAGGCCTAGTATAATATTAGAAACCCTTCCACCATGCCAAAACAAGAAGAAGGGAAACATACCTCTCCACCCAAGCATTGGCCTTGAGAAATTATGATGGAGGAAGGCAATGGAGCAAGGTGGAAGCAAGGAAGAGGAGGGAGAAGGAGGTTGTCAGGATGTAGCTTAACTTTGGTTCTTGGACCTTGTTTTTGGTTGGAATAAAGGTGAGTTAACACCTCACTTTGAATGGGAAATATAACACATATATTTTGTATTTTATTTTTCTAAGGTTGTTTGAATTCTTAAGTGACATATGTCAAAACATTGATTTGAATCTTATTTTGAAAACAAGTGACACATAGGATTCATGTACATGGACTTGAACAAACTTGGAATGGATTTGAATGGACTTATATGACATGTGAATAAACCTTGAACAAAGCACATGGGTTGTAGTTGAACATTGGATGAGATATGGCTCAGATTAAAAAGTTCACTTATAGCGATGGTCGCTATAGATGCAGTTAGGGATTGTCTTGTTTTTTACAATTGTTATGAAATTTTATAAAGAGATCCATAGGAATTTCTCATCATATTTACAATGTTTCATATATATGTTTGTTGCTATAAAAAGATTAAATAGTGAAATGTTAAGTAACATCTCGAAAACGGCCAAAACATCTCTAGTGCAAAATTGCATCGTTTAACCGTGATTTTTGGACTTCAAAAGTTTCAAAAAGGACTTTAAGTTTGAGAGATTTGTTTCATTATTTTCAAAAGTATTGCCAACTCAATTATATTATTTTAAAATTAGTTTGAGATTTATAAGAATTTTTAAGGAATAGTTGTAGATTTTCAAAGGAGGTTATCTTGTTAAAAAAAACATGTCGATTTCAAGTCTCTAATGATTTTTCAAACTTGTTATTTTCAAGTGATATTTTAAAGAAGTGTTTTAAAATATATTATAAGTATTATGAAGTATAAATATCTTGGAAAAATATCTTACATAAAAATCTTATATAAATATCTTGGAAATTTTCTTATATAAATAGTTGAAAAATATCTTATATAATTATCTTGTTTTAGATTGCAAATAAAAGGTTAGAAAGGGGTTAGTAATTTCTTAATGGCCAAATACATAATTTTTTAATTACTTATTAGGTAAGTAGTTAACTATGCTTTACACTAATAAGTCGATGAAGTAATCTTAACTATTTGTGAGAGCTAAGATTAATGTCGAGTAGGGATGGAGCAACAGAGTTCTAACCTACCAGGCTTCCCTATTAACTGAGGAATAGGTTAGTGGAAAATGTCAGAAACACGTTAATAGAGTTCATTTCTTACTATTTATGGAAATCATTAATTTATACTTAACACGAAAAGCCGACAAGGTAGACTTATCTATTTGTGAGATTCCAGACAGAAGTGTTTTGGCAGGGGTTGGAGAAACCAGTGCCCAAACTTACCTAGCTTCGCTCTTGGGCAAGGAATAGTTAAGTAAGAATGTCTAAAATGAGTTAAGCTAGAATGTCTAAGATGTGTTAAGCATATGAATCATGATTTGTATAAGCAATCATTTTTAGAACTTGATAGTTAATTAGTCTATGCTGAATTGACTGAATACAAACTTAGAACTTTAAAGGGACTAAAGTAAATGGCAAGTGTAAAAACGATTTTGGGTTTATAGTATCGATGTTTATACAACATTTATTTTAACCCATTTAACTATACTTTTGAAAAACAATTGGATCTTTAAATTGTTTTTTAAAGATAACGAGATAGTAAAGTGATTTTGGGTTTGTCGTAGCAATGTTTTAGTAACATTTATTTTTAAACCCTTGGATAACATTTCAAAGTGTTGAAATATGGTTAAATAAGTTTGGAAAATATTTTGATCTTTAGAACAAAGGTTGGTAAAGATAGTAACAAGTAGGAAAATGGTTTTGGGTTTGTTGTGACAATGTGTCAATCACATTCAGTTTTAATCCTTTTTTACTACTTTTAGAGATGTAAATAGATCTTTAAAAGAATTATTTAAATATAAGCATAAGCAAAATGGTCATGGGTTTGTAGTGAAGATGTTTAGGTAACATTAGTCTTAAACCTTTTTGAATGGATTTATGAAAGTACTTAGGTCCTTAAAATGGATATTTTGAAGGAAATAATAGGTATTGGAATCTTTTGGAAAAAGATAGAAAATGTAGAAGTTTATTAGGTAAATCAAGTTTACTTATAAAGAAGTTTTAATTAATAAAAGGATTAATTAAATAGAAGGGATTAGAAGTTGCTTAAGTAACTTAATCATACTTTATGTTGCTTGATTGTGTTTTGGATGATGATAGTGTTTAGTATGCTTATTTTCTAAAAAGTAACATGGACTTGGTTTCCATTTACAAACGTTTTTATACTGAATGGTCGATTAGTTGACTTTCGAACTTGACCTAATGTTGACTTAGGAAGTTATCGAAATTCTTCATGATTTTATATCAACGAGAACCCCTAGAGAGGAGCATTGGTATACAATGTCTCTAGCTTTCACTTACTTCTGAGAGAACCAGGATTAAGTTAACCAGAAAATTCATCAACTAGTTTTGAAGAGACTGGGACCGGTAAGTGTTCTACATATCGAATACTACTTGAAAACCATATACGTGGTCTATGTTTAGGAAGCGGTCGAAGGAAGCGGTCGAAGAAAGCGAATCTGTGTGGAGGTTTGAGATCTGTTTAAGCTGCTCGAACACATGTAAATGTTCGTGATCTATTCAGGATGTGGGAATCCATGTATGGTTTCGAGATCTGTTGAGATATGGGAATCCATGTGTGGTTTTGCCATTTATTTGAGACAGAAATATCCAATTTAGGATTCGTGTTCTGTTCAATGATTATGAATTATGTGAACGATGCCGAACATAACCTTGACATTGGAAATGGCTAAAGAGAGAGTAGGATGCATGACCTGGGGTAAGCGACCCATGTCAGGATCTTATCAACTCCATATTTAGAGATACTTTTCGATTGTTGGTCGGTAGGAGTTGATGATATTTGGTTCACATTGTTCATGTTTATGTTCGAACGCATGGCCTCTTGTGTTTACATTATGGTATATCATATCTAGAGATATACGACACTCGAAAGGTATTTTCTGATCCTTGTGCATGGTGTTTGGATTCGGCTTCCCTAAAGAGATTTCCACGGAAATCCATTATGAAAATGTTCATTATCAATTTTGGTTGTACCACTATTATGATGGAACTTAATCGATGTAACCTTTTGACTACGATTAATATTTATTTTGAACCTTAGAAATTATTATAATATCACTGGATTCTCTATAAACGGTTTGGTTATCCTAGGGTAAAAACCCATTTGTATTTATTGGCGATGTGGTCTCACGAGAAACCCTTATTTTGAAGGGTTTTTAGGTACAATAAATATATATGATTTGAGTTTCTCACGCTCTTTTACCAGACCAATGCGTGTTATTTTCTTTTGATGCTTGGATCAGTCCCGTGTATGTTTCCTGATTTAGCTTTGGATGCTTTAGAGATACTGGAGAAGAGTTGGAGTTCTACTATCGTAGTATTTATTTTCACTGCATTATTTTGTGCACATTATCAACATTTGTCAGGACAGGCTGTTATAACTGTCAGAGCTGATTATTGTAACTCTGAAATACTTTGTATCTTAATATGACAGTTTATGTTGTCTTTTGATATTGTATATGATCGTTCAGTTATGAGATTCTAAAATTGTGTTCCTTCTTTCTAGTTCTATTCCTTTTTATTTTACCCTAGTATGGCACTTTGGTGTTCGGCACACGAACACCATGGATGTATTAGTTCAACATTTGGGGTTCGAAAAGGCAAGTCATTATAGGCATCCAACGATGTAAAATATTATAAAATTTTGTCACAAAGTTATGGAATATTGAATAAAGAAATTGAAAGACATTAAAGCAATATTATAACAATAAACAACATATTATTTTCTAACAAAGGGCATGCGCAAAATAGATTGTAATTCATAGAGCATATTGTGAAAAATTCCATTATGATAGATCCGCTTACAAAATGATTATTACTCAAGGTCTTTGATGAGTATCCTACTCAATTGGTGTAACTTTTATGTAAGAAGATTTTTGTTCAGGGGGAGTTTCTAACTATCATATGACAAGATACTCTATACTTGGTTACAGATATATATCAAGTTCTTTCTACTGATCAGAAATAAAGTAATAAAGTTTTTTTGGCCCTCTAGGTTGTTCAAATATTGAACGTTTTCATCTCATTAAAGTGGGACTAGTTGGAAATAGACATGTATAGATCACATGTCATGTAATTTTCCATGCTACGCATTCTTGATTGATCTATATCGTTTGATTTGTGTTGGTATATGTGACCATTGATTAGATAGTTATATTAAAGGAAACGAAAGCCGTTTTGATCCTTTGTCAACATTTTAATAAACGAGATTTTTTCGGAAACACTTCATATTATAAATAGCAAAATTTGGAGCTCATAAATTCCACACTAGAGAGGTCAGGTGATTTATACTAGTAGGATAGGGAAATCTATGTAATCGAGCAAGTGGTCAGATCGGATATTGCATATGAATGGTCCATGTGCATCATACAGGTTAGTATGTTTGTATACAATGTTTGTTTTCTTAATAAGATTTAAAGGAATAGTTCTTCGATTTGTTCTAGGGTGGCATGAATAATCATCTAAGTAATACCTAAGGCTGTTAAGTGTGAGGTACGCTTAGTTGATCGATTATTATCCTTGTGTGATGAAAGGGTTTGGACTTGAGTAAACCATGAGCTTTATTTGCAAGTATGGTATTATTAAGTGTCAAATGTGTGATTTTTATATGATTGTCCATGTTGTAATTTCGAGGACGAAATATTCTCAATGGGATAGAATGTAACAATCCAGAAATTCGAACACTTCGTATTTAAGTATCTAAATTATTTAAATATTTGAATATTGGATTAAATATTATTAAAATGATTCAATAAGCTTTTTAGCCCCTTTTAGATCATAATCAATGATGGTAAACTTGTTTTGGAAAAATGTTTGAAAAAAATATGTTCTTTGGAAAAATATTGATAATGTGACCGAAAATCGTTTTATCGATAAATAGGTTTTTTCTCAGAGAAAGTTTTTCAAACTTTTTGCACATCTCTAAGTAATCAATATGGAGATAATAAGAAAATTAAAATATTTTCATGTATATGGCTAACTAAATAGGAAAATGAGAAAATAAGGAAAATGAGCAAAAATGGATAATTTAACTCTTAAGCTAATGATCAAATGAAACCATTAGCTACTAATTAAACACTCTCCTCTTCATACAAGCTCAGAAGGTTCTAAAGCATTCCTACAGGATTATGGATATTATGGAAAGGGTATAATGGTAACTAGCCCAAAAAGAGATAGTGGCATAAAGTAGAAAATGAGCATAAATGGAAACTCCTTAACACTTAAGCAATTATGACAGAAAGTTATCATGTGAGAGGAGGATCCTTTATGACCTTCCATGATAGGTAGAAGGTGGTAATGACCCCTTGCCCAAGCCTATATAAGAAAGGGCACACCCTTAGTTCACATTCACAAAATTCCTAAGAAAATGCAAGCTTTTCTAACAGCATCTTTATCTTTTCCTCTCTTACATTCTAAAAAGAAAGAGTAGCAAATCAACTCCAAATAACTTTAAACTTTGCCTTGAGGCTTAGTATAGTATTAGAAACCCTTCTACCAATTCAAAAGTGGAAGAAGAAAAGCCACACTCCACCTACTTAGAGGGACCGTAAGCTATAGTGAGGGGGAGGAGCAAAAGCAAGGTAAACAACAAGAAAGTGAGGAAGGAAAGATGGTTGCTATCTTGGATTGGACTTTGGTAAGATTGGATCTTGGATATTGTTGGATTAAAGGTGAGTTAACACCTCAGTTTGAATGAATAATATAACATATATACGTTGTATTTGATTGTGCTAATGTTGTTTGAATTGTTAAGGATATATGTTAAAACATTGATTTGAATTTTTGTTTTGAAAACAAGTGACACATAAGATCCATGTACATGGACTTGATCAAAATTTGAATGGACTTGAATGGCTTATATGACATGTGAATAGACCTTGAACAAAACACATAGGTTATAACGACCCGCTATTTTGGACCATTCAAATCGACAATAAAAACATACATGTCCGACTTGAATAATTCAAAATACCAAATTGTTAATTTAAATTTGGCAAAACTTAAACATATACAATAAATAAATCAATCACAGAATCACAGATACAGAGTAGTACAAAAATACGCAGCGGAATAAATGAATTGTAGTTCATGAAGCTACTATATAAACATCAGAGTTAGAAATAAAATACAACAAAATATCTCAGATGCAGTGACGTCTCCAGTACGAGCAGATGACTTCTCTGGACCAATCAACTAGATGACTGAAAGGATAGATAGCTGGATCTTCAAGCAAAGCTCCAACTTCGAAGGTGGGTCTCAAATGCTGTATCACTCAGCCTGACCCGAGCGTAAAGCAAAAACACAAAACACTCGAGTCAGGATCAACATTCTTATATCAATAAATCCAACTCAAGTGAAATATCAACTGAAATATAATTAGCTTAAAGGATGTTTAGGATAACCATCCTCTAAGGGTCCATGGAACTATCTACACTGTAGAAATATACACTATAACACCGTGATCATTCAAATCATTTATAATTCAAACCAAAATATAATCTTCATTTCAAATATATCTACTTCCAAAAATAGTGTATATATATTAAATAATTTATAGAGTAAAGTATTCTATTTCCTCAAATTTCACAAATCGCTTAAAAATCAACTCGACTTTCCTACTCAAATTTAATTCAATCTCAATTTATCAGTTTCCATTTAATTCAGTTTCTAAATAACCAATTTAGATTATATTGATTTCAATTACAGATCTGAATCACAAATTAACCATTTACATCCTAATATATTTCAAAAGTTTTAAATATTTGACCTTTCAAGGTTCAATTTAACAGTTTCCTATAGATCTCGATTTAACCTTGTTATTATTTAGTCTTGAGATATTCATTTAATAAATTCAGTATTATTTAAATAACCTTAATTTACCTTTAATTTATTTAAACATGAACTATTCATTAAATCACTTAAATCAACATCCGGTTATAAAATCATTTATCTAAGTTTCACATTCAATAGTTTCAAATCGATTTAACTAAATAAAATTCTTAATTTAATACCATTTCAGCTAAATCCAAATTTATCTGCCGCCTCAATTTATCCTAATTATTGCAAAAATCTATTTGAAATATAATTTACATAAATATTTAACATAATTTATGTATTAAATCAGTCTTAATTAAATTAAATATTATTAAATCTATATATCATTACCCTTTATATATAATAATTTAAGAATCAACAATTATTAAAACCGTATATTTCTTTCCAAAATAATGAATTTATTTTCAAAATATTTATATATGGACCAACGGTTTCTGTATATATTTCTTATCATATGGTCAAATGCTACGGATATTTATCATTTCAATCCGTACACTAAATATATACGGGTGGATAGCATTTCAACTCGTAATCCCAAATTCAATGAAAATCGCTCAGGTCTATCATTTCAACCCATAATGAAATTCTCCTATTCTAAAGCCCGTTCGGGTATGTATCATTTCAACCCATAGTGAATTCCAAACTACAGGAAACTTGCAGAGTGATAATAGATAATAATAATAAGATAACAGGCATATATCATCAATAACAGTATAATATAAACAACAGGATATGGTGTCATATCCCACAGGTGAACAGTTACAGATAATAGCATACATAACAATTTTAATAACTGCAGCTGCATATTTCAATTGTCGTTTCAATTGAAATCAAATTTAATAAATAAAAGAACGTTAATTGTGAGTGATTGCTCACCTTTCGAGGCTAGATAGATTTGACGAGGAACGAGCTACGAATTTCAAAGCAACACTGGGTGGACATGATTCGATGAAGAAAACAGGAACGATGGACGAAGCTGATAAGAGAAATCGATAACGAATCAAAACCGGATTTGGTGAAGATGATTGAGATAGGTGAACTTATACATATAGCTATAAATAACTATATACATATATATACATAAACCATATACAACCAAAAATTTAAAATAAACAATTAACTTTCAAAATCTATATATACATATACAAATAAATAAACACATACTAATTATATATATATATATATATATTTTAAACGTTATTTACTGAAACCCATATATAATACCCTGTAACTAAATATATACCCATGTAATTAAATATATTCCAAATTATTTGAAATATAAATTTTGTTTTAATATTTTAAATTGAATTTTTTTTGGTTTGAAATTAACTATTCGAGCCCGATACTATTCTTTTGAATCTACCTTATCTGCCCTGCTTTATTTATCCACCTATATTCTATTTCCCGAATCTATCTTCTTTCCTTCTTTCCTTCTTTTGAATATATCCTTTAAAATATTGTTTATTTATATACTACCTGGTTTAATAGAAAATTTTAGTGTTATAAATATTTTAAATTTATTAATTAAATAAACATATTTAAAGAAAATGATTATCAATTTATCGATAATATTTGAAAAGTATCTTGAGATAAATTAATAAATTTATGAATTATGGATTTAATATGTTCAATAACTTCTATGTAAATATAACTAGTGATGCAGGTAACTGTTTTCAAATAAGCTTCATATATTTATAAAGGTGTTATTTAAACATGTAGATGATATTTATAAAAGAAACAAGAAATTTTACAAATGAGTTTGTGAAAATATTGAAATACTAAAGAAAATTTAATTTCAAATGAGGTTTTCAAATGTATATTTCAAGTAAAATTTATATAGTCTTAAATTAATTGTTTATCCTAGTCTTTCAATCTATTTATCTTTCTAGTTGTTTCTATTCTCCTACCTTCTTCCTTTTCGGGGACGAAAAGTTTTGAGTGGGGGAGAGTGTAACGACCCGTAAAATTTTAATGGTTTTATTTACGTATTTAATTGAATTTTTTAGAAATTTAAATAATAATGTTTTGAAATGAAAATTTAATATTTGGAGTACGTCCAATTAAACATAGCAGATGGTAAATTTTCGATTTATTTTATCAAAGTTTATTTCATTGGGAAATTTTATTAAATTCAAGCTAGCTAAAAATTGTTGATAATAAAATATTTTCCAAACCTGGATATTTTTACATAGAAAAATTCTAAATCATCTTCTGACTGAGGCGTCATTTTTTCGTTTTTCTAAATTCGAACTTCTTTAGCTCCGTCGACCTTATTTTACTGCGTTTTTGCTGCATTTTCCGCTAGTAGAAAATTTGAATTTTTATAATTCAATCGTATCACTAATATCTGTATATCATTTTGATCGTCTCGTCGCGCTGATCTCTACGGTATATTTATTTTTGTGTTTTTAAGTCCGATACATAGCGGAACCCACGAAATTGGTAACCATATCGGTACCGGATCCGTTACCATTTGATTTCTTTTGCGTTTCAAAATTTAAACGCGCATCAATCAATTGCCTTATTTTTGTCAGCTGAATCAATGGGAGACTGTTACAATTTCATTTATTTGTGTACGTTTTCGTTTCAATTATTGTACACATCACGGTACCTTAATTATGACTTTATTTCTTTCCTTCGGTTTCAAATATTTGAAACGCACGGTCCAATCAACGCATCATTTGCTTTACTAATTCATTTTGCGGAATTCAAGGGACAACTGTCACCATTACCATCGTTTCTATTTATTCTCGAATGGTCCATTTTTCACCTTTTTTGGCTGAAACCATGCTCACGTACCATTCTATTTCTTCCCTCTCTGTTGTTTTCCTCCCCCTTTCTCTATTTATTCTTCTGTTCCCCTTCCTCCATCTTTCGCCTTGCATTATAAAAAAAGAAAACAAGAAAATTTTTATTCGAGCATCTCCATCTTCATGTCGCTGCAGTGCTCTCCTTCTCCGACCAAGCTTCCGCACCAGCACGTACAGACCAACCCAATCCACCACGCAACGGCCTCCTCCTCCACGTCATCAAGCCCGCGACTAGATCTGCCACTTGCCTCCATACGCGAGCACACAACCAACCTACAGCCCGCCTCCAGTCACAACCGCCGAAACCCCGTTGCCTTTGCCGAACACCGCACCCCATCACCCTGCATGTTCCCTGTAATATAGAATTCATTATGGGTTGAAATGATACATACCTGAACAGATTTTAGAATAGGAGAATTTCGTTATGGGTTGAAATGATAAACCCAAGCGATTTTCAATTAAATTGAATTTGGGATTGCGGGTCGAAGTGATATTTACCCGTATATTTAAAATTCGGATTGAAATGATAAATATCTGTATCCCTTGACCATAGGGTAGGAAATTATATACAGACACCGTTGGTCCACATATAGATATATAAATGTTTGAAAATATTTTTTATAGTTTAAAAGGAAATATATGGTTTTTAATAAATATTGGGTCTTAAAATATTATATATAAATGGAAATTTTATATATAGATTTAATAATAATATTATTGAGATTGAATCAATCCATATAATATGTTTAAGTATTTATTTAAATTTATATTTCAAAAAATTGATTGTTGTAATAATTTGAATAAGTTAAGGTTGAGAAGATAAAGTTGAATTTATCTGAAATGGTATTTAGTTAAGAATTCTACTTAATTGGATTGATTTGAACTATTGAATTTGAAATTTTAGATTTGATTTATAACTTGATTTTGATTTAAATGATTAAATGGACGTTTCAAGTTTAAACAAATCGAAAGGAATATTTTGTTTAAAGGTAAATTTAGGTTATTCAAAAAAATATTGAATTTATTAGGTGAACATATCAAGACTAAATAATAAGGTTAAATCGAGATCTGTATGAAACTGTTAAATTGAACTTTGGAATGTTGAATATTAAAGCTTTGAAATATAATAGAATTTAAATGGTTAATTTGTGATTTAAATCTGTATTTGAAATATATATAATTTGAATTTGTTTGATCAGAAACTGAACTGAATGGAAATTGACAAATTGAGATTGAATTTAATTTGAATAGGGAAGTCGGGTTGATTTTGAAGTGATTTGTTAAGTTTGAGGAAATTACAAATATTCTACTTTATAAAATATTTATATATATTTTGGAAATATATATATTTGAAATGAAATGATATTTTGTTGTGAATTATAAATTAATTTGAAATGACCTTGGTGTTATAGTGTATATTTCTACCTTGTAGATAGTTCCATGGACCCATAGAGGATGGTTATCCCTAACATCCTTAAGTTACTTGTATTTCAGTTGATATTTCACTTGATTCGATTTATTGATATAAGAATGTTAATCATGACTCGAGTGTTTTGTTTTTTTTCTTTACGCTTGGGTCAGACTGAGTGATACAGCATTTGAGACTCACCATTGGAGTTTGGAGCTTCGTTTGGAGATTCAACTATCGATTCATCTTTCAGCATTTCCAGTTGATTGGTTCAGAGAAGTCATCTGTTGCATTGGAGACTTCACTGCATTTGAGCTATTCTATTTTATTTTATTTCTAACTCTGATATCTATATAGTAGCTTCATGAACTACTATTTATTGATTCCGCTGTGTAATATTATATTACTCTGTGTCTGTGATTCTGTGATTGATTTATTTACTATATATGCTGAGTTTGCAAAATATAAATTAACAATTCGATATTTTGAGCAATTCAAGTCCGACATGTGCGGATGCGAATGGTTGAAATATCGGGCCGTTACATAGGTTGTGGTTGAACATATGCTGAGATATGACTCGGATTTGAAAGTGCACTTATAGCGATTATCGTTATGGATGCAGTTTGGGATTTTCTTATTTTTGACAATTGATTTGGAACTTTTAGAGAGATCCGTAGGGATTTCTCATCATATTTTCATTGTTTTATATGTATGTTTATTGTTACTAAAAGCTTGAATAGTAAAAAGTTAAGTAACATCTCGAAAATGACCAAAACATCACTAATCCAAAATTGCCCCGTTTAATCTTGATTTTTGGACTTCAAATATTTCAGTAAGGACTTTAAGTTTGACCAGTTTATTTCATACTTTAAAAAAAAGTATTGCTAACTATTTGAGTATTTTAGTATTACTTTGAGATTTATATGAAGGATTAGTTGTGAATTTTCAAAGGAGGGATATTTTTTTCAAAACATGTCGATTTCAAGTTTCTAATGATTTTTCAAACTTGTTATCAAATGATATTTTAAAGGAGTGTATTAAAATATATTATAAGTATTATGAAGAATAAATATCTTATATAAATATCTTGGAAAATATCTTATATAAATATTTTGGAAAATAACTTATATAAATATCTTGTTTTAAATTATAAATAGAAGGTTAGAAAGGGGTGAGTAATTGCTTAATGGCCAAATAGATAATTGTTTAATTATTTGTTAGGAAAGTAATCAGCTATGCTTAACACTAATAAGCCAACGAAGTAATCTTATCTATTTGTGAGAGTTAAGATTGATTTCGAGTAGGGACAAAGCAAAAGATTTCTAACTTATTCCTCTTAACCAAGGAATAGATAAGTGGAAATGTCGGAAACGTGTTAATCGAGTTGATTCCTTATTGTTTTTGGAAATCATTAATACTTTACCTAACATTTAAAGCCAACGAGGTGGACATTTCTATTTGTGAGATTCAAGACTAAAGTGTCTAGGTAGTGCTTGGCGCAACCAGTTCCCAAACTTACATGGCTCTACTCTTGTGCGAGGAGTAGTTAAGTTAAAATGTCGAAAACGAGTTAAGCTAACGATTAGTGATTTGTATAAGCAAACATTTTTAGACCTTGATAGTTAACTAGTCAATATTGAACTTGACTGAATACAAACTTAGAAATTTAAAGGGGTGTTTTGAAGTGAATGGCAGATATAAAAGTGAGTTTGGATTTATAGTATCAATGTTTGTGCAACATCTATTTTAGCCCATTTAACTATAATTTTGAAAAGCAATTGGATCTTTAAAATGGAGTTTTAAAGATATAGGATAGTAAAGTGATTTTGGTTTTGTCATAAACAATTTTAAATCCTCGGATAATATTTTAAAGTGTTAAATATGGTTTAATTAGATTTCAAAATACTTAGATCTTTAAAACAAAGGTTTGTAAAGATAAAAACAAGTAGGAAAACTGGTTTAGGTTTGTTGTGGTAATGTGTTAATCGCATTCATCTTTAATTTCTTTTGAGTACACTTAGGGATGTAAATAGATCTTTAAAAGAATGATTTAAAGATAAGTATAAGCAAAATGGTCTTGGGTTTGTAGTGACAATGTTTAAGTAACATTAATCTTAAACCTTTTGAATGGATTTGTGAAAGTACTTAGGTCTTTAAAATGGATATTTTGAAGGAAATAATAAGTAATGGAATCTTTTGGAAAAGGATAAAAAATGTAGAAATTAATTGAGTAAATGAAGCTTAATAATAAAGGAGCTTTAATTAATAAAAGAATAATTAAATGGAAGGGATTAGAAGTTTCTTATGTAATTTAATCATACTTTGTGTGGCTTGATTGTGTTTTGGATGATGATAGTGTTCTGTGTGTTTATTTAATGTAAAGTAAACTTGACTTGGTTTCCATTTACAAAAATCTATTTTATAATGAATAGTTGATTTGTCGACTATCGAACTTGACCTAATATTGACTTTGGAAGTTATCAAAATGCTTCACGATTTCATATCAAAGATAACCCCTAGGGAGGAGCATTCGCACAAAACGTCTCTAGTTTTCACTTACTTTTGAGGGAACGAGACCGAGTTAACCAGAAAATTCATCGATCGGTTTGAAGAGGCTGGGATCGGTAAGTGTTCTACTTATCAATTACCACTTCAAAACTATATATGTGATTTATGTTTTGGAAGCGGTTGGAGAAAGGGAATCTATGTAGAGGTTCAAAATCTGGTTAAGATGCTTGAACACATGTAAATGTTCGTGATCTATTCAGGATGTGGGAATCCAAGTGTGATTATAAGATCTGTTGAGATATGAGAATCCATGTATGGTTTCGACATCTATCCAAGATAGGAGTATCCAATATAGGATTTATATTCTGCTCAAGTGATGAAGAATTGTGTGAAAGATACCGAACGTAACCTCGACATCGGAAATGGCTAAGACAGAGTAGGATGCACAACCTGGGGTTAGCAACCCATGTCAGGATGTTATCAACTTCATATTTAGAGATGCTTATCGATTATTGGCTGGTAGGAGTTGATGATATTTTGTTCATGTTGTTTATGTTTATGTTCGGACATTGGGCCTCTTTTGTTTACCTTATGGTATATCATATCTCGATATATACGACACTCGGAAGGTATTTTCTAATCCTTGTGCATGGAGTTTGGATTCGGCTTCCCTGAAAAGAGCTCCGCGGAAACCCGTTACATGAGCGTTCCTTATCGATTTTGGTTGTAGTTCTATTATGCTGGAATGTAATTAATATAATCATTTCGGCTATGATTGATATTTATTTTGAGCCTTAGACATTATTATAATATCATGGGATTCTCTATAAACGATTTAGTTATCTTAAGATAAAAACTCATCCATGTTTATATGCGGCATGGTCTTACGAGATATCTTTATTTTGAAATGTTTTTATAACATTAAAAATCTATTTGATTTGTGTTTCTTATGCTGGTTTACCAAACTGATCCGAGTATTACTTTCTTTTAATGATCGAGGCAGTCCCGTGTATGTTTCTAGATTTAGCTTTGGATGCTTTAGAGATTCTAGAGAAGAGTTGGAGTTTTACCTATCATAGTATTTATTTTCGCTGCATTACTTTGTTTGTATTATTAGCATTTGTTAGGATAGGTTGTTATAACTATCAGAGCTGATTATTGTAACTTTGAAAAACTTTGTATCTTAGGATGAAAGTTTATATTGTCTTTTGTTATTATATATGATCGTTCCATTGTGAGATTCTGAAATTGAGTTCCTGCTTCCTAGCTCTATTTATTTTTATTTTTATTTTACCTTAACAATTCATCTTCTCGGCACTTGGGTATTCGAAAAACGAATATCGTAGATGTATTAGCGTCGATATTTCAGGGTTGAAAATGCGAGTCATTGCAGATATATTAAATTCTTTTTTCTGATCAGAAATAAAGTAATAAAATTATGTTTGCACTCTATGTTGTTTAAATATTAAACGTTTTTATCTCACTATAGTAGGATCAGTTGAAAATAGACATGTATATATCACGTTATAAGTAATTTCCATGCTATGCATGCACGATGGATCTATGTCATTTGATTGTGTTGGTATATGTGACCATTGATGGTTTATTTACACTAAACGTAACGAAAGCAACTTTGATCCTTTCTCAGTATAGTTAATTGATGAAATTGTTTCGAAAACACCTTATATTATAGATAGAAAAATTTAGAGCTCGTAAAGTTATACATATTTATAAGGTTATTATAAATATGGCATAAGAGGAGATTGTTGGAAAATTCTAACATGTGGGCCATTATGTAGAATAAAATATGTTATTCCATTTTGGTGTAAAGGCTCATTAAAGTGATCAAATTTTGAATTAAAGTTAAAAGGCTTACAGATATAATTGTCACGGTATTAATATGTAAATACCGGGGCAATTCTAATTTATTGTGGGGCCAATTTAGAAAATACTAACATTGTAAATTAGTGGTTATGGTCCCCAAATTACATAAGCTCTAGTTATTCTCCTAATCTCTTCTATGGAAATAATTCAGATCTAGGGTTTATGCCAATTTGAAAGATCAAATACAACTCTAATCTTTTAGATCTATCTCCTTCTCGTAATCAGTTTATGAAAGCAGCAACTATGTATCATATTTAATATAAGATTTAGGGCCTGTGTCAATATGGAAAACCAAACCAAATTTACTTTTCCAATCAACTATGAATTTAGGTATGGCTTCTGTAACGACCCAGAATTTTTAGTAATTAAAATTTGAATATTTAATTAATTTTAAATATTTATAAGTGAATTTATAAGTCGAATAAATTTTATTTTGATTTATTGGATTTAATTGAATTATTAAATCGATAATTTAATATGTTAAATTATGGAAATAATTGAAAATTGAGTTAAATATGATAGAAAATG